>OY728146.1:47595362-48993043 GCA_963277665.1 Viscum album
CTGAAATCTAGGGGAAAAATAAATGGGTGAGCTCGAATTCTAATTAAATTAATAAGTGTGGAATTTCACACTTGGGTTTTGGTTCTCAACCTTGGTTCTAATTAATTTGTGGGTCTTATTTTTTCTCTCAAGCACCAGGTGTGACAGGTTTGAATTTTTTTGGGCATTCTTCTATTTAGTTTTGATCTTTATTTTGTCACATGGGTTCCCATGTGTTTGTGGAAAAATGAGAATTTTTTCCTTGGAAGAAGGTGATGCATGATTTCTACATGGTTAGATGAAATTGTAATCCTATTCTAGGAAATAGTGTGGCCAAGTGGTGTTTTTGGTCAGTCAAAAATCGCACGGTTTTTCAAACAGTGCAGGTAACCATGTGACCTACTCCTCTTAGACCGTAAGGGAAACACATTTTATGTATTACTTGGTAAATCATGTGAGAAAACTATGTATCCTATATATTTCATTATAAATTGGAAAATGGTCTTTGTTTAATCTTGGGATTTAACCCTATTTCCCCCTTAATGCACCCTATTTGGGAATTGTAGTGATGAGAGCCTTTCCCAAGCATCTCTATACCTCGTGGGAACCATTCCTTTTGTGATTTTTTTAAAAATTACAAGCTTCCATGATACATTTCATTTTAAATAATTTAATGGATTTCACTGTACATAAAACCAAGTTCAAGCGCACCATGACCTATCAAACTAGTCATTTGAACAGTGGTTATGAATAATATTACCCACATTATGAAATTTATAAAATTTCTTTTTATAAATTGACTTAATTATTGAATTAGGAATATCAAAATTATCATATGACGAATTTTTGGTATTTTTCTGAAAAGTTTCAATTTTTGCCTAATAGTGAAAAATACTACATTATTTTTAAAAACCAACTTTTTCATTTAGATAATTATTTTACTTTGAATTTTTTTTCATGTAGAAATAGATACACAATACATATATTAGTCTAATTTATTTCATTGGAATCGTTTTTATAATATAATTAGATATAAAAAATTTTATTGAACATTTGAACATCTCTTCTACACGCCTTCTAACCACATCTGTGTATTAGCATTAAACGTAATTTTACGGCTTCTAATAATTGAATTTATAAAAACTGAAATACATGGTTTTAATCAGTATGAAAATTTTGGTCTAATAAGATAAAAATAATTTTTGGTGAATAGTAACTTTTGAATTTTATTTACCATTGTTAAAAGTAAATAGGGAAATTAAAGCTAAAAATATTATTATAACATACAATTAACCTAAAACTTTTCCTGATTTCATTTGATAAGTTTTTTTTAAAATAATCAAAATTATGTCAAAAATATGATCATTTTTAAGAAAATTTTGTTAGATAGGACATTTATTATATTTTATTTAAATAAGAGTTAAAAAGGTCATATTCAAATTTTAATAAATATATTATTTTTAATATGAGGTTAAATAAGTTATATGGTCAACAATAAATATTATTTATAAATATAAAAGAATTATCTATATCATAGTAATTTATCTATAATTTTTTGTTATTATATAATTACCATTAATGATGACATAATAGTGAATCAGAAATTATTTTATTAATAGGAATATCAAATAATTGATATTAGAAATATTAAAATAAATATAATTTGATTTCATTTATGACATCCAATAATTTTATGGGTGACTTATACATATTAGTGACATATTGGAAGTATTTTTTTTGAAGTTATCATGTTGTTTTTATATTTATGAAAATGAAAATATAGAATAGTATCAAAATTGACATAAATGAAACTTTAAAATAAATAATATTTTATTAAATGTCATAAAATTCATAAAAATCTAAGTTTCATCCATATAACTATTATAGTGTTACATATGTCATAAATGACCCAATTGGGGTTCTTTTGTAAATTTATAGTAACTATATTAACCCTATACTATAAAAATACAACTCGACAGGGTAAAAGTTAAATTATTTAACTAAGTGTTAAATCCAAAAAGATAAGTTTAATTGTATGACCAAAACTTGTATAAATTCATTTATTGGGAGTATTTAGACTCATAATCATCTTATCTACTAAATAACTCACTTTGGAGCTATATTAAATCTAAAATAAATTTATAATAAATTAATAGTTTTAGAGTTCCCAAGAGTTCCTCTCCCCTCTCTTATAAAAGGGAACATCTCCTTCTCATTTATTCACACCTCTATATCCCTTTTTCTCGGAAAACACCTACCCCAATATCCTCAAAAATTATTTAAATTTATCCTAGAGGATATAATTTCGGTAGAAACCCAACCTAAAGAGTCATTTTGTTCAAATAAAAAGGAGATACATGACAAAGAAGTAATTGGTTTATCAACTCTTTCAATGTTCTTTTATTTTTATACTGCCTCTTCCAATGTTGTTTACATAACAAAGTAATAAGACTAGTTTCATATACTTTATGAGATGTTATAATAATAATGGAATAACCCTATTAAAATTTTTATCCATCCTAATAATTACAATATCACCATGCGTGCATGCATACGGCATACCATCTCCACTTCGTGGTGTAATTTGTTATTCAATTCTACTTTAGTTTCGTAGTTATAATAATGATTATAATGGATATAAATAACTAATATAACATGATAATGATTTTTTATAATTAATTTTCCATCCAAATACATACCATTTAACCATTAAGGGAACGATATCATTTCTCGTGCGTACGTACAGCCTATCTTCTCCACAACGTGATGTGATTCATTCCCCAATGTTGACCATTCATGAAAGATTATAATATTTATATGATTGGTAAAAATAAAAATTATTATGAACTTAATATAATTCTATATAAGAATAAAATACTTCATATTCAAAACAAACATGTCTTACATGAAAAAAAGAATGGGAAAACGAAGCCGTTTACACTTGAAACCATGGTAATACTAAAATATTATTAACAAAATTATATAAGAGGATATTATATGATATCATTAATATGTTTCTGGTTTTGGTATAATTTTATATCATACCTTAAACATTATACATGATTTTAACACGCCCTCAAATAAAGTAAAGTACAAGGTAAGGGTTAATTTTCCAATCTCATTATTATTAGAGGTTGTTTATACCTATGTATCTATTAGGTCATATTTATCATCCATGACCATGTATCTAAATTTTTTTTTCAAAATATTATCTAAAATTGTTTAAATTCATTTTTTCCTATGTTATACTCTTTATAAAAAGTTTTTAAAGGAGTATTTTTGACATTTTCTGAAAGAGGTACTTTATGACCTTTTCAAAAAATTAAGAAAATAATGTTTTTTTAAATTATAAGGTGTGAGATGTTATTTTAGTTGTTATGATGAATTAACATATTTAATATTATATTACAATATTACAAGGTTATTTTCAAAAGAAATATTTTATTTTAAAAATTGTGTGACATTAAAAAAATTTCAAAGTAAAAAATTGATATTTCTCTCAAAGATTTTTAATGATTTTGTTAGATTATGTTCATATATGTCAACATCCATTATTGAATTTTATGATAAATTGAGGTTGATTTATTATGATACAATCTTCCATATTGTATTTAAGGATTTATAATATGTTTTACTAAGGATGTTCTATTTTGATTCCATTCATGGTTTATAGTTAGAGTGTTGGCATTTTGTATGATAGTTTTAATATGGATATTTATGTTATGCTTCACCATTTTCATATGAGGTATGCATTGGACTTAGTAAGTGATGAGTGAGGCCCACTATATCCCATCAATTCATCGGTAGGTCTCATGAGACAAATCGGTGTCTTTACATGAAGCCTTGATGGTATGGTTTTGATTATCTTAGGACAAGGCCTTCGTGGTATGGTTATAATGTTCTTAATTATGAATTACCTCATTAGGATATTAGTAATTGATATTACATGTGATTATTTGACTAGTATAATGTCCATGTAAATGTTTAAATGGAATTATTTTATTTATTCTTTATATAGTAATCTGAATAATATTGTGTTTAAAAGTCTTGTGTTTTAGTTTTAAACATTTCCTTAAAAGTCTAGGATTATTTATAATAGCTTCCGCTATATTGTTTATCCTTACTAAGCATCTAACCTCACCCTTTTTATATGTTTCATTTTTCCCATGGATGCAAATAAGTATGTTATAACTGAGCTGTTGGGATAATCTAATGAATATGAGTGTTTTGAAAAGAGATGTTGTGTTGTTTTTCATTTCAATATGTAAGGTAAAACTTATGTTTATATCTAGTTTTTCAAGGATACTAACCCGATTGATCCTTTGGGATTTGATTTCCTATGAATCATGAAGATGTAAAAAAATAATTCACCAAATCTAGGAAACTGGTTTTGGCGCATTATTGTTGGTATCAAAGGAAGTTTAGAACAATCCTTGGAAACTAGATTTAGAAAAAAACATAGATTAGGAAGAATAACCCTGAGATAGACATTCATGATAAGTACAGAAGAACATACTATAATTTTGGTAAGGTATAAATTATGTGTGTATTCCTAGAAATACATCCTTTTATATATACTATAAGTGCACATAATTATGGAATTGATGTACCTTGGGATGAAAACTCTGACAGGGTTTTTTGGGCCTGACTTTGGGTGACCTGGTACACGACAATGCACCTTACTGCACACCTATTTTTACACTCTCAGGTGATATGATTAGGATAATTTACATTTTATTTAAAACCCATTATGAAGGATTTATGAGTCAATATGTCCCCAAATAAAAAAATTTTATGATTATGATATTAGATATGCATAATATTTTCAATTTATATTAAGTATTTTACTAGTTTGAAATTACAAATTATGATCATAAACTAATCTTTTTTATAACGTTATTTAGAAATGGTTCCTATTGGATGAAATGGAAACTGTATTAGTGCATGTAATACATGTATTCATTTCCCAACTATGCAAGATAATGATAGTGTAGTTTGTGATATAATTACTGCTGAACATCAAATAACCATACTAGGATAGTTGAATCAAGTTATTAATAATATCCTTACCTGTATGGAGCACCCTGGTCCAAAACGTAGAGGATCAATGATAGACTACTTCATGAGACAAAAACCTCCAACATTCAAGGGAGATACAAATCCATTTGTAGATGAGAAATGGATAATTTCCTTAGAGAAAATATTTATTGCTTTGGGTAGAAACGAAAGGGAAAAAAATTTCATGGCAGTTTATTATCTCTTAGGAGATACAGATCAATGGTGTTCATTAATACAAAACATGAAGGAGGATGAATAAGTACATAATATGGAACAGAGGGAGTTTAAAGAACTTTTCATAGAAAAATAATTTCATCAGGAATAGCGAGATGATATAGAAAAGTAATATTTGAGTTTGAGGAAAAAGTTGGATGAGAATGTTACAGAGTATGAGGATAACTTCTCAAAGTTAACAAGGTGTGTTGTAGACTACATAAATATCCCAATAAGTAAGATTGATAGATTCTTTTATGGGTTAAAACCATTTCTTCAATGGCCACGGGTCTTACAATATTTCTCATCATATGATGATATAGTAACATGTGCTATCAGGATAGAAAATGAATTCTCTATGTCTAACGAATTTAAAGTAAAGTAAAAGAAAAATAGGGTCACTGAACACTCTAAAAAAGTAAATAATGGGAATAATGGAAAAGTTGATTTTTCGCCCTATAGTAATTGTGGGAAAAAAGACAATGGTACATGCCTAAATGGGATGGGAGTTTGCTACAATTGTGGAGAAAATGGCCACAAAGCTCGTGATTGTATGGGGAGGAAAGAAGTTGTCAATGTTGAATGTTACAATTGTGAAGAGATGGTACATTATGCAAATTATTGTCCTAATAATCAAGTAAATTTTCCCTAAAAGAGGCCAACTGGAAAAGTATAATATTTTTCAATCATAACTATATAGGTTGAAGTTCTTAAATATGTGAAGGTAGGTACTTTAATAATTCCTCAAATTTAGATAAATAATTATTTGATTCTATATCATCACATTCATTTATATAATCCTAGATTGCTTTAAATATTATATATTTACAATTCACATTAACAAAAGAGTTGTAAAAAAACCCTAAGGGATATATCATTATAACAAAGATGTGTCAGGCAGTTCCCATTAAATAATATAAATATTCATTATCTGGTAACTTTATCATCATACATATGGTCAACTTTTATATACTTCTTGGTATGGAATGGCTATCAAAATATGATGCTAAAATTTATTTAATGGTGAATGATGATATGATTTTTGATGATGATGTAGAATCAATTATCTTTAGAGAAAAAACATTATCACCAGATTCTTAACAAAACCCACCCTCAGTAGATTTACTTAATGAGATTATTTTGGAGTAAGAGAAAATAACATCTTGGTATGAATAAGTTAATCCTAAAATTGATAACGTACCTATAGTAAATAAATACATTGATGTTTTTTCCAAATATTTACCTGGACACCCCCTAGAGAGTGAAGTTGAGTTTTCTATTTATTTAATCCCTAATACAAGTCCAAAATCAAGAACTCCCTATAGAATGGAAATTTTTAAATTATTATAGCTGGAGAAATAACTAGAAGATTTGAGTAATAAAGGATTCATTCCCCTAGTGTTTCTCCATGGGGAGCCCCTGTTCTTTTGTTAAGAATAATGATTGATCTATGAGGTTTTAAAATGACTATAGAGAAATCAATGATATTAAAATAAAGAACAAATATCATACCTTGCATTGATAATTTGTTTGATAAACATCATGGAGATCAATATTTTTAAATATTTACCTTCATTATGGATAGCATCAATTGTGTGTAAAGAAGGAAGATATTTCAAATATAGTATTCCAAACCAGGTATGGACATTACAAGTTTACAGTAATTCTATTCATACTAACTAATGCACCCTATGTTTTCATGGATCTAATGAAAAGAGTGTTCAAGGAATATATTTATGATTTTATCTTAGTATTTATTATTGATATATTTTTATACTCTAAAATCTATGAAGACCATGAGAACCACTTGTGGATTATTCTAAAGACTCTTAGAAGTAATGAACTATATGGTAAGTTTAGAAAGTGTGAATTCTAGATTTTGGAAATTTCTTTTCTTGATCATATTGTCTTGAAGTATGGAATCTCTATTGAACCATCAAAGAAAAAGGAAATACAAGAATGGCCAGCACCCATGAGAATAACCAAGGTCTATAGTTTTATCAGTTTAGAAAATTACTATTGGTGTTTCATCTGGAATTTTTCTTGATTGGGTAACCCATTAACCAAGCTCAAGCATAAAGGGGTCAAAAATTGTTTGGACATAATAGTGTGAATAATGTTTTTAAGAATTGAATATAACATTATCCAATGATTCTATCTTGACATTACCATCTGGAAATGATGGTTTTGTGATTTATAGTGATGAATCATGGAAATGACTTGGTTTTCCTTATGCAAAATTATATTGTTATTGCATATGTATCGAGGAAATTAAAAACTCATAAAAAAAAACTACACAACTCATGGTCTGGGATTAGCTACGATAATATTTTTTCTGAAGATATGGAGACAATATCTCTGTGGTATAAGATGTGAGATATATACAGATCACAAGAGTTTAAAATATATTTTCTTAAAGAAGGAACTCAACTTGACACTAAGGAGATTGCTTGAGCTACTCAAGGATTATGATTTCACAATACACTACCTCATAGGGAAGGAAAATAAGGTGTAATAGGCCCTGATCAGAAAGGACCATGGAGTTATGAACAAGATGATATTTAAAATGGATCCTATGTTCATGGATCTAGTAAATATATATATGGGAATTATCTTGGAAGGTGAAACATCACTACTTTTTCAAATAGTTTCTAAACCATCTTTACTAAAAAGGATAAAATGTTATCAGTTTGATTATAAGGAGTTATAAATGAAAATTAAAGCAATGAATGATGGGAGATTGATTGAATTATCATTTGAAAATGAAATTTTAAAATTTGGGAAGAGGCTTTGTGTTACCGTATACCTGAGCTAAAAAATTAATTATTGGATGATGCTTATAGCTCTAATTTTTGTATACACCCTGGTAGCACTAATATGTATAGATATTTGAATGAATTTTTTTTGGGATAACATGAAGAGGGAGAATGATGATTATATTTCAATATGTTTGGTTTGTCAATAGGTGAATGTTGTAAGACAACAACCTATATAATTCATGCAACCTCTCCATATACCTCTGTGGGAATTGGATGATATTAAGATGGACATTGTTAAGGGGATATAAAAGACTCTGAGAAAGAATGATGCGATATGGGTTATTATTGATCGTCTTACCGAATCAGAATATTTTCTTGCTATAAGATAAGATTTACCACATTAAAGGTTCCAAGAATTTACATTAATGGAGTTTTAATAATTCATGGTGTACCGCTATTGATTGTTTCTAAACATGATCCCCATTTTACATCACAATTCTAGAAAAGCATTCAAGAGGCCCTAGACACTGATCTTTTCTTGATCACTGCCTACCACCCTCAATTGGATGGATAATCAAAATGAACTATTTAAAGATTAAAAAACAATTTATCTTACTCACTTTACTTTCAAGGTATGTGAGGTTAGTATTTACCTCTAGTTGAATTTTCCTATAACAATAGCTTCCATTCTAGTATTCTGATGGCACCATATGAAGCGTTGTATATAAAAATAGATGTGGTGCACAAACTTTTGGGGGTGATATTAGTGAAACAAAACTCATAGGCCCAGAACGTGTTGGGGAAATAATAGAAAAGTTTAGGATTATTCAAAACCATATTAAAACATCTCAAAGAAGGCAAAAGAGCTATGCTGATAACTGAAGGAAATATTTGGAATTTTGAGTAGGAGATCACATTTTCATGAAGGTATCTCCATGGAAGGGTGTTAAATTATTTGGTAGTAAGGGTAAATTAAGTCTTAGGTACATCAAAACTTTTGAAATTATAGAACTAATTGGAGTTGTAGCTTACTATTTTGCAGCACTAAGTCTCTCCAAAGTGCATGATGTGATCCAGGTATCACTGTTGTGGATATATATACTAGTCCCACCACATGTATTCACCTATGAAAAAATAGAACTGTAACCTAATATATCTTATAGTTAAGGGATTTTCATGATTCTTGATACGAGATAACAGGTGTTGCGAAATCAGATGACTCGTCTGGTAAAATTTATTTGGAGAAACCATAAAATGGAAGAGGTGACGTTGGTAACTGAAAAACATATAGTGAAAAACCACCCGAGACTTTTTATGAAGTGATATTATATAAATTTTGATGATGAAATTATTTTAAGGAGGGAATAATGTAACAACCCAAGTTTCCCTAGTATGTTTCCTTTTAAATAATTCTATAACTTGTGATGCACGCAATACTGAGTTTGAGCGCACCATGACCTATCAAACTAGTTGTTTGAAAATCTGTTATGAAAAATATTAACCATATTATGAAATTTATAAATTTTATTTTTTAAAATATACTTTATTTTTTAATTCAAAATATGAAAATTATCTTATGGTGAATTTTTGGTATTTTTTTGAAAAGTTCCAATTTTTGATGAATACTGAAAAATACTACATTATTGTTAAAATTTTAATTTTTCATTTAATTAATTATTTTAATTTAAATTCATTTTTACATTACAATAGATAAATAATAAATATATTAGTCCAATTTAGGTAATTTTAACTATTTTTATGATATTATTAGATATAAAAAATCTATTAAACATTTGAACGTCTCGTTTACCCACCTTCTGACCACATCTTCAAATTTGCATTAAACATAATTTTTTCACTTCAATGAATTTAATTTCAAAAAATGGACATACATGGTTGTAATAATTATGATGAATGTGGTCTAATAGGACCAAAATAATTTTGGTTCATAGTAACTTTTCAATTTTATTTAAAATAGTTAAAGGTAAATATGGTAATTAAAGGTAAAAATAATATAATAATAATACATAATTACCCTAAAATATTTCCTAATTTAATTGGGTAAGAGTGTTTTGACAAAAATAAACCTTAGGTCTAAAATATGATCCTTTTTATGCTACCTATGTTAGATTATGACATTTATTATATTTTATTTAAAGAAGAGTTTAAATAGTCATATTCAAATTTTAATAACAACATCATTTTTAATATGAGGTTATATAAGTGATATTATAAGGCCCCGACCTTAAAACATTACTTAATATTAAATTAAATGGATAATTCACATTGAGGATCTTTTCAGGTTTAGAGTTTTAGAGAATTAGGACATAACTGTTACATCTCAAAATATTACAAAGTAGACACTTCTACTAAGTTTCCATAGAATAAAAACTCTTAAAAAGAAACATGTCTAGTTCCATGTTTTATATAGCATGACTTTCCCTTGATTCCATACTTGAATCTATTCCACATTATGTCCTGTGAAAAACATGTCAAAAAAACTTGGGGTGAGCAAAAAAAGCTCAGTAAGGGATACACAAAAAATGGAAACTATTAGTTTATCAAAACAACAAGTAAACCATGTATACTTTATCAAAGTAATACTTTTCACCTTTATGAAGTAGTAAAAAATCTTCACTGAATAAAAGATCATTACTTACCCTTTTGACACCAAAAGATTACCATAAAACCCATATAAAGAACACATAACATATAAAGGTAACTTGGTACATAAACATACTTAAGTGGAATAACCATACAGTCGACTTCCACACATATCACTTAATGGAATAGCCATTCGGCCAACTTCCATACATACTTAATGGAATAGCCATACAGACGACTTCCATACCTAATGCATTGGAGGTTATAACATAACTACCCGTCCTAGTATTCACGGCACCACCCGTCATCTGGTTTATCACGTAACCACCCGTCAAATGTCCAAGTACCATTATAAAAATCATAAGACATAAAACAATTATAATGCAAAGAAAACATTTCAACACTTTGATCACAATATATCACTTAAATATATTAACATAAAAAATGTATTATAAAAACCAT
Source organism: Viscum album (assembly GCA_963277665.1). Lineage (NCBI taxonomy): Eukaryota > Viridiplantae > Streptophyta > Magnoliopsida > Santalales > Viscaceae > Viscum > Viscum album. The sequence goes on from OY728146.1 coordinate 47,606,438, forward strand.
TTTCAATACCAAAATACATAAAAGAGTATATTGTATTTATTTCATTTTAAAAAAACATTACGGCTTGTTCAGGAAGCCAAAGACAAAATAATACTCGCAGCGGCGGAAAAGGTCATTATCACCGAGTACGTTAAAAGAAACATTCCTTTTTGTCATTTTGTAAAACGCTTCATAGAAAAATATTCCTTTTTATAAAATTAAAAGTAAAAGGGGTTTATACACCGTATAAAAGAAAGTTTTGTATAAAACTAAATATGCCTCAATGAATGGAGATTGAGACGAAGTCCCTTATCTCGGGTCCGACTTGACTCGATCGTTCTTTAACATCCTGAATAATAAACTTGAGTTAATTTATATTTGCTTAAGAACCTTTTTCAAGTTCATTATACCTTTTATATCACTTATTTCCATGTTATAAACATTATGTAATCATTTAAGTTAATAATGTTTGTTTTGTCGATATTTGGTTCTTAAGTCGAAAGTGGACTTCTTACAATTACATGTTGTTTGTGTGGTCAAAGGTTCTTTATATCCAGAATGATATTCATGATTTGGATATCATATATATAATATATATCCAGCATATACATGTATTTATAATATTACATAATCATTTAGAGGAAAGAAATGAAATGCACCGTTCATGGAGACGGTAAGCCGTACGTACGCATGAACGCTACTTTCATTTCTATGTCATATTAATGGAATTAAAACTAAATGAGAGGTATGTATATTTTAATTACAAAATTATATTAATAATTTATATGTAACATAAATCATATATATACATTATATATATGTACTTATAATAGTACATTACATTTGGGGATAAGAAATGAAATGCACCGTTCATGGAGACGGTAAGTCGTACGTACGCATGAACGCTACTTTCATTTCTATCTCATACATTAATGGGAAGAAATAATAATGATATAGATTTATATTATAATTCCAGTATAACATCATATATAATAACTTTAAATACATCCTTTATATGTCCCACATATGGCATTAACGAATCACATCACTTTGAGGGGGCGGTAGTCCGCACTTCCTAAAATGAAATTATCGTGTTTACCCACAATGGAAACCATAAAGGTAAACCACAAACGAAAAACAAAGAATCATAAAGAAATCCTAAACATAATATATATCATATATAAATAGAGTAACATCTTAATTTCCACCATTAAAGGTGTTTAAAAGAAGATCGAACAATCATCGTTTCGTGAGGCAGAAATTCACCAACCACAGAAACAGTATGTTCTTTAACCATTAGATGTAGATGTTTGTAAGTGTAGCTCGAAAGCATCTTATAAAAACATCCTTGTATATTTAAGATACTGGAGTTGTTACAAAAGAAATTAATAAAAAGATATTAGGGGGTTGGAGAAGCAAAATAAAACAAAAGAACACAAGTGAAGACATCACCTTAAAATCGGATAACTCTCTTAGATTTGATCTCAAAGGCTTCCTTGGGAAGACTTATACCCAAAGTGAGTCTTCAAGGATTAAGAGAGGGATTTGTAGAGACAACATGGGAAGGGTTTGGCTGAGCCAATGGCTTTGTAAGTGTGGTTAAGGTGGTAGAGGTGGGGGCCTTTTATAAGAGGAGAGGAGGGGCACTCTTGGAAAGTAAGGAAATGTTACTTTATTTTAGAATGAGTTTCGGATTTTAATGGTCCCAAATTGATGTGTTTAGAGGATAAGTTGATAAGGGTTCTAAATACACCCATCCAATAGGTTTTTGACATGTGTAGGTCTTAGATTTTACATTTTCCTTCCATTTTATTTAAATCATTAAATAATGAGGTAATCGCTGCATCACCATGGTGTCATAAATAATTTAATTTATTTAATGTCTAAAAATTATAAAAAAATATACTATGATGTAGGAAATTTGTTTACCTTTCCAATGAATATTTATAGTTAAAAATATGATTTGTACAACCCCATGTAAATTTTTTTTAGTAAAACAACTCATGTTTGTGACATTTTTATTTTAACATTAAATAAAGAGATATTAATGTCATTTTCCAACTAAAGTGGCGCCATGGGGTCCCCAAGTTGACCCATGGATTGTATTAGTTGTCCATGACACATCCAATATGGGTAGGACATGTGTCATGTTCATCTCATACTATTAAAACATTATTTTTACCTTAAATTACACTAATTACCTCTAATCGCGATTAAAATCATAAAAGTTACTATTCACCAAAAAATTATTTTAATCCCATTGAACGGCATTTTACTTATTAAGGATAACCATGTATGTCGGATTTTTGAAATTCAAAACACATAAGTGGTAAAATTTCATTTAAACAAAAAATCTGTTTTTATAAGTACCACTTAGTGGTTTCACTATTCATCAAAAATTGAAGTTTTTCAGAAAAATACCAAAAATTCACCCTAAGATATATTTGTTGTTCCGAATTCAAAAATGAAATCTATTTTAAAAAATTCAAAACATATAAGTTTCATTAATTAATTTAATAATTAATTCCCACTGTCAGAGCAAATAGCGTGTTTTTATGAAACAATAAGTATCAAAAGATTAACACTAGTTTCAGTCCGATTTCAAAGTGAAATTAATTCCAACGACCACTATTGGATTTAATGGTAAAAATATATTCTAATTTAACCTTAAAACCAATTAAAAATATAATCTAATCATATAAATAAATTAGATTAAAAAGAGGTTTTGAATTAAAATACATCATTTTTCACTATTCATTTAAAAAATGAACTTTATCGGAAAAATACCAAAAATTTACACAAATTAAATTTTGATGTCCTGATTCTAAAGAAGAGTTTTATTTAGTCCAATAGAATGTATAAGTGTGAACAAAACTATATTTAATGACGGTTCTCCATCAAAAGGTGATAAGTGAACCTTTAGTGAAAACTAGGGCATATACGCCTAAAATTGAATTCTTTCCGTATTTTAAGCCTTTATCTTTTATTAGATAAAAGTAAAAACATTTAAAAAACAAATATAATCATATTTTAGTTATTTATATACATTCCCTCCAATACAACAGCTATGTGTTAACTACCATTTAAAATAATATTATTTTATTACTAGTGTGCAACATAAGATTTCAATGAAACTCTTTGTTGCGTATCGGGTACGCTATCGAACATAGAAACCCCTTTTAATTAAAATTAATATTTAATTCGTAAATATTAATAAATATGAAAATGTTTTATTCATTATTTAACTGGGATGTTACATCCTTCCCCCCTTTTGGGAATTGCGTCCTCACAATTTTATTCACTTATCAAAATAAGTGGGGGTATTTATCCCTCATAGCATTTTCAGATTCCCACGTTGCCTCTTCAACCATATGGTTTTTCCACAAAACCTTTACCTAGTGAATTACCTTATTTCGCAACACTTTCTCTCTTCGGTCAAGAATCTGTACTTGTTGTTCTTCATAAGATAGGTTCTCTTCCAGCTGAACTACCTTTGGACTCAAAACATGAGATGGATCTGGCATATACTTCCTCAACATCAAAACATGAAAAACATTGTGTACCTGAGATAAACTCGGAGGTAATTCCACTCTGTATGCAACTGATCCAAATCTCTCCATAATTTTATATGGTCCAATGAACCTTGGGCTTAGCTTTCCTTTCTTACCAAATCTCATCACACTTTTCCATTGAGAAACCCTTACAAAAACATGATCACCTACCTCGAAAAATAGATCCTTCCTCCGGTTATCCGCATAACTTTTCTGTATGCTTTGAGCTGTTCTCATGTGTTTCTAGATCAACTGAACTTTTTCTACCATCTCTTCTACCAATTCTGGTCCCATCAACTTCCTTTCACCCACTTCATCCCAAAATGCTGGAGTTTGACATCGCTTCCCATATAATGCCTCAAATGGTGCCATCTGTATACTGGAATGAAAACTGTTATTATAAGAAAACTCAACCAAAGAAAGATGTTGGTCCCAACTTCCCTAATAATCCATCGAACAAGCTCGTAGCATATCCTCCAAGGTCTGAATTTTTCATTCTGACTGCCCATCTGATTACGGATGAAAAGCTCTACTAAAATTTAATTCAGTACCCAACGACTTTTGAAGACCTTTCCAAAAGTTAGAAGTAAACCTGGGATCACGATCGGACACAATGGAGAAAGGAACTCTATATAGCCTCACTATCTATTTAAGAGACAAACGGGAAAGTTTATCTAGGGAAAAAATATCTCGTATAGCAAGGAAATGAGCAGATTTAGTCAAGAGATCAACAATAACCCAGATTGTATTAATACCTCTAGATGTATTTGGTAATCCCACGAAAAAATCCATGGATATATTTTCCCATTTCCACATTCGCACTGGTAAAGGCTGAAGCATCCCTTTAGGTAACTATCACTCTTCTTTAACCTGCTGACAAGTCAAACACTTCACAATAAAATCAGCAATATCTCTTTTCATTCCATCCCACCAGTAATACTCTCGCAGATCTCTGTACATCTTAGTACTTCCAAGATGAACTGAAAATGGGGAACTATGAGCCTCACATAACAACTCATTCTTCAACTGTGAATCACAAGGCACACATAATCTCTTCCCAAACCTCAAAACACAATCATTATCAATGTTGAATTCAAGCAACTTACCCTTCTGAACCAGCTCTACCTTTTTTTTGCAACTCACTGTCTTCCCTCTGTGCTTGATTAATTCTGTCTAATAGGGATGATCTCACTGATACCTGAAACAAAACTGAAGAACTTCCTTCACCAAAAACTTCTATGTCAAAGTTCATCAAATCAAAAACCAAAGAATCTAGTTCCAAACGTGGAATGGTTAATGAAGCATTACTTTTTCGACTAAAAGCAACAGCCACTTTATTTGCTTTTCCTAGATGGTAATGAATTGTACAATCATAATCCATGATTAATTCTAGCCATCTCCTCTGTCTCATGTTCAATTCTTTCTGAGTTAACATATACATTAAACTTTTGTGATCAGTATATATTTCACACTTTACTCCATACAAATGATGCCTCCAATTTTTTAAAGAAAAAACAACAGCATCTAATTCCAAGTCATGTGTAGGGTAATTTAACTCATGAGTTTTCAACTGACGCGAAGCATACGCAATTACCTGATCATTCTTCATAAGGACACAACCAAGTCCTTTCAATGAAGCATCGCTGTAGATAACAAACTCACCATTCCTGGAAGGAAGTGCCAAAACTAGAGCATCCACCAATATTCTTTTTAACTCCTAAAAACAATCATCACATTCTTTTGTCCAGATATACTTAACACCCTTCCGAGTTATCTTAGTCATTGGACTAGATAACTGTGAAAAAGTTTCAACAAACCTTCGGTAGTAACCTGCCAAACCAAGGAAACTACGGATCTCGGTTACATTTGTGGGTCTTGGCCATTCTTCAACAACTTTTGTTTTAGCAGGATCAATAGTTATGTCATCTTTTAAAACAATGTGACCCAGGAAATAAATTTGTTGTAACCAAAACTCACACTTGCTGAATTTTCCATATAGTTTCTTTTCTTTTATGGTTTGCAAGATAACCCTTAAATGACTTTCATTCTCCTCTTTACTTTTAGAAAACACCAAAATATCATCAATGAAAACAACCAACATTTTTCACCTGAGTTAACTAAGCCATCACTGTAACAAACTGTTTAGTTCTGATTCTGACCATCAGAGGATACTGATTTGAAAGTTCATTTCCCTCTATATGCCTTCCCAGAAAATCTATTCGGTTTCCTCTTTGAAAACCCATTCTTAACACAGAAATATCTTAGGAGAAGCAACATGGTAATCTAAAAATGCTATATCATTTCAATCATACCATAAATTAATTTATAATTTAACACTTTTCTAACTCCTAAAGTTGTCTAAACCGACCTCTCATACCAACTATAAGGCCCCAGCCTTAAACATTACTTAATATTGAATTAAATGAATAATTCACATTGAGGATCTTTTCAGGTTTAGAGTTTTAGAGAATTAGGACATAACTGTTACATCTCAAAAGATTACAAAGTAGACACTTCTACTAAGTTTCCATAGAATAAAAACTCTTAAAAAAAACATGTCTAGTTCCATGTTTTATATAGCATGACTTTTCCTTGATCCCATCCTTGACCCTATTCCACATTAAGTCCTGTGAAAAACATTTCGAAAAAACTTGGGGTGAGCATAAAAAGCTCAGTAAGGGATACACAAAGAATGGAAACTATTAGTTTATCAAAACAACAAGTAAACCATGTATACTTTATAAAAGTAATACTTTTCACCTTTATGAAGTAGTAAAAACTCTTCACTGAATAAAAGATCATTACTTACCCTTTTGTAACCAAAATATTACCATAAAACCCATATAAAGAACACATAACATATAAAGGTAACTTGGGACATAAACATACTTAAGTGGAATAACCATAAGGTCGACTTCCACACATATCACTTAATGGAATAGCCATTCGGCCAACTTCCATACATACTTAATGGAATATCCATACGGCCGACTTCCATACCCAATGCATTGGAGGTTATAACGTAACCACCCATCCTGGTATTCACGGCACCACCCATCATATGGTTTATCACATAACCACCCGTCAAATGTCCAAGTACCATTATAAAAATCATAAGATATAAAACAATTGTAATGGAAATAAAACATTTCCACACTTTGATCACAATATATCACTTAAATATATTGACATAACAAATCCATTATAAAAACCATTTTCAATACCAAAATACATAAAAGAGTATATGGTATTTATTTCATTTTAGAAAACATTACGACTTGTTCAGGAAGCCGAAGACAAAATAATACTCGTGGCGGCGGAGAAGTTCGTTGTCACCGCATACGTTAAAAGAAACATTCCTTTTTGTCATTTTGTAAAACGCTTCATAGAAAAATATTCCTTTTGTATAAAAGTAAAAGTAAAAGGGGTTTATACACCATATAAAAGAAAGTTGTGTATAAAACGAAATATGCCTCAATGAAAGGAGATTGAGACGAAGTCCCTTACCTCGGGTCCGACATGACTCGATCATTCTTTAATATCCTGAATAATAAACTTGAGTTAATTTCTATTTGCATAAGAACCTTTTTCAAGTTCATTATTCCTTTTATATCACTTATTTCAATGTTATAAACATTATGTAATCATTTAAGTTAATAATGTTTGTTTTGTCGATATTTGGTTCTTAAGTCGAAAGTGGACTTCTTAGAATTACATGTTGTTCGTGTGGTCAAAGGTTCTTTATATCCAGAATGATATTCATGATTTGGATATCATATATATCATATATATCCAGCATATACATGTATTTATAATATTACATAATCATTTAGAGGTAAGAAATGAAATGCACCGTTCATGGAGACGGTAAGCCGTACGTACGCATGAACGATACTTTCATTTCTATGTCATATTAATGGATTTAAAACTAAATGAGAGGTATGTGTATTTTAATTCCGGAATTATATTAATCATTTAGATGTAACATAAATCATATATATACATTATATAAATGTACTTATAAAAGTACATTACATTTGGGGATAAGAAATGAAATGCACCGTTCATGGAGACGGTAAGCCGTACGTACGCATGAACACTACTTTCATTTCAATCTCATACATTAATGGAAAGAAATAATAATGATATAGAGGTATATTATAATTCCAGTATAACATCATATATAATAACTTTAAATCCATCCTTTATATGTCCCACATATGGCATTAACGAATCACATCACTTTGAGGGGGCGGTATTCCGCACTTCCTAAAATGAAATTATCGTGTTTACCCACAATGGAAACCATAAAGGTAAACCACAAATGAAAAATAAAGAATCATAAGGAAAACATAAACATAATATATATCATATATAAACAGAGTTACAACTTAATGGCCACCATTAAAGGTATTTAAAGGAAGATTGAACAATCATCGTTTCGTGAGGCAGAAATTCGCCAACCACAGAAACAGTATGTTCTTTAACTATTAGATGTAGATGTGTGTAAGTGTAGCTCGAAATATTCTTATAAAAACATCCTAGTATGTTGAATATACTGGAGTTGTTTCAAAAGAAATGAATAAACAGAGTTTAGGGGGTTGGAGAAGCATAATAAAACAAAAGAACACAAGTGAAGACATCACCTTAAAATCAGGTAACTCTCTTAGATTTGAGCTCAAAGGCTTCCTTGGGAATACTTCTGCCCAAAATGAGGCTTCAAGGAGTAATAGAGGGATGTGGAGAGAAAAAATGGGTAGGGGTTGGCCGATCCAAAGGCTTTGGAAGTGTGGGTAAGGTGGTAGAGGTGGGGGCCTTTTATAAGAGGAGAGGAGGGGTACTCTTGGAAAGTAAGGAAATGTTACATTATTTTAGAATGAGTTTCAGATTTTAATGGTCCCACATTGATGGGTTTCGAGGATAAGGTGATAAGGGATCGAAATCCACCCATCCAATAGGTTTTTGACATGTGTAGGTCTTAGATTTTACATTAGCTTTCCATTTTATTTAAATCGTTAAATAACGAGGTAATCGCTGCATCATCATGGTGTCATAAATAATTTAATTTATTTAATGTCTAAAAATTATAAGAAAATACTATGATATAGGAAATATTTTTAAATTTCCAATGAATATTTATCATAAAAAATCTGATTTGTATAACCCAATGTAAAAATTGTTTTAGTAAAACAACTCATGTTTGTGACATTTTTATTTTAACATTAAATAAAAAGATATTAATGTCATTTTCCAACTAAAGTGGCTCCATGGGGTCCCCAAGTTGACCCATGGATTGTAATGGTCGGCCATTACACATCCAATAAGGGTAGGACATGTTTCATGTTCATTTCATGTTATTAAAACATTATTTTTAACTTAAATTACACTAATTACCTCTAATCGCGATTAAAAACTTAAAAGTTACTATTCACCAAAAAATTATTTTAATCCCATTGAACCACATTTTACTTCTTAATGACAACCATGTATGTCGGATTTTCGAAATTCAAAACACAGAAGTGGTAAAATTTCATTTAAATAGAAAATCAGTTTGTATAAGTACCACTTAGTGGTTTCACTATTCATCAAAAATTGAAGTTTTTCAGAAAAATACCAAAAATTCACCCTAAGCTATATTTGATATTCCGAATTCAAAAATGAAGTCTATTTTACAAAATTCAAAACATATAAGTTGCATTAATTAATTTAATAATTAATTCCCGCTGTCGGAGCAAATATCGTGTTTTTATGAAACAATAAGTATCAAAAGATTGACGCTAGTTTAAGTCCGATTTCAAAGTGAAATTAATTCCAACCACCACTATTGGATTTAATGGTAAAAATATATTATGATTTCACTTTAAAACCAATTAAAAAGATAATCTAATCATATAAATAAATTAGATTAAAAAGTGGTTTTGAATTAAAATACAACAGTTTTCATTATTCATTAAAAAAAATGAACTTTATCGGAAAAATACCAAAAAAATTACACAAAGTAAATTTTGATGTCCCGATTATAAAGAAAAGTTTTATTTAGTCCAATATAATGTATAAGTGTGAACAAAACTATATTTAATGACGGATCGCCATCAAAAGGCGATAAGTGAACCTTTAGTGAAAACTAGGGCATATACGCCTAAAATTGAATTCTTTCCGTATTTTAAGCCTTTATCTTTTATTAGATAAAAGTAAATACATTTAAAAAACATATATAAGCATATTTTAGTTATTTCTATCCATTCCCACCAATAAAACTGCTATGTGTTAACTACCATTTAAAATAATATTATTTTATTACTAGTGTGCAACGTAAGATTTCAATGAAACTCTTTGTTGAGTATTGGGTACTCTATCGAACATAGCAACCCCTTTAAAGTAAAATTAATATTTAATTCGTAAATATTAATAAATATGAAAATGTTTTATTCATTATTTACCTGGGATGTTACAGATATAGTTGAATATAAATATTATTTATAAATATTGAATAATTATATACATCATAGTAATTTATTTATAATTTTTAGAGATTAAATATTTACCATTAATAAAGACACAATAGTGAAGGAGAAATTATTTTATTAATAGAAATATAAAATAAATGGAATTAAAAATATTAAAATAAATATAATTTACATAATTAATGGCATAAAAGAATTTTTTATATAACTTATACATGTTAGTGACATATTAGAAGTATTGTTTCGAAGTTATCAGGTTGGTTTGATATTGTTTAAAATGAAAATATTGAATAGTATCCAAATTGACATAAATGATACATTTAAATAAATAATATTTTGTTAAATGTTATAAAATTCATAAAAATAAAAGGTTCAACCAAATAACTCTTATAGTTTTAATATTATATAAATGACCCCATTGGGATTCATTTGGAATTTTATAGTAACTATATTAACTCTATACTATAAAAAAATAAGCAGACACCGCAAAAGTAAAATTATTTAAATATGGGATAATGCAAAATATAAGGTTTGTTTTTTGACCTATACATGTATAAAAATAATTGTTTGAGATTATTTATACCCTTACTTATATTATTCTCGAAATTACTCACTTTGGAGCAATTTGAAACTGAAAAACAATTTATAATAAATTAATAGTTTTGGAGTTTCCAATAGTGCCACTCCCCTCTCTTATAAAAGGTAACATCTCATTATCTTTCATTAACACCTATAAAGCCCTATGGCTCAAACAAACCCTCCAAAATTCTTCTCAAAACTTCCTTCACCTCAACATAGAGGCTATACATTGGTCTGAAATACAGCCTAAGGAGTCCTTCTGTTCAAATCAAAAGAAGATTCCAAAAAAGGAGGTAATTGTTATTTCAACTCTTTCAAAGTTCTTTTATTTTTATACTTACTCAACCTATGTTTTTTACATACCAAAGTAATAACTCCAATATAATATACATTAGGAGATTTTTTATAATTATGGTATAACCATATTCTTCTTTTATCCATCCAACAAAAAACAATATCACCCTGCATGTGTGCGTATGGATTACCGTCTCCATGCTGTAGTGTAATTTTCTATTCAACTCTAATTTATTTTTATGTGTATAATTATGATTATAATGGATATAAAAAATAATATAAAATGATAATTATTCTTTATAAATAATATACCATCCAATTCCATACCATTTAACCATTAAAGGAATGATAATGTCGCTCATGCGTACATAAGGTCTACCGCCTTCATGACACGATGAGATTCATTCTCTAATGTTAACCATTCAAGAGGGATTATAAAATTTATATTATAAGTAAAATTAATATTTATTAAATTAATATCATTCTAGATATGAATAAAATACATCCTATGCATAACCAATATGGCTTACATGATAAAAAAGGAATGCAAAAACGATGTAGTTAACTCCCAAAACAATTGTAATACTGAAATATTTTTAACAAAACGATATAAGAGGATCATATATGATATTATAAATATGGATATGGTTATGTTATAATTTAATAACGTAATTTAACTGTTATAAAGGAGGTTAAAACACCCTCGGATAAACTATATTACTAGGTAATGGTTAATTTCACAGTCTCATTATTATCTGAGGTTGTTTATACGTATGTATCTAATGGGAAATCATTATCATCAATTTCCTTGTTTCTCAAAATGTATTTAAAAATATTATCAAAAAATTTTAAAATTCATTTTTACCTATTTTTTACATTTTATAAAACATTTTGGAAGGAATATTTCTGAAATTTTCACAACAAGGTACTTTATGACCTTTTCAAAAAATTAGGAAAGAATGTTTTTTTAAATTATATGGTGCAAGCAGTTATTTCCATCATTATGATGCTTTAACATTTTGAGGCTTACATTACAAAATTACAAGGTTATTTTCAAAAAAAAAATCCTTTTATAATTTTAAATTTTTATACTAATTTAAAAGTAAAAAAGGTATATTTCTCTTAAAGAGTTTTAATGATATTGTTAGATTATTTTCATCTATGTAAACATCCTTTGTTGGATTTTATGACTAATTGCAGTTGATTTATTATGATACACCCTTAAAAATTATATTGGTGCTTTTATGATATGTTTGATTGTGTATGTTCTATTTTTGATTCCATTCATTGTTTATGGTTAAAGTTTTAACATGTCATGTGCTAGTTTTAATACGTATGTTTATGTTATGTTTCACCCTTTTCATATGGGGACTGTATTGGACTTATTATGAGATAAGTGGGGACTAATATAGCCCCTCTATGCATTGGTAGGTCTCATGAGACAAACTAGTGTCCTTTCACGATGCCCTGATGGTATGGTTTTGGATGGTCTTGGAACGAGGCTTTAACGGTATGGTTTTGATGCTCATTATTATGAACTCTCTCATTATTAGATTAGTTATTAATGCTAGATGTAATTATATGACTATTAGAATATCCCAGTGAAATTTTAAATGGAATTATTTGATTTATTATTTCTATATTATGTTGAATATTATGTTGAAAAGGCTTTTGTTTTAGTTTTATACCTTTCCTTAAACTTTTATGCTTATTTATGACAGCTTACGCTATATTTTTTATCCTTACTGAGTAACTGAACTCATCCTTTTCTTATGTTTCATTTTCCCCCAGGATGCGAAAAGGTAAACTATGACTAACCTGAATGGATAGTATAAGGTATATGAGTGTTTTCAAAGGATGAACTATGTTATTTTTCATTTCAATATGTAAATTAAAACTTATGTTTTTATCTAGTTTTTTCAAGTCTACTAAACCAATCAATCCTTTAGAATTTGATTTCTTGTGAATCATGCCAATTTAATAAAATAATACAATGACATAAGGAAATTGGGGTCATAGAATTACAATTTTGGGGTCTAAAATTCAAGGGATCATCAAGTAATCACCTTTCCTATCGATTTCTTCCACTTTGTGTGGTTTTCTTTTCCTATTCATTGATCTCATTTTCTCCAGCAAGTAGATCGACTTAGTGAAGGCCCAATCTTATGTTTTTGAGTGAGATATTGACATTTATTGTTAAATCTCACCTTTTTTTGTTCTTTTGGTGGTGTTTTTGGGCTTTCATATCATTTTCTACAAAGTTTAACGTGATAGGTAGGTGGTTTTATGCCCTCACATCATTGGATAATTTTAATATTTTTTCTTGGTTAACTATTTGTGCTCCATGATTTATTTTTGTTGTTCAAAATTTTTTTTTGGAAGGTTTTGATATTTTTATGTGATAGGAATTGATTTTTATAAAGGTAAATGTTTTTTTTGTGCATTATATTGGTGTCTCTTGAAAGTTTTTTATAATTTTTTTGAAGGGTGTGAAACATTTTTTGAAGGCACTAGAGGTGAATATTTATTTAAATTGTTTTATTAAAAATAAATTGATTATTTTTCCTCATTAGATTTTTTTGTGAACCTTTAAATGTGATTTTTAAATTCTATAAATGTTGGGAAGCATTTTTAAATACGAAATTTGATTATGTGTAGATTTAAACAGGGGTATTGGCCCATGGAAATGGATAAATTGGGTGCATTCTTGTCTTTTAATGTTTTTAAATTGGTTTCATGTAGTGTGCAAGTAGTCTGAAAAGTTTTTTTAAAAGGCATTGGTGTGTGTGAAATGGAAATTTGTTTTTTATAGAAAATAGTTATTTCTCGGTGTATTTATAATGTTTGGAATTTGTATATTAAAATGGGTATTTTTTGTTACATGAAAAATAATGGATTGAGAACAAAGGAATATTAGGTATCTTGGTGGGCTGACTAGATCTAGTACGCTAGTGATATAATAGTGAAAATTTCTTATTTTACTTTTCATGATTGAGGATTATAACACTAACTAAATATTGATGATGATGGGAGACCATTAGGCTCATGGGGTATCACCTACTAGTGGATCGTGAATAAGAAATCTAATGGTCATGGTTATTGTCCCACCGTTTACTGAGGTATGAGGTTCTAATTTATCAATTGAGCTAGATTACCCCTAGATATTTACCCATGGTTCTATATTGAGTGTTATGTTATTTGGTCCCATTTTTCAGCATGTAGTGGACCTTGAGTGAATTTCACTTTAAAGAAAATTTATCTTATTAAAATTTTTCCTCTAAAATTTTACCTTTAAAAGTGTTGTTTGGAAAATATTTCTTTGATGAAATATTTTTCTTTGGATGTGTTCCCTTGAAAATGGATTTTCTTTAAAAAAAATTCTTAAAAATGTTATTAAGTCTTGTATATAAATAGTTCATGTTGATTTATATATTTATGTTATGTCATGGAATATTTTTTATTTTGGTGGAATCCTACTGGGCTAGGATCACACCTAATATACACCTTTAGTTGTATGCATAAATTTATTTGTATGACGCAGGTAAAGGAAAGAAGTGTCTTTTTGATGATGGTGGATTTGGTTTCTAGTGTTACTTGTGGGATGTGTTGGTGGTTATGGATTGAGGGTGATGTCCCTCATTTTTTATGGAGGTTTTGGGACAATTTTTCATTTCTCTTTTGGTTGAATTATTTCCAGTTTTTTGGTTAAAGTTGTAAAACCTTGATTCTAAAAATTGTTGAGCCTTGTTTGGATTTTATTATTTATTATTGTAATTTTTATTTTTGTTTCTTATTGATGGATATGAAAATGTTTGAAATCAATATAATGTCACGTTATTGATACCCAAGAACTAGTTTCTATACCATGGGAATCAGGAATTCCCTTCAGGCCATGCCACTGACCGGTTCGAGTGTCGGTTTGGATGACACACTAGATTGTTTTGTGAAAAAATGGAATCAGAGAAGGTCGGTTCATTAGAAGAATTATCATGTGAAGCACCCTATGATAATTGGGATGTCAAGGTATATTGATTAGGATTTTAAAATATTGGGGAGTAGGTCTAGGATATTTTTTTGGAAACACTTCCTAGATTTAACCTTGAGTTACCATGGGAATTCAAGATTTTTTTGGTTTCCTTTGGTTCTTTCAGGTTGTTTTCTATTTGAGAAATGAAGCTATTGTTGATTCAATGGTCTTAGTGAGCTCATAAGTTCTGGAAAGCCATGTGGATTCGAGGACATGGTCCTAGGATAATCTTTGTGATTGTGGTGTGATTAGCGTATGGCTACCAACTGTATGGCCAATTTACCCATTGACACTAGTTTCCCTTGTGTAGTTTTTTGTGTCTTCTTGGGTTTTGAAGATTGTATTTAAAAATATCCTGTTTTGGAATTGTGAAATATGGATTTTGGAACTGGAAATGGTTTGGTTTTGGGAATATGAAAAATTAATTTTCCAAGTAACCATGAAGAAAGCTTTGGAAAAGTAGGTTTTGGAAAAAGAATTTATAGGTAAAGTGGGAATTAGTTTACAAAAAATTATGTTTTTGTAATTAAAACTATTGGTTTGTCAAAAAAATTTGTTTTAAAAAACATAAAAAATTTCAAGGTGAGTTTTAAATATCTATTTTAAGTGTGGTTTTTCAAGATTTCAAAAAATATTTTAATGGTAGGGAATGTTTTGGATTGATGTGTGGAGTTTTAAAATGGTTTGTTATTTAGTGGTTAGTGTAATTTTAAAAAGTTATATGATGTTTTGAAATTTGAAAATTGGTTGGGAAGTTTAAAGTGTGGGTTAAATGTTTTGTTTTGGAAATTTGAAAGGTTTTATTTCAAACATCGGTATTTACATGAGTGACCACAAAGATCTATATGTGTGTAAAATGACATGAAGTGATGGTTCCATGTCTTAGAATGATAATATACATATGTGGGGATCAATGGAATACCATTGGTGAGTGTGTAACCCAAAAAGATTGTTTTCTTTCCAAAATTTCTCTAAAAATATGGTATGATATTTTTATAACTTATGGTCATTTGGTGTGTCTTTGTATGATTTGGGAATGTTTCTTGTGAGGTGTTTTGAGTTTGAAAACTCTTTTTTTTCAAATGGTGTTTCAAGTTTGGGTTCTTGTCAGTGGGATGGTTTTGAGATAATCGTTGGTGAGTTATTCTAAAACATGTTTTTAGAAGCCTTTGAGTAGGTTTTTGTTGTGTGTTTGGAGTTTTTTTGGGGTGATTTTTGGCCGATGGATCAATTTATTAGGTCCTTAGTTGCTTTTCTAGTTGTTGTATTCCCCACCAGATATGTTGGATATTTAAAGTGTGGCCACACATGATTCACTATTGGCAGACCCTCTAGTTGATCAATGTAAGGACTCTCCTTTTGAGTTTAGAAAGTGAATCCACATATCTTTTTTGATTAACCAAATACTCTCAAATAGAATGAGTGGATGAAGATAATTAAAAGAAACTTTAGTTTTCCTATGTTGCCTGAGGCATCAAAGGTGATGTCTTCCACCTTTAAACATGATGGTCCATCCTAGAAGTGGTGAAGGAAATTTCTAGTAAGAGAAATTAGGCTAAGTCTGTTGCCGTAGGTTGTGGTGTTAAAAGTACTTTATACCTTCTTCAATATATTTTAAGAGATGGTTTATGTTTTGATATCTGTGTTGAATGTCTATTCATAATAAGCTTTTGTGTATGTGTGCAGAAATAGATGTTGTTTGGGGATTGGTTTAAAATACCTTTCTTTGTAATGCTTATCTATTTGTAATGGTCATGTATGGTGACGTTTTGTGGTGTTTCAAATTTTGATCAAAATTTAATAGTTGGATTGGGACTCTTTTGAGAACTTCTATTTTAACAAAAGCATGTTTTTCTTCCAGAAATTCAGAATTTCTCCATTTTAAATGGCAGTATCTTCTATGTGTTCTTTTTTCCATTATTTCCCATTCAAGTTGAAAAGGGAGTATGTATGTGAATATTTAAATTCCTTATCTTTGTGAAGTTCCATGCTGAGTAAAAGTGAGTTCTTTGGTTTGTGGTGTTCTTATAGTTCCACCTATAATGTTGTGTGGTCGCTCATGAGAAAAAATGAAGGTTTTTCAGTTGGGGATTTTCATCTTTTGTCTACTAGGTAGGTGATTATCCAATAAAAACATATATTTTAATTACATTTTAATGGTGTTAAATGTTCATTTTTGATCTTATGGGCCAGAGTTAGTGCATTTTCATTATGAATATCCATTCTCATCATTTGTGCACTTCATGCCTAATATACACCAATTTAGGACCAATGAGTCATGTGATTCTAAGGAATGTAATATTCAATATTTTAATTTTATATTTAGGTAACTATATCTACACTTAAATGTGAACATTTTTCATTCAGGGATCAATGGATGATTCATAAACGATGATGGAGATATTTAGAGGTGAATGGAAACAATTCTAGAGAAGGAAAATTGGACACCATCCCACTTATGAGACTGTGGGGACCAACATAAAGGCCTAATGACTCCCAAATTTTTTGAGATGATATAATAAATGTTTAGGAACAAATCACTCTTTATGAGATAATGCTAATTAGTCCTCTATGATGGTCAGTAAGGTGCCCCAAGTTAGAGATACAATTTTGGGCCAGATTCTGCGGCCCGGAAAAATAGCTCACAAATTTGATCATATCTTGAAATCCACAACTCCAAATGGGCCCAACATTTACATGAGGTTAGAACACATCTGGTGATCCATGTTCTTCTTCTATGGACCACTCTGTTTCGGCCATCTAGAAGGTCATCCAAACGCGTCTGTTCGGTGGATGAAAGTTGTCTGCCACCTCGGGTCAAATGTGGAAAAGTCCAAATTTCACAAGCTTTCCACCATCTATGGCCTACCAAAATTAATTGAGATGCTTTTTACTATTGGAGGCTCGACCCAAGGGCTCAAAAATTCCTATTTAAGGCAGTTGTGTTAGAGGATTTAGGAATATTGGAGCTCCTTTTCATGTTAATTTTATGCTGCCAATTTCTCTTTGTAATGTTCTTCCTTCACATGTAAGTTGTTTTAATTCATCCTTGTTTTTTAATAAAAGTTCTTCTTCTCATATTATTATGTTCTTCTCCTTATCACTTTGATACCGTTGGTTCAATGTGTGAACTTGTTCATACCAATCCTTGTGAGATTATCACACAACGGTGGAGTGATTTTATTTTATTGCGTTTTTTTTTACTTCTCCATTTCCTCCCTCATGAGTCTACTTTCCACTTCCATTGAAACCATAGAATCAATGGAGGGATAACACACGTATGGGTTTATACAAGGGAGTAGAAAGGGGATGGATTGGATTTTATTTATCACCTCATTAATGTATAATCACTTCTTTAATTGATATTTTTGTTTGATGATTTTTAAACTCCATCGTCCTTGTTGAATTTAAGGCCACACACTTCAAGTGCTAATACAAACCTTTACCTTGAAGTGCTCAAAACTTTGATCCTTCAAGTGTATAGGTGATTAGTATTAGGGTGTGTAGGCATTAAACCAGTAAGCGATGATTTCGTTTGATCTTCTTAAGTGAATCCATCTCAATTATAAGAAATTGAAATCATTAAAAAAGTAATTCATCCAATCCACCCCGAGTGATAACCTAGGATCAACTCATTCTTTTAAATTGAATTCACTTAAATCTGTTAGTTATCCTTTAAACCCATATAAAATCAACCCAATTTGACCTCTTCATAGCTAAAAATAGTCCATAGAATGTACGTGTCTATAGGTTTCTTCTTATGTCTCTGAGGATTCGATAACCCAAGCTAAACTACAAGGACCGTTCTACCTTCATCTCTTGGGTAAATTTGAGCGAGAATCAGTAGGAGATTCTTAAAACATTGGGTCTCCATCCATAGGCCTCAAAGTGAAGATCATGAATAGTCAGGAACCCCATGGGTGTAAGGGACCTTGGTCTAGCTTTTGTCTCTAGTTTGGTAAATGGAGATAGTTTAATCTTCTTGCATAGCCATTTTTTTTTGAAGGGTCCTGGTTTGTGTGAATAGAAAAAGGGATCCCATTTTATCTTTGTGGACCATGTCGTTTGAAATATCCTCCTTGGTTTGGAGGAGGCAAGGTGGTATTTTTTCATTAGGATTTTAGTTGTTGTGCATTTTAGTATGTGAATCTCCATGTGGTTGTCCTTGTGTGGTCTTCCTTGAAAATATGGTTTGGTTTTTGTTTGTACTCATATGAAGAAGGTTTCATCTGATGGGGATGGTATGTTATGTATTTCCTTTGTAAGAACCCAGTTTTTGCTGCGAAAGACTTTGGAATATTCTTGATATTATTCCAGAGCAGCACCTCCAGACAACGTGCGATTCCGAGCCCCGTAGTGGCCAGAATTAAATTTTCAGTGCGTTCACACTGGAAACGCCAGATAAATGGGATAAATCATAAAAGATGATCCAGATCAGAGATCTGTGTGTACGGATGGGTCCTAAATGGGGTGTTTACCCTAGGAACGGCATAAAACATGTCAGTGTAGGATGTTTGGACCCCTCACCCGCTTTCGGAACGTTAAACAGATAATTAAATTAATTAATTAATCCGATTAATGGTGAAATGCCAGTATCTCTTAAACGGAGTCTCAGATGGGAAAACTGAGGGCACCGTTGAGTTTGGAGCATGCCGTTTACCCTAGGAGGGGTATATGTTTCGCGGGCGCAGGCCTTCAGTGAAAAATGGTCTCGGGGGCGTTTTTGTAATTTGGCGGCCTCGGGCGTTCTATTTTATAACATTCAAACGGGGCCTCAGATTAAAATTCTGAGACCTCCATTGTGCTTGGGAGGTGGTGTTTACCCTAGGGGAGTCTTAATCTCGACCTCTCCAGTAGTTCGGGTTCGTGCCGACGGGCGGGTGGTTAAGTGTTTTTTATTTAAACACTTAATCCACCCCTCTCTTCTCCCCCCCCCCTTCTTCCCTGGCGCTAGCAGCTCCCAAAAACGAAAGAGGAAGCTCCTCCTCACCTCCTCCACTTCGGCAAGTTAGCGGTGCGACGGAGGATCCCTCGTGGAGAAGCTCCGGGCAACGCCCACGAGGTTGGGTCTTGTTCGTTTTTGTTTTCCCGCACCCTTTCTCCCAAAGTTTTGATTATATAAATGCTGATTTAATTTCAAGAAAAGCCCATAGACTAGTAGTTCATATTTTGAGATTTCCTTCGCATTTTAAGGATTCAAAATCTGAGTTACGAGTGAACCGAAATCGATCGTCGAAGATCGGGTGTTCAAGGGGGTTTCCGGTGGTTTTGGGGCGGCCCGGCTCGGCGGAGGCGGCGACGCGCGGGTGGCTCCAGCGGAAAGCGGCGGGGTCTCTCGGCAGTAGGGAAGAGAAGCGGTCGACGGCGTGAGTGTTTGGAGGAGGACTGGGCGAGCGTGGAGCGCTGGGCGCCGGCGCGAGGTGAAGCCGACCGCGCGAGGCGGCGGCTCTAGGCGGCGAGGCCGAGCCGCCGGGGCACGGCGACCGCGGGGTCGCGGCGCGCGACCCCCGCGCGCAGACAAGACCCGTGAGACGTGGGTCTTCGCAAGGACCAAGCAACCGGCCATAGGCCGGTCGGTGCGCAGACCGGTGGTCAGCGGCTGGGCCACGCAGATGGACCGCGGCCCGGCCCAGAACGTCCGGACCGGCCGGTTCAGGCCTGTCTAGCCCAAGGGGCCTTGCCCCCTCAGTTTTCGGACGCCCGTATTTTCCACTACGGGCATTCGTTTTGCGTGCTGTCTGTGGCGACACGTTCTTCAGACCGAGGGGAAGGTTTTGAGATGCTTTTGGGAATTTTTAATTCCCAAAATGAGTGGCCTCAGAGGCGTGGCGTGTCTTTAAGTGATTTGACGTTTTTTCGGGGGGGGGGGGGGGGGGGGTTCGTGTTTCGAGCGGCGTAGACGCATCCGACGTCCGTTTTGAGCGCCGTCAGCGGCGTTGGGACCCTGACGCTGGGGCAAAGCTTACCAGGGTGGTTTCGGGCATTGAAGCCGAGGTTGAGGTGTGGGCCCCACGGCCCGTCTTTTGAGCTGCGAGCAGCGTTTAGAGACTTTCTAATCGGGTATCCGCTCGGGGCATGCGAGCAGTCGATTCTGGATGTTTTTCTAAGGGGATTGAAATAGTGCAATCCGCCCGCTCTAATTCGGCACGATGGTGCGGGCCCCACGTGGGCCATCTGAGCGTTGACGGTTATTTTCCATCTCTATCACTGGGCGACCGTTTTGGACAAGTGAATAATCCATCTTGTGTTCTTTCTCGAGAGGATCACAACAGTGCGATCCGTTCGTTGTGTTTCGGGACCAGGATGTGGGTCCCACGAAGCACCGTTCGTGTGCGGTGCGCTGGAATGCATCTTTTTTCCTGGATATCCATTGCACTCAAGTAAGCAGTCAATTTGATGTGCTCTTTCGAGAGCATTGCGATTGCGCAGTTCGCCCGACCTTTTTCGGGGACGTGGTGTGGGTCCCACCCGACCTGGCTACGGTGAATAGTACCTTTTTCACTAGGTGTTCATTTTGGGCGATTGAGTAGTCAATCCCGTGTGTTTTTTTGAGGGGATCATAGTGGTGTGCTCCGTTTGTTCAGTTTTGGGATTTTGGGGTGGGCCCCACATGGGTTGGTTTCGGTGAATAGTGCATTTTTCACCGGTTGACCGTTTCAGGCGAGTAAGTAGTCTATCTCGCATGTTTTTCTATGCGGATTACAATGGTGTAATATGTTTAGGAGAGTATAGCCTTATACGTGATCTTATTTGATGAGGAATTTGAAGGTGCCCCGGTGGTGGTTCTTGCTGCGACGTTTGCAGAGAACCCTTGACGTGTGATCGCGTCCACTCTTGTGTGAGTGATGTAAATGCTTGAAGATATGTGGTTCGCCATGCCTCAACCATTGAGGTGGAAAGTGGGAGTTGTTACGTTTACGCATTCGCGTTGACGTTGGGGGCCGTGTGCATGTTATCTATTGGGCTGGAGACATGGCATACTCTGGGAGTATGCGGGGATGTTGGGAGGTACGTGTGGATGGTTGTACCCAAGAACGTTTGTGCGCTTGGTTGGGGTTGACTTGGGGCCACATGTCGTGTGGGCCCCATGTGCGTGTCGTGTTCTGCTTTGCGTTCTTTTACCTCTCATGACGTAGAGGCTCCCTCTGTACTCATTTTTTTAACCAGTAGGGTGGTGTTTTTCCCCTGGCTCTATGCTCGTTTGTTTGACCAGCAGGGTTGAATGGTCTCCCCCTGGTTCGTTCTCGATGGATCGGTCGGTAGCGGTGCTAGTGACACCGAGTGATGGAACAAGCATTGAACCTCTATTGGGTGAGTTGTTCTGGAGTTGGGTGGGTTGCTCATTGACTTCTCAGGGTTACCCTCTAGCAGAGACTAGGCAGTGGGTCACCCAAAGACTCTTTAGAGTCTACCCTCCAGCAGGGCTGGGCAGTGGGTCGCTCATCGTCTTGATTCATGTCTACCCTCCAGCAGGGCTGTGCAGTGGGTCACCTATCGACTTGTTCCGGGTTTACCCTCCAGCGGGGCTGGGTAGTGGGTCACCCGTCGACTTCTCCTAGGGTCTACCCTCCAGCAGAGACTGGGCAGTGGGTCACCCGACGAACTCTTAGTTTCTACCCTCCAGCAGGGCTGGGCAGTGGGTCACCCATCGTCTAGTTCCAGGTCTACCCTCCAGCAAGGATGGGTAGTGGGTCGCCTATCGACTTATTCCAGGTCTACCATCCAGCGGGGCTGGGCAGTGGTTCGCCTGATGATGTATTAGGGTTTACCCTCCAACAGGCTGGGTAGTGGGTCACCCGATATCTTGTTAGGGTTTACCCTTCAGTAGGGCTGGGCAATGGGTCACCAGATATCATATTATGAATTACCCTCCAGCAGGGCTGGGCAGTGGGACACCTTTTTACATTCCAGACTCAGTCCTCTCTACTAGGCTAGTCTGTGGCTTTCCTCCGTGATCACCGCAGCGGGACCCTTGGTTGTACGGGTCAGTGATGGGACGACCTTGACTTTGAGGAGACCTCTTGACTGCGGGGTAGTGACGAGGTGTGGTTTGACTTAACCCGAAACTCTCAAGTACGAGGGGCTCTTTCCCCTACCGAGACACATCCTTGTGACGTGACCTAAAACAGTGCGGGCGAGTCGGTGCCGCCCAAAGCCGATAGTATCAAGGTGCGGTGGTTTGAACCCCATGACTTGTAGTTCGGGGCAGACGTGCGGGATGTTGGGCATCAATGATGGTGTTTACTTCTGGGACTGATGGAAACTCATTTTCTTGGGTTGAGCTACGGGATAGAAATCCCCTTACGATCTTGTTTGGGATTCTTAATTGAGCATATGGTTATGTATATACATTGTTCTGGTACCCACTTCTTGGGTTTCGTTACTCTCCTTCCAGAAGAGGCGAAGACACACGGGGTATGCCACGTGATTTCCGTGTCTATATTATCATGGTTGGATGAGTCTACTCTCCTGCTATAGGTAGCGAAGACTCGACGGGAAGTTCACCTTCTCACCGTTTCCAGCTCCTTATGTCTGGACGAGTCTACCTTCTTTCCACTTGTTGGGTTGAGCTGGACTCTTTACTGTACTCCTTACTTCACTCTCAGTTGCACCCCTTTACTTTTCCTATTCTCTCTACTACTCACCCTTCGGTACCTCCTCTGTTGCTCCCTCGAGCCTTCGGGGTATCCTACGGAGTATTTTTATACTCACCCCTGCTTGGGCTTTTCCCGAACATGGTGTTCCCTTGCAGACGATGGACAGGTTGGTCGTGATGTCAGAGGATCTTAAGAGCAGGGATCTTGGACTGCGTGCGGTGGCCATTGTCGGGTTCCAGGTGTGGGACACTCCTAGTTTTTTGCTATTGTTTTACCTGTTGCTGGGTTGTGGAACTTTTTGGTTGGGCGCGTGTTTTTCCCCTTTTCTTATCAGTTTACTTTCAACTTGTACTTTGTACTGTTTAGAGGGTGATGCACATCTTTGGTTTATATATATATAGCAGTTGTTATTTTACACTGCTTGTCCTTTATTTTAATCTGCACTTTTTCATTGAGTGTGATGCATGTGTGTGTGTACAGGTACTCAGGAAAAGGCCTCCCCGAGTTGTTTAGCCTTCGGCGCTTATCGCCAGCCTCTGGCCTATGGAGGCGGGCTAGGGGTAGTTGCAGCTCGAGCCTGGGTAGGGTCGAGTCATGACAAAGTGGTATCATAGGTGGTTCGTTCCTTGGGACACTATTCGCACGTCCCTAAAATAAAAGGAATTGGTTGGGATTTAGGACAACCGTGTCAACATGTCTCGAGAGCGGATCTCAGGCCAGGGAGTCCAGTGATGGTGCAACGGCAGACGTATCCATTCACCAGGACCCTAATAACCCGCTTGTCGACTCGGCATGCTGAGACACTTGTTGCATGGGAAATTGGTTTGTGCATCACATAGGATTGAGTCTTTGACTATCCTTCTTGAGTCAGCTCCCCATTGTTGTTATTGGTATATACATATATGCTCATTTGACCGCGGTACTCCATGATAATATTCAGGATGTCTCCACGAAGACAGCCAGCAAGGATACTAGCTTTGGTTCGTGATGATGACCCTATGAGATATGAGGCCTCAGTCCAGGACCCATCATGCGAGCCCCTTTCTCAAGGTGGGCCGATAGAATCACCCCCACCTGTTGAGCAGCAGACAGCTTCAGTAGAGCTGGCGGGGCTTGAGCGTAGGTTGAACGCTCTCCGTGAGTTCCAGCAGCAGAGACCGCTGAGGTTCAGTGTTGAGCCAGACCCTCAGGCAGTAGAGGTTTGTCTAGAGATAGTGGTTCGCCTTTTCAGGCTTGTGCAGACGCCGACAGATCAGAGAGTGGCTTTGGAATCCAACCTTTTTCGTGGAGCAGCTTGGCATTGGTGGAGTATGGTGACTCAGTTTCTTGACGAGTCGTCGCTTTCGTGGGGAGACTTTTAGTTGTTGTTTCGTGAGGAGTTTTTCCCCTCCTGTTTGTGCTCCGTTCGGATTTAGGAGATCCTGCAGTTTCAGCAGGGAGGGATAACGGTGGCCGAGTACGCGACTAGTTTCGCTGACCGTGCATGCTTTTACCCGGACTTGGTCCATGACGACAGCCTCTGAGTGCGGAAGTTTGAGCAGGGTCTCCGCCGATATATTCGTACTGTCATAGTAACCTTAGGAATTTCTACATATGTCGGGGTACTAGAGCAGTTGTTGGTGACATAGGGATTCCTGTCACGTTCTAGAGTTGGTGGTAGCAGCAGGCACGTTGGAGCGAAGACGTCTGTCGCAGCTAGCGGGCAATGGCAAGCAGAACCTCGACGCAGGTGTCTTTCTGACATCCGGACTCAGGGGCGTGGTCGTACACCACAGTGGCACCGGAGGGCACCAGTGTAGCTCGAAGAGAGTCAGTGCTATGCTTGAGACGTGCGAGGTCACTTGGCACGAGACTGTCGACCAGGCGTGCAGAGAGCTTCGGGCAGGTAGCAGGTGCACCATTGCGGCAGAGGCAGCGCCGTGATCGGAGTAGTACCCAGAGAGGTAGTTCTAGTAGAGGAGCGAGAGGAGCTGGAAGTGGAGGATGATCTTTTGAGGTCTTCTCATCACCACCAGGCGGTCCACGTCAGGCTCCGGGAGCTGACAGTTGGGACCACGAACAGCCACAGGCTTTGGATGTCTACGATCCTGCAGAATATGAGGTGATAAGAGGTATAATCTACAGCTCTTCTACTTTCTATAGTAGAATTGATAGACTCTGCGTGTGAAATTATTTTCTCTCTACTCCTTGTTTGAGATGATACCAGGGTGACACGGGGCGTCGGTGTAACCCTGTGTTGGTAGAGTTGAAGGTGTGTAACCTTCCTCTTTAGTCGATGGCACTGACTCCATCTCTCTCCGAGCGTGTAAGAGAGTCTTGGTTGCGAGACATCGACGGTGAAACCTTGCGTGACCAGATATCCTTGGGTGTTTCACCATATGGATATTCTGATGGAGGGAATCATCGGGCCTTGTTCCTGGCGCATACGGTGATTCCAGTCACGGCGTACGACGTAGGGGTTCGATCAGGGTGGTTAGTTACCCCCGAGAGCCTTCGGGCCATTTGATATCGTGCAATGGGATGGCAAGGTTCCCTACCGCCTTGCCCTAACCCAAAGGTCGAGTGTGGGTGCTTGACGTATCCCGCGAGACTTACCCGAGGGGATGTGTGCCTGCTCTTATGCACGCCATAGGCGGGGGAAGACCTCATGTGAACAGATCAAATCCTTTAGTCTGTATGCGGTGGCGTAGAGCTGTGCGAGAGTTCTTCTGGGTACGGGGGATCCAGGTGTGGGCTTAGTACCTTGAGTTGTTCCCTGGTTTAGCTATTCGGGGACAAAAATATTGAAATAGGGAATGATGTAAGAACCCATTTTTTGCTGCGAAAGACTTTGGAATATTATTGATATTATTCCAGAGTATCACCTTCAGACGGTGTGCGATTCCGAGCCCCAGAGTGGCCGGAATTAAATTTTTAGTGCGTTTACACTAGAAACGCCAAATAAATGGGATAACTCCTAAACGGTGATCCGGATTAGAGATATGAGTGTACGGATGGGTTTAAAATGTGGTGTTTACCATAAGAACTGCATAAAACATGTCGCGCGTAGGATGTTGGGACCCCTCACATGCTTTCGGAACGTTAAACGGATAATTAAATTAATTAATTAATATGTTTAATGGTGAAACGCTAGTATCTCTTAAACGGTGGTTCTGATGGGAAAACCAAGGGCACCGTTGAGTTTGGAGCATTCCTATTACCCTAGGAGGGGTATAAGGTTCGTTGGCGCAGGCCGTCAGTGAAAAATGGCCCTGGGGGCGTTTTCGTAATTTGGAAGCCTCGGGCGTTCGGTTTTATAACTTTTGAACGGGGGCTCGGATTAAAATTCCGAGACCGTAGTTGTGCTCGGGAGGCGGTTTTTACCCTAGGGGATTCTTAATCCCGACCTTTCCAGAAGTTCGAGTTCGGGCCGACGGGCGGGTGGTTAAGTGTTTTCTATTTAAAAACTTAATCCACCCCTCTCTTCTCCCCCCCCCTTCTTCCCTGGCGCCAGAAGCTCCCAAAAATGAAGGAGGAATCTCATCCTCACCTCCTCCCCTCTGACAAGGCAGCGGTGTGGCAGCGGATCGCGGCGAAGCTCCAGGCAACGCCCACGAGGTAGGATCTTGTTCGTTTTTGTTTTCCTGCACCCTTTCGCCCAAAGTTTTGATTGTCTAAATGCTGATTTAATTTCGAGAAATTTCCATAGCCTAGTATTTCGTATTTTGAGATTTCCGTTGCATTTTACGGATTCGAAATCCAAGTTACGAATGAACTACAATCAATCGTCGAAGATCGGGTGTTGAAGGGGGATTCTGGCGGTTTTGGGGCGGCCTGGTTCGACGGAGGCGGCGGCGCGCAGGTGGCTCCAGCGGCAGGCGACGAGGTCTCATGGCATTAGGGCGAGGCAGCGGTTGGCGGCGCGTTTGTTAGGCAGAAGGCCGGGTGAGTGGGAGGCGCTGGGCACCGGCGCGATGCCAAGCCGGCCGCACGAGGCGGCGTCTCCAGGGGGCGAGGCCGAGCCACCAGGGCATGGCGACCGCGGGGTCGCGGCGCGCGACCCCCGCGCGGGGACAAGACCCGCGAGACGCGGGTCTTCGCGCGGACCAAGTGACTGGCCATAGGCCGGTCGGTGTGCGGACCGCTGGTCAGCGGCTGGGCCGCGCGGTTGGACCGCGGCCCGGCCCAGAACGGCCAGACCGGCCGGTTCCGGCCGGTCCAGCCCAAGGGGCCTTGCCCCCTCAGTTTTCGGACGCCCGTATTTTCCACTACACGCGTCTGCTTTGCGTTCCGTCTGCGACGACACATTTTTCAGACCGAGGGAAACGTTTTGAGATGGTTTCGGGAATTTTTAATTCCCGGAACGAGTGGCCTCAGAGGCGCGGCGTGTCTTTAAGTGATTTGACATTTTTCTGAGGGGTTTTTTGTTTGGAGCGGCACAGACACATCCGACGTCCGTTTTGAGCGCCATCAGCGGCATTGGGACCCTGGATCTGGGGCGAAGCTTACCCGGGTGGTTTCGGGCATTGAAGTTGAGGTTGAGGCGTGGGCCCCACGACCTGTCTTTTGAGTTGCGAGCAGTGTTTAACGACTTTCTCATCGGCCATCTGCTCGGGGTGTGCGAGCAGTCGATTCTGGAAGTTTTTCCAAGGGGATTGCAATAGTGCAATCCGCCCGCTCTAATTTGGCACGATAGAGCAGGCCCTGTGTGGGCCATCTGAGCGTTGATGGTGATTTTCCATCTCTATCACTGGGCGACCATTTTGGACAAGTGAATATTCCATCTTGTGTTCTTTCTCGAGAGGATCGCAACGGTGCGATCCGTTCGTTGTGTTTCGGGACCGGGATGCGGGTCCCATGAGGCACCGCTCGTGTGCGGTGCGCCGGAATGCATCCTTTTCCCCGGATATCCATTTCACTCAAGTATGCATTCAATTTGACGTGCTTTTTCGAGAGAATTACGAAGGCGCAGTTTGCCCGACCTTTTTCGGGGACGTGGTGTGGGTCCCACCCGACCTGGCTAGGGTGAATGGTACCTTTTTCGCTCGGTGTTCATTTTGGGCGATTGAGTAGTCAATCCCGTGTGTTTTTCCGAGGGGATCGCAGTGGTGTGCTTCGTTTGTTCAGTTTCGGGATTTTGGGGTGGCCCCCACACGGGTTGGTTACGGTGAATAGTACCTTTTTCACCGGTTGACCGTTTTGGGCGAGTAAGTAGTCTATCTCACGTGTTTTTCAGCAGGGATTACAATGGTATAATCTTTTCAGGTGAGTGGAGCCTCATACGCAATCTTATTTAATGAGGAATGTGAAGGTGCCCCGGTGGTGGTTCTTCCTACGGCATTTGCAGAGAACCCTTGGTGTGTGATCGCGTGCACTCCCGTGTGAGTGATGTAAATTCTTGAAGAGATGTGGTTGGACATGCCTCAACCGTTGAGGTGGCAAGTGGGCGTTGTTATGTTTACGACTTCGCGTTTATGTTGGGGGTCGTGTGCATGTTAGCCTTTGGGCTGGAGACATGGCATGCTCTGGGAGTATGCGAGGATGCCTGGAGGTACGTGTGGATGGTTGTACCCAAGAACGTTTGTGCGTTTGTTCCGGTACCCACTTCTTGGGTTTGGTTACTCTCCTTCCAGGAGAGGCGAAGACGTTCGGGGTATGCCACGTGCTTTCCGTGTCTATCTTCTCATGGTTGGATGAGTCTACTCTCCTGCTATAGGTAGCAAATACTCGACGGCAAGTTCACCTTCTCACCATTTTCATCTCCTTGTGTCTGGACGAGTCTACCTTCTTTCCTCTTATTGGGTTGAGCTGGACTCTTTACTGTACTCCTTACTTCACTCTCGGTTGCACCCCTTTACTTTTCCTGTTCGATCTACTGCTCACCCTTTGGTACCTCCGTTGTTGCTCCCCCGAGCCTTTGGGGTATCCTACGGAGTATTTTTATACTCACCCCTGCTTGGGCCTTGCCCACACTTGGTGTTCCCTTGAAGACGACGGACATGTTGGTCATGACGTCAGAGGAGCTTAGGAGAAGGGAGCTTGGACCGCGTGCGGTGGTCGTTGTCAGGTTCGAGATGTGGGACCCTCCCAGCTATTTGCTGTTGTTTTACCTGTTGCCGGGTTGTGGCACTTTTTGGTTGGGCACGTGTTTGCCCCTTTTCTTTTCAGTTTACTTTCAGCTTGTACTTTGTACTATTTAGAGGGCGATGCGCATCTGTGGTTTATATATATATATAGCAGTTTTTCTTTTACTCTGCTTGTCCTTTCTTTTACTCTGCACTTTTGCATCGAGTGTGCTGCGTGTGTGTGTGTACATGTACTCAGGAAAAGGCCTCCCCGAGTTGTTTAGCCTTCACCGCTTGTCGCCAGCCCCTGGCCTATAGAGGCGGGCTTGGGGTAGTTGCGGCTCGAGCCCAGGTAGGGTCGGGTCGTGACATCCTTCTTCTTGGTTTTTAGTATCTTTCATTAGATTCCTTTTGGAGGGGCTTGTTGACCTCAAGTTGTTGGTCTATGTGGGGAGTCTATAAGTGGTCCCTTGTCTGGTTTTCCATGTCAGTTTTAAATGGTTGGTTAAATTGGTTGGTTTTTACGGTGGGGAGACCCACCATGGGTCTCATTGATTTTTTTTTTGAATTAATGTGGTGCTAGTGCATTTCCAATGGTGGGGAGTCTGTTCAGGCCTCCCTGAAATGATAACCTAGTTCAGTTTTTTATGTAGACTTTCCATTGTTTTGTCTTGTTTGGGGATATCTAATTTAGGATTTCTTTCTTGAGTAAATAATGGGGTTGGGGTGTGCCTGGTGGTTTTGTTGGTGTAGGGATATGGAGGTATTCTTTGATAAATAGTTTATGTTCTTTTTTCATTTTTGATAATAGGTGTGAGTTTTGTTTGGTAATGTCGTAAGTGTTCTTGGATTGAGAGGTTGAATTATATTTATGATCATTAAAATTGAGGTGTTGTGTTTGTATGGGGGTAGAATGTAAATGGTGGGGATTCCATTCTATCCTCTTAAGTTAAATATTGTGAACTTATATTTATGTTTTTGGTGTTTCTAATCTCTTCTCATTTGGTGTTTGTTGGGAATCTCCTTGATTTGCAAATGAGTTTTGGATTTTGTTTTTAGATCAAGCCTTATTATGGCTTTCTGAAGGCAGAAAGTGCTACGGTGGGGAGAATTGTCACACCCTATCTTTTCTTCTAATCTTTGTTTTCAGTTCATATTTGGGTCTTGATTTTTCTCATGAGCTCTAGGTGTGACTGTTTTGAATTTTTAGGGTATTATTCCATTTATATTTTATATTTATTATATACCTTGGGTTATAAATGGTTTTTTGGAGAAAAATGAGAAACTTTTCCTTGGAGGTAGGTGGCACATAGTTTTCGCATGGTTAGGGTAAACTCTGTGCCTAGCCTAGGAAACCATGTGACCAAGTTGTGTTTTTGGTCAGTGGGAAATTGAAAAGTTGTCACATGGTTTATCAAACTGTGTGGTTAACCATGTGACTTACTCCTCTTAGAAAGTTAGTGATGCACAGTTTCTGCATTGTTTGGTAAACCATGCATCGTTTCTAGGTCACTAAAAAATTGAAAATTACCTTTGCTTCCTCTCTAGATTTAACGTTATTTCCTTCTTCATCTTCCCCATTTGAGATTTTCATCCATGGGAGCCTTCCCCAAGCTTCCCTATACCTCTTGGTCACTGTTCCTTGGGACATTTTGGTGTGAAAACATAAAGGTATCATTAATTAAGTCCCTTTCCTCTTGATTTATTCCTCTTTCTAAGGTTTTATTTTACACTTTCTTGAGATCATATTCTCCAGTGGGTAGAGTGATCTAATTATTGTCCAATATTGTTTTGTTGAGTGATATTGTGGCCTTTTTGGTTAAATATCACCTTATTAGGATCTTTTGCTAGTGTGGTTTGGGTTCTACATCATTTTTTGGAAAGTTCCAAGTGGGTGGTAGGTGGTTCCATTCACTAACATCATTGTGTGATTTTAATATACATACTTGGTTAATTATATGTAATCGATTATTTATTTTTGTGGTGTGAAAAATGTTTTCAAATGGTTTGACATGATTATGTGAATGGAATGGATTTTTACAAAGGTAAATGGTTATGTTTTTGTGTGTTCCTTATTGTGGTGCTTCTTCAAAGTGTTTTATGATTTGTTTGAAGGGTTCTAAATGTGTTTTGAAGGCACTAGAGTTGAAAATGTGTTGAAATTGTGTTTTTAAAAAGAAATGGATTGTTTTGGCTTATTGGATTTTTTTGTGCACATTTGAACATGATTTTAATCCTATTTAAATGATGGAAAGTATGTTTTAATAAAAA
The DNA here is from genome assembly GCA_963277665.1 of Viscum album. Lineage (NCBI taxonomy): Eukaryota > Viridiplantae > Streptophyta > Magnoliopsida > Santalales > Viscaceae > Viscum > Viscum album. The sequence continues at coordinate 47,638,244 of OY728146.1, forward strand.
ATTGGGTTATGTGTTGAGTTAAAAAGGGGGCATAACACCTAGAAATGGTTAAATTGGTAGCATAGTTTTCTGGTAACATTGTTAAATGTGTTTCATGGATTATGAAAGTGGTTTGAATATTATTTTTAAATGTTTTTCGTTTGTTTGAAATGGAAACTAGTTTTTTTATAGAAAATGGTGATTTCTTAGTGTATTTATTCTACGTAGAATGTGTATGTGAAAAAGGGTGTTTTTTTAACATGTGATATTATGGATTAAGAGCAATGGAATCTCAAGCATCTTGGTGGGATGACCAGATATATTATACTAGTGATGAAAAAGTTGAAAGTCCCAGTTTTACTTAGCAAGATCGATTATTACAACACTAACTAAATATTGATGATGATTAGAGACCACTAGTCCAATGGGGTGTCCCCACCTAGTGGATTGTGCAATAAATAGTTGATGGTTGTTGTTACTATACCACCTTTGACCTTGGTAAAAGGTTATAGTGCCTCACTTGATCTAGATTACACCGTGGTATTAACCCATGGTAATATCTTGAGGCTTATGTGATGTGGTGTCATCCATCGTCATATGGTGGAACTTGAGTGGATTTGATTTTAAATAATTTTTATCATAGTAAAATTTTTCTTTAAAATGTTACCATTAAAAGTGTTATTCAAAAAATATTTCTTTGAAGAAATGCTTATGTCGGGAAGTGTTACCTTAAAAATGGTATTCCTTTAAAAAAGTCATGAAATTGTTACAAATGATTTCATATAAAGCATGCGTGTTAATTTATCTATTGACGTTATAGAATGGAATCCTTTTAATTTGGGGGGAATCTTACTTGTATTGGATCAAACCCTACAAACACCTTTGGGTGTATGGAGACTTTTCTTTTTATGACCCAAGTAAAGGTATAAAGTATTGTGTTGATGATGGTGGAATGGGTTTCTAATGTTTCTTTTTGTAGTTTTTAGAGGTGGTGGATTAAGGAAGATTCCCCTAATGTTACATGGAGAGTTTTCAACATTTTGTAGTTTCTCGTTTTGTTGTAGAATTATTATTTTTGTTTAAAGTTGTAAAAACCTGATTTTAAAAGTTACTGAGCGTTGTTTTTATTTGGTTATTTATTATTGTGATGTATCATTCCTTTATTTATTTATGCTTATTAAAATGATTGAAATCATTCCCAATGCATGTTATTGATACCAAAGCACTAGTTTCCATCTCAATGGGATTGATAATTCCCTTCAACCCATGCCATTGACTAGGTCGTGTGTCGGATTTGATTGAACTCCATTTTAGTTCATCAAATTATAGAAGATACGATATAATAAATAAGTACTGGTTAAAATTTTAGGAATAAATTTTGATCAAATATATTCATATAAATAATCTCACAAGAATGAAACTTATCAACAAATTAAATGAATATGGATATCAGTAATTGGTTTCATAATTATGGAGTTTATAATGTTAGACATCCAAAAATTAATGTCAAGGCCTCATCCCAAGACATCATTAACATATCACCAATTCCTCATGTCAAGAAATATTATATAAATGGGTAATCCTCAACCAAATACCCAACTAGTTTTGTCTCATGAGACCTACCGATGCATCAAGGGGTTCCACCTATTAATTAATAAGTCCAATGCATTCATTATATGAATAAAAAATAAAACATAATCAGAATTTCTTTATAATAAATAACTATCCATTTTCAAAGAACTATCATTTCGTTGTCAATACTTTCTTCAGTAAAACTAATTATATTCCATATAAATAAATATTGTGGATAGATTCATTATTGTATATCATTAGTAATGAATAATATTCATCAAAGGACATTTACTACTTGAAAAATACCTTGTACCGATGGTTTTAAACAGTGGTTATTGCCACTAAAAATATGTGTATAGGAAATACCCATAGTTATATGAATCGTGGTAGTGGTAGGCGTCACTATAGCTATGAGATATACCCATAGTTTGAAAAAATCTATACCCATGTTTATTAAACATGAGGATAGTTTTATGGTAAATTTTTCACCCTATCAACAACCATATACCCACAGTTCTCAAAACATGGCTATATGGTTTAAAAAAATTCTCTCACTAGATTTGAACCCCGGAACACCTCTTCACAAATGATGCACCTAACCACTACCCCACATATGGTTATACGTATATAAATATACATTCATATATATATATTTTAATAAACCAAGGTTATTGAATAAAACACATGGGTGAAGGTTTTCCCATGGAAATTGTTTTATTCCAACAGAATGTTTTCCCCTGCACTTACACAGGAAACTATACCAATGGTTTTCGGGAACCATTGGTATTGGCTTTTATCCAAAACATATACCCACGGTTTTGGGAAAAACATGGGTATAGTTTTTCCTATACCAATGATTTTTGTTAGAACCATTGGTATATGTCTTGAACAGAACCCTATGCCCATGGTTTTTAAAAACCCATAGGTATTGGATAGAATTTCCAACCTATACCCATGCTTTACCAAAACCGTGGGTATAGGTTATAAAAAATACATATACCCATAATTTTGGGAAAACTTTGGTTATAGGTTCATATCCCAATAGTTATTTACATTGATGAAAATACATTAACAATATCATTGGAATATTATTTTTAGGAAAATACCATTTTAATTTTTAAATCACTTATTTAAAATCTATAATATTACAAAATATTAGGAAAAATATTTTCTCTATAAATAAATATTTAAAATTTTAGAGGAATCATCAAAAAATTTATTATTAATGATGGTGGGAAATTTCATTCATGTTGATTATGTTAAAACAAATATTCCAGACACATTCCAATAAAAAAGTCAAAATTTCCTCACTCGGAAAATGACTATAAGATTACCTTGAGACACTTTTAATAGAAATTAAAACAAGGGAAAATTTTAAATTAAATAATAATTGGATAATTGTAAAATGATTCTTGGATATAATTTAAATAAAATATATACATGGAAAAAAATATTCCCAACCGAATAAAAAAAAAGTAAATATTCCTTAAAAACTTTTTTTTGATCTATTGAGTACATAAAGAGAGAGAAAAAAAGGAAAATCAGTAATTTATATAAATAATTATAAGAGAATAAAATATATAGGTTTTAATGTGTAATTATCATATAATTACAATAATGGAAACATAAAACATAAATAATCCCGAAGAAGGATTAGATCATGAAATAAACTCTTACCTCAGGTCCAAATTTCAGTGTAAGTTATTTTAAGATCATTTATAATAAATTTTAAATTATTATACATCCATTCCAGAACTATATACATACTTATAATATCATATATGATCCACTTATAATATTTCAACACCAATTTATTAACATTCTTTATTAAAATCACCATTATTTGTCTACTTTTTATGCAAGTTTTGGTTTGATAGATAAGATAATTTCATCTTTATCATGGTTACATAATCTAGAAAATATAATAATGATTTAAATATCATATATATTATTTATATACATATTTATAATCATCCATGAAAGGTAAATATAGAAAAATGAATTACGTTTTTCATGGAGACAATAGGTCGTACATATGCATGAACGCTATTTTCAATTTTCGACTGATGGATCGGAATAAATTTAAACAGTAATTGACCATTAAAAAATTATTATTTTATAATAAGTATCACATAAATTAATTAAATCTATTCTTATTACCGTACATGAAAATTTTAAATGAAAAACTAATCACATCCCTTCATGGAGGTGGTAGTCCACACGTACGCATGAGCGACATTATCATTTTACAAATGATGGAAAGGTAATAACGATGAAATGTTATTATAGTTATATAATAACAATTATATAATAAATATCATATTTAATCATTAAACCCATTATAATAAGCATCCATAAAAGATGGTGGTAAAAAATAAATTGTATCGCTACGTGGTGGTGGTAGTTCATATTTACACATGAGCAATATTTTCACTTCCCATTTGATGGAAAAGAGGGTTAATAATGGTGGTTAGATAATAATAATTACATTTTAATATATTTATGTTAATTAAGTTATTATTTTATTATTAATACCATAGATTTATACGAAGTAAAAGAATAAATAATTTAAAAGAGGATGGGTAGGATGATTACATTTCCTTCATTTGGCCTCCTTGGAATCATATTTTAAGAATACAATCACCTATATATCGTTTATATGAGAGTTTATAAGATAATTGGGTATCTTTTGGTTAATATAAATATCTAAAAGTTGTATAAAGAAGATATGGGAGGGTTGTCCTTTTATAAGTGGGATAGAGAATACACTTGGAATTTATTAAAAGTTTAAAATATAATAATGTCATATTCAATTCAAATTATTCAAAATGGAAAATTTATAGAATTTATGATAGTATTAGGTCAAAATATTTCCATAAAATTAAATTTATATAGGTTTATATATCTTTTTATACCTTATCATTTTGTTTAGCCCCTTGGTTGGCCAATTTTAACCTTAACCAAGGTAATGACATTTTCAATATTAAAGGGTTAAAATTTTACTTATAAGGTGATAAATTGGATAATAAACGGCAAAATAAATAAATTTCATACCATTTATAATAAAAATTGTACTCATTCAATTTTTATATTTTTTTTAAAATAATTAAACAAAATATTATTTTACATAAAATATCATTAATAACATTTTTGAAACTGTTCATTTAACTTATATTTAAACACAAGAAGATATTAATGGAATTATAATATAATACATTTAGTCATCAATAATACATTATTATTAACTAATAAATCTTTTGGAACCATAAATTATCCCAAATAAATTACTTTTAATTTTTTTAAAATTATTTACTTTGAGTTTCCACTCATTTCACAAGTACTGTATCAATATTGTATAATCTTTTAAGGTAATTATATAACCACAAAGAATTATAAAGAAATTAAAATAATTAAAATAATTTCATTATGATAAAACTAATTCTTAATATTCTTTCACAACTTATTTTTATCTCTCTATGAATATATATTAGGAATTAATAATTAAGAGAGTGGTATTTTGTACTTTTCTTTACTTAAAATATCATATAGGTCACTTTCCTGGAATATTTTTCCATAAATAATAAAATCTAGAGCATAAGGTGATAAGGGTAGAAATTAATTCGTCCAATGATAATTAATATGAAATATTTTGGCATTATCACTTAATTTTAACCAATGTTAATATAATTTACACTTTTACCATGGTGACAAATTTTTATTGTTGTTACTTTTTATTATAAATTAAAACTAAGTTTATAAAAACTCTATTATTTTTATTACATTTATAAGGGATTTAATTACATAAAATTACACTTAATACAACCTTAATAATTGAGAGGTCTACTGTCTTCATAAATTAGGAATATTACATTGCAACTGAAAACATGAAATACATCATCTTTATCGGAAACTTCTTTTACATGAACACAACATTCTTTCATACTTAACACCACATAGGATAACCAGAGGACATACATAAGAAATTGGTGAGCTATATATCCCAGTAAGGGTGTTAAAATGGAATAACATGAATATAATAATACATTTTAGGCAAGGAATATCAATGAGGTATAAAGAAACATGAATCATAAAGCATGATTTAACATGATATTCATAACAAGGAAATGTGGAAACAACTTAAAACATTTCATCATAGGCCAAATATAAAGTGACAAGACATCATAGTGGACAAAGTAAAATACAAAAATCAGGTAAACCCATGTCACAACCTGATGTATCATGATAATAAACATTACCCAATGCATTGAAGTGATATATAATTCAAGGTGCACTTGTTACTTTCATTTCATTGTCACACTTAAGTGTGACACATGAATCATAAATAATGGATTCATTAATCATCATAATTTATTACAAAATAAAGGGGTATAGAATAAATATTTTTACGTTCTAAATAAAAACGTATATGTGAATAAAAATGAACACCCTTTGTAGGGAATGAGTACGGTATTCACTACACTATAGTTTTGGAATGGAAATTCATGGTGCAATTTCGGTAGCCTAATTACGTGACATAAAAATTCATAAAAAGGGTTGATGAGAGTAAATGGGGTATCTAATCATATATAAATGAAATTTAAAGTAAGGGGGTAAAATAAATACATGTCTTAACACATGTAATTTGTAAATAGAATACGTTACATAATAAATAAATTTGAAGAAAGAGAAGAAATGGAATAACTCTAATGAAATTTTGGCATGGTAACGGGTGTACATGGTAGGGATTAATGAGAGATAAAGGTATAAATCATCCTTAAATAATAATTAGTGTAGTATGGGGTTATAAAAACTACCCCATAATTTTTAATTCAAGATAAAAGGTTGTAATAATGTAAAGAAACATGGATATAAAAAAGAGAAAGGATGGAACCGTTACTTCAGTCTGTGACTTCAAAAGCTTGAATAGGGGATTATTAAGATATTGGGGAGCCTTAAAAAGGTTTATAGAGAAGGTATAATAGATTGAGGATGTTCTCAAAGTATTTTTATTGAGTATAATAATGATATTTGTTGGTTTTATATAGGAAATGATAGGGGAATTCACTAATATTTCACAAACATAGTTTTTGGAATCTCTATAATTAAATATTCAAAACCAAAACCGTACTATAGCTTTTTCCCATAGTTTTTACCAAACAAGAGTGGAAAATTTATTTTATAAGTAAAAGGGCCTAATATATTAAAATATTAGCCTTTATTATGTGGAGGTGATTCACATTATTAAAGAAATGGATTTAAAATCATAAAATATATTATGCATTTTGCAGGATTTTTTAAGGCATTATAAAATATGTAAAAAATATAAAATAAAATTATTTTAAATTGAAAACATCTATTTGGACGAATATACATTTTATAGTGTTTATAATATAACTATGGAGTCATTATGATGTCATAAAACACACTATATATTTATATGGTATTAAATTTTTCCCAAAAATTCATATGTCTCAAAAAATTATAAAAAATTCACTGTTGTATAATTTAGATATCCTGATTCAAAAAATAATATTCATTTTATCTAAATAATTTTATAAATATGTGAATTTCCACATTTAAAATTAAAATTGATATTTATTGAAAATTGATGGGTTTTGAAAAAAATAGTTTTCAAACCTTAATAAAGATTATGTTTGACTTCATAGAAATTAAATGATCATTTATATTTAATAAAATTAATTCAGTGATAATATTATATTAAAATATTATTTATTTAAAAATCCATTAATTCACCAAAATATATTTTTAATTGAATTTGAATATTAACCAAAGATACTATTAGTGATTTAAAAATTATTTTACAAAGTAAAAATAATAGAATGAAAGTATATTCATTATTCTAAAAAAATTATATAAATAATAATAATTCTAGGGTATTGATATATATCTATTTATTACACTAGCATATTCTATAAGAGTTAGGTGTGCGATGGTGGGGCTTTCATGGGGTCATTCGGTGAACATGGTTTGAGTCATGATTTTGATGAGCTTAAACATATCCCGTAAATGGTTTCACTCATGGTTAATTTGTTGGGTCTAGGATTGGGCCAGGTCTATTGAAAATATCAGAATTTCAACCTCCCTCAGAAGCTCTGATAAATGGACTTCATAGGGAACGATCCTACTAGTTGAGGTCATCACCTCCCTAGCCTCTGTCGAAATTATTTGTTAAAACCCTATATTTATACAAGTCATGTGATCACTATTCAAAGGATATATTATCAATGATAAAGATACATAATGGTAATTTAAATTAAATTGGATATAATAAAACAAACGGATTTCATGTGTTTTCTATATACAAAATAAGTCATTTAATTAAATAAAAAGGGAAATATCATATATAACTATTCTGGTCATTACAAAGTTGAACTTAGTAAATATTATTAATTATTATGATAAAAATATAGAATTAATTTTACTAAATTAAATATCTACTCGAGGTAGAAATTCATTTTATAAGAATCTCATAAAGCACAATGAAAAGCGGATTTTTGAAAAATGCCATTTTAAGTCTAAAAGTATTTTTATACCAATATCAAGTAGATTATTGATATAAAATGTATAAATTTCTTTATTGTTAAAAAATAAACTAATGTTATTTTAAAACAATTCCAAATAAAAATGAATCTTTTAAAATACTAGAAAATAAAATAAAGTTATCTTTAAAAATTGATATTTTCACTATTCACCCAAAAAAATAACTTTTTCAAAAAATTCCCAAAAATTTGACCCTCAGATAATTTTGATATGATTATTTATTAAAGGATATTTATTTCCTAAAATAAAATTTATAAAAAAATTAAAAATTATTTATAATTTCTGCACATGAAAGGTAATAAAAACCATTTTTAAGAAAACATATTTTTGAAGTATAAAATGTCTTTTCTAAAAAATGAGTACTTATTTATTATAAATAAATACATTATATAAAACCTTTATAAAAAATTTCATAATTTGGTTAATATTATTCCTACATACTTTTACTATTACTATGTGATAATGGTCACATTAAATAATAATATTTTAATTGTATATCACGATTCTCTTAAAGCTCGGTGTTGCATGATATGAAAGCTATAGAGCATAGTATTGTAAATTTTAAGGTGTTACATTATACCCCACATAAATATATTGAGCCCTCAATATTTTATCACATTATTCAAAGGTTCAATATTTGAAAATATCTTTGTTGCAAAATCACATCATGCAGATGGATAATGAAACATTCTTTGAAAAGGGGAAGTGAAAAACATTAAAATTTCATAAAATAACACATAATGAGCTTCCCAAATAAAGACACAATTTTTTAGAATATAAAATAGAAACATGGAGGAGAAAAATAACATCCAAGGAATAATAGAGGGTGATATATAATGTGGTTATAATATAGTTAATGACCACAAAACCATAAATTAGTAAGGAGTTAAAAGACCATCAATTCATTAGAAATGAAGGTAAAAGAATGACCTTTTTATTTCAAGATAATTTTATTATATTATTTTATACATCATATAATAAAATAAACAAAAATAATCATGATTATTTTAAATACAAACATAAGTATAACAATCTTGTTTTCAATTTATGAATGGTTATTTATCTTAGAAAAAACCACTTGATAACAAGATTCCTACTAGGTGTTGTGATTGATAATTATTTCCTCGAAGTTTGAAGGGATGATTTGATATCCCATAAAATATTAAATAGTGTGTATATATTGAATCAAATAAATCATTTTTTATGATTAAATTACCTAATATTATAAATTTAGGTATTTCAACTTCAGTTGTAGTAATGGCATAAACTTGAACTTGATCCCTTATCCTTTTATGTGATAATTTATCTTGATGCTTATGGAATTCATTTTCATGGTTACCCATATCCGTAAATTTTAAAAACATCACATTAGTGGAATAATGTTTTTTTTCCTTACACCCATGTGTCTGATGGCCTTTCCCTACATAATTGAAATAAATTATATTTCCATTTAATAATGTACCAGGACATTTCCTTCCTCAATTATCATGTGTGGGAAGTTTCATCCTTCCCTTATTTTCCTTCATATCATTTATTTTTTATTAGTGTTCATTAATCCTATTATTCTCATTATTTAAATTTTAAAATATATGACTTTGTGTGTTCTTTTTCCATGGTAATGGCACTTGATACAATATTATCATACGATGAAAATATCTGGTAGACTAGTTCCATTCTAATGCTTGGTTTAATTCTATCAAATAAAAGATCAATCTTACATTCTAGATTACGTAAATAGTACAAATCATGTATTCATAATCTTGTAAAGTTTTCTATAAACTTAAAAACACATTCATATTAATTTTTTTATGTTGAGTAATTGTCTTTCCATATGACTGAAAATTAAATTTTTATTAAAATAAACCCCCTTTTAAGGGGAGGGGGAACCAACATGACATCAGAGAAATAAAATACATAACTATACCCCAACAATATATAAGCCTAAGGTCATAAAAAACTCAGTTCAATCAACGAAGAAAATCCACTCCCCAACACCAATAACATTAACTCTACCTTCTACCAACTCATCACTACTCATCAGGATTTCTGATATAGAGATGCACATTCCGGATACCGATTGAAATTATCATACCCTATCAAACATAAAAATCTGATAGAAATGGTATGGTGAAAACTCCATGGTATGAACCTCATCTAGAAAATTCCTTTGTAGAAGGTCTGGTTAAAAAATCGATTGAACAATAGACTGTACAGGACACAAACCAAAAACACACCACCATAAAATCTATTCGACAAAGTCAAAAAAATCAACACCATCGCACTTTATAATACCATCACAATCACTAAAAATGTCACCGGAAGAGATCCATGCCTCAATCCATGAGACCACCTTTGACACCGTAGCTGCATAATGAAGAGGAAGATGCTACAAGATGTGTGATATCGATCCAATGCCACCTAGACCTAGATGAACCAACTACCACACCAGAAAAGCATAACCAATTAGGGGGTCTGAACCAATCTCAACTAGATGTTCCAATTTGGGAATGAAACCAGAAAGATGTGAGCCATTGAATAACCCACACTAGAGGCCAAGTCAAGAAAACCATGAGAGAGTAATAGAACCAGTGAGGACTAGGGGTAGGGCCACACTGATGACATCGACACCTCCAAACCATCAACAGACCTTTTAACATAAAAGGAACCACAAAAATGAGACAACCACCTTGATGACGTTGTTTTGATCAGATCTGAAAATGAAAAAGGATTCGATTAATTTCATCTTCGAGATCAGCTAGGTTTGGGATCAGGATTACCAATTTGGATAAATCAGCTACGTGAAGCAAAATTGATGATGCTAAGAACCCGACCTTCATGGAATGAAGTCGAGGGCTGACCAAGACTGCAATGTCATCGCCCATCAGAAACCCCACATCAAATTCCACACAATGCTATTTTCCAATTCCAGGAAATCACTACCATGAAAAAGTCAAAGGACTTTATCACAATACACCGTCTTCATAATAAGAGACAACCTCAGGAGCAGAAAAATCACATCGAGCTACGAGAAGGTGTGGCCTTGTCCAGGAGCTCCCGAAGGAGGGATAACTCTCGGCCAATGAAAAAATGACCATGACGAAACCCTATGAGGAGATAAGTAAATCTCCCAATTGTCTTTCCATATCATCTTCTTTTTCATAAGGAAATTATTTCTTGAATAATACCTCCATAAAAATATTCCATTAAATTATATATATCTCATCTTCTTCTTTTATATTCTAAATCATTGACAATCATTGATCAGCATTATTTTTAAAATAATATACTTCCATAATAACTTTCTTCCTTTCATTACTCAAAAAATCCAAAAATATCATTTCCATGGACTTTGTTACATTGTTCCGATATAGATATATTTGTAGTTATATTAATGTATGGAGGTTTATGATGCACAAATTAGTCCAACATCAATGATTCATGTTGTAAATAAATACTTTGTTCCATTTGGGAAAGGTTATTATTCATAACCTGAGTCAACTTCCCTAATACCGTCATAATCTACTCAGCTCTTATTCTATTTATATTAACTTTATCTTGATGAAAATTATTTCATTTATTACTAATGTTGAAAAAAATTCATTCCTTCCACTATGAGCCATTTATAAATAATGAAATTCTCTAGATCAAATCGTAATGATATGAATCATAGTGTATAATTTTGAAACTTGTGAAATAATTAATATAAATTGAAAATTAATACATAACTAATCTTAGAATCATAAGCTTGGATTATTTGGTAACATTCTCAGATCATATAAATATTTTCGAATATTTCATAATGGGTTATAAAAAAAATCACTTAACCCAAGAATATCTTCTAGGAGTTTCAAACCATGTGTAGAGTAAGGGTCCATTCACCGTGCACTAGAATGATGATCCAGATATACTCAGCCAGCTCTTTTGGAGGTTATTTTCCCTAGATTCATTCGTACCAAAACCATGTCCACATGTAGTATCCAAAAAGGGATTTATAACATGGAATAAAATATAATATATACCTTAAAAAAATTTATATTATTATATAATTAGATATATACTCAAAGCCTTTCATAGGATTATGTTACCTAATCTATGTTTTCCTCAATATAGTTCTCAAGGTTTCTACTAAATTTTCTCTGATACCTACTGTAAAGAAACTGAACCTAGTAGAAATGATTTTTTGGTTACTTTATTACAATATAACTAGATACAAGTGTTTGTATACCAGATTATATAATATTTTTATGGTCTTATTAAACAAGATACATACATGAATCTCACATTATATTTTAAAATATAAAATAAAAAATAGTATTTTCTTTTAGAACATAATTATTATCTATATAATATTGTTTAATATAGTTCATATTACACTTCTTAGTATCTTGGGGAAAAGAAACATAATAAAAGGTGAGATCGTACTCTCATTAAGGAAATTTATACAATAGAAGATAACAATTAATAAAAAACGCATGAATAATATAGAAGGAATAAATATTGATCAAACAATTACATATAAATAATCTCATGATCTTAAAACTTATCCATGGATGACATAACTATGGATATTAATAAAATAATTTAGTAATGATGTAATGCATAGTGTTGAATATCTTAAACATACCATCAGGCCTCATGCCAAGACATTATAAACATATCATCAAGCCCTCGTGCTGATGCATCTTACATAAATGGGTAAGGACTTAGCCAAATACCCAACTTGTTTTGCCTCAAAAAACATATCAATGCATTGAGGGGATATATAATTATGGGTCCCACCCATCACTTGATAATTCCAACGCATTCATCATATTAATAAACAACATGACTTGACCAATATTCCTTAAAAATCAAAACATGTCAATATTGGAAGAACTAGCATACATAATGTGAATACTTTCCCAAATTAAACTAGTTATATTCCATCTAGAGATATATGGTGGATGGTTTAATTATATTATATCCTCAACAAAAGCATGAGATTTATCAAATTATTTTGACATAGATGAAAATACATTAAAAAGAGTACTAGAATATTTATTAAGTAAAATACCCTTTTTACTATGAAATCAATTATTCAAAATCTAAAAATATAAAAAATATTAGGGAAAATATTTTATATGGAAATAAATATAAAAACTTATAATGTAATCTTAAAAAAAATAGTGGTTATAATAGTGGGAAATTATTTTCATGTTTATCACATTAAAACAAGGTTTCTTTTCACCTTTTCAATAAAAAATTGAAAAGTACCATAGTCATAAAATAATTAAAAAATTTCCATAAAAATTATATAACGTAAAACACAGTTAATAATGACTTTAAAAAATCACCAAAAAATATTAAAAGCTTTCAAGAAAATATTTTAATGAAAATATGACATGGAATAAAGAAATCAACTAAATCTTAAACAAAGTCGATTTTTAAAAAAAAATTAAAACTATTAAGATCTTTAATAGAGGAAAATGGAAGTCAATATTTTGATTTCTAGAAATAAACATAAAATAAGAAAATATATGGGGTTTTATATGGAAATATCATCTAATTACTACAACGGAAACTTAAAACATAAACAATCCCGGATAAGGATGAGATTATGAAATAAACCCTTTCCACGATTCTAACTTGCTTCATAAGTGATTTTAACATTCAATATAATAAATTTATATTTATTATAATTCAATAAAAAACCATTTACGTACTTATAATATCATATATTATCCAATTATAATATTTTAACACTTATTTATTAATAATTATTTTTCAAAATAGTTGTTAACAATCACATTTTTCATGTAAGCTTTGGTTAAGTTATTTTGGTCCTTTCATATTTATCATGGTTAAATAACCTACATAATTATAATAATTATATAAATAACCTATACATTAATTATATAAATATTTATAATCATCTATTAAAGGTATATGTTGAAAAATTACTTATATTATTCATGGAGACGGTGGGTCTTACATATGCATGAACATTGTTTCCACTTTCCCAAGGATCAAACGAAATAAAGTTAAATAATAATTCGTCTTTAAATAATAATTATTATATCACATTAATAATATATATTTATTAATTATATCCTTATTACCATCCATGTAATGATTAAATGAAAAACAAATTGTATCGCTTTGTGTAAATGGTAACCCACAGGTAGGCACAAGCGACATTATCATTTTCCAAAGTATGGAAATGTAAGAAGGAATATCTTGTATTATAATTCCAAAATAATAATTATCTCATTTATATCATATATAAACATTAAAACAATTATAATTACCATACATTTAGGATAGTTATGGAATATAAATTTTATTTCTATCTGGGGGTAGTAGTCCACACATACACACGAGCGATACATTCACTTCCCATTTAATGGAAAAGATAGTGAATAAGGGTTGTTTCATAATCATAATAACATTTTAATATAATTATAATACATAATTTATAATTATATGATGAATAAAATATATTTATATGATTTTTAAGAAGAAATAATTTAAATGAGGTAGGGTATGATGATAACCTTTCATTTGGTTAGCCTCTTTTAGATCCTTTATTAAGGACCCTTTGAATGGGTTTTTAAGAATACCATCACCTCAAATTTTTGTATAATGAAGTTTTTAATATAATTTTGTAGGTTTTTTTGATCAATGTGGCTAGGTGTGGTGTAAATAAGATAGGGGATCAATATTCTTTTATAGGTTGGGGATAGGGAACACTTGGACTTTTTTAAAAGATTAAAATCTAATAATGTCATAGTCAAGAAAAATGATTAAAAATCGAAAAAATTTAGAATTTTGGATAGTATGAGGTTTTATTATAGCCATAAAATAAAATTTATACATGTTTAGATAACATTTTAAACCTTATATTTTGGTTTAACACATTGGTTGACCAATTTCAACCTTAATTGTGGTAATGATTTTTTTTCATAATTTATGTGTTATAATTTTACATATAAGTATAAAATAGGATAATTAATGTAAAATTGTTGAAATTTTAGAACATTAATCATCCTATTCATTATATTTCATGAATTTAAATTTTTTAAATAATTAATAAAATATTATTTCACATAAAATATCATTAATATCAACTTTGACATTATTAATTTATTTTGACTTTAAAAGAACAAAAATATTAATTTAATTTGGTTGAAATCCATTTAAAAATCAATAATACATAATAATTAACTATAACATTATTTTTGAACCATAACTTAGCCCAAACACATTATTTTTAATGTTTTAAAATTTAATTACTTTGAGTTTTCCACTGCTTGCACAAGTAATACATCGATGTTTAATGAGATTGTAAAGTAATTAAATAATAACTAAATATTATAAACAAGTTGACATAATGAGAATAATTTAATTAATCTAAAAATAATAATTAATATTTATTTAAAACTTATTTGTTTCCATATTTGATCATATAAGAGTAACTAAAAATCAAGAGCGATATTTTGTATTTTTGTTTACATAAAATATATTTATATTTTAATTTTATGGAAATTTATCCCATAAACTCTTAAATATCAAGAATAATTTTATAAGAGAGAAAATAAATTCATAATATAATAATTAAGAAGAAAAATTGTGGCCTTATCACTTAGTTTTAACATAGGCTAACCCGAATTACCCACTTACCATGGTGAGAAAGTTATACTTTTTTTATTATTCAGTATGACCAAAAAATAAGTTCAAATTATTAAATAATTATAATTATTTGGGTTAAAATATGGAATTTATTTTACCAAATTCAATCTCTATAATTGGTGGAAATTAATTTTATAATAATCCCACAAACCGCGATGAAAATGGATTTATGAAAATTTTTGTTTTATGTGTAAAAGTATATTTATACCATGATCAAATATAATGTTGATCCAAAAGGTATAAATATAATTATTTTTAAAAATAAGAAAATAATTGTGTTTGAAAACCAATATAAATAAAAATTACTCTTTTAAAATACTAGAATAGTGAATATAGGTTTCTTTAAAAAGCAGTATTTCACTCTTCACCAAAAAAATCATAACATTTATTAAAAATAAAGCTAATAAAATTTGGATATGTTTATTAAAAAATTATATTAATTTTCTAAAATAAAATTTATAAAAGGGAATATAATAAATATAGTTTTTCACACAAAAAGAAATAAAAATCATTTTTTAAAAAAAATATTTTTTTGATGCATAAAATGACTTTAATGAAAAATGGGTATTTATTTATTATTATTAAATTAATTATATAAATCCTTTATAAATATTTTCATTATGTGGTTAATCATATTCTTACCTACCAATATAATATCTAGGTGAAAACTATATCATTAAATAATAATATGTTAATATTATGTCATCATTTAGTTAAAGCTTGATGTTGCATGTTAAAAAATTATCGAGGATGGTATTCTGATTTTTTAGTGTGTTATAGTTTTATTATGAGATAAATATGTATCTAGATATATTATTGTATTTTAGACCCAATAATTATGTAATTTCCCTAATAATTGACATCACTAAGAAGTCCCTCATTTGAAAAGAAAACTCTACAGAACTTTCTTCTATTTTTCAGAAACAAAATAATGTCATAAACATACATAATCATAAAAATGAGTTAGTGTCATCTCCCTTGAGATATATATTTTAATTTATTGAATTTAATTCCCTTTATGTTTTTTTATATCTTTTAATACTATGATCAAGGTTATTGTTTGATCCAATATAATATATTCATTATATTTAACACTAAATAACTATCACCATTAAGGATAATCCCATATGGGTTTTCAATAAAAACATCTTAAATAAGTTAACCATTTGAAAATATTGAATTAATTTCTATTCGGAAAAAATTATAATTCTATTGAGCATAAACTGAAAGAAATATTTAAAAAGTTTCAAACCATGTGATTGGAAAAAAATAATCAATATCAATATACTCAATTTTTATGTATTATTTTAAAATAAGATTATATTTAACCAACTTTATTTGGATAAAAAAATTCTTTGTGATATGACACCAATTACAAAATCTACACGATCATCTAGAATGTTCTCATGCAGTCCAGTGTCTTTTTTCCTTTCAGTATCATCATTAATGGTAAATTATTCTTGTGCTTTTTTTTTGATTTTATAAGAAAATTATATAATATTTATCAACAATTTTCTGGAAATTCTTATATTATAATAGGTATATTCTCTCATTGGGGGTGCACCCAAGAAATATGCCTTCCTCGTACCTCTTGTCAAACTTTATCCAATGCTTTCTTTTAATCTTGATATAGCAAGGGCTACTAAACAACTTGATGTTTTTTACTTTGGATGTGCATTAAAATTTTCATGCATTAGATTTATATATACATTTATATGATTTATAAATTGTATATATATATATATATATATGATACTGTATATATATAGTGTACATTTAATACATGCATATAATGCTTCTATATTAACATGTATATGACGAATTTGTAATATATATATATATATATATTAAATATGAATGAGATTTTTATTTTTACTATTGTATGTTATTTAATGTTTATCTCTCTAATAAATGACATCATTAGTTTTGAACCAAAAAATGGTTTATAAAACCTTTTCATTTTTTCAATTAAATGAGTTTAATGAATTACACTCAGCAGCAGTATCACATAAGATTGGTTCTGAAGTATGATTGGTAGTGATTCACATATATAAATACAATAGCTATATTATATTGTTTTCATTTTTTGGATCACATTCATTCAATTTTACTATGATCATCAGTTTCATGTAAAGATGATAAAACACACTTTTCCCCAAACCCTTGTTTATCTCTCATGAGAAGGAAATATCACCCCTTTGAGATATCTTGAATCCTAACAAATAATTCATGGATCCATCAGTTTTTTATCAACTTAGATGTAGTGTGTTTTTGTTCACTAATAATCATGATATTCTTCAAATACACTCCATCAAAGTTAAAGATAGAAGCTGATGCAATGGTCAAACACCTAGTGCTCTGTTCTACTCTATTTTTTGTTATATGTACACATTTCATTTCTTGAAGATAGATCAACCTTGTGGTGTTTTCTCCACTAACAATGATCATTAGTTGAACAAATAAAACTTATAATTGGTATCATAGAATTTTTCTTCAATATTTAAATGTGTTTGATTTACTATTTTTAGAGTACATCATTTTATAAACCTATTATAGTGTTTTGAGCTGTGTAGAGGTGATTTTAAATTACCTTTATGCAACTCAAATTATGTAAAGGAAATATGATTTTTACCAATAAAATATAATTTTCATAAAGGTATCCTTGAGATATATGTTTAGGTGAAGGTTTAATGTAAAGTTTGTTTGATTCATACCTTTATGTAAATAGGTTATGTAAAGATAATATTTGACATACCATTATTTAAATTGTTTTTGTAAAGGTAATATAAAATTTAATTTTATGAAAAAAATTAGAAAGGATACAAAGAGGTTACCCTTACACAGAGTGTATGGGTAAGGGTAATGGGAGGTTACCCTCACTTTAGAATATGGATTTTTCATTAGGGTAATTATAAATATTTTAAAAAATTGTTTTATGAAATATAAATTTTTTTAATTGTTTATAAAATTTTATAATTCATGATATATTAGTATTTTTAGAAAAAAAAATATTTCTAATGATTTTATAAATTAATTAATTAATTTTAAGATGTTTATAATTAATTAAATAAATGTTTATAAAACATTTTTCCCAAATATTAAATCTTAATATTAAAATATCTTTTTACAAAAATTATACAGCATGAATTACAATCTATAAATAAAAAGGGTATTGTTAGAAATCAAAAATGGTAATTTATAAAATATTTATAAATTAAAAAATATATGAAAGTTAGATTATATAAAATGTTTATATGTTATAAATTTAATTTTAAAATGATTATAATTCATTAAGTATTATATAATTTCTATATAATGTAAAATATAGAAGTTTTAATTTTGAAATGAATATAAAAATGTTTATATTCCTGCTAATTTATAAAATGTTTATGATCAGAAATTATTGATGAATTTTATTTGGAATGTTTATCCCATGCATTTTAAAATAATTAAAAAAATTATTTATTTCTTTATTAAATTTTTTTATAAATGTGAATATTGTGTATGATTTATTTTTTTACTATTTTACTACTATTAGTTAGAGCCATGAATTACATGTTTGGTACAATTCTATAAAATTTGTAACGTCCTGGATCCAGGTACCACTCCACGGGTGCCCCGAACATGGTTGGTCACATGAACTCAAGCATATTTCCCCAAACGCCAGAGGCTGCCGACTAGCAACGAGGGCCCAGGTCTGATAGTGGTGAAACTATGCCCGCATTTTTCAAAGTGTAGCGCAGCGGAATATAAGAAAAACATACAATAACAACGGAAAAAGTAAAACCTACATAACTGAATTGAGAAACTAAAGTAAAAGAGAACCAACAGTTATATAGATAATGATACAACATGTCTCTAGTTCTAAAAAAACAGCCAGAACATGTTATACAACTATATAATATACTAGAAAGTATAGGTAAAACAAAACAAAAGAAAGCAGAGTAAACAAAACGTAGTAGCATCGTAAGCCTAAGATCGGTCCCATGCTCTCCTCTTCCTCTGATACAGTAAAGTACATGTATAGGGACCCTTTCCCTTATCCATACCTACAGAAATGTAATCTATTTTAGGTCGAAGACATGACCCCAAACAGGGTGTGAGGAATAAATCCCAGTAGGCACCCACCAAAGTCCTATGCCCAACTATTAGTGAACATGTGAAACAATGGTGTGTAGCAATAAATGCAATAAACTATGCAGTACTCAAAAGTAACTAACTTTACCAGTTTCATTTCCATTTAAATATTTATTTAGCAGTTAAATTTAATAACATTCAATGTTCCTTAGAACTAAGCCCTTGGGCTAATCAAACCATCCCCTCAGGCTAATATAATAACACCCTCATGCTAATATAACAATGCCCTCAGGCTAATATAACAATTCCCTCAGTCTAGTATAACAATTCCCTCAGGGTTACCCTCAGGAATAATGAATAGTGCCCTTAGGTGTATGGAATCTCTCCCTCAGGCATACTGAATATTTCCCTCAGGCAGGAAATCTAATGCCCTCAGGCATTATATGTGGTTCCCTCAGGCTATATAAAAACCACTGCCCTCAGGATAAGAAAACAACGCCCTCAAGATAAAGTAAAACACTTCTCTCAGGCACAAGTAACCAGGCCAAGCCCAAATCATAACAAGAAAATTATATACAATTCCTCTCAAGGCAAAAATTAATGCACAAAATAAACATGGTATACCCTCGGGTATCCTGACCAAATGGATAAACAGAGGAACGCACCCCCGGGGTGGTCCTCGATCCAAGAAGTGATCCCAAACAATATTTTATTATCCCATTTAATTACCTATGAAATTATAGGTATTAAAAGTAGCCAAGGCCTCATCCACATGACACCCCAACGTGGGTTCGTAGCAAAATGGTACACACAAATGCACAACTGTTGGAATTTAAACACCAAGCCACCTACCTCGATCGCACCTGATCGATATACTTAGATGACGCTCCTTGAAATTCCCGAGAATGATGTAGATCTGAGGTAAAATAATTTCCGTTTAAATTTAAATAACTTCCCTTAGATGAAGAATTGACAAGAAAGGTTCCAGGAGAAGGAAGGGCTTACCTGTACGGTTCCAACAAGATCGACAGAGGCGGAACCAGATTCCCGATGCTCGATCAGGTGATCTCCAATGTTACGGCCGTCCTCCCGAGCTCTCATCTAGTTTTAAGCGTTCCCTATGAACAGGGGAGGCTACTGCCCATTTTAAGCGAAAAAAAAAACATACTACACGACATGTACTATTTATTATACAGTGTGTACTTTCCATTTTTTAACTGTTCCTTTGGAGGATTCTCACCAATGTGGCACTATTCATTTGTCGACATGAGTACATGGCATGTAATACCTAAGTACATGACGTGTACTGTTGCTCAGTTGGCCACTGCCTTACTATTTGATGGACAACTAACTACACAGCGTGTAAACACCCACTACAAGGTGTGTAGTCGGTTTTTACCCCCATCATCATCGATCGGCCTACACGCCCTGTGTACTCCTTCCACAAGTCCAAAGTACATGGCGTGTGGAAAAGTACATGGCATGTAGTCACAAAATTTATGATTTTCCCCAATTTTCCTTATTTTCACAAAAACACTTAAGGAAAAGAGAAAATAAGAAACTCATACATCAAGAATAATAACCGGGTTCTTACAAACTTCCCCCCTTAAAGAAATTTGTCCCTGAATTTCCCTTCCAAGGGTGGTGAAGATAACACTCAGAATAATTCTATCCAATGAGCACATACATCGGTCTCCCGCTCCCAGGTTTCATCCTGCACTTGGCCATGCTTCCATAGCATTTGTACGAGAGGAACTGACCGGTCTCAGAGAACCTTTGTGCTCCTATCAATGATATGAATTTTATGCTCTTCAAAGGATGCATCTATCTGAAGCTCAACCTCCTCTGGTTGAAAGATGTGACATGGGTCTGAATGATAGTGGCGCAACTGAGATACATGGAAGACGTCATTCATGGCCCAATAACACTGCGGTAATTGAAACTGATAGGCAACCGGCCTAACTCTCTCCAAAATCTCAAATGGACCCACATAAATCGTTGAAAGTTTACCCTATCTCCTAATCTACTTGTGTCCCATCCTTGGTGAAACACGTAATAAAACCAGATCCCTGACCGCGAACTCCAAGGGTCGTCTGATACGATCAGCATAAGATTTTAAACGAGACTATGTTGTAGCCATCCACTTCTGAATCAACTGGACCTTCTCATAAGTCTCCTACACGAGACGTGGTCCTAGTAAAGCAGCCTCACCTGCCTCTACCTAGTAAAAGGGTGATTGGCATGGCCTACCATATAAAGCCTCGTAAGGTTCCATCTCAATAGTCACCTGAAAACTATTATTATAGGAAAACTCAACTAGTGGTATATGCTTCTCCCAATAGACCCCAAAGTACAGGACGCATGCACGCAGCATGTCCTCTAGCCCATGTATCGTACACTCTGACTGACCATCGGTCTGAGGGTGGTAAGCTGTGCTCAGAAGAACCTGTGTGCCTAGTTCCCTATGAAAACCCTTCCAGAAACAGGAAGTAAAATGGGTGTCCCAATCTGAAACGATAGAACAAGGAACCCCATGAAGACGTACAAACTCTCAGATATACATATTTTTGAGCTCTTCAACACTGAAGATCTCGTTGATCGGAAAAAAGTGAGCTACCTTCATGAGTCTATCCACAACAACCCACACATCATCATTTCCTCGAGGTGACCTCAGCAACCCAGTCATGAAGTCCATCGCGACATCTTCCCATTTCCACTCCGGAATGGGTAACTGCTGTAACAGCCCGACTGGCCTCTGATGCTCCACTTTCACCTGCTGACAGGTGGAACATCTCGTAAAAAACTAGCTACTTATCTCTTCATACCCGGCCACCAGTACTGACGTATGGAGTCACGGTACATCTTGGTAACTCCGGGATGAAATGCCCAAGTTGATGCATGAAACTCCTGCATCAGCTCCACGCGTATATCCCCTGGTACCCATACTCATCCATAGAAACGTATTACCTCATCATCACCTATCGTCCACCCAGGAGGAGGGTCCTCACTTGACACCTAATCCCGTAGAACTAGGCCTTCTGAATCATATAGTTGTCTCATCCTCACTCTATCCAGGAAAGTAGAAGTCACATCTAAAGATGACATATAGGTTTCCCCTGACTGTCGTGCACCTCCAAATGCATCTCAGAGAAAAAATCCATAAGCTTCCACTCACCACTGGCCTCATGAACCGCTTGTGTCTGATTCTTCCTGCTCAGTGCATCAGCAATTCCATTACCCTTACCAGTTGTATAGGCAAGCTCAAAATCGATGGACTGAAGGTATTCAACCCACCTTCACTACCACAGATTCAAGTCACGCTGAGTGAAGATATACATGAGACTTTTCTGGTCAGTGAAAACCACAAAATGCCCTCCCAAGAGATAATTTCTCCAACAAAGTAACGCCTGAACAACTACAGCCAACACGAGGTCATGCGTCGGGTAATTCCTATCTTGTGGCCTCAACTACCGAGACCCGCATGCAACAACTTGATCGCCCTACATCAACACTGCTCCCATCCCAATACATGATCCATCACAGTAAACTGTATAACTCTTCCCCTGCTCTAGGAGTATTAGGATTGGTGCTGATGTCAACTTTCCCTTCATCTCCTGGAAGGCTGTCTCTCAAGATTCTGACCAAATGAACTTCACACCCTTCTTAGTCAAACCCATCAATGGCGCTGCTAAGCGGGAGAAGTCCTTTATGAAATGCCTATAGTAACCAGCCAGCCTCAAGAAACTCCATATATCAAACACGATCTTAGGATGCTACCAGGAAACTACTCCTCTCACCATCTCTAGGTCTATTGCAGCTCCTTCCTCTGAGATGATATGACCCAGGAAGTGAATCTCGTCCATCCAAAAGTGTCACTTTGAGATCTTAGCATATAGTCCATGCTCTCTCAGTGGACTCAATATGATCTCAAGATGGGTGGCGTGGTCATGTCGAGTGTCTGAGTGCACCAAGATATCGTCCATGAATACTACCACAAAGGAATCCAGATAAGGATGGAATATACAATTCATCATATCCATGAAAACTGTTGGCGCGTTCGTGAGTCCGAACGGCATAACCAAGTACTCATATTGACCATACCTACTCCTGAAGGCTGTGATAGGTATATCAGATGGTCTAATGTGCAACTGATGATATCTGGATCTCAATTCAATCGTCGAGAACACTTTTGCGCCTCAAAGTTGATAAAAAAGATCATCAATCCTTGGTAAGGGGTATCGGTTCATGACCGTCAACTGGTTCAGCTTCCGATAATCCACACAGAGTCTGAGGGTACCGTCCTTTTTCTTCGCAAAAAGTACCGGAGAACCCCAAGGAGAAGTACTGGGTCGGATAAAACCCATTGATTGTAACTCCACTAACTGTCTCTTGATCTCCTGTAACTCGGGTGTAGCCATCCTATAAAGAGGAATGGATACTGGTGCCACTCCTGGAACAATATCAATAGAGAAATACACCTCACGCTCTGGAGGTAGACCTGAAAAGTCAACCAGAAAGACATACCTGAAATGATCAACCACTGGAGGGAAGTCCTTCTAACAAGTCCCCTGATCATCCAGATATAAACTCTCAATTTGGGTTGTGACTCCACCTCACCCATGATGATCTGGTCCATCTCGACTCGCCTGAACATCCCATTCGCCCTTGTATAGACACTCTCCACCCTCTAGTGACATGAAACGCACCCTGCGATGATAGGAGTCTACAAAGGCTCGAAAGGGAACCAACCAGTCCATCTCGAGAATGACATCATAGCTCATCATCTCCCAGAAATAGAGGTCCCAAAGGAAGTGACACCCATCAACCTCAAAGAGGCACTCCCTGCACTGACGCACACCAGCCGTTCTAGTCCCCAACAGAGTGTCTGGCATCATAATATCAGAAGAAGAAGGAACATAGAGCCCAAGGCTCTCCACAACAGGCACAAATACAAATCTATTTGTAGCACCCATATCAAAAAGTACTGAAGATAAGATAGAAGATACTAGAATTGTACCTATGATAGTAGAAGGTCTGGGATCCTACTCCTGTTGGGTCTGTTGCACTGCATATGCCTGACCAGTGCCACGGATCTGCGACATAGCCTGGCTACCCTGAGTTGTCCCACCCTGTTGCCTCTAGGATCATAGTGTCAGGCTACCACGGCCACGACCACCATCCCTGCCTGCACTCCCTAACGTATTCCAGTTTCTCGACTAGTAAGAAGCTGTTGATCCTTCCCCCGCAAGCAGAGTCTGTACAGAACCCCTCTCAGTAGCCAC
Organism: Viscum album; assembly: GCA_963277665.1. Taxonomy (NCBI): domain Eukaryota; kingdom Viridiplantae; phylum Streptophyta; class Magnoliopsida; order Santalales; family Viscaceae; genus Viscum; species Viscum album. The sequence goes on from OY728146.1 coordinate 47,663,383, forward strand.
TGGTAGAAACGCCCTGCAAAATCACTGCAGATGACCCATATTACTGCAAGCTCGGCATTCCACTGGGTCATGTGGACACTGTGGTCTCTTATACCCCTTTTTACCTCACTGGTAGAAAATAACCGGGCCACCTGAAGTATTCCTCTAGCTGGTACTACCACCGTGAGAGAACTCCATCTGTCTCTTCCTCTTGACAGTAGAAATAGTACCAGAAACTAGTGTTGAACCACCCTGGCCTGCACCACTAGCTTCCCGAAGATTCCACTCGGTGATTAGTGCATGGTTTACAATAGCATGTATAGTAGGCAACCTGAATTCATTCACCAGTGTGCAGATGTCACATCGAAGACCATCCTCAAAGCGTCTTGACCTCAACATCTCATCACCCACCAGAATGGGAGAAAAATGATGAAGCTCAGTGAAATGAGTAGAATAATCCATCACTAACATAGTGCCCTGCTGCAGATTGATGAGCTATCAAGCTCTATCTACCCTCAGCATCTCTGGGAAGAAGAAGTCATAGAAAGCTATCTGAAAATCTTCCCAAGCCATGTATCTGTGATGCTCTAGCTGGGTGGTAACATCCCACCACCTTTTGGTAGAATCACGCAGCATATAAGTCGTGAGCTTGACCCTCCGCCCTGGAGGCGTCTCAAGATGCTCAAAAATAGTCTGCAATGAATCCATCCAGGACTCTGCAGCCTGTGGTCCACCATCCTTTGAAAACATAGGTGGATGCTACTGCTGGAAGATACATGTCAGCTTAGCTATAAATGTGGTAGCCGGTGGTGCTCCCTAAACGGTCTGCATGAACCGCATGAAGCCTTTAAGGAACTGCGCCTCCGCGCCTATGTCTAGTATAACGGCTGGCGCCGCATCTGGCTCTGCTGGAGGATCCACTGGTAGCCCATGGCCTACAATCTCTAGAGTATAATCGTTGCCTCTCTCCTAGAGAACAACACATGGTCGTCTCAATGGCATGACTCTACAAGGTTTAATGCACACCTTAGATCAAGATTTTCAAAGAATTAAAACAAGGAGACGGTGAAGGAAAGTTTTCAAAATTTAAAAAACTTGACGACACGACGTGTATAAAACTACATTGCGTGTTCTCACAATCTATTCACATGGGTGTGTACCCTAGCTTAAACTGGTCGTGTAACACCCCAGACACATGGCGTGCCTTCTAAATACATGGCGTGTACCATAATCCTTCTCCCCATCCTGAGTCCTTCTACACGGCTAATCCACATAGATCACTTGAACAAGACTAAAAGGTTTTTATGGAATCTACATGGCATGTATGGTTTAATTTCCAACTGCCCGTGTCGTTCATGACACGACCGACTACTTGGCTGACACTACACGGCGTGTTACACCCGCACACGGCGTGTACACAACCCCGTTTCCCAGCCACACGGCCAAGTACTCACGATCTCCCACCAGTAAGGACTACATGGTGTGTCCCTCAGGTACACAATGTGTTCATGTAGAGGTAACACCGGCCCGTTTTTGTTAGCTACATGGCTAGGTCCCTAGGTCAGACTACATGGTGTGTTTCATGGTGGACATGGCATGTATGTCTCAAGGTCTCCTCCATCCGTGTTGTTAGTTACACGGGAGGACTCTAGGTAAACATTACACGGTGTGTACATCCTGTACACTGTGTGTTTTTTCCAAACCTTTCCCAACCTCGTGTCCCCGCCCACATGGTCTATGACATGTGAAAAGACTACATGGCATGTAATGAGGGTACACGACATGTACTCAAAAAGTTTTCATTTCTTCCCGAACAGAAGAACACACGGTGTGTATCCAAGGAACTACATGGCGTGTACCCTGGGTTTTCTGGTAAGTAAGCCTCAGATACTACTCCAGAACCCATAAAATACTGAAAAACAATAGCTAAGTGCCAAATTATGATCTGTGAGGCCCATACTCCCTGCGAATCAATGTTTGGAATCTTATACATGTCATACACAGGTAAAAAAGTCAACAATTTACCAAATTCCGGTTATTGAGGGCCCATACTCCCCAAAAACCAAAGTTTGGCGTCTATCCCACCAACATGATCACACAGAAATAGCCTATCACATAGCAGGTATTTATCAAAGCAGCTATCACAACAGCATGCTTTTCTAGCAGAACAACTATCACAACAACATGAAATTTTAAATGCGTCTACATGGCATGGAACTATGCACGGCATGTGATTTCTAGCATGTGCCTAAATGATGAATGAGATGGAATACCATAATCTCATCGGGTTGCAACTAAATAGAACCCATGGATAACATATAAACAGAATAATCATAGTTGTGTCACCCAAAGGTGAAAATCAGATCAACTATAAATTTCATAATCAATAAAATTGCAACAGGATGTAAATTGGCTTTTCCTTGTACATGGGTTAGCTACTCCCAGTCACAGCTTATTACCAACTACCATTTCTATCCTATCCCCGGCTAAGGCTCCAAATAGTATGTCAATGAAAAGAAACCCCTTTGATACCACTTTGTAATGTCTCGGATCCAAGTACCACTCCATGGGAGCCCCGAACCCGGTTGGTCACATGACCTCAAGCGCATTTACCCAAATGCCAGAGGCTGCCGACTAGCAGCGAGGGCCCAGATCTGATAGTGGGGAAACTATGCCCTCATTTTTCAAAGTCTAGTGCAGCGGAATACAAGAATAACATACAACAGCAGCAGAAGAAGTAAAACATACATAACTGAATTGTGATACTTCCGTAAAAGAGAACCAACAGTTATAAAGCTAATGATGAAACATCTCTCTAGTTCTAAGAAAACAACCACAACATGTTATACAACAATACAATACACTAAAATTTACAGGTATATAAAAACAAAAAAACAGAGTAAACAAAACGCAGTAGCATCGCAAGCCAAAGCTCGGTCCGATGCTCTCCTCTTCCACTGCTACAGTTAAGTACCTATATAGGGACCCATGCCCTTATCCACGCCTGCAAAAATGTAATAGATTTGGGGCCAAAGACATGACCCCAAACAGGGTGTGAGAAATAAATCCCAGTAGGCACCCACCAAAGGTTCGTCCCAACTCTCAGTGAACATGTGCAACAAAGGTGTGCAACAATAAATGCAATAAAATAAGAAGTACTCAAAAGTAACTAACTTTACCAGTTTCATTGCCATTTAAATATTTATTTAGCAGTTCAATTTAATAACATTCAATGTTCCTCATAACTAATCCCTCAGGCTAATCAAACGTTTCCCTCAGGATAATATAACAATGCCCTCAGGCTAATATAACAACGCCCTCAGGATAATATAACAACTCCCTCAGGATAATATAACAACGCCCTCAGGCTTACCCTCAGGCATAATGAATAGTTCCCTCAGGCGTATAGAATCTTTCCCTTAGGCATACCGAATATTTTTCTCAGGAATAAAAGCTAATAACCTCAGGTATAAGATGTGTTTCCCTCAGTCTATATAATAACCACTACCCTCGGGCTAAGAAAACAACGCCATCGGGCTAAAGTAAAACACTACCCTCAGTCGCAAGTAATCGGGACCATCCCAATGCATAACAAGCAAATTATATACATTTCATCTCAAGGAAAAAATTAATGCACAAAATAAAAATGGCATACCCTTGGGTATCCTGGGAAAACTGCTAAACAGAGGAATACACCCCCAGGGTGGTCCTAGATCCAAGCAGCGATCCCAAACAACAGTTTATTATCCCATTTAATTACCTATGAAATTATAGGTATTCAAAACAGCCAAGGCCTCAGCCACATGCCACCCCAACGTGGGTTCATAGCACAATGGTACACACAAACACACAATAATGGGAATTTAAACACTAAGCCACCTACCTCGATCGAACTTGATCGATATACGTAGATGACGCTCCTCGAAATTCCCGACAACGACATAGATCTGAAGTAAAAGAATTTCCGTTTAAATGTAAATAAATTCCCTTAAAGGAAGAATTGGCAAGAAAGGTTCCAAGAGAAGTAAGGGCTTACCTATACGGTTCCAACGAGATCGACGAAGGTGAAATCGGATTCCCGGTGCTCGATCGGGTGATCTCCAAAGTTCTAGTCGTTATCCTGAGCTATCATCCAGTTCTAAGCCTTCCCTGTGAACAGGGGAGGCTACTGGCCATTTTAAGTGAAAAAACAGACTACACGACATGTATTATTGAGTACACGGCGTGTACTTTCCATTTTTTAACTGTTCCTTTGGCGGCTTCTCGCCAGTGTGGCATTGTTCATCTGTAGGCATGAGTACACAGCGTTTAATACCTAAGTACATGGTGTGTATTATCGCTCACCTGGCCACCGACTTATTGTTTGCATGCCGACTAACTACACGACGTGTAAACACCCACTACATAGCATGTCGTTAGTTTTTATACCCATCATCATCGACGGTCCTACACACCTTGTGTACTCCTTCCACAAAGCCAAAGTACACGGAGTGTGGAAAAGTACACAGCGTGTAGTCAAAAAATTTACGATTTTCCCCCATTTTCCTTATTTTCTCAAAAAAACTTAAGGAAAAGAGAAAATAAGAAACACGTACCTCAAGAATAAGAACCAGGTTCATAGAAAAGTTATCTTTTATCTAACCTGACATTGGTTTTTTTAATGTTAGGAGATTGAAAATAGTTTTTGAATATATTTTATATATATTAGGTGTTAGATATACCATGAAGTTTATTCTCTCTTAGGTAAATTTTCCTCAAGTAGAAGTACATGAGGTCATACCACCTACTGGCCTAGAAGCTATACCTTTTCTAGATAGGTAAATGGTGTTATCTATCTATTTATTTGGGATTACTCATTGTATATTTTCAATTTCATATAACTCTATGACATTACATGAAAATTTCATGTATATTTTTCATAAGATGCATTAAAAAATGTATGAATATGTTTATCTTATATTTTTGGGTGATTAACACAAACTTGTGGGTTGTCTAAAGAGTTTCACATTAATCTGGTGTGAAGGCATTAATTTAGTGAATGGAAAATGAATTCCAAAAAAATATTAGAAGAATGTACAGAAAAAATGGAATAAAAAATTATAAGATATGGATTGACTAAGATGTAATAGTTATGAATTTAATATAAAAATGTCGTATATTAAATTGGGGAAATTGAACAAACCCCAGATTACTAAGCGTGAGATTCATTTTAAAGAGGTATGTTTCAAGACCTTGATCATAAAACATGTAGTTTCAAAGAACATTGGGGTGCCCCTAGATTATTTTATGTAAGGAACACAAGTAATGGGTGACTTGATATTATTCAATCAGGTAGTTTCATGAAAAAGTAGAGTTCCCCTATGTGGTCTTATTTTAGTTTTTTTAATTATATTTGGGTTACACTTAGTTGGGAAACCCCAAGATGTGTGATACCATGTTAATATAGTTAAGTAGTATCCATATGATGGATATAGATAAATATTTTTCCACACAACTATCTAAAAATCACAACTTTTTTATTCGGATGAATCCCTACCTAAATAACTAAAGTGGTGAGTTTCGTTAAAAAGTAGGGATGTTTCATAATGAAATATGGATATTAGATCTCTAAATAGATATGATTTATAGGGTTATCATTTCTTGTGGGATAACTATCATTAAAATTCTATAATAAGAAGAAATAATACATGATTATCACCCGTTGATTTATCATTATTGTAGATTATATTTTTTTATTGATTATAATTTTGAGATTAGTTATAGGTATGACCTATAGAATAGTACAATATTTGTGTCTAGGGTTGAGAATGTTTCTCAAATAGAAACATTATAAGTATCTTAATGTGAATGTTTTAGAGATTAATTACACTAACTCTCACTCATGGGTATTAGATACTGGGTGTGTGTCACACATTTGTGCTAACTAACATAGACCCATTGATAGAATAATATTTGTGAATGATAAAATAAAGATTCATGTTGGAAATAGAGAAAAAATTTCTACATTATAATTTGACAATTATTTTTTATTTCTACTGAGTGTATTAGTCTAAGAATTGAAAAAAAATATTATTGTGACATAAATAGGAATTTTATTTTTATATCTTGTTTGGAAAAGATGGAATTTTCATTCATTATTAACGACAAGCGTTTTTTATATATAATAATGAAATGTTTCATTATGTTCAAAATATAATGAATTTTTTATATATTCTAGATATAGATAATCATCTTTATAACATTACGAATAAGAAGTTTGGGGTTAACTCTTATCCCACCTACCTTTGGCATTGTCACCTTGGACATATAAATGAGAAACAAATCCAAAGACTTTATAGAGATGGATTAATAGACTCATTCGATTACGAATCTTTTGATACATGTAAATATTTTTTATTGATCAAAATTAAAAAATATTATTTTGGGAGAAAAGGTGAGAGGGGTTGTTGGATATTGGATCTCACAAATAGAGATGTATGTGGACCAATGTGTATACAATAAAATGGGGGTTTTAGATACTTTATTAATTTTACTAATAAATTTAGTCAGTATAGATATGTGTTTTTGATGAATCGTATGTACGAAACTATTGAAAATTTAAATGATTTTCATAAAAAAATATGAAATCAACTGGGAAAAAATATTAAAAATCTCTGATCAAATTGCAATGGTAAATACTTGATCCTTGAAATCATATCTTATCTGAGAGATTTTGGAATTATTTTATATCTCAATCCTACGAAAACACCACAATGGAATGGTGCATATTAAAGGAGTAATAATACCTTGTTAGAAATAGGTCAATCAATAATGAATCTATGTGACCTTCTCATACCACTTTATGGTTATTCTATAGGGAGAGCTATATTCTAACTGAACTATGTTCCATATAAAGCATTCATGAAGACACCATATGAGATATAGATCAGGAAATGTCCCATTATGTATTTAATGACTATTTTGTGTTTTAAAAAACTCATAAAATGATTTGATTATGATAATCTATGCCCTAAATAAAAAAGATATTATTTTTTATCATAAGGAAACTAAGGGATGTGATTTCTAAAATCCTACTCAATATAGATTTTTTATGGATTAAGATGATGTTTTCCTTGAGAAATAACAAAAGGATCAAGTGGTTTGTGTGGGGGAATTTGAATTTAGATAAGTTTAATATTAAAAATTGGATGTTTTCTTGATAATTATGTTGAGTTGGTTATATAAATATCTATAGAGGAAGAGGTAACTCAAGTTACATTTGAACCTCAAAGGTCGAGATGGATTCTTCAAGAACCTGAGAGATATGGATTTCTCATGGATAGTGATGATGAAGTAACATTAATAGGACATGAACATATATCCTAACAATAGGGCATTGAGTGTTTTAAATCATTTAATTTTTTTAAATATATAGATTATAAAAAGGACTCAATATACACAGACAGAGTTTAGAACTTGGTTGATGCACATGAAGGGTTATTCCCATTGGTTTTAAGTGTTTTTTACATAATAAAATTGACATGGATGGTGGGGTGTCTATATATAAATCATGTATATTTGTAAAGGATTATATATAAATTCATGGTGTTAACTATAATTGATCATTTACATTAGTTGTGATGATAAAACCCATTCAGATTTTTCTTTCCATAATAGTTCACTATCATTATGAGATATATCAAATTGATATAAAAAAGTACACTCCTAAGTAAGAATCTTGATGCTTTTGTTTATATGATATATCTTGGAGGTTTTGAATTGAAAATGTGACTGCTAAGGTAGAGAATTTTTAGTGGTCCATTTATGGGTTTTATCAAACTTCTCAAAGATGGAATATCTGAAGGATCTGGATGTAGTAAAATCATGGTGGTTGGGAGGACCTAACTTTACTTTTTCTATAATCTATGACCAGTAAAATATCAATACGAAGATGACCTATAGTATCCATGGATTTAAAGAAAATATTTTGAAATAGAGAAGAAAAATATTGGATCCTAGAAGTAGGATCTTTTACATCATGTTTGTAATTTATTTATTAATTTCTAAACAAATTAAATACTTGGGTCTTTGGTACTTTCTTTGTTTAGGATCATTGATCTTCCGAAATGACCCTTCGAGATTTCCTACATTGCACTCATGAGGATGTAAAGTATAATTCCTCTAGTGGTGATCCAAATCATCTCCAATGGTCTCTAATAAACACCAATTGTTCTCCATGTGCTAGTACACAAAGCGAATGTCTTGCACTGATCATTCTTGATCACTCATTATTTGGACTTTATGAACTTTTCTCTCAGGTTTATCATACTTAAGAGAGAGAGAGAGGATAAGAGTAGAGGGATAATTTTTATGTGTCTTAATCAATAGAAATATATGTCTATTAATATAGTTGGTTTTTCAGTTACAATATTTAATTTCATAACAGAAATTAAATACAATTATAAAAATTTAAGAAAACCCATCCCACCTAATAATAATAACAGCATCATTATTTTTGGTGTTCTAAATTTTTAAAAATGGAACCATAAATGAAATCACATGACACATAATTATAATAGTTTTATTTTTATGTATAGAACCAACTTTCACAGAGTAGATAAATAATACTTACTGATTTGTAAATAATTAATTTATCACCAGATACAGTCTTGGTCTGTTTGAACTCCTCTTGAATTTATTGAAAATCTAAATGAATATTTTATTCTCTTAAATAAATACGATATTCAAAAAATAGTAAATAAATAATTATTAAATGTTCAATAAAATAAATAAATATATTTTATTCATAATCTGGTGAATAAATATTTATTTAATTTATGCAATCATTTTAGCTGGAATAAAATTATTCATCGGTCTTGAGGATAATATTTATTCCATTAATTAAATTGAATTAGAATTTAATCAAGACCACATGAAAAACATAGTTTGTAACCCTCTAGGATTATTTATCATTGAAATTAGGTGAGATTACCTAAAGTCCAAGATTAATATCTAGAAGTGGGTTAAGGCACCCAAGAGAAAGAACATAAAGATGAAACGATGACATCCATATACGAACACTCACTACGTAATACATTCCCTTTGTTATGATATCTCATCAAGTAGGTTTCATGATAGTGTAATCAACCTATATTCTTTATACATCATTCTTTGACTACCAGAAATAAACTATTCATTTCACCATGACCATGGAATTTAAGTAAAAGGATATATTTCAATCAAAGGGTTGAGATATCAACATCCATAAATGGAAGGTACAAATCCTTCCTTGACTTATCCATTAATAACATGTCATTCAGGACACACCCAACATACCCTACTTCCTACTAACATATGGAATGATAGTTTTCATCATTAAATCAAATTACATGATTTGTGATACGTATTAATGATAATATTAAATTCTAAGGACCATTACACATGCTCGTTGATATGAATATTTGATGACACCAAAACATTCAGAATTCCTACTGGCATGTCAATTCTCATAATCTCCCATCTTGGAGATTACCAACTGAAAACTTCAGGAGAGTAAGTCCCATATTCTTATGAGTACTCACACTTGTCCATCTATATACTATATGTCCCATAATAGTATTCCATCCAACCACAGAACTATATTTACAAATATTGGAACAGCACATCAAGGTTCAAATCATAGTGAGGAAATTTTATGACCTTATAAATGCGAGAAATACTCTAGGACATTATTATATCATATTCATGAAGAACGGTGAAAAATATGTAATAAGATGTTTAATATTTAAATACATTAAATATTCATGTAATCAATGTAAAAATAGTTGGTTCTAAGACACCAAATCTAACAATATCAAGTTTGATGATTCAATCAAATAGTATTTTTTTCATCAAGATAATGGATGATTATTGAGTATATAAGAGGATTAGATAGAGAATAGTGGTATTTCTAATATTATATGTGGCTAATATAATGGTTATTAGAAATGATGTTGGAACACTTCACTCTGTGAGTTTATGTTTGGGTAAATTTTTCTCAACAAAACACATAGGTGAATTAGCCTGCATACTAGATATGAAGATATATAGAGATAAATCTAAGAGGTTTCTTGGACTTATTCATAACTTATATACTAGTAAAGTGATAAAATAGTTTACCATAGATAACTCCAATAAGAGGTATTTACAAATGTTTCCTGGAATGGATCTTAGGAATATTTAGGATCCTTTTAAAGAGTAAAAAAGAATAGATAGGATTCATTATATGTCTATAATAGGATTTATTTTTTATTCCATGTTATTTTTTATAATTAATGTCTCTTATGATTTGATCATAACTATTATATACCAATATATTCCTGGTGAGAGTTGATAAATTATTTTGAACAACATTATTAAGTACTTGATAAGGAATAATGAAATTTTCTTGGTCTTTGGAGGAGATTATGAACTTTATTAAAGAGTTACACATATGCCAGTTTCCAATCTAATAAACATGATCTGAGATCTCGATCTAGATTCATTTTTGTCCTAAATTATAGAGCTATTAATTTGATGTTTTCTAAGAAATTTGCTATAGAATATTTGGTAATATAGTTACATTTCATAATTGCATCTAAAATTGAAAATTAATTTTCATAGATCAATAATTTCATTAGAAGATTTGGATTGGTTCCTTACATTGATGGGGAAATTGAGCTATATTGTGACAATGATGGGGTTATTTATTCGGATATGGAACCCAGATATCAACAATGGACCAGAAATATCCTTTTAAAATATCATCGAATATGGGAGATCACTGAGAGGAGTGATATAAAGATTAATTGGTTGGCTACAGAGGTGAATATATAAGATTTATTAATATAACCATTACTACAACAATACCTTGATTGTCATGTAGAATATCTAGGTGTAAGATGAATAGGAGATTAGTTGTAATAGATTTAAATTAATTATTTTAATCTAATAAAAGGGAATGTCTATTTATCGTCCATTCATGTGTGGTGATATTTATTTTACATGAATGGTATAATGATAATAGCTTCTCATGGTGTGACTTTGAGTTGTCCTTAATCGATGATCATCATAGAGTATTATAGATTGTACTTATATGTTAATATTATCATGAATTGAATATTTTATTAAAGTTAAAGTGTTTTATATGAGATTTAAAGAATATATTTAGGAGGTAATATTTATATAATTATTACTTATACTGACCCAAAAAAGTAAATCTTGTGGAATATTATACAATCATCAATATGCTTAGAGGTGTATGCTTCTTGTCAATCCTTATTAACTAAGGTTGTAAATACACATAACATTATAAACATAATAATTTTATAACCTCGTTAAAAAAATTTAAAAATAAATTAGCTAATAAGGTGGTAGTTTTGAATTTTCTTGATCATATCGTTGGTTAAAGAATAAACCATAGGGGGTGTTCCACTTTTTTGACAAGAAAAGACATATATCCCATGACTGAATTAGACTAAGTAAATTCATGGACATGATTATTTATTTTCACATATGATGTGTTTTCCTACTTATATAAGGTTCATGTGATGTACTCTAATATGTGATGAAAAATGTGTGATTTATTCATCTATTTGGTAAGTCTTTTTAGAGAATCAGGAAAAGATGAGTTATATGTACTAGATTGACGTGTTTCATGTCTATTAGAAATTTTCTGTAATAGAAAAATGGTTTATATACTTATAAATATGATGTATATGAAACATCTTTTAGTGACATGTTCATATAGAGATATGAGTTTTCTTGGTGGAGATTACACTGAAATTTTTAGTAGCTTAAAAAACCAAAATGATTTTCAAGAGTCCCCTCTTTGCATAAATATATGAAATGGGTATTTTATATTTTTTTCAACACTAATATGGTTCATAGGGTCCCATAGTTTGGCCCTTTTATAAGGATAAAATTATTGTTAGTATTGTTTATCAAAATAAAGAAGAGTTTGACAAAAATTGTATCCAAAAAAGTTTGGATTGATTTAAAGAGAGTTTTGAGGTTTCTTATAAAGTTATTAGGGGATTTTGGTAAAAGGAGAAGATTATTGGATGTTCACTAAAATTTATATATGTGATATTCATGTACACATGAATTTTTTTCATAAATTATATATATAATATATGATATTATATATATACAGTAAATTTAATACATACGTATGATTCGTGTATAATGTCATTCATATGATGCATGTATCATACATACATATATATACTAAATATGATTGAGATTAATTTTTAAACTATTTTATGTGATTCAATGGTTATCTCTCTACTAAATGGTATAATCAGTTTTAAACCAAAGGTTTCACTATAAAAGGTTTTCATTTATTCATTAAAGTGAGTTCAATAAATTACAATAAATAGAAATAACACATGAGAACCATTACAATGGAGGATAAATGGGGATTATATATATAAATAGAATAGTTCACTTCTATTATTGTTAGTGTGTTTATCACATTCATTTTATGTTCCTGTGATCATCAATTTCATGCAAAGTTAATAAAACTCACTTTTTTCCTGAAGCCTCGTTTATCTCTCACTAAATTATGTTAGTACCCCATCGAGATATCATGTATCCACAGGTTGTATTCATATATCCATCGATAGGTGTATCAATATAGCGGAAGGGTGATTTTTTTCACTTCTCCTAATGATCTTTCCAAAACACATTCCATTTAAGTTGAAAATGGAAGTGTCTATAATGGTTAAATACTATGTGATCTGTTCTAATATAGTTTTTAGTTATATTTAAAAAAATTATTTATTTGAGAATGAACCACAAATTTTTAGTTGTTTTCCACCATAAATGATCATTACATGATTAAAAACCCACATATTCTGGCAAGGATTCTTCCTAAAACATAACTCAAATGTTTTATTGACTTAACTGGGTCATAAAAGGAAGTGTTTCATAATATATACATTCATGGTTTTGTCTTTTCACAAAAATAATTTTAAAATACCATTCCCTAATAGAATTTAACATCCTCATTTAAACTAAATAGTGATTATTTTTCTCAACAAAACAATTTTTTGGGTCATGTCTGTAGTGATAAATTCAGGACTTATCCCATATTTCTCAAGATATTCCTTGAGCTCATCATTATTGTATTTATATCCATTATCATATTGGAATATTTTAATGATGAACCTTGTTTTATTCTCAAGAATCCTTATAAAGTGTTCAAATTTTAGAATATCTAATGATAAACTCTTCATATAATAAACAGAAGTCATAAAAGTGAAATTTTCAAAATAAATCATTAAATACTTATCTCCATTTTTTGATTTCAAGATCACCGGTTCACACATATCCAGATGTACTAAATCAAGAGGTTTATTTATTTTGATACCATTTAATTATGAATCTTATTTATCATCTTTCCCATGAGACATGTAACAAATGTTTAGATTATTTCACATTATAGATTTGTCATATTTCTCATAGCATCATAATTAAAAAGTTTATCCAAATTATTATAATAAAAATGACCGTGAATTTCATGCCAATGTTGGTTCTCATCCTTTATTCCTATAAAAAATAATTTTGATCATTATAAATCTAGAATAAGTTTCCATTTGTTCACTAACCCCATTTCATAATTTTTTTAGCATTCAAACTCTTTATGACACATATGTTCTTCCAAAATATCACCCTATTTCAATTATCACAAAGTTGAGAAGCAATGATTAAATTATACCTCAACCAATCCATAAATATTACATCACTGGACTTATAATTACTATTATTGGTGTGTCTAACTCCTTAAAAATTGAGTGATATATTTTTCCAAAAATTATATCACCTCCTTCATACCATTGGATTTTTTTTCAAGAGATTTTGTTTATTATCCATGTGTGATGAGTAGAAACTTTAAATTATCCTTGAATTATCTCCTTCAGAATCCTTCAAATCCACATCAAACACTGTTTAATTATATTCATTATCTCTACTCTTTATATATTTTTAATTTCTTTTTTTTGTTATTTCATAGTAATGATAAGATATGTTTTGGCAGTGTGTCTTGTTTGATCACACCACAAACAAGTCTCCTTGATAAAGTAAAAAAAAAGAATTTTATAATTTCACCTCCCCTTGGATATTTTCTCATTTAGTATCTTGAAGCATAAACTTTACTACACTCTATTCAATTACCTATCTTGGATTAGGGGAGTGAAACATTATGACATCACACGTATTTTTGTTCATATAGATTCTACATCACCAACATCTTCCTTAAAATTGAACTCTCCAGGGGTAGAAAATAAGTTCTTCAAAATCTACTTATTGGGTTTCCCTCATATTTTATATCTACTACTTATTTTCAACCTCCTTATGATTAGGGGCCTTATTCATCACCTTGAACATTTCATTGGGCTCAACCATGGTATTATTCAATTACCACACCTATTTTCTTTTATAATTACACCACCACCATCATCAAACTATGTAGTGATTTTGTTCTACTTTTTAGGTGATATAATCTCCTTATACTTACCATTTTAATTTTTTATTTAACTATAATTGGAATCCAAAGTGCCTAAAATAATTTCATGATACTATGGGATAATCATCTATCTTCTTAGTATCATTGGTAACATTTTTCATTATTTTGTTGTATTGAAAAACTTCATTTACTAAATTATTAAACTCTACAGTTTTTGTTTTTCTAAATGAATTTTCATTTTTTATAAGCATTATTTCATGGGAATTAACCTACTCATTCTTTTAAATTAGATTTATAGTGGTGATACCAAGAATTTTGTCTCTTTATTCGATAAATTCATTGTGATCTCTCATATTTTGTTTGAAATATATATCCATATCTTGAATGTATTTATCTTTTGATTCATGAATGGGTTTCCATATTGAATCACTCTTTGACTTCAATTATTTCTTTTATCTTTAAATCCTCTTATTTTGTTTCATGGACATGAAAAGATCCATTGTAATTTGAAACTAATTTGGTGTCTCATTACCATGAAAGTCTTCTTCCCTACTCCCTAATCCTTCATCTCTACTTGAGGAATCTTTTGTATGTTTTATTTTTTTGATGAAGGTTGTTTGACCTTAATAATATGATTTTTCTATCTCCTTAACTTTCTTCATCACAATATATGGAATCATGTTTTGAGAAAATATTTTTTTCTTTGTTCTATTGAAATTTCCTTTTTCTTTGAAGAATCATCCTCAAGTTTTACCACTAACTATATTTATCTTCTAAGAAGATATTTTGGATTTATTTAATTATTATATTCTTATTTATTCTTATGGAAACATTCTAAAAATTGGAAAATATTTCCATAATTAAAATAATAAAATGGAAACTTAACATTATATTTACCTCTTCCTCGCTTCATTCCTTTTGATATTAAAGTGATAAATTATTTAAAATACATTGTAGAATATTTGAAATTGGTTTATTCCTCATATTATTCCTTCAACTAAATATGATTTAAACATTTTAATTCATTGAATTTATTATCCTTCTTTGTTTTTCATTTTCTCCTTAAGATTGGTTCTCTTCTCATCTCGTAAGTGATCAAAACATTATTGAGTTTTTTAATGGTCCCATCATCAAATTTTTTATCCTAAAGGGATGAAATATTCATATCAAATTTATCTAGGATGATTTTCATAAACTTCTTAATGATACTAAAATATTCAAGAATTTCACAATATTTTCAAACCAAGATCACAATCATGTTTACATAGATGAAGAAATCATCCACTAATTTTTCTTCACCCATTATAATATGTTTAGAGTATGTTTGGTAATTTTTGTGACTCATACTCATTCAGAAACAAATATCTTCTTCATGCAGATTATAGAGTATACAATAGATTTAGTTTCATATATTTATTCCCAGTAATAATTTTAACTGTTTCTCTAAGAATTATAAGTGTAATGCATTGTGTGATCTCTCATCATTTATTATATTCTTCTTATTTAAAAAAATTGTATTCCATTCAAAATTTAGTAATATTAACACCATTATCAGTGATATAAAGAACATAAAGGTTTAGTGTTTGATGATATATAACCATTATATCAATCCATAAATAGATTCCCTTTCTATTAAAAATATGGAATCATTTTTTGTTGATGATATTTATTGACTCTATGGATCTCATCGACCAAAGATATAAGAAATTTAAAACAAACCCATATATGAATTGTACCAAGAAATTATGATCAATAACAATTTAATACCAATTATAAGACTCCAGAGATAGTATACCACTACATAGGGGCGTGAATCAGTACTAATCAAAAAAATCTATCAAACCACATGATTATCATCATCGTTTAGTGTGAAAAGATATTTATGGTTATGATGTGATGACAAGATATAGGGAGTGAAAGAACAAAAATAGGAATAAGTATTTTTAAAAGGTTCACACACCCTTATTATTAGGTGTGTAATACTTGGTGTGCAGTTCTTATGATCCTACTTCCAATGTTATAATTTTTTTCAAATAAAAATGAATAAAGAAAGGGGATTTTTTTAAACTCTTAATAAAAGATGAACTAAGAGCACCAATAGTTCAAATGATATTTGCTTCCCAAACCTCAAATGCATTACTAATTTGAATTTTTTGTGCATGCTTATTCTTCTCTTTAATTTCATTTCAAATACATCTTATAATGAACTTGATAATTGGTTTTTGTATCCCTCAGAGTCTCTCAGCTTTTCATCGCATAAAACTTTATGTGGGTTATAATCAATTTAAATGTTTAACCTTCATTATGCTATAGTTCATATAAATACATCATGATCCTCATATTAGAAATATATAGTGAAATGATCCTAGAGATATCACATTATCTTAGACTAACATTTCATTATGATTAGTGTGTTATAGCATGGAATATTATATATTTTTTGAACTAGTAACACAGTGAAATTCTATAACCAGAATCATTATAATGTAGTTTCCTTCATTTCATTGTGGTATTAGCACTATTTTAGATTATGTGATTTTACATAACCTCCATTGCTCAATGACTATAAAAACTTCAAATGAACTATATTTTTGAGTTCTTTAAAAAAAAGTCACTGTGTGGATTGGATCATTGTGGAGTAATACCATATTATTCTAAAACCAATGCAACACTAATTTCTATTGTGTTAGGATTAATGAAAATCACACCCTGACCAGAAAATACACTTTAATTTTATTTATCTTTTGGTTATATTTATTTCTAATTCTTATTGGGTGAATTTTCCATGAAAATGAGAGTTTTAGATAATTTAAGGAGTGTTTCATGGTTAAGGCGTATGGTTTTAAAAACCAAGTAGAAAACATGTGACAACATTTATATTTTTTAAAGATCCAAACCACAAGTTCATGCATGGTTTTTAAAACCATGTGGTTTTCCCATGCATGGTTCCTCAAGGGCCTAGTATAAGGTGTATAATTGGTACATGGTTTTCTAAACCGTGTGACCTAACCATGTGTCATGTCCTGTTTGAAAAAAATTAATTGCCCATTTTCCCTTGGTTAATTAAAAACCTCGAAGGGGGTTCCTCCTCCCTCACACTCTCACCCTATCTTCTACACTAGAAAGTCCCCAGCTACATGTTTATCCTCTATTATACCTCTATAATGGGTCAATTTCTCACCCAATTTTTGGTGCAATCGACCTAGGTTATATTATACTCTTCTTCTCCTCATCCATCATCTTTCCCTATTTTTCAATTCCCTACATGCATTGTGTGTATCCTAGGGGGAACCTAAACCTAATTTGGGTATTTATTTTTGTTTTCTATTAGTTCGTTGGGTTATTGATGGTTTATTTGAGGCATTTTCTTTTAGATTTAATCAAAGGTGATGACTTGTGGACCCTTTCTAATGTTGTTTTGACCTCATGAGGTATTTTACACTATGCACAAGACATTAAATTGAGATCCATGATTTCTTGATTTATTTATTGCATATTTTCATTATATAATGTGATAAATGTATTATATACAAGTATTTTAATTTGTTTAATTGGAATCTTTAATGTTTTCCAAGTTTTAATATGCTTTAGCTCTAGGTTTTCTATAATAAATCATGTTTTAAAAATATTTTTTGGAAGGAAAAGGATTTTTGGTCTCCCAAGTAGTTTTCCATGAAATAAAAAATTGCATGTTTCATTATTTAAGGTACTTAAGGTGATTTTAAATATTATAAATTATTAAATGTGACTGAAACAGATATATATATATAGGTTACCTATTTGTTCATATTCACAAATGGTTGTGGGAACATGTATATTGGAAAAAGGTGTATCTATATATATATATATATCAATTTTTGTATGTGTTTAAGTTTGAGGTCTAGTTATGTAACTTTAAGTCCTTGGGAAAAAGTGTTTTTCCAAATAAATAGTGTTTCCCTTTTAAATAATGAGGCTCGATTGAAACTTTTAGATGCTTTAAGTAAATGAAAAACCCTTTTAATGCATGACCCTTTTATTTTAAATATAGAGTGTGATAAATGTATGTTATGTAATGTATTATTTGTAAAGGGGATTTTGAATTGTTATGTATTTTGGAAAGCGAAAAGGGGTTTCACTTAAAGAGGAGTTCAGACATGAGAAATTGAATTGTTTGTTTTTATGAAAAATTTATAATATGTATATTTATGATAACATGATAAAAATAACCTCTATTTTTATATCATTAGAAGCCTTGGGTAGTCATGGGGTGATCTAAGTACACATGTTTCAGTTGGTTAGTATTAAACTATGACTAGTGAGCCTAATAAAGACTCGCTTTGCTTGTGGGATATGCCCCTTAGATGGAACCATTGATGCTGATGTTATGTTTTGAGGTGAGTGATTGTAGATAATCAGTACCAGTAGAGATTTATTATGTCTATTTGTATAGACTAGTACTAGACTATATTTACTATCTCCTAAGATCCCATGTCACATGTTTTACATGTATTATACATTCCTCTGTTCTAGTTTTATTTTTATTAAATGAGTCCAATGTGGGGCCATCTTATTGGAACCCCTATTTCAGTACATTTATCCTCTTTTAAATGGTTTATTGGGAACTCTTACATTATTTAGTATTTTTTAAAATCAATAAGGAAAAATGTTTTTTTTTGAGAAAATAGTGTGTTACTTGTTTTTAAAATAA
This sequence comes from Viscum album, assembly GCA_963277665.1. Taxonomy (NCBI): domain Eukaryota; kingdom Viridiplantae; phylum Streptophyta; class Magnoliopsida; order Santalales; family Viscaceae; genus Viscum; species Viscum album. The sequence goes on from OY728146.1 coordinate 47,682,516, forward strand.
TGGAAAACTTATTTTTATATGTTACACTTTCAAACTAGAAAGAAATTATTTTCTATTTAAAGGTGATTCATAGGGTGTTGATTCCCCTTGGACATCCCTACTCAGAATCTCGGTGATCATGAATATATTATTAATTTACGTTTTTAGTTTTTACCCATATTTTGTTCACTCGTGGATTGGGTATAGTTCTTTGGATAGTGGTGAACCATTGGGTCACATGGAGGTCTGTTTAGTTATTTTCTTTACAAATACTGGTGTTTATTCTACGGTTCTAGTTTTTTATCTATTTATATAATATCTCATGGGATAAAAAATTCCCATTTAATTTATGTTTTATGACTAACACTTGTTTCCATCCCAAGAGGATCAGGAATTCCTATCTGACCATGTTGTGGATCAGCTTAAGTGCCTGATTCGACGTCAACTCAGGCCAGTTCATGGTTTAATGGTATTATAAGAAATATCGCTTGTTATTTAGGAATTTATAGTATTTTATAAATATAATTTTCTGAATTAAATTGTTTAGTCATGGGTACCTTCTTGATCATCACCTATTTGGAAGGACGCATGAATTTCCATGGTGGTTTGGGATTTTTTTGTCTCGAAATACAATCTTAACTTAATATCTACCATATATTACTGAAGATGAATTATTCAAGGCTTGATTATTAAAAAGGGTCCTTTAATCAAAGAATATTATGGAAGTTCCTTCATTCCTTGAGGCCAATGAAGAAGTGGTGAGGTGGGTTATTCAGGATAAAGTTGATTTAGCTAAATATCCACTTCTGATTGATGGATCACCTATCGCTAAGAGATTTGATTGTGTTTTAAGTAAATAGAAAGGGAAGAAATCCTTTATTGGACTATTATGAAGGGGTATGAAAATCATTTTGTGTTTTGTCTCACTAGATTCATCTAATAGTATGCCATGGGTGTTCCATCAATGTGGGAAGATAAGGAAAAAAGAAGTCTTTATTCCAAATATCCCCAAATAATTATCATACATGTTTTAATTCGGATAATTTTCCAATAATCTTTAGAGGTGTTTTGTAGAAGTGGTGTAGAGTTAGATCCACTCACTTGAATAATCATCTTGCTCAGTTTGATGAATGTATTACTGAAGTGATCTATATTTAAAGTTTCTTTTATTGTAAATATTTTATGTTTTTTATGTATTTTTTAATGATGTTGCATTTTTTTTTTGAATGAAGGATAATTTTTTAAATCTTTTAGGAATTCTGTTTTAATAGACATGACTTTTGGGGGAATTATGAATCTTTTTATTATGTAACTATTAGAATAATACATTAAATGGGAATGTTTTGAATACCATTATCATGGTGTGTTTATGTTTATATTTTCATGATTCAATTCCCTTGGTTTTTAGTTTTTACTAAGACTCCTAAGATAGTTCTATCTAGATAAATATTTAGTCAATCAGAGTCCTAAAATGGTGGAGAGGCCATAATAGAAAGAGCTCACTGTAAGATCGATTTTTAAGATTCATTAATGAAGCAATTTAGTTTTCATTCACTGAACAACCCTGATCATGGTATTTGGTTTATCTAGGACCATGGGTTGGGTGAAATATAATCATGGGGATCCTGGATAAATCATGATGTATTTCATTAGTGCTTTCCATATTAGGGGCCAGGGTGTTCCTTATTTGTGGTTTGTTTTTTGAAGTGTGATTTCTCCTCTTTTCTCATTTTTTAAATGGCTTGAGTTCTTTGTTCTATCCTCCTTTAGGAATTTTTGAACATTCCATTTTAAAAACAATGGTATGTTTTGGTTCTGCATCCTTTGGGTTTTAGGAGTCCCCCTCTGATTAGTAGTTTAATTCCTGTTTTTGTTGTGACCAATCGAATTTTTTTGGACTTTCTAGGGGAAAATTTTGTCAATGTGGGGAGACTTTTATCACCCCTACCTGAAAATACTCTTTAATTTTATCTATTTTTTGGTTATATTAATTTATCTTTCTTCTCTAGTGGTATTCCATAAAAATGGGAATTTTGGGAATTGAAATCATGTAGCACAGTTATGGTGCATGGTTTACCAAACTCTGTGGCAACCGTGTGATAACCTCTAAATTTTTTATAGAGCCAAATGCACATCCAATGATAAGTTTTCTAAATCATATAGTCTTTATATTTTTGGTTCTCTTTGAGCCCAGTAGTGGGCACACAATTTTCCAAACCACACCATGTATCCTATTTTCAAAAAAATGAAATTCAATTTTTACCCTTGGTTAAATAAATCACAAATGAGGTTCATCTTCCCTCAAATGCCCACCACCCTAAATTGATGCTAGGATGGATCTCAATTATACACCTCTCTTACTTTATCCATTCACCATGGGTCGATTTTCTATCTTGATTTCGAGTTTGATTATTCTAGGTATTCTTATACTCTTCTCATTCTCCTTTTATTTCTCTATTTCTTGGTTTCAATTCCCCCATTATAGTGCACATGAACTAAAGAAAACCCTAACCTAATTTGGGTGTTTATTTTGGTTTTCTCTTTGTCTATAGGGTTCATGAGGGTAGACTTTAGGCACATTATTTTGATGTTCATCGAAGGTGATGACTTTTGGACCCTTCCATATTTTTTAGGCCTTTTTATGTATTTTACGCTATCAATAAGAATTTAAATTGAAAATAATGATTTTATGAGTGTTTTATTATGTCTTTTAATTATATTATAAAATAAATTGATCATAGAAATGTATTTTAATGGATGGAATTAACCTCTTTATAGTTTTCTAAATTTTACTGCACTTTGGCTCTAAGTTCTCTAAAGTAAATCATGTTTTAAAAATATGTTTTTGAAAGGTTAAGGTGTTTTAGTCTCTTGACCAGTTTTCCATAAATTCTATGTATAATTATTCATTATTTAAAGGTTCTCAAGGTTATTTTTAATCTTTTAAATTACTAAATGGGACTTAGACACACACACACACAGATATATATATATATATATATATATATAAGTTCCCTCTTTAAACATCTTTACTCATGGATATGGGAACATGTACATTAGTAAAATGGGTATGTATATGTATATATCAAGATGCATATGTTTTTATGTGTGAAGTGTGGTTTTGGAACTTGAAAACCTTGGGAAAAAGAGGATTTCCAAAAAAACAGTGTTCCCCTTTTAAATGATAAGGCCTAATTACCACTTTGTTGTGTTTTAATGAAATAAAAACCCCTTTTAAGGCATTCCCCTTATATTGGAAATGTGGTGTGTTATAAATGTATAATATTTAATATATTCCCGTACATAAGATTGTGATTTTCTTATTTCATAAAGGGAAATGTGGTTTTTCTTAAATGGGAGTTTGGAGGGGATATAGTGAATTTTTTGTTCTTTTTGAAAAATATATTATATTTACGTATATGGTATATTTTTAAAAATCACCTACATTTGTATGGGATGGTAATACTTGGGAATTTAATAGGGAGATCTAGGTACACATGTCGCAATAGTTTAGCATTACACTCTAACTAGTGGCCCAAAGATAAACTCGCTCTTCTTGTAGGATATGACCAGTGATTGGAACCAGTGAGGATGATGTCAGGTATTAAGAAGAGAGATCATGTATAACTATTACTGGTAGAGATTGATTATTTTTATGTCTATAGCTTATTCCAAGATAATCTTTAATAGCTACTAAGATTCCATGACACCAGTTTTACATCAATACTTCATTCCTCTATTATGGTTTTATTATTGTAAAATGAGTTCATTATTATTCCATATTATTGGAACTCATATTTCATCACATGTTTTTCATTTAAAAAATTTATTGGGAACTCTTACAATATTTGTTAAATTTTTTGAGAATCAAAAATGGAAATATGGTGTTTTTAGAAAACAAAAGTTTTTTTAACTATTTTTAAAAGAATAAAAAACCCTATTTTTATATGTTATAGTTTCAAACTCTAAAGAATTTTTTTTCTATTTAATGGTTAGTGATATGGTGTTGTTTAACCTTGGAAATCCCTACTAAGAATTTCAATTCTCATGCCAAAATTATCATTTTCATTTTTCTTGTTCTACCCAGCTATGGATCGCTCATATAGTGAGTGTTGTTTCATGGTTTGTAGTGACCTATTGGATCATATGGAGGTATTTTTTTTTTATTTTTTTTACTATTTATAGTGTTTACTTTATAGTTATATTTCTATTATCTTTATATCATATTTTTTATAGTATTAATAATTCCCAATTTAGTTATTCTAGATGTCCAACACTAGTTTCTAGCCTAGGAAGATCGGAAATCCCTCTCAGGCCTTATTTTGGGTTGGATCAAGTGCCCAGTTCAGGGTTGACATAAGATGGTTCATGGAAAAAGGTATTGGTGGAATTATCCGTTATAATTTAGTAAATATTGATTTTTTAGAACTAGAATTTTCAAAATTTTAGTGGTTAGTCATGGGTATATTCTTGATTAGAACCTATTTGGAAGGATGCTTTAATTTTTAGTGTGATATTAGATGTTTTTGTCTTGTAATATGATCTTGGTTCTCAGATTTTTTTCAAGGGTTTGGTTCTTTTTTTGAGTGTTTATGATTATCATTGAGAATTGGTAGGTGGTTTTCAAAATATCAAATGGTTAGATTGTATTTTTGTAGTGATATATAGGGTGAATGATTGTTTTTTTGGTCTATAAAACTATGAACTGATTGTCCAGCTACCTCTATAAACCTCCAGTGTGCTCACCCGGTCGGTGCATGATCTGAAAAACTGTGTGTCCAAACAATATTTATCCATTATTTCATTCAAATTTTTAGAATTTTTATTCAATTAGTATTGGGTTTCTACCATTAATCCAAATTATAGGTTTATGTTAACTGTGTAATGTTTCTTTTTAGTTTGAAATGATGCTTGGTTTAACAAAGTTATATTTTCTAAAAAACATTAGGTTTTTTAAGAATGAATTGGGAATTTTTTTTGGGATTTTTATTGGTTTTTTATAATATAGAAGGAAAAAATGGGGTTTATAAAAATTTTGTTCTATTAACAAAAGGGTAGCTTTAAAAATTTGTTGGGACTTTTTATTAAATGGTTTGATATGGAAATTCCCTTTTCTTGACCCTTGGTATTCATATGAGTTCCCAAATATATAGATGTATGGGTGTGGTGAGTGAATTTTTATTGGTATGTGCGGATGTGTGAATAAGTAAGTAAGAGAATATATATGTGTTTTTGTGTGTGTGTGTGTGGATTATTTTAATACCATAAATAATTTCCTAACAGCTTATGTTTTTTTCTTTCTAAAAGCGTTTTCAAAAGGTACCTCAAAATTTTGATGAGTGGGGATTTTGATGTTTTTCCCATTTGTGATTTGGGATTTCCTTTCTTGGATTTTGGGTTTTTTATATTGAAAGTGTTTTTGAAATGATTTTTTGGGGTTATTTATTTATTTTTGAGATACAGAGTTTTGGATTTGTGTTGTGTTTTAATTTGTTTTATTTATTTTTTGTTTTAGAGTACACCACCACTAAGATCTAAGGAACCTTGAAAAGAATTTGTGGGTGGATCTTCCACCATGTAACTTTTGATTATTCAAGTATTTTCCAAGTAATTTTTTCCTTCAATCTCATATATAGATTTTAGTGGTTACCAACCAATCCCTTAGTACCTTCAACCAAAATATTTGAGATTTAAACCCTCATTATTTCTTTAGATAGCCAAAACTAAGAAAATATGAGGAATGGTTCAGATGTATTGAAAATATTTTCATTAATCTTGAGTTCATTGATCTTATAAAACTCATTTTTTTGACCTTTATATGAAAATACCTAAGATAGAAGTGGTGGGACTTAGTTATATAGACCATCCCCCAAAATTACCCTTCATGGGAAAGCTTCAAATCCTTATTTATCCAACAATATTTATGAAAAACTTTGAGGGTAAAAAAGGGTATGGAATAATATTTTCTCTAGAAAAGTGATTCATTGGTATTGGAGTATTCTAATAACTTTTCAGAGAAGATATTATATCTCTTAGATCTTTATTAAGATAAATTTTTGAAGGATCAATTCATTGAAAGGGGCCTTGATCAGAACATCTTTTGGTAGTGCCTTCATTCCCTGACACCTATGAAAAATTGGTGAGTAAGGATGTTTAGGATGATTTTATTATAGCTATAGATCTAATAGTGGTTGATATCTCACCTATCCATATGAGTGGTGGTAGTGGATCATAAAGGAAAAGGGAAGAACGTTGTGGCTAGCCTATTGGAAAGTGTTATGAAAATTTCGTTGTGTTTCATATTGCAAAAATCATCCAAGAGTAATATCTACATTTTTCATCATTGTGGATTGCTAGGGTACAAAAATTATTCTTTCTAAAAATAACTAAATACTTTTAATGCCTTTTAATATTTATGTCATTTGAAAAGGTTAAGTATAGGTGTTTCTAGGAAGTGACGTGGAGCCAGATCCACTCCCTTGAATAATCTTCTAACTCAGTTGGATGAACATAGTGTTATAACGAGATATATGTAAAGTTTATTTTTTTATAATTTTTTTGGATTTAGTGTTTAGTAATTTTTTCTTGCATTGGGAATGGAGGATAATTTTTTTGATCTTCTAGTAATTTGTTTAAAATTGAATTTTCCATTTGTGAATTCTGAATATTGTTGTTGTATACCTTATTTAATCCTACTTTTAATGGAAGTATATTTTAGAATGTTATGAATATTTTTTTAGGGTGTGGTGCTGTTTTTCATTAACTACTTCACTTCTCTTGGTTTTTTATTTTTCATTAGGACTCACAAGATTGCGCTATCTTGAGAAATCGGTGGTCGACTAGAGTCTTAAAATTGTCGGGAAGGCATCCTAGAAGGATCTCATAGTGAAGCCAGTTTCCAATATTCTTTGATGGGGTAATTCTCTATTTCCACCCCACACAACCCTGATCATAGTAGTTAGTTTATCCTAGACCATGGAAAGTGTGATAATTACTCATATATATGCAAAACAAATCATTATGTATTTCATTAGTGGTTTCCATGTTAGGGATCATAGTGTTCCTGGTTTGGGGTTTATGTTTAGGATTGAGAGTTCTCTTATTTTCTCATGTTTTCATTAATGTTTTGAGTTATTTGGTATATATGAATTAGTTAATTTAGATATTAATTTTTTAATAATGAATGTAAGTGATGGTTCTATTATCTTAGGGTTTTGGGTGTCTTGATCTAACTAATAGTTTTATTCTTGTTTTTTTCAAGATTGATCTATTTTTTTTTGGAATTTTTAGGGGTATAAAGTTTCATGGTGGTAGAATTATTACACCCAAACATTACACTACTATTTAATTTTATTTATTTTTTGGTATAATTTTTTTCTTCCCAGGTAGACTTTACTTGAAAATTAGATTTTTTCGGCAAGAAAATCATGTATCACAGTTAAGGGGAACAATTTTCAAAACTGTATGGAAACCATGAGATAGCTTCTAATTTTTTTACAGATCCAAATTCTATAATTATTACAAACTATTCAATACCATGTGGTCTTCTTTTTCATGGTTCTTCGGGAACCCAGTAGAGGGTGCACGGTTTTCAAAAAAGTGTAACCTAACCTTGTGTTGTGTCATGTTTTAAAAAAAATGAAATATCGTTTTTCCTTAGTTAATTAAAACCTCAAAGGGGGTTCCTCCTATCATTCATGCCCCCTATCTCACATGACACTAGGATGGATCTCAACCACATGTATCTCTTCCCTTCTCCCTCCACTGTGGGTCTATTTCTCCTCCCAATTTCTAGTGTGACCGTCCCAGGTCAGATAATCATATTATTCTTATCCTTCTTTACCTATTTCATGGTTTTTATTCCCACTTGTGATGTATTTAACCTAGGTTAAACATTAAACCTTTGGGGTGTTTAATTTGGTTTTCTCTTAGTCCTTAGGGTTCTTGAGGGTCGATTTGAGGCTTGTTCTTATGGTGTTCATCAAAGGTGGTGACTTGTTGTCACTTTGTGATATTTTCCAGGTTTTTTAGGTGGGTACTCTATTACCAAGCCTTTAAATTGATAACCATGATTTATTGAGTGTTTTACATCATGTTTTCATTATATTATGAAATAAATTTATTTTAGAAAAGAGTTATGATGGATAGAGTTATCCTCTTTAATGTTTTCCATATTTTACAATGCTTTAGATTTGGGTTTTCTATAAAAAATTGTTCTTTAAAAGTCTATTTTGAAATTTGAATGCGTTTTGGTCTGCTGGATGGTTTTCCCAGAAGGATAAATTTTATGTTTCGTTCTTTAAAAGTTCTCAAGGTGATTTGTAATATTATAAATTTTTAAATGTGACTTATACACATATACATATATATAGGTTCCATATTTATATATCCACACTTATGGTGATGGGAACACATACATTAGGACAAGTGGTATATATATATATATATATATCATGATGTATATGTGACATCCCCAACCCAAAGTCCACAAAACCAGTTCCCCAAGATAGGTCTCTACATGACTTCAAGCATGCCTCCTCATACACCAGAGATTTCCAAATAGCAGTGAGGGTATAATGGATCATGTGGGGAGACTATACCCTCTTTACTAGAGTAATCCAAAGAAAATAAAATATGAAATAAAAGAAACAATGAAAAATAATCTATAAATATGCATTAAAAACTATTTCGTAAATAGGTTACAAACCACCACCAAACGAAAAAATCAATGTCATGCTAACCGTACCAAAAGTGAAGAAAACCCAAGATAAGAAAAACACTTGAATCCCCAAAACAGTTCCTGACTCTAAGTTTGGATCCTCATCCATGAACATCCCAAGCCTATCTCAACTCCCTAGCATAGGTCCTTTTACATTGTCCGCATCTACAACCATGAAATATTCTTAGGTACCCAATGGCGGTCTAATCAGGGTGTGAGTACAATATAGTAGGCCACCACCAACCGTGCCTATAAAATATTCATTCTTATCTGATAGTGAATGAAATTAAGAAATAAATGACAATGTAAATAAAAAGTAAACTCGGGTTCCATTTATTTACAATATTCACTTTAACCATTTCCTCCATCTTTTCCATTTTTATCACTTAAATCGTATTCATTACTAAATTCATTTTCACCATAAGTTTCATGGATTAGGCATTTACATCCTTTACACAGTGGCCTAAGATGGTCAATTATCATGAATATGGGATGACGCCATATTCCCTATTTCACTATGGATAAAAAAATTCATAAATAATCATAACACAATTACCTTGGTGCCTTAGTCTTGGTAGTCTCATCCAATGCAACAGTTAGGGGCCTACAGCCTCAATCTGACCCCCTAACCCATGCATTCTAAGGCGGGGTTTAGATCCTCAATCCAACATAACCTATGAGAGGAGCCTCAATCCATTATCACACACCTTCAATCCAAATTCACATGATTATTTACCCATTTACCCCATATACTATTTCACAAAAAAATTACAATCAATACACATAACATTTACAATTCACCTTTCAATCATCATGTGAATCATCATAAATACTTAACTCATTAACACATTAACCAGTTACTTAGAATAATCCCATTTATCCATATCCCTTTTAATACCCTAACCCATTTATAATATTCATCAATTCCCATACATTAACGCATTTCAAATAATTCATCAATTTACATGCATTATCCCATTTACACAATTCAATTACAACTCGTAAGTCATTTGACACATTCACATTATTCCATTTAACCCATTTTTATATTTTTCACAACATTACTTTATTCCATTACCAAAAACTATACAAAACTTCCATTAGCGAATCTTTATAATTTGAACTAACATTTCAACACATTTATCATGGGATCTATTTCAATATAAGTGGACTTTAGGCTTAACATTACAATTTTCCATGTCTGGGAATATTGGAACACCCCATGAGTGGACCTAAATGGTTTATTCAATTTCAATGCATCCCATGGAGATCATAATAGGTTCAATTCATCATTTTTCCAACCATTTTACCACATCTTACTAAAGGCATGAAATACACATCAAGACTGTAGAAATATCACAACCACACATGCACAACTCGACAATAAAACTATGGGATATAACTTATAGATTATATACCATGAATATGAAGATGAACGAACCTATAACATTATCCTTAGATCTGGATTAAATCACTATTATATTCCCAAACCTAATATCATTCAGAAAAATATGGTTTTAGGGATTCATAAAAAGAAGAAAGAATCCACAAGCCCTAATCTAGAAAAAGGAAGCAAGAGGAGTGTTAGAATTACGTGGATATTCTATATGAAATCAATGACACACCAAAATTCCTAGAATTGAAAAATATTGAAACTTGGGAAGATTGAGGTTGTTTGATTCATCACCAGGGATGGGGGAAGAAATTGGGAGAAAATAAGTCGAGGAACTTAAAATCCTGAGGGGGAAATTTGGTAATTTTTCACTTTTTAAATGGCCCTATGGTTTGGCAACACAATTTGGAAAATTGTACCCCTGCCTCTATCCAAGAGGTTTCCAAGTATCACCTTTTCCTGGGGACTCTGCATGATTTAACAAACTGTGTGCCAACAATGAAAATTTCCTATGTCCAAGAAATTGTGGTTTGGGTTTCCCCTTAACATGGTTTAATCTAACTATGCACCAACTAGGAAACATGCAATAGATGGCTCGAATTCCATGTCTTTCATGTTCCAAACCCCAAGAACACCCCATAGCTTCCTCATACACCTGTTAAACATTCCTTTTAACCAAATTAAGATATTTATACAAAAATTAAAACAAGTAAATACTTCCAAAAAGTCTGGGATCTTACAACCATCACAAATTATAATGGAGTATCCCTGAGCCACACTATTAAGCATTACTAAGCCTATGAATAAAATGTGTTAGGCCACTGGGACAGCATATTCAACTCCCTTTCCTAAGATTCTTCCTAAACATTTCCATTCTACCATAAAACTTGAACCAAAAGCATTTTCTTTCCCTGAAATACATTCTCACTATGATCCACAATAAAAACTAGATTCTTCTCAAAGGATGCATCAAGATCAAGATCCAAATCATCAAAATGAATCAGATGATATGGGTTATCATGATATTTTTGAAGTTATGACATATGAAAAATATTGTGAATACCAATATATCTCTATGGAAGTGCCAATCGGTACGCCATTGGTCTGATCCTCTCCACAATCTCAAATGGCCCCAATAACCTGGGAACCAACTTAACCAGTTTCAGAATCCAACGGTGACCTAAACATGGAGACACCTTATGAAACACACAATCACCCACCATGAACTCAAGAGGTTGATGATGTCGATATGTATATGAATTCTTCCTAATTTTATTCATATCCATGCATTTCCAAATCAACTGTATCTTCTCCGAAATCACCTAAATGAGACTCGGCCTTAATAACTCTTATTCCCCAACCTCTATCCAACACAATAGAGATCTAAACTTCTTACCGTAGAGCACCTCATAAGGTTCCATATGAATCATAGCCTGGTAACTATTATTATAGGAAAACTCAACAAGTTCCAAATTATTTTTCCATGATCAACCAAAATATTATAGAAATGCCCTCAACATGTCTTCATGTACTTGAATAGTATGCTTCGGTTTCCCATTCATCTTTGGGTGAAAATCCATACTAAAAACACCTAGGTACCAAGAACTGTCTATAATCCCTACCAAAATTGAGAACTGAAACATGGATCAAAATCTGAATCTATGGTTTGTGGTACCTCATGCAAATGCACTATATCTCGAATGTACAACTCACCCCATTTATCCACGGTGAACGTCTCTCGAATTGTCATGAAATGAGCCACCTTATCCAATAGATCCACAGCTACCCATATCACATCATTCATTTGGAGCATCCTCAGAATACCTACCACAAAATATATCTTCATGTCATCCTATTCCCATTTCAAAATGGGTAATGGCTATTACAAACCACCTGACCGCTGATGCTCAGCCTTCACCTTCTGGAAAGTAAAGCATATTTCCATGAAACATGAAATCTCTTTCTTCATCCTTGGCCACCAATACTTCCTACGAATATCATGATTAATTTTAGTCAAACTCATATGCACTTCCAACTTTTAGGCATGAAACTAGAACATCAACTATTCTCACATAAAAATTGTCATAACAACATGACCATGAACATAAAAGATCATATCATTACCAATGGTGGAACCATAAGGTGACTCCTCCCCTTTTAGACTTTCCCTTAAAGCCATACATTCTGAATCCTCAAGTTATTTCTCCTTGATCTGGCACAGAAGTGTAAACTCAACTACCAAGAATACAATGTTCATATGTCCATTCCCATACTATACCTCTAGATACATATCAGTAAAAAAAGGTCATCATTATCCACTTGAAACTGGATTCTTTAACCACTTGATTCTGAGCTTTCCGATTCAAAACATCTACAACACTGTTCCCCTTTCCCAGCATTTGAACCAACTAAAAATCAAAATAATGCATGTAATGGACCCATATTCTCTGAAAAAGATTCAAATCACACTAAGAGAATATATATTTAAGGATTTAATGATTATTATACACAGTGAACCTTTCTCCAAACAAGTAGTTCTGCCAATACTTCAAGGCATAAACCGCTATGGCCAAATCAAGATCATGAGTAACATTATTTCATTCATGTGGCCTCAACTATCATGAACCATATGCAACAACTCAATCTTCTTGCATCAACATTACCCCAATTATAACACCAGATGCATCATAGAATAAGTTATACCCCTAACCTGGTTTGGGTAAGATCCTAATCAGTGTGGTTGTTAGTAGCTTCTTTAATTCTTGGAAATAAATCTCACATGCTTCAGACTATTAAACCATGATGCCTTTATTGGTCAATCCTGAACATGGTTCTTCCAAATGGAAAAATTATTCAATGAACCTTCAGTAGTAGTTATCCAAGCCCAAAAAAAAGTTGACATGAGAAACATTTTTCTTCTGCTCTCAAGATACAATTGCCTATACTTTCTTCAGATTCACTGACACATCCTCATCAGAGATGATGTGACCCATGAAATGAACCCTATGAATCCTGAAATGAAATTTGGATATCTTGGTGTATAGAAAATTCTATATTAGCATACTAATGATGATGTCAATATGTTTGGAATGATCTTCATGAGCCTTATATTACACCATGATTTCATCGACAATGAAAACTAAAAAATGATCTAGATATGGGTGAAATATTCAGTTCATTCAGACCATAAAAACTATTGGTGAATTGGCCAACCCAAACGAACTCACAAAAAACTCGTACAAACCATACCTTCTCCTAAAATCAATCCGTGGTACATCAGATGGTCTCACCCTTAACTGATGATACCCTGACCTCAGATCAATCTTAGTGAACAACGAACCACCCCATTATTGGTCAAAAATATCATCAATTTTATGAAGAGGTTATCTATTCTTAACTATAATCTAATTTAGATTCCTATAATCAACATACATCCACAAAGATCCATCACCCTTCTTGGAAAATAACACTGGAGATCCCTAGGGTGACGTACTAGAATGAATGAACCCTTTATTATCCAACCCCTCTAACTCTCTCTTAAGCTCCTAAAGTTCTGAATATTTCATCCCATATATTGGAATGGAAATAATTTCTACTCCCGGTAGCAACTCAATTGTGAAATCAACATCTCTCTTGGATGGAAACCTAGAGAATTCCTCAGGAAACACATCCTGGAACTAGTCCACAAAAGGAGGAAAGACAAGCTACTTTACTCCCCCACCATCAAGCATAAGAAAAACCACTTGGGATGTGACATCACCCAATTACAGAAAACATATCCCTGTATGGCCACCTTAGATATCCCATTCCACATGATGGACATGTTTTTCTCCCTTGAGGGATGTGAATGTTACGGTATGGTGGTAACAATTTATATGGGACTGGAACAACACTGTCCATCACATACCCAAAATCAAATCAAAACTTGAAATCTCAATCACAAAAAAGTTCCATTGAAAATGGTACCCACAAACTTCAAGATCACACCCCTTTAATAACATATTATTTTCCACCTATACCCCCAATAGAGTATAAATCAACCTAATTCAACAAAAATATTCCACCAATAGTCCCAACACACTTAAAAACTGAGCATAGAAAATAGAATGTGATGCATCTATATCAAAAAAACACTGCAAAGAGTAGAAGATATAAGGATAATACCTATAACAATCAATGGTCTAGAATTTCCACCACTAGGTGTAGACTGAACTACATATAGGTCACTTTCCCCTCTACCCTACGATATGGTCTAAATCATTAGTGCTTCGCCACCCTACTAGTATGGATACTCTTTTCTTAGGGTATCTAATATGACACACCTTGCAGTATGGCTGATTGAACTCCAAGTGCCTCCCTAATATGGGGTAACCAACCCCTTTCCTACATTCGACGTCAAACTTGATCCCTCATAAATTCCCACATATCAAGGGTTCCTACAAAATATCTACACATTCCCCATTCTGCAACATGCTCGACACTCAACCAGTGGTTGGGGGAACAAACTGCATAGGTGTCCCAACATACCATAATAATAGTAGAAAACTCCATCACCACTTTGAGAGTCTTTTTCTCTCTTCTGAATAATATTCCCCATACCGTGATGGTGTAAATTCTCAAAATGGTGCTTCCATCTATTAGAATCCATGCCACTGATTCACCCAATTGAAGCTATGCATCCACCACTAGAAGCTTCCTAGAAAATTCCTTCTGAAATAAGAGAATGATCCAGCATATCATTAACCCTATTTAAAGGTATGATATTCACTTGTGATTTAATTTCATGCTTAATTCCATGCTGAAAATGTCTCACGGTAGCCACCTCATACCCCACCAAAGTAGGAACAAAAGTTAAAATTAAGTGAGACATCCAGGATAATCCATCACAAATGTAGAACCTCGGGTCAACATCATAAACTGTCTAGCCTTCTTCTATCTCAAGGTCACCAGATAGAAATATTCTTGAAAAAGTTCTTAAAAATATTTCTATATCATACTGTCAACATTCTAGGTCTGAACCAGAACATCCCACTAGTACTTTTCCTGACCTTGAATCATAAATGTCTCCTACTTGACCCTATTTTTTGGAATAATCTCTAAGTGATCAAGAATATTCTAGATGGACTCTATACAGAACTCGTCTACATCTGTTTCACGCTCTCTTCTAAAAATTATAGGATGTTGTAGCTAGAACTCCCTAATCAGCTCAAACATACCCGGCACAACCCTTCTTGGGTCCCAGTCCATCATCTTCATAAAACGAGTGAATTTCTCATAGAACTCTTCTTCTCCCCTATTACACGGATTCATCAAGTTCCCTTGCTCCACCTTTGGAGGATCACTCTTGGCAATATCATCTTTTCTCCCAACTGGTACATGACGTCATGGTGGTATCTTCCCACAATTCCAAGCATGCATCTCAAATCACATAACACAAGCATCCACAATTTCACCAAGAAAACTCTTCACTAGCCATAAACAACACAATTCACATACACTATCCCAATGGACATTATCACATCTAGATCACCACCCTCAACCATTCCTACTATGGGTGATGGCTAATATGAGGTTACCAACATACATAATCACTAATATTTTATAAGACACATTTTTAAAATAATTTCCACACTTACAACATAATCCTTTATTCTTAAGAACATTCCCCATTTCACAAATTTTTACAAAGAACTTTATAACTTGTTTACAAACATTCATTATGAATAATTTATTTAACCATTCCTTAAAATTATTTCCATCTACCCAATCTCATCACCTTTATTATGCATCATTTTCTTCAAATTTTCAAGGAAGTGAAATTCATTTTACCTTTCATCTCCCACACACCAATCTTGTGTGTGTCTATCATGATGCATTCCACCTATATTCCTAGGTGCCTATAATGATGCATGAATGCACAATATTTTACCCTTATATCCATGATTCAAATACCATAAAATGGTCACATCACACAAAAAGTATATCAAACAATGTTAAAATATCAATCAACTATAACAACACACATTAAGAACAATTCCCACCATGGGAGCTTCAGTTTTCCCACACACATGGGTTAGCTACTCCCATGAATGATCTCATTTCCAAGTCTTGACACATCTTAATCCCCTTCCACCATCCAAAATATTTAAACCATAGAAAAAACCACTCTGATTCCACTTTTTAATGTCCCTGACATGGAATCCACGATACTAGTGCCCCGAGCCAGGTCACCACATGACCTCAAGCATGCCTCCTCGTATTCCATAGGTTGCCGACTATTAGAGAGTTACAAATGGATCGTGTGGGGAGACTATAACCTCTTTAATATATTAATCTAGAGACGATAAAATATAAAATAAAATAAACAATAAATAATAATCTAGAAATATGAATTACTAATTGTTTCCCAAACAGGGTAAAAACAACAACCAAACAAAAAAATTCCATGTCATGTTAACTGTTTCAAAAGTGAAGAAAACCCAAAATAAGTAAAAAACTGAATCCCAGAAAGGGTTCTAAATCAATGTTTTCATCCAAATCCATAAAAATACCAATCCCAACTCAACTCTATAGAATAGGATCTTTAAACTAGTCCTAACCTCCAACCATGAAATCTTCCCAGGTACACAATGGTGGCCCGATATGGTTGTGAGTATAACTCAGTAGGCCACCACCAATGTTGTCTAAAAAATATCAAGTTTAAATAGAAAATACATGAAATTATGAAATGAAAAAAGGTAAACAAAAGATAAACTCAGGTTCAATTGATTTACAATATTCCCTTTAACAATTTTTGTAATTTTTTCCATTTTCACCACTTAAACCATCACCATTACTGAACTCATTTTCATCACAAGTTCTTTGGGTTAGGAATTTACCTCATTTACTCAACGGTCTAATTTTTTCAATTATCATGCATAAGGAAGTAAGTAAACTTACCTATATCACTAGTGATAAACATTTTATAAATAATCATAACACACTTATCATGGAGCCTCACTCCTTGTAGTCTCATCTAATGCTACCATTAAAGGCCTAGATCCTCAGTCTGACTCCCTAACATGTGTATTCTATGGTGTAATTTAGAGACATAGTCCAACATGACCCATGAGAGGGGCCTTAGTCCTTTATAACACACCTCCAAGCCATGTTCACATGAGTATTTACCCATGTACCACATATACCATTTCATTACCCATTTATAATGAATACACATAACATTTAAAATTCACCTTTCAATCAACATGTGAATCATCATCAAGCCTTAACCCATTAACGCATTTACCATTTACTTATCATAATACCATTTAATCATTTAATTTTTCATACCATAACCCATTTATAATATTCATAAATTCCCATAAACTAACAAATTTCCCATAATTCGTCAATTTACTTACATTATCCCATTTATGTAATTCAATTATAACTCATAAGTCATTTTACACATTCACATTATTCCATTTAAACCATTTTCACATTTTTTTCCAACATTTCCTTATAACACATCCAAAAAATAGAGATAACTACCATTAATGAATCTTTATAATTTGAACCAATATATCAAAAAATTTATCATGGGATCAATTTCCATACAAATGGACTTTGGGCTTAACATTAAAATTTACCATGTCTGTTAATATTGGAACACCCCATGGTTGGCCCTAAATGGTCTATTCAATATCAATGCATCCTACAGGGATTATGAGAGGTTAAATTCAACATTTTAAAAATCATTTTACCAAATCTAACTAAAGGAATAAAATTCACATCAAGAGGAAAGAAATATCACAACCAAACATGCACAAATCGATAATTCAACTATGGGATATAACTTGTGGACCACTTAACTAGAATTTGAAGATGAACGCACACTTAACCTTAGCCTTAGATCCGTATTCAAGCATCCTTTGAAGCCTAAACCTAAGATCCTTCAGAAAATAAGAGTTTTGAGGATTTAGAATAATAAGAACAAATCTACAAGCCGTAATCCATAAAAAAAGAAAGAGGAGCATTATAATTACCTGGATCTTCGATCTACAAACAACAACACTCCAAATGGCCTAGAATTGAAGGAGATCGACCCTTGGGAATATTTAAGGAGTTTGGTTCATAACATGGAGGAAGAATAAATGAGTATAATATTGGGTTAGGAACTTAAAATAATAAGGGGGAAATTTGGTAATTTTTTAATTTTTAAAGCGTCACATGGTTTGGCCATATGATTTGGAAAAATGTGAACCTTCCTCTATTCAAGAGGGGTCCAAGTTGCATGGTTACCTTGGGACACAACACAGTTTTAAAAAATATGCACTGACCATGAAAACTTCATCTACAAAAGGCCACATGATGTATATTTCCCCCTTGCATGGTTTACTCTAACCATGCGCCAACCGTGCAACAAGCACTAGATGGCCTGAATTCCCTTTCATTCTTGTCCTGACCCCTCAGAACACCCCTGAGCTTCCTTATACACTCTGTAAACAACCCATTGACAAAAATTAATAGATTTAATCTTAATGTTAAACAAGTACATACCTCCATGAAGATCAGGATCTTATAGTATATGTTTTTAAGTATGATGTGTGGTTTTGGAACTTGGAAACCTTTAGAAAAAGTGGTTTTTCATATAAACGATTTTCCCATTTTAAATAATGAGGCCCAGTTACACTTGGATATGTTTTAATGAGATTAAAAACACTCCTAAGGAATGAACCGTGTATTATAAACCTAGTGTGTGATAAATGTATGATATGTAATGTATGCCCAATAAAGGGGCTTGTGAATTGTTGTGTATTTTGGAAAGGGAAAAGGGGTCACACATAAAGAGGAGTTCAGAGGTGAGAAAGTGGATTTTTATTTTTGTGAAAATGTATAATATGTATGTATATTATAGATTGATAAAACTCGCCTTTATTTTTACATAATAGGAATCCTTGGGTACTCAATAGGGAGATATAGGTACACATGTTTGACCAGTTTAGTATTACACTCTATCATGTGTACCTAATATAGAATAGCTCTTCTTTTGGGATATACCCCTCGATTAGAACCAGTGACGATGACACTGAGTATTAGGGGTGAGTGATTATGGATAACTGATACTAGTAGTGATTTATTGGTTTAAAATTTTTAGCCCATCCCAAGGACATATTGATTAGATCATAATATCCCATGATACTCATTTTACATTAATGTTACCTTCCTCTATTCTGGTTTTATTCTTATAAAATGAGTTCACTATTTTTTCATATTATTAGAACTCTTGTTGTAGTGCATGTTTCCTCTTTTAAATGGGTTATTGTGATCTATTTTATTATTTAGTAATTTCTTTGGGAATAAAATAGGGGAAATTGTTTTTCTAGGAAAAAACTATTTCTTAATTGTTATTTAAAGAATGGAAACCTCTATTTTTAAACATTATACTTTGAAACTATAAAGAAATGATATTATATTTAAAGTTGATTCATAGGGAGTTGTTTCTCCTTAGAATCCATATTGATCATATTAGTGTTCATTCATACATTATCATTTTCAGTTCCTATGTTCTACCAAGATCTGGATTTCTCGTGGAGTGACTGTGGTTCTGTGGTTTGTTTTCTCCCACTAGGTTACATTGAGGTATGTTATGTTTTATTTTATTTATTTTTTATATTTTTTATTATATAGTTTTTTTTAACTATTTATATAGGATTTCATGGTATAAGTCATTCCTAATTGTGTTTTTATAGATACCCGACAGTAGTTAGCATCATTGGAGGATTGGGAACACGTCTCAAGCCTTTTCGTGGATCGGTTTGGGTGCATGTTCAAAGGTTGAACTAGGTTGTTTTGTAAGAATGAAAGAATCAACTCCTAATAAATCCTCATATAAAATTTCACACTGAAATTAATCCAAATTCAGAATAACTCTTCATATGTCAGAGTAAATCCTTTCTCTCATAACAGTAACCCATCAGCACAGTCTTCATAGGTACAAGTAACTCATTATTCAATAAAAATAATCATGATATAACTAAAAATCCATAGTGTAGTATTTTTCATGTTCGGTAAACTATTTATTATGTAAGAGTAACTCAATCATTTAATATTTTTATCATCACCATCCATTCTATGGTTTCATCATCCATAGTAAAATTACATTCCTAGCATATCCTATTAACTCCAATGATCTTTCAAATCACCCACGGACATTTTTTTCAATAAATACAATATTTAAACATCCCAAATTCATGAATGAATTTCCATAATAATAAAGTCATAACATACCTAAAATACAAAGGTTATTTAAACACCACACCATAGGATGGAATGGTGTTTGTGAGTGTACTCTGACCTTTAGTATAAAATCAATTCTATATTGACCATATATCAATTGATATCAACTCAAATCTTCATTTTTTATTCAATTCATCAGGATTCTTAAATATTTCAAATGACTCTTCAATGTATATTTATTACTTCTATGATTTTTTTCATATCGTGAAATTATATTATCTTTAATCCCTCTTTATTTTAGGGATTTTCATAATTATTCACTGACCTGTGATTCGATTATGTTCTAAAATGATTTTAGCCCATTTATTTTGTATAGGTTATCATTTTATGACTTAATATTTGATATATAATCACTTATATTAAATCACATTTATATAGAATACATATTAATATAAAAATTATAAGGTAAAAAATGTATTGATGTTATACAAACCCCCAATCAATTGGGAAATGAATATATCCCATAAGATGGTATGTATAATGCATTTGTAGTGAGTTCAACACACTTTATTATTATATCGTAACAATGAGTCTTGACATATGCTCATAATGAAAAGTTTTATATTTGATACAAATTCTTGTTTCTTGCTCATATGTTATGCCACATGTTTTTTTAGGATGTGATCATATGATGCACTTGATGATATCATAGTTCTAAATTGATTATATTATTTACATTTCCTTCTTATTGACCAATTAATTTATTGCTATATCACACTTTCCCTTATATTTATATCCTAGGATATTCATATGTATTCATATGAGTATCATTCGTTTATTAAAAAAGATAATTATGAAGACTTCAGTAAATTTACATGTTGTTATACTGAAACATTTGTAAACATTTTCGATTGAGTTTTTATATAGTTTATTATGGTTTTTTATTATATTTTATAAAATTTTATGAATAACTTATTTGTTTTAATAAAGATTAAATGTGATTTATCTTCATTCAGTTATCATATTTTGGTGTTTAATGCGTGTTAGTCTGGAATATTTAATTGACTTTTTAGTACCTAGTGTTCTATGGGGAGTTAGTCGAAACTATATGAGCATGAGTTTATCCAAATAGATCACAAAGTGAGGAATAAGGCCTCAAGAATCCTTTGTATCATTACCCCCATAATCATATGACCAAAATAAAGTTTATTTCTCAAAAATATTTATATATTATTGATTATGTTTATAAACTTAGGTAGTCCAGAAAGGGGAAGGATCCCAATACCCCCATATGTAACTAACTTGACATGATGTGATCAAGTGAGAAAATAGATTCAATGACTCCATGTAATTGGTTAGACAATTAATAAATTGTTATAAGACTAATAGTCACTAATGGAAAGGACTACCCTAAAAATGATTAGAAACACAACTATAGAGTTATACTAGTCCATAATAATTGGTTATTATATTGATTATTAGGTATTTAAATTTATCACAATCCAGATTTAATTGTGTATGATTCTCAATAATAGAATCAATATAATCCTAGATCTTTATGTATTGCTAAATATTAAGTTAACCTTCATTAATACCATGATGTAAGATATAGTCTTGATAACCATTTCACTCTATTTTTTCTTTATTCAGATTCACTTTCATTAAATGATCATATATTTTGTCAACATCCTCATGGGATATAATATTTTGTAATTAATTTTCCATAACTTATATATAGTGAATTAAAGGGTTCAAATGTTAAAAAAAATAGATATCCCACTCTTATTCACTTATTTCTCTTGTTTATCATTTATCGTTATTATTAGCAGTGTTAACCCCATGAAAAATATTATTTTCCTCCTTTAATATCCATTATATGGATGAATGTTTTTATCTAGTATGAGTATGAAACTTTCCTTATCAATAATAGGTTTCTTGCCTTTATTTTTAGTGTTTTATCATTCATTGAATTCAAGAAATCAATTTTATTTGTGGTTCAATCACTTTTCATGTCAACATATTTTTTCAATTAAAAATAAATTCTAATTGAAGAATATGGTTGACGAGAGCCATGAGCCCATGATACCATAGAGACATGATCTTCTTCCCTTGGTGGATTCCCTCTAAATACTGGTAAAATGTAATGATTCTTGATCTAGGTCACCCGAATGTCCTAGATATGAGTATATCACATACCTCAGGTACACATACTTATATGCCAAAGGTTTTCGACTAGCTGCATGGTTCTAGGATTGAGGAAGTTATAAAATCTATATAATAATAACTATGAAAACAACATAAGAGAAAAAAAATAAATATTCGACACGTGGAAACATTTGGAGTGAGGGAAAAAATATATCACGTAATATAAAAAATGAATACCAACAATGTCATGTCAATCATGCAACAACTCTTTAAATCACCTATAGGTTGATCATATATAGAAAAGGCCTAAAAGTAAATAAAACCAAGAACAACATAGAATCAAGGATCCATTGAGTCCAGCTACAGAAAGAATCTATCAACATCCTTCTTACAAATAAACTCCACCTAAGAACTGATCACAAGGCCCTTACCCTTTCCTATGTCATGAACCATGAAGTTTACATGAGCCTCAAAGGGCCAATGTAGGGTGTGAGTAAAAACTCAACAGGTCACCACTAATGGTTCTACTAGATAATACCCTCACTTATATGATTTTATGTAATGTGGAACATTTTATGAACAATAAAATAATAAATTCTCACTCTAAATTGTGTTATTCAATCCACAGGTGAGTACCCTACTAATTTCAACTAGCACTATAGTGGGATGATGAACCGATAGTCTGTATGCACCCTAAGGGAGAATGAGTCAATGCCTCCCATACCATGAAAACAAAACGCATAATTTATATACCCATTTACACATGGTGAAAGAGGCATAATCAAGCTATATTTCACCACTACCCTCTATATTTACTATATCAATGGCCCAGACTAATTATACACACAATCTAAGAATCTCACGTCATTCGATGATTTCTATCACCCCTCATTTCCCATGGGAACCTATGGTGTGTTTATAATTTGTTTCAATGGTCAACATTATCAACCTAGGATACTCATCTATACAGTATACCAAAAAACATCTAGTTGTCAACCCACCTAAAAGATCTCTCATGTGTGCACATGACCACAACTGACTCATTCCCACAATGATCAGTATCACCAAAAACCTACAAGCCCATCTCAGTGAAACTTCATCACCCCTCCATCAGTAAAAGTGATATAATCATTATACCATACCAGAGAACCACATCATTCAAAATCTACACAAGTCACACTCATCATATTCCCACGGAACCACATCAAGAAACACATTGGATGAACAATCCCTTGTCATCACAGTAACTTTCCAAGAAATACCCAAATCCAAAAAACAGCCAAAATCTTCACCATGCCACAACCAATTCAAAACCCCCTATAAGAAAACCCTTGAAAATCTCCCTAAATCGAAGAAAAATGAAAGTGGTTTTATTTTTGATTAAACACATGAGCTTACCCACACTACAAAATTACATGATTTATAAACACACAAAAAACAAATGGAAATATCTAGGCACTATCTACTTGGTAATATCAAGAGAATGCATGTTGAATACCATTAGTTGATTCAACTCTGATCTAAACAAATAGAGAGACTAGAGAAAATTCCATAAAATAGATATTTTAGTTGAAAACCATCATATTGACATCAAAACCAAAAATATATAAATTTGAACACTGAGGCTTACCCATATAGAATCTAACATATTGAAATGTATAAAAATGGGTGATGAATGGGTATGTTCATCAATAGGAAGAGAGGATAATGAGAGTAAGTAGGAGCTCAATCTCCCTATGTGGTTGGGAGAACAAAATTAGGTTTCATATTTTTATAAAAATAAAAAAATAAAAAAATATAAGGGAACTGGATAATAAGACCCCTACCACTAGGTACCCACTAATAATCTGGTACCCACTCTAAGTCCACCGTGTGGCTGGTGGACCTCACAGAGCCACCACTATCCCACCAAGCCACACTAGTTACCAAGTATTAATCCATTATGTATATAGTGATATATTTCATCAAAGGAATATTTCATTAATTAATACCAACTTCCTGAATCCAACAGCCATGACATCACCAACCCCTTAAACAAATCAAACACACTCATATACACATCATCCCACTAAAGTTAGACCGGAATTACCTCACCTAAATACTCGGTCCATCACAAACTCCCCACTAAAGAGCAACTCATCCCAATGTTATCTCTAACATAACATAAATAAAATCGAACAATAACATAATCATCCCACTCAACATAATCATGAAATAATGTGATTATGTTGAGCACATATATCTACTACTGATTATCATTACCAAAAAACATAATGAAACTAAAACTGACTATGGAAACTATTCACCATAGGAATCACCTACCCAATCTTATCATAACCCAACTACTAAACATGACCATGTTACTATACCCAACCACCATCCGGAATTCTCAACATACCATTCATTGAAAAAAAGTTGTCATGTATCATACCGGATGCCCAAACCTCAACTAGTACCTGATTTTACTATATTTATATACACATATTGTTTATAGGAACACCTCAAGTAAAACTGAAAGCAACACAATCATGTCATACCTCTAACTATCAACAACTCTCTATCCTTCTCAAAAAATATAGTACCTAAAACAAAACATATCTTTGTTTTACAATATTTCCCTAACCTAATAATTACATATCATAATAATACCATAATCCCAATAAGAGAAGGTTTAGTGTCTTTGAGGACAAGTTATATAGGAAAATTATTTTAAAAAACATGTGAATATTTCTATATAATACAACCAAATTAGACACCCTTTTATACTTCTCATAAGTTATATGAACCTTCATAATATGGGGAATGAAAACATAATAAATGGGTGATCTTGAATGCTTAGTGAGGTAAATATTAAAACATTTCATCAAGGGTTAGATCATAATAATATAAGAAAACATGAGTAGGTAGAAATTTATTATAAAAAATAACATTGAATAATAAAAGTTTTCTATAAATCATGAATGAAGGACATATAAACTCAAAATAACAAACATATACCCTAGAAAAAAGAGTAGGAAATCAAGAGATAATAAACATGATCCATAGAGCATAATCAAAGTAATGTTTCATATGTAGTATAACACCCTTGAAAATTTAATTTAAAATAAAAATAAACTAGATGGATTTCTTAACATGTAACACCAAGATTTAAGAAAATTGTGATATACTATAAAATATATTATTATTTAAATGTCATAATTATAAACTAGTGTTTAAATTAGAGTATGAAAATTAGTAACCATGTTATGAAATATATTTATAATGGTTTTAATCAAAAAAATGTATAGATAAATTATTACAAAATAAGAACTCATTTTTAGTGAAGTCATTTTATGCTTCAAAAATTAATTTTATTTAAAAGTTATTTAATTATATTTTTTTCACAAAAATTATAATTAATTTATTCGTGTTTCAAAAAAATTATACAATTAACATAATTTTTGAAATCATAATAACAAAATTATCTTAGGTAGAAATTTTGGTATTTTTCTAAAATAACTGATTTTTCAATGAATAGTGAAAGGTACTAATTTTTCAGATACACTCATTTATATTAATTAAATATATTAATTTATATATACTGTTATATTATGAATATTTATATGATCCATTTTATTTATAATAATATAATCAATTAAATTTTAATTATAAATCATTATTATTTTCAAATAAGATAATTTTTATGATTAAGAATTCATTTTTTCAAAAAAATTGTTTTTCATTTCATTTTACGCATTTATATTAAAATTGATTTATACCATTTTTAGATATTTTTTCTTGGAAAATGGATACCATAAAAGATGAATCAAGTGGTTAAAATTTCTTCAATAGTTCCATTTTATTATATTTCTTTATGAATGGTAATTGTGGTAAATATTTGTCACCTTAGTAAGGGTAAAATGGGTTAAATAGGGTTAAAACCATGAAATAAGGTCCAAAAATCAGCAAAAAAAACTTTCCATAATTCCACTATATTGGATATATTATACCATATTCATTCAAAATTCAAATATATTTCATTTTGGTTCAATTTTTCCTTAATAATGACATTTATATTATTTGAAGTAACGAAAATTCCAAAATTATCACTCTCTTTACTTTAATATATATAAAAATTTCACCAAGGATAAAAAGGGTATAAGTTCGGTTATAAATATTTATTTTAAATAATAATTAATTTTGTATCATATTAATTTATTTTTAATTTTTATTTATGAAATAATTTCCTTAAATGCTTACACAATGCTAACATAATACATATACTAGTAGTTGGAAAGTCAAGTAAATTCTTTTAAAAACAATAAAAATAATATTTTTTGGGTGATTTATATTTTCCCAAGAATTTTATAGATTTATAAAATATATTATGTTTGTGTGGAAGGATTATATTTTAATTCTATTACTTTCATATTGTTTTAAAAGTAAAAATAAAAAGTGTCAAAATTATCATTTATGATACAATATGTTAAAAAATATTTTCCTTAATTATTTAAGATAAATAAAAATCATGAAATATGACATTTATTAATATAAAAGGTCTTAAATGACATACTTTTTATAGTTATGATCCAAATTTAACCTTATATGAAAAATTATATCCCATTGATATTTAAAAAATCATTACAAATATTAAGGTTAAAATTGGTTGACTAAGGGGTTAAACTAAAAGATAAGGTTTAAAATGATATTTAAACCTATCTAAATTTTATTTGGTAATTATAATAATACCATATATTCCTTATATTCAAATACATATCAATTTTTGAACCATTTTACATGAGTTACACACATAATATTTCATGTATCTTCAAAAATAAAATTAATGATATTTTATAATAAACGATATTTTTTTAAAATATTAAAATTTTATAAAAATAATATATTCAGAAACAATGAATATTATATGGTTTAATTATAAACCATAGTAAATTTTTGTGTCATTAACCATTTTATAGTTTCTTTATTGACCAGTAAATAGTAAAAAACAATTGATATCACGATAATTATCAAAAGGGTTACCAGTGTTTAGAACTAAGAGATAAAGTTGAAAACATAACTAAATCTTGTTAATGTTTTATTAGGGGAGATTATTTAGAATCATAATCTTATTATACTCAAATCATATCAATTTGGATTCATTTTACATAAAAAATAATTTATATTAATTTAATACTGAAAGTAATTCCAAGAGTTCACATTCCCTCAATTATAAAAGGACACCCCTTATATATTTTCTTTACACCTTCCTAATAAAAATATATCTACCAAAACCTGAAACATTATCTTCTAAAATTTTAAAGATATTAATTAGAGTTGTTTTTATTCCTAAAATACAATTCTAATGGTACTTAAGAAGGGATCTAAATAATTTCTTCTTAAGAAGTTGTAATCATCTTTACCGACTCTTTCAAGTTTATTTATTATTTTATATTTTATCCATCCTAAAATAATAAATACATTATCATAAATATATTTAAATTTAATTATGATTATTTTTAAACCATTTTCCATCTCTTTTCCATCCTATGAAAATTGAAAACATCATTTACATATATATATGGATTATCGTCTCCATGTAGCTGTGTAATTCTTCTTTCATCACCACTTTACTAAGATGGTTAAAAATATATAATTAATTAATATAAAAATATTTTTGAAATATTATTCTTATGGAATTATAATATTATATATACCTTCTTAACTACCAATCCTTCAAAAAATGATAATGTCACTCATACGTACGTGTGGACTACCACTTCCACGAAGTGATGTGATCTGTTTCCACATTACATGGATGATAATATGGATATATTTAATAAATATATATGAAATATATGATATAATAATTATTTTTGAATGTTTAGTTAATATTTAACATTATTTTTTCCCTTTTGGTGAAAATTTGAAACAGTGTTCATGCGTATGTATGACCTGCCATCTCCATGAACAGTATAGTTCATTTTTCTATCTGTACCATTCACGGATGATTTTAAATATATATATAATGAATATATATATATATATATATATATATTATTTATATTGTGATTATAATAATATGGATTATGTAACCATGATAAAAATATAAGAAATGAATCATTAAAACCGAAACTTACATGAAAAAAGGAAGTTAACACTCGAAAATGACGATTTTGAAGAAAAGAATTATTAATAAACATGAATTTAAATGTTATAATTGGAACATATATGATATTATAAGAATATATATGGTTATTTTATATAATTATAATTAATTTAAATTTATTATATAGGTGGTTAAAATCACTAATGAAGAATGTCAAATATGAGGTAAGGGTTTATTTCACAAACACTTCATTATTTGGGGTAATTTATATTTAATTATAAATTGGGGGAATTATTTAAAATTTATATCTTAAGACAAATATGTTTTCTAGATATTTATGTATTTTACATATATTCTTACAACTTTTACTCTATTTATTACGGGAATCAATCAAATTAATATTGAAAATAAAACTGATCTTATTTCTCTTTTAATAAGGTATATTTTTCATCCATGTCCATATTTTTCAAAAAAAAAATTACAAAAGAAATTTTTATTTACTCAAATTATTTTTGAAGAAAACTTTATTTTATTCATGAATTTTTATAAGGTTTTGAAGGAATCATTATAAATTTTTTTGAAAGGGACATTTTTAAATTTCATTATAAAAGTTAAAAGGAATGTTTCTTTTTTATGTATATTTCCTTAATGGATTTTCCCACAACCATAACCATATTACCCAATTTAGCTTCTTCTTAAAGTTTTCAATTATTTTAAAATAAAATTTTTTAATTAAAACTTTTTTTAATGTTTCTATTTCATTTTTATTATTCTCCAATAGACATAATTTTATTATAAAACCGATATTTATGAGGAATTGATAGTTATCTTTTATCTCTTATTAATTTTATGGTCATTAACATTATCTCCAAACATTCACTTTCTTGTGATAACATTTCATTGAAAATTAAATTTCTATTAAATATTCATATTAATTATATCATGTATATTTTTATTTTCTAAACTTTATACTATTTCTATATATGGTGTTTTACTATGAAAGTTGTTTGAATGACCATTGAAATCTTGATATTCTATATCCTTTAATAAATATTAATATTTATTTATAAGGAATATTATTTATTAATTGACAAGATCATTTGATTTATGAGGAATTAATTAGACTTTTTAAGTGATGGTTAGGGCTCATTATATCCCCTCGATGAATTGGTAGGTCTCTGGAGGCAAACTTGTTTGGATTTTTGGTTGAGGCCTTTCCCATTTATGTAATATTTTTTTTAATGATTCCTTTATGGTAAGTTTATGATGTTCAAAATTATTCATTTAATTATTATGAAATCAGTTAATGATTTCCATGTGATTATTTTAATAGATATGATATCCCTCAAAAAGATTCAATCTCATGTAAATATATATATGGAATAATTTTATCATCATTTATTCCTATAATATTATTATTCATGATCAAATTATTTATTGAATGGAAGGTGATTTTAGTTATTTACCTTATATATTGATTATAGCTTATTTACTCATAATATATTGTGTTGTGTGTAACCCTTATTGAGAATTTGAGCTCGCCCTTATTTTTTTTACTTTACATGGGATATGAAGAAGTAATCAATGAATGAGTTCATGGATGTAGAGAATTTAATTCCACTATATTTTTATATTTTATTACCAATGTAAAATAGGAATCATGTGTGTATTTGGTTTATCGGTAATACAAAACTATTTGGTCCTTTGGGATGAATTCTCTTGTATATAGTGCCAATGTA
This sequence comes from Viscum album, assembly GCA_963277665.1. Lineage (NCBI taxonomy): Eukaryota > Viridiplantae > Streptophyta > Magnoliopsida > Santalales > Viscaceae > Viscum > Viscum album. The sequence goes on from OY728146.1 coordinate 47,712,794, forward strand.
ATAAAGTAACCACCATATATAGTCTATAAGTGTTGGGTTCATTAATGTTAGTATCAGTGCATGTTTAATAAAAATCATGGAAGCTAAATTTATGAAAACATGGATTATGGTACATAACCCAATGAAATACTTTGAGGATATGTATAATTGTTAGAAAATATCAAAAAAAAATATTAAGGTAAATATTATGAGGTTTTACTATAAATGTATCCATATTTTGATACTACATGTGGGAATGTTTTTTTTCATGGATTTATCTAGGGGTAATACAACTGAAAAGAGTTAGTCGAGTATATATTGTCCATGATTCTTGCACATGGTGAGTGTTCCCTTATTGTGAACTTATTTTTATAGTCTTGAATAATATTCTTGGGCTAAATTACATTTACATTATAAACCATTATGACTAATAAGATAATAGAACTTATAGAAACCTATGATATTCCATAGTAATATGGGATAAATATAAGGTGTCATAATTTGATAAGTGTGAGGTAAAAAATAAGTTTAAATCTATTGATGCCCAATTTGAGGTTTTGTCAGATTAATGTTTAATATTATTAAGCGTATTTTCAGAGAAATTTAAAAGAATTAAACACTTTGGTTTAGTATATGTTTGAGTAAAAATGTTATTTAATGAATAATGTTTTTTTTTATTTTTTGGAATAAAATTTAAAGTTATTGATAACCCTTACGGTTAATATGATCATTTATATTAATGTAATTATTTTTGATTTGGATAAAAGAGTTACTATATTTTTTGGAATATATCGTATAGATATCCGTGTGATTTAAAAGTGAGTTGGTGACTAAATTATTAATATTTAGTCCACTATATTAAGAATCTTAAATTATTAAAGTAAAAAAATCGAGGAATGATTATTGAGATAATTTATGGAAGCATATATTATTTTATTGTGGATTTCTTATGATATAGAATATTTATGGAAGTGATTATCATATTTTGGGGAGTATATGATTAAGGTGTATATATTTTTGTATACATCCTTATGAGGGATTGTTATTATTTAGAGATAATAGTTATAGTGGTCATAAAAATAATATGTGATCAAATATTTTAGATTTTTGGGTTTTGAATTTTGTCATAAATATTTTTAGAGGTTTATTGTGGTTAAATATATGTAAAATTGATTAAGTTTAACTTTTGGTGTTATTGATGAGGTTTTAGAGATTAATGTATTATATTGCATAACATATGCTAACAATATTGGTTTTGTTAAGTATTTAGAGAAATAAAGAAAGGATTTTAATTACTTCTTGGATTATATAACCTATTGGAAGTTAATTTTAGTTCTCCATGAATGAAAATTTAATATGAATATACATTTCTTGTAATAAGAGATAAAGTGAAAATTATTTGATGCACAATGAAAGGTTAAAATTGTGCTTATCAAATGGAAATAAATAGAGCATTTAAATTTTTTCTTCCTCACTATCTTGACAGAAAATGAATCCATAAATCTTTATGAAAAGGATCTTGAAATAAAAATGTTATAATTTTACTTTAATTTTTTATGAATTGATGGCCTTTTTAGTCCATATTGTTTTAAGATTTTATAGTTATAAAATTTATCATTAACATGTTCTTAATCAATCACTATTTGTACTGGGGATATACTTTTTTCCCCTATGTATATATTTTAACTTCCCATAAATGTTATCCTTATCTGGGAACACAATTATGTAACTTTTATGTTTCACACTTCCCCTTTTTAAAGGAATTTTTAGTATCCATTTGTACGATATGGATTTTAAATAAATTTATATTCAAATAATGAACCATTGATGAAAGATATAGTATCATGAGTATGTAATTTATTAATGTTCGGATAATTTAACACCCCTGAAATATATTTTATGATAATTAAAATCTTGAAAGGTTTCTTAACATGCAACACTGATATTTATGTCAATTGTGATATACTATAAATAAATATTATTGTTTAAATGTGACCAATATAACCTAGTCCTTAAATTAGAGGGTGTCGATATGAGTAACATCATTATTAAATATAATTATAATGGTCCTAATAAATATTAATGTATTGATAAATTCAAAGGAAATAAGCACTTATTTTTAGTGAAGTCATTTTATGTTTCAAAAATGCATTTTCATAAAGAGTTGTTTTATCGCATTTTGTGCATGGAAATTATAATTAATATCTTTTAAATTTAGAAATTTTATTTTATCAAATTAAAATAATTTTTTAAATAATCATATAAAAATTATATTTGGGTGAATGTTTGTCATTTTTGGGAAATAATTTATTTTTCGGTGAATAATGGAAAATATCCATTTTTAAAATAATTTCATTTATTTTCATTAAATAAATTGTTTTAAATGTATATTTATATTTTTAATTTAGTACATGACCCATTTAATTTATAATAATAAATTTAATTCAATTTTAATAGTTAATATTCATTATTTTTTTATAAGTTAATTATTATGCATAAAACAAATTTTTTTCTAAAAATTGTTTTCATTATGTTTTACGCATTTATATCAAAATTTATTTTCACACTTATACATATTAAATCTCAAAAAATTAAATACCATATTTTTAATCAAGTGGATAATTTTTTTTAAAATATTTACCTTTTTTTTTGTCATTATGAATAATAATTGTGGTGAATATTTATCACCTAGGTAAGGGAAATGGGTTAAAAGGGTCAAAGCCATGAATTAAGGTCTCAAAGTCAAACCAAAATTTACCTTAATTTAATTTTATTGGTGATATTCGACCATAGAAATAAAAAATTTAAATATATATAATTTTGGTTCGATTTTCCCTTTATAATGACATTTATATTATTTCAGGTAAAGAAAATTCTAAAATGTCACTCTCTTGACTTTAATATCTCTAAATATCTTACATAATGATAAAAATATTTTAAGATAAATTAAAAAAATTTATTTTAAAAATAAATTAAATTTTTATCATATTAATTTATTTTTATTTTTTAGTGATGAAAAAGTTACCTAAATTCTTACACAATGTCGGCACAGTGCTTGTGCAAACAGTGGAGAAATCAGGTAAATTATTTTAAAAACTCTGAAAGTAGTATTTTTTAGGCGAGTTATAGTGTCCCAAAAATTATATATGCATATAATATATTAGGGATTTATGAAATGTAACACCCCAAAATTTTAAAAGAAAAACATTGTGTTCGATAGCGTATATGAATCACAACACAAAGCTTAAACGACCCATAAAATGTATTATTTAAATATGATCATCATAACCTAGATGTTAAATTAATGGGTATGGATAAGATTAAATAATTAATAAAATATATATTAATTTATTACACAATATAAATTTATATATAAATTTTTAGTAAATAATCACTCAACTTTTTGTAAAGTCATTTTATTCATCAGAAATACGTTTTCTTCAAAAATGGTTTTTGTTGATTTTTTTGAGAAAAGATTACAATAACTTTTTTTCAAATTTAAGAAAATTTATTTGATAAAATTAACTTAATTTTTTAGGTTAGAAAATTGAGAATTATTTTCTTGTGATTTATTGTGTTTTTTATGAAATTTATGATTTTTCATTGAATTTTGCAAAATCCTACTTTTTATTGAAAACTCTTTTCAATTGCATAATGTATTTCAATTTTAATTAATTAAAATAATAATTCAGAATTAATAATTTATAAAAAATAGTATATATATATATTGGAATTTAAATTCATATAATGAATATTATTAGTCCAATAGTCAATGTAAAATCATCTTTTCCTTGAAAAATGTATTTTTTGGATAAGTGATTTTCACCATGAATGTGGGTTCAATTTGCCACTACCATGAATTTAATTTTATAAAATTTATTCCATATTTTTAATAATTCTTATATATTATTTTTTCATAAAAAATGGTAAAAACGATAAAAATATATTACAACGATTATGGGTAAAACTAGTTTACCATGAGTTAAACTAAATTGATAAGGGTAAAAATTGCCTCAAAACTTGTCTAATTTATATTATATGGCCATATTTAGACTATATACCATATGGAGCCTAAAAAATTCCCATTTATGATCCATATTTCTATGATTATGACCATTATAATAATTTATGTAATGAAAATGAAAAAATGTCACTCTCTTACTTTTAAAAACCTCTTCTGTGTTAATATAGAAATAAAAATGAGGTATGCTCGGTTATAAATATTCATTTTAAGTATAAATAATATTTATTTCAAATTTGATTTATCTCTAATTTTTAGTGATGATATAAGAACTATAAATTTTTACATAACGCTGACACAATAATTATCTAATTAAAAGAAAAATAAAATAAATAATTTTAAAAATATTAAAAGTAATATAAATTGAATAAGTTATTTTTTTGAAGGATTTTTATACATACGTATAAAATTTTAGGTATGTTTTAAATGTATATATTCCAATTCTATAATTGTATTGGTGTTTTTTAAGTCAAATTAAATTAATAGTGTCAAAATTGACATTAATGGTATTTTATAATAAATAATCTTTTATTAAATGATTTAAAATTAATAAAAAACTTATATTAATACAATTGAATGATAAATGCTTGATAATACCATTCATGGCACATTTATGGTGCTTTTATCCTTTTATAGGGGCTTTCTTGAACCCTAAATAGTAAAAACCTTACTACTATACTAATTTTCAAGAAGGGTTAAAGCAGATTAAAAAATAATAGAGAAACCCAATTATAAACCTATAAGGTTATCATTTTTTAACCATTTTAATATAAGAATTTATTTATATTAAGTTAATAATTTAATAAAATCCAATAGTGCCCCTCCCCTCTCATATAAAATGTAACCCCCTCTTATATCATCTCCACACTTCAAGATCCTTTAAATTCAAACAATACCTTAAAAAATACATTCCATTTGTCAATCCCCATGAAATAGATCCACTTTTGTATCATAAAAACAACTTATGAAGTATTTATCTATAAACCTAAATATATTTTTCGATTAATAGGTATAGTTCTTAACCATTTGTTTTCATTTTATTTTCTCTTCCACGCCCTTAAAATCTTATTCAATCATTAGGATATAATAAAATCATTATGTAACATATAATTAGATTTTATTATGTAAATTTAATAAACTAAATCTATCTCTACTTTTATAAAATGTTAAATTAAATAATCGATCATTTGTACAGTGGTTGCCACATCGCGAACCAATGTAATTCATTTTTCATCACTGCCTCTCATAGATGGATATAATGATGTATTTAATGTGTGTATATATATTATATTATATTATATTATATTTATTAAATAATTATACTTATATAATTATAATATCATACCTATCTTCTTACCTTCCAATCAGTTGGAAAATGATAACATCACTTGTGTGTACGTGTGGACTATCGCCTCCACAAAGTGATGTGATATGTTTTTTATTTTATTTTGACACAGATGATAATAACTAAATATTTAATAAATATATATGATATAAAAAAGGTTCTGAGCATTTAAATTAGCTTTATCTTTCCTTTTGTTCTATCCATCAAGAAAATGGAAACAATGTTCATCTGTGTGTATGGCATACCGTCTTCATGAACAATGTAATTAATTTTTCTATATCTAATTGTATGGATGAATATAAATATGTATATAATGTTTATATTGTATATTTATATCTTTATTAAAATTATTTATATTATGGATCCATGATCAATTTAAAATGATTAAAACTACTGGAGCAAAACATACATGAAAAATAATTGAGTGATTACCTAAAATAGTGATTTTAGCAAGGAATTGTTACTAAAAAATGATGGAAGGTTATAATAAAATAATATATGGTATTATATATATGATTATGGTTTTTTAATTTATATATAATAAACCTATATCTAGTATACATGAGTTTTTAATGTGTATGAAGGATGTTATACTTTAGGTAAAGTATTTTCATTTCACTTTTATTTCTATTTGAGGCACGTCGTATACACCACTTATTTCTTTTTAGTGGTGTATATACTAACCATTATTTATTTCATGAATCTTATCATAAAAATTATGTGATATAAAAATAAATATAAGGTTCTTTCTTTCTTAGATCTTATGGTACAAGAGTTACCAAAGTGGTAAGGGTTTTATTTTATAATCTCATTGTTTATTAGGATTGTTCGTGATTATGCTTCTAGTGATGAAATATTATGGTATATCTCCCAATAAACTCATTAAATTTATTATCCAATGGTTATTTATGGAAATTACATTTTTTTCATTTCATTTTCCGCTCATTATTTACTCAAGATCCCAAAATAATTTATTTAAGTAAAACTGACTTTATTTCTCTCTTCGGTCGAAAATCCTTTCCCTTCCATGTCCATATTTTCTAAAAAGGTTTTTTATATTTTTTATCTATTCTATAATGATTGATTAAAGTAATTTGATTATTGTTTTTATTTTTAAAAAATGGTTTTAAATGAATCTTCTTTTCATTTTCTAAATGATGTAAATTTGATTCTTTAATGAAAATGTGAAAGGAATATTTGTTTTAATATGCACGAAATGAATGATATTTCCCACATTCCTGAAAAATAAATGATATAAATATTAATTTAAAAGTTTACAAGTTTATTTTAAAAGAAATTTATTTCTGTAATATTTGGTAAATTTTATATTTTAAATGGTTATTTTTAAAGTGGAAAGGGTATTTTCTTCAAGAATTTTTTTAATGATCTTTTAATGGTATTTCTATTCATAAATCACAAAAAACCTTGATTCTACTTATTCTATATTATGTATATGATACAATGATACCATCCTTCTTATTTTTCTAGATGGTTTATGTTTATAATGACATGATATTTATGGAACACATTTCTTTTCCATGGTTTATTCTTTTGAAACCCATTTCCTTTCCATGGGTTATGATATGATGAAATTTTTATGAAATCCATTTCATTTATATGGGTTATAGATTGATGAATATTTATGTTCTTTTAGAACACATATATATTATTTTCATAATGTGATGTTTGGTTCTATAATTATATATCCCTCCAATGCGTGAGGTAAATATGGATAACTCATGAGGTAAATATGTTATGTGTGAACCTGAATTCATGTTCACAATTTCTTATGTATACCTGGTTTTCATGCCAATAAGATTAAGAATGTGTCTATTTTTAATTTCCATAAGTTTATGCATGGAAATATCTTTTATTTCTATATGATTATGCATGGACCTAGTTTCATGTATATAAGTTTATTTTAGGGCCAGATTTCATGTCATTAAATTAATGATTGAACCTATTTCTATTTATACATGATCACAATGTTATATGCTTATGTTTTTTCACATTAATATGTCAAGGTTATGATATAATGGCTAATGTTCATTGTTTTATATGATCCATGACTTATTAACTTCCAATCATTATTCCTTGACTAAAGATTATAATCTTTGATATGGAAGGTATGGTATTTATATGTTAAGATTATATTCTCATACCCTTACTATAACATCTCTCCCCTCATCTTTGGATTATGAAGCAATGGTGGTATTTCTAGCCTTAGGTGACATCCTTAAGACACCGAAGGATAGAAATAAATTCCAAGGGATTAAGGGACACTTGGGAGATGATTTTTCCTTGTAAAATAAAAACAACCTAACAATACATAAAATAGACAACCAAACCACTATATGATGAATGAGTAACCAATAAAACCCAAAAATAAACCAAAATTACAATAATATCATAGTGGAAATAAAAATGATAGATAACAAATAATCCAACAGATGATGGGAATCAAACAAATCAAGTCACAATCCCATGTACAACATGAACAAGGTATAATCTCCAACTTCACCCGCCATTACCATGGTATACAGATTCATCCCTTAAAAAATATGATACCTTTCCCTTTCTTGTTTCCTAATATATGTCATCTAAAAATGCACTAAAGTTCCCAAAACGGGGTTGAGTATAAACTTATTAGTATTTCCACAAATAATTTACAAGTTATTCCACTAGGATAAGAATAGGTTATCAAATTCTATATAAAACATTTTAAAATAAGTTAAAACAGTTTATATCAAAATTAGAAACAAGTTAAATTTAAAAAATAAAAAAACTAATGAATCATTTCTCATTATTTGGCATACCCATTCCTATGTTCACACACCCACACACTCACTCACACATGTGTTCCAAGTGAATGTTCCACTACTACAAAAATGGGAAAGGGAAGCGCCACCTTTTATCAGTACTAAGAAAAAATCACTGATAAAGGTAATTCTTTATCAGCGCTGATAAAAGATCTCTTTATTAGTGCATTTACAGTACTGATAAAACCATAGTCCAATTTTATTAAATGGAATGCAATGTACCCTCTGTTTATTGTTCCCTCAAGATCTCGCAGTATTGTACCCCTGCGACAACTCCCCTCCCCCTGATATTCTCTTTGTCGGACCTCTACCGCTAGCCCTACTCTGCCACTAAACCCACTCCACTGTGAACCCTACTCCTTATCCTCCCCCTAGAACCCCTTCTGAGGATCCTCCTCCACACGAACCCTACTTCTCCTCCTCCCCGCTGGACCCTACTCCCTGTGAACCCTACTTCAAGTGTTTGGGATTTCTTTCGACGAGGTTTGATTCTCGGCTTCCAATATTTGATCTTTGGTGATTTATCTACTCATCCTAATACATTTCCTTTTTTTTATATTCTAATATTCACTATGGTGGTTTAGTTTGGTTTGGTTTTTATTGTGTGTTTAGGCAACGTTTTGATTATTGTTTGGTTATGTAGGTTGATTAATGGTTTCTCTTAGTGTGGTTGTGGTTGGAGGACATTTCTTCTTCACCTTGTGGTGTGAAATGTGTTTTAAATCTTCATTGAGGTATATAATCCATCATTTCTCTTTATTTTTTATTATGTGGTTGGGGTTTCTTCTCATGTAAATATATAAAATATGTTTTTGATGTCTTAATAAATGATAAGGAATTTACAAATTGAAATTAAAGGGTAAATGGGTTTTATTTTTATGTTTTTATAGCCTTATTATTAGTTATGATATTATGATTGAACAAGATAGATGATACATTGAAAATTATGTCTATTGGGGGATTTGTTTACACTCAATGATATGTTATGTGATTTCTACTTTTTTTGTGATTATTGTGATATCACCCTAATATGGAAATTAGCTAACCACTTATATTTGGATAATAAAATTGTTCCCTTAGATTATGGTTTGTTTGATAAATCCCTTAAAAAATAAAGTGTAATGTGATCAAAGACCCTTTGTAAATCTGTAAAATGATATTGATTTGTTGTGATGTGTGTTCATGTTTGTGGGGTGGCAATGTTGGGTTAGTAAATGTGAGGATAATGGTTGATGACTGTCATTTTGGGGCAGCGAGGTGGTTTGTTGGTGTGATTTTTGGGTAGTGAGGTGGTTTGTTTGGCTATGCTTTTTGAGGTGGTGAGGTGAAGGTTTATTTGTGCTAGATTATTGGGTATTGATGGAATTAATAATTTTTTAATAATGATTTAAATGTAATGGGTTGGTTTGGTTAATGGGATGAAATCAACTAATTTTTAATTAAATGGTGGGTTGTGCGGTTAAATGTGGTTGATGCTAAACAATCAAATGAATTTTTTGGATAATATGAATTTTTTGGAAATATGAAATGAGGATTGTGGATTATTTTTTAGTATTATGCATTTAGAGGTGTAAACAATAGTGTAAATGGTGTGAGTTGGTTAGTTTTTGGTTGTAAACCCATAGGTTAGGCATGTGTGTGGATATATGTATATACTTGTAAATTATTCATGATTTATGTATGCACCCTACCCATGTCAAGCACTTTGTTTTTAAACCCAAATGGTCATCTGACTAGTGTTTTTCCTAACAGTTAGTGAGGAAGACAGATGTTTAGGTACCCACTCTTTCCCACTCTCTCTTCCAGGTGAGGTAGGTATTTCACAGGCTGTGATAGATAAATGTTTTTTAGTTCATTAGATGGTGGTTGTGGTAGCCCTTGTTTTTTTGGGGTACATGTGGCCATGATTTTGGGTTGCTGGCCCATGAGTTTTTCGGAAAGATGTGACCATGTTTTTGGGGCGGTGGCCGAGGTGTTTTTGGGAAAGGTTTGATATGATCGTTCTTATGGGGAGGCTTTAGGTGGGGTCTGTGCATGGTAGGAGGGAAAAAAGTTTATTTCATACATGTTCACAATACCCTACTACATTGGTTATGATAGTGATTATGATTTCATGGCCCTGGTGTCTACGGGTGAGATGTGATGTCACCATTATTGTCAGTTGATGTGGTATATAAAAATGATGAGATCACTAGGATGTTTGATGTTTGGGTGTGAGATTTTCATACCAGCAATAAAGTGGTGTGGAAACCCTTTATCGATATTCTTCTATTCATATTATATTAATTGGAATGCATTGTTTTTTGAATGTGACTTGGTGAGTTTTGGGGTGGATATTTGACCTATTTAGGTGGTGTTGGTTTTATTATTTTGCATGCCTATGTGTTTGAAATCAATTTTAATAAAGTAAATGGTTATGTTTTGTGTGTGTTGTAATTTAATACATCTTAGAAACGGTATTATGGGTTTTTTTAAAGGTGTAAAATATTTTTTCAAAGGCCCTAGAGGTGTGAATGGGTTTGGGTGTAGGTTTTAAAAAGGAAACATAATAATTTAGCATGTTTGGCTTGTTGTGAATTATTAAATATGAGTTGTAAGTTTCTCAAATTATGAAAGGCATGTTTTTAAATTATTCTTAATTTATGTTTGATTTTGCAAAGGGGGATCGACCCATGAAGTTGTTTTATTAACTGTATTCTCTTCTTCTATTTAATAAAAATGGAATTTTTCAAATGTGTGGGTAATGAAAAATTTATTTGAAAGGGGTTTTGGTGTGAGTAAAAATAGAAAATGATTTTTTTATGTATAATGGATATTTCCTTGAAATTCTATGCATTGAGTTGTGGAAAATTAGGTTTCATGGAGCCTTCTTTGGATTGTTTCATATTTCAATGAGAAAGGAAAATTATTTAAATGATGTCTTGGAAATGTTTTTATGGTGTGACTATGATTATAATATATTTTTAATTTATATTAAGCGGGGATTTATGAAGTTTGAATTAGATTATAATTCTATTCTATTTTTTGTGGTAAATTTCTAGATTAAACTTTATATAGTGTATCTTTTAAATCTTGTTTGGACCCCTTGATTTACCCTTGAACAATGCAACCCTTTGTGAAGGATGTTTTATCACTATTTGATACATTTATCCCCTCATGTGTGAGATTTTTAACACTAATGGATTATTATTTATCCCTTTGTATAGGAATGTGCTTTTTAATAGAATGGATGTAAGATGTTTCTGTGGATATTAGTTACAAGTTAGGGGAATGTGAGGGAGAGTTATTGCATATCCTTTAGATGTTCATGATTGAATTTATGTTCACTAACCTCAATTTTCTATTTCTTATGTTATTTTTGGTAATAAAACCTATGATAGTCCATAGTAATTTTGGATAAACCTAGGTTATTTGACTCCCTCATGAACCCCTTCGTGTTTGGAAATGTATCTACTATATTAGTTTTCTCCTCAAAATTGTATCCTTGTTTTTATTTTATTTGAGTTTGGTCACTAGTTTTGGGTTGTTTGATGTGATTATTTTATTATAAATGTTGTGGCTGGTAGGGGTGGTTAAAAGGATGTTTAATGTTTTGTTGCAAGGGTGGTGGGTGATAGAAATATTGTTAAGGGGGATAGAAAGTGTGTTGATTTTTATGGGGGGTCTATCCTGGTTCTATTGATTTTCAAATCTTTTTTATAAATGGTTAGGCTCCATTAATCTCTACTTTTATAAGGAATTGGTTCTATTCTACTATATTTGGAAGTATTTTTTTGTGTATTTGAATCATAAATAATAACATTTGAGATTCAAATAGAATGGAGATGAATAAATATTGGATGGATGATAATCGTTTGATAATAGAGTATGAGAATGGAGTCAAAGAGTTCATCAAGTTTGTAAAGGATCCTTCTCAAATCCTTTGTCCATGTTTACGTTGTTGTTATTCTATACTAAATAATTCGTTGGAGTTGGAAGAACATTTTATATGTCATGGAATATATCAGAGTTATAAATGTTGGAATAAACATGGAGAAAAAGCAAACATAGATACTAGTTGGGATAAAGCTGCATTTTATGGATCATCAGATATGATTACAAATATGGATAATGAATAAGACCGTATGGAGGATGTGATTACAGAAGTCAATGATGATGAAGATATTATTGAGGAAATGACAAGGATAGTTGACGATGAACTCCGTGATTTCACAAAATTGTTTGAGAAGATAAAGAGTTGTGAAAAGACACCATTGTATACTGGTTGTACTAAATATACAGCATTTTTAGTTGTACTGAAGTTGTATAAATTGAAATCAGGGAATGGTTGGAGTGATGTCAGTTTTACGGAACTACTTTCTCTCTTGAATGGCATGCTCCTGGAAGATAATGAGCTCCCAAGCCCGACATATGAAGCTAAACTAATTCTATGATCGATGTGTATGATTTCTAAAAGAATACATGCTTTCCTGAAATATTGTATATTGTTTCTCAAAGAGAAAAAATCACTTACAGAATTCCAAAAGTCTGGTGCCTATCGATACAAGAAATATTAATCCAGTCTTACAAAAGTTGTATGGTACTCTCCAATCAATCCAAGTTTTAGGCATCTATATGAAAGTGAAGAAACTGCAAGAAAATTTTCATATCATGCAGATAAAATAAATAACGGTGGGAAATTACATCACTCGGCCGACTCTCCTCAATGGAAGAGAATTTATCATGAGTATTTTGAATTTGTAAATGAGCCGAGAAACCTTCATCTTGCATTATTTACAGATGGAGTGAATGCTTTTGGTTTCCAAACCAGCACTCACAGTACATGGTCTGTTATGTTGGTAAATTATGACTTGCCACCCATGTTATGCATGAAATGGAAATTCATCATGTTATCTATGTTTATATCAGGACCAAAACAACCAGGTAACTATATTGATGTTTATTTGGCTCCTTTGATCGAGGATTTGAAGTGATTGTGGGCTTGAGGTGTTATTTAGTATGATGAATATATAAGTGTATACTTCACGTTGAGAGAAATGTTGTATGGGACAATAAATGATTTCCCTTCTTATGGAAATTTTTCAGGATATAGCATTAAAAGAACTCAAGGGTTTCTCATGTGTGTAGAAAATATATAATCAATTAGGTTGAAACATTCATTGAAATCTATGTTTCTAGGAAATCGTAGATTTCTAACTCGTCGGCATAAGTACCGATCTTGGAAAAAATCATTCAATAGAAGTTTCGAACAACGCACAACACCATCTCCACTGACAGGTGATCAGCTGTTTGAGAATGTAAATGATGTGAACACTGTTTTCGGTAAACCATTTTTGAAAAACCTTACGAAAATCAGTTGGAAAAAGAGATCATTTTTTTTTAATTATCATACTAGAATTGTCTGTATGTCAGACATTTTCTTGATGTGATGCATGTGGAAAAAAATATATGTGATAGTGTTATCGGAATGTTGCTAAATTCCCCTTTTAAAAAAGGATGTAATTAAGGAAAGGTTGGACATGGTTTACATGGGAATATGAGAAGAGTTGGAACCTGTGAAGGGTGAAAATTGAATGTTTCTTCCTCTAGCTTCTTACACTCTTTCTAGGGAGGAGATATATCAGTTTTTCAACATCATCAATGATGTAAAGGTTCCATAGGGTTATTCATCAAATATCAAGAATGTTGTGTCAATGAATGATTTTAAGTTAAAAGGTCTTAAATCACATGACTTCCACATTTTGATGAAAGATTTAATTCTTATATCTTTACATTTCATTTTTCTTAAGAATTTTCGTCATACGTTAACTAAACATTGTTTCTTTTTCAAAGAAATATGCAGCAAGGTTTTAGACCTGGCAAAATTTCCAGCTATGGAAAGATAAATTTTCATCATATTATGTGAATTATAAATGTTCTTACCAACATCATTTTTCATATGATGGATCATTTTATGGTTCACTTGGTGAGAGAGATTATACTTTGTGGTCATGTGAATTATAGATGGATGTACCCCGTTGCATGGTATATGAATATTTTGAAAGGGTTTGTCAAAAATCAAAGTGGGCCAGAGGGTTGTATTGTGAAGAGATATATTGTTGAGGAAGCCATTTAATTCTGTAACAAATACCTATCTGATGTGTAAGTATGACATGATAAAAAACTTTTAATTGGTATTACATAATAATAATTACTTCTTTTTCTATATCTGATAGTCACAGGAATCAGCTACTCTTATAGTAGATACATGCCTATTATTGATGGCATTGAAGAGGCCAGAACAATACAGTCTCATCAGAGGTATGAGGTTTGGGGTGACACCTCAAGTATATTTTGAGAAAAAAAATAAATGGATGATAGAAATGAAGAAATGAAACAAATTAACGAAAGATTAACAACTATTGAATAACAATTTCATTGGCAGGGAGAGATTCTAGAAACTTTTATGGTTGATAATCAAGGAGAAGACATAACTCTGAGACAACCAGCACGTGAATATCCCCCCCCCCACCAGCTTTGAGGTGATCCATTCCCCTCAAAGAGATGTCTTAGTCATGGTAATCAATATTCTAATAATTGTCCCCATTAAATGTTAATTAGATAGACACTGATACTTTTACTGTACTAATCTTCTATAGGGTGATAATGACTATGATTTATATCTGTCAACACCCACCTATCACCTTGTAGTGAGGGCTATGGTGTCAACATCCCAGAGGACAAGATGCATAATATACCACTACCAATAGATCATCTAAAAGTGACAATTACTGTAGCTCATGAGCCAAATGCAGAGCTACCTATTACACTTGATGACGATGATATTCATGTGGTCGAAAAGGCTATTGGGACATTTATTGCATGGCCTTCACAACTTGTAAGAGTACACATGGACAAATAGGTATTTAATTCCATTTTTTCAAGCTAAACCTCTAACAATTAAATAAAAAAATGTATAAACCAATGAATGTTATTATAGAAGGAGAAAGAGAAGGGGTGACAAGAAATGTGGGCTTAAAAGAATATAAAGGATCATCCAACTAATCCAAAAGATCTTCTGAAAGCACAATAACACCGCATGTTCTCTATCCACATTTACTATAATTGAAGACTCATGTGGATATGAATCTAAAAGATGATAGTATTCATATAGTTGTTTTTAAAAAGAATATATATGGAGAGAAAGTTCAAGATTTCATTGTTGCTGAAAATGTAAATGAAATCCTTGAATATGATAGGCATGGCGTCACAGTTGTAAATTTATATATGAGGTATGTTTTCATGAATTGATTTTATAAAACCTGATATAATGCGATAATTATGACTAAATGCATTTTGTATTATTTGTGGGCATATATATGAAAAACATTTGAAGGGACTTTCCCATGAGGCAAAATTTGGACTCATTAGTCCTCATACCACATCAACACAACTAACGAAATTAGAGCCATCAAAAAGGGATGAAATAGTGAAAGGATTGCTGAAAACATTTGATAGAAATATTACAGATGAAAAAATCTTCCTAATACCAACCATTTTGGGGTAAAACTCTATGATTAAATCATATCAATTATATTTACACTTTTTTAATTACTTATTCCTTTTTTTTTTTTTTTTAGGCAACATTGCCTGCTAATTGCAGTGAAATTGGATACTCCAAATATTTATTTTCTAGATTCAATGTAAGGATATTGAACAAACTAACCACACATGATAGAGTTTTTGAATCTGTAAGAGACTAAATCCAACATTTTAGGTCTAAACATTAAGTTATATGATTTATATTATCTTTTACTATGGATTATGTTATCATAGGATGGTGTATCGATATCGTCTAAAAAATAAATGAGGATCGGGGCTAAGAATAAGGAGGCGAGCAAGTACTATGTCTAGACAAGTATTAAGGTATATATAATACAATTTCACTATCCAAACACATATTAAAACAAGTTAATTATTCTATTTATGATAAATGTTTTTGTAGTGTCCAAAAAAACAAATCATAAAGATTGTGGTCATTATGTTTGTAAATTTATGATAGAGATCATTTTCCCTCAACAAACTAACATCCCTAAAGAGGTATTTTCATAAACAACTACTATTTAATTTAATTTATTTATTAATTATTTATTTATATATTATTCAGTACTACTCTAACTATCAAAAAACTCATATTCACAAGATGATATAGATTTGTTCAGAAACGAGTGGGATGCATACCTGATAGAATATTGTACACAAATAGCATGAAGATCTGACTTGGGGATGTGTACAATTGGAAGACATTTTTTAGAGGGGTTCACGGAGATCAAAAGATGAAGCATTGTTGTAGGTATGTGTTCATAGGAAAATTTTAATTTTTATTAAATAAAACATCCTTTCTCTAATAAGTCATTTTTTCATTTTAACAAATGAAATGAACCAGCAACATGCAAGAATGATGAACCACTTTTATTTGGGATTTGGATAAGAAAAACTAGTAAACTCTCCAAAATACCTTCATTTCACGCATGACCACTCACATTAAAAGAAAATATGAGTAAATTTCTCCTCTCTAAATTGATTTCAGTATGATCATTGAGATTCCAAATGGATTCACATGCGTTGAACATTTTCATTGGTATAAATTGTATGTTTTCTAATTATCCATAATAAGAAAATGAACATTGTTGGAACCTCCTTCCTCCATAGGGTCTCCCCACCCCCACATCCATATTTTAAATTTATCAAAATGATCCATGGGTCATTTTTAAATTTTATGAGTCAACCTCACCTCAATACGAGGAAATGTGTGACTGGAATCACTCAAAATGTCTCTCTTTTGTTTAAAATGGACCAAATTTTAAGTGAAACCACAACTGATATACGGAAAACTGAACAAATGAAATCATATTTTTTTTATACTTTATTCAAACAATCCATGGTTCATGTGTGATGTGTATGATTCAACCCCGCCTCAATATGAGGCACGGTGTGACCAGTATCACTCAAAGTGTCCCTCTTTTGTTTAAGACGGACATAATTTTAAGTGAGAACAACAACTGACATACAGAAAACGGACCAAACTCTTTCTGATTGTGATGACACTTTAGGAGAACAATATGCGGGTTATTTTTGACGTGTATAAGTCAACCCCACCTCAATATGAGGCATGGTGTGACCGGTATCACTCAAAGTGTCTATCTTTTGCTTAAAATGGACATAATTTTAAGTGAAACCAACAACTAACATACTGAAAACCAACCAAACGCATTTGGATTGTGTTGATACTTTAGATCAACGATCCATGGGTTTTGTATGATGTTTATGAGTCAAACCTGCCTCAATATATGGCACGGTGTGGCTAGTATCACTCAAAGTGTCTCTCTTTTATTTAAAATGGACAGAATTTTAAGTGAAAACAACAACTAACATACAGAAAAATGACCAAACACATTCAGATTGTGTTGATAATTGTTTATAACTATCCATGGGTCATTTGTGACCTATAAGAGTCAACCCAACCTCAATCAGAGGCATGGTGTGACCGATATCACACAAACTGTCTCTCTTTTGTTTAAAATGGACATAATATTTAAGTGAGAATAATAACTGACGTACAAAAAACAATCCAAAAGTCATTAACTATGACATAAGACACTTAGAAAAGCCTTATAGAGTCCTAAGTAGTCATTAGAAAATAAACCCCCATTAATAATTCATTACACACCATAAATATACACTTTTAGCACTAGATTTCATGGTGAGGGATGAAAACAAAGAGGAAAGGGAGAGGGAGAAGAACGAAAGGGAAAGAAAAAAGAATAGAGGATTTAAATTGGATAAATTATCAAGACAAATGGATCTTAGACTATGCTTCGGGAAGGGGATAGGAGGAAAGAGGTTGAAATCTATTAAATTATGCCATATCATTGGCAACTTTCATGGTCTAGTGGGGAAGTTTTTCAAACTGTTCACCAATGTTTTGGGAGCCATTGGATTAAAAAACCTCTTTTGCACAGTTGGGACAAACAGTTAACTAACCATGTTCTAATCATTCAAAATGACTTAGTTAAACTATAGATCCATAACACATGGTTTTTCATAACCGTGAACAACCCATGTTCCTAACAACTCCCTCAAAATGGTAAGTTTCATGGTTTTTACCTCGATTCATACAACCCATCCTTTTCCTATGTATGTAAAACTGTAAAAGATTAAAATGAATAGGAAACTCCCCCAGGAAAGTGTACCCACATGGGTTCTTCTAAATTGTGTCCACCAATAAAAGCACGAAATGAATTCTAATCAAGTGTCTATGATGGAAAATGAATAAGAATATATCTCCCCACCATTTATAAATTATATAAATGTCATTAAAATAAGACAGCACACCATAAGATAAAGGCATCAACCAGCAGAACACATTTCCTTAAGTGTCCCAAGAATCACCCAAATCTATCTACCTTGAAGAATCTACAGGGGGAATCTATAATTCCTAAGGAAAAATATACCAAAAGGAATTCAAAATCTATAAACAAATTCTATATCCAATCTTGACATGAATCTTAACCACAAAAAACATGAAGAATAACTCACATGCATGCCTTAATCAAATTTTTCTTAATGTTATGACATTGAAATATCTCTATATATTTTATCTAAGGAAATTTAAGATATCATTTAGGAGAGATTGTATTTAATGTCACCTTTTGATAATCATAATGAATAATTATTACCTCATATTAGGTATGGTTTTTTTTCATTGTTTGATCCCAAATTGACTTCCACTGCATATTTTATTTATTTGTATCGCTTGTTTGATATGATGATTTTATTTTAGGTCTTGTGTGGGTGTGTTGCTGCATAATTTCATGTTACAATAGGCAGAGAATTTATCAGCACAAAAAAATCACTAATAAAGGGAGCCTATCAATGCTAAACAAGCACTGATAAATGATCCCTTTATCATCCCTCTTTTAGCGCTGATAAAGGGACCCCCCCTATCAGCATTGTTAATGCCCATTTTGAGCACTAATAAAGCCTGTTTTTGTAGTAGTGTTCCATGCTCATGATTGGTATCTCATTGATTCACCAATTCATCACAAGATTACCAATGAATAAGAGATCTTATGGAACATGTCCCTTATCTAGGGTCACATCCAAGAAATAAATGTTCTCCAATGGTAAACGACTCCTTTTCTTGGGTCATATCCAAATAATGAACTCATGCCAACCATGTATTAAAAACTCAATGATAAGATTAAATTACATATAAAACTAATTATTTTCTAAATATATTAAATCAAACAACTCGTGTTCATAAAAAACCATAATTGGAAAACTATCATTTTAAAATTATAAACAAAGAGTGTTTCTAAAAACCATCAAATTTCCCACAATTCCAATTCCATGACTAAAAAAGATTTTTCTTCAACAATAACACAAGGTTTTAATAATAATTTCAACAAAAATATTTAATAAAAACAAATAATTCAAGTTATATATTGGTGGAGATGATAGAGTATCCACTAACCTCTCAGATATTGTTGAAAATGAATAACGGTACTAATATCTTCTAAATTTGGGATCACAATGCCTTCCCTTCAAAAGATACAAAAATATCTCACCTAGAACTTCATCAATGAATATATATTTGTCCATGTTGGGATAGATCTCATAACCTATGTGATATAAAAAAGTATATCTACGTGGGAGAGAGAAACCATGAATTACCAATATATTTGGATCTTTAATGCCCTTTGATTTGTCAAAATATTACTCTTAATCCAAGAAAATCACCAAAGGATCTTGGCGAGGGAGGGGATTTTGAGATCCTAGAAGAATTGTGAAATAATTATTGTTTTGGGGATTTAAACCAGGTTAAATTTAATTTCTCATATTAATTAATTCTCATTGCATAATTTGGCTGCATGGTTTGAAAAACCATGCACCAACCATGTGGTGTTACTATCATAAGTCCATACCTCACATAGTTGGCTTTCACATATAGAAAAAATGTATTCCAACCATGGTTTTACCTCTATTTCACTTTTAATGTTTTCCCTTGGGAAATCCCATGGCTTGGTTAAAATGTGCATCTTCCCAATGACTCCTAGAAAAAATTTATCAGTTTCCTAGAGATGTTGCATGATTTTTACTAAATGTGTTCAAATCGTGAACCTCTAAAAGAACTCCCAAAATAATCCAAAAACTCCTAGAAACGTCCCAAAAATAAAAATAGCCTTATATAATATCAAATTACATAAAATAATGTAAAATTACCTAAAACTAGGGGTGTTAAATTCTCCCAAAAATTGGACTTTTTTTCCCTAGAAGGTAGAAAATTAGTTCTATTCTGGAAGAGTTTGATCCACTATTCCAACAAATCCTTTGCATGCTCCCACTTTTCTTTCTGAATCTGACCATACTTCCATAAGGTTCATACTGAACTATTTATTTTCCAACATAATGGATTCAATTGGCCATCCTTAATCTTTATCATCACTTGAAACAACATAGAATCTCATTCAATATCATCATGGCCCCATCAAAGCATATGGCCATCATTAAGTTGGTACTTTTTCAATTGAGATACATAAAACACAATACACACTAAAATGAACCTCGGAGGTAGAGCCAATAGATATTCTACCTCACCTACCCATTCTAGAATCACAAAGGTACCATTTTTTAATGAGATAACTTGACCTTCTTACTAAAACGATGATGCCCAAACCATGGAGAGATTCCCAAGAACACATGACCACTCACCTCAAATGAAAATGGTCGATGATGTGATCTTAATTTTATTTATGGTTACTATTATCCATTATCATTCTATTTTTTATTAACTAAATATAATTTACTATTTCTTTCACAATACTTCATTTGATAATTGATGTCTCACCTATTTCCACCCGACAAAGTATAGAATGATAAGGACGACCATACCATGCTTAAAAGGATTCATATGTATCAAGTCATGATATATTTTATTTTATGAGAACTCCACTGATGGAATTTTCTCCTCCCATGATCCACTAAAATCCATTACACAATCCATACTAATTTCCTCCAATTTTTTTTATCATCCTTTTAGATTTTTCAACTGTTTGAGTACGATAAATTGTGCTCATAGCTAACTGAGTTCCAAGGGATTTCTATAAGGATTTCTAAAAACTAGATGAGAACCTAGGGTCTTAATTAGACATAATTAATACTGATATTTTTTTTAACTTTATAAATTATTGAATATATAATTTAGACAATACTTTCATCATATTGCATTCACAAATAGGGATAAATTGGTCCAACTTCATGAGCCAATCCATAACGACCCAAATGGAATCTTGTTTCCAAACTATTCTTGGT
This sequence comes from Viscum album, assembly GCA_963277665.1. Lineage (NCBI taxonomy): Eukaryota > Viridiplantae > Streptophyta > Magnoliopsida > Santalales > Viscaceae > Viscum > Viscum album. Next base: position 47,734,311 of record OY728146.1, read on the forward strand.
ATACTTTTGAAAAAATAAATCACTATCTACTCCCATTTATATATGATTATAAATAAATATTTCAAAATACTAGCTTGTTGTTGATTCTATTCTTTGACTCGCTGATAGGTGATGCATTTTGTGACAAAATCTACCACTACTCATTTCATGCCAACCCACCAAAATTGTTCTTTCATCACATTATATATATTTTGAATACTATGATGAACATCCCAACTCAAATGGTGGAATTCATTAAGAAGTTATTTCTTATAATCCTAAGGTGCCACAATCTAATCTCTAAATTATATTATAGAACTCCCATCTAGTGTCTATCCTTCAATGGACTCCCTGCTATTGAGTTTTGACCTCCAGGTTTAACATTTAAAATTTTATGTTTGGGCTTCTTTAACCTTCTCAACCAGATAAAGAACACAAGAAAATAAAAGAGGAGGTAACAATGTCACCTTTCTCATCACACTCCATATGAGAATATACTATGAATAACATTAGATGCCACTAATTTTATGCTTCTTTAGCTAGGAAATTATATGACATCATACTTAATACATCAGTCACATATTTCCATTTACCTGGTGTATACATCAAGTTTAAGTAAAAAATTTAAATATATTCCCTCTGTCTTTATTGCCTTAGATTCAAATCCCTTTGTGATAAAATGTGTTTGAAACTCTTATGATCCTTAAACACCAAAAAATTATCAAAAAAATATAATAACACCATGTATTAAAAGCATGTACTATAGGATATAATTATAAATCAAGTTTCAATTAGTTATTCTCATGTACCTATAACTATATTGAGATAAAATCTATGAAATACCTCCCAAAATGAGAACACAACCTAACCTAGATCTAGATGAATCACAGTAGATGACATATCATCATCCTGATTCAAGAAATATTAAGATAGGTGTTGATGTAAGGTGAACCTTAATCTCCTAAAAAGATTTTTGAAATTCATCATTCCATTGTAAAGTAATACCCTTCCCTGTAAATTATATCATTGTATAGGAAAGATATGAAAAATTGTGAACAATGAATCAGTATTATCCTACTAATCCAAGGTAATTGTGAATATCAAACACATTTATTGGTGGTTTCCAATAGATAACAGCTTCTATATTTTTTGGATCCACTAGCTCTCTTTTTAAAAAATGATATGACCAACTAAATTTACCTACTTTATCCATAAATCAAACTTTGAAATATTACCTTAAAGGTTATGCTTACACAAGATACTCAAAACCCTAACCATGTGTTTTTCATGATCCACATTAGTCCTAGAATATTCCAAAATATCATCAGCAACCCCCACTAAAAATGAATCCAAATAACTATAAAATATATGATTCATTAATACCGTGAATAGTTATGGTGAATTCATTAGACCAAAGGGAACAACCACATATTCATAATGGGCGTAATGAATCCAAAAAGAAATTTTATAATATCCACCTTTTTAAAGTTCTGTTGGTGACACCTTGATCATAATTCAGTTTTAGAGAACATATAGCATCCCAACCTCGGAGACACTTAAAATTGTTCCCCAATCCGGTTTACCATTGGTATTCAAGCGCACCTCCCTATATTCCAGAGGATACCGACTAGTAGTGAGGGTCTAATAATGGTACTATGGGGATACTAAACCCATGATCATAGTATCATATAGGTATAAGAGGAAATAAATCAATTGAAAATAGATGTAGTATAAATAATGGAAGAAGAAGTGGGAGAAAATAAAGTAAACTAATAAAATTTCCAATTCCAAATATACAATCATGCATGAATGTCAAGATGAGGTCACATGACCTAAAGAAATAAATATACAGAAGGAAATACAATAAAATATAGTACATAAATAATGGAACCAAAAAACACAATGGATATTCCTATGAGAATCTTGAGCACCATATCAGTCTTGTACCCCTAATATCCCATGTAAAAATGATCGGCACAACAATACTCTGTAAACCTTCACATGCAAACATGAGATACGTCCAGGTACCCTAGTGTTATAGCGACCCAAACAAGGTGTGATATATACTCAGTATAACACTACCAATAGTTTCTAAATAAATATAGTCTTTATGTATAAAATATTTTAGTGTTATAATATGAAAAGAAAATAAAAAAATTAATAAAAGTAAACATATTGGCTCAGGTTCCTAGGGGACACCTGGCCAACTATACCTGCTTCATCCTAAGCCAGAATATATCTGAATAGAAGTCACCATGTGATGATAGGTATATATATATATATAACTATTACTATACATGACCTGATGCATAACTTAGTATTCCATGAAATGGAGTCTCTAAAATAATGAGGCAATTACCGGTAGTCACATGTAACTGAACATTAGACCATTAGTTGGTTGAGGACCTGAGGTAGAAAACCAAGGTGTCCATGTATAATAATAAACAGTCATTACTATAATTTAATTTTCTATATGATTCCATGATAGGGATTCCTATGAATTAATCCAAGTATCACTCATGATGTTTAATAACTCTCCATATAAGTCCATCAAAGTAATTTATATATGGTAATCCAAGTATCACTCAGAACATGTGGAAATTAATCTAGCCTATAATCTCATCCAAGGGATTCCTACTTAGGAATATAAGTATCACTCATGGCATATAACACATCAAGAAACCTATGAGTCCATATTATGAAATATTTATCAGAAACCTAATATCACTTAAGGTGAAACATAAAGGTATAACCCTTTGAGACTATCCTGGGTAACCCACTAGGGAACCAAGTATCACTCATGGAATGGTACAATATAACTACTCTACGAGTCCATAAAAGGTAATCCACTTGGGAACCCAGTATCACTCAGGGGTACTATAGTCTCAAATAGCCTATAATACCATCCCTGGAATTCCTACTTTGTAATCCAAGTATTAGTCATATTGTATATAATTTATTTTATCAGTTAAGTTAAATTTCCAAATAGGCAATGATCATAAACATGCCATATAATAATAAAATTATACAAAAATAGTTCTATTACCATTTATCACTTCAATTATGAAATAATAAATTCCATGTACTTAAGCATGTCATTCATCACTATTTATTTTTTTTGTTTTATTAGAGAAGACACCACACCTCATCATTGGTTTTGTTATAAATTATGGGAAAGTCTATCATTATAATTCATTTTATGTTACATATTAATACCTTTAATGGGTTAAAATTAATCATAACTCAAAATTAATTAAATAGAAAACAAGGAATTATGATTAAGGTTTTAAATAAAGCACCCCAAAGGGGGTGGTTTGAATTGAGGTGAAAAACATCCAGTGGTTTAAATTAGATACACAACTATTATTTAATTTAAGGTACTAGGTTATACATAATTAATTTCATAAATAAAGGTAAATTCTTGGATAATTCGGCATGTGGAACACTAGAATATTTTTTTAAATAATGATACTTAAATGGAAAATCTATAGAGCACATGCACTAAACTTAGAATGGTCAACTCATCCAATATTGAGCTTCGATTTGAGCTCATTTTAGATAAAACAAAGAAATAGATAAACACCCTGAAAATAGGGTGAATTATATTTCATGAAGATAGTAAAAAATATGGAGAAATATAATAAGAAAGGATGAAGGAGTATTCATAGACTCATCTATATACTTTCAATGTGATGAATGGTAGTCTAAAGGGAGACTAGGTGGAGGATATCTCTCTATGGAAGGAGGAGATGCAGAGGATCTTGAGTGGAGGGATATTATGCATGTATGGGAGGCGAAAGAGGAGAAAATACATTAATTATGGTAGGGTGGATTTTTATTTTTTCACTTTTTAAATACCGCACAGTTAGTTCTCACAATTTGGAAAATCGTGCACCAACCGTGCATACATTCTATCCAAGGGACAAGCCCTTATCACAGCTAGCCACACAGTTTAGAAAACTGTGTGTAGCCTGTATAGTGGACAATATCCAAGGGATATAAATTTTTATAGATATCTACATTTTTTTTAAAAACATACATAGTTTGTGTGATGGACATTTTCCACCCCTAACATACCCCACACAGTAAGCCGCATGATTTAACAAATTGTGCACAACACCCATACACCTTTTGTTGCCTCTCATAAAAGTTGTTTTCCAAGTCTTAATGCTATGGAAACCCATTAGTCCTTCTAATATTCCTTTTGGGACTCAAAAAACATCTAAAAATCAATTTTTTGTTTTTTAATGTTTTGATTGACATTCCAAAGATTAATTGTAGAATTTTCTCGTCCACTAGATAGTAAAATTCAAATTCTTTTGGAAAACTCACCTAGTCCAAAACATGAGATGTCACAACCTCCTATATTTACAACTGTTAATCCCTAAGAAACCTTAGATAAGTAATGAAAATGACACTTAACCTACCCAGGATGTGAAGATTCATTTAAACCACTATTTTTTATTTCAAACACCCAACATACCTTTAAATAACACTTTAAGTATATGGTACAGAAGTCATTAAAACTAGAGCCAACACTCATCTTATGAACTAAAATATAGACATGGTGATTACCCAAGACCATAAAACTAGGGACACGATCACATCATTATTCCTTAAACCATCATTTATATGGCAGTCCCTTCCATATGTTCTATAATTTGAAGTCCATTTCAGAGTCATGGTATCTTTACCATCAATATTTTTCATTCTAATATGCACTTAGTGTTCTAATTATTCTTTTGGAATGATCCTTAGTGTAAATGAATGGTCATATCTCAATAAATCATATTTATCCAGGTGAATCTATATTTTTAGAAAAAACTTTGGTCAACTCACAATATACTTGATTCATCCTGATGATGTTCCATAAATCATTTCCTTGCCAAATTCATTAAGGAAACTATATGAAATCAATTTAAGCCATGCCTGGTTAATTATTCTCAAAATTATTATCTTAGACTATCAATGAATTAAATTTTAAAACATGATGGAATATCGTAAAAAAACTTCATGTTTACTTCGATCACATCCATTAAATCCTATAATCCACTTCCAATGATATCTCAGGACAAATGTTTCAATTATGTTTTCATTCCATAGAATGATCATATTTTCATACTCGATCTAGCATCCTTGAATCGGAACACTCTAATTAAGATCAGATGATCCCGACTACAAGTCTAGGGTAAACTCAAAATCAATAAATGGGCCTTAAGGAATCCATTCAAGGTATTCCATACTCAAGGGTTTACAAGTGATATGTTGGTACAAAGCTGAAACATCCATGTATCATGAACAATGACAGAGTCCAAAGTTGTATCCTTTTGGAGGTCAAGTCAAATGAAAAATGGATGGTTCCTATGAGTCCATCCAATGTGTTTCTACTTGGGAACCCAATTATCGTGTATGAATAACCATGCCTCTATAAACAACCATGTTTCAGCATAGTACTCCCATGGAGTTTATTTATTGAGCCTAATGGTATTTAAATTTAGTGTGGCCTATAACCAATGCTCTCTCAGTGTATCCAGGATGATATAAAGATAGATGTCATGATTTTCACTAAGATAAGAGTACATTGAGACGATATCAAGAATTACTGAGAAGGCCAGAGATGCTTCCATCAATGATTTTCTAGGTATGGTTCACAACTAACCATATCCAAATACATGAAAAAAGTAGTCAAATAACCACTGGTCAATTCCCATAAAAAGAGACTGGATTCACCTATCAACATGTTGTCATTAATCAAAAACAATTTCCTTATCATCTGAGGCATTCTATGATCACTTAAGAAAAACCACCGAAGTCCATCCCTAGATAAAGGTGTTTTCCAAGGTTTTATACATAGCCATCCATTTCATCATCATGTTGACTTGAAATCACTGATGCATTCCCATCTTATTAACCTAATGGGAATTCAAAATCAATAATAACCATTTTCAAATGGCCCCTTTATTTTTTTGATCCCACTACTTGGAAGGAAACCCCAAACATATTTTACATGACACTCTACACCTTAGAATATTCCTAGTTTTCATTTATTGAAAATGGAAATTCATCTTGTAGAACACACTTCATCGATTACAGACCGTGATTCTTGGACATAGATAACATTATTTTATCATGTTCCCATTCAAAAGGTGAAGAAAAATGTCCTCCAAAAATTTTCCTTGATCAAATTTATTCTAAAATTATGTGTGACACTCCTCCCGATTTATGTCCATGTGTTCCATAGCATTAAGCATAATATCCAAATCAAACTGACCAGCGTTTCAAAAAACAAGATCCACTTTGTAATGTCATCCCTAAGCATTGTGATGATTCAGATTCCCTTTAATGCCTAGGTCACTCTACTTTATATTTGTTTGGTGATTCAATCATAATAGCTCAAGGCTCAGACAATTACCACTGAACTCATGCGGTTCACTGCACAATTCATCAACTCAACAGGTACCACATGAATTGACACGTACTACACCGAGATTTTATCAACACAACGACATATCACCAGATACTACCTATAGATTTATAAACCCCATGAATTCAGTATTTGGGGGCCTAATCAAAATATTTATCCCAATGACTTATTATTCCTTATGACTATTAATCTGGTTGATGAACTCCTAAATCATCCAACATTGAAGATAAAGAAAGGTCACAAGACCTACTCTACAACCAACTATTCCCTAGGAATGTCTAACCTGCTAAAACCGAAGATTACATGATGGTCACACCCATAAAAAGGTTCAAATTACCATAATACCATTCATCCATCCTAGTTTTTATTTCAGAAACTAAGAGTAATACTTAGGAAAAATGGAACACAAATGGTACCACACATCTAAAACATTTCACAACCATTTAGTAAGGTAATAAGTTCTCAGGGTGATACCCACCATGGGATTCCCATTAAAGTAGCATGAAGACATTGACCCTATAGCTAGTTCATATTGAAAAGGTCATTGGGATATACCCCTTATCACATAAGTTTAATGCAACATAATAAAGTTATGAAATCCTATGGTTACTTATCTTGTTCTCATTCTATGTAAATCTTAGGAAAATATTTAAAATACCCTTAAATTATGTTTAAATCTAAAAAACAACATTAAATTTTATTTGATATGATTAATTATTTTATATTTGATCCTTAAACATTTTAAAGGATCGGTTTAAAGGTTAACTACTAGTTATAAAGTAAATTGTACCTATAAAATTTATTAAGCTAATTCCACAAGGCAACATAGGAAAGTTACACCAAACTTCATTTTATACATTATTTATTTATTGAAATCCTATAATAATTAGGCATTTTACCTTATAAACATTATTTAAATCATTTTTTATTTATTAATAACCTTTGATATTTTTATTAGTTAAGGAAAATGTAAATTAAAATCTACATAAGAAAACACTCTTTAGGTTGTAATTGTCATTTTAATTAACTAACACCTTGTATAAGTACATCTCAAAAGATGATAATAGGCCTATTTTAAATTAAAGAGGGAATTGGTCAAGTAAGATACCACAATACATCTATATGTAAACTAATATAAGTTTTTGTGGACACATTAAATAAATATCTCTATATAACATAAATATACTCCCATGGATTGAGTACTAAGGAACATCAAACAAAAAGGTTCCCTACAAGGGTCCCATCATGTAAGAATAAAGACAACCTATTGGGAGGCCATCATGCAGTCAATTTCAAATTTTAAAACACCCTTAATGGTTTTATCTTGTAAGAATAACAAGCGAAGGCTAGACTACTTGGGTCAAACCAAGCATAAGATGTATAATCAACCAGTTTATTTAAAATTTAAGGTTTAGCATAATTTTCATTTATAAATGGTCTCAAAGGATATCAAACTCGTATATGATGGTTCGATTATATGGGTTACCATTTCCCAATTTATAAAGATTACATACACTTTAGATATTTTAAATTGTCTCTATTTTAACCAGGGCTATTATGTTTCATCCCTTGAAGCCATTGGTTTATGGCTCAAAAATGTCATGATTGGTTAGTTAAGGTTCCATGATAGATATATATGGTAAAATTACATTTTGATTGATGAAGACACTTTAATAACCAATTTTATATCAAAATTATAACTAGGAATGCTATTAAAATAATTAAATAAAAAAAATATATATACCAGAAACCAAAGAAGCATGGTACATAGGTAAGTCATGCGAAATAATTAGGCAACATGGCATAACACTCAAGGAAAAAATCATAATATCAAGCAGTCTAGGATGAAACCAACATGGCCTAGAATATGCATGGCATGTGAATATCTATGCGCCTAAAATGATGTATGTAATGATTGTACCTTTCTATATCAGTCCAAGGGTAAAATATTGTAAATCTCATAAATTAGTAACAGTGTAAAGTGTATTATTCACTCAAGGTGAAATAATTATCAATCATAATAATGAATAACATTAAAAATAGTCCCATATTAGCCACTTATACTTTTCTCCATGTGTGGGTGATCAATCATAGACATGGATATTTACCAAGTGCTGACACATTCCTAGTCTCGTGTCTACTAACCCATAATAGTATGAAAAATGAAAATAAAACACCTTAGATACCACTTATTTCATTCTGACCCAGGTTCCACTTAGAACAGTAACCCAGGATGGTTTTCAACTAGTCCTCAATCGCTCCTCCCTATACACCAGAGGATAATGACTCAAAGTGAGGTTCTAATGATGGTACAATGGAGAGACTATACCCTCATGATCATAGTATCATTTTGTTATAAAAGGTAATAAATCCATTTAATGTGGAAGAAGTATAAATAAAGTAGATATTAGTGTAATATAAATACAATAAAATAATAAAATAGCCATTACAAATACACAATTATGTATGCATGTTAAGATGGGGCTACATGAACTAAAGAAGTAAACATACACTTGGTGGTACAATAAAATATAGTACATAAATAATATAAATGAGAAAAAGTTATAAGGTCTATCCCCATGGGAATCCTGAGATCTGGATCAGTTATGTACCCCCAAACTCCCATGTACAAATGATCAACACAAGAATACTCCATAAACTTGAACCTACAAACATGATGTCTATTCAGGTACCCCAATGAAACGACGGAAAGAACAGGGTGTGAGATATACTCAGTAGGCCACCACCAATGTTGTCTAAAGAAATATAGTCTCTATGTATAAAATATTATAGTTTGTGGATATTAAAAGTAAAGAATAAAATAAATGAAACTATACATTTCGTCTCAGGTTTCTATGGGAAACTTGGCCTACCATAACTAATTCAACCTAAGTGAGAATTTAACTAAATAGAAATTCCCATGTGATAATAGGAATATATATAAATAAGTAGTACTAGACAGGACCTAAGGAATTACTCAAGAATCTATGAAAGGGTGTCTCTAAAACCATAGATTAATTATGGGTTATCACATGTAACTGGACATGAGACCATTTGTTGGTCGATGAACCAAGGTAAAAACCCAAGGTCATTATGTATAATGTTAAAAAAGCATTAAAGTAATTTAATTTTTTATATAATTTCATCCAAGGATTTCCTATTAGGTAATCCAAGTATCACTCAAGTTATATAGAAAAACTCATTATGATTCCATATAAGAAATTTCTATATGGTAATCCAAGTATCACTCAGAGCATGTAGAAATTCAATTAGATGATGAGCTTGTCTAAGGAATTCCTATATGGGAATCCACGTATTTCACAAGGCATACAACATATCAATCAATATATGAGTTTGTCCATGTAAATCTATATCAGGAACCCAGTGTTAATCAAGGTGTGAAATAAAGGTGTAACCGTCTGATAGCATCCTTGGTAACCAACTAGGGAACCAAGTATCACTCGTGGCATGGTACAATAGCATTTCCCCATGATCTCATCCAAGGTAATCCACTAGGGAACCCAGTATCACTGAAGGGTAAAATAGTATAAAATATACCATGATCCCATCCAAGTAATTCCTACTTGGGAATCCAATTATTTCTCAGAGCATACATAATTCATTTAATCAGTTAAGTTCAATTGCAATATTCCATGTTCATAAACATGATATATCATAATTAAATTACAAAAAAAGGGCCATGCCCATTTATCTATTAAATTATAAAATAATAAAGGTCATATACATAATCATGACATTCATCACTATTTAATTTCCTCATTTTATTGTAGAAGTCAACACACCTCATTAGTGGTTTTGTTATAAATCAAGGGAAATCCTTTCATTCTGATTCATTTAATTTTTTGTAGTCATACCTTACATGAGGGAAAATACTACATTACTCAAAATTAATTAATTATAAAATAAGGAAATATGATCAGTGGTGTAGACAACTCACCCAAAAGTGGGTGGTTTGGGTTGAGGTGAACAACCTCTAATGGTTTAAATTAGATGCACAATGATTATGTAATTTAAGGCACTAGGTTTGACCGAATTAATTTCATAAATAAAGGGAAACACATGGAGAATCTATCATGTGTCACATTGGATTATTTTATAAAATAGTGATAATTTAATAGAAAATCTATATACTACCTACCTCTTATTTAAGATAGTATGATTTCCCAATATTCATATTTTATTTGAACTTGTTCTAGATAAAATGAATAAAATGGAAAAACACCCTAAAAATAGGGAGAATTATCTCACATGAAGATATATCCAAAAATAGAAAAATAAACTAATAATTTAGTAAGGTAGAGTTTTAAAATCACTTATATTCTTCCAATGTGATTAATGGTAGTCAAAATGGAGGTTGGATGGAGGAGATCTCTCCATGGAAGGAGGAGAGGAGGAAGAGCTCAAGCATAGGGCTGCTGCATGTGGATGGGAGGAGAAAGAGTGGAAACCCTGTAAAGGAATTAAAGGGGAAATCATCATTTATTTCACTTTTAAAATTCATACAATTTGACCACACAGTTTGGAAATCCATGTGCCAATTGTGCACACCTTCTATCCAAGGGATAGACCCCTCGCATGGCTAGCCATAAGGTTTAGAAATCCATGTGTAGACTGTGTGGTAGCCACTTTCTAAGGGATATTCCCATAAAATAGCTATCCACATAGATTGATAAACCTTGAAAATCTTGTACGGTGTCCATTTTTCACCTAGACACACCTCGTACGGTTTAGAAAATTGTGCACTACACTCATGCGCCTGTTACTTCCTCTCCTGAAAATAGGTTTTCAAAGACCGATTCTCCTAAAACTAATATGGGATTCTAAGACACATTTTGGGCCTCAAAACACATCTAAGAGAAATAATTTTAATTATTATAAGGCTCAGATTGACATTTTTTAAGATCAATTGAATAATTGAACAATCCACTAAATGGTTAAATTCAAATTCCTTTGGAAAACTCACCTGGTCCAAAACACAAGATGTTATAGAATCACAGGATCCCCTCAATTGATAAAATAAATCATCAATGTGTGGAAGTGGATAGTAATTTTTTATTATAAATTGGTTAATATTATGATAATCTATGAAAACCCTAATATTTACATTCACAAACTTTATAAAAATAAATGGTGTCACCCATGTGGATGTGTTCGATCGAATGAACCCTTTACTTTCAAAATTTTCAAGATGGACATTAAATTCCCTCAATTCTTTTAATTACAAACTAAAATATTTAAGGGAGATATAGTTGGTCCTTGGTAGGAGATCATTCATAAATCCCACTTATATTTTGGGTGTAAACCCCAAAAAATAATTGAAAGCATCTTGAAACTAGTCAAAATGGATAGAAAATATCTATTTCCAATTTCATTTATATATTCTAACATAACTACTTCCAAATGATAGTAGATAATTCCAAAAACTCATACCAAATTTCATTCTCTATGTGCATCAACTTCTCAATCTCTGTTAAATATATTTTTAACTCCATATAAAGATATAAAACTCACTTTCAATGCATAATAGTTGATATGGAATTTATATGTCATTAACTTATCCATTCCCAAAATTATTTCCTAGGTTTCCAGGTCAAGGATAGAGAAGTCTCATAACAATTCTTCCCCATATGTATTCATTATAAATATTGTAAACTTAAAATCTTGACACTCCCATGGGCAAAGAGGAATCTTCAGTTTCAAAATAGAAGGAATAATCTCAACATAACCCCCCAAAATATTAACAATAGGAGAAAAAAATAAAATATTGGGGCCCACCCATATTAAATAAGGCTTGTATAAGGGTAAAATTTAAAATAATCATACCTCACACTATTGATATTCTTTAATGATCATCCAATATCATTTTCTCACCACCATAAAATTTCTTACTCATTATCCCTTCCTATTTGTATCCATGTTATGAAAGAATAACCTGAGAAGTCATGGTGTTCCTAGAATCACCTTAGATAAATTGGATCAAAAGATGCAATTTATTCTGGTGATATCCTCCAGTTGAATCATAGGACATCTGATAAACATAAGATGTAGTCCCAACACTAGGATGAGGAGCACTATGACAATAAAAATACAGGTTCCCTATCTTATTAAATTAGATACATGATCTATATGGTGATGTATATCTCACTTTATATGCTCAAAAGGAACCACATGGGAAAAACCCATTTTTTCTTTTTAGTCAATGAGGAAAATTGATCAATCATGTGCTCTAATCTTGTGATGCTCCACCACCTGGGAAATATGTGTCCCTCTTCCAATTATTCTCGACATTGGAGCTCTCACTTATTCCTATAGAGATAAACATGTTACCTCCCACCCTATTTACATAGATATATTTTTATACCATAGTATATCTATTTAACATTTTTTAATAGTATTTAATAAAAAGGATGTAAATATTTGAGTAAATTTCCAATCATAACTCTGAATCAAAATGCATGCCTTCAAGGATGTACTTGCAGCTACTTTAGGTGCAAAGAGAACTAAGTTCAAAAAATTATCTACATATTCCTTTACCAATACATTTTCTTAATTTAAACTGAATAAATATAGTATTCAAGTGATTTGAAATTCCTGGGGATTGAATTTTTTTGTTAAAAAATTATTTAAAATCCTCCCACGTCATTCCTTGGTCAAATTTAGCCTCAAAATATAAATCCCTACATTTTCATGCTAGATCCTCCAACATATACATTAAAAATTTGGATGTTTTCTCTACTGGTGTTCTAAGGAAATCTAAGATTTGATTCTGATTATTCATCCACACCTCAACTTTTTCAAGAACTGAATCCCCCCAAAAATATGGATGGATTCTGTTTCTAAAACAGAATAGAGTGATCTACTTGTTGAGAATCATCATTCTTGTTTCATTTATCAATGTATTGAGTAGCCTAAACAGTGCTCTGGATAAGTTTTTAATTCACTTGAGGCTCGAGATCAACCACATTTTCTTATTATTCTTCCCATCGAATCCAATAATGTCTAGTCAGTTGCATTTTCTATGGAAGAACTAAACTCTATTTAGTCACACTCACTAGACACTGAAGCCCTAGAAATTTTATATTACTATCTCTATAAATACCACAACCTTTATTTAAAAACTCCCAGCATTGTATAAATATTCAACATTTTCATAAATAATAAAACCAAATATGATCAATGTAGTCCAAGTGGGAAGTCTCACTACTAATGTATGATATGAAATCCTCATCAACAAATCCCATGATGATGAGATAACAACTCTCCTATAAGTGTAATATAAAACTTATGTACATGAATACCTTGGTAACATGAATTTAAGTATAAAAGGTTTACCTATTTATTTTTAAGCTATATAATTCAAGTCCTTAGGATCCTATATCCTTTCTACAATCCCAAATAGAACGATGGACCTAATGAGACTGATACCATTTCCAAAACAAGGACCAAACATAAATGATACCATTTTTAACATCTTTTTTAAAAGGTTACCTATTTATTATCTTACATGATCAGTTTTCCAGAAAAAGTGGAATAACTCTTAAATGGGTTCTAGGATCAGAAATATGAGGGTATCGTTGCATTCAAGATACTAAGTTTTACCTGGGTGTGACTTAAGTTTAGTCGGCGCAGGCCTCCGGTGAGAAAGACCTGAAAATGGTATAACTGTAAATAAAATAATTAAATAATGATATTTTGTTTTTCAGATGATTATAACTCACAAACGGTGACTCGGATTAAAAATATTAGACCACCACTGAACTTGTGAGGGTATTATTTTTTTAGGCAGATACTAACATTGGCCAGCGCGGGCCAACTATGGAAGTTAGTTTTTGGCCGTGAATAAAATAATTAAGTAACAATTATTTTATTGTTAAAATCCATAACTTCTAAATGGTAACTCGAATTGAAAATTCAAGAGTACCATTGAGTTTTTTGGGACATGTTTACCTTATTTAGAGCCTAACCTCGACCGGCGTGAGTTGAGGGTGAATGTTAATAATTTATTGAACTTTTTTTAAGATGCGTTCAGTAAATGTGCAGGCGGTGTTTCCTATCTTCTCAACTGGTGTTAAGATTAAAACTATGAGGGAATAGTTGAATTCACAGCACCGAGATTCTCTTAAGGAAGGCTTCACTTCAACCACAGAAGGTCAGGAAAAAAGTAAGATTTTAGACATTTAAAAGATTAATAAAATAACAAAGTTATTTTATTTCTTTCTTTCTTTTCCTCCAATGGACAAGAAGTAGTGGCGGGAATAATGACGTGTCAAGCCATTAAATGGATTGACTCCTCAAATACTTTGTAACAAAATAGTTGGAATTAGGAAGGTTCATATTAAATGAACCCTTATTAATTCCACGAGCGTTACTCACCCTCCCCATATCCTATTTATATGGAGCTTGGGGAGAGGTATTGGAATGGAAACACCAAGCGACGAAGTTCTGATAAAGTGCCACGATGCCAACCACTAGGAGGACGGGACTAGTTCCAGCGAGCGGTGACAAGCGACACAGAATCATGAACTGAAGAATGGCGATTGAGTGGTATCATTGGAGGCTTGTTGTAGGGACGAAGAACACCAACTCTTCCTCAAATGCGATGTTCTCAAATGATCTTGAGGTAGGTATTTTATTGTGTTATAATTTCAAGTGATTGTTGAATACTTTTTCCTCCCTCATGTTTTCAAGCTAAAGCGGACAGTGTGGGCCAAACGAACATGGCCTGGACCCTCTACTACCTTTTTTACCCTTACATTCTCTGTGAAATACCATCAACTCAGTAGCATCGGTCCGCCACGATGGTGGTAGCACACCTTCATGCGTCATAGGAGGAGGATGAAGCACTATGCCATGGTGGTTAGCAGAGCAACCGGCACTGTCCAGCCATGGAGGTGGTGCGGCGCGCCGTTATGCACCACCGATAGGCAAGGGCCGTGGCCCAATCGACGACGGGTGAAGAAGGCAGCTGGCTTGAGCCGTCCATATAAGGCGGAGGTGGAGTGGTGTGTCATCGCACGACACTGGAGGATGCCATAGGTTGAAGCTGCGGCAGGTGGAGAGCGACGCGGCCCTAAGCCATGCTAGGTTGGCTGACCCCCAGTCGGCCAAAATGGTCAACCGTTATGCGATGGGGCAGCGCCCCACCGGCTGGCCGAAATAGCCCTGCACCCGCAGGGCTAGCAGTGAAGACCGGTCTACCTTCTAAAAAACCGCGCCAAACAAGGATCGGCCAAGAACACCAAACCCTCCCAATGTATCAGACTCTCCCAAAAGCTGGGCCAGACCCCTAACCCAATTAGATGGGAAGGGCTGAATCCACGACCAATTGGGAAAATGCGGGTGGGCCGAGCCCCACCCAAATGTTCGAGCCAACCGTAGCCTGGGCTCATAAACCAAACATGGCTGACCCTGATGGGATGGACCCAGTAAACTAGGCCAAGCCTTAGTGGGAAAGACCTGAGTGGGGTCAGGTGGACCCGAGGACCTGTTGCATCGGGCTGGCCTGACCGAGTCGGACCGGGCCCAGACCCAACCGGTCCAAAAATAAATAAACGCATGTAACTGACGAGCCGGATGTTCGTTCAACACGCCATCAGTGGCATTGGGGTCCCTTTTCGGAAGCAGTCCCTTTAATGTTTTCCGGAAAGCCTGATCAAACTGGGCCAGACCAAGGTGTGATCACCCCCGTTTCACAGAAAGGGGTATAACTAGAAGATTGGGCATCTGTTTGACGAACCGTCTATGGTGGCATAACCCTTAAGACGAGGTAGGCCTTTTGGTATAATCTAAATTAGTTTTGAAGAATGTTTTAGTGTGACCAGACGGTATTGAACCCAAATCCAACCGGGCCCTCAGAACTAAAATTCTTATAACTCACAGACCGGGCGCCCGATTGACGCACTGCCTATCGCGTTAGAACCCTTATGAAGGTGGTCCTTTGAGATACTTCTTTATGAAACTTAGTTGTGGTTTAGGTATGACCGATGGATTTATTAGGGGTTCTCCCAATCATTCTATGATTGGGAATCTAGTGGCTGGCAGTGAGGTGGAGGTTGGAGACAGATCATACGGAGGTTAGAACCGAGCGATCCTGTGTGGGTCAGCACTTACCGATCCTTTGTGGGTCAGATCCTTTGTGGGTAAGATTATATGTGGTTCAGTTCTTAGCAATCATGTGTGGGTCAGCGCATACCGATCCTGTGTGGGACATATCCTGTGTGGGTCATTACGGGGGTTAGTACCTACTGACTCTGGGCGGGTCGGACCCCATGTGGGTCATTACGGGGGTTAGTACCTATTGATCCTGTGTGGGTCAGACTCCGTATGGTCAGCAGCACTGCCTCTTGGTAGAATAAGATGATATTTCTTCACAAATAATCATTTTTACTTCTATACTTCACTAATACCTTGTGTGAGCTGAGTCTATTACCTTCATGGTATTATCTTTGCGGTTTTACCTATTTGGTACTTTTACCTTCATGGTGTTATATTCATGGTGTTACGTGTGTTTTAATTTTACTTTCATGGTGTTATCTTCATGGTGTTACCAGTGTGGTACTCTTACCTTCGTGGTGTTATCTATGTGGTGTTACATGTGTGGTACCTTTACCTTCATGGTTTTATCTACATGGGGTTACCTTTGAGGTACTCTTACCTTCATGGTGTTATCGTTTTGGTGTTACCTGTGTGGTACTTTTACCTTCGGGGTGTTACCTTTTTGTTAATATTCCCTCATGTATGAGACGTGTATATCTTGATAACATTGGTATATGTATGGGCATATAACTAAGTAGAGTTGTTCACTGCTCTGTGCTTTTTGATTGAGGTCTTGCTTTCTGGTTTTTTGATTGTGGAACTCTGGGAGACCTTTGGGGGACTCAGGGTCCTTACTGATTATTGTTATACTCACTCCTTCACGGGCTTCGCTTGCACCTTGTTTTGTCTTTTGCAGACGACGGACAATGTTGATTGAGGCTGAGGGATCCAAGACTAGACTGTGCTTAGAGGTGGACCATTTGACATGACATGACTCAAGACTACTGATCGCGGTCTATACCTACCCTTCAGGTAGGATCCTTGGTGGATAATCTAGGAGATGTTTTCTCTTTTTAGTTTTACTTGTACTTTTCATTTGGGCTTGTATTCTGACCCATTTACTTTCAACACACTTTTACTATAGCAGTTTACTTTGTGGTTGTTTCTTGTTGTGTTCTTGGATTATCTATTGGTACAGGTTTAAAGGAAATGTCTTCCCATTATGGGGATATGCCTTTCTGGTGCTAGTTACTATCCTCTGGCCAATGGAAGGTGGGATTGGGGTAGTCACGACACGGGCCCCGGGGGGACGGGTCATGGAAAAGTGGTATCAGAGGAGTCGGTTCTACCAAAGAACTATGACTCTGATCTTTTCAATGGACAAATAGTGTTATGTTTTTTGAGTTTGGTTTTCATTTTAGAGAGTCTGGTGTTGGTGCGGTGGCTGATGTATCCATACACCAAGACCCATAATTCTGATTTCTGACTCGGTGCACGAAAACAATGATTGTGTGTGTTTTGAAATTGTTTTTCCTTTGTTTCTTTGGATTCAGCTCACCGGGTATAACTTAATGACTGTGGAACACCTGTTACTTTTTAGGATGCCTCTGTGTAGACAGCCAGCTAGGATTCCCGATAGTGTACATGATGATGGCCAACCGTGCGATGAGGCTTCAGTGTAGGGACCTCTTACTATGTAAGCACCTTAGAGTGGTGAACCAGTAGCACCACCACCCGTTGGGCAGTAGTTTCCACCAGAACCACTAGTAGACAGTAAACGCTGACTGAACGCATTTCATGAGTTTCAGCAGAAGAGGCCTCCATGGTGTTGAGGAGTGATAGATCCATAAGTAGCTGAGGACTAGTAGGAGGTTGTGGGTAGAGGTTTCTGCCTAGTTTGGACTCCATTAGATCATATGGTGATCCTAACTAGTATTCTTTATCAATGCATGACCATGTCGATGGTCCACATGGTGATGAGGCTTCGGTACATGGACTATTTCCCTATATTGTACCTTAGGGTAGTGTGCCAACTATATCATTGCATGTGGGTCAGCAGTTACAACCGGTGGTACCGGTAGAGGACACATGTAGCTTTAGTGCCTTACACATGTTTCAGCGTCATATTCCCCTCATGTTATGAGGATATCCTGACTCGCAGGTGGCTAAGTACTAGCTCAAGGAGGTGTCCGAGTTTCTATCTGGTTAGGGAAACATTCGATCGGATGGTGGTCCTAGTATAGAGCCTTCTACATGGCTTAGTAGGGCGATGGAAGGGTTTAGATTACCCCTATCTTATGATGAGGTGACTTTCTGTGGACAGAGCTTGAGAACCATCCTAAGAGAATGGGGTCTCTTTCCATAAAACATTAAGGGTTATGTGTTGCCAAGAGCTTCTATAGCTTTGATATGACGACATGTCAGTAGCTAAGTATTCGTCGAGGCTTTCCGACTATTCCAGGTACTCAAGGAATATGATATGAACAGTGATTTAGGGATCGTACCTCTGAGAAATATGTGTTTAGGGACATCCAAGCTGACACTATCCTTCGATGTATTCCTAAAAATGTTAGGATGCTAGATAAAATCTGTGTGGTTGAATGTTCCTTGGATTAACAGAGCATCCAGTGAATGTTAGCAGTGGGAAAGCAAGAAATTGACACCAGTCTTAGAGACTTGGGTGTGTAAAATGTTTCGGGAAGGGAAGGGATAAGGACAGATGAATCTGTAAGGTAGAAGATATGGAAGTGTATCTAGGAGAGCATCATGAGGTGGCATACATTTTGACATGTTACAACCACCACCCCAATATGGATCCCACTAGGCTCAGGGAGCTAGTGGAAAGGGGAAGTAAGTTACTTCATGCGGTCAATGAGGGTGACCCAAGGACTCCAGGAATGATTCAAGGTATGTTCGGTGTCTAATACTGTCTTACATATTAATAGACAAAGGTACCAATCATTAATTCTATCCATGAATCTTGTTCAAGACCTAGAGTTTCTGGTTAAACCAATGACTTGACCCTTACGTCTGGAGATACCTCTAGGAGGATACTAAATAATCACACTTATGCTGATAGTGTGATCTGGACCTTGAGATGAGAGTTTTTTTTGGAACCTCTTTGTGGCAGCATCAAGGCCTTATGACGTTAGTTTAGGGATGGACTAGACATCCACAATTCATACTCAGATTTACTGTTTTAGGGAAAAAGAATGTAGTATATCTACAGTGTTGGAATGGGTTTTTCCTTAGTCGGAAAAAAAAAAAGGAAACCCAGCCATCACAGGATAAACTCATGTGTAGAAGGGTGTAGACAATCACTCTTGAGTTAGCCAGCCTTAGCCTCATGGTAGAAAGATTTTTCAGTTTTTAGTTCCCCATAGTAGTGGTAGGGTGTGGAGACATCTTAACAAAAGATGTTTATAGGACTATATCCCCAAAGGGAGAGGAACTTTTGCTTTGGATGAGTACTATCGAAGATTAGTACCTAACTTCTCCAGGTTAGTGGCGCCCTTTTTATATTTTAAGAAGATGGGTATCCTTTTCTATGGACGGGGAAGTGTCAGTAGAGCTTTCGAGATCTGAGACAGATACTTACAAGTGCCCCATATTGAGGCTAACAGAAGAGGGTGTTGGGTATGTAGTCTATTGTGACACATCAGGGACCAGACTAGGTTGTTTCCTAATGTAGAATTGGGCATTGATCACCTACGGCTCACTGTAGTTGAGACAACACAATCAGAACTATTATACCCAAGACCTGGAGTTAGCAGTAGTGGTATTTGTGCTGAAGATGTAGCAACACTACTTGATGGGTGAGCGGTTTACTATTTACTCTGGTCACAAGAGTCTCAAGAATATCTTCCCCTGGAAGGACTAGAACCTGAGACAACAATGATGGCTAGAGTTATTCTAGGACTATGACTTTGAGATAGTCTATACCCTTAGGAAGGGGAATGTGGTAGTAGACGTACTCAGCAGGAGGCCTAGTCTACAGCTGCTGAGTGAGGCGTCAGAGAAGCTATTCGCACTACGAATATCCTTCATGGATAAAGATGGAGTATCTTACCTCTAGTATATGACTGTCACTCCCCCAATTCATCAGTGAGTTTTGGAGGCATAACATGAGGACGTTGACTACGAGGCTCAATGTGCTCAGATATCCTCAGGACGATCTCCTGATGGATTTTCGGAAGGTGTGGAGCATGTAGTTTTCTTCAAAGGACACACCATGGCACCAGTGATTCTATGGGAGGAGGTGTTGAGGGAGTTCCATAAATCCCATTTAGCGGTACATCTTGAAGTGGAAAAGATGTATCAGGACCTCCGGTGTTAGTAATAGTGGCCAGGAATGAAGAAGGCAGTGGTAGAGTTTGTATCACGATGCCTCACTTGTTATAAAGTAAAGACTACGCAGATTAGACATAATTCTTATGCCAACAGGGGACGGAGACCCTTGGATTCGAGGAGGGCGGTCATTTCTTCCTACGTCCTCACCTTGATGAGGATTGTAGAGATTCGGCCGGGGTGGGAAGCTATCTCGGAGGTTCATCAGACCTTTCCAGATCCTCAGTAGAGTAGTCAAGGTGGCGTACCATCTTACTCTTCCCTAATAGATGCACCAGGTGCATAATTGTTTCCTTGAGTCATAGCTGAGGAGGTATGTGAAAGATCCATCACATTTTATCTACTGGGGCGAGGTGGACATCGATGATGGGGAGACTTTTATGGAGTTTCCGGTGGAGATAGAGGATCAACGGGAGTGATTCCTTTATTGATCGGTGATCTCTCTGGTGCGAGTTATGTGCAGCATGGTAACCTCCAGGAGATCACATGGAGCAGAAGGCTCAGATTCATGCTCATTACCCTCATTTGTTTGATTTTCCTTTGTTTTGGTTTTCAAGGATGAAAGGCCCTAAGGTGGAGAGAATTTAAAGATCAGAAAATTTTATATAATTTTTTTTAAATTATTTGGCATTATTTAGACGTCGAAAAATCTAACGGCATGCGATTCCGAGGCCCGGAGTGCTCAAAATGATCCATCAAAATTTTGTTAATATTTAATTACCTTGTGTGAGTAATTTTCCAAAAAAAATTGAATAACTCTTAAACGAGTGCCCGGATCAGAAATCTAAGGGCACTGTTGCATTCAGGATAGCGGGTTTTTTCTAAGAGCAACTTAAGTTTAATCGGAGTAGGCCATCGGTCAGAAATCCCAAAAATGGAATAACCGTAAATAAAATAATTAAAAAAAGTTATTTTATTTTTAAAATTATTATAACTCACAAATGGTGACTCGGATTAAAAATTTGATACCACCACTAAACTCATGATGGTATAATTTCTTTAGGAAGATACTAACATTGGCTGGCATTGGGCAACTATGGAAGTTATTTTTTGGCCGAAAATAAAATAATTAAGTAACAATTATTTTATTATTACAATACATAACCTTAAAATGGTAACTTGGAAGGAAAATTTTAGAGTACCGTTGAGTTTTTTGGGACATGTTTTCCTTAGGTAGAGCCTAACTTCAACGGGCGTGGGTCGAGGGTGAATTTTAATAATTTATTGATCTTTTTTTAAGGTATGTTCAATTATTGTATGTGCGGAGTTTTCTATCTTTTGAACCAAGTATTAGATTAATACTATGAGGGAACCATTGAATCCTCAGTGTCGGGATTTACTTAAGGGAGGCCTCACTTCGACTGCAGAAGGATGGGAGAAAAAGTTATATTTTGGTTATTTAAAAGAATAATAAAATAACAAAATTATTTTATTTCATTATTTATTTTCCTCCAATGGACAAGCGGTAGCGGTGGGACCAAATATGTGTCAATCCATTAAATGGATTGACTCCTAAAATCCTTTGAAACATAGTCATTGGAATTAGGAAGGTTCCTATTAAATGAACCCCCATTAATTCCATGGGCGTTACTCACCCTCCCCCTCTCCTATTTATATGGAGCTTGGGGAGAGGTATTGGCACAGATTCACCAAGCGATGAAGTTCTGATAAAGTGCTGTGATGCCAACCACTTGGAGGATGGGACTAGTTCTGGCGAGCGGTGATTGATCGGCATCGTTGGCAGCTTGTTGGGGGGACAACGAACACCAACTCTTCCCCAAACAGGACATTCTCCAACGATCTTGAGGTAGGGATTTTATTTTGTTATAATTTCAAGTGATTGTTGAATTGTTTATCCACCCTCATGTTTTCAAGATAAAGTGGAGAGATCAGGCTAAACGAACATGGCTCGGACCCTCCTCTACCTTTTTTACCCTTGCTTTCTCCATGAAGGACCACTGGCGCGGTGGCACCAGCCGGCCACGATGGAGGTAGTGTGCCTTCGCGCGCCGCTAGAGGAGGCCACAGTGGTTAGCAGAGTGGGTGTCACTGGCCGGTTGCGAAGGTGGTGTGGTACGCTGTCTCGTACCGCCAGTGGGCTGGGGCGCGGCCGAAGGTACGGCGGGTGAAGAAGGAGGCCAGCTCGAGCTATCCGCGGAAGGCGGAGGCAGAGCAGCACGCCGTCGTGCGTCACTGGAGGAGACCACGGCTCGAAGCCGTAGCTGGTGGAGAGCGGCATGGCCTTGTTCCACACGGGGTTGGCGGACCCCCAGTCAACCAAAATGACCGACAGTTACATGGGGGTCAGCACCCCACCAGCTAGTTGAAATGGCTCCGCACCCGCAGGGCCATTTGGGAAGACTAGTCCGCCTTTTGGTGAATCGGGACAGACGAGGGCTGGTCGAGTGGGCCGGACACGCCCAACAGGCCGGGCTGGACCCACTACCCAGGGGGCCAACAAGGGTGGGTGGAGCCCCACCTGACAGGTCGGGCCAACCACGTCTCAGGCCTGTGAACCAAACTCGGCCGACCCTGATGGGACGGACCTAGTAAACTGGGCTGACCCTTAGTGGGTCGGACCTGAGCGGGGTCAGGTGGACCCCGGGACCTGTTGTGTTGGGCTGGCCTGACCGAGTCGGACCGGGCCCATACCCAACCAGTCCCTAAGTAATGGAATTCATGTAACTAACAAACCGGGTGTCCGTTCAACACGCCATCAATGGCGTTAGGGTTCCTTTTGGGAAGCGGTCCCTTTGACGTTTTCTAGCGGGCCGGACCAAGGTGTGATCACCCTCATTTCACGGAAAGGGGTGTTACTAACAGACCGAGTAGCCATTTGACGAACCTCCTATTTCCCCAGAACCCATAAAAGGAGGTGGTTCTTTTGGAATAATCCATTTGACTTTTGGAGAAAGATGGAGTGTGGCCGGGTTGGATCGAACCTGAATCCAATCGGGCCCTCGAAACTAAAACACTTATAAGTCGCAGACCGGGCATTCGATTGACGCATCGTCTATCTAGTTGAAACCCTTATGACACGGCGGTACTTTGGGATACTTCTTCGTGGAACTTTGTGGAGGATGAGGTAAGACCAATGTCTTAATTATAGCTTCTCCCAAACATGCTCTGAGTGGGAATCTAGTGGCTGGTAGTGAGGCGGAGGTTGAAGATAGATCATACAGAGTTTAGTATTGAGAAATCATGTGTGTTTCAGCACTTACCAATCCATTGTGGTTCAGATCCTATGTTGTTCAGTGCTCAAAGATCCTGTGTGGGTCAGCACATATCGATCCTGTGTATGTAAGATCCTGTATGGGTCAGTGATCATTGATCCTTTGTGGGTCAGTGTATACCGATCTTGTGTGGGTCAGATCCTATGTGGTTCATTGTGGGGGTTAGTACCTACTGACTCCAGGTAGGTCAGATCCTATGTGGGTCATTGCGGCGGTTAGTACCTATCGATCTTGTCTGGGTCAGACTCAGTATGGTCAGCAGCAGTACCTCTTGATAGAATAAGATGATCAAACTTTGCGACTAATCTTTTGTACTTCTATATTTTACTAATACCTACTATGATCTGAGTCTGTTATCTTCATTGTATTATCTTCATGGTGTTACCTGGGTGGTACTTTTACGTTCGTGATATCATCTTCATGGTGTTACCTACATGGTACTTTTACCTTCGTGGTGTTATCTTCATGGTGTTACATGTGTGGTACTCTTACCTTTGTGGTGTTATCTTCGTGGTGTAACCTGTGTGTTACTTTTACCTTTGTGGTGTTATCTTCGTGGTGTTACCTTTGAGGTAATCTTACCTTCGTGGTGTTATCTTCATGGTGTTACATGTGTGGTACTTTTACCTTCGTGGTATTACCTTTGTGGTAATATTCCCTCATGTATGAGATGAGTATATCTTGATAAATTAGGTATATGTATGGGCATATACCTAAGTAGAGTTATTGACTACTCTGTGCTTTGTGATTGAGGTCTTGCTTTATGGTTTTTCCTCTGTGGAACTCTGGGAGACCTTTGAGGGTCTCGGGGTCCTTAGTGAGTATTGTTATACTCACCCCTACACAGGCTTTTCCCGCACATTATTATGTCTTGTGCAAATGATAGACAGCGTTGATCGAGGCTCATTGAGCCCGGACTGGACGGTTCTCAGAGGTGGACCATTTGACGTGACACGACGCATGATTAATGAACGTGAGTTTTACCTACCCTTCAGGTAGGATCCTCGATGGATGATCTAGGAGTTGTTTTGTCTTTTTAGTTGTATATGTACTTTTCATTTGGTCTTGTATTTCGGCCCCTTTACTTTCAAAATACTTTTACTACAATGGTTTACTTTGTGGTTTTTTCTTTTTGTGTTCTTGTATTGTGTGTTAGTTGAAGTTTAAAGGCAATGCCTTCCCGTTATGGGGATACGCCTTTCCGGTGCTAGTCTCCAGCCCCTGGCCTATGGAAGGTGGGCATAGGGTAGTCACGGCACAGGCCCTGGGGGATGGGTTGTGACATCCTTCCCCTCCTCATTGTCATGAAAAGTGATAGTGGTGTTACATGCCTTAGGTGAAATCCCCAAGACACAAAAGGTTCTCAATAAATGATAAGGGATTAAAGAATAGTTAAGGGTGATTTTTCTTATAAAAGAAAAACAACCCGACAAATCATAACATAAACATAAAAACCATTATATGATTCAAGAGTAAAAAATAAAATCTAGATATAAACCAACACTAAAACAATATCATAGTGAAAATGGAAATGAGATATAAAAATAACCCAAAAGATAGTAAGACCCAAATACATCAAGTCACAATCGCAAGTACCACCTGAACATGCTCCAAGCTCCAAATCCACCTGTCATGACCAAGGTATCAAGATACATCACTAAAAAGATATGGTAACTTTCCATTTCCAGTGTCCCAACTGATGACATCTAAAAATGAACCATATTTCCCAAGAAAATGGTGAGTATAAACTCAATAGGTTTTCCCCAAATAATTCCCAACTCATGCCTCCAAGAAAAGATCCGATTAATAAATTTTATATAAAAAGTTAATAATTAATTAAAATCGTTTATATCAAAACCAAAAACAAGTTACATGGAAAACAAAAAACAAATATTGTGAATCATTTCTCATTATTTTTCACATCCATTCTTATGCTCACACACCAACACGCAAACACATACATGCATTCAAAGTGATAGTTCCATACTAATGAGTGGTCTCTCATCAATTCATCAATTCATCAATTCATCACAAGGTGAACAATTTCCAAGTTCCCTAATGGCATATGACCCTTATCAAGGGTCACATCTATAAAATAATGGTTTCCTAGTGGTACACTCTCCCTTATCCTAGGTCACGTCCAAAAAATGAAGTCGTGCCAACCATGTATGCCAAACCCCATGATAAGATTCCATTTCACATAAAACCAATTATTCATTGAAAAAATTTAATCAAACAACTTGTGTACATAAAAAACTCTAATTTAAAAACTGTCATTTTAAATTTATAAAGAAAATATTTTCTGAAAACCATCCAATTTCCCAAAATTCCATTTACATAACCAAAAAAGGATTTTCCATCAATAATTACACATTTTTTTCACAAAAATTTCAAGAAATATATTTTATAAAAACTAAGCCCCTACATTCTAGAATGGTTCAGATGAGTGGGAGGACCCATACCTCTCAAGGATTAGTGAAAACAAAGAACGTAACTAAGACATTATACATCTGTACATGTGGAAACTTACCATTAATATATCAAATAAGATATCATCCAGATCTTCCATAAGGGATATAGATTTATGATCTCATAATTTGGTTGAGATAGAACAATTGTATCTAAGGGGGAGGGAGAAAAACCATGGATTATGGGTGAATTTTAATGTTTAACATACTTTTATTTTTCAAAAGATCACTCTGGATCAAAGGTAATAACCAAAGGAGCCTTGTGAGGGATGGGAGTTCTAGATAATTGAATAATATAATAATAATTAGTGTTTTGCAGCCTTAAATTTAGTTTAAATTAATTTTTTTAGATTAATTAATTCCCATCACACAGTTAGGTAGCACAGTTTGGAAAAATGTTTTCCTACCATGAAGTGCTATTGTCTTTAGGTCATACCTCACATGATTGGATCACATGGTAAGACAAACCATTTTCAAAATTATATTTTCCCTCAATTTCACTTTTCTTGGTTTCCCCTAGGAACTCACGTGGTTTGACCGAACTGTTCACCTCCCAGGTGACTCCTAGAAAAAATTTCATGATTTCCTGGAGATGTTTCATGGTTTCTACTATTTATTCTCAAACCATAAACCTACAATAAAACACACCAAAACCTCCTTGAAACTTCCCAAACTTAACCCAAGTCTTATATATTATCAAGTTACATAAAATAATGGCAAAGTATCTAAAACTAGGGGTTCTACACATTTTCTCTTATTATGCTTATGTGATCATTTATGTATCCTTTATTTACCCTTACTGAGTATTTGATCTAACCCTTTATTATATTTTCCTTCCTTAGTTATGAAGAAAGGTATTATGTATTATATGTCTAATAAGGGTGATATTTATGAAGAACGTATTTAAAGATGATATAGCTCACTAATGAACCATTTTTTATGTATCTATGTTTCAAAAGATGCTAAACCTTTATAATATATATGTGTTTATTTGTAAGATTAAATAGATATTAATTTATTAAGATGTATTATATAGGTATAAAAAACATGGGTCTCTATATTTGGTATAAAATGAGAGGTTTAGTTAACCTTTTTAACTAGGAAGAGAAAACTTTTGTAAAAACCCCTATGATAATCCTAAGTTTAGGAGAATTTCCAAAGTTATGGTAAATAAAAGAGTGTAGTTTTCTATGAAGTTACATCCCTATATAGTTACTACAAGTATATGTATATTTTTTATAGTATAAATAGGGGTTATAGATTTGAAAATGATGAATTGTGCTTTAACTCGATCATCACCATGTGCACGATAACATCCCTTACTACACACCAACTTTGACACTCTCAAGGGATATTTTTTTGAAATTCATAAACTTTTTACAAACTTTGATGAAGGATTTGAATAATAATCATGAATGAACTTTGTTAAACTAAAGGTTTCAAAGATTGAAAAGATGGTGACTTTATTTAGACATCATATAAATGATTATGTTATTTCCTACTATTATTATTGTTTCTCATGTTATGTTGTTTGGTTTTAGTCAATGGATAGAACCAGTATGAATCATGTTAACATTGAATGTAATGGAATGTTTTCTGATTATGAACAACCAAATAAGAAGGTTACTAGAGAAAAATATATTTTTATTATTCCTAATGAGTTATCGTGATATATGATTAATCGTGTATACCTTTACTAACTCTGAGACTCACTAAATAAGACATGGATTGATCTCGATAAGAGGTTGTGTGTTAGAGACCCTAGAAAAAATAAGGCTCAATTAAATTCATGATACAAATTTAGAAAGAGTCACCCAAAATAAGGTCTTAAAGGAATAGTGAAATGTTTTCTATATGGAAATGAAGATCATAGAGAATCTAATTATTAAGGAGTTCAATGTATTATGTGTGAAAACCATGGGAATTATATGATTCAATGCCCAAATCTAAGAGTTCACTCCTAGACCAAGTAAGGACTTATTTTATTCCAATTGTTGAAGTAAAATGATTGAAGTGTATATGAATTGGGATTTGAGAATTATATTTTAGAATTATTATATCAATGATATTTTCGTTTTAAGAATCATGAAACATCTAAAAAATTTCCATATTAGTATTTCTTTTAGGATTTCAAAGCATATGTTGAATGGTACTGATGATCTAGAAAAGTGATTTAATGATAAGGTGGTATTTTATATAAAACACATGCTTGTGGGAAATATAACACTTAATATGTTACAGATGTTGAAGTAGTAATTTTTAGTTGGGATAAAGAGATTATTATCATTAATGAATAAAATTAGACATTATTAGTGACCTTGAAAATTATTAGTGATTTTGTGACAAAGTAATTAATGATGAAGTTTAATGAATTTTCATATTCCCAAAATATATTTGATAATCTATGATTTTATAAGGATATAGTTAATTTTTTGAAAGTAGTTATATTTATATTTATATCTTATGGAGATCAAGGATTAAAATATTTGGTATATCACCTTAAGAGATATTGGGAAAAAATCCTTCAAGGTAACATTCAAACATTTTTGGTATGATTGTGTTTGTTGAAAAAGTGGTTTTACATGATAATTTGTAGAGTTATAGAGATATTTTTGACAAGATATGTTGAAAATATATAATATAAAGGAATACATGCTCTAGAGGTAGTACAAAAAGATCATATACAAGGTGGCGTTGGTTCCCAGTATTTCCCTAATTTTTTTGGGCTCAAATCGGGAGAATATATTAAGGTGTTTTTGTTAAATGAAGTTTCATGAAAGATTTATGGTGGTTTGAAATGTTTCACACAATTCATGTTCTAGGATCACCACATAAAAATATGGAAAAGGCACGAATCCTGTGAAAGATGGTTTTTTGCGTGAAAGATGCGTTTCCACGAAAGAGGATAACATGCCCAATGATACATAAAATAAGGTTTTAGACACTTGGAGAAAGATCTTAAGCACACAGAGGAAGACGCATCAGGGAGTTTTGAGAACACTTTAGTTGAGGTATTAGTGAGATTACATATTGTGATTGGTTAAAATCCATGAGGGATAGTTAGTTCACTCTGAAATTTGTTAAGAGTAGTTCACTTTTAGTGGATTTATTACATTGGCACGTTATCGTTGTATGCTACTTGGACGTAGCCTAGTGAGGGTGAACCAGGTAAAATTGTTGTCTCTCATGCATGATTTCATTTCTATTTATACATTTTTATGGGAAAGAAATAGAACAATGTTTTTTTAATGATGAAACAAGATCAGAAGGGGCTGTTTTTTTAATTTTCTATAAACTGATTCACCCCCCCCCCATCTTAGGTTATTTAACATAGTTGGGATAACAACTTGTATCTGATCCAAAGGTTAATTTCAATGTTTCTCTCATGATGGTTATTAATAACAAAGGGATTATGATCTTTGATGGAAAAAATGTTCAATTATGGAAGAATTATAAGTAGCACTATTTTTTATTTTTAGGAATGGATGTCTTTATAGTAGTGATGCATGGAATTTTAGATGGTATTTTCAGTGGTGCTTTATTAGAATATGAATGAAGAGAATTATATGTTGACGCCAAAGGAATCAGTTTTTTAGGGATATCCTTATACAATTAAATATATATGAAGGTGATTTCATTTAAAACATCACATGATATGTGGGAAAATAGTTAAATATCTATGAAGGTGATTCAAAGGTTAGAGAGACAAAGTTGTAGGTTTTGTGAACAATTAGGAAGATCTTAGAATGTATTATAATGAGTTTTTGATGGATTATTTGACCGAGTGATTGTGATTGTGGAAGATATGTGTGGTATCGGGGAAATTAATTAATATTTAAAAATTGTTAAGTGCATCTTGAGAAGACATCCACCTTATTACACCCTAAAAGTTTATGCATTGGAAGAAAAATATCAAAAGGTGTTGACATTGGATATTTTTCATAGTAATCTTATCGCATATGAGATGATAAATGAGGATATTGAGTCATTAGAAAAATGGAATTCCAAAGAGTTGGAATTCAAGTCCATAAAGAATTTCACCATTTAATATTCTTAGGAAGAAGAGGAGATGGATGAGGTGATGTCATTCCTTTCTTCAAATCATCAAAGAGGAAAAGAGAAAATTCCACTAGCATGCTTTAGATGTGGAAAGGTTGGTCATATTACAGTAAGGTGTCCCAAGAAGTTCCAAGAAGATGATGAGGATGAAGCTGAAATTCACATTAAGAAGTATTCAACCTATGTGAAAGATAAAAAAATATCCAGAGAAATGTATTCAAAAAGAAGAATCTGCTTTCACAAGAATATGAGAGTTCAGATGAATCTGAGGTTGAATAGAAGGAAAACTGCAAACATTGTGGGAAACATTTTATGGTGGTAGTTTTCAGTAGATCCAAAATAAAGGAAGAAATTGAAATTTATGGAGAAGAAGTTGAAGTAAGAGTTGATATACTAGCTGAATTGGAAGCCTCTATTGAAGAGATAGATTATTGGAGAGACAAAATGAAGAAATCCAACAAAGTAATTCATGATGCCAAACTCAATATGTAGCAGCATGAGGAAGAGAAGTCTAAGTTTATGGAAGATATTGAAAAACATAAATCTTCAATGATAGAGAGCTCAGAAAAGGCTATTGATTAATAACTCAAACTCAAAGAACATAAATGTGAAATGAATAGTTTTATTGATGATTGAAAGGGTAAAATAAAACATATCAAATAACTTGAAGTGGAATTTTTCAATCTACAAAAAAATGTTATGTATCAAGAAAAACACTTGACTCTTAGTATGACATAAACAAAGAAAATTATTTATGTTGTATAGAAGTTGAAAGTGGAGAATACAGGTCTAGAAGAAAAGAATTAATATTCAAATCCAAATGATAAGGCTAATATGGGGCTTGATCAAAAACATAAAATAGTCATGGTTGAAGCTAGAATACAAGAACCCACTCCAATATTGAAGAATGATTTGGGTAAAAAGTATAATCATAATATTCATAGATCCGAATGTAAAACTATTGGTACATAAGTGACATGAAAGAATTCACCCCTCATTAGGTGTTACTATTATGGAAATACGGGGAACTCACAAAATGTGTGTTCCATATCCCATAGATACTGAAGGGAAAAAGAACAAAAATGGAAGTCGAATAGAGCTCAATAATCTATAATATCATTTTCAGTTCATTTTTTTTGGTGTGAAGGATTTGTACACCTATCTAGATATTGTACATAAACCATGCAGAGGAATATGTCGAAGCATAACCAAATTGGTTTCAAGCACCCCCTCAATAAATCATCAAGTGAGATGAAAACACAAAATCTATTTATTTCTCATAAAGATGATTTTGGTCCATCATATTCTAAGAAAGATCAATATTATCAATCTATACCGAATATGAAGTAAAAACATGGATCAAAATGAAAAGAGATGATGAGGAAGTGGTTGCAGAGATTTCCCTTAAAGCATCAGATCGTTCCGGTGCATGGATCATTGAAAGTGGATGCACATCCAATATTACAGTCAATAAGAATATTATTAAAATAATAAAATATAACAAGGAAGGTGTTGTAAAATTTTGAAATGATGAAGGCCTAATGATAATGGGCTCAGGAAAATCCAAGTTTGGGGGGTAAAGAAATGAGACGTGTTGATGTCTTAGTTATTAAATGTCTCTGTAGTAATTTTCTTAGTTTCAGTCAACTATGTGACTTTGGGCGTAAGATAAAATTTACTAAGAAGATGTGTATTTTCAAAGGAATGGATGGTATAGTTGTTCTATAGGGATAATATCAAAAATTAATATCTACCTTGTAAGTGGAGTAGAATATATGTTCTTTTTATCGAGAGAGGAAGGAAATAAGTTATGGAATAAAAAGATTGTCTATCTATGCCAACCATCCCTACAAGATCTGGTCAAGTGTGATGTAGCTCAAGACCTCCCAAATCTACCATGTGATCATACTCATATGTGTGATGCTTTTCAACAGGGGAAGATCATTAGAAATATGTACAAGTAAAAATTAAAAAAAAAGTCAACAAGAGTTCTTGAATTGGTGAATGCAGATGTATGCGGACCTATTTTACCCAGATTCATTGATGGGAATAGGTATTAAATTCTTTAAATTGATTATTTTATTAGGATGGAATGATTATTTTTAATTTCCCATAAGTATGGTGTGTTCAGTTTTATAAAATAGTATCAGAGGCAATCTAAAAGGAATCTTGGATAGAAAATTATAATGTTTCTTATTGATAATGGTATGGAATTTGCAAATAGTCAAGTGTAATATTATCTCAAGAAACAAGGGATAAGGCATAATGTTTTATCTACGATAACTCCTCCACAAAATGGAGTGGTTGAGAGGAAAAATTGGATTATCAATAACATGGCCAGAACAGTGCTTATTGAAAAAGACCTACAAGAGAAATTCTGTAAGGAATCAGTTTTGACATCGGTTTAGATATCTAACAGGTCTTTATTGTGTTCAAAGGAATGAAATACTCCATATGAGATGTTATATATAAAGAATACAAAATTTAAATACTTTTGAATCTTTGGAAGTAAGTTATTTATTCTCAAAAAAGAAAAACATATAAAATTTGAGTCATGTGGAGATAATGGGATATTTCTTGGATACTCAGGAAAAAGAAGAGCATATAAATGCTTGAATAAGAGGCTGGGAAAAGTAGTTGAAATAAATGATTTCACTATTGTGGAAAATTAAATGAATACTCAACAACGTAGTAAACATTTTCCTGATGAAACTGATGAGGAGGTAAGAAACACAGGGGGGACAATTGGAAGATACTAATTCAGAAGAATAAAATGATGATGACAAAGATGAAGTAAAATATGTATCTATGTAGAAAGCCAAAGAGTCAAGCTAAGATTGATAGAAAATACATCATTAGTGATTATACAATTCCAGTTTATACATGAATAATGAAGTCATTATAGTAAGAATCTTTTCTATCTTAGGTAGATCACAATGTTTTAATGAAGCAGCTGGAGATGAGAACTGGGTATAGGCCATGAATGAATAGATTGACCAAACTGAGATCAATCAAACATTGGAGATTTTATAAGGCCAAAAAATAATACTATCATCAATCTAAAAAGGGTCTTCCACAATAAGATGAATGAATATGGAATAGTTATTTGAAACCGCTGCTAATCATTTTTTTTTCAATTTCTAATGGTCGATTTAAGGGTTTCTGGTACCCGATACAGAACATCACTGCATCCAAAACACCACAACCAAGCATCCAAAACATTCAAATTTCAAATTTCAAAAAATCAAAGTAGAGAGACATGCCCTCGATCCGCGCACCATCCAACATACCACCCACCTTTCCACTCATCTGACTGCGCACAAACCAATAGGCCAAGCCTCAGATCAAGAATCAACACCACGCGCCACTATTCAACACGAAATCCAACATCATTCCGTCGGCGAGACAAACCGGACTGGCCACCATCATCACGAACCTTATCGGAACATAGGAACCCGACTAGCATTCCTTGTGATTCTTCCCTATCACCACTATCAGCATCGAACTGTCGACCACACACCAAATTCACCAGTGTTCCTCGCTGTTGCTGCCATCAGCAACCACCAGCACAGATACTGGTGGGAATCACCATTTCACAATAAGAAACAAACAAAACATTGAATTTTGAAACAAAGTATGATTAGTGTGAAAATGGTACTCCCGAATAGAGGACATTGATGTTAATGAAAATTTTCACCTATTTTAAGGCAAGATACAATCCGATTATTCTTGGACATAGCAGTGCAATGAAGGTTAAAAGTTTTCCAGATGGAAATCAATTCAACATTTCAAAGTGGGGTTCTAGAATAATAAGTTTATATTGATAATTTAAATGTTTTCTCATTCATGAATATGAGAACATTGTTTTTCGGCTGAAGAGAGAACAATATGGGTTGAAACAAGAACCGAGAGCATGATATTCAAGGATCGATCGGTTTTTGAAAAATCATGGTTTTCAATGTGGTGGATTTGATTACAATATCTATTTTAAAGATGATAGTAATCAAGGATGAAGGTTCTAGTGTATCTCGATGACATAATATTTGGTAGATCAGATGAAGCTCAGTGAAAACAGTTTTCAGAATTCTTTAAAAGTGATTTTTAAATGTCAATGATTGGTGAGATAATTTTTTCCTTAGTTTAAAGGTGACACAAGAAAAGAATAGAAAATAAATTTTCCAATATAAATATGCCAATGGGATTTGAGAAGATTTTGAATGGATAATTCTAAGGAGATGATGACCCCAATAGCTACCCGAATGAAGCTATCATGGGATGATGAAGGCAATGTGGTTAATATCATAGAATATAGGCAAATCATTAGAAGCCTATTTTGGTTAACAATGACATGACCAGATATTGTTTTTTCCACATTCCATGAAGCAAGGTGTCAAAGTAATCCCAAAAAAGTAACATTATTTTAGTAAAAATAATTATTCAGTATATCAACAACATAGTGGATTTCAGTTTTATATATATTGACAAATCTTGACCAGTGTTATTGGGATATATTGATGTATATTAGACCAGATCAGTAGATGATATAAAATCAACATCAGGTTATGTATTCTATCTTGGCGGGTTGTGTATTTATTGGCTAATAAAGAAATGATATTTCATTTCATTAAGCACTATCAAATATGAATACATTATGGCCACTCAAGAATGAACACTATTATTATGGATAAAGAAGAAGGTTGATGATATGGGAGTTAATGTGAATTCTCCAATCATAATCCATTTCAATAATTCAAGTTCTATAAATCTTATAAAAAATTCAGTCCATCACTAAAGGAAAACTAATGTTGAAATAAAATATCACTTTATAATGGATAAAATGGATAAATGTATTCTTAAGTTGGAGTATGTTCTTATAAAACTATAGGTTGTGGAAATTATAACAAAGGTCATACCCAAAGAAGTTTTTGAATTCCATCAACAAGCTCTAGGAGTTTATTAGAATCCATACACTTGAAAAAGAGTGTATGTAGGACCCCCTATTTCGGAGGTATGGTGTATTTTCCCTAATGTATTGATTAATGTTCTTTATCCTGTTTCATACGAAAAAGGAGTGATCATCAAGTTCATTGACAAAGAGAAATATATTTCAGATAAAATGGTAAAAATGTATTAATCAAGATAGTGGGAGAAGCTGGTAGGGGGAGAAGCTGATATGGAGAGTAGTAAAGTTTCATGTCTTTGAAAAACCATGCAATGCTTCGGTGACACGATGATAAATTAGTGTTATGGGGAAATAGTTAGAGATTATCTTGGACATATTTAAGAATTCCAAGACACAAGAAACAAATTAGTGACATAGGTGGAGTTTCTAATATAATGATTCTAGATGTGATCAATTAAA
This sequence comes from Viscum album, assembly GCA_963277665.1. Taxonomy (NCBI): domain Eukaryota; kingdom Viridiplantae; phylum Streptophyta; class Magnoliopsida; order Santalales; family Viscaceae; genus Viscum; species Viscum album. The sequence goes on from OY728146.1 coordinate 47,770,239, forward strand.
GTATATATATCATGACAGATGAGGTTCGTGATGAAAGCTATTTACTGGATTTGGAATGAAGTGTTTCATTGATGAACTTTTCATGATACTCTTGTTTCTCACACTGAGCATTGCTCATGTGGGCATAGAGTGTGTGTTGAGTAATACATTTATCACTATATGAATCAAAATAAGTGAATGGTGGTAGAAGATGTAATAATATTTAATGAATTGTCAAAATTTTAACAGTTTTCAACAATCCCAAAGGGGATATTGTTGGGAAAAAATCCATCAAGGTAATATTAAAGAATTTTTAGGTTGATTGTGTTTTTAAAAAAAGAGGATTTCCATGATAATTTGTGGAGTTAAAGAGATATTTTTTACAATATATGTTGAAAAATATCCAATTGAAAGGAATGGATGCTCTAGAGGTGGTATAAAATGATCATATAAAAGTTCGCATTGTTTCCTAGTGTTTTCTAAATTTTTTAGGCTCAAAATTCGGATAATGGAGAAAGGTTTTTTTGGAAAATTAAGTTTCATGCAAGATCAAAGGTGGTTTGAAATATTGTGCACAATTAATGTTCTAGGTTCACTACATAAAAATACAAAAAAGGCATGAAGCATGTGAAATATGGTTTTTTTCATGAAAGATTAGTTTGCATGAAAGAGGCTTACGCACCAATGAGATATAAAATGTGGTTTTATGTTCTCTAAGAAGGATCCTATGTGCACAAACGAAGACATGTTAGGATCATTCATGTATGTTCATATGGGTCTATAAATAGGCGGCTACCCCTTCATTTCATTAACTCGACACTTGTAGAAATTAGTGGCTCTGAATCGCATAAGATTGTGTGAAAAGGGAGTTGCACGTAATAAGAGAGTTTCACATAAGAAGAGGTTTTCATGAAAAACATAAAATTTGCATGCAATTTGATTTTACATGATAAAGAAAAAATTTCACACAAATTCATAATTTTTCATGCAAGGTACTCATAGTTTTCACGACAGATAGAAGTTTCCTAGTAATACTACGGTAAAGGGGTGTTCATCAAGTGGATGAAAGTGGAACTTAATGGTACACTAAAAGAAGTGTAAAGATCATTTATTAAAGTGACCAAGAGGATTATTATGAAGGATAAGTGAGTAAACATCCATTTAGAGAGTAGTGAGATTTCATATTGTTATTGGTTGTAAACCAGGATGGAGAGTGAGTCCGCTCTGAACATTTTAAAAAGCAATGTGCTTTTATTGGATTTGGTAAATTAAAAAATTGTCATTGTATTCTCCTTGTATGTATCACAATGAGGGTGAGCCAAGTAAATTTGATGTGTTTCGTGAATTATTTCATTTATTTTCATTCATTTCTATCAGAAAGAGATAGAAGAGTGTTTTGATTAACAACGAAACAAGATCCAAAGGAGAGGTTTTTTTAATCTGGCATACCATGATTCACCCCCCATCTTACAGTATTTAACCTAGTTGTTCTAACAAGAACTATATTGAAATTTTTAGGGGAGTAATTTTAAGTTTACTTTGTAAATTTAGTGTCCTTCTTCATAAATATTTGAATTTTGAATATGGTTAAATATATTTTAGAATGTTTTTAAGGATTAATACTTTTTGAATAGATTAATTTTGACTTTGGGTGTTACTATTGAGGTTTAGAGATTAATTAATTATATTTTATAACTTTTTCTAACCTTTTTTGTTTTGAAAAATATATATAGACACATATAAATACATTTCACAATTTAATGAATCTTATGATCCATTTTAGTGCTTAAAACAAAAAAAAATCATCTTGGATATTCATTTCATGGATTTAATAAATTAAGTGGAAATTTTATTAAAGCACAACCAAATGATAAAATTTTACTTATTAAATAAAAAAATATCATAAAATTATATTTTCTAGTGTTCTATATATTGATAGTAAAATATTATCTCAACATTAGGAAAAGAATATTGAAAAAAATATCATCTTATTACCTTTATTTATGATGAATTAATTATATTTTTCTTACTTCTTTGGTTTAGGGGTTTGTGGTCGTTATTTTTCTCATGATTATTCACTTTTTTGTGATCAATGATTTGTAGAAATTAATTTGACTTGACTTTTATATTTTAACTTTAAACTATTTTTTTCCTACCTAGAAACCTAGTTATGTTTTATTCTTGATGACCATTGTACTCCCATTTCACTCTTGTCAATAAAATGTTTTATTAAACTTGTTTAGGATGTGAGTTTTCAAAAAATGTGTTTCTAAATATCAAACCCTTGATTTCCAAGATAGATTTCAAATTATGTTGATGCAATTTTTCAAACTGGTAATGTAACACCATGACATTTTTAAAGAATAATATTGTGTTCAAGAGCATATACAACATAAAACATCGACCTTAAAAGACTCGCGAAATATATATTTTAAATTTGATTGTTATAACTTAGTCGTTAAATTGATGGGTATGAATAGGATTAAATAATTTATGAAATATATTTAAATTACCTACTCAATATAAATTTATTGATAAATTATTAGTAAATAATCACTCAATTTTTAGTAAAGTCATTTTATTCATCAAAAATATGTTTTCTTCATAAATGATTTTAATTTCACTTTATGAGAAATTAATAAAATTAATTTTTTGGACACTTTTAGAAAATTTAATTGATAAAATTAACTTCCTTTTTGATGTCAGAATATGAAAATTATATTAGGATGAATTTTTAGTATTTTTCTAAAAAGTTTGATTTTTCAATGAATAGAGAAAAATACTTCTTTTTATTAAAAACTTTTTTAAAATATATATTGTATTTACATTTTAATTATTTAAATAATGTTTAATAATGAATAATTTAAGTGAAATTTACATATTATATATAAATTTATATTAATTTTAATTCATATAAAGAGTATTACTAGTCATATAGTCAATGTAAAATCATCTTTTCATTAAAAAATGCATTTTTCAGAAAACTGCTTTCAGTCGCGCTTGAGGGTTTAATTTTCAATTAAATTATTCCACTTAAATGAATTGAATTGGATAAAATGGATTCCCTATTTTAAATAATTATAATTAATATTTGGTAATAAGTTCAACTTGATTTTGTTTCATAATGAATAGTAAAAAAAGTAAAAATTTGTTACTATGGTTAAGGGTAAAACAAGTTTATCGGGGGTTAACCTAAAGAGATAAGGGTTATAATTACCTAAATACTTGTCTAATTTCTATTTTATATCCATATTTTGACCATATATAACCAATATTTAGGAAATATTCCATTTTGGATCCATATAACCATAATTATGACCTTTATAATAATTTAAGTAAAGAAAAGGAAAAAATATCCCTCTTTTACTTCCAAAAATATTTTAATTATTCACATAGGGTTAAAGTTGAGTTATGATCCATTATAAATATTTATTTAAAGGATAAATAATTTTTATTTAACAGGGTAATTTATTTATAATTATTATTAATTATATAATTACCTTAAATTCTTATGCAACTCTAATACAGTAATTTTTTAATTAGAAGGAAAATAATATAAATGATTTAAAAATATTAAAAGTAACATAAATTGATTGAATTGTTATGTAAAATGAATTTTTAAAATATTTATAATATTTTAGTGATGTTTTAATGGTATATATTAGAATTCCATTTTTTCTTGATGTTTTTAAATTCAAATTAAATGAATAGTGTCAAAATTGACATTAATAATATTTTATAATAAATAATATTTTATTAAAAGATTTATAATTTCTTAAAATATCTTATTCATACACTCTAATGGAAAACCATTTATAATATCAAAAATGATCCATTTATGGTCTTTTTGTTCTTTTATAGGGGCTTTCTTGTACCCAAAAATGTAAAAACCTTGTTACTGCAGTAATTTTCAAAAAGGGTTAAAGTGGGTTAAAACAAAAAATTAAGTGTAAAAACATAATTTAAAAATATCCAAATTTTATTATATGAGAATATTTCGGACCAAACTAATATTTTACTAGAAACTTATCAATTTTTAACCATTTTAATATAAAAAATTATTTATATAAATTTAGTACATTAGGAAATTCAAAGAGTGTCCCTCCCCTCTATTATAAACAGAAACCCACTATTCTCTCCTATACAAAATTAAAGAGACTTTTGTTCCAGAAAGAATATCCAAATCTCTTACTGACATCCCTACCCATGACCTCTATCCCTCAGTTTGATCATTAAACCATTATAGGAAGATTTTAGGTTTAAATACAAATAGATTTTTTGAAGAAGATGTATAATTCTTAACCATGAGTTTTTGTTTTATTTATTCTTCCACCCAATTTAAATATTATTAAAACATAAAGATATAATAATAAAATTATCTATCATATAAGTATATTTTATTATTTTAATTTCATAACTGACATCCATCTCCTCTTCCATCAAAGGTGAACTGAAACAGTCGATCATTTGTACGGTGGATTACTGCCTCACGAACCGATGTAATTTGTTTTCCATCACCACTACTCGATGAAATATATAAAGATATATTTATTATATATATATATATTATATTTATGAAATAATTATACTTCTTTAATTATAATATCATATATACCTTCTTACCTTTCAATATTTTGGAAAATGATAATAATTCTCATGCGTACAAGAGGACTACTGCCTCCACGAAGCAATGTGATACATCTTTTTTTTAAATGAATATTAATATGGATATATGTAAATATATATTATATATCTGAAATAATAATGATTCTAAAATTTTGAATTAATATTTACCTTTATTTAATTCTATTCATCAAGAAAATAGAAACAAAATTCATGCGTATGTACGGCATACCGTCCATATGAATGGTGTAATTAATTTTTATATCTTTACTTTTATAGATAGATATAAATATGTATATAATGATTTTATATTATATTTTCATCATGACTAAAATTATATATATTATGGAACCCAGATCAATTCACAATGACCAAAACTACCAAACCAAAACATAAATGAAAACAAAACTATTGTTACCCGAAATAGTGATTTGAACAAAGAATTTTTAATAAAAAGGTAGTGAAAGGTTATGAATAAATAATATATGGTAGGTTATATATGATTATTATTATTTAATATATTTATTATACATGAATTTTGAACACTTATGAAGGAAGTTGGTCCTAAGGTAAGGGATTTTTGTCTCACTTTTATTTATATGGGAAACATGCCTTATGCACCACTTGTTTCTATTGTGTTGTGTATACACTAACCATAAATATATTTTATTGATATTATCATTGTTTTATATAAATATACATATAATTTTCTTTTCTTCATGGGGATTATGATTCAATAGTTATTAAAGTGGTAAGGGTTTTATGTTACAATCTCATTGTTTATCGAGATTATTCATTATGATTTTGATGATGAAGTATTATGATATATATAATAAGAAACTTATTAATTTTATTATCCTATGGTTATTTCTGTAAATTAATTTTTTTCCTTTCATTTTGATCACTTTATGTACTCAGGAGTCTATAAGAATGTTTTTAAGGAAACCCAACTTTATTTCTATCTTTGATCGATAATCATTTCTCTTCCATGAACATATTTTTTAAAAATTGGTTAAATAATTTTTTTAATATTCTAAAATGATTGTTTAAAGTCATTTTTACCATTTTTTACTTTTTACAAAATTGTTTAAAAGGAATCTTCTAATCTTTTTCCAAAAAAATTACTTTTTACTATTTTCCAAAAATGATAAAGGAGACTTTATTTTAACATGCATGGCATGAACAGTATTTACCACCACCATGAACAATAAATTATTTAAATAATACTTAACAAGTTTCAAATTTCATTTGAAAAGAAGATTTTTTCATTAATATTTTGGGAATTTTTAGATTTTAAAAAGCGATTTTCAATGTGGAAAGGGTATTTTCCCAAAGAATATTTTAATGCTCTTTTAATAGTACTTATTTTCATCAATGAAAAAAACACTTCATTCTACTTATGATCTTCAGAGGATACAATCCAATTTTACCATCCTTATTATTTCAATATATGTTTTATAATTATGATGACAATATTATTATAAAACCCATTTCTTTGCTATGTGTTATACTCTAATGAAATGTTAATGAATCCCATTACCTTTCTATGAGATATTATATGGTAAATGTTTTATGATTTTATGGCACAAATCAGTTTGATTTTTATTATATGAATAGTGGTGTTAGAATTATATATCCCTCAAATTCATTTGGAAAATATGGATAACTCGTGAGGTAAGTATGTTATGCATGAACCAAACTTCATGTTCACAATTTCATTTATGGGCCAAGTTTTCATGCATTTAAGATTAATCATGAGTATGTCTTTCATGTCCATAATTTTATGCATGGACTAAGATTTTTTTTCCATAATATTATTCATGGGCCTAGTTTTAATGTACATAATTTTATGAAAGGGTATGATTTCATGTCCTTAACTAAATAAATGAACCTGTTTTCATTAATTCATGTTCACAATGTAATAAGCTTATGTTTTTTCGCATTCCTATGTCTATGTTATACTCTCATGGATCTTTCTCATTGATTTACTTTATGATTCATATCTTATTAACTTCCAAATGTTATTCCATGACTTAATATTATGATATTTGATATACAGGGTATGGTTTGAAAATGTAAAGCTCATATTTTCATACCCTTATTCTTATATTATTCTTATGTGATCATTGATATCTCTATTATTTACCCTTACTAAGAATCTAAGCCCACTATTTCATATGGTTACCTTCCCCATGTTAGGAAGAAAGGTATTATGTATGATGGGTCTAAGAAGATTTCTAGTTATAAATAACATGGTGTAAGATGATGTAGTTCACTTGTGAACCGGTTGTTTATGTATTCAAGTTTCCAGAGACAATAAACCTTTATGGTCATCATGTGTGCATTTATAATATTAAATTAATTTTAATCTGTTAATATGTAATATCTGTGTATAAAAATCTTGGCTTAATATATGAAAGTTATAGATTCAAATTACTTTTTTTAATGTTGTTTTCATATTGTTTTCAAAGACAAATTAAATGAATAATGTAAAAAATTACATTAAGAATAATTTATTTAAAATAATATATTATTTATTAATTTGGAAATCATAAAATTAATTAAAGGGGGTAATTAAAATGATAAATGATTTAAAATTTCATTCCTTGGCCATTTATGATCCAATTTTCACCTTCTGAGTAAAATTATAGCCCTTTAATGTTGAGAAAAGACATTACAACATTTAAGGTAAAAATTTGTTAACCAAGGAATTAAATGAAAATATAAGGTTTGAAATGATATCTAAACCTATATAAAAATAACTGGGTAACTATAATAAGACTGTATATTCCTTATCTTCAAATACATGTCATATTATTATCATTTTACATTACTCGGACTGTCACGACCCCCTCTCCACAAGGTGTACCCATCCTGGGCCAGCAATGTGAGAAGGGAAAAAATGACCCCCCCGAGTCCCACCTCCAATAGGCCTCGGGTTGGAAACTAGCACCGAGGGTATAGTAAACACACATGTGAGAAGTATTACTCTCTAAGAGAACACATGCGAAAGAGAGAGAGATAAGATATACACCAACCAACTCCAACTCAGACTGAAATATAAATGAAAACCCAAGTAAACATATGTAATGTCATACAAAACTACTACAACTTGAAGGGAAAAACTCTAAGTACCCAGAAGAAAGTAAAAATAGCAACAACCACAAGCCCGAACAGATCATGAAACCCCAAGCTAGTAGAAACCAGCTTGATCTCCAACCTACTCCTAGTGTCCTGAAAAACAGTTTACATAAACATAAGGTGAGTTTAACAATATACTCAGTAGTATCCTCCTTGAATCCTCTCGTGAAAAAGTAAAGACATCATGCTAAAGCACGGTGAACAATAAGTGACACTAACTCGTCACTTAAATAGTTACACTAAGTTTCCAACCTCATTGTGGCTACTCTCACCAACTAATGCATAAATGAGTATATAATATAATAAATAATATCAAGGGTACTCTGCTACTACTTCCCCACTGGTTTGCCGCTCTTCCCCAACATCGCACATCCTAAGAATCTATCTCCAAAACGGCATGCCCACAGACACTTAGGCGAAGCACCACAACATGCACCTCATGCAACAAAACCACCACGTCCACACAAGAATGTGACCAGGTAGTTTTTGAGAGCCACCATAGCTCGTATAATGTGTATCGTACGCCGGGTGTTATACCTCAAGCCATTACAGCTCATACACTGAGTAAGGATCCTCAAGCCATCATAGCATATAAACGTTACACCTATAGTAGTCCATAGGATACTATATCCAGAATATATGTGTGTGAATAACCACAAGACATTACATCCCTCTAAACACATATATGGGGAAAACTAACCATTGTGCCTACCAGTACAAGTAACTACCAATAGAAGAGAGTGGGGACAGAGGGTGTAGTCATTCATCCATCCTCCCATCAAAATGTTGGGTAAAACACCCCCCAGGGCTCAGAATCCTTGGGGTGTCAGTTACCCTAACTGACGGGGTGGAGTAGTGTATAGAAACACAAAAAGTACAGAATATATTATACCTTACAACCACACTATGGGAATAACCTAGTATTGGACTCAACTACAGTTAACGTCTCTCATATTCTCGGCTTCCACTTCAAGGACAAGGTATCCTATAAGCACACAACCATTTAAAAAGCTTTATTTCCTTACTTAATTCCCTTTTTATCAGTTCCAAATTAATTTAATTAATTATTTTAATATTAATTAACCATTAAAAATTCCACATTAAATTTCATTAGCATCACCCAAAGTCCACTTTCCCTTTAAAATTTTAACCTCAGTATTTTGTTCCAGCAAGATCCAACCCCATGGGTTAACATCGTTTATTCAATTATTTTTTACAACATTACCTTCCCATATTCCTAGACAATATAGAAAAATATTATATGCTACTAAACATAAGGGGGATCAACATGGTGAATTGATGAACTACACATCAATTATTTGTCTCCTACAACAAGATCATAGACCCATCCTCCCTTGAGAAGATAGACATAGAAATCACATGGCATACCCCGCACGTATTCACCCCTTTTGGAAGAAGGGTAAGAAAGACCAGCGGCCCTTAGTAGTGGAAAAAGTAAAGAAGATAACCAGTCAAGGAATCATCAAGCATCCAAACATCAACATCCAACTTGTTCCATCATCCCTGGTGTCCTCTTTGGCACCCACATGCATAAACTGATGCCTCTTGCCACTCTAGGCGTCAATCGCTTCCACAACCAACAGGCCTCCCTGCCCCCACATATCACAATACCCATCCAGGCTCAAACCACAACACAAGCAGTGGGAAAACAAATATCATATCAAAGGGGCCCTTAGCCCTTAAACAAACCATAGGGTAACTCAGAATCCTACAAGGAGTTGTCTTTTATCAAACAACCAATTCTTTAATCCATCTTGGATTAACCAATTTATTATTCATAGGTTCTAAATTAGGGAAACCTAACCAGTAAGCTATATCAAGTAATTAAACAAGCTTATTGCACCAATTTTATTAACATCAAATTATAACAAGAAGAACCATATTCAATTACATGACTCTTTATCTTTATCCAAACAATTATCAATTAATTCTCGCTTTACATTCTTTACCAATTTCCATCAAGAACATGCATAGATATTACACTATCAAGAAAACCAAGAGGCAATAACATACGATCAATATCAATATATTTATCTGGTTCCAATATTTAATAAGTCAATTCCATTGTGATCTAGTGGGATAAAACATGATAACTATATAGTTTCATGTAGAAGAAAAGAGAAGAAACTAATCCCCTACCTCAAATAGTTCTTGACGTTCTTTATATGAGAATGAGCCAGACAATGGGTTATGATCTCCTCCCCTAGTGAAAACTGTATCCACCCGAGGATGTAGAGACATCACCACACTGGTAAACACCCAAGAAAAGTCCATTAAGAACAAGAAGATAGAATTTCATAAAAGGAAGAGGGGAAACAAGAAGATATGAACCCAAAATAATGACAATAGAATATACCTTATATCTAAGACTGATCGATATTGCTTGATTGCATTAAAATAGAGCAAAACAAATCCTAGGAAGAAAGTTTGATTGAAAAACTTCTATAGAAAGGAATAGGATGTTCAAGCATCTCACACCTGAGAACAAGGAGGAATAACTAGGGAGGAAGATATATCATCCCATTAGAAGATTTAACGGAGAAATGGATTAAGATAGGATGGATTTTCTATTAAAAGTGGATTACATTTAACCACATGGTTTGACCATGTAGAAAAAAACATCCCGATCCTTAGGAGAAATTAACATAGGAGTTATGACCTTTAAATCGGCCTTAGAGTCCTTAAAATGAGTCTTTTAATGAATTTTACATCAAAGGAAACATCAAAGGGGTGAAACTGGAAACACTATTCACAAACTCAAAATTTGTCAAAAGAAATAGAGGTTACCGATGGACCTCACCATTTTGGAAACACTGTTCACCAACTCAAAATTTGGTAAAATAAATAGAGGTTACCGATGGACCTCACCATTCTAGAAACATTGTTCACGAACACAAAATTTGGAAAAGGAAATAGAGGTCACTGAGGGAACCTCAGCGTTCGAGAAACACTGTTCATGAACTCAAAATTTGGAAAAGGAAATAGAGGTCACCGATGGAACATCACCGTTGCACTGTTCACATAAGGTTACCGATGACACTGTTCATAGAAGGTCACCGATGACACTGTTAACATAAGGTCACCGATGTCACAGTTCACATAACGTCACCATTGTACAGTTCACATAAGGTTACTGATGACACTATTCACAGAAGGTCACCGATGACACTATTCACATAAGGTCACCGATGTCACTGTTCACATAAGGTCACCAATGCACTGTTCACATGAGCTTACCGATGACACTGTTCACAGAAGGTCACCAATGACACTGTTCACATAGGGTCACCGATGTCACTGTTCCCATAAGGTCGTCGTTTCACTGTTCACATAAGGTTACTGATGACACTATTCACTGAAGGTCACTAATGAAACTATTCACAGAAGGTTACCGATGCACTATTCACAATAGTCTACCATTGAAACTGTTCACCAATGGAATTGTTCACAGATAGTTACCGATGCACTATTCACAACAGTCTACCATTTGAATTGTTCACCAATGTAACTATTCATAGAATGGAAATTTCGCAAAGTGTTGTGGATATGTCATCTTGACCTCCCGAAACACCTCAAACACCAGCTTCTTGCAAAGGAATGGACCAGAGAGGTATCGCCCATTAAATCAGATACCTCTCAAAACATTATCATCCTTGAGAATTCAAAACCCACCTAAAGGGAAAATGAAACGGTGTCCGAAAAACCACACATCGAGATTCCTCTCAAAATAGAGCAAGGCATAAGAAGTAACAAAAGAAATCCATATTAGAAACATGAAAGGTATAAAACCAAAAAGTATACAACGATACATGAAAAGAGTTAAACATCAAACAACTCTGGGTAATGAGCACATATCTGTGACTCACATTCCCAGGTACTCACCTCCATGCCACTGTGTTGCCACAAGAGACAAACCAAGGGGATAAAACACTCATGAAACACCTTATCTTTGCGGTCTTGGATCTCCACAGGTCGCTCCTCAAAGTTTGCATATTCATCAACATTGATCTCTCCCCAATAGATGACATGAGAGTCATCACGAAGATAATGACAAAGTTGTGATACATGGAAAACATCATGTATATGATTCATCTCTGGGGGAAGTGCTACTCGATACGCCATAGCTCCAACACAAGCTAAAACCTCGAAAGGCCCAACAAACTGAGGAGAAATATTACTCCCATGACCAAACCTTCACTTCCCATGATGGGGAGTCACCTTTAGAAACATGTGATCCCCAACATCGAGCTTTAAGGGTTTCCTCCTTTGATCGACATATGATTTATGATGATCTTGTGAGGTCTTCATCCTCTCACGAATCATATGAACTATCTCTATTGTATTCTGCACTAGTTCTGGTCTGAGAATTTCTTTCTCTCTAACCCCAGTCTAGCACAATGGAGAATGGAAAGTTCAGCCATAAAAGGCTTCAAATGGCATCATACCGATGGTGGAGTGAAAACTATTATTGTAATAAAACTCCACCAAGGGTAAGTGCCTCATCAATGAACCTCCAAAATCTAGGACACAGGAGAATAACATGTCCTCAATATTTTGGATGGTTCGCTCCGTCTGACCATCCAACAGAGGATAAAAAGTAGTGTTAAGGCATAGCTAAGAACCAAAAGCTTGTTGGAGACCTCTCTACACCCTAGAGGTAAAATGAGGATCACGATTAGAAATGATCATCCTTATTACTCCATGAAGTCTCACCACCTCCTCCAGATATTTCCTCGACAAAACTTCTTCTAAGTCTGACTCCTTGATTGCCATGAAGTGGGATAATTTTGTTAAACTATCCACTACCAACCAAATAGCATAATTTCCTCCCAATGCTTGAGGTAAACTAGTGAAAACTTCCATTGATATGTCCTCCCACTTCCATTGAGAAACATATAATGGCTGGAGGAGACCACCAGGAACACGGTGTTTGGCCTTCACCTTCGTGTAGACCAAACATCGAGACACAATCTCTACAATTGCACACTTCAGCCTAAGCAACCAAAACTGGCTCCTCAAGGCTTGGTACATCTTTGTCACACTAGGATGCACCGCTAAAATATAACTATGGAACTCTCTGATAACCGTCTCTCGCGTCGTCAAAGGAAAAAATATCCTTCCATGATAAAACACTTAGTGGTGTTCATCATTAAACTAGCCATCAGGGGCGTCTCCACAAATAACTCGGTCTCTCCAGACCTCCACCTCTAGATCCCCCAACTGGGACACTTCAACCTTCTACACCAGAGAATACTACATCGTCTTCTAAAAAAGATATCCTTTTCCCCAAACTTCTCCCATATCAAGATATAATGATGAAATTCTTCCATTAATCTCTAAGAGTCGCCAGATTCATGCACTGCATCACTACCTGACTTCCGACTCAGCGCATCTACTACAACATTCCCCTTTTCCATTTTTATATGATATTTCAAAATCATATTCCTGTAAGAACTCCATCCATCGACACTGTCATAACTCAAAAGGGGACATCCTATATGGAGACATAAAGATAGGATATGATCCTGGTTGTAGCTCGATCCCAAACTCAATCTCTCGTCGTAGGGGTAATTCTATAACCTCTTCTGGAAAGACATCAGGGTATTCTTCTACAACTCTAAGAAACTCCAGCTACTGAACCTATGAAGAACTCAACATTATCTCATCCATCAGGGATGATAAGGATAGAACACGCCTATGACCAATCCAAGGATCTCTCTTGCCAACAAACACCACCGTCTCTCCATCCACATCGAAGAAAATAACCTTCTTCCTGAAGAAATCTATGATATCCTTCACCAAATACAACCAATCCATGCCGAGGATGACATCACATGGTTGTATTTGTAAACATATGAAATCTCCCTAAGAGTGGTGATGCCCCAACACTAGCTCACAGTCTCTGCATACTTCAAACAGGTCAGCTCGACCTCCAACTAGCGTAGTCAACACCAAGGGTATTGGAAGCCTCTCTACCTAAAGTCTCAAAGCATGGAAAAGGGTAGGTGATATGAAGTATTGTGTCACCCCTGAATCAAAAAAGGCATACCCCAAGGTAGAAAACAAGAAAAGGGTGCCTCAAATGATGTCTGGCTTGCTTAGTATTGGAAACACTAAAGTATGAAGCTGACCATGACCTCCTCCATGACCTCTATAACCCAGATGATAACCACCCCCATGGTCGCACTCTGCTCTCTGAGGACACGGAGTGTCACAGGGTTGTCCTCTACCTTCCCCATCTACCCTCTGCTGATTAAATGTTAGTGAAACCTGTTGTTGTTTCCTCTACTGGAACTGCCTCAACAGAGGAACCTGGAGCAGAACACCTGGTGCACGATGACTTCTATGAAAGGTCGATCACTCTCGCTACTGATGACCTCGACCACCACATGAAAAACTAGTGCTTGATCACTTGGAAGAGGCCAGAGATCCGCTGCCTCAAGAGAAATGATATGCGGAGGGATGGGACCTACCCCCGGCTGAACGGATACTCTTCTTCCCTGAAAACTGGGAACCTCGGACCATAGATAGGCTTCATGGGGAATCATGATGACTCCCCTCTCATGATGATCCAGTTCTGAACAAATTCCTCTTGACGAACTCTGCCCTTTCCAGCACCTCAAGATATGTCTTCATCATAAATGGGGTGACATGGAACTAGATCTCTGGATGCAAAGCCTCCTCGAAATGCCTTACCTTGGAATCCTCATTTGGCAACAGGTCCAAAGAATATCGTAAAAGGTTCCTGAAATGGATTCCAAACTCTCTCACACTGCAACTCCCCTATCGAAGGGTAAGAAGCTTCTAGAGAATAGACGCCTTTGCGGTCGAGGAAATATACTCAACTCTAAACTTGTCTCAAAACTCCTCCCATGAGATCGATGACTCCTAGCGATCCCCAAGGAATAAGATCCACCACTTCCTCGCTACTCCACGCAGCATCGTCACAACCAAGGACACCCAGTGCTCCTTCTGAGCATGGATCAAACTGAATCCTATCTCGACCTCCTCCAAACAGTCTTTCGTGACTGCATCTGAAATGGAGCCATCGTACTTATACAGACTCTGGCTCTGAAACTCTTGTAGTGTCCTCCTCCAAGTGTCATCATCATCAAGCTCTACCCTGTGGTGATCTGTTGGCACAGCCTACTGAACATCTTCTATGTGATCCTGATGAAGACATAAACCTAAAGCCATACCTGTAAAATAAAAAATAGTTAGAGCTCCAAAACCAAGAATATGGAATACTCAGCATTAATTAGTTAATTATTTTCTTTTTTTCATTTTAGGTTAACTTATCCCACTGTCTACTGATTCAAACACAGACAGAAATAATAATGATGCATGATCCTTTCCTAGTTTTCTACCCTACAACTAGTATCGCTTCGTTTAGTAGCCATTATAAACATAAGGGTCTGTACATTATGTCATAGGGGCCCCTAAATTCCTACGTCTCAGCCAGTCTCTAGTGTTTACATCACTTTCTAAACTTGACTGACACTGTTGCCCAACCATCCCATGCAACCTCACCTGTGCCTAACTCCAATCTCTATCATATCCCTCAACCTGCCTCTAATACCACTCTGTCATGACCCCCTCCCCACAAGGTGTACCTCTCCTTGGTCGGAAATGTGAGAAGGGGTATAATGGCCATTGAGTACCACCTCCATTAAGCCCTAGGTTGGAGACTAGCATCGAGGGTATAGTAAACACACAGATGGGAGGCATTGCCCTCTAAAAGAATGTATACGAAAGAGAGAGAGATAATATAGAAACCAGCCAACTCTAACACATACTGAAATATAAATGAAAACCCAATTTAACATATATAATGTCATGAAAAACTACTACAACTGGAGGGGAAGCTACAAGTACACAAAAGAATGTAAAAAAAGCAACAACCACAAGACCGAACCGCTCCTGCAATCCCAAGCTAGTAGAAACTAGCTTTATCTTAAACCTACTCCAAGTGACCTGAAAACCAGTTTATATAAACATAGGGTGAGTATAACAGTATACTCAGTAGGATCCTCCCCGAAGCCTCTTGTGCAAAATTAAAGATAGCATGATAAAGAACAGTGAACAACAAGTGAAACTAACTCATCACCTAAATAGGTATTCTAAGTTCTCAACCTCATTGTGGCTACTCTCACCATGTAAGGCATACAAGAGTATATAATATAATAAAGAATATCAAGGGTAACCCACTTATACTTCCCCACTAGTTTTCTGCTTTTCCCCAACGTCGCACATCCTAAGCATCTATCTCCAAAAAGGATTTCCCACAGACACCTGGGTGAAGCACCACAACATGCACCTCATGCATCAAAACCACCACGTCCACACAATAAAGTAACAAGATAGTTTCTAGGAGCCACCACATCTCGTATAATGTGTATCTTACGTCGGGTATTATAACTCAATCCATTACAACCCATACACCGAGTAAGGATCCTCAAGCCATCACTGCATATACACATTACACCTATAGTGGTCCATAGGATACTATATCAAGAATATATGTGTGTGAATAACCACAAGACATTACAACCCTCTATACACATATATGAGGAAAACTAACCACTATCCCTACCAGTAAAATTAACTACCAATAGATGAGAATGGGGCCAAAGGTGGTAGTCATTCATCCATCCTCCCAGCATAATGTTAGGGAAAACACCCCCCAGGGCTCAGAATCCCTAGGGTGTCAGTTACCCCAACTGATGGGGTGGAGTAGCGTATAGAAACACAAAAAGTAAAAAATATATTATATCTCACAACCACACTATAGGCATAACCTATTCTTAGAATCAACTGTAGTTAATGTCTCTCAAACTCCGGGCTTCCACTTAAAGGACTAGGTATCCTATAAGAACACAACCATTTAAAAATAATTATTTCCTTACTTCATTCCCTTTTTATCAATTCCACTTTAAGTTAAATAATTCTTTAAACATTAATTAACCATTAATAACTCCACATTAAATTTCATTACCATCACCCAAAGTCCATTGTTCCTTTAAAATTGTAACCTCAACATTTCATTCCAGCAAGATCCAACCCCATGGGTTAACATCGTTTATTCAATTATTTATTACAGAAATACCTTCCCATATTCCCAGGAATTATAGATAAACATTCTATGCTACTAAACAAAAGGGGGATCAACATGGTGAGTATATGAACTACCCGTCAAATCATTGCTACCTATAGCAGGAGTGTAGAACCATCCTCCGATGAGAAGCTTGAAACGGAAAGCATGTGGCATACCCCGCACATCTTTTCCCCTTTTGGAAAAAGGATAAGCAATAGTAGATTCCTTGAGTAGTGGGGAAAGTAAATCATATAACCAATAAAGGAATAGTAAAGCATCCAAACATCCACATCAACCCCATTCCATCATCCCTGGTGTCCTCCCTAACACCTACATGCATAAACTGATGAATCGTTCCACTCTAGGTGTCAACTACTGCCACAACCAATAGGCCTCTCTTCCCCGACATATCACAACAGCCATCCAGGCTCACCACACAACACAAGTAGCATGAAAACAAACCTCATATCAATGGGTCCCTTGGACCTTAAACAAACAAGAGGGTAACTAAAAATCATAAAAAGAATTATATTTTATCAGACAACCAATTCTTTAATCCATCTTGGATTAACTAATTTATTATTCATAGGTTCCAAATTTGGGGAACCTAACCAGTAAGCTATCTCAAATAATTAAACATGCATACTGTACCAATATGATTAACATCAAATTACAACAAAAAGAACAATATTCAATTACATGCATCTTTCTCTTTATCCAAATAATTATCAATTAATTCTGGCTTTATGTTCATTACCAATTTCCATCATGAACAAGCATAGATATCACACTATCTCCCAAAACAAGAGCAATAACATATGATCGATATTAATTTATTTATCCAGTTCAAATATTTAGTAAGTGAATTAAATTGTGATATAGTGGGATAAAACATGCTAACTATACAGTTTCATGTAATAAAAAGAGAAGCAATGAATCCCCTACCTCAAATAGTTCTTGACGTTCTTTATATGAGAATGACCCACACAACGGGTTATGATCTCCTCCCACTGTGACAACTGTATCCACCCTAGGATGCAGAGACACCACCACACCGGTAAAAAAACCAAGAAAATTCCATTAGGAATAGAGAGATAACATTCAATAAAAGGGTGAGGAGAAATAGGAAGAGATGAACCCAAAATAATGACGATAGAACATACCTTATGTCGAAGATTGATTGATATTTCTTGGTTACATGAAAATAGAGCAGAACAAATCCTAAGAGGAATGTTTTATTGCACAAATCCTATGGAAAAGAATAGGATTCTCAAGAATCTCACACCCAAGAACATGGAGGATGAACTTGGGAGGAAGATATATCATCCCTTTAGAAGATTTAACGGAGCAGTGGTTTAAGATACGCTAGATTTTCCATTAAAAGAGGATCCCATTAAACCACGTGGTTTGAACATGTAGAAAAAAACATCCTGATCTTTAGGATAAATTAATATTGGAGTTATGACCTTTGAATTCGCCTTAGAGTCCTTAAAATGAGGCTTTAAATTCATTTTACAACAAAGGAAACGTCAAAGGGGTGAAACTGTAGGAAGCGGGAAACAGTGTTCCTGAACTCAAAATTTGGAAAAGGAAATAGAGGTTATCGATGGACCTCACTGTTCACAAACTCAGAATTTGGGAAAGGAAATAGAGGTTATCGATGGACCTCACCGTTCTGGAAACACTATTCATGAACTCAAAATTTGGCAAAGGAAATAGAGGTTACCGATGGACATCACCATTCTAGAAACACTGTTCACGAACTCAAAATTTGGTAATGGAAATAGAGGACACTGATGGAACCTCATTGTTCTAAAAACACTATTCATGAACTCAAAATTTAGAAAAGGAAATAGAGGTCACCGATGGAACCTCACTATTAGAACCTCACCATTTCACTATTCACATAAGGTTACCGATGACACTGTTCACAGAAGGTCACCGATGACACTGTTCACATAAGGTCACTGATGTCATTATTCACATAAGGTCATTGTTGCAGTGTTCACATAAGGTTACCGATGACACTGTTCAGAGAAGATCACCAATGACACTGTTCACATAAGGTCACTGATGTCACTATTCACATAAGGTCACCATTGCACTGTTCACATAAGGTTACCAATGACACTGTTCACAGAAGGTCACTTATAACACTATTCACATAAGGTCACAGTTGCACTGTTCAAATAATGTTAACCATGACTCTATTCACAGAAGTTCACCGATGACACTGTTCATATAAGGTCACCGATCACACTATTCACAACGGTCTACCATTGGAACTGTTCACCGACGGAACTGTTCACAGATAGTTACCAATACACTATTCACAACGGTTTACCGTTAGAGCTGTTCACCGATGGAACTGTTCACAGAAATGGAAATTTGGAAAAGTATTAGGGATATGTCACATTGACCTTCCAAAACACCTCATACACATGATTTTTTCAAAGGAATGAACCAGAGATTTTTGGGCCATTACATGAACATATATTATAATATTTAATTTCATGTATTTCCAAAAATGACATTTATGATATTTTATAATAAATGATATTTTATTAAATGATTTAAAATTCATAAAAATGCTATCTTCAGAAACATGAATTTTATATGGTTTAAAATTTCAACCACGATCCATTTATAGGTCACTTTTATATCTATAATAACTTTCTTAACCCCTAAAGATTAAAAAACATTGATATTATGGTAATTTTAAAAAGGGTTAGTAGGGGTTAGAACTAAGAGATAAGGTTGAATAAATATTCAAATTTTATTGGGTGATATTATGTAGTCTCGTACACATATTATATTATAATTATATCAAATTGGAGGTATTTTTAATGAACATTTATTTATATTAATTTAAATCATTAATAAATTCTAAGAGTTCACTTACCCTCGCATATAAAAGGAAACCCCTTCTCTCTTTTTTGTATACCATCCTAAGAATCCTAGTTTGACCAAACCCTAAAAAATTATCTTTTAAAACTTTTTCCCTGAATTATATGTGATTTAATTCTTAAAATACCATTTCTAGGGTCCTTAATAACAGATCTAAATAAACATTATCAAATAAGAGGTAATTGTCTTCACCGGGTCTTTCAGAAAAATTCTTCTTCTACTTTCTCTAAATTTATCATAACCATCCAAAAATAATAAATAACATATCATAAATATACTTATATGTTATTATTTTTTTGTTACATCCATTTTCCATCTCTTTTACATCCTATGAAAATTGAAAACAATGATCGTGCGTACGTACTACTTACCGTCTCCACGTAGTAGTGTAATTTATCTTTCATCGCCACTTTTCCTAGATATTTATAAATACGAAACTAATGAATATATATTAGCTTTATGATATAATTAATCTTCTAAAATTATATTATCATATCTAACTTCTTACCTTCCTGTCTTTTAGAAAATGGTAAGGTTGCCCGTGCGTGCGTGTAGACCACCACGTCCACAAAGCAATGTGATCTGTTTTTGATTTACATGGATGATAATAAGGATATATTAAATGAATATATTTGATATATATGATATAATAATTATTCTATAAAGTTGAATTATTATTTACCTTTCTTTTATTTCATATGTCAAAAAGTGAAAACAATGTTCACGTGTACGTACGGTTTACCATCTCCATGAACGGTGTAGTTCATTTTTCTATATCTACCTTTCATTGATGATTATAAATATGTATATAATTAATATATATTATATTTATATCATAATTATAATTATATATATAATGTAACCTTGATCAATGTACAAGGACCAAAACTATCGTAGCAAAACTTATATGAAAAATGAGGTAGTTAACACTCAAAAACAGCAATTTTGATAAAGAATTATTAATAAACGAGCATTAGAATATTATAATTGGAAAATATATGAAATTATAAGTATTTATTTGGTTATATTATATAATTTAATAAATTTAAATTTATTATATTGGAGGATAAAATAACATACAGTTAAATTCAGACCTGTGATAAGGGTTTGTTTCACAATCTCTTCATTATTCATGAGTGTTTATGTTAAAGTCTCTATTAGAGGAATTATTTGATCATTCTATCTTAAAAAATATATATTTCTGGGATATTTTATTATTTTAAATATTTTACTGTAATTTTTTTTCTCTTTAGTACTTGAATCAAGAAAATTAATATTTAAAATGAAACTGATATTATTTCTCTTTTGATAGGTTATATTTCTCTTCCATTACCATTTTTTTCAAAATTCTTTTACAAAATTGATTTTTATTTACTCAAATGATTTATTGAGAAAAATTTATGTTCTCCTTAAATTTTTACAAGGTTTTAAAGTAATATTTATAATGTTTTTTTAAATTTCTATTTTTAACTTTCCTTAAAAAAATTAAAAGGAAGTTTTCTTTTTAATGTATACGATGTTAACAAATTCTCCCACCAATATGACCATTTTTTGTAATTTATATTCTTAAATAAGTTTTAAGTGTTTTTAAAATAAATATATTCAATTAAAAATTATTTTAATTTAAAACTTTCATTTTATTTTATACTCTAATATACATGAATTTATTCTGAAAACTATATTTATGATGAATTAATACTCATCCTTTACCTATTATTAATTTAGTGGTCATTAAATTTCTCTTGAATCTTTCAATTTCTTGTGATCATCTTTCATTGGAAATTAAATTTCTCTTAAATATCAATATTCTTTGTATCATGGTTATTCTTTCTTCCTAAACCATACAGAATTTCTACATATAGTGGTTTACTATGAATGTTTTTTGATTGATTAGAGAAATATTGATATTCCATATATTTTAATAAATATGAATATTTATTAATAAGGAATATTTTTTATGAATTAAATTGATCATTTAATATATTATAAATGAATTTGACTTTTAAGTGATGGGTGGGTCCTATTATATCCCCTCAATGCTTCAGTAGGTCTCATGAGACAAACTGGTTTGGGTATTTGGCTGAGACCTTGCCTATTTATGTAATATTTCTTGGCATGAGGTCCTAATGGAATGTTTATGAGGTAATAAATTATGAATTCCAATATTATGAAATTAGTTTCTAATTTCCATGTGATTATTTAAATAGTTATGATATCCATGGATAAGTTTCAATATCATGTGAATATTTATATGGCTTTATTTGGTCATCATTTGTACTGCTATAATATTTTTCATACTCAAGTTATTGATTAAAGTGTAATGTGTTTTAAGTTATTTACATTTACATATTGATTGTGCCTTATTTACTCATGATATATTCTATTGTGCAAAAAGTTTACTGAATATTTGAGATAACACTTATTTTATTTCCTTTCACTTGTATATGAATAAAGATATTTGAATGAGTTCAAGGATGGAGAATATTTATTTTCACTATGTTTTAATATTTTATTACCAATGTAAAATGTGAATCATGTTTATATCTAGTTTACCAAGTCTACTAAACTATTTAGTAATTTAAGATGTGATATCTTATATCTAGTGTAAATGTAATCAAGTAACCACCAACTTCGGTCTACTAGGGTCAGGGTCTTTACAAATACGGAACATGTACTTGAAATATATCAAAAAATGAACTTTGGCACCAAAATAAGAATATAAAATCTCATAAATTAATCTTATTATATCATGTTATCCAAAAAATATTTGAATAAATCTTTATGCATTATGTCCATATAATAAAATTTTGTTCAAAACTTCATGCATCATTTTCACAAAACAAACTTATTAATAAAGCTTCCCACATCATGTTTACTCAAAAAACATGTGAACAAATTCTCCCCAGTCATGTTTGAAGAAAAAACATGTGAGCAAAGATTATTTTATCACATTCACAGAAAAAACTTTTGAAAAAATCTTCCAAAATCATATTCATATAACAAACTTGTGAAAAATTTTGCATGCATCATGTTAAGACAAAAAAATTATGAAAAAATATTCTTAAATCACATTTACACAAAATTTCATCATATCATGTGATATAACATCATAAATAATGAAATTTAGTATGATATTATACCCTAAACATCAATAAAAAATACATAAGTGTGCTAATAGAAAATAATAATTCATCACACTATAAGTAATCCATGGAAAAAAATGGTTTTCACAAAATTTTCAGATGGTATAGCCAAAATTAACTTCATGAATATAAAAGGTCAATACCACAAATTAAATCACCCTAAAAGATTATTTCATATGATTATTTATAGTCATATTTATATAAAAAATCAATGAAATAAATACTTAGATATAAATAGAAAACTTTTAGTGAAATCATAAAATATTATTTAGAAAATTATTTTATATTTGGTATAAATGATGATATTATTGTCAATTTAAAATTAAATTTTTGAAAATGTGAATTTAAATTTTTTGAAATAATTTAATTTTAAAAATTAACATTAAATAGTGGATCCTTGAAAAATATATAAATATTTCAAAATGTTAAAGTGGAAAAAACATAAAAATTTTTACTTTTTAAAAAGAATCTTCAATAATTGAATTTTGAAAAGGACATATAGGTTTCAAAAAATTAAATTAAAAACATTTTTAAAGTTTTTAAATTCAAAAAGAATCTTCAATAATATATATTTGAAGATAAATTAATGTTTTATAAATATCATGTGGAGTGGAAGATAAAACATTTTATTTTGAAAGTATGGAAAAAACATTAATATTTTGAAATACGTTTTTTTAATCCAAATCATAAAAAGAGATAGTAAAAATCTAATTTGAAAATTGGTAACAAAAAATAGGAAGTCCACATGAATAAACAAATTTTTTTCAAATTAATAATTGAAAATATTTTGGTGATAATGAATATGGGAATGGTGGAAAACCCATATTTAAAGGAGATGATATTCTATTTTATAAAAACTCTACACCTTTATGAGAAATAAATTCATCAATAAATTTTTAAAAACATAATTTTAATTTTATATAAAATATTAAATATCTTTTAAAATATTAAATTGAATAATTTATAAAACTTATAATAATTATCCTCAATGAATAATATTTTAACTCAAATAAAGTAAATTTTAGTTAAACAAATCCCTTAGGGATGTCATAATTCAAGAATCAAGAAACATTTGGAAAGAATAATATGTGTTGAAAATGTAAATAAACAATAATAAAATATAAAATAACACATAATAAAATAAAATAGAATAATTTTCCCAACTTCTATGAAATAAGTTCAAGAATAAAAATCATAACTCAATGAATGATAATTGAGATTTCAAAAAAAACTTACTATAATGGTAATGTAAGAATAAGTGGGTTAACATGAAATAGAAATTAAAATATCATGAAATTTAAGATATTAATTATAATTGAAGTAAATAAAGAAATTAATTATCCATATAAAATAAATTATAGTGTGTAATAGAAAATATTCCTTAAGTATTTAAAAATGAGACAAAGAAACACTTACCTTTTATTACTACTTACTCAAACATAATTTAGCCTATTGTATAATAAAAATAAATATATTAATCAATTAGTTCATAAAAATTTTATTATCAATAAACTTTTATTCAATTATTTTATAAACATTTATTACACATTTACTACTTAGTTGTGGTTTTATTTCATCATCTAATGTTAGTAATTCTAATTGTTTCACGTATGCTTTATATTGTAAATATTCAAACCCATTATTTGATACTAATTTCATAAATCCTATATAATTTAAGGTAATATAATTGATAACTTATAATTATTTGGAAATCTCATATCTCATTCCATAATTGTTTTAGTTATGTTTCGTGAAAATGGAATCAGTGTCGGATTATTTCAATATTTTAGCGATCGAATATGATATTTTAATAATAATTAAAATACATAATATAACCATTAAAAACTATGAAATAATAAATATTTTCATATTAAATTTTAATAATACTATGATTTAAGTTCCTATAGTCATCCATGATATAGTTTTATAGCATCATTTAAGTAGGTGGTTAAACTTACTCAAATAAGAACATGTTATAACTTGATGGGTGAGTACAATTTATGAACTTTATAATATCACTATAAAATATCCATATTGATATTAAATATATTTTTTTTATTTTTTTGAATCATATTTTAATATTTCTTGATAAACAATGAAAATCAATGTGAAAAATGAAAAATATTACTTTGTGTAGTCAGTTGTCCACACGTACCCACGGTTAACATCGTCATTTCTCAACGAATGAGAGGGGATAATGATAGATGATAAATTTTATTTTTAAATTCATATATTAATTATATTTATCATATTTATCATATTTATTCATAAATAATATCACTAAACCTATTCATTGTATTTGGTGATGAAAAATGGAAGACATCCTTTCATGAAGGTGGTTGTCCACACAAACACACAATCAGATTTTTTAGTTTTTATAAGTTGATAGAAAGGAATAAATAATGTTTATTCCATTGATATAATAAAATTTAGGTATACTAATGATTCATAGTTCATTATATTACTATTTTTAGGATAGGTTTTTAAGTGAAAAAATTAAGAAGAAACTTTTTTGGATTATGTAATACTCACATTGAGACCTTGAAAATATTCTTGAAGGTATCCTTGAATGTGAAGTAATTGGGATAACAAATTGAGTACATAGGATTATGAACATGAGATATGTTTCAAGGAGTATATCATGTAAAATTTCAAGAAGAAATTCATTGGTATAGGTGTGGCATGAAGTGGTGGAAGTGTTCCCTTTTATAAGTGAGGAAAAGGAAACTTATGTGAATACCCTTTATTTTTCAAAAATGGAGTGAAACTATTCAAGGGTAAATGGATACAAAATTGATAAATATTGTATTTATAAGGAGATAAAAGTTTAATAAATCCTAAAATACTTATTTTAAAACCTATTTTAAATATTTTTCAATCCTTTTACCACTATATTTTTATAATTTACAATTTTTTTTATTTACCTTGGTAAATTGTTTTTACACAATTAATTTATATTTTCTTAAAAATAAAAGCGAACCTCTCTTAGAAAATATGTGGGTGATGAACCTAAATTTAATTATAATTTATTATAATTTATTTTATAAATAAGATAAATTTAACTTTTAAATTAAAACAGTTAGTATATAGAAAAAAATTATAGAAAAAATGTTGTTTTCAACATGAAGTGTTATTAATCCTGTTTAGTATTGATTATCAATTGAATGAGTGATAATATATTTATATATATGTTTAAAAATTATATTAAAATAATTTTTTAGAACATATTAATTTGTTTTATAAGATAAAATTACACGATATTAATGAAGAAATTCATTGAAAATAATAGTTTACCATTATCATGATCATTTACATTAATATTTATAATCATGTTTTTGTGCCTAAAAATTAAATATCTTAAAATTTCTATATAACATATTAAATATATTTATTTATGTGTAATTTATATAAATCATGAAAAATAATTTTTATTATAAGAGGATAAAATAGTTTTCAGAGTAAATTATTAATTAAGTTCTCAAAATATTATGTGTAGGTTTTTTAAATTCAATATAGTATTGATAAATGATTTATTTTTCTTCATAAATATATTTTTTCATAGAAAAATACTTAAAAAAATTCTAATTCATTCTTTTATTATGATAATGTCATAAAATTTATAGTGTTAGAAAAATCAGTATTTTTTACTATTCACTTAAAAATCAATTATTTTAAACAAAATAACTCACCTTAGGCTAACTCTAATATATAGAATCCAAAAATGTATTTCATTTTCTAAAATTAAAATTCATAAATTTGTAAATTTATTATTTATATGAAACTATAATATATATATATATATATATAAACTAATTTTTGTGAAAAATGCATTCTTAAAACATTAATGTTTCTTAATTGTATTTTATATGCATTTTTTAATTTATTAAAATATATTTTTTACTATAAGTTTTAATATTCTTAAATTTTATTAATAATATGTAGATAACAGCTCGTTTTAATTCTTATTTTTATGTGGATCAAGCTATTGGACATAGTATTTAGAATATAAATACATTCCAAAATCTTGAGGTGTTACATTCCCCCCCCCACTAAATAAATTTTGTCCCCATAATGTTAATTATTTTTCACTAAATTAAGAATATATGGGGTCTATAAGAGTATAAATATATTTATTCTTCTAATATTTTCACCTCACTATCCTTGGTAAAACTAGGAAACTATTAACCACAAATATGCTTTTTTAGGAGTTCTTAAGGGCACAACTTTCACAACATTATTTTCATGATCTTGTTTACAACAAAATACTATAAAACATATTTTGATAATTTCCAATAAATTCAGAGTAAATTATTATATAAATATGAAAACTCAATGCTAAGAGTTATTCTCCAATAACAGCTTAATTTCAACCTATTATACTTTCAGTTTAGCTATAATATAATTCGACAACCTAACACTCCTTCAATTTAACCTAGGTTGTCTATGGTAATTTTACTTTTAGTTCCTCTAACATAACTCATTATATAATTCTATTATATTTAAATCCATTATATTTATTTATAAAGATAATGTGATTAACCAAATAATAACCCTCAAGAGTGTCTCTCCCAGTTTGCAGCCTAAGGCTCACTCATCATGTACCAGAGTAAAGATTGAGTTGATAATAAATAAGCCCTTTTCAAGGTGATTAATATTAGGTACATCTATTCCATAGTTTTATCCACATTATGGTATCCATATAGGGATATAATTTCTATTAAATCCACATACTCAAAACTTCACCAAAATTTCATGATTTTATCCAAAATTTAAACTTATCCATGAGACCTATCCCTTGGGTTTTATCTATTTTTCTCTTATAATAATCTAAAAAAACTCAACTAATCCTTTAAAATAATTAAACCCTAATCTGATACCAATTATAGTTCCCTGTACTAAACTTATTTAATTTCACATCATTTTAATAACTTAATCATTACATCTCTTAATAATCCCACAATCCCAAGAATAAAAGGTTTAGTTTCATTATGGAAAAGTTATATAGGAATATTATTTTATAAAAATTGTGAACATTTTTCTATAATTGAAACACCTTAGACTCCATTTTATAAATCTATTAATTTATGTGCCTCTTTATAACCTTGGGAATTTAAACATAAGAAATGGGTCATCTCAAGCACTCGTTAAGGGAAAACTTACTATCATTTCATAAACATTTAGATCATAAGAATATGAGAAAACATGCGCAAATAAAAAATTATTTATAAAAATATCTTGTAAGAATAAGGGTTTTTCATAAATCCTGAAGGAAGAACATGTAAAATCAAAATAAAAAAACATATACCATATAAAAATAGTGTAGAATTAAGAGATAATAAACATGATCCATAGATCATAATCATAGTCATGTGGCATGGATATATAGCGTGCACATGAAATATAGCATTACAAGGAACTTTGGCATACACATAAGCATATAAAATCTTATGAAAAAATATTGCCACATCATATTCACCCAAAAAATTTGTGAAAAAATATTCCCATATAATGTTCGCACAAAAAATTTATAAAAAAAGCGTCCCACATCACGTCCACACACAAAACTTTTGAACAAATATTCTCCCATCACATTCACAAAAAAACTTATGAACAATGTTTCCTACATCACCTTCACAAAATTAAATTGTAAATAAAGCTTTCAACATCATGTTTACGAAAAAAACTTATGAACAAATCTTCTTGCATCATGGTCACACTGCATTTCATCATAACATGTGATATGAAATCTTAACCAATTTAGTGGTGGGAGATATAGGACTTCACTTTTCAATCATACATTCATATGTGTACACATTAAAAATAATCATTTATGTAATTACCTAGAGTTTATACATTTTATATATATTAAAAATAATTTTGTGTTATATTTTATTACATGGTATTATACACATAAAATACATAAAGAAACCTAAAACACTTTATTTATTTAATTTATATTATTACACTAGTCAAAAACTAAACCCATGACAATTCCAAACATAACAATGTGATAAAAAATAAAAAAATAAAAAAGTAGAAAGGGAAATTTTGGATCATTCTAATCTACTAGAATTATTTACCCCATGAGAAACACTCTAGATAAAAAAATAAAATGTTAGTGAAACAATAAAAATATTAGAAAATAAAAATATATAACCTTGGGATAAAATATTTTAAATAATATACGAATTAATAATGATGTATTTATATGTTTTAATGTGAATGTTCAGATAGTAATGTGAAATTTTGTAAAGTAACCCGACTGTTAAGAATGATAACTTAATTGTTGGAATAGTAACCAAATCATTATGAATGGTAATTTGACATAAATATAAGAAAATTTAACATAAATATTATTTATAATGAGTAATTTAATAAAATAAAAAAAATTACAATACCATAATATAAATAAACCGATTTAAAACTCAAAGAAGTTATACAAACTTTTTAATAAATTTTATTTTAATTTATGTTGTAAAAAACAAAAATTTTATGATAATAAATATAATTACTTATTATATAAAATTATATAGATAAAATGAATTTAATTTTTTGAAGAAGTGCATTGAAATTTCTCAAGTGTGAATTTTTGATAATTTTCAAAGAAACTTCCATTTTAACCTTAATAGTAAAAACATGTTTTTCAAATACCCTATGTTTTATGAAATAATTATGATATTATAATGAATTAATAAATTTTTAATTGTTTATTTCATTCCAAAATAAATTTAATAAGATAAATGGGTCATTTAGAAATAATAAACTTAATTTCTAAACCTAAAATGTATTTTCCAAAGTCTAAATGTCTAAAGTGTCCCTTTAAATAAACATTTTTTTTCATTTTTCTCTTTTCCTTTTGATTAAACTAATAATTGAAATATAAAGTTATTAAATGTCCTAAAATAATATTATTATATTAAAATATATTTCATAATGTAAATATTATTACTATTTAAAGTTTTACCTTGGATATAATAATTTATTCAATATTTTATCCTAAAAATACCACTCTCCTCAAGTATAAATAACCCATCTCACTTCCCTTGAAAAATCACTTGCCTTCCACTAACCAAATCCAATTATATTTCCAAATATCATCTATTAGTCCCCTTATAATCCTTATGGAAATTTTGGATTCACTCAACTCCATGTACTCAAGGATTTTAGTGTAGTAGAAAAGAGGAAACATCGAGAAGTGGGTAAGTTTTTATCTACTTATCTTCTCATTTTCCTCTTCTCTTCCTCTTTTTCTCTATTCCTTTCAATACCAAATATTATAATATTAATTGAGTAGTGTTTTAACATTATATTAATTATTTTATCCTACTATAATTATTATATGTATGATGTATTTATATTTTATAATTCTATTTCATCTTATTTTGATAATGTCTTATTAACGGTCAATTAACCGCTAACATGGACGTGTCCTATTATTTTCTTATCACTTACCTTATGTATAGTTATAATAAATTATTTTTAATATATAAATTTATAAATATAATTATTTTTAAGCTTCTAGGTATAATATTAATAACGTATAAATTGTAAAAAAACAAGATAATTGAATCAAAACAAGATGGGATATTTTAAGAAAAAAATATGATATTAAAATGTTTCACCTTTAACAAACGGAATTAATGGATACAATTATTATAATTCACCAAGAGAGAAAAAAATTAAAAAAACATATTTTTTTCTCCATATTTTAATATACCTTATTTACTATTTATGAGGTGGGAAAGCGTTGAAATAATGATGGATTTAAGGTAAGTGGATTCTTGAACTCAATTCCTTCTTTCTAGGCTATCTTCACTTTCACGGTATAGGTGTTCCGATATTGTCCTTAAATTTTAATTTCACAATAATTTATTTTTATATCTATTTATATTCATTTTTTACCGTTAATAATGGATTTCTATACCATTTAAATTATTTTTAAAAAAGGAAATTATTTTTCTGAAACATCTATTTGACAACTCTTGAGTTGTTTCTTCTTAAATGAACAATGGTCTTTTATACCAAAGTATGATCTACCTTATTTATTTAGTAACCCAATAGGTTATTCAATAGATTATAATATTTCAAAACCTTTATTAAACACATTCCATTCCATGGTTTTATTTCATTACTATGATTGTTTGTTATGCATGATTATGAGCTTTGTATGATGTGATAGGTGGGACCAGAATTATATAGCCCTTCAATGCATTAGGTAATGTGATATATCTCATAAGATTTTTTTATAATTCATGAGCATGATTCTAAATTTTTTTAAATTTTTCTTTTATAATTTATACACATATGTTATGTGTAAACATGATGTTATCATTGTTCACAATTATATGTGGTATTTAACCACTATGTTATAATTTTTTGTTATTATAAATATGCCAAATTCCATTCCATTATAAAATACTATTATTATGATAGGATTATTATGCTCACCCATGTACTATTGATTCATTTCCTATATTCCTACCATGATATTCCTCCCCTTATTGAGTTTTATATCACCCATTTCTTTGATATATTTCCTCAAGTGAATACATGTAATAAAAAAATGTGTTATATTTTAAAAGGATAAATAATATGTATTGAAATATTTTTTATGTTATATTATGTATAAGTGATTAATGATCCCAATGTTTTCAAGATACTAAACCTTTGGATCCTATATTGTATCACTATTATGTCTTTTATCTTAAAATTTATGTAATAGTCATGTAAGAAAATGTTGGGTGGTTATAGTTGGTATCAGATCAAGGTTTATTGAATTTGATAATTAGGATTAGAAAAAACTAATAAAAACATAAGGATAAGTATAAGAATAGGTAAAAATCTTAAGTTTTTATAAAGTATAAGAGTTTGTGGTTTTTGAGTAATGAAATATCTGTCCAGATATTACAAGTGGATGTGGCTCTAGCACAGATGTACCAAGGGGTAATAACCCCAAAAAGTTAAAGTTTGGTATTAACTTAATCATCACATTGTGACTAAAAAATAGGCCTTTTTCACACCAAATATGATAGTCCAATGGGATATACTTTTCTAAATCGCATTCTCTATACAAACCATAATGAAAGATATATAGAGAAAGTAATTATTTATTTTAAAGTTAGAAATGTTTAATGTATGTGATTCGAGAAGAATCATTTGAGAATCAGACTAAACATTAGGATCCTATATGATATGAATTTATTGTTAATTTTTTCAAAATAATAAATTATTTATCCATTCTTTTATTGTCTTATGTTTGTTCAAAAAATTTATAATTTATAACATTATGGGAACCAGGAGAAACCAAACCAACCACCCATATAAGGGATATTTTTATGATTGTATGAATAATATTCCCAATTTAATGGGAGGTGGAGTTTAAAACATTATGGTGGTTCTTACTCTAATGTCTTAGACTATAAACAATAACCTGAACCATGTGTAATTTCCACCTTCCCACAATAAAGAGTAACTATCCATGGAGTATTTTATGAAGAAATGACAACTGATGTTTATTAGATATTATGATCCACATACCATGGAATAGTGGGTTAACTCAATAGATAAGATGTTTTTTGTGATCCTATATTCTAAGAAGGAGAAATTCACCTTATATATCATTCATTTAGATGGAGAGGTTTATAAATGGTGGGGATTGATAAATAATATGAATTTGAAATATGAAATGGAATAAATGGAGTGGAAAGACTTTAAAAAGTAATTTATTAATGAGTATTCCCCTTGAACTCTTTGAAAAAATTTGGACATATAATTCATACAATTTAAGAAAAACGAGAGTGAATCGATCAAGTCTTATGATTAAAATTTCACAATACCTTCAAGATACACCTCATGGATTTTTATCAACAATGATAGAAAAATAAATAGATTCTTTAGTTGTTTAAAACCACACATCTGAAATGCTATAGCCATCCAAGAATTTGGGAGTTATGAAGAACTAGTTCAATGTGCTGTCAAACTAGAGGTGGAGTTTTGATAATGATCATATGGTTATGAATATAAAAATGAAATATTTAATTCCAATATGGAAGATAGAATGTGGAAAATGAGGAAAAAAGATACAACCAGCCACATATTAAAAAAGTGTGAAGAAGTATCATGGGAATTGTGTCAAAGGGATAGGAAAATGAATCAATTGTAGGAGAGAAGTCCACCAAACTCAATAATATCAAGTAAATGAGAAGAATTCATAAAATTGGATAGATTAAAGGAATGTACCTCCCAATACACCACCCACGGTTCAATGCTTCAACTGTGGGAAAAAAGTTAACTATGAAAGCCAGTGCACTAAACCACATGTATTTGAGGTTAATTAGAGTTAGAAACCACAAAATCTAAAGGATAAAGGGAAATATTATAACATCACTAACATTGAGGTGGAACATGAAAAATAATTCATAAAATGTAAAATTCTTATTCACTCAATAATGAAAAAAATATAATTTTGTTATAGTTCTATTCATTCATTTATATCCTACATTTTTTATAGAAATGTTAAATCAAAGCCCTGATACCTTGAAATAGAGATATCTATAAAAAAACTTAGTGGTAAGATCAATACAACCCAAGTGTTGGAATCTTCTCTAGTTAGCGTATATGGGAATATTCTTCTAATAAATCTCTTAATCCTTCCCTTGGTGGTATTTGATGCTATAATTGGAATGGATTGGCTCTCGTTATATAGTCTCAGAATAACTATCCGAAAAAAAAATATTTCTATATATAATTCCATCTCAATATTCTGTAAAAATTCATGGATGGTCATGAATCACATTTATAAAATACCTCAACGGTGTGGCTATTATTACCTATTGAAGAATCATACCTTTCTTATATGGTTGAGTCAAAGGAATGCATCAACCATGAGGAAATTCCCATTGTAACAGAATATAATAATGTATTTCAGGAAGAGTTACTCACACTTCCCCTAGATTGTGAGGTAGATTTATAAATATATCTTATAAATAAAAAAATCTTATATCTAAATTCATTTATAGGATGGACCCAATCGAACTATAGGATCTAAAGAAGCGGTTGCAATAGCATTTGGAAAAGGGTTCATATTCCCCGTTGCATCCCTTTAAGGGGATTTGGTGCTATTTTTCAAGAAAAAGGAAGGATCAATATGGTTTTATATCGATTAATGTGAGCTCAACAATATCACCATAAAGAAAAATTATCCTCTACCAAGGATATATAACATGTTCTATAAAGACTCATGTTTTTCAGGATTGTGAAATTCATAAGAAAAATTAAACTTTTACATACAGGTGATCATGAGAGGTAAAATACTCATTTTCCCTTGTAAGATGATCTCAAATAATTTTTTGAAACCACTATCTTGATCATGGAATATATATTTTACCCTAGGATATGAGTATAGTGGAATTCTGAGTCGTTCAAGTTTGGTGGAATATTTAATATTTCATTAATTAAATATTAATTTATTCATGTGGGTTTGGTTGGAAATATCTTTTTAACGGATCATTAGATTGAATTTATGAATCTATAGTTGAGTTTATAATTGAGAGTTTTTATTAGGTGAGTCAAAAACCCACTTCAGGTTTCGGGACTCGAGATGGGTGTTAAATGTGATTTTAATTAATTAATTAATTAAAATACACCAACCCCCCCCCCCCCCATTTGGGTATTAATATGGACATAAATAGAGGGAGGGAACCTCCTTTGTACGTCACGTACAAACAGAGATGGAAGTAGGAGATATATGTCATCGGACTTCAACCATGTCAGATATTGATTCTGAATTGAGGTGAAACAACTTCTGGAAGTAAATTTGGACTAGAATCTTCTATGTTTATGTCATGAGGTAGGAAGGTTTTTTTGTTTTACACCACGATCCCCATATATGAGTTTTTTCATGTTTTAGAACCCTATTATGACTGATAGGGTCATCATGGGGGTTGATTTGTGTTTAATCAAGGAAAAATGGAAGATTCAAAAGGTCCATAATGCTTTCCTAATCAGAAATCCTGATCACGCGACATTTAGTTCAGGAACACATGTTTTATGTTCTTTCTATTCATGGAAGATGGTATTTTTGGAACTACACACTGTGTACTGGGAGTAAATGTCATGTAGTGAGACATTTTCATGAGGTCAAGTACTTGGGAAGATGAACTTTTGGAAACTAAAAATTATGTGGTAGAGGTACACACCATATAGAGGGACTTTTCCATATGTAAAAGTACATGGGATGACACCCCATATAAGGGACACATGGCTATGTTGAAGTACACGGTCAGACCCAGGTATAACATGGAAATGTAAGAAGTATATCGACAGACCTTGTGTATGTCATGGGTGTGTAGTAGTACCCAACCAAACCCTAGGGGAGTCAGGCACTATTGAAGTACATGGATAGGTATGAGGTTTCAGAGTATGCACCGTGTACACGGGGTAAACACCGTTTAATGAACCTTTGTTACCATTTGGAGGGTTTTGGGGGGTTTTCACCCTATAGTAGAAATGGGACACAAGAGGATTCTATTTTGAAAAAAAAATAATGTAGAACAAGATATTGGATCCCTTGGGATTTTTTGATGAATTGTGATAAGATGTTTTGGGTGAGTAAGTTATAGTTGCAATACTTTCCTCCAAAAATTGGGTACAGTTGTCTCCTGAGAGTGATACATGGGATGATACTTGAGCAAGGGTCATGTGAATTATTTGATGTCATAGCATGAATTCATTGGATAACTCGATTGGTGTTGGAATGGGATTGTCCCTAGTTAGCGAGACTGAGTTTTGACTTGAGGTGATGGACAGGTTGGGTGTATGAGCTAACCTAGGGTGATTTGGAAGTGGGTTTCGCATGAGGTTCCATATATATGGTTCTAAATTTATGACCTGACATTTCAAATTCAAGGTTGATAGAGTAGGATATGATGTTACCCATGCACTGTTCCGGATTTCTGACATGACGTTCCACATCCAAGGCTGGGTATGTTGGACATGACGCTCCATGCCCATATGATATGAGTTTGGAAAATATACTTAGTATTGGTACTAATAGTTATTTATGGTTTGAGTTCTAGACCAAGGTTCCAATAATATTGATTTTGATATAGCTGATATGGTGGATATGACTGCCCCATATGTGATTGAGATGCCATACTAAGGCTCTAAGAATTAGTGGAATACTATATGGATTAGGTGTTTGACTGAGGCTCTGGACACTAATAGTATACTCTATGGATTATATTACAGAGTGATGAAATAGGAAGTGATGGAATACCATAAGGAATAGGATGTGGAATTAAGGATCCTTATCTTTATTTTAATTCTATATGGATGGTTTGGTCACTACTGATGTTGATGTATAGTTAGGTGTTGGGATAATACTCCAGGAACAATCATTGTGATTCATGGAATTCACATTGGATTGATTTATTTAGGTACCAATAATGATATAATGAAATGAGTCACCTTAAAATTGTTCAAAGAATGTATGGTCGATCAGAGTCACATACTCAAGGATCAATTATGGTTTCATTTTCATTTATATTAGTTATTTTTTATTTAGGCTAAGAATATTTCATGATCATTCACTTATGGAACTTGGTTATGGGTTCACTGTTGGGGGTAGACAACTGAGATTTATTTTTTACTCCCTATTTATGCACCTTATTATGAATGTAGACCTTTTTCTACTTTTAGGTTGAGTATTGATGCATGATGGATTGGGAAAAAGTGCATAATTTCATGATTGAGCGAGTTTCTCATGTGGAGTCTAATGATTGGGATATAACAACTTGATAGGGTATTGTAGATCGAGTTTGTGATATAGCTCAGAGTTGGATATAGATCTTGATGTATTTATTTTTTAATTTATTTTGTATATGTGATCATCTCAGTGGGTGATTAGTATTTTATGTATTAAATGGCTATTCGAGCCATTACTGTATCTCATCTTATTACAATAGGACCTTATTTTATTCTATTTGTTATTTCCATGTACTCTGATGTGTTTTATGTTTATTTATTTTATTTTGGTTGGGAAATTTGATATGGGGGTATAGTATTCTCACCATTCCACCTAATACCCCATCTACTATTCACCAGCCTCTAGCATATGAGGAGGTGCGCTTAAGGTCTTGTGGAAAATCAATTTGGGGTTCTAGTTTAGTGAAATCCAGAAAAGGACATCACAAAGTGGTATTATAGGTGTTAATTTACTCTTAAATTACTATTCAGGATTTGGTAGACTAGATATATAGGAATTTGTCATTACCTATGATGGGTATCAGCCAGTGCAACATGAAAACCTATTCTGATAATAATTCCAAGTTACCAGGGCATGGGATTGATGTTTTTAGTA
Source organism: Viscum album (assembly GCA_963277665.1). Classification (NCBI taxonomy): domain Eukaryota; kingdom Viridiplantae; phylum Streptophyta; class Magnoliopsida; order Santalales; family Viscaceae; genus Viscum; species Viscum album. Next base: position 47,807,506 of record OY728146.1, read on the forward strand.
TTCAATGTTATGGTTGTATATGATTTTTCCCTTGTGTGGAAAACGTTTGGTTTTGATGTTTTGTATTATGATGGATTTATAGATCTAGGCCTATTGGTAGGAGGTCTATCATTTGTTTTTAAATCTTGGAATGTAAAACCAAGAGGTGTCCCATGCATCATGTTATGGATATAGGATCCAAATGTTGTAGGCCTTATAGTGTGTGATTTTATGGGTTTCCTTCTAATTATAGGCTTTGAGGATCTATATTGAGATTCTCAATGATGAGGATTCGGATGTGGTCCTCATATACATAAGGTGTAGTGACCATAGTGGGTCAAATTGGAATAAGTAAATGACCATTGGAACCCTTGGGTGGTTTTTTTAGGTTGGTTATGTGTCCTAGTCATCTAAGGAGAAGTTTTATATTTAGAAACACAAATAGGATGGGTTCCCAAGTTGTGAGAAGTTGGTTTGACATGTAATTTATTTCATATGTGAGACCCTATAGATTGGTGTTTTCGTGTGACAATGTTGTGTGATGTTGGGATGAGATCATTTTTTATGTTCGTGAGTTAGGTTCTTTGAATTGGTGTGGATATAAGTAGTTGGTCCTAGTGACTTTTTGTGAGACTTTTCTAGTGATGCTAGGTAGGATATCCTAGTGAACTTCTTGATGGGAATCTAGTTTAGGTAGTTAGTTTCATTTCACTTTTTAGGGTGACCTATGAGAGGGTTCGACCAAGTTATGAGTTCTTTTCAGTGTGTGAGGTACATATGGATGACTTTGTCTCTTACAAAAACGGTGTATCCTAGTATGAGGTTTAGGAAAATTGGAAGCATTTTATTTTTGAGAAGTAGATTTGTGTGATAGTGCTTCAAAATTTTCATTAGTTCTAGAGTGTAAGGTTCGTTTAGGTGACTATACTAAGTAATAGTTGTTCAGGTGGGTTATTCTTGGTGGTTATGAGATGGTCCCTTAACATAAGAGGTGCTCGACGGTATGTGGTTTATGAGGGAATTATCAGTTGGTTTCCTCACCCAGTTAGCTCTAGATGTGAGTTCAAGAATGTGATAAGAGTAAAAATGAACTTAGTAGGACTTTTTAATGATGATTCGGTTTTCAGTGGTCATGAAAGTGGTTTTGGATCAATGAGTTTCCTTTGGTTTTGTAAAGCAAAAAGGGGTTCTCTTCATGGGTGAGATTGGCATGAAGGGTAGGCATAATTAGTGGCCAGGGTTTGTCATCCATGTTATTTTGAGAAGTGACTCATTGAATTCGTAATCAATTCCAGTGGTTGGGTTACATAAAAGCATGTAATAATTAAGAATTGGTGGGATCTTATAAGAAAAAACACTTAGTGATGCACTATGATATTTGGTTTGTGGATTGGGTGGTATAGAAGCAGACACCCCTGATGCATGAGTTGAGTAGGTATCCATTAGTAGACTCGGAACCATTTTGGATGTGATGAGAGGCTTGTGGGAATTATGAACCGAGGAATTTAGGATAGAACTATTATTTTCAATGTATGCCTGAATTGTAGTATTATTCATCAATTACATATCGGTGTACTCCTATTCTAGATATGATCATTCCCAATATCATGACATCATCTTAAATATGTTGAGAGATCATCGGTTGTATACCAACCTATTTGGGTGTCGCTCTGGGTTTGATAAAGGACCTCATGGGAATTTTTACTCATAGATTGGTGTATGTGAAGTCATATAGTGGGAATTTCACCATCTAAAATATATAAGTGGGGTCCTCATAATGGACCGGATATCATTGAATACCATGGTTTCCATTCACGGTTATTAGGAATAGGTGATAGTTGATGTTTTATTTTTCCCCTCGGGTGAGAGTGAGATAGCCATATCTAGTTCTAAGGTTCACATAAACTAATTGGTCATGGGTTGTGGAGTTTTTATTTGGTTTTGAGGTAATGGTATGAATAATCCTATCGTGGGGAGTATCAGATCAGTTTCACTGATGTGACCCTTATGTGGGTAGGGTCAAGGATGTAGTGGGAACCACATTGAGTGGGTTGATGGACCACTAAGGATGTGTTTTTATTGGAAAATATGATAATGTAGAGTGTTATGGATCAAAATAGGAATTTATGGGTTGATTTATATATAGGGGAGAACCATGAGCCTGATGGTGAGATTTGGATTATGCTTGGATGTCTTCGGATGGACAGGTGTGGTTGGGCACTTTTTTAGTGGTTATTAGTGGTGGAAAATGGTGGCTTGACCTTTGGTGGGATATATAAATTATAATTTGATTTATACAGAGGAACTCGATTTTCATCCTAAATTAGAATTTAATGAGCTGAGCATGAGTTTATGAACAAGGTATGTTAGGATGTTTGGTTAGAAGACCATTCAGACTTCTCAAGATGAGAAGATTTATGGTGGAGAGGCTATAAAGCCCTGTGTTTTTCAGGATTGTGAAATTGAGCAAAAAATTTTAATTTTTTTCTTTCTAATTCTTGTAGGGGGTAAAATGGTAATTTTCCCCTATTATATGATGTGAGATAATTTTTTTACCACTATCTTGGTCCTAGAATAGGGTTTTTACCTTGGGATAGGATTTTTGTGTATTTTGATCCATTCAAGTATTGGAGGAAGACTAAATATTTAATTAAATATATATTAAATTATTCATGGGGGTTCAGGTGGATATAACTTTTTCATATTGATTTAGATTGATATTATGACTCTCAAGTTGAGTCTGGAATGGGGGTCTTTTGAAGGTGAGGCATAAACTCCCTTTGGTATTCGGGACTCCATATGGGTGTTAAATGGGATTTTAATTAATTAATTAAATAATTGGTATTAATTAAAAGACTCCCCCCCCCCATTTTAGGCTTCCTACTCATAGAAAAAGGGGTGAGATTCCATTGGACTTTCTCAATAGTGGATATTGAGATTGGATTGAGATGCAACAACTCCAATGAGTGAATTTAGACTTAAAGATTCGGTGTTTATGCCCTAAGATTGGATAGTTTTTTTTACACCTAAATCCACATATTTGTGTTTTTTAAATGTTTTATATCCCTATTATGACTGCTGAGTACCCCATGGGGTTTGATCTACATTTAATCGGGGGAAATGGGAGATTCATGAGGATTGTAGGGGTTTCCCGATCACACGGCGTATAGTTTAGGAACACATGTTGTGTGTTCATCCCATTTGGTGAAGATGGAATTTTTGGAACAACACATCATGTACTAAAAATACACTCCATGTATTGGGACATGTCTATGTGGCCGATTACTTGGTAAGATGAAATTTTGGAAACAGTATGTTGTGTAGTATAGGTACACACCATATAGAGGGACTTGACCATGTGGCCAAGTATATGGGTAGTGTAGCAACCTGATATCTTAAAAGAGGATCATCGTGTTTGATAGTGTACATGAAATGAAACACCAAGATTATAGTAGAATGTAACAACCAAATAATTTATGATATATTCCTTGTTAAATAAATTCAATCACTTCTATAGCTTTTGATACATGTGGTATCGGGTTTAAACAAAACATGATACTCTATTAAAATATTATTATTTAAACATGACCATTATAACCTAGATATTAAGTCGAATGTATGAATGAGACTAACGAAATTAGGAAAATTATATGGTTTATAAATCTTTAAAATAAATTCAATGTTTATATATTGATTTTAATTAAAATAAGAATCATTTTGAAGAAAAAGAAATGTCTTCTGAAAAACATCTTTTTCTGAAAGGAAGTTTAGTCGTACTTTGTACACATAATTTAAAATAAATTCTTAAAACATTTAGAAAATTTATTTTAAAAAATAAACTTAATTTTTGAAATATACATGTCATAATTATATTTTTTTAAATTGTTTAGAATTTTCTAAAAATATTATTGTGTTGATGAATACTGAAAAATACATATTTTTATTGAAAACTGCATTTTCATTCAAACTATTTACAAAGATAAATAAGTATTTTAATTTTTTTTAATGTAAAATTAGTATAATTATATTACAATTTATCTAATTTAGGCCATTTTAATCCATTTTATATTGAATTTTGATATAAAAACTATTTAAACTTTTGAATGTTTTCATTGGAAAAATTGATTTTCTGAAACTCCCGTGTGTTTAATATTAAATTGAATTATTCCATTTGTGTGAAATGAATTTGGAAAAATGGATTATGAATTTTTAATCATAATAATTAATATTATATAATAATTAACACTTTTTTTCTTATTAAATAACAAAAATAGTAAAATTTAATTACCATGGTTGAGGTTAAAATGAGTTTACTGTGGGGTTAAATTAAAAACATATGTGTTAAAATAACATAATTACATATCCAATTATTATTCATTGGAAATATTTATACCCTTATAAACTTATTATATATTTTAATTATTATTTTGACCTATATAATAATTTAATTAAAGAAAAAGACAAAATGTCACCCTTTTTCTTTTAAAATCAAATTGTGTGTTCAAAAAGATAGAAAAGAAAGATGTGAATAAATATTTATTGTAATTTTGATCATGATGAAATTAATTTCTTGAGGGTAATTTATTTTTATTTTTTATTAATCATATAATTTCTTTAAAATCATTAGAAACACTAATAAAATAATTATTTAATTAATAGAAAAATAAAATAAATGAGACTAACAATATTAAAAGTAAAATAATTTTAATGAATTGTTTTGATACATTAATTTATTATAAAAATATAAAATTTTATTTCGGTGTGAACATAATATATTCGAATTCCATCACTGTCTTGATATTTTTTATATTCAATTTAAATTAATAATGTAAAAATTGACATTAATGTTATTTTATAATAAATGATATTTTATTTAATTATTTAAAATTCATTAAAATAAATTAATCATCCAAGTGATTTTTATATGTTTAAAAATATAAACTATGGTCTATTTAAGGACCAATTTTACTTTTATAGTGACTATATTTACCCCTATAGAGTAAAAACAATGTTAGCACGGTTAAGGTTAAAACAGTATTTTTACATGTTACATGCACTTGTGTTAAAATTACTTTTAAACACACATAAGATTTTTATTTGAGAAATTGGATTTTATATTTATAATAATTGGGTCCATATTATCTAATAAGGTTAATTTTATTATAATATTAATGGATAAATTACCTTGGTCAAAAATATTATTTACCCTAGTGAAAAAACTAAAATAGAAAAAGTAAGAAACTTTGAAGTTAAATAATAACATGTTTAAATCATGTGTTTTGTTATGGTGTAGGTGTTTTCACCCATATTATCCCATAAACAATTTAATTATAAATTTTTGATCCATGTGAAGTGAAATTTACTTCTCATTATTGAATACTTTTGGGTATTTGGAAAAATTTCACTCCTCCAAAATTATAAAAATGCACTCACTCCTCTCACTTATTCGCACCTCTAAAGCCATTTGGATCCAAAAAAACATAAAAAACCCTCCAAAACATAATTATACACATTATATAGATTCTAGTATTCTTATAATATCATCCCTATAGTATTTAATAAGAGGTCCAAATGAGGGTTCTCTAAGATAAGGTAACTGTCTTCACTAAGGTCATTATTTTTCATTATTATTTTACAACCTTAAATTAGGTCTTAAAAATTACAATATAATAACAATATAATATAACATATACTTATATGTTATTATTTTTATTTCATAATATTTATCCATCTCCACTTCCATCAAATGGGAAATGAAATTGTCAAATCTTGTATACAGTGGACTACTACCTCACAAATTAATGTAATTCGTTTTCCATCAACACTTCTCATGGTTGGATATAATGGTGGATTTAATGTATATATATACTATTTATTATATAATTATACACCTGAAGTTAAAATTTCAAGTATATATTCTTAATTTCCATTCTCTTTAAAATATGACAATGTCGCTCGTGGGTATGGCGGACTACCGCCCCACAAAGCATTGTGATTTGTTTTTTAGTTATTATTTACATGGAAAGTAATAATGATAAATTTATTGAATTTATGTGATATATTTGAAATGATATATATTATTTAAAATTAATATATCAAACAATTCCTTACTCATTCACTCTTTAATGGAATTCTATCATCGCTTGTGTGTACGTATGGTCAACCATCTCCATGAAGCGATATCATTTATTTTCCATATATAATTTTCAAGAATGGTTATAAGGATGTATAAAATTAAAAAATATTTTTAACATAAATATAATTATAGTTATTATGGAACTATATCTTATATAAATTATTTAGAATTTTCATGAAAAAACACTAATGAGAAAATAAGACAATTATCACACGAAATAAAGAAAATAAGGAAATATTATTAACAAATAGGTGGTAAAATGTTATAAGAGGATAATATATAGTATTATATATATTATTATGGTTATATAATAGATTTAAATTAAATATATATTTATTATATAGTAGTTTCGAACACATACAGAGGGATTCAAAACTAAGGTAAGGGTTTCTCGTCCTATTTTTAATTATATGAGACATACGTTATACTCACAAATTATTCCTTTGTGTGGTATATATACTACCATTTTTGATATTTTATATCATGAATATATTTACCTAAATGGTATTTAAATTTTTTTATGTTATTTCATTTATGGATCTTATTATTCCGAAGTTACCAAAGTGGTAAGGGTTTATTTCACAATCTCATCATTATTCAGGATTGTTATTGTTTAAGTATACCTTGGAAGAATTATTTTATATTCCTATTTTAAACTGAATATATTATATTATAAACTAGTTATTCATGAACATTTTCGCATAATACTACCATTTTCCATCTCTTTGGAACATAAAATTATTTAGAAAACTATTTTATGAAAAATCAAACCAATTTCTCCCTTTGATTGAAAATCATTTTACATCAAAATACATGTTTTTTAAAAATGTTTTAAAAAATGTTTTAACCTTTTTCAAATTATTTATTAGAATAATTTTTACCCATTTTTTACTTTAAAATTTTTTTAATGAATTTTCATTTCATTTTCAAAATAAGGCCCTTTTAGATTTTTCTGAAAATATAAAGGAATCTTTGTTTTAATGTTTAAGGAATTAGCAGAATTTCTTGTGATCATGACCACTCAATGTTTTAAAGATTCATTTATAATTTTCAAAGTTTATATTAAAATAAAATAATTTTAAAAAAAATTGATTTTTAGTTTTAAAAATATTGTCATAGTAAAATGTTATTTTCCTCAAGAATGTTTTAATGACATTTTTTATGGTATTTATATTCATCAAAGACATCAATATTTTATTGTATTTACGATATACTAAGGATATGTTGTATTGATGTTATCTTTATTTTTTATTTTTATTTTTTATTATTAGTTTTAATGAGGATGTATGATTTTATTAACATTCACCATATTAGTCTAGATATTTTATGATTATGTTTATCTAATTATGGTAATTATTAACATTTAATATGTTAGTTTATCAATAAGAATGTTTATTTTTATTATGTTTCATCCCTTTCATATAAGGAATAAATTAGAATTATTATGTGATGGGTGGTTCTTGGTTATAGATAGCCCTTCAGAGCATTGATAGGTCTCATGAGACAAATCAATTAGCTAAACTAGATGGTATTTTACCCAAAGTTTTAAACTATCTAGTGAAAGGTCTTGATAGAATTTTTCAAATGTAAAACATTATGAATTCCTTAATTATGAGTTCATTAATTTATTACCATGTGATTAATATATTAGTTATAATATCCATGGATAAGTTTCAAGATGATGTGATTATTTATATGTATTTATTTGAATATATTTTATTCTTACCATATTATTCTCAAGTTATTGTTTAAATGGAATGTGTTTTAGTTATTAATTTATATATTAATTGTGATTTATTTTTTCATAGATCTTGTTTTCCATTAACCCTTACTAATCATCGGATATCACTCCTTTATTATGTTTTATTTTCTCTAGTATACTAGGAAGTGTTTTATGATTTATATGTAGTGATATGATAAGGGAAATAATGGTGTTCTCAAAGAAAATGTTTTTCTTATTTGATGTTTTAAAATGTAATGTGAATTTCCAATATGTATCTATTTTACCATAACTACTAAAAAATATTTCTCTTTATTATTTGATTTCTTGTATCTTTTTCTAATGCAATAAAGTAACCCTTGACTTTGGGCTACTATGGTCTGGGTATTTATAGTTGTTATCATAGGAATTTTAGTATAAATTTAGAGAACTATATTTAGATAAACATAGATAAGGGAACAAAAACCTATGATAGACATTGTAGATAAGTATAGAAGAAAATACTCATTTTTTGGTAAGGTAGAGATTATGTGGTTTTCTAAGAAATATATAGATGTCTAGATACTACAAGTGGATGTGAATCTGGAAGAAATGTACCTGGGGTAATAACTCTAAAAAAGTCATGTCAGGATTTCCTCAATAATTACTTGGTACATGATAATGGGCCTTACTTCACACCTAGTTTTATACTCCTATGTGATATGTGTTGGTAAATTCGTATTTTCTTTATAACCATTATGAAGTATTTGAAAAAAAATATGACTATAAAACATTCCCAAAGAGACCATATATATAATTATGAGATTATCCAAACATAAATTTTTCTATTTATGTTATGTTTTTCACTAGTTTTGGTATTATACAGTATGTTTCGTAATTTTATGATATAATATAGTGTCTATAATTTTTTATAAATGGTTCTTAGAATAAGGTATGGGAACCATATCAATGTGTGAAATCTAGAGAGTTATAATTATTGTTTCTTTGATGGGAATAAGTCACTCCTCTAAATGGAACTAGTCTCCCAAACATTATCACCATAAGAGTGCATGGTATCATGTGATATTAATAAAGAGAAAGAATTATCCAAGTCTTATAGATTATAAGGGAAGAATAATAATAAGATTATGGTAAATAAAAATAAATATAATGAAAATAATGGAAATATGGATTTCCACTATGTGATAATTGTGGACAAAAACACAATCATACTTTCTTAAAGGAAATTGGATTTTTCTATAAGTCTGGAGATAAATTCCACTATGATTATGATTTAAAGGGTAATAAATAAAAACTTTATGGACAATGTTTTAACTGTAAAGAGATGGGTAAATATACAAAGGAATGCCCTAAGTGTTAATGGAATATATCATAGAAGAAGATAAAGGATCAAGGTCAAGCTTATGTTATTAATATAGAAAAAGTGTATTGATTAAATTTGTTATGTATATGGATTATAAAACTATGTTGTAAAAGTATTTTATCAATAATATTCTTGAAATTTATAAGGATTATACTATTGTGGTTTTCCTGTAAGGATTTGAAGACTAGTGTTGAATGGTACTGATGACGAAGAAAAGTGATCTAATGGAAAGTTTATATTTTTGTAAGACATGTGATTGAGGGAATTTAATAAATAATACATTATTGATTTTGAGATAATAATGATAAAGATATGTTTATGGGATATTATAGCTGACCTTAAAATTGGTTAGTTATTTGATGGTTTATGTTATCTATACTGAAGTTTACTGAATTTTTGGAATTGGTGAATATAATTTGATAATTTGAGATTTTATTTAAGGAATAAGGAGAAAATTAGTTTTTACAATCATGATTGTTTTAATTAAGGTTTTATGGAGACCAAGGTATTCACATATTTTTAATGTGACATTAAGATCCATTTTATATTTTCTAGGGAATATAATGTTGATTTAGTGACCTAGAATCTAGATTTTTTAAATTTGAATTTTGTTAGACATATTTTTTCTGATTCTTAAGGATAAATATTTATGTAATGGATTATGTTTAACTTTAGGTGTTATTGGATAACTTTTCATCGCTATTTTGGTTTTGGAAAATAACTAGAGGCAGGAGAAATGGCATGTTATTCTTTTATTGATCTAATAATCTCTTAAATGATAATTTTAGTGATTCAAGAAAAAAACATTCCTATTTGATATTCATTTATTAGAGTAATAGATTAATTTGGAAATGATCAAATCATAACAAAGGATGAAATTATATGTGTATTTTCTGGTTTTCTCTATCATAATGGTAATGGACTCTTTCAATTCTAGGAAAAGGATCTTGAAACAAAAATATTATACTAGTACCTTTATTTTAGATGAATAAAATTATCTTTTAAATAATCAATGATTTATGTTTTTGAGGCCCTTAAAATTCCATTGATAATTAAATTTATTGTGATCAGTGATCTCTATCACTCTCTGTAATTATTTAATCTTTTCTTCCATATCCATATCTTCAATTCATAGCAATGTTCTACAACTTAGAAACCTTGTTATGTGTATTTCTAGATAAACTTTTTACTTCCCTTTATTTATTATCAAGAGGATGTATTATTGACCCTTTTTAAGGTGTTAGTTTCCAAAAAAATGTATTTTTCAAATTTCAAAACCCTTAAATACTGAGATCAATGTTAAATTTCAAGGATGTAATTTATTTAAGGGGATGTAATGTAACACCATAACATCTTAAAATAGGAAAATCATGTTAGATATCATATGTGACATGAAACACCAATATTTGAAGATAATGTAACACCCTGATACTTTATAAAATATTTATTTATGGATAAATTCAATTTCTTTTATATCTTGTAATATATGAAATACTGGGTTTAAATGAAACGTGATACTCTATTAAAATATTATTACTTAAACATGACCATTATAACCTATCCATTTTGTTTGTGGGTATGAATATAACTAAAAAACTTATGAAAATTATATATTTTTTACACATGTCTAAAAAAATTAAATGATTATTTATTTATTATAAGAAAAATAATAATCATTTGGATGAAACAGAAATGTTTTCAGATAACAATATTTTTATAAAAGGTGGTTTAATCATAAAATGCACACATAATTTAAAATTAATATTTACTAATTTTATAAAATTTATTTAATAAAATAAACTGAATTTTTTAAATATACATGTTAAAATTATCTTTGAGTAAATTTTTAAGAATTTTTTGACATCATTAATTTTTTGATGAATAGTTAAAAATACAAATTTTTATGGAAATATGCTCTTTCATTTAAATTATTTAGAAAGTGTAATAGTATTTTAATTTGTTTTTAATGTAAAATTAGTTCAATTATATTAATATTTAACTAATTTATGTCACTTTAATAAATTTTCATATTTAATTGTGATATAAAAACTTTTTAAACCTCGGAATGTTTTCCTAGAAAACTCCATTTTTTGACACGTCTACGAGTTTAATTTTAAATGAAATTATATAAATTTTTTTAATTGAGTTTGGAAAAATGGATTCCATATTTTGAATCAGAATAATTTATATTTCTTAATAAGTTAAACATAATTTTTTTCTTAATGAATGGTAAAAATAGTAAAAATTAATTATTACAGTTAAGGTAAAAACGAGTTTACCATGGGGTTAAAATAAATGGATAACTGTTAAAATGACCTAAAAACTTATAAAATTTCTATTTAATGGATATATTTCAAAAATTATCACCCTTTTATCTATTTTTATGTGTTTTGAGGACACCTTTCCAGGAAAGTGACCTATATCATAATGTAAGTAAAGAAAAAGATAAAATTTAACCCTCTTGATTTTAAATACAAATTATATGTTCTCATAGAGACAAAATAAAGATGTGAGTAAATATTGATGCTAAGTTTGATCATTATGAAATTAATTTCATGAGGTTAATTTATGTTTTATATTTATTAATCATATAATTACTTTAAATTCTTAATCAACGCCAGCCCAATAATTATTTAATTAATAGAAAAATAAAATAAATAATACTAAAAATATTAAAAGTAAAATAAATTGAATGAATTATTATGTTAAATTAAATTTTTACAAAAATATATCATATAATATAGGTTATAAAATAATATATTCATATTCCTTCATTTTCTTAATATTTTTTCAATTAAAATTAAATCAATAATGTCAAAATTGACATTAATGTTATTTAATAATAAATGATATTTTATTAAAATATTTACATTTTTTAAAATACATAAATTTTGAAAATTGGTTTCTAAATGTTTAAAAATATTAATCGTGTTCAATTAATGGACTAGTTATTCTTTTATATGGACTATGTTGACCCCTAAAGAGTAAAAACATTGTTATCATAGTTAAGGTGAAAACCATGTCTTTACACCTTACGCGTGCTTCTGTTAAAATGAATTTTCAAATAACATAGAATTTTTATTCGATAAATTTTATTTAATATTCAGAATCAGTGGGTCTAAATTATTTAATAGGTATCATTTTATTTTATTCTTAAATGATAAATTACCATGGTTAAAAAGACTAGTTATCGTAGTGAAAACAAACTAAAATAGTAAAAGTAAGGGAACTTAGAATTTAAGGAAAAAAATGTTTAAAACATTTTATTTTTTGTGCATTGGATGTTTTGATAGAAAAAAATAATCCCTAAATCCATTTAATTTTAAATTTTTGAGCCACTTGGTGTAGGGGTGACTTCCTATTATTGAATAGTTTTGGGTATTTACAAAAATATCACTCCGCCTCAATTATAAAAGAGTGTTCACTCCCCTAACTTATTATCACATATAAATCCATTTTCATTGAACAACACCTTAAAAAATTCCTCCACACCATATTTATCCACATTCTAGAGATTATTTTATTCCCAAAAAACCAACCTTGGTAATTTTATGAAGAAATTTAAGGTACGTTTCTCTAAGAAAAGGTAATTGTCTCCACTAAGCTCATTCTTTTTCATTCTTCTTTTACAAACATCAATTATGTATTAACACTTCCAATAAAATAAAACCAATATATACCATATACTGAGATGTTATTATACTAATTTCATAATATTTATCCACCTCCACTTCCAATAAATGGGAAACAAAATAATCAAATCATGTATACAGTGGACTACCGCCTCATGAACGGATGTAATTTGTTTTCAATAAACACTTCTTATGATTAAATATAATTATATATTTAATTTATATATATAATATATATAATATAATTATACTCATTTAATTATAATATCATATATTCCTTCTTAATTTCCATTCCGTTAAAAATACAATTATGTCACTCGTGTGTACGGTGGACTACCACCAATCGAAGTGATGTGATTTGTTTTTCAGTTACACTTTACATGGAAATTAGTAATTATAAATTTAATGAATATATGTGACATATATGACATGATAAAAATTCTTGAAAATTAATATATCATACACATTTTTACTTTATCACCCTTTAATGGAATTATATTATCGCTCGTGCATACATACGACCTACCGTCACCATAAAGAGATGTGATTTATTTTCCATGTATAATTTTTAAGAATCATGATAAGAATGTATATAATTAAAAAATTATAAAATTAATTTCATTCTTGTTATTATGTAACTATATACTATTTATGACATATGCAACTTTCATGATAAGACACCCACGAGAAAACAAGACAATTAACACCCAAAACATTGAAAATAATGAAATATTATTAACTAATTGGTGGTAAAATGTTATGATATTATAATATATTATATGATATATATTATTAATGTTATTTAATTTATTTATAATAAACCTATATTTATTATACAGGAGGTTCGGACACATACGAAGGGAGTCAAAGCTGAGGTAAGGGTTTCTCGTCTCACTTTTACTTTCATGATACATATGTCATATTCACCACTTATTCCTTTATTTTATGCATATATATAACCTTATAATATGTAATATAATGAATATATTTATATTCATGGTATTTAAAGTTTTATTCCAAGTTATTTCTTTCATGGGGATTATGATTCAAAATTTAACATAGTGGTAAGGGTTTATTTCACAATTTCACCATTATTTAAGATTGTTTTTGTTTAAGTCTCCCTTGGGGTAATTATTTTATATTTATATCATAAGCTCAATATATTTTCTTATACTATAGTTATTCATAATAGTTTTCAAGTAATAGTACCATTTTTCCTCTCTTTGGTACTTAAAGTGATTAATATTTTTTTTGATAAAATCCAAATTTTAATTCTCTCTTTGGTCAAAAATAATTTTTCATCAAAATATATGTTTTATTAAAATGTTTTTCACCTTTTCCAAATAATTTATTAAAGTTACTTTAACTCATTTTTTAATTTTTTGAAAAAAATTTTTAAAATGAATTTGCATGTTGTTTTCAAAACAAGGCCTGTTTGGATTTTACCAAAAAAAACTGAAAGGAATATTTGTTTTAACATTTACGACATGAATAGAATTTCCCACTATTATGACCACACAATTTTTTGAATATTACTTTATAAGTTTAAATTTTTATTTTCAAAGAAATTTTTTTCATATATTGTTTTAAATTTTTTTATAAAAAAAAATATTTTAAATGTAAAAAAAGATTATTTTCCTCAATAATGTTTTTAATGACATTATTATGGAATTTATATTCAATAAGGACATCAACCCTTTATTTTACTTATGATCCACTAGGGATATATTTTAATTATATAATTTTTATTCTTTATTTGGATAGTTTATGATCATCTTGAATAAGGATGTACAATTTTATTACTATTCACCATATTACTCTGGATGGTTTATGATTATGCTTATTTTATTAGGGTGAGTATTAAAATTTAATATGTTAGCTTTTCAATATGAATGTTTATATGGATTATGTTTCACCCATTTCATGTGAGTAATGAATTGGAATTAGTATGTTATGGTTGGGTCCTAGTTATAAATAACTTCTTTATGTATCAATAAGTCTCATAATATAAATCAATTGTCCAAATTAGTCGGGTTTTTACCCATATTTTTAAACAGTATTGTGAAGGGTCTAAGTAGTATGTTTTAAATTCTTGTCATTATGAATTCCCTCATTATGATATTATTTGTTTATTTTTATTTGATTATTTTATTAGTTTAAATATCCATGGATAAGTTTCAATCTCATGTAAGTATTTATATAGCTTTATTTGATCAACTTTTATTCCTTACATATTATGTTAAAGTTATTATTTAAATGTAATGTGTTTCAATTATTTACCTTTCCATATTGAATATGATTTATTTATTCATTTCCTTTACTATATTCTTACCATTACTGAGCATCTGAACTCCTCCCTTTCTTATGTTTATTTTTTCTTGGATACCATGAAGTGTTTTCTGATTGACATGAAATGATGTGATAAGGAGAATAATGGAATTATCAAAGAAAAAAATTTCTGTATTTAATTTTTTAAAATGTGATGTGAATTTATAGTATGTATCTTGTTTACCAAGCTAGATAAACTATTTTTTCCTTTAAAATTTGATTTATTGTAACTAGTTACAATGTAATAAAGTAACCACTGGATCTGGGATATACATAGAAAGAAAAAATAATCTAAAACAAAAGCCCACTGTAATAAAATGAGATACAATAAAGGCCTAAATACGATGACATACATACAACATTGATCTCCCACTGGGCCAATCACATAACATTTTAAAACACATTGTGTATTTTATTTGTTCTTTCTATGTATAGAAATAGTTTAGTAGCATCTGGGAACATGTTCAATCAACTATGAATAGATTAGTACTTATCAAAGGAGTATCATTATTCCAGATATCATTAATTTAAATTAAAGAAGGAATATATTCAAAATATAACCCTCTTTACAAGTTATGGACAATGTAAGTTCATATTTATGCCCTTAGAACTTACTTATACCTCTATAATATTTATATATTTTATTGATAGAGTATTTAAATACTACCTTGATAGATTTTTTTGTAGTTTTTTTAATAATATTATCATTTACACCAAGAGTAATGAGGAACATGAATGTCTTCTAAGGATTGTGAAGTTCCAAGGATTGAATAAAAACTAAGAAGGGGGGGGGGGGGGTTGAATCCGTTTTTTAGATTTTTATAATTTTCCAAACTTTAAGAAACTTAACCCTTACAACCAGTTAAGATTTATTTCTTTATCAACCTTTAGAAAGAAACTCAAGCATGCAAGAAAGGTAAATCAATAAATGCACACAAGATTTACAAGGTTCGACCTCAATATGAGAACCTAAGTCCTTATTATAGCCACTCTTGTGAGTCTATAGAAATCCACTATAATAAAGAAGTGAATACAACTTGTGCCAACTACCATTAGACACCTTCTTTCTCCCAATAGGTAATATTATAATGAATCCCATCAGTTTACAAAGTTTTATTAAATAATAAATCATTCAATAAAATAATAAGAACTTTGTTGAAGCTTCTCCACAAATTCTCACTACGAATATTCAGTTCAGTTTTCTTGAGTCCGATTTTCTGAAACTGGTATTCTCAGAAAGGTAATGTTGGTTCCGATTTCCTTCAGCTAAAAACTCATCAAAATTTCTTCAAGATAATTTTAATCATCTTATCATGGTAAGATGATTCTGATTCACTTATTCTCAAACTCTCAAGAAAACTTCTTCAAGATGGTAGTAACTATTCACTTTGAATTCTCCAATGCTCCACCTTTTCCACATGTATGAAAATTTGAAAATGAGGGAATGATATGAGCACATATTTATATGCAACTCAGAAAAAAAGGTGTTAATATTGATAATATTTCTCACTTCCTCAAATCTCAAAAACTCTGAAATATCTCACATTTAATCTTCAATCTTTGACTTCTTCAAAACACATTAAATTTCTCCGAGATTTACGCAATTTTCAAATTATGATTTTCCTTCATAAACTCTTCATATCATTCTCAGAATGATAAATCTGGATCTTGATTCTAATTTTATCAGAAACCTTCTCAAAAATTAGGTTCTGAATTGTGCAGAAAATAGAATATGAATTATGCAGAAATCATGTTCCGAGTTGTTCAGAAATCAGGTTCTCAATTACTCAAAAATAAGGTTCTAAATTATGTAGAAATCAGGTTCTGATTTTTACAGAAATCGAATTCCGAATTGTTTAGAAATTAGGTTCTGAATTAATAAAAAATCAGGTTCTTAATTTTATAGAAATATGGTTTCAAATTAATCAGAACTCAAGTTTCGAATTAAGCATAAATTAGGTTCTAGATTGGGTATAATTAAGGTTATAGTTTTCTCAACATTTTGATCAAAATTTTTATTCTGGTTTTCTTAACATGTTGCTCAGAATTGTCATTCTGGGTTTCTTAACATGCTGCTCAGGATTTTCATAAGGTTCTGAATTCAGGTTCTAAACTTTTCTTGATCTTTATTTGGCTTCTTCAACTCTTCAATCTTCTTGAAAAACCTATTCTGTATGAAAATTTTCATTCTATAATGAGCTTTTCCTTATCTGAGTATATTTTTTTTAAGAAACATTTCCTTGCATAAGGAAGTCTTCTATAAGAAACATTTCCTTAAGCTCAAAAACATCCTCAGTTTGTAGGATTAGAGTTTCCAAGCAACGTGCTCAGAAGTATGATCTGGGTTTCCTCATAAGTTTCAAGTTTTTCATGTTTATAAATCTGGTTCTAGTTTTTTTTTTCAAGAATTAGCTTCTTGTTTTATCAGGAATCAGGTTCTGAAAACAGGTTCTGGTTTTCTCAGGAATCATGTTCTGAAAATAGGTTTTGGTTTTCAGGTTCAGGAATCAGGTTCTAGTTTTCTCAAAAATCAGGTTCCAAAAATAGGTTCTGGTATTCAGGTTCAGGAAATAGGTTCAAAATTTTCTCATGAATCAGGGTTAGAAATCGGGTTCTGGTTTTTAGGTTCAGGAACCAGGTTCCCAATTTTCTTAGAATTTTTCTTAGTGAATATCATCAAACCTCTTCTCCATTTCTTCAACAGCTTTTATCATGAAATGTTTCATGATTTTTGATAACTTTAAGATCAGAAAATCATCGTCTGATTTTGTTTAGAAATATTGAGGCACCTTCTTAACTTTGGACTTCTTATTCTTCAAAAAAAATCATATTTAAGAAAATATTCAGCAACCAGAAACTTCAACTTTTTGTAACTCAAAAACATTCTTCAATAAAAATATTAGTTGTCAAAAAATACAAAACATTGTTAAAAAAATACCACAAATGTTCTTCAATCTCCCCCTTTGGATTTTTTGGCAATCCTTGTTAATAATATTTCACCTCAAAAAAATTTCACAACACAATTTCTTGAACTTTACCAAAACATAGCCTCTCTCAAAAAGAGAGTCCTGACACCACACAACTGTGTAAATTAATGTTTCTGAAGGATTCAATTCCCTCGGTGACAAGAACATTTTGCAGCCATGTAAGGATAAACTTCACCTTACTCAAGCTCCCCCTCAACTTTTGTCTTTCTCTTTCTAAATTTTCTTTTATTCTATCATTTTTCTTTCTCTCTCCCCTATTATATAATAACCACAGCTTTAGATTCATAAAATAAATCCAAGTAAACACAACTTTCAATGTAGAAAATTTGTTACTTACTCTCCCCCTTGACAATATAATCCAAAGCTCGGTGGGGGAAACTTCCTTATGAGTTTTAGCAAGTCATGGGAGGAGGCTGAACATAGAGTTTCAACCTCAGTTTAACAAACATTTCCTTCGACATTACTTTTTTAAAAATATCAGGAATATGATACTTTGTTGAAATATATTCCATCAAGACTTCTCCAGAAGTATCTTTATCTTTTAAAAAGTGATACTTTATATCAATGTGTTTTGATCTTGAATGTTGAACCTGATTCTTATAAAGATCAATGGCACTTTGATTTCCATAGAGTGTCTTCAAAGGTTTATAAACTTTCACTTTCAAGTTTACCAGCTGAACCTTCATCAACATCATTTGAGTACAAGCCTGAGTAGCTACAACATATTTGGATTTATCTGTGCTTATTGTTACTGAACTTTTTTTCTTACTAGGCCAACTCACACAGTATTCCCCTAAGAGAAATGTTCCTCCTGATGTTGATTTTATATCCTTACAATCACCATCCAAATTAGCATTAGTATAACCATGAAACTTCATCTCATTATTTCTATTATACAACAACCCATGTGAATTTATTCCATTTACATATCTCAGATTCTGCTTAACTGCCAACATGTGTGATTCTTTTAGAATACATTGATATTGGGAACAGAGAGTCACAATATAAGAAATATTAGGCCTTAAAGCTCTAAGATAAAGAATACTTCCTATCAACTTTCAAAAGTCTTTCTGATTCACATTGTTCCCTGATTAATCTTTGCTCAACTTTGTGCTCACTGAGATAGGAGTTAAAACTTCCTTTGATTCTTCTATCCCAAACATATTTAACAATTCCTTGTCATACTTTTCTTGGGATAAGAAAATGTAGTTTTCTTGTTGTTGAACTTGTAATCTAAGGAAGAAAGTTAATTCTACTAGCATTGAAATTTCAAAAAAAATATTCATCTCTTTAGAAAACTCTTCACAAACCTTTTCTTTATCTCCAGTAAAAATTATATCATCCACATAAACAATTACAATTAAAGTTCCGAAGTAAACATCTTTAACATACAAGTTTCTATCAACCTTTCCTTTAGAAAATTTCATCTTTATCAAAGAATTTTCAAGCTTAGAATACCATTCTTGTGGAGCTTGATTCATCCCATACAAGGATTTCTTCAATTTTTAAACATTTTTTTAATCTTCATCAAGTAAAAACCCAAAAGGTTGTTCAATGTAATATTCTTCATCAATCTCTCCATTTAAGAAAGATAACTTTACATCCATCTGATAAACATTGTAATTCTGATGAGTAGCCACTGTAAGAAACATCCGAATTGTTTCCAACCTTGAAACAAGGGCAAAGGTTTAGTCAAAATCCACACCTTCCACTTGTGAAAATCCTTTACACACAACCCTTGATTTGTTTCTTGTAACTTCTCAATGCTCATTAAATTTATTTCCGTAAACCCACTTTGTTCGGATAACATTTTTATTTGCTGGCCTTGAAACAAGTTCCCATGTTTCATTCTTCTCAATCTAATCCAGTTCTTCATTCATTTCATTCACCCATTCATTATGTTTAATATCTTTTGAAACTGATTCTGGTTCAACTTTTCAGATAAGGGAAGTCTGATTTTCTAATCTCAACTTCCTTCTTATCTGAACTGGAGCCTTATGATCCCTAATAATATTTTCAGATTCAATATGTTTTTGTAAGGTAGGAAAAATCATATTTTATTTCCCAGCATCACATTCTTCCCCATGTGACTCATCTGAGTCACTTTCACTCTGGTGGGGATTCAGTAATTTATCTTCCTTAGTATTCTTAACAGATTTTGTGAAGGAACTTGTATTTTCAATTACCTTCACATCATATGAGTCCACCAACATCTATAAAAATTTCCTCTATCATTTATAACTTCTTCCATTTGGTGAATAACCCATAAATATTCATTCTTCAACTTTCTCATCAAACATTCCTAAGTCCAGATTTTTTATTTTGAGCAAGCATGGACTTCCAAAAACATTGAAGTATTTAAATGAAAGTTTTTTGTTATACCACATCTCGTAATGAGTCATGTTGGTTTTCAGTCTCAACAAGAATCTATTTTGAACATGTACAGTAGTGCTAATAGCTTCTCTCCCAAATAATTTTGAACCTTTTTATTCTAATAACATACTTCTTCCCATTTCCACTAAGCTTCTATTCTTCCTCTATGATACTCCATTTTGTTGCGGAGTATAGGGAGCACTATACAATGTTTGATACCATGATTCCTTAGATAAGTTTCAAAAGCATTACTTGTGAGTTCAGTACCATTGTCTATTCTCAGCTTCTTTATGGAAGCTCCCAATTCTTTCTCAACATCTCTTCTGAAGAATTTGAACATTTCAATAGCCTCTGACTTATGCTTAATGGACATAATGTTTGTAATTCGAGTAAAATCATCAATAAAATTGATAAGGTATAAATATACTTGTGTTGATTGATGTCTCATCGGCCCACACAAATTGGAATGAATAAGATAAAGTGGTTATTTAGATTGAATTTCAACTCTTTTATGACCTTTATTAGTCATATTTCTTTTTTGAAAATTAATACAAACATCTTCATCTCTTCTTTTCAGTTTTTGTAAAATTTCAAATAGTATCAAATTTAGAAAGCTTACTCATGTTATTTTTTCCAATGTGGCCAAGTATTTGGTGCCACAAGTTGTTTTCATCTTCAGCACTTAAATAACAATAATTATTGGATTCTCCAATTTGAAAGAGATTCCCACTGATTCTATATCGTTTTGTAATCACTTTTCTATTTTTCACACTTTTGATGAGACAATAATCATTTCTGAAGATAACTTCTTTTCCATCATTACAAAGTTGACTTACACTAAGTAAGTTATGTTTTAGCCCATCAACAAGAAATAATTCCTTATATTTAAGTTTCTTTGCTTCAATCTCTGCCATTCTGATTCCCTTAATTTTTATGGAACTATCTTTTCCAAAAGTAACCGCTCCTCCATCATGAATTTCAAAATGTTTCAAGATTTTTATATCACCATTCATGTCTGAAGAACAACCACTATCAAGAATCTATCGTTTTTACCTCTTACTTTCTTTCAAAGCTGTCTCAACAACAATTTCTCTCTCATCAACCTTCTTATTTTTAGTTTTATTTTGTTTCTTATCAAAAGAAACTTGTTCTGGAAGGAGTGTAATATATCGTTCGGTATGATTACTAGAATGATCACATCTCCCACAAACTTCTCCCAAACATTCAAACTGATTCTTTGTTGGAATTTTTCTGACATCTTGAGAATTCAACTTTTCAACTTTCTATGAGTATAGAAAATTACTCATCCTTCTTTCACTATTTCTTCCAATTTGCTCAAACCTTATTCTAGGTAGAGATAAATTGTGCCAAAAATTATAAGCTCTATGACAATATATTTTGCAGTACCAGCAATAGCCCTCAAATCTTTATTTTCTATTAAATAACGATCTTTCCTTATAGAAACTTTATTGAGGTTGATAACTTCTTTCATCTCTAGAAAACTCAGGATGTAGTCCATCTCTTCTTTTGAGTGAGTCTTCTACTTTTGTAGGATTGATAGGTTTCTTACATCCTTTCTCCACCCATGATTTACTAATACTTCTTCCAAAAACTGAAATGTTAGAAGAATCATATGAAACGTTATTTTTGGTAAGAGAAGATTTCACCTGATTCTCATAATGATCCTTCACATCATTTTCAGAGGTCTCATATTTTACTTATGTAGATTTGTTGAAGTATTCATTCATCTTTCTCAGGGTATTTTCAAAATCAAGGAGTTTTGATTGCACCTTGTTTACTTCTTCTTCCTTGGCTTCCAACTTCTTGCTAAGATCTTCAATCATCTTTCCCTATTCATCAATTATAAGTTTGTAACTTAAAATTTCTTGAATGTATTAATCTTCCTTATTGGTGACATTTTTACTTCCATAATTAACTTCTTCTTTATTTTTCTTTATCACATGAATTTCTTTCTTGAGAGATTTTTTTTTCTCAAGACATGTAAGACGTTCAGATCTTAGCTGATATTCTCTGTAATATTCTTCACCACCTTCTTCACTCTCTAAGGAAACATTTGTTTTCTCAACTTTTGCAATAATGGTTCTGAATATTTATTTACTTTCATATTACGAGGAATCATTGTCATATGATTTCGATTCAACCTTCTTGCTCAATATACTTATTTTCTTTCTAGAAAACATCTTCTTGAATTCTTTAGAAGTCTTCTCTTCTTTTTCATTCTTATTATAATTCTTCCATCGAGGGTTATCATTAGAAAAATCTTGATATTATCAAACTTTCTTCTTAGTAAAATTCATAGCAAAGTTTCTGATTCCACCGCACTCAAAACATTTGAGAGGAATTTTTCCTCCATACTTTCCTCTTCCTCTTCGATAGTTCTTGGATATGAGAGACATGGTTTTTTTCATTCAACTCTTCATGTTCATTATCAATGGACTCACAAGGATAAGCTTCATCATCATATTGTATTTTCATCTTTCTCATAGCTTCAAAAGCCATTTCATCTTTCATATTCTTTTTAATTATTGTATCTTTCCTCATTTCATAAGCAATAAGAAAGTTATGTAGGTCATCAAGAGATAAATCATCTTTATCTTCTAAAGATAAAATTTTAGAATCAAACATGTTTGGAAAGTTTCTCATAAGTTTCTTCACAATTGTATAATCTTCAAAGTCTTCTTTGAATCCTTTGATGTTGCATACAATTTCATTAACTCTGGTGAATTATTCATCAATTGTTTCATCATCTCTTATCTTTATGTCTTTAAACTTACTACTCCATATTTTTAGCTTGGCCTCCCTGACTTTTTTATTTCTATCAAAAACACTTTCCAGCTTGTCCCACATGATTTTTGATTTTGTGAGACCCATAAACTTCTAATAAACATTTTTTGATAAGGACATTAGAATATAATTTCTATCCTTTCCATCAACTTCTATGTTTCTTTTATCAGCAAATGTCATAAGAGAATTTTTCTTAATAGGTGGAAAGCCAATAGTGGTAGCATTAACAACTTCAAGGATAAGAGATAGAAGATAAGGAATCATCCTATTTTTTCATCCATAATAATTATTTCCATAGAATGTAGTAATTCCTCTATTGTTGACATAATTCACATTCTCCATGATAAGGATAAAATAAGGGAACCTCCCTCTGATACCACTTGAAGTTCCAAGGATCGAATAACAACTGAGAAAGGGGGGTTGAATTAGTTGTTTAACTTTTTATAAGTTTCAAAAATTTAAGAAACTTAACCCTTCCAACCATTTAAGTTTTATTTCCTTATCAACCTTTATCAATAAACTCAAGCATGAAACAAAGGTAAAGAAATAAAGGAACACAAGATTTATAAGCTTTGGCCTCAATATGAGAACCTATGTCCTTACCATAGCCACTCCTGTGGGTCTATGTAAATCCACTATAATAAAGAAGTTAATAAAACTTATGCCAACTCCCATTAGATAGCTTCTATATCCCAATAGGTAAGATTATACTAACTCCCGTTAGTTTACAACATTTTCTTAAAGAAAAAATTATCCAAATACAAGAATAAGATCTTTTTTGAAGCTGCTCCACAAATGCTCACTCTGAATATTCATTCTAGTTTTCTTAAGTCTGATTTTATGAAACCGGTATTCTCAATAAGGTAATGATAGTTCCAATTTTCTTCTACTAAAAAATGAAGAAAACTTCTTCAAGATAATTCTGATATTATTAGTAAGGTAAGATGATTCTGATTCTATTATTCTCAAACACTCAATAAAACTTCTTCAAGATGATAGGAACTTTTAACTTTGAATTCTATAGAACTTCTTATTTTCCGCATATATGAAAAATTGCAAATGAGTGAATTATCTAAGCACATATTTATATGAAACTCAGAAAACAAAGGTGGGAATTCTGAAAATCTCTCTCGCTTCCTTAAATATCAAAAACTCCGCAAATCTCTCGCATTTAATATTCAATATTTTACTTCTTCAAAACTCCTTAAATTTATCTGATATTTATGCAAAGTTGAAATTTAGATTTTCCTTCTGGAACTATTCATATATTTCTCAGAATTATAAAGATGGATCTGGATTATGATTTTATCAGTAACATGCTCAGAAATCAGGTTCTGAATTTTGTAGAAAACAGGTTCTGAATTATGTAGAAATAAGGTTTCGAGTTGTTCAGAAATTAGGTTCCGAATTACTTAGAAATCAGGTTCTGAATTGTACAGAAATTAGGTTCTGAATTATACAGAAATCAGGTTCCGAATTGTTCAAAAATCGGGTTCCAAATTACTCAGAAATCATGTTCTGAATTGTACAGAAATCAGTTTACGGATTACTCATAAATCAGGTTCCGAATTAATCATAAATTATGTTCTAAATTGGGAAGAATTAGGGTTTTGGTTTTCTTAACATATTGATCAGAATTGTCATTCTAGGATTCTTAACATGTTTCTCAGGATTGTCATTCTGGGTTTCCCAACATGCTGCTCAGGATGGTCAAAAGGTTATGAATTTATGTTCTGAATTTTTCTTGGTCTTCTTTTGGATTCTTTAACTCTTCAATCTTCTTGAAAAACCTTTTCTGTATGAAACATGTCTTTCTCTAAAGAAATTTTCTTTATCTAAAAAAGTTTGTTGTATGAAAAATTTCCTTGTATAAGGATGTCTTCTATAAGAAACATTTATCTAAGATAAAAAATATCCTCAGTTTGTAGGATCAGATTTTCCCAGCAACCTGCTCAGAAGTAGGATCTGGTTTTCCTCATAAGGTTCTGGTTTTTAGGTTCAAATATTAGGTTCTGGTTTTTTCGTTCAAGAATCGGGTTCTGGTTTTCTCAGGAATCAGGTTCTGAAAATAGGTTCTAGTTTTCTCAAGAATCTGGTTCTAAAAATAGGTTTTGGTTTTCAGGTTCAGGAATCAGGTTCTAGTTTTCTCATAAATCAGGTTCCAAAAATAGGATCTGGTTTTCAGGTTCAGAAAACAGGTTCTAAATTTTCTCATGAATCATGTTCAGAAATCAGGTTCTAATTTTTAGGTTCCAGAACCAAGTTCCAAATTTTCTCATAATGTTTCATAGTGAAAATCGTCAAACCTCTTCACCATTTATTCAACATATTTTATCATGAAACTTTTCATGATTTGTGAGGAATTTAAGATCAGCAAAGAATCATCTGATTTTGTTTAGAAAGTTTGAGGCATTTTCTTAACTTCGGATTTCTTGTTCTTTAACAACATCCTCTTTTAAAAAATCTTCAGCAACCAGCAACATCAAATTTCTGTAACTCAAAAACAATCTTCAATAAAAAGATTAGTTTTCAAAAACAACAAAACTTTTTTAAAACAAAACACCACAAAGGTTCATCATATTGTGATGGAAACATTGATAAAGTATTAAATTTTTTTTTATTTCAGCAAGTCTTACTTTTGGATGCATCATGTTACATTTTTTGGGCATGAGATCATATGTGAGGGAATTTATGTAGAATCTTCAAAGTCAAAGGCAATTGAAGAATGGAATAGGCCCTCAAGTTTCATGGAAATCTATAGTATTCTTGACATAGTTGGGTACAACTAATGTTTTGTGAGAAATTTCTCATGGTAGTATTGCCTACTAACTGAGTTAACATTAGATACGGTAAAGTATTTATGGATAGAAGAATGTGAGGAAAGATTTAAGTAGCTCAAGAAGTGTCTAATAACTATGCTTATACTCACACTACCATCAAGTGGAGAATGGTTTTTTATATACAAGGATTCTTAAAATAAAGTATTGGGTGTGTACTCAAGAATAATGATTAATTAATTGCATATTACTCATTATGGTTGAAGATCCATGAGAACAACTACCTAACTCATGATCTAGAGTTAGCAGAAGTGATCTTTTCATTGAATATTAGGTGACACTACCTCTATGGTAAGAATTGTGACATATATACATATCACAAGAGTATAAATTATATATTCACATAGAAATAATTGAATTTTAATCAATGAATATGGTTAAATATGTTCAAGAACTATGATTTCTCTATTCACTACCATCTAAGAATGATTAACAAGGTAGCTGATGCGCTTATCTGAAAAGAACCTATAAAACTATCCATGATTTAGATTTAGAAATACCTTGTCTTTATGGATTTATAAAGGATCAATATGGAAATCCTAATGAAAGGGAATACATGCAACCTTACCCAAATGATTTTCCATTCATCTATCAAAGAGTATATCAAAGAGGTAGAAAGGAATGATCTAGAGCTTCAAAAATAACATGGGAGTAATGAGGGAGGGAAAAATCATGAATTTTACACATAAGAAAATGTTTCCATTAGTTTTAGAACTAGTATTTGTGTGACCACGTCACCTGGGATAAAGAAAGTGTTATTGTATAATTCACATAGCCCATATTTCTCTATCCATCTTGGAAGTAACAAGATGTATTGTGATCTTTGAGAGCATTTCTGGTGGGATAACATGAAGAAATAGATTTCTGAGTACAACTAAAAGTTCTTGGTATGTTAGGAAGTTAAATTAGAGTGGTATAAGTCTAAGGGTATGATGAAACAATTTCCCATACCCACATGGAAATATAAGAACATCATCATAGACTTTTTCATTGGTATCTAGAAGAATTACAAATGAAGCAATGTGAAATGGATTATAGTGGATCAAATAACCATTATTTCCAAATTAATTACAATTCAAGAAGATTTATAAATTGAAAAACTTTTTAATATAAATGTAATGAAAGAGGTGATTCTATATGGGTAACAACTTTTGATCATATCTGATTATAATATAAGGTTTAATTATAAATTATAGATAATTATTTGGCATGCTCTATATACTAAATTGAATTTTAGTATGGAATATCACCCTCAAATGGATGGACAATTTTAAAGGACCATTTAGACACTAAAGGAAATGTTAAGATTCTTCTCAATCGAAATTAAATAGGTATGGGATCAATATCTCCCATTATTTGAGTTCTCATGCAATATTATCATCCACTTGAGTATTAAAATGGCACCATATGGAGCATTATATAGGAAGCAATGTAGAACTTATACTTGTCGGGAAAAAGTTGGTGAATGAAAGATGATTATACCTGATCTTATGCTAGAGATGACAGAGAAGGTCTAATCCATCAAACAACATATAAAATCTTCTCATATTTGGTAAAATATTTATGCTTACAAACAT
Organism: Viscum album; assembly: GCA_963277665.1. NCBI lineage: Eukaryota > Viridiplantae > Streptophyta > Magnoliopsida > Santalales > Viscaceae > Viscum > Viscum album. Next base: position 47,835,243 of record OY728146.1, read on the forward strand.
TAAAGGGACTTGGAGTTTGATTTTGAAGGTAACGTTTTCCATTGAATATCACCATGGCATAGAGTAATTTGGTTTGAAAAAAAGGAAATCTTATCCCAAGGTTCCTTTTCCCCTTTTAGATCCTTAATATCATAGGATCAGTGGCATATCAGCTAGCACTTACACCAACCATGGCTCAAGTTCATGATGTGGTTCATATATCTCTCCTAAGGAAGTATATATTTGATCCCTTATGTATACTAAATCTGGATGTGGTACAACTAGAGCATGACCTCTCTTATGAGGTGAATTTGATGATGATCTTAAACAATAGAGACAAATTTCTACACAATAAGACAAATCACATGGTCAACATGCTATGGCGGAACCATAAATATGAAGAGGTGATGTTGGAACCAAAGGAAATGAGGAAAAAGAAGTACCCTCATCAATTATCATCTGAGAATATGAGTTAAAATTTTAGCAATGAAATTTCTAAACAGGGGAGTAAAGTAACGACCCAAATTTTATAATTGATTTTTTTTCTAAATAAATGTGTGTTATGTTATATTATGTAGTATTATACTTATATAACACATAGAGAGAGAAAATTTATTTATTTAATTAATAGATATCATTACACTAGTCAAAAACTAAACCCATGAAAATTACAAACGTTTTAATGGGATGAAAAATAAAAAATAATAAAACTAGAATGCGAAATTTTGGATCATTCTAATCTACTATAATCAACACCCCATGAAAAACACTATGGAAAACAAATAGAATGTATGTAAACCAAAAGAAATATTAGAAAAGGAAAATATAGAACATTGGGAAGAATTTTATTGAATAATTTATGAAGGAATGAAGAGGTATTTATAAGAGGTAATGTGACATTTGGAATAGTAATGTGATTGTTGGAATAGTAATGTGATCGTTGGAATAGTAACATGGCCATTAGAAATAGTAACCTGACTGTTAGGAATATTCATTTGACATGAAAATAATAAAATTTAATATAAATAATATTTATAATGAGTAATTTAAGAAAATATATTTTATAATACTATAAAATAAGTAATAACATTAAAAAACATAAAGAAATTATATGTAATTTTTTATAAAATGTATTTTAATATATTTTATAAAAAATAATAATTTTAATGTTAATAATTATAATTAACAATTATAGAAAATTATTCTGATAAAATTAATTTCATTTTTATATTCATCACTTCAAAATTTTCCAAGTGTGAATTTTTTATAATTTTTTGAGAAACATCAATTTTTATATGAGTAGTAAAAATATTGTTTTTCAAATACCACATGCTTTATGAAATAATGATGATGTAATAATGTCTTAATAAATGTTGAATTTTTTATTTTAGAATAAAAAAATTATAAGGTAAATAGGTCATTTAAAAGTAATAAAATTTATTTCCAAACATAAAAAATATTTTCCAAATTCAAAAAGTCTAATGTGTCCCTTCAAATAAACATTTTCACATTTTTTTCATTTCCTTTTGATTCAAAATGTAAATTATAATTACAAAGTGATTAAAAAGTCCTAAAATATTTTTTTTCTATTATAATATATTTTATATTTTCATAATATTACTATCTAAATTTTTACCTCAGATATAATTATTTATTCAATATTTTATCCAAAAAAACCCCCTCTCCTCATGTATAAATAACCCTTCTCCCTTCCCTTGGAAAACAACTTACTTTCCACTATACAATACCAACTATCTACCCAAATTCACTATATTTATCATGTTATAAATCTTATTTGATGTTTTTTATCCACTCAACTCCAATAAATCAAGTATTTTAGTGTCATATAAAAGAAACAACGTCAATAAGAGGGTACGTTTTCATCTACTTATCTTCTCAATTTCCTCATCTCTTCCTCTTTTTATATTTTCCTTTCAAGTCAAAATCATATAGTATTAATTAATTATTTTGTTATAATTTTATTAATTATTTTAACCTACTATAATGATTATATTTATGATGTATTTATATTTTATACTTATCTTTCTTCTACTTTTGACATTATCTCATTAACGGTGAGTTAACCACCAACAAGGACATTATCAATTATTTTCTTATCGCCACCATTATGTATGGTTAAAATAAATTATTTATAATATATAAATGTATAAACATTTATATTTTTAAGCTTCTATAGTTAATATTAATAATTTATAAATAGAAATACATGAGGATCATTAAATTGAAGCAATTCGGGATATTTTTAGAAAAATATGATACAAAAAAATTTACCTTTAAAAAAGGGAATTAAAGAATATAATCCAATTATTATAATTTATCAATATATAAAAAAATGATTTTAGTCACTACTAGTTCCATTTTTTTATTAAACCTGTTTTTTTATTTACGAGGTAGGAAAGTGATGAAATAAAGTGGGATTTAAGGTAGGGAGATTCTCAAACCCAATTCCTTCTTTTTTAGATTATCATCTCTCTCATAATATAAATGTTCCTCTATTTTCATTAAAATTGAATGTTACAATCCTTACCTTTTATTTCTATGGATATACATATTTCTACCTTTATTAAAGGATTTATATGACATTTAGAAATATTTTTCCAAAAGGACATTATTTTTCTAAATCATATCTTTGACTCCTTTTGACCTATATCTTATTCAATGAACAGTGAAATTGGATGCCAATGTATGATCTCTCATATTAATTTGGTAAGCCAAAAGGTTATTAAATTAAGTATGATATATGAAAACTTTTATGAAACTCATTCATTTCCATGGGTTTATTTCATTAATATGATTTTTATATGTTATCTTTCCATGTGGCATGCATGATTATGATCATTGTATGATGTGATGTGTGGGAATGAAATTATATATCCCTATAATTCATTGGGTAATGAGATATATCTCATTAGATTATATTTATTATGTTTAAACATGATTCTATATTTTTTCATAATTATGATTTTATGATTTATGATCATATGTTATATGTGAACATGATGCTAGATTTTTTAAAAAATATGTGTATAATTTTAAAACTATGTTATGATGTTTAGTAATTATGAATATTCCCCATTACATGACTTTATAAAATTTTTCACTCATAATTATGATGAAGATCCTATTATTATGATATTATGATTATGCTCTCCCATGTACTACTGATTCATATCCCTTATTCCTCCCCTGATTTTCCTCCCCTTATTGGGATTTTTTTCACACACTGTTCTTTAATGTATATCCTCAGATGAATAAATTCACTAAGGAGAACATGATAGATTTTAGGAGGGTAAAAAAGAAGGATTTATATTATTTTTATTTTTTTATATACAAGTGATGTATGAGGCTAATTTTCCAAATATATTAAACCTTTAGATCTTGAAATGTATCTCTGTTATGTTTTATATTTTGAAAATAATATACCAGTATTGTAAGAAAATTTTGGTTCATTGTATTTATCACAAAATAAATAACCTATGGGAAGAAAAAAGGTTTTCACAATATTTCTAGATGGTATCACCAAAATTGAACTCAAAAATGTAAATATTTAATACTCAAAATTAAAATAACCTACAAGATTATTTCATAAGAGCATTTAAGAGGGTGAAACCTAAAAAATAATTTCTAAGTAAATAAATCTTTTAGAGATAAATATAAAAATGGATGTGAAATCATAAAATAGTTTTTATAGATTTATTTTATATTTATCATAAAATATTATGTTATTATAAATATGAAATTCCATTTTTGAAATGATGAAGTAAATTTTTTTTTGAAATATTTTACCTTTAAAATGACCTTTCAAAACTAGAGCCTTGAAAAAATCATAAATATATCCAAAGTTTAAGTGAAAAAATCTGGAAAACTTTTAATTTTGAAAATGAATCTTTAATAATGGATCCTTAAGAAATACAAAGTTTTGAAAAATATGAAGTGAAAACATTTTGAAAGATTATACTTTTAAAAATAATCTCCAATAATAAATATTTGAAAATAAATAAATTATTTATAAATAGTATGTGTATGGAGGATAAAACTTTTGATTTTGAAAGGATGGAAAATCTTTTTAATATTTTAAAATACCTTTGTTTAAAACCTACATCGTAAAAAGGGGTAGTAAAAAGTCCACTTGAAGGGTGATAATGGAAAATAGAAAGGTTACATGATTAAACACATATTTTTATTTGAAAATGAGAAAGGAAATTCTTTTTGTAATAAGGAACATAGAAATGGAGGAAAACCCATATTTAAAGAAGATGAGATATTTTTATTAAAAATGATAAACCTTTATGAGAAAGGTATTCATTAAGAAATAATATTTTAGTTAAAAAATACCAATATATAAAATAGGAAATATCTTATGAAATATTAAATATAATTATTTATCAAACTTATAATAATGATGCTCAAGGAATAATATTTTAACTCAAATAAAAGAAATCCGAGTTAACAAAATCCCTTATGAATGTCATAATTCATGAATGAAGAAACATTTGAAAAAGAGTTTATGTAGTATAAATATAAATCCCATATGAGAAAATAGAAAATACAACATAATAAAATCAAATAGAATAATTTTCCTAAATTCTATAAAATAAATTCAAGAATAATAATCATAACTAAATGAATGAGAATTTAGTTTTCCAAAAAAAACTTACGATATTGGCAACATAAGAATAAGAGGGTTTACATGAAATATAAATTAAAATATCATTAATTGAAATATATTAATTATATTTTAATTCATAGTTTAGTTAATACACCATACAAAATAAATTATGGCGCACAATATCAAACATGCCTTGTGAATTTAATAATGAGACAAAGAAACCCTTACCTTGTATTATCGCTTACTCGAAAACACTCTAACTTCTAGTATAATAATAATAAATATATAATAAAATACTTTATATCTTTTTTCATATCAATAAGCCTTTATAAACTTCTTTTATAATCATTTATTATACATTTACTTCATAATTATAGTTTTCTCATCATTAGATGTTAGTAATTATAATTATTTCATGTATGATTTATAATGTCAAAATTGATACCCATTATTTGATACTAATTTCATAACTCCTTGATAATTTATGTTAATATATTATATAACTCATATTTATTTATAAATATCATATTTTCTCCACAATGTTTTTAGTTACGTTCTATGAAAATGGAATCAGTGTCGTCTTATTTCTGTAATTTTAGTTATCAAACAAGATATTTTAATTGTAAATAAAATACTTAATATAACCATTTAAAAAATATATAAAAATAATTATTTTATTATTATATTATAAAAAATAATATTATTAAGTTAATATAGTCATCTATTAAATAGTTTTATAGCATCGTTCAAGTAGGTGGTTAAATCATACCAAATAAGCACATGTTATAAATCAATGTGTGAGCATGGTTAATGAAGTTAATAATATCATTATAGAAAACTCATAATGATATTATTTATATTTTTTAGGTTTTTGAATTATATTTTATCATTTTTGGATAATTAATTAAAATAAAGGTGAAAAATAAAAAACGTTACTTTGTGGAGTTGGTTATCCACACGTAAACAGAGTTAACATCGTCATTTCTGAAAAAATTGAGAGGTAAAGAGGGTAGATAATAAATATTATTTTAAATTTAAAAATAAAATATATTTATAATATTTATTCATTATTCCCACCATTAAAATCATTCATGAGAGTCAATGATAAAAAATATAAGATGTGGTTTTGTGGAGTCAGTAGTTTGCACAAATGTACGATTAATATTATTTAGTTTTTCTAAGTGGATTGGAAGGAATAAATTATGGTTATTACATTAATATAATAAAAATTTGTTATAATAATTATACCGATTCCTTTATATTACTATGGTTATTATTGGTTTTCAAAATTAATAATTAAAAGTTATGGGTCAATTAATACTCGTGTTGGGACCTTGAACTTTATTTTCATTTTCTTTTGAGAAATAAATGGATTTGGATAACTAATTGAGGTCATAGGATTATAAAATTGAGATAGGTTTATATGAGTATAAAATGGATGGTTTTTAGAATTAAATTATAAGTTATTTTTTTGGAATAAAGTGGTGAAAGTATTCCTTACAAGCCTGTCGTAGGGCATGGAAAAAGAAAATTTTAGTTTTCCTATTGCAGCACAGAGGATGATTGGGTTCATCTCACTTAAGGAGAAGTATAATCAATAAACCAATAATTATACATTCACCAAATATAAATCTTTTACTAAGTTCTTTTTTAATTATGAAAATAATTAAATTTTATGGTTTTGGGTTTTGTAAAATAAATGAAATGCAATAAAATAACATTATCCTAATATGTAGATGTAAACAAAATGAAATTAGGGAAAAAGGTATTTATCAGGGGTTTAATAAAGCGCATCCATTCATTATTTATTGGTTTTCTAAATTAAATTTGGTAATTTTTTTTTATGAATCCTCATTAATGAATTAATTTCCTTTAATTTATTGAGTCTGCGATTTTAGTGTGCCTTCAGGGCACCAAACCCCACCTCCTCCAATAGTCAAATCAGAAAACCCCTCAATCGAGAATGTAATTCCTAAAAGACTCATCTATAATGTATTCTACTTCAACCCTTCAGGTAATCCCACCTACACTATATGAATGTTTTTTCAAAGATAAGGGAGTGAAAGAGAATGAATCGAAGAAAAGGAATAGAATTAGAAATAATGCCATGGTGGATAACCTATGCACTGATGAAATACACCTGAATCCACCACAAATAAAATAAATAATGTTTAATTGAACTGTAATAATATTAAACACCTCTAAAACTCCACCAGGTCCAAGCCTCGAGTTAGTCACTTTCCATCGCCAAATGAAAAGAGATCATAATGGATGATGGGAAGAGAGAATGAAATAGAAAAGTGGTCGATGAAAAAGCAGATGGAAGAATATTGAAACATTTTAATTAAAAGATAAATGAATGGATTACATAGAAAAATAGTATAAAAAGAAAAGGAAAAAAAGAAATAAATCCTATAGTAGCAGCATCCCTACAGCGTAGCATAGCGGTAGAGCCTCAATATTTGTTCCTCCTATCATCTAACCCAATTGTGTATTTATTAGACTTTTAGGTGATCAGTTCATAATAAATAGCATCATAAATGAGTATTTACGGGCTAAAATCATAAAGGGTATTTTTGGAAATGGCCCGCTGATTTCCAAAAGGTTTCATGCCATGAATAGTGTGTTCATGATGTGTAATATGTGAGGAGAACTTTTCATGCCTTGTTTTCATGGCTTGTATTCCCCCAAATTACACATCGTTTAAGTGACTTAAATTATGTGTAAAGTTGTTTTTAGGTTGTTTTCACATCTAATAATCCAATTTATTCATTTTAGAGCTTCATGATTTGTCCTTTAATTGTACCTTCATCATGGTAAATCATATATATCATCAAATAATTATCTTTTAGATTCAAAAATCTTGTATTTGTCAATTTTTCCTTTTTGTTCAAACTCCATATCCTGCCAAAAACATAAAAACAATTAAATACCATCAAGGATAATCAATTAAATTGTAAAAACATTATGATTTATAAAAAAATATATATATTCAAATTATAACTCTATTGGTTCCCCTTTTATAAGTGAATAAAATTTCACTTTTGTGAATACCCATTATTTTTCAATAATGGCATAAAACTATTCAAGTGTCAATGGCTCCAAAAGTTATAAATAATGGATTTTGGGGTAAAATAAAGTTGATAAATCTTATACCATTAATTTTCACACATGTTTTAAACATCTTTCAAGACTTTTTACCTCTTTTTTTACCTTTTACCATTTTGGTTCTTTACCTTGGTAATTAGTTTTTACCCAAGTTATTTACATTTTATCAGAAATATTAGCAATACCATATTAACAAATTTAGGGGTCATTAACCAAAATTTAGTTACAATATAATCTAATTTAAATTATAAATAATGGAAAATTATCTTTAAAATTAAAATAATTTTCATAGAGAAAAACTATTTTGTTGAAAAGATGTGGCTTTCACCATTAAGTGTTCTTAATAAAGTTTGGTATTGATTTCTAATTGAATGAGTGAGAATATATTTATCTATAGGTTTACAATTTATAATAAATTCATTTCTTAGAAGACATTAATTTATTTTATTAGATAAAAGTTACATAGTATTAATAAAAGAATCTTTAAAAATAACAGTTTTACCATTATCATGGTTATTAACATTAATATTAGTAATCATAGTTTTCTAAATATAAATTAAATAAGAATTATTAAATATTATGAACATGTTGATATAAAATATCAAATAAATTTATTTAGATTTAAATTATACAACCAATCAAAACTTATTTTTAATATAAGTGAATGAAAATAGTTTTTAAATTAAAATATTACTTAAGTTTCTAAAATATTGAACATAGGTTTTACAACTTCAATATAGTATTTTTAAATTATTTATTTTACTTTATAAATATATTTTTTAAATATAAATTTTTTAAAAAACATTTAAGACTTTATTGTATTATGATGATTCCCTAAAAGTGATGGTATTAGCAAAATCAATATCTGTTCAATATTCACTTAAAAATAAATTATTTTAAAAAAATCTAAAAAATTCACCATGGATTGACTTTTATATGTGGAATCCAAAAATTAAGTTCATTTTGTAAAATTAAAATTCTAAAATTTTTAAAATTATCTTTCAAATGAAAATTCAATATATATATATATACACACACAAAGAAACCTATTATATTGAAAAAAACTTTTTAAATATTTATGTGTTCCTAAATAATTTTTTTATTAATTTTCTAAATGATTAGAGTCTATTTTATTTACTAAAAGTTTTATTATTCTTAAATTTTCATAATAATAAATACATTGTGACTTGTTTTAGTTTGGTGTTGTGTGTGGGGGAAGCTATTGAACATGGTATTTAGAATATATTTATATGTATATTCGAAAATATTAGAGTGTTATAGAAAAAGGTTGGCTTAACTGTGTACATATTCCCTAAGAATCAACCTCTAGATACCTGACCTCCTTGTGTAGTCACACTCATTGTTGGCCACTCCCCCCATTGTTGATCACTCTGTTCTCTATCACTGTTTGAGAGTGTAAAAAAAATATAGCTACTACCCCAATGACACCACTCTCAATCCCATATCATATGTCTGAGTTTCATAAAATGCCTAAATACCAGATCTTTATGAATACACCCAAAAAAACATCTCTATATAACCCTTATATCCACAAGCATAGTAATCCTTCAGCATTCATTCACATTGTGTCTGAATTTTTCATGCATACCTGCACTGGTAATAGTATGAACAGAAACCACCCTAAGGTGGAAAAAATAATCACTTTTTCTATACACCCGACTAGGTACCCTCATAAACCTTCTTCTAAGTACATATATTCTCACTAGCTATCTCATAGATGGGAATGCCACTATTAGTAAAAATATTCTCCTCTAATAAGTATTAGTTTACCACCTCATAAAATGAGATCAGCCTAAAAGTATTCACATGTACCATGATTTCATGACAAATAAAGTCCTTAAATCATTAAACCTAATTTATATCATCTCCCACTAATTTGTTAAAATCATTGAAAATCTATGAAATGAGCAGCATAATCCAAAATAGGAATCTCGCCTATATCAAATGCATAAACTCGTAGTCCCAATATACCCTTAACATCTCAAGGAAAAAGTGATTGAATAACCTTTCTTAAAATTATTTATAATATATCCCCTCATCTCTAACTATTTGTATATGAAAATCCTACTAGCATTTTAATTGTCCCATGAGCATGTTCATCGCCAGTTTTGACCCTCCACCTTGGAGGTTTCTTGATCTAATCTAATCTATACTAAACTAACTTGATCTAAAAATCTAATTTGTCGGGTCCACCCACTCTCAATAAAAAAGAAGGATGTTGAGACTGTAAATCCCTAGTCATTTATTCCATGGATTTATTAACTCCTTGTGTACTTCAATCGATAATCTCAAATAACCATATTAGAATCACATTCACCTAATCATAAAACTACTACGCTAGTTCAACTAATGGTCTCAGCTACCTTGAAACCTTTATATTTTTCTCATGCTCATCTCTTCCCTTAGTGGACCCAACTATCTCATACCTCATAGGGACCACATATACGCCCTCTAAATGATTCAATGGAGGATATCGAGGTGGAACATTATTTAAAATCAAATACCATGTTGAATGCATATACGACTGCTCAAATATCACAAATAGTGAATGTTTTAATAGTAAGTGTATCCCATTATCCCATACACTTAACTACCTATACTCAGGTCTCATACCATACATCCTTATAACCCCACCTACCCTTTTCAGGGTCTTTTTCCACACACACATGTAGGATTACACATAGTTGATAACACCCATAATCACAGACCTCGATTAAGTGAGTATAATTTTTTGGGTTTCTTAAGATAGATTAATTATTAATTTAAGTACAATAAGTAATTAGAAACCTTAAACCAAGATCTAAAATGCATGAAACATGAAACTATGTTGAATAACATGAAGACAATTATTTCAAAAACCTTACACTGATGAGATACTATTTCCACTTTCATCATTCCACATGATTGATAAATAACACTAAAAGGTAGAAAAATGATGTCCCTCCTCTACACTGTATTCATAGATTGAAACTAAATCATTAAATATATCATTCGAACCCTAATTCTCTCCATGATATACCAGTATCTTGTGTAACAATGTAGAAAGGAGGAAGGAAAATTGGGAAAGGGGGTATCAGCAATAGGTATAGAACTATATAACCCTAAAAAATGGGTAGTGTATATATATTAATCCCTCAACTATTATCCTAGAGTAAAAAAAGATTAACTCATTCATTATTAATTAATGTATATGGTAACATCAGTTTTAAATCATATAAACCTCCTGACCATTTCATCATATGAACCATTGAAAATAATTATAGTCATTTTAAAAGAGATCTAAATGTTATCTCATAACTTTGGACTACCATGTTATTCAAGGGATATGATAGGAATCATACATTATGATTCAATATACCTTAACAATCCAAGTAGTGAAGTATAATATTTGTATGTCATATTAAATGATATACTTAGAATTGTATAAAAAAATTATAGCATATAAATTATACTATATTAATTACACATATCATATTAAACAATATATCCAAAGTGCATCCTATTCATGTATGGTTTTAGGAAATATCTCCATCAATCACCCATGTGGTCTACTTTATGGTATAAATGTGCAAAGGATGTCATGTTAGGTAAACTTCCATACTTAGGTATTGTGGACTCCAAATATAATCTATGAACCTATATTATTCTAAATATATAGTGTATGACACTACATGTGGTCTACTTTATGGGACATCCAATGTAAAAACCCCATCTTATGCCTCATGAAAATATTTCATATCCTGATAAAATAATTGAAATCATGTTAACTTTAACATTTTTTAGAAACCAATAATAATCCATGATGTGAATATTTTACGGAAAATGTAAAATCATAATTTGAGAGGTCAATTGTCATTTCACTTCGTGATGTGTGTGTGTGTGTGTTTGAATTGATCCCACTTGGTGTAAGTTGTATTTTTTAAGAGATGTGAAGTAAAATTTCTTGAATTTTTTTTGAATAATATAATATTGTTTAATAAAATAATAATTTCAAAAAAATATATTTTTCTATTTATTTAAATATTAAAGGACATATCTTGGAAGAATGGTGTTTTAAGTTTCTTTCCATTATTTATATGAAAAAATAAGTAACTAACAACATGAAGGTGATTAAGACCACGTATCTACTGAAAGTGTGTTCAATTGACAAAATGAATTTGATGAATTACCATGAGACTTATATGATAGGTGAAGAAACCATGAGTTTCAATGTAGGTGAAGCTACTGTGAGAAACTGACCATGTGAAGAAATACAGATCGCCCATGGGAAACACACGATATATAAAAAGGTGTACCCATTGTAGGTGAAGCTACCATGAGTGAGAAGCCACATAAAGTAATGTAAACTGAATACATGAAGTGACGTTGGGAATGTGTACTTGGTTAAGTGACTGTATACTTCACTGTATGATTGGTTGATCACATGATAAACCTCATGGAAGATTAAAGCATAGAGAGAAAACAGTGACATGGAATTTTCACTATATTATATGAATGAAGATAAAGATGAGATAGTGAAATAATTTTTTTGAATTTGAACTGAAATTTAGTGATATTTATATCATGATACCAATATCATGATCCTTATTAAATAGATAAGAAAATATTATATGAATATGATATATATTCTTGAAAAAACACAGAAGGAAAAAAGATTAAGATGATTCGAGGAAGTATATTATAAAAAAATCTGTGAAATATTAAACTAAAAATAACAATACCTACATAAGGTTCATTTCATCTATAAGTAATGTTAATGCTAAAGTTTTAGTGCCTACATAAGGGTTGTTTGAGGCCTATGTAAAGGTATAATCTCACTTGTGTAAGGGTAATATGCTGATACATAAAGGTTATTCATGAGCTATGTAAGGTTAATAACAATTAGAACTATTTAATCATAAACTAAATAAGGGTATCATAGTGGAGACTCTATGGAGAGGAATAAATGGAAGAAATTAATATTATTCCAGTTAATTTGTTCTTTGATGTAATCATATACCATGATCATACTATTATGTTACAAGAAGTTATACAAGTAGAGTAATTCACAACCTACGTGAATGTGTATTCATATGATATATTTAATTCATGTAAAACTTTATGATATAAGTATATTATCATGTTTTCAGTTTTGAAGAGTGATGATTATGAGATTAAATTCATGAATAAAGAAGAAATTCCCACTATTGTATGCATGTATATTTATATTTATGAACATAATTATAGGTGCTTAATGTATGTGATTCATCAATTATAGAAGGAGTGGTTTTTAAGAATAACTATTACAATTATCTACATATTATAAAATTATAATTATCATTGAATTGACACAGTTTCTATATAGGTTTAAAGAAACAAATAATTATGGATCTATTTAAAGACAAGAAATAGGAAGTTGGGATGATTTAAAATACTGAAAGTTATGCTAATTTAAATCATGTATTAACATGAAATTTATAATAAAGTTATGTGAGAAAGAAGTAGAAATATGTAAATAATGTCATCCTATTTTATTATCATATATATTCTTGTAGGTCTGAGAAGAAGTCATTATATAAATTTGAAACTATTATTTCTTGAGGAGAATAAGTCTTTGTGAAAATAATAAGAGATCCCTAAAACTGATATTATTCTGAAGAACTTATGTGTGTTGAATCCATAGATGATCCAGTAAAACCTATTTGTGAACTGAAGTATAATAACAAGATAATAAGAGGGAAGAAGGGGAATTATTATTATTATTAATGTTATTATTATTATTATTATTATAAGTGTTCTGAGTTAGTTGTGAATTTTATAGAAGAATAATGTGTTTTTCAATCTAGTATTTTCATAGGAATAATTAAAAGAAGAATAGACATATTATAACATTGTTGTTCACTAAAATATAAGAATAGGCTATTGTTTGCAGTGTTGTACACAAAAATAGAAGTTGTAATTTTATATTATGTAATGGAAGAATAATAATAAATAAGTATCACATCAACAAAAAGTAATAATTCTATATTGGTTTCATGATATCCTACTATTACACCTATAAATCATCATAAATGTATGAGATATACCTGAGTGTGAGATGCACCAAAAAAATGTGTGTTCTACATATTCTAAGATGTTAGAATACAATAGTGTAATTATCACATGATGAATCTAGTGGGTTGTGTGATCATGGATAAATCTAGTTCACACCAAGGAATAGAATTATCACATTAAGAGGTGAAACTTTTATATCTTTGTGTCCTTTGTGTGTGTGTTTGGTTATTCTCTAAGAAAAAACAAAGAAGAAATGAGAGAATAATTGAACCACTCAACTAACATTGAATGAGGTGAAAGAAAATGGATAAAATGATTATATTGATAATTATAATCAAAAGTATCCCACATTTACTCACCCCCCCCCCCCTCTCAGTGTGGTGTATATCCCAACTAGTCCCCTCAATTGGTATCAGAACCTAGGTTTATCTTTGAATGGATTCTCTATATTTTATATTTTTACCTTTTAAATATTAGAAGTTTATTTCTTATTTCATAATTAAGAGTAGTTTGGGTGAATAATTATCTATTTTAGATTAAAATTTAGTTTCCACAAAGTTCTTGATGAACTGCAGAATCAATGTGAAGAATAATATTAGGAATTCATCTCTCATATAAAAAGAACAAGATGTTTTTTGATTCCATGATGAAAAATAAATCAGATCTAGAAAAAAGTATAGAATAATGGTTGGTTTAGTATACTACCAAGGTATTGTGAAACCCTTCTACCTGGGTAGGATCAAGTAATTAAAATGATCATGACATATAAAAAAATTATTATAAAAAATATCCTAAATAATATGAAAGTATCAGTTGGAGTGATCATAAATTTATTTATCCACAAGATATATCCTTTGAAACATTAAATGATATGTTGGATTATTTTCCCTAATAAATAGTTTATTTTATATATGGTATTTTTGAAATTCAGCAGGAAGAGATCTTCCAACTTGAAGGAGAGTTAGAAAACATAGATAAATCTTTAAAATAAAGAGTTGTGACCTATATAGATCTCTCTAATTAGGTAAGAGAATTTTAAGAAGTAAATTTGATGCTTGAATATAAGTTCTTCAAATTTTAAGAATATTAATTCAAGAAAACATGAGATAATTATGAGAGGACATTGAATAATTTGATTTAAATATCCATGCAATGGAGGAAAAAAATATATTTCATAGATTTAAAGAATATATAATTAGATGTTAAATCCAAAAGAATTAATGAAATTACCAAATTTCTACAAGAAAAGGTCAAGATATATGATGATGATGATGAAATAATTAATTAGTTTGGATAAATATTTAAGGCTATTGAAAATGAAAAATACATTATCAACATGAAGTTTCATAGATATGAAATTAAAGTGGAATGTCTAGGGATAACTCACACCAATCCTTCATAGTGGAAAGAGAAAGGATATGTTTTCAAATAATATTATAAGGAGCTTTATAATATTTAAAGGCCTCTATTATTTGGAAATAATATCAAGAAATAATTTGGTGATATTTCTCAATAAGAATCAAATAATAAGGTATAATTAATTTCAAATTATATTTCTATTACTAAATTTGTTTCTAGAAATATTTTGAGGTTTAAATTCAAAATATACACATATATGCATGAATAAAAGTGAGAAAAAGCCTAAAACTATGCTTATGGTGGATATAAAAAGAATTATGGGTTGTGTTTTCCTAATAAGATTCCAATAGGGAGTGGAAAATACATTGGAATAGTATGATCATTATACTAGAAATTCTAAATTTAAGGCTCAAAGGAAGCCCAATTTAAGGGAGAGAAATATAGAGATGAATCAAAATAAATAGATTTATAATAACATATAAATATTAAACAAGTTTGAAAAACTTTGATATATTTTTGATGTGTTAAATGGTGGTGTTCATAATTGTGGTGCATGCTCATCTCAGGATGTATCAAATGCCAACAAGAAGAGAATACTACTTGAGAAGAATGAAAAGTCATCCTTGGGTAGGAATCTAAGGATGTTTTTTAACTATATTACTCCCAATAAGTTTTATAAGAAGGAATATTTTTTCTTTTATAATAATCATAAGGAAAACCCAATCCAATTAAAGTCCAAGAATGAGTGAAACATTTGAAATAACTGATGGGAAGAAAGGAACCCACAAGATTTCATATAGAGAACCCAAAGAGTATTTCAATGTACCTAATGATATTTTATTTCATTATATTATATGTTTGGTTAAAGTAATAAATATGGAATATGTATAAGAAAAATTAGTAACAATGGAGAAATATATTATTTACATTAAGAGGTCAAATTTCATGAGAGGTTGAAAACAAAAGACAACACTTTTGTAGAATAATTTCTTTGTGAGAGATGTAGTAAATCTAGACACACTAAAATAGGTTTTCTAACATTATTTTAAGCATAAAAAGAATCCATCAAAATAATATATATTGAATAGGGTGGTTCATATGATTTTATAGATAAATAAGGAAGAGTCGCCTCAAACAAATAAATAGAAGGTGTGATGAGATCCATAAAGCCTAAAAACAGTTCGAAAAAAATATATAGAAGCACAAATAATGTAGAAACTTAGTTGAGAAAATCAGCTCAACTTTTCTATTCACGTTAAGGGATAAAAATATTAACCTTATTCCTTTAAAATTTGGGTGTTTTATTTTCACTTGCAATGTGGGAAATTGAAGTTGAATCATATTCTCATTAGGAGAACTTGATATTTTTTATGGGATTTTAACACTTGAAAACATCCTTTAAATAATTTTCTATCATTTTTTGGTCCCACATTTTAAATTCAAAAGGATGTGTATTTAATATGATCATCCTTGATGAATATGTATAAGTTTTCAAGTCTTAATAGACTTATGAATAAAATATATTTTTCATTTTTTTCACATGAAACATCATTTGATAAAAAAATTTAAGTTATCATCATTATGAATATTTTATTAATTTTTCCCCAATGTCGTAGATAAGTTATGATTGATGAATAATCTTATGGAATTGTTATTATATAAAAATATGATTTTTCTAGAATATTCTTGAAGTAATGTCATTGAAAAAGGAAATTCAAATTGATATATCTCATGAGAAATTTATATCTCAGTTGGAATAAAATGGTCTCAACATAAAATAATTAGACAATTTAAAAGAAGGTTTATTGGTTTCTCATTTCATTTGGCATCATTTTATTAAGGTATAGTCTTGGTGTCCAAATAAAATCCCTTTTTTCTAAACTAAATATGATCAAGTATAATTGGAGTGGAATGGTTGATGACACATTCATAAGTATTATTTTATTCCTTTCTATATAGTAATTTTTATTTCTTTTCAATAATGAGTATAGAATATAAAATAATTATTGATTATAAAGAGGGTGATAAGGAATAGTATATATTGACATATTATTTTGAAGGTATTTACAAAAAATTAAAATGGGGTGATTATTGATACCACTTTGTTTAAGTTATATATTTTTGAAGAGATATCAATATGATGGGAAGTAAAAGTTCTTGTAAGTTTTGTAAATAATCCAAAAATATTGAATGAAAGAAGAATTTCTCATAAAATTGTAAAATTAATCTATTATTTAAAAATTTAATGAAATATCTTGAAGGATGGGTTTAAAATCATTTTTCATTATTTATATGACAAAATAAGAAGTAACTAACTACATAAAGGTGATGTAGATCATGGAGATACTATAAGTGTGTTCAACCCACTGCAAGAAGGTCATGACTTACCAAAAGCTTCATATGATAGGTGAATTGACCATGAGTTAAATGGTAGCTGAAGCTACCATGATAAACTGACTGCATGATGAAATGAAAATCGATAGTGGGAGACTCATGATAGATATTGTGGTGTACACATTGTAGGTTAAGCTACCATGAGAAAGTGACAACGTTAATTAATGGGAATTTTTTTATGAAGGGACTATAGGAAAGCACAATTGGTTGAGTGACCATATAATTTATAGAATAATTGATTTATTGTATGATAAACCTCATATAAGATCAAATTATAGATATAAAATTATGACATGGAATTATTATTGTAAGATATGAAGGAATATAAAAACAAGATGTGGAACTCAGTTGATGCAATGAGAATTGCGATTTAGTGATATTAATATCATGATACTGAAATCGTGATCCTTAGTAAATGGAGAATAAAATATTCTATGAATATGATATGTATTCTATAAAAAATAATAAATAATGAAGATGAATATTATTTTAGGAAGTATCTATTGCATAAAGGTTCTATGTAAGTGTAAACTAAAAATCAAACTACCTATATAAGGGTCATTTGATCTATGTATATTGGTAATTATGAAGTTTTAGAACCTATATAATGGTTGTATGTGGCCTATATAAAGGTATAATCTCACTTGTGTAAGGGTTAATCATTTCTATGAAAAGGTTATTCAATAACTATATAAGGGTAACAATGAATGGATATATATAAGCTTAAACTACATAAATGTATCATTGTGGAGACTCTATGAAGATGAATAAAGATAAGAAATTCATATAATTCTAGGTAATGTGTTCTTCAATGAAATCATATACCATGATCATATTATCATGTTAAAGAAAATTATACAATAAAAGGAAGTAATGGTCTTCAAGAATCAATATTCATATGCAATCTTGAATTCATGAAAACCATCAGGATAGAAGGAGAGTATCATGTTTTTAGTTTTAAAAAGTTATGATCGTGAGATTTGAATCCTGAATGAAAAAGTTATGTATATTTATACATGCATGTGAATTTATATTTATTCACATAATTATTATTGCATAATTCATGAAATTCATCATTGATGGAATAATCTCGTTAGAATAATGTTTTTTGTGGAGATTTAATGAAAATAAAAAATTTAGATTTATTGGAATAAAATTAGTCAGAAGTTATGAAGAATTGAATTACCAAAAGTTATATTAATTTAAATCATGAATTCAGATGGAATTTTGAATATAATTATGTAATAAAGAAGGTGAAAGAAGTAATCTATGATATAATATTTTATTATCATATATATTCTTACATGTTTAAGAAAAAGGTATTAGAGAATTTTTACACAATTTTTTCTTGAGAAGAATAATTATTTGTTCCAATAAGAAGAGAGTCTCGATATTAATATTATTCGGAAGAGATTTTTTGTGTTGAATACAAAGAAGATATAGTGAAATCTAATTGTGAACTCACGTATAATAGGAAGATAAGAATAGGGAAGAAGGGGAATAAGAAGAAGGAGGAGGATTAGAAATTGTATTACTTGGTTGTAAAGTTTAAAATATAAAAAGGTGTTGTATTATCTAGTATTTTAACAAGAAGAATTAAAATAAACCGATATCTAATTAAAAATTATTGTGTATTGAAATAAAAGAATAATTTTTTTGTGCAGTTCTGTGCATACAAAATGAAGGTGTGACTTGATATTATGTAAGGGAAGAATAATATAAATGAAATAGTACATCAATGATAAAGAAAAATTCTAGATTGGTGTCAGAATCTTCTGTTGTTACCCATAAAAATCATTATAAAGGTATATGAATGTACTTGAATTTGGGATGATCCAAGAAATTTTTGGTATACACGTTATACACTATAAGAAGGAAATATTGTAAATATACATTATGAATCTACTGTTTTGTATTATCATAGAGAAATCTAGTTCACATTAAGGACTAGCCTACTCACATTGAGTGGTAAACAATGTATATATTTTTTTACTTTATGTGTCTGTGTTTGGTTGTTTTTTAAGAAAAAACAAAGAATAAAATATAGATTAATTTAACCACTAACCTAATAGGGATATAGGTAAAAGAAAATGGATAACAGTTTTAATGTGTAAATTGGAATTAAAAGTCAACAACATTGATTCACCCCCCCCCCATCTCAGTGTGGTTCATGTCCCAAACAGTCCCCTCAATATGCATCCAATGTGAAATAATGATAAATTGGATATTGTATATTTTAAAACATGATATAATTTATATCCCTAATATCCTTTTATAATACTTAAAAAACCTTACATAAGTACCTAACATTTCATATATGATAGACTTCCAGACCAGCCTTATGTTTATTGCACTTTTAGGGGTTTTGTTAAACTCATTACATCTCTATGTAATTACTTCCATATATCTATATAACCATCTGATAATATCCTCCCACTAGACTCTTAGTGATTGAAATATATATTGTAATATATCTTGAATAATGGTGAGATTTTGGAATCATGTTTCTAATGTTCAACAAAAGTAAACATATTCAAACTCCTTAACTTTCCAACATCAAATGTTATGATGTTAATAACTTGTGTTGTATACTTTGAAATTTTTATAAGTATATCATCATCATTCTTAGAAAACTTTTCATAAAACTTTTTCCTTAAAATATAATATAACTATTTACATTATTATTTAACCTACATGTCCTAAACCTTTTAGGGTAAAACGTGACATTCACTTTGTATTTTGACTAGAATAGTATTTTATTTTTTAACCTTGAACTTATCTATGTCAAAAATTAATCACACTAGCCTATTAGACACTATATTAGATTTATAATATCATAATAATATTCACAAACTCTTTTATTAATAGTAAATAACTCTTATTTCCTTTTAGTAATAATATATAATAAATAAACTATTGATCACCATATTTTATATGTTATTATATGTGTATGGATAATTTTATTAAAAAGAATATTATTATTTAAAATATTCCAATAATTTTAGTATAATCTCAATTCCCCATATTTTAAAAAACGTTTGGATAACCTTTATCCTGGATAAAACTTTTTATCTTGATCTTCTTCTAAAAACATTCTATATAAACTAATAAAACATAAATTATTTTTATCATATCATATTATTCATAAGAAATATTTATTAATAAAAAACTTCTCATATTATATAAGATAAATAATACAACTACACACATCTTTTAATAAGATATATCTAAGATTAATAAATTAAATTTCATTCAAAACCATGATTTAGTAACACTTTTATTTTTATTTGAATAACAAATACAAGATATATGAATGATTTTCTTTATTCTAAACTCTTATATATTTAAAATATTCTTTAATTATACATTTATTATCATATAACCCTAAAAATTAAATATTTAATTTTTATAACACTAATATCTAACATGAAGATTCCATAGAGTTTCACAAACCCCTTCATGTCTCTCCTGAATAATTCTATCTTATAGAATCTTTACTCCTCCTTCCTGATAACTCCTTCAGGTTTAAATGACCTTTATTGGATAATCAAAGAAACATTATTGTACTCTCTAAATAACTTTTCCTTCATCAAGTTTAAACATTTAAAAACATATATTATTGATAAAACACAAAAATTGGGATATCACATGTCCAGTTCATCTATTTTCAATAAATTGAAAAAATAATGTAAAAGTTTCTTCATAATATCAAAACATTTCTCATTTTGATAATATAATGAATTACTTGAGATTAATATGACCTAGAAGAAATTTTCAGTCTCACCACGTCATTAATACACTCAATCATATTTCTTATATGAGGAAAGACTAAAGTTCTTTAGGTATCATTCATATATAATTCCTTTGAAGCCATAATTTAATAATTACATGCTTCTTATAATAATCTAGATTAATTTGTTGAACTACTTCAACAATTGGTTACTCAAGAAGGAGTAACTCTAATACATAGAATTTTTTATTAATTAAGAACTTTTATTAAGTTACCAGCTCTAAATGTTTCTTATATTAATCTTATCCTTTTCAAGGATTAATATCAAAATTATGTTTGATGATGATGATTACTTGTATCTAAAATAGAATCTTTTATCATATGAGTATAATGTTTTACAAACATTTAAAACGTGAATTTATTAAATATTATTTCACAAAAATGATGACCCCTTATTGAATTCATCATACCTATTAATAGGAAAAGATCCATATTTCACTAAGAAATGAGTCTACTTTGGAATTCCTATCACTGTTTATCTATTTTCGTAGGGAATCATCCCAATAATATCATATATGGATCTTGGATGGTTGATTGAACAACTCTTTGTTTTATCCATCATATGGATAAACTCAAAAACGTTTCTCTAGTATCCTAACTCTTAAGGTTTCCTAGCTAAGTTTAACCCAAATCTCATTGTAGGATTTGGTTACCTAACTCTTAGGGTTATCCATTTCCACTGTGACTTAGCCAATATAATCTATGGGAACCCTACTTTTCCAAAACCTACCTAATTGAATTATCATGGAATTGACATGTGCGTGTTTGTAAGAAATATAAAACTTAGTATAATTTTAAATGTGATTTAATGTCACTATCTCATCTAATTTTATTCCCCTTACATGTATGAATGCTTCTAATGATTTAGTTTGGAATCTTAATCCTTATATTATATAAATATGTTTGAACCATATTGATGTGTAACTCTTTACACAAATCATAGCCTATGTTACTAACCTAAATCAAAATTCATCTATATCTATACATATCCAAATTCATCCTATGTATAAGGTACATGAAAACCATCCATGTAAATTTTTATAAAAATATGAAATTAATAATCACCACATGAGTAATCTTGTAGCCACAGATAGTGAACCCCAAATTTTCTAGACAAGGCATAAGCCCTCAGGCCCATGAGAAGTCTAACACAAAGTCCCTCTACCCAGAGATACTTTACTCAATATAAAAATCAATTCCATAAAAATTATCACACCTAATATGTAAAAAACATAATTAACTACTTAATTCATGTTCATAACTCTATATAAGCCAAATTTCTGTATAGAATAAAAAAAATACTATCATACCTAGCATTTAACTCCTTAGATTCATGTATGATAATCTCTAAAATTATTTTAAACACATTTAAACTAAATTATACACTACATAATAATAATATAACAATTATATCCTTGAATAAAACAAGATAATGAAATTAATAAACGATCAATTCATAAATTTAAACATGATATAAATTATTTATGAACAATTCATAAATAAATATAAAAATAAACACTTTATAATTTATCTAATTATTATGTAAATTCCATAATTACATAAATATAAACTCTCTATATTTATATATAATAAAAACTCTTTCATACTATTCATTAAATGGCGTCTTACCTAAATATATGATATTAAATGAAATATAAAAAATTTATGTTCTTGTTTTTATTATGTGAACTATTTACATAATAAAAAATATTAAATATTAAATATTACTTAAACCTTGATCAAATAAATAATCAAGCTCATATTGATATGGACTAAATAATTTCTCTAAAAACGACTTTTAATTTTAACAATTCAAATTAATTATTATAAAATTTTCATAAATGTAAATATAAAATCTTGTATATCTAGAATTATTTTTAATTTATAAACATATTATAAACTATATTATAATTTTTATATAAAAAATTTATATCTAAATTATAAAACATTCCATATAATTTAAAAATAATATTTTAATATTAATAATTAATATTTTGGGATATTTAAAAAATGTTTCAAAAACATCTCAGTAACTAATTATAAATAATTTATAATTAATTACTTTATAAACAACTTTATAAATAAATAAATATCCCATTTTACTTTTTTACATAATTTATAAACATTTTACACATTATTTAATTCAATTCATAATTGAAATTTAAGAAAAAACCATATTTTCTTATTATATCTTTTTTAATGATATGACTAAATTATACCCTATTATTGATAAGAAAAACATCTTCAAGTGTTATAAATTTAATATATGATTGATATTATAGTCTATGTGGGATCAGATTGGTGTATAGTGAGAAACTTATGATTAAATTAATCCATAACCACTTATGTGAGGTTATCACTGCATCCCGGCTATCACAAGCTATGAAATGTACCTATGTGAGATCTCTCTCATTAAATTAATCAATCTCTCATGGATTTTGTTAATTAGCAGTGATATATATCAATAACTCAATGATATCTTATGAAAGGTGCTACACATGATTAACTTGTTCTTGGCTACCATGAATTATGATAAGCAGCTGCATAGAATTGAATTCTTTGGCACATGGGATGTTGTCTCTTATGATATACTATATATCATATTTATGATGTGTGAAATATTTTTCAAATAAAGAGCATCTCTATCATTAGATATGACACCCAACATATTATACACTATAATACACCAAAAAAACTGAATATTTCTCTATGTTATGGCCTATAATGTAAGATATCATACGCTACAAATCAAATGAAGATTATTTTATCACATAACATAATATTGGTCACAGTTCATTTTCTCAATCATTTTTAATGATAGAGAATATTATATCCAATCAGATTTCATATTTCTTCATTTTAAACATGATTTTATGATTCAGAAATCATGGTAAATATTTGATACCACTATTGGGTTATTAGGATATATTAACACTTAATATCAATAGTAAAATTGATTAAAAACCCTAAACCAAGATATAACATGAATGAAATATGAAACCATGATAAATAAAATGAATAAAATTGTTGTGTGTACTATACATCGATGAGATATTACTTCCATTGTCATCGTTTCAAGTGATGGATGAAGAACACTAAGAGGTATCCAATTGAAATCCTTCCTCCGTAGTGTTTCCATTTTATAAAACCAAATAACCCATAGTATGGGTAGTGTAACACCCTTAGATTTTATGAGAAATTTTTTTTATGTCTTATGCAACACCAAAGGAATCTTTCACATCACACAATACGGACTTGGCTTGCATTACACGCAATCACGAACTTCCTCGATAGTGGGTGTAGTACGCAATACCAAGTTTCACTAAACAACGATATATTATTATGAACAAGATGTTATGAATATTATTAACTAAATTTTGAATTTTATTATTCATCTTACACATTTTCTAGAACATGGTAAGAGAACAAAATAAATTTTTCGGGTAAAATAAGTATTTTTCAAAAAATGCAGTTTTTCTGCCTTTTGATGGCGCACCCACATTAAATGTAGTTTTGACATGTTTATAAGTACAATTTGACAAAATAAAATTCTTATTTTGAATCATGGTGTAAAAATTTACTTTGGATAAATTTTTGATATTTTTCTGATAACTTTCATATTTTGATGAATAGTAAAAATACACTAATTTTTAATTAAAAACAACTTTTTTCATTGAGATAATTTATATGGTTAAATTATAATATTTAATGGTTTTAAAATATATAGAGAATATATTTTTAACATTTAATATAATTTATGTCATTAGCATTAATTTCACATTGAATTCATAGGTAAAAACATTTCAATCTTTGGCAATCTTTTAACTTCTAAAACCTGTTTTCTTAATAATGGGATTTATTTTAAATTAATTACTGCAACTTATATGTTTTGAATTTTGAAAAATGGATTCCATATTTGGAATCAGTTGGTCCAAATTATGTTAATAGGCTACTTTTTAATTTGGGGCATTATGAATAGTAACTACAGTAAATTTTATTTACTATAGTTAAAGGTAAATCGGGTAATTAAGGGTAAATATAAGATTATAAAATTACCCTAACACCTGGAAAAATCCTATTGGATAACTAAAAGTCGACCCATATCACCTAAGGGTCTGATTAGATTCATTTAATGGACTTTTTCCCATGAAAATAATTTAATAATTATTAAAACCAAAGAATGTGACAACATGTCACTTTCTTAAATATTATAAGTATAATAATTTTAATTTAGTGGTAAACTTAATGAAACTTCGAAAATTAATAGTATCTAGAAATATATTACAATTATATACATCATAGAAATTTATTTAGAATTTTTAGGGATTAAATAATTATCATTAATTATGACACAATAGTGATGTTGAAATTATTTTATTAATTAAAATATCAAATAAATGGTTTTAAAACTATTAAAATAAATATTATATGAAATATTTAATGTGCTCCACTAATTTTCTAGATACACATGAAATTTTATTAATCTATTAAAGCTTTTAGTTTGAACATATCTTCTGTATATATTTTATTTAAATTCAAATAAATGAATAATGTTAAAATTGACTGTATTGTTATTTTATAAAAATAACATATCATAAAATTGTTTAAAAATCACAAAAATATATAAAAATTATAAATTAAAATTTATATAGTCGAAAATGTCATAAAGTGTCAAATTATGCAAAAATGCACAACACATATGTAATTATTTGTAATAATTTAAAATTTAGAATATTATTACCACAAATAAAATTAAATTGATAAAGAAGGATAAATCAAGTTAATAATGTTTAAAATAAATTCCTAACATGTCTAAATTTTATTGGTTTATTAGATTTCAACCCTATCTCATCTAATCTTCGGATATGAGTCATTTGGAATGTTTTTAAGTGGGGTTTGGATTTAATATAATCAAATATTTCTTATATTTCCAAAGGTGCCCCTCTCCTCCCTTATAAAAGGGCACATCCTCCCTCTCCTCCTCACACCAATTGGAGCCTTCAAGATCGGCCAATCCCTGACCATTTCACTTCCCCACTTCCCTAGAAACATCCTAGAGGTCCTGGTCTTCTTTAAAGACCAATTGTAGTACCCTAAGAGGAGGTCCCAAAGAGGCGCTTCAAAGAAGAGGTAATGTCCGTTAACGATTCTTTCAACTTTATTTCTTCTTCCACTTCTTATTATTTAGTTTTTTCATTATGAATTAATAACATCAGTATCACTAATATACTTATATGTTATTATAAGTATGAAACAACCCTATTTCACCATCTATCCATCCTACGGAAAACGAAATCACCGTGCGTGCGTACGTACGGAATACCGTCTCCACGCCGTGGTGTAATCTATTTTCCATCACCACCTTACTTGGATGGGTATAATGGTGAAAATAAATAAATATATATGATTATTATAAAGTGTTATTGATTCTGAAATAGTATACATACACTCCAATAAAATTCCACGATCATGGAAACGATATCATCGCTCGTGCGTACGTACGGAATACCGTCTCCACGATGTGATGCGATTCGTTATACATTATCTTCATTGAATAATGATTATATAAATGAATTGGATGAATAAATATGATATATAGTACACTAATACCATTCTGTAAATGAGTTATCTATAACCTAAGGTAAGAATAAGAATTTATTTAACAAAACACGCATAAGAACCAAAAAGTAATAAACACCTGAATAACAAGTAATAATGAAATATTACTAATAAGAAGCTAAGAATATGACCATATATGATATCATAACAATATGTATGATTCTGGAATAAGTCAATAACATTATTTAAATCATTATACAGGAGGTTCGGACACTTATGAAGTAAATCGGACCTAAGTTAAGGGAAAATATCACAATCTCGTTTTTATCTGAGATTGTTTATACTTTGGTATTTACTGGGGTGTATTGTATCATCCACATCCATGTTCCCTCAATATGTAATATTATTTCCATCCACCTACAATTGTTTAAATCCAATTTTACACTTCGGTGAGTTTTTAGTAAAGGATATGAAAGGAATCTTTTTCCGTTTTTCGTACGAGGTCCTTTTTGACTTTTCCGACAAAAGTACGAGAAGAATGTTTTTTTAACTTATACGGAATGAATGGATTTTTAAAAAATTATTTCCAAGAAGCTTACTTTACAAGATTTCATGTTTATTTTTAATCAACTTCTTTTAGTTTAAAATTGTATGACATGTTAAGAAAGGAAAAATGTTTTTCAAGTAGAAAGGATATTTTCCTCAAGAATGGAGTTCAAGTGTTTTATCAAAATTATTTTCAATCTAAGATAATATAGGGTTCTGTTTATATCCCTATTATTACATTGATTTGATTATGTTGTGATGGGATTATTTTTATGAATTCCTTTCTCTTATATGAATTGTTTTATGATGTCACGATGTTTAAGAATCCCATTTTTATTACATGGGTTATGCAATGATGTATGATTTATGATTTTGTCGCACACATAAGAATGGCATCATTATGAGATAGGTACGACCTATATCTCCCTACAATGAATTGGGTAAAGATTTTATATCTCATGAGATAGTCATGGCTGGAACGGCAGGTTAAACCGGTTCAGTGAAACAGGACTGAAACGAGGAGTGAAATCGGTTCAGAAATGGACTTTGTCCACTAAGATAGTCTTGGAAATGAGTCTTGACTAATAAGAAATGATTCTCTATGATTATGTGTGTATGCCACAAAGTTTCATGTTTTAATTTATGATTATTGGGATTATATTTCACTACCATGATTTATCCCATGTTATGAAATTATGATCTCTTTTGAAGGGTAAGATTTCCAAAATGTTATGTTCTTATGAATTTGATATGATTGATATTTCTTTTGTTTACCATTACTGAGCATTTGAGCTCACCATTTTGTATGTTTCCTTTCCCCAGGTCAGGAATAAGGGTATAAAGTAATATATGCCAAAAAGGGACTATATATATGATGAAATAAATGGGAGACAGTGTAGATGCTTTATGAACCAGTTGTTTATGTTTCCCAGTTTCTAAAGAAACTATACCTATACGTCCCTTTCATGGTTTTGTTATATATTTTAATAAGTATGCTTCAATTTTGAAATATTAACCATGTATTTAAAGTATGGGTTGCTATATTTGGTATCAGAGGAAAGGTATAGTCAACCTTTGGAAACTAGGATGTGAAAGCCTTAGTAAGAAACCTAAGGATTTGTCTAAGCATAGAACACAAACTGTAACATCCCAAGTAAGTAATGAATAATAGATATTTTTATCTATGTCTATTAATGAATTACATAGTATTTTAGAGGCTTAAAATGAAAATAAATCTAATCTTATGCATGGAATACACTAATATTGTTAAAAGATTGTTTTACTGCCTTTTGATGGAAAACCCTTTTTATATCTATCTTTTGACAATTTTATAAGATATTTTTGTCAAAATAAACTTATTCTTTATGATTGGGACATCAAAATTTACTTTGTGTGAATTTTTAGTATTTTTCTGACAATGTTCATTTTTTAATGAATAGTGAAAAATACTGCATTTTACATCAAAACTGCTTTTTAATCTAATTTATTTATATGATTAGATTATGTTTTGAATTGGTTTTGAAGTGAAATTAGAATATATTTTTACCATTTAATCCAATGGTGGTCATTGGAATCAATTTCACTTTGAAATTGGACTTAAACTGGTGTCAATCTTTTGATACTTATTGTTTCATAAAAACACGCTATTTGCTCTGAAAACGGGAATTAATTATTAAATTAATTAATGTGACTTATATGTTTTGAATTTTTTAAAATAGAATTCATTTTTTAATTCGGAATATCAAATATATCTTAGGGTGAAGTTTTGGTAATTTTCTGAAAAACTTCAATTTTTGATGAATAGTGAAACCACTAAGTGGTACTTATAAAAACGGATTTTCCATTTAAATGAAATTTTTCCATCATTGTGTTTTGAATTTAAAAAATCCAACATACATGGTTGTCATTAATAAGTAAAATGTGGTTCAATGGGATTAAAATAATTTTTTGGTGAATAGTAACTTATTAAGTTTTTAATCGCGATTAGAGGTAATTAGTGTAATTTAAGGTAAAAATGATATTATAAAAATATGAAAACACCATGACACTTGTCCTACCCCTATTGGATGATTAATGGCCGACCAAGACAACCCATGGGTCGATTTAGGGGACCCCATGGATCCACTTGTGTGAGATAATGACTTTAATGCCTTTTTTTAAATAAAGGTGAAAATGACACTAACATAAATTGTTTTACTAAAACAATTTTTAGAAGGGGTTATACTAATAATATTTTTGTTTATAAATAGTCATTGGAAATCTAAAACGATTTCCTACATCATAGTATTTTTTTTATAATTTTTAGACTTCAAATAAATTAAATTATTTATGACATCATGGTGATGCAGTGATGACCTCATTATTTAACGATTTAAATAAAATGAAAAGATAATGTAAAATCTAAAACCTACACATGGAAAAAACCAATTGGATGAGTGTATTTAGAAGCCTTATCACATTATCCTCTAATTATATCAATTTTGGACCTTTTGAATCCGAAAATCATTTTAAAATAAAGTAACTTCTCTTTACTTTCCAAGAGTGCCCCTCCTCTCCTCTTATAAAAGGCCCCCACCTCTACCTCATTTCACACACTCCTCAATCCTTTTGCTCAGCCATCCCCTGCTCATTTACTCTCTCCACATCCCTCTCCTCATCCTAGAGGATTCCCTTTGGGCATAATCCTTTCAAAGGAATCCTTTAGGCTCAAATCAAAAGGAGTTACACTTTTAAAGGTAATTCATTCTCTCATGTTCATTTGTTTTATTTTGCTTCTCCAACACCCTAAACTCTTTTTATTTACTTCTTTTGTAACAAAACCAGTATCTTCAATATACTAGGATGTTTTTATAAGATTTATTCGAGCTACACTCTCACACAACTACATCAAATGGTTAAAGAACATACGGTTTCCGTGGATGGCGAAATTCTGCCTCCCGAAGCGATGATTCTTCAATACTCATTTAACACCTTCTAAGGTGGTCATTATGATGTCACTATTTTTATATATGATATATAATATGTTTATTATTTCCTTAAGCTTATGTATTTTTCATTTATGGCATACCATTATTGTTTCCATTATGGGTAAACACGATATCTTCATTTTAGGAAGTGCGGACTACCGCCCCCTGAAAGTGATTTGATTCGTTAATACCATATGTGGGATTTGTAAAGGATAAAGTTAATGATATAATATAAGTTATTATACTGGAATTATAATAGACTCTTATATCATTATGATTCCATTCCAGAAAATATGAAATAGAAATGGAAGTAGCGTTCATGCGTACGTACGGCTTACCGTCTCCATGAACGGTGCATTTCATTTCTTACCTCTAAATGTGATGTAATATTATAAATACATGTATATGCTGAATATATATGATATATATGTTATCCAAATCATTAATATCATTCTGTATATAACGAACCTTTGACCAAATTAACAACATGTAAGTGTAAGAAGTCTATTTTTGACTTAAGAACCAAATACCGACAAAATGAACATTATTAACTTAAATGATTACATGATGTTCATAACATGGTATAAAAGGAATAATGAACTTGAAAAAGGTTCTTAAGAAAGTAGAAATTAACTCAAGTTTATTATTCAGGACATTAAAGAGCGATCGAGTCAAGTCGGACCCGAGGTATGGGACTTCATCTCAATCTCCTTTCATTGAGGCATATTTTGTTTTATACACAACCTTCTTTTATACGGTGTATAAACCCCTTTGACTTTTACGTTTATTTAAAAGGAATATTTTTATACGAAGCATTTACTAAATGACAAAAGGGAATGTTTTTGTCGTACGTATGCGGCGACAACCACTTCTCTGCCGTCGTGACCGTTATTTGAGTTTCGGCTTCCTCTACAAGCCATACCTTTTTTTAAAAGAAAAAATAAATACCATGTTTTACTTTTCTTTTATTTTGGTATCAAAAATGGTTTTAATAATGTTTTATATATCAATGTGTTGTATTTATATCTTGTGATTGAAAGGTGGGAATGTTATGTTTCCTTTATGCATGTTTTATGTGATATGATTATGTTGAGGTTCTTGGGCATTATTATGAAAACTGGTGGTTCCGTGATAAACTAAGGGCAGGTGAGCCCGATATAGCTCTCAAATGCATTTGGTAACGCGAAGGAGTGAAACATTAAGGTTTCTCCGAAGAGATTTTAGGGAATATACTGTGATGGGTATTCCAAACGTAACCAAGAGGGTTACTCCCTACGTAAGAATGTTATGAATGCCTCAAGTTACCTTTATGTCTTATGATTTCTATGATTTGTTCATGAATTTTATGAGGTATGTTAAAGTGCCTATGTTTTATAGGTAAAGTATGATTTCATTCTTATGTATATATGAACTCATGTTTCCTTTCCTTGTTCTTTTTATATAACCCATACTGAGCTTTTTATGCTCATCCCAAGTTTTTTTGAAATGTTTTTCACAGGTCACGGGAAAGGTACGTGATAAGATGATAGTGTCAAGGAAGTGTCAAGAAAGAATCCATGTTTTATTTTCAATATGTTTCCATTTATGGGAAAAAGAATACTATCTTTTATTGTAACCACTTTGTTTAAATGTGGGTTGTAATGCATGTTTTAAGATCTAATTCTCTAAAACTCTAAACCTAAAAAGATCCTCAACGTGTAATCTTGTGATAACTCAAGATTATGTAAGGTTTAAGGCTGGGGCCTTATAGTTGGTATCAAAGGTCGGTTTAGATAACTTTAGGAGTTATAATTATATTAAATGATTATACAAAAATATTTTTTTTTGAAATGATATATCATTTGAAGATTACCATGTTGCTTCATCTAAGACATGTTTGTTCAGAATGGTTTTCCGCAGAGGAAACAGGGAAGCAGTGCTAGGAAGGAATACA
This sequence comes from Viscum album, assembly GCA_963277665.1. Classification (NCBI taxonomy): domain Eukaryota; kingdom Viridiplantae; phylum Streptophyta; class Magnoliopsida; order Santalales; family Viscaceae; genus Viscum; species Viscum album. Next base: position 47,867,561 of record OY728146.1, read on the forward strand.
GAAGGAAATAACTTTCCGAATCAGCATCCCGAGATGGTCGGAATTGGAACTGAACAGTTTGTTGCAGTGATGGAACAGTTGACTCGGGCTATAAATGGTGGTGGTATCCATGCACGAGATCAGCCAGATCAACCACAGAGGAACATGTCAGTGGTGGAACATTTCATGAGGCAACATCCACAATCATTCAGAGGATCATCTGACCCTGTGCTAGATGAAGGGTGGATTAAAGCACTGGAGAAGATTTTTGATGTCATGGGGTGTTCAGACAATCAAAAGGTTAGTCTTGATATTTATCGTTTGGAGGGTGAAGCAGATCAGTGGTGGTCGATGGTTAAAAATATCAGGGACGCTGATGAGATTGATGCTCTCGACTGGGATGAATTCAAAGGTATGTTTCTTGAGAAGTATTTTCCTAAGGATTTTCGACTTAGGATGGAAAATCAATTCTTGGAATTGAGGCAAGAGGAAGACTCAGTGGCTACCTATGAAGAAAGGTTCACTCTATTGGCAAGGTATGCTCCAAATTTTATCTGAGACCTTGATAGTAAAATCAATCGTTTTTACTCAGGATTAAAGCCAAAATATCGAAGGGCATTAGCTTCTCGTGAGTTTAAAAGTTATGAAAAGCTTGTTTGATGTGCTGAGAAGGTGGAAATGGAGTTTTCCGATGATCAAGTGTTTTATAACAACCAGTAGAAGAAGAGACCAAGGTGGCAGGAGAAAGGTAATAATTCTTCAAAAAAGTCTAATGGTAAGAAAACTAAGTTTCCAGTTTGTGATAAATGTGGAAAAAGGCATGCTGGGGAATGTCTTCTGAATTCTGTAAAGTGCTACCGATGTGGTAAGATGGGACATAAGGCTCGTGATTGCACTGAAAAGGATCAAGGTGAAGGTAAGACCAAATTTGATTCACAGTTAGTGAAATGTTATAAGTGCAATGAGATGGGATAACTGTTTATCCTACAAAAACAAAGGTTGTGGAAGAGTGGCCAAGACCCACAAATGTAACCGAGATTCGTAGCTTCCTTGGTTTGGCGGGCTATTACCAAAGGTTTGTTAGAAATTTTTCACGGTTATCTAGTCCAATGACTAAGCTAACTCGGAAGGGTGTTAAGTTTATCTGGACAAAAGAATGTGATGATTGTTTTCAGGAATTGAAAAGAAGATTGGTGAATGCTCCAGTTTTGGCACTACCTTCCAGGAATGGTGAGTTTGTTATATACAGTGATGCTTCATTGAAAGGACTTGGTTGCGTCCTAATGCAGAATGATCAGGTAATTGCTTATGCTTCACGACAGTTGAAGACTCATGAGGTAAATTACCCTACACATGATTTGGAATTAGCTGTTGTTGTTTTCGCTTTAAAAATTTGGAGGCATCATTTGTATGGAGTAAAGTGTGAAATATATACCGATCACAATAGTTTAAAGTATATATTCACTCAGAAAGAATTGAACATGAGACAAAGTAGATGGCTAGAATTAATCAAGTATTATGATTGTACAATTCATTACCATCCGGGAAAAGCAAATAAAGTGGCTGATGCTTTGAGTCGAAAAAGTAATGCTTCATTAGCAATGGTTCGTTTGGAATGTGATCCTTTGGTTAAGGATTTGATGAACTTTGGCATAGAAGTTGTTGGTGAAGGAAGTTCTTCTCTTTTGTTTCAGGTATCAGTGAGATCATCTCTATCAGATAGAATCAAGAAAGCACAGAAGCAAGACAGTGAGTTGCAGAAAAAGGTAGAGCTGGTTCAGAAAGGTAAGTTGCATGAATTCAACATTGATAATGATTGCATTTTGAGATTTGGGAAGAGATTGTGTGTACCTTGTGATTCACAGTTGAAGAGAGAGTTGTTATGTGAAGCTCATATTTCTCCGTTTTCAGTTCATCCTGGCAGTACTAAGATGTACAGAGATCTGCGAGAGTATTTCTGGTGGGATGGAATGAAAAGAGATATTGCAGATTTTACTGTGAAGTGTTTGACATGTCAACAGGTTAAAGCAGAGCGGCAGTTACCGAAAGGGATGCTTCAGCCTTTACCAGTTCCAGAGTGGAAATGGGAGAATATATCCATGGACTTTGTTGTGGGATTACCGAAGACATCTCGAGGTAATAATGCAATCTGGGTTATTGTTGATCGCTTGACCAAATCTGCTCATTTCCTTGCTATAAGAGATACTTTTTCCCTAGATCAACTTTCCCGTTTGTATCTTAAAGAGATAGTCAGGTTACATGGAGTTCCCCTCTCCATTGTATCTGATCGTGATACCAGGTTCACTTCTAACTTTTGGAAATGCCTTCAGAAGTCGTTGGGTACTGAATTAAATTTTAGTACAGCATTTCATCCTCAATCAGATGGGCAGTCAGAATGAACAATTCAGACATTGGAGGATATGCTACGAGCTTGTTCTATGGATTATCAGGGAAGTTGGGACCAACATCTTTCTTTGGTTGAATTTTCATATAATAACAGTTTTCATTCCAGTATACAGATGGCACCATTTCAGGCATTATATGGCAAGCGGTGTCGAACTCCAGCTTTTTGGGATGAAGTGGGTGAAAGGAATTTTATGGGACCAGAATTGGTAGAAGAGATGGCAGAAAAAGTTCAGCTGGTTCAGAAGCACATGAGAACAGCTCAGAGCAGGCAGAAGAGTTATGCGGATAACCGGAGGAAGGATCTATCTTTCGAGGTAGGTGATCATGTTTTTCTCAAAGTATCACCATGGAAAAGTGTGATGCGATTTGGTAAGAAAGGAAAGATGAGTCCAAGGTTCATTGGACCATATGAAATTCTGGAGAGAGTTGGATCAGTTGCATACCGGGTGGCTTTACCTCCGAGTTTATCTCAGGTACATAATGTTTTTCACATTTCGATGTTGAGAAAATATATGCCAGATCCATCTCATGTTTTGAGTCCAGAGGTAGTTCAGCTGGAAGAGAACCTATCTTATGAGGAATAACCGGTCCATATTCTTGACCACAGGGGGCAAGTGTTACGAAATAAGGTGATTAAGCAGGTAAAGTTTTTGTGGAAAAACCACATGATGGAAGAGGCAACATGGGAATCTGAAAATTCAATGAGGGATAAGTACCCCCCATTTATTTGATAAGTAAATAAATTACAGGGACGCAATTTTCTAAAGGGAGAAGGATGTAACATCCCAAGTAAGTAATGAAGAATAGATATTTTTATCTATGTCTATTAATGAATTAGATAGTGTTTTAGAGGCTTAAAATGAAAATAAATCCAATCTTACGCATGGAATACACTAATATTCTTAAAAGATTGTTTTACTGCCTTTTGATGGAAAACCCTTTTTAAATATATCTTTTGACAATTTTATAAGCTATGTTTGTCAAAATAAACTTATTCTTTATGATTGGGACATCAAAATTTACTTTGTGTGAATTTTTGGTATTTTTCTAACAATGTTCATTTTTTAATGAATAGTGAAAAATACTGCATTTTACATCAAAACTGCTTTTTAATCTAATTTATTTATATGATTAGATTATGTTTTGAATTGGTTTTTAAGTAAAATTAGAATATATTTTTACCATTTAATCCAATGGTGGTCATTGGAATCAATTTCACTTTGAAATTGGACTTAAACTGGTGTTAATCTTTTGATACTTATTGTTTCATAAAAACACGCTATTTGCTCTGACAGCGGGAATTAATTATTAAATTAATTAATGTGACTTTTATGTTTTGAATTTTGTAAAATAGACTTCATTTTTGAATTCGGAATATCAAATATAGCTTAGGGTGAAGTTTTGGTAATTTTCTGAAAAACATCAATTTTTTATGAACAGTGAAACCACTAAGTGGTACTTATAAAACCTGATTTTCCGTTTAAATGAAATTTTTCCATAATTGTGTTTTGAATTTCAAAAATCTGACATACATGGTTGTCAATAAGAATTAAAATGTGGTTCAATGGGATTAAAATAATTTTTTGGTGAATAGTAACTTATTAAGTTTTTAATCGCGATTAGAGGTAATTAGTGTAATTTAAGGTAAAAATGATATTATAAAAATATGAAAACACCATGACACTTGTCCTACCCCTATTTTATGAGTCATGGACGACCAAGACAACCCATGGGTCGATTTAAGGGACCCCATGGAGCCACTTGGTTGAGATAATGACTTTAATGCCTTTTTTTAAAATAAAGGTGAAAATGACACTAACATAAATTGTTTTACTAAAACAATTTTTAGAAGGGTTTATACTAATAATATTTTTGTTTATAAATAGTAATTAGAAATATAAAAAGATTTCCTACATCATAGTATTTTTTTTATAATTTTTAGACTTAAAATAAATTAAATTATTTATGACATCATGATGATGCAGTGATGACCTCATTATTTAACGATTTAAATAAAATGGAAAGATAATGTAAAATCTAAAACCTACACATGGAAAAAACCAATTGTATGAGTGGACTTCGAAGCCTTATCACATTATCCTAGAATTATATCAATTTGGAACCTTTTGAATCCGAAAATCATTTTAAAATAAAGTAACTTCTCTTTACTTTCCAAGAGTGCCCCTCCTCTCCTCTTATAAAAGGCTCCCACCTCTACCTCATTTCACACACTCCTCAAGCCTTTGGCTCAGCCATCCCCTGCCAATTTACTCTCTCCACATCCCTCTCCTCATCCTAGAGGATTCCCTTTGGGCATAATCCTTTCAAAGGAAGCCTTTAGGCTCAAATCAAAAGGAGTTACACTTTTAAAGGTAATTCATTCTCTCATGTTCATTTGTTTTATTTTGCTTTTCCAACCCCATAAACTCTTTTTATTTACTTCTTTTGTAACAACACCAGTATCTTCAATATACTAGGATGTTTTTATAAGATTTATTCGAGCTACACTCTCACACAACTACATCAAATGGTTAAAGAACATACGGTTTCTGTGGATGGCGAAATTCTGCCTCCCGAAGCGATGATTGTTCAATACTCATTTAACTCCGAAGGTGGCCATTATGATGTAACTATTTTTATATATGGTATATAATGTGTTTATTCTTTCCTTAAGCTTATGTATTTTTCATTTATGGCATACCATTATTGTTTCCATTATGGGTAAACACGATATCTTCATTTTAGGAAGTGCGGACTACCACCCCCTGAAAGTGATTTGATTCGTTAATACCATATGTGGGATGTGTAAAGGATAAAGTTAATGATATAATATAAGTTATTATACTGGAATTATAATATACTCTTATATCATTATGATTCCATTCCAGAAAATACGAAATAGAAATGGAAGTAGCGTTCATGCGTACGTACGGCTTACCGTCTCCAGGAACGGTGCATTTCATTTCTTACCTCTAAATGTGATGTAATATTATAAATACATGTATGTGCTGAATATATATGATATATATGTTATCCAAATCATTAATATCATTCTGGATATAACAAACCTTTGACCAAATTAACAACATGTAAGTGTAAGAAGTCTATTTTTGACTTAAGAACCAAATACCGACAAAATGAACATTATTAACATAAATGATTAAATGATGTTCATAACATGGTATAAAAGGAATAATGAACTTGAAAAAGGTTCTTAAGAAAGTAGAAATTAACTCAAGTTTATTATTCATGAAATTAAAGAATGATTGAGTCAAGTCAGACCCGAGGTATGGGACTTCGTCTCAATCTCCTTTCATTGAGGCATATTTTGTTTTATACACAACCTTCTTTTATACGGTGTATAAACCCCTTTTACTTTTACGTTTACTCAAAAGGAATCTTTTTATACGAAGCATTTACTAAACGACAAAAGGGAATGTTTTTTTCGTACGTATGCGGCAACAACGACTTCTCCGCCGTCGTGACCGTTATTTGAGTTTCAGCTTCCTCTACAAGCCATACCTTTTTTTAAAAGAAAAATAAATACCTTGTTTTAATTTTTTTTTATTTTGGTATCGAAAATGGTTTTTGATAATGTTTTATATATCAATGTGTTGTATTGATATCTTGTGATTTAAAGGTGGGAATGTTATGTTTCCTTTATGCATGTTTTATGTGATATGATTATGTTGAGGTTCTTGGGCATTATTATGAAAACGGGTGGTTCTGTGATAAACTAAGGGAGGGTGAGCCCGATATAGCTCTCCAATGCATTGGGTAACGCGAAGGAGTGAAACGTTAAGGTTTCTCCGAAGAGATTTTAGGGAATATACTTTGATGGGTATTCCAAACGTAACCAAGAGGGTTACTCCCTACGTAAGAATGTTATGAATGCCTCAAGTTACCTTTATGTCTTATGATTTCTATGATTTGTTCATGAATTTTATGAGGTATGTTAAAGTGCCTATGTTTTATGGGTAAAGTATGATTTCATTCTTATGTATATATGAACTCATGTTTCCTTTCCTTGTTCTTTTTATATAACCCATACTGAGCTTTTTATGCTCATCCCAAGTTTTTTTGAAATGTTTTTCACAGGTCACGAGAAAGGTACATGATAAGATGATAGTGTCAAGGAAGTGTCAAGAAAGAATCCATGTTTTATTTTCAATATGTTTCCATTGATGGGAAAAAGAATACTATCTTTTATTGTAACCACTTTGTTTAAATGTGGGTTGTAATGCATGTTTTAATATCTAATTCTCTAAAACTCTAAACCTGAAAATATCCTCAACGTGTAATCTTGTGATAACTCAAGATTATGTAAGGTTTAAGGTCGGGGCCTTATAAAAACTTAGTGTTTTAGAAATGGCCATGAACAACCTATGATAAGACCTTAAGTGTGAAATTTTATTCTTGATTATGTGGTTTTCCTATTATAATTAGTGTTGGTCACACTATTCTTCTTGGTTTTAGTCAATGGCTGGAACCCAAAGAAACCGTGTTAATACGGAATGCGACGGGAAATGCAATGATTGTCCCCATGAGCAACCAAACGTTATGGGAGCTGGAATGAAAAATCTTATAGCCATGCTCACACAACTTTCTCAAGCTATGAATCATGCAGGACTTCCAAATGAGCAAAGGAAGGAGCAACATTATGTCGAATCCTTCATGAGGCAGCGTCCACCTTCATTCAGTGGGTCTTCTGATCCATTAGTGGCTGAACAATGGATCGGTAACACTGAAAAGATATTTTCAGTTAGTCAATGTTATGAACATGATAAATTCATCTTAGCATTGTATCGTTTGGATGGTGATGCCGATCAATGGTGGAATCTTATTAAGAATACAAGGCAAAGGGATGAAATTGAGTCCATGGAATAGGACGAGTTCAAGAACTTATTTTTCAATAATTACTTCCCTCCTATTCTTCGAACAAAGATGGAGAAGGAGTTTCTTGAACTAAAGCAAAAGGATGATGAATCTGTTGGTACCTACGAAGTAAATTTTACAAGACTTTCAAGGTACGCTTCTAGAATTATTATCCAACCTGAGAGTAAGATCGATCGATTCTTTAGTGTCTTAAAACCAAGTCTTCGAAGGGCGTTAGCCATAAAGGACTTCAATAGCTACGAGGAAATTTTTTGATGTACTCTCACGGTTGAGATGGAGATTGGTGTAACCCATTAGTCACATGGGTTTGATAAGAAGATGAAAATGGAATTCAAAAGAAAATCTAAAGACCACACTGAAAAGAAGATGAGTTTTCCCTTATGCTCAAAGTGTGGAAAGAAACATGGAGGAAATTGTCTTAAGGGGATAAGAAAATGTTATAAGTGTGGAAAAGAAGGTCATCGGGCAATTGAATGTCGAAATAATGTGAAGAAGATGTCTAATGATGTAAAAAAGGAATGGATACACAGAATGAACCTACTACACTTCAATGTTTCAAGTGCAAAGAGATGGGGCATTATGCTAATCAATGCCCAAATCCAAGGGTTGATGATGATGATCAACGTCAACAAACTCTTAAGGCCAAAGACAAAGGAAAGTCACATGCAATTACTATCAGTGATGTGAAGTACGACAACGAAGTAGTGAGAGGTACACTTACCATCCACTCTAAAGTAGAAGATGTTTTATTTGATTCTGGATCCACCCACTCTTTTATTTTTGAAGAATTTTCTAAGGGTATCAACGTATTACCTCAACAATTAGATGTTGAGTTGGCTGTGACAACTCCTAATGGCACAACAGTCGCATCAAAAGTTTACAATTCTTCTCCAATTGAAGTTTGTGGGAAAGTGCTTCCTGCAAATCTTGTGATCCTTCCTATAGTGGAATTTGATGTGATTCTTGGCATGGATTAGATTTCTTTATATGGAGCTCATTTCAATTTCCAAAGAAGGGAAGTCACATTTCATATTCCAGATCAATCTATGATCATCTATCGATGCAAGGATGAACATAACCTTCCCGTGGAAATTTCCTCCATCTTATGGGTCTTGATTCCACTAAATGAAGGTTATTTATCTCAAATGGTTGGAGAGAAACTCACGATTAATAATATGCCCATTGTACGGGAATTTGATGATGTCTTTCTGAAGGAATTTCCAGGTCTTCCACCAAATCGTGAAGTTGAGTTTTCAATAGAACTGGTACCGGGTGGTTTTCCTATTTCAAAGACACCTTATAAAATGGCCCCAATTGAGTTGCAAGAATTGAAGAAGCAACTCCAAGAAAATCTTGATAAAGGATTCATACGCCCTAGTGCGTCACCTTGGGGGGCACCTGTTCTGTTTGTTAAGAAGAAAGATGGATCAATGAGACTCTACATTGATTATCGAGAACTTAACAAGATCACTATCAAGAAAAAATATCCTCTCCCACACATTGATGACCTATTTGACTAACTACGCGGAGCTCAATACTTTTCCAAGATTGATCTTCGTTCAGGTTATCATCAATTAAGGGTCAAAAGGGAGGATGTACCAAAGACGGCTTTTCGTATAAGGTATGGACACTATGAATTTATAGTGATGCCATTTGGTCTTACTAATGCCCCTGCTATACACATGGGTCTGATGAATAGAGTCTTTAGAGACTATCTTGATCAGTTTGTGGTAGTCTTTATAGATGATATTCTTGTCTATTCAAAGAGAAAGGAAGAACATGAAGATCACTTGAGAATTTTATTAAAGACCCTAAGAAAGGAGAAGAATTATGCCAAATTTACCAAGTGTGAATTTTTGCTTCAAAAAGTTGCATTTTTGGGTCACATAATCTCAAAAGAGGGGATATATGTGGATCCAGAAAAAAAAAGGTTATCGAAAGATGGTCGAGACCAACAACAGTAACCGAGATCCGAAGTTTTCTTGGTTTGGATGGATATTATCGACGTTTTGTGAAAGATTTTTCACGATTATCTAATCTACTCACCAGGTAGACTCGAAAAGGAGTTAATTTTGTTTGGACGGAGGCATGTGAAGAAAATTTCAAAGAGCTAAAAAGAAGGTTAGCCAGTGCACCTGTGCTCACACTACCTTGCAGTGGAGAAAGGTTTGTGATCTATAGTGATGCATCCAAGAAGGGGCTGGGGTGTGTTCTTATGCAGAATGATATGGTGATAGATTATGCCTCACAACAGTTGAAAATCCATGAGAAATATTACCCAACCCATGATTTGGATTTAGCTGCGGTAATCTTTGCATTAACGATTTGGAGGCATTATCTTTATGGAGAAAGGTGTGATATTTATACTGATCATAAAATTTTAAAGTATATTTTCACACAAAAGGAGATGAATATGCGTCAAAGAAGATGGTTGGAGCTGATTAAGGATTATGACTGCTCAATTCATTACCACCCTGGGAAAGAAAACAAGGTAGCAGACGCATTAAGTCGACAAGACCATGCTAGCTTATCCATGGTGAGGATCACAGAAGATCCAATATTTATGGATTTACAAAGGATGGATCTTGGAATTTTAATGGAAGGGGAGAAATCGTATCTTTCTCAAATGAATGTTCAACCATCTATACATGTGAATATTCAAGAGGCACAGAAAGAAGATGTTGAGTTACAAAAGAAGGTGAGAAATTTTCCTAAATTAAACCTTGATTGTGATGGGATAATAAAGTTCAAGAATCGGGATTGTGTTCCTCCCATCCCCAAATTAAAGAAGGAGCTGCTGGATGAGGCTCAAAGTTCTTCATTCTCTATTCATCCTGGAAGCACGAAGATGTATAGGCACCTGAAAGAGTACTTCTGGTGGGATGGCATGAAAAGAGATGTTGTTGAATATGTCTCTCGATGCTTGGTTTGTCAGCATGTCAAAGCTGAGATACAGACGTCTAAGGGGATGTTACAACCATTACCCATACCAGAATGGAAATGAGAAAACATCACTATGGACTTTGTCACTGGACTTCCTAAAACATCCAAAGGCAATAATGCTATCTGGTTCATAGTTGGTCGTCTTACAAAGTTTGCACACTTCATTTCTATTAGAGAGGATTTCTCTCTAGATCAGCTTGCCAGGATATATGTAAAGGAAGTTTTAAGATTGCATGGAGTACCACTTTCTATTATATCTGATCAGGATCTGAGGTTTACCTAAAAGTTCTGGTGAAGTCTTCAGCATACTCTGGATACAGAGTTGAGTTTCAGCACTGCTTATCATCCTCAGACAGAAGGTCAATCTGAGAGAACAATTCAAACTCTAGAAGATATGTTGAGATCTTGCTCTATAGATTTCAAATGTGGTTGGGATCAACACCTACCTTTGGTGTAATTTTCTTATAATAATAGCTTTCACTCCAGTATTCAGATGGCTCCTTATGAATCTCTCTATGGAAAGAAATGCAGGACTCCAACTTGCTGGGATAAAGTTGGGGAAAGAAAGATATTAGGACCTGATCTTGTTGATGAAATGGCAGAAAATGTCAGATCTATTCAACAACACATAAGAGCAGCTCAGAGTCGATAGAAAAGTTATGCCGACAACTGAAGAAAAGACCTAGAATTTGAAGTGGGTGATAAAGTGTTCTTACAAATATATCCCTGGAAGAGGGTCATGAGATTTGGAAAGAAGGGAAAGTTGAGCCTTAGAAATATTGGTCCTTTTGAAATTCTGGATCGTGTTGGGAAGGTAGCATACTGATTGGAGCTTCCACGGAATCTCTCTCAAGTTCACGATGTGTTCCATGTATCTCTCCTGAGAAAGTACATACCTGATCCTTCACATGTACTCAGTTCAGAAGTTGTACCGCTGCAGCAAGATCTTTCTTATGAAGAACAACCGATAGAGATTCTGGATCGTAGTGAAAAATTCCTACGGAACAAGACCACTCGCTTGGTGAAAGTTTTATGGAGGAACCACCAATTAGAAGAAGCTATATGGGAACTTGAGGATATGATTAGGGAGAGGAATCCTCATCTGTTTGTAATGAAGTGACAAATTTTGAGGGAGAAATTCATTTTAAGGGGGGTAGAATGTAACACCCTGAGATTTTATGAGAATTTTTTTTTATGTCTTATGAAACACCAAAGGAATCTTTCACACCACACAATACAGATTTGGCTTGCATTACACGCAATCGCGACCTTCCTCGATAGCGTGTGTAGTACGCAATACCGGGTTTCACTAAACAATGATATATTATTATGATCTAGCCGTTATGAATGGTATTAACTACATTTTTAATTTTATTATTCATCTTACACATTTTCTATAACATGGTAAGAGAACAAAATAAATTTTTCGGGCAAAATAATTATTTTTCAAAAAATGCAGTTTTGCCGCCTTTTGAGGGCGCACCCACATTAAATCTGGTTTTGACATGTTTATAAGTTCAATTTGACAATATAAAATTCTTATTTTGAATCAGGGTGTAAAAATTTACTTTGGATAAATTTTTGATATTTTTCTGATAACTTTCATATTTTGATGAATAGTAAAAATACGCTAATTTTTAATTAAAAACAACTTTTTTCATTGAGATAATTTATATGGTTAAATTTTAATATTGAATGGTTTTAAAGTATAAATAGAATATATTTTTACCATTTAATATAATTTATTTCATTATCATTAATTTCACATTGAATTCATAGGTAAAAACATTTCAATCTTTGGCAATGTTTTAACTTCTAAAACCCATTTTCTTAACAACGGGATTTATTTTAAATTAATTACTGCAACTTATATGTGTTGAATTTTGAAAAATGGATTCCATATTCAGAATCAGTGGGTCCAAATTATGTTAATAGGCTACTTTTTTATTTTGGTCATTATGAATAGTAACTACGGTAAATTTTATTTACCATAGTTAAAGATAAATCGAGTAATTAACGGTAAATATAAGATTATATAATTACCCTAACACCTACCAAAATCTTATTGGAAGACTAAAAGTCTACCAATATCACCTAAGGGTCGGATTAGATTCATTTAATGGACTTTTTCCTATGAAAATAATTTAATGATTATTAAAACCAAAGAATGTGACAACATGTCACTTTCTTAAACCTTATAAGTATAATAATATTAATTTAGTGATAAACTTAATGAAACTTCAAACATGAATAGTCTCCAGAAAGCTAATACAAGTATCTACATCATAGAAATTTATTTAGAATTTTGAGGGATTAAATAGTTATCATTAATTATGACACAATAGTGATGTTGAAATTATTTTATTAATTAAAATATCAAATAAATGGTTTTAAAAATATTAAAATAAATATTATATGAAATATTTAATGTGATCCACTAATTTTCTAGATACATATGAAATTTTATGAATCTATTAAAGCTTTTATTTCGAACATATCGTCTGTATATATTTTATTTAAATTCAAATAAATGAATAATGTCAAAATTGACACTATTGTTATTTTATAAAAATAACATATTATAAAATTGTTTAAAAATCACAAAAATATTTAAAAATTATAAATTAAAATTTATATGGTCGAAAATTTCATAAAGTGTCAAATTATGGAAAATTCACAACATATATGTAATTATTTATAATAATTTAAAATTTAGAATATTATTACCACAAATAAAATTAAATTGATAAATAAGGATAAATCAAGTTGATAATGTTTAAAATAAATTCCTAACTTGTCTAAATTTTATTGGTTGATGTGATTACAACCCTATATCATCTAATATTCGGATATGAGTCATTTTGGAAGTTTTTAAGTGGGGTTGGGATTTAATATAAACTAATATTTCTTATATTTCCCAAGGTGCCCCTCTCCTCCCTTATAAAAGGGAACCTCCTCACTCTCCTCCTCAAACCAATTTGAGCCTTCAAGCTAGGTCAATACCTGACCATTTCACTTCCCCAATTCTCTATAAACATCCTAGAGGTCCTGGTCTTCTTCAAAGACCAATTTTAGTGCCCTAAGAGGAGGTCTCAAAGAGGCGCTCCAAATAAGAGGTAATGTTCGTTACCGATTATTTCACCTTTATTTCTTCTTCCACTTCATCTTATTTAGTTGTTTCATTATGAATTAATAACATCAGTATCACTCATATACTGATTTCTTATTATAAGTATGAAACAACCCTATTTCACCATCTATCCATCCTACGGAAAACGAAATCACCGCGCGTACATACGTACGGAATACCGTCTCCACACCGTGTTATAATCTATTTTCCATCACAACATTACTTGGATGGATAAAATGGTGAAAATAAATAACTATATATGATTATTGTAAAGTGTTATTGATTCTAAAATAGTATACATACACTCCAATACAATTCCACGATCATGGGAATGATATCATCGCTCGTGTGTACGTACGGAATACCGTCTCCACGATGTGATGTGAATAATTCTACATGATATTCATTGCATAATGATTATATAAATGAATTGAATGAATAAATATTATATATAGTACACTAATACCATTCTGTAAATGAGTTATCTATAACCTAAAGAAAAGAATAAGAATTTATTCGACAAAACACGCATAAGAACAAAAAGTAATAAACACCCGAATAACAAGTAGTAATGAAATATTACTAATAAGAAGCTAATAATATGACCATATATGATATCATAACAATAAGTATGATTCTTTAATAATTCAATAACATTATCTAAATCATTTTACAGGAGTTTCGGACACTTACGAAGCAAATCGGACCTAAGGTAAGGGAAAATATCACAATCTCATTTTTATCCGAGATTGTTTATACTTTGGTATTTATTGGGGTGTATTTTATCATCTATATCCATCTTCCCTCAATATGTAATATTATTTCCATCCACCTACAATTTTTTAAATCCAATTTTACCCTTTGGTGAGTTTTTAGTAAAGGATATGAAAGGAATCTTTTGTCGTTTTTCATAAGAGGTACTTTTTTACTTTTCCGACAAAATTACGTGAAGAATGTTTTTTTAACTTATACAGCATGAATGGATTTTTAAAACATTATTTACAAGAAGCTTCCTTTACAAGTTTTCGTGTTTATTTTTAATCAGATTCTTTTAGTTTAAAATTTTATGACATGTTAAGAAAGGAAAAATGTTTTTGAAGTAGAAAGGATATTTTCCTCAAGAATGGAGTTCAAGTGTTTTATCAAAATTATTTTCCATCTAAGATAATATGGGGTTATGTTTCTATCCCTATTATTACAATGATTTGATTATGTTGTGATTGAATTATTTTTATGAATTCCTTTATCTTATATGAATTGTTTTATGATGTCACTATGTTTAAGAATCCCATTTTTATTACATGGGTTATGCAATGATATATGATTTATGATTTTGTGACACACATAAGAATGGTATAATTATGAGATGGGTGGGACCTATATCTCCCTCCAATGCATTGGGTAAAGATTTTATATCTCATGATATAGACATGGCTGGAATGACAGGTTAAACCGGTTCAGTGAAATAGGACTGAAACGAGGAGTAAACTCGGTTCAGAAATGGACTTTGTCCACTAAGATAGTCTTAGCAATGTGTCTTGACTAATAAGAAATGATTATCTATGATTATGTGTGTATGACACAAAGTTTCATGTTTTAAGTTTTTATTATTGGTATTACATTTCACTACCATGATTTATCCCATGTTATTAAATTATGATATCTTTTGTAGGGTAAGATTTCCAAAATGTTATGTTCTTATGAATTTTATGTGATTGATATTTCTTTTGTTTACCCTTACTGATCATTTGAGCTCACCCTTTTGTATGTTTTCTTTCCCCAAGTCAGGAAGAAGGATATTAAGTAAGATACGCCAAAAATGGACTATAGATATGATGAAATAAATGGGAGA
Source organism: Viscum album (assembly GCA_963277665.1). NCBI lineage: Eukaryota > Viridiplantae > Streptophyta > Magnoliopsida > Santalales > Viscaceae > Viscum > Viscum album. The sequence continues at coordinate 47,882,767 of OY728146.1, forward strand.
TAGTGTAGATGATTTATGAACCAGTTGTTTATATTTCCCAGTTTCTAAAGACACTATACCTATACGGTCCTTTCATGGTTTTGTTATATGTTGTGATAAGTATGCTTCAATTTTGAATTATTAACCATGTATGTAAAGTATGGGTCATTATAGGTAGGACCATCCTTCTCTCTATGATATTCCAGTATGCCATGTGGAAAGGGAGGAAGGAGGAAGAAAGATCAGGAAAGGGAGTATCGGTAGGAGGCATAAAACTAGTTAACCGAACAATATGGGTATTGAATCTATATAAAACTCTTTGGGATGCTATTTGAGTGAACTTGAAGTCTGTTTGCATCCCATAGGGCCCGTGTAGGGTGTGAGTATGAACTCAGTATGCTTCCACCAATCGGGTTCCTAAATAATATAAACACATATATGAGTGTTTGTAAAGTGAAACTTCTGAAAACAAATACATCAATATCATATTTTTTCACTTTTTACTCCATAATACACGGGTGAGAATCCTAATTTATTTAGAAAATTTTATACTGGGATGTTTCACCTGCATTCAACACACATACTGATGGAGAAAAATGAAATTCCCATCATATCAAGACCAATTAAAATGTCGTCTCCATACCCATGAACATCTGGTGAATGAGGCACCACCAAAACACATTTTAACACTACCCTCTACACTTCTCAGCTCAATAGACCAAAAATATTCTACACACATGACTAACATATTTATTCAAATAGTGATAACCATCACCCCTCATTTCTGATGGACACCTATGTCATATACCTCCTCTAATTCAATGTTCAATACCATCACCCTGGGAATCTCATCTTTAGATGATGCCACTATAAATCTAGTTGTAAACATCACCTTATAGGTCCCTCCTATGTCTATATGACTCCAATGACCTTAGTCCCTTGGTGAGCAGTATCACTAAAAACATATGTTCATAACTCAATGAAGCATTATCTATATAGAATTATTGAATGAGATATCACAATTTCACCAAACCAGTGAAGAACATCTCCCCACAACTACATGATTATCACTTATCAAGTTCCTAATAAATCACATGAAGTAACACATTCCAAGAACCATCCTTTATCGTTATGTGGAAAATTTTAATGAAATTACTAAATCCACCAGCCCACATATGAAAACCCATATCTTGTATACACTTTATTTCATGATTTATTGTGTAAAGATAAAATTAATAAAATCTCAAAATATTGATAAGCCTAGTTCCATTGGGTAATTAGATACATAGCATTATAACTTGAAATAGGGATAAAATTACATTATTTAAAACTCCATTTCATGACCATGAATTCCATTGATCTTCTAATACTACATGGGATAACATGGAGAAGTACATAATAAAGGGGTGATCTATAAATAATAGTAAGAAAATAATCAAAGAATAAAATTAATTAAGGTATAATTGATGAGTAAAATGCGTAACATTGTGACATAAAAATTTAATAAGCATAATCATGAACCTCAAAGCACGTCATAAGATGATAACATCAAGGAGTCATAGGAATGTGGAAACAACATTAAAAATTACATCATAAGTCAAGGTTAACAACTAATTCATCATAACATACTCTGATTAGGCTTACCTCCCATGCACTATAAATGGTATCTCATGAGATAAAAACATTACCCAATTCAATGTAGGGTTATATAATTCTAGTCCCACCCATCACTTTCATATTATGTACATGAATTCTTATGCCACATAAATTATACAACATAAGAACATATTTCATCACTTTAAATACCATGTTTAAGGATTTTGGATCACATACTTGGAAATAAATAATCAATGAATGATGGGTACATCTTGGTGAATACCGTTGAGTGAAAATGGGTATGGTTATTCACTATATAAAAGTTGGGTATAGATAATCATTGGATAATTATGATAGCATAATGGGTGTATATAAAGGTTTATGAAAAGGTTTAATGAGAGTGATATGTAGAATATAATTACATTTTATTAATAAAGATAGTAAAGGGATGTGTAAAAACACATTACAACATGAGAAATTGGAAGTAAAAAAGTCTTAATTTGAAAAAGGTAGTTGAATAAAAAGAAGAGGAAGAGAATCTCTTACTTGATAGGTTTCTTATAAAAGCTTAATATGAGCTTATAAATATATTATGAAAGAATTTGGAGGGATTTAGAGTTGAATAGAGAGATTAAATTCGTGATTAATGGGTTTTGAGTGAAGATTAGTGGGAGGTTATGTGGGTATTTATAGCAAAATGGAGAGGAATTCATTATTAATTTCTAAACTTTGGTTTTGGACTCTGTGTTATAAAATAATCCAAACCAAAAACCATACAATGGTTTTTTCCCATGGTTTCTTCAAAATTAGATAGGTATTCAACATTTTTTAGTATAATAACTTAAATCCTTAAAATAATACCAAAGGTGATGTGGAAGTGAGTCATGTTCAAAAAGAATTTTTTTTATAACCTTAAAATATAATATAGGTTTTGGAGGACTCATTAAAATCTTTTAAAATTAACCAAATAACCTAAAAATTAAGTTATTTTAAATTATAATCCTTTTTTATGCATTTTATATCATTTATTATATCACTTTTTGGATATTAGGATGTCATAATACACACCATATATTTATATTTGTTTTAAAAATCTACCCAAAACATCATCTTTCTCAGAAAATTATGAAAAATTCACCATTGGATAACTCCAAAATTATAATTTAAAAAATGATTTTTATTTTACCAAAATAATTTTCTAAATATTATTATTTACAATGTTATATAAAAATCCTTATTTTCTGGAAAATACTAGTTTTTACGATACTAACAAATTTATTGACCCTTATAAAAATCACACTGGACTTCATTAAATTATATAATAATTTATATTTAAATAAATATTATTTAAAAAGGATTTTTAATTAAAATAATATTTATTTCAAAATTATTGAATTTATCAAAAATAATTATTTGATTGAAATGAAATTTTTCCCAAAAATTCAATTTTGGTTTCTTAGTATCAAAATCTAATTTTTATGAAACTCATTATAAAATCACATATATAAATTAATAATGAAAGGTATAAATATAATAATGATTTTATTATATATAAAATATAAAAATTCATTCTAATAAGGTATTGATATATAACCCTTTATTACACCAGTGTATTCTCTAAGGGTATTGTGTGTGATAGTTGTACATTCTTAGGGTGGTTCGGCAAACATGGTTTAGTTCATGATCACAATAAGCTTGACATTATCCCATAAATAGTATTAATCATGTTTGGGTTATTAAATATCATCTTGGTATTCTTCATGGTAAAATATTAGTGATTACACCTCCCTTGGAAGCTTTGATAAATTGTCTTCATATGGTACAATCCTAGTAGTCGAGGACATCACTTTTTCCTTCTGTATCAATTAGACTTTATCATAACCCTCAATATATACGTATCTTAATGGTCACTATATAACAGTTATATTATCAATGATTATGATTCTTAAGGTTATTTTATTGTTGAAATAAAAATTATGTATATAGTTTATAATGGTCCAAAATAACAAATTAAATATAGTTCTTGTGTTTTATATAACTTTATTACTTAATAAGTAATTTATTCATTCAAAATGGAATTTTATTTTTAAAATTTAGGGTTATTAAATTCTTCCCCATTTCAAAAATTTCACCATAAAAAATTAATTTCATACAAAAAAAATACATTAGGATACTTATGTTTCATTACCTCTTCCAATTCCCATGTTTCCCCCTAAAACTTTTGGTTTCATTGCAATACATTGGCCAGGTGAGTTTTCTTGTTTCATAGAAATTTGTCTCTATGATCTAGGATCTTTGTTAGATGATCCTCATTTGAAATATCATTATAAAATGGATTTATTACATCTTAGGGGGATATTATATACTTACTCAAGAGGGATACATGGAACATATCATGTTCATGAGATATGTTAGATAGAAGTTCTGGTAAATAAGCCACATTCCCAATGCGATCAATGATCTTTAAGGGGATGGTGTATCTAGGACTAAGATTTAAATTCTTCCAAACCCTCTGGAATTTCTTCCAAGGTGACATATAAAGGAATATATTATCTCTAATCTCAAACTTTAGGTCTCATCGATGATTTTTCACATATATTTTCTATCAAATTTTCATGGATTTCATATAACTCTTAATAGTTTGAACCCACTCAGTCATCTCCTAGATAAGATTAGGTCCCATCAGCTTCCTCTCTCCAACTAAATCCTAACATGTGAGATTTTTACACTTCTTCACATAGAAATCCTCATAAGTTTTAATTTTAATTACAGAATGGAAACTTTTGTTATATGAGAACTGCACTAGGGGGAGGTGTTGATCCCAACATCCTTGAAAATACATTAAACATAATCCCAACATATCTTATAAAGTATGACTGATTATTTCAAACCAACCATCCATCTAAGGGTGATAAGTATTATTGAAACTCTTCTCTATATCCAATTCTTATTGAATTATTCTATATAACCTCAAGGTAATCCTTGGATCTCGATCATATACAATGGAAAGTTATACTTTATACAGTATTACCACTTATATTATATATATATTTGAATGTTTTTTAAGAGAGAAGTCTTCCATTATAGTAATGAAATGAGATGAATTTTTAAAGTGAATGAATACCACCCAAATAGATTTATTTCCTTTTTATTTCTTAGGGAATCCTTCAACCAATACTAAAAAAGAGGCTTTTAACAGTGCTAGAATAGGCCTTTATCATTGCTAACAAATCATCTACTATCGCAATGCAGTTAAAAGTCCTAGGTTTTTACCATTTCTATAAAAGCACTGATAAAGTGGTGCTTTATCATCGTTAAAAATGTGATAATAAATCACCCTTTTATCAGCACATTTAAAAGAACTGATAAACGATACCCTTGATCAGTGAATTTTTTAGCACTGATAAAGGAATACTTTATCAGCGCTAATAAATGCACAGATAAACGGTGCCTTTATATGTTCATTTATTAGAGTAGATAAAGGGTAATATTTTAGTGTGATGTTACAACACACTACAACACCATAAATTAGAAAAATCTGATACAAATAATGAATTTAAATGAAATAAAATTTCCAACACAAATACAAGAAAAAAACACTATTATAGAGAAAAAGAACGCCCCTATATAAAAGAAAAACCACCCCTTATTGAGAAAAATAATGCACCTATATAAAAAAACTTATATTAGTAATAATAAAAAGAAATAAATTAAATGGAAAGTGTTAATTTTAAACAAAACTTTAAGTCATACCCGGAAAATTATATATTGGATTGTGTTTCGGATGATTTTTACATGTCACATGATATTTATTGTTTATCTTCAAGAATTATATCTATAAAAATTAACTACATAATTATAAGATAAAAATGATAAGGAAATTAATTATGTAATAGTAGATAAAATGATGAGAAAATAATATTGGCTTGTTTGCTCGATTTTGGCAATGTGATGCGCAGTTTTAACTAAAATGAAACCTATATATTGAAAAGATGCACTTGAAGTCATATAAATCACAATGTGCATAGGATTGAGGTGTATCTAATTCATACACTTTGAAAATGACTTATGGATCATTTTTATTAAGTACCAAAACAATCCAAATTCATTTTCTCAATTTTGAGTATGCCACTTTTTTTACTAAAATGACATTTTAAACTGGAAATATACACTTTACATCATATAGGTTACATCATGTGTGGGTTTGATGTGAGAATGATTCATACATTTCAAAAATGAATTATTATTCATTTTTCTAAATTATCGAGACAATATGAGTTCATTTTCTCAATTTTTAGTGAGTGACATTTTTTGTATTAAAATGTTAATTTTAAACTACTAATGGACACTTTGAGTCATACCAGATATATCATGTATTGGATTGAGGTTATAATGATTCTCACACATAAAAAATTAATTATGAATCATTTTCTTAAATTACTAAAACAATATGAATTCATTTTATTAGTTTTAAGTTTGTGAGTTTCTTTTTTACTAAAATTAATGTCAATTTTGAATAAAAAGACGCACTTGGAATCATACCAATCACATCGTGCATCATATTGATGTGAGGATAATTAAAAAACATCTCAAATAACTTATGGATTTTTTTACTAATGTATCAAAACAATATGAATTTGTTTCCTTGGTTTTGAGTATGCCACTTGTGTTTTTTACTCAAATCTCATTTTAAATTGGAAACACGCACTTTGAGTCATGCAAGTCACATCATGTATGGGTTTTATGTGAGAATGATTCCAATATATCAAAAATGAATTATTAATTATTTTCCAAATTTATTAAGAAAATATGAGTTTATTTGATTGGTTTTTATTTAGTGGCCCTTTTGTATTAAAATGTCAATTTTAAACAGATAACGGACTCTTTGAGTCATACCGGGCACATCATGTATAGGATTGAGGTTTGGATGATTCATACAGGTCAAAATGACTTATAGATCATTTTTTTAAAGAACCAAACAATATGAATGTTTTTTCTCTATTTTGAGTATTTTAGTTGTCTTTTTTTCAAAAAATAATTTCAATTTTGAATAAAAAGACAAACTTTGAGTCATACCGGTCACAACGTGCATATGAATGAGGTGTGTCTGATGCATAAACATCCCAAATTACTTATGGATTGTTTTAATAATGTATAAAATAATATGAATTTGTTTACTCAATTTTTAGTATGCCACATATGTTTTTTACTAAAATGTCATTTTAAAATGTCAACACACACTTTGACTCAACAGGTCTCATGATGTGTGGGTTTGACATGATACTGATTACTACATGTCGCAAATGAACAATGAATCATTTTACTAAATTTTCAAGACAATATGAGTGTGTTTTCTTGGTTTTCAGTGAGTGACACTTTTGTATTAAAATACCAATTTTAAATGGATAATGGATACTTTGAGTCACACCAGGCTCATCATAGATTGAATTGAGGTGAGACTAATTATTAGACATAAAAAATAACTTATGGATCATTTTTATAAAGTACCAAAATAATCTAATAGCATTTTCTTGGTTTTAAGTATGTGAGTTGTCATTTTTACTAAAATTAATGTTAATTTTGAATAAAAAGATGTACTTGGAGTCATACTGATCACAATGTGCATCAGATTTAGGTTCATCTAATTCTTACACATCCCAAATGACATATGGATCATTTTCATAAAGTATGAAAAAATCTGAATTTGTTTCCTCAGTTTTGAGTACGCCACTTTTGTTTTTTACTAAAATGTCATTTTAAACTGGAAACACACACTTTGAGTCATAAAAGACATATTGTGTATGGGTTTGATGTGAGACTGATTCCTACATGTCATAAATTAATTATAAATCATCTTTCAAAATTATTAAGATAATATTAGTGATTTTGATTGGTTTTCATTCAGTAGAACGTTTTTTATTAAAATGTCAATTTTAAACCGATAACAGAAACATTGAGTCATACTGAGGACATTGTGTGTTGGATTCAGGTGTGTATGATTACTACACATCCCAATTAACTTATATATCATTTCCCTAAAGTACTAAAACAATCTAGATGAATTCTCATAGTTTTTTAGGATGTCAGTTGTCTTTTTTACTAAAATTAATGTCAATTTTGAATAAAAAGGTTAAGTTGGATTCATACCAATAACATTAGTCATCATATTGAGGTGTGGAAGATTCAAAAAAAACTTAAATGAATTATGGATTATTTTACAAAATTATAAAAATAATATGAATTTGTTTCCTCGGTTTTGAGTATGCCACTTGTTCTTTTTACTAAAATTTCATTTTAAACGAGATGAACACACTTTGAGTCATACAGGTCACATCATGTTTGGAATTGATGTGAGACTTATTCATACATGTATTTAATGAAGTATGAATTTTTTTTCCTAAATTTTCAAGGCAATATAACAGATTTTTCTTGGATTTCATTGAGTGAAACTTTTTTTTAAAATGTCAATTTTAAACTGATAATGGACACTTTGATTCATAATGGGAACATAGTGGATTGAATTGAGATAGGGTTAATTCCTACAAATCACAAATGACTTAATGATCATTTTCCTAAAGTATCAAAATAGACTGAATGTGTTTTCTTGGTTTTGATTATGTCTGTAGTATTTTTCAATAAAATTAATTTTAATTTCAAAACAATCTGAATTCTTTCTTTGGGTGATGATAAACTCTAACAAAACATCAAAATTATTTGTTCATAAAAATGGTAATATTCTTATTCTCATGTATTTTTTATTGATAATAGTGATGAGTTGTTTATTAATGATCTTGTGAACATGGATCATTTTACATAATGAATGTGAACATGCATAATGAATGTTACTTGTATGGATTTCAAAAGAATTCGTGATATGATATCATACATCTAATTGATGATATAATAGCCCAAATTTTTCCACCACCCACAAAAGTGAAACCACATTATTGTTATTTTCTGAAAATTTATCATTCAGTAGATGAAACTTTGTATTTATTTATTTATTTTAGATTTTTTTGATCAGAATATTAGCTTCTTAAGTGAAAAGTGTTGTTCACACATTTCAACAATTGTTTTCAAACAAAATATTGGTATGATCCTAATTATACTCTATTTCCTTAAAAATTTATTTTTTTCAAGCCAGTGATTTGTCTCATCCACTACCTCGGTCTTTTCCTCAGTCTCTGCCTCTGCCTCCTCCTCCACCTCAGTCTTCTACTCCAATTATACGTCCACATATTCCATTTCCTAAAAATTTTATTGTTTACATGTCATCACTTCTATACAAAATTATTTCCTCTATTATACTTATCCTTGATAAACAGATCAAAAATAATATATAATCATTCTAACACTAATGTTTTACAGGCCAAATATGTTTCTAAGGTCATAAATAATACTAGATCACCAAAAATAGTAGGTAATCACATTAATTTGTAATCGAAATATATTTGGACAACATGTACACTTCCCACTAATCTCTAAACAAATTTACTTCTTTTGAGTACAAAGGTTGTCAAAAATATTGATAGTTCTGAGAAAATATAGATAAAAATGATTATGAAATATATTTAATGGAATTGTAATTACCTTTGGAAATTAAATATTGGGGGATTTTTTTTTATTTTCATGCTTTATTATCTCTCTCATAAATTTACAAACATAATATCTATAATTTATGTTATCATCTTACTTCAGACATTTTAGAAACATTGACCAAAATAAGTAAATTGTATTGAAATGTTTTGATAGATAAATATTTCTATATATACCATAACTTTTTTCCATTTATAGTAATCCATAGGCTTCATCTATTTAGACACCGATTCCCTGCCATAATTTAGCCTATATTTAGAAATCTCCCTATCATAACAAAATTCGTGTTAAAACATAGACTGAAACATATAATTTTAATTTTACCTATAAAATATTGATTGTAGTGTCTTAAAATTTCACAATACACATCATGTTTAGTAGTTTAGTTGGATATCCATGCATTGGATCCAAAAAATAAATATTTAGGGTATCCATATTGATTGAGATAAACATCTAGTGATAGCTAAAAGTTATGTAATAAAAAATTACAAATATAGTTTATGTGATTAGAGTGTAGAGTTTTACTTCTGTATTGTGGGAATCAAAAAAGAGTATGTCATCTAATGTGTTTTGATCAAAATCTCCGAGTAAGTCATAAATTTTCTTCTCAATTTCATTTTTTTGAAAGTAAGTTTTTCTATAGAAATGATACAGGGATTAATGAATCCAAATTGTGCTTACAATGTTATTACCTTTATATAGTAGTAATATAAACATTGAAGAAAATACCAATAGTTGTTAATTTAATAAACATATTAGGTCACTTTTTGGACAGATTCATTATGAAAATGTACCCTGTGTATGTATTCAAAATAGAGATTCCCGTCCATTCATGCTTGAAAATATCATTTTTAGTCTTGAGACTAATTTCATCTATCATGGAAGCTCTATATATTTCTTTTTCATATAGAATGTAAGGAATATTTTCATCTTTAAATGTGGTCTCTTCATGAAGTTGTAATGATAATAAATGTTTCTCTTGAACTGATGGAGAGAAGGTACTCTTGGAATGTCATTTTGGTTTCTTGGTCAATTAACTAGATTTTCTTGATCTGAGATTCCATTTCTCAACTACTTTATCCATCTGTAATATCATTCCCTACTTCAGACCTTTTATCATCAATAGTTACTGGTTTTTATATGAATTGTTTTTAAAGACATGCCTCATGTATCTTTATAATATTATACACTTGTTTGATATTCAGATGTCATAGGCATAGAGGTCATCTTCGAATAGATCCCCCCTCTATAATATCTTGTTCAGCCTCTATCCTCTATAAAGATGCTAAATCCCTCCTCTACTCATGACCTAGTTCTGGTGATCCCTAGCTTCCCAAGCTCCTTATTGAAGGCTTATCAGAATGGGTATTTATCTAATAAAGGGGATCAGAGGGTGTGCATTTCCCTGGTTTATCTCTATTCTCCCAGGGATGAGCATGTGTCAAGTGTGGGTATTGGGCATGTACACCCCTCGTAGGTGTCTGCTATTGTGGTTCATGATACGATGGATTCTTGTAGGTATCCTGTGAAGAAGGGTATAAAATTGGTAGTTAATGAGGATGGATTCACCCTCTACTAAGGAAGGATGTCAAATGCAGAAGGACTACTCCTTCCAGGATGGAAAGGTTGGGTTTAATGTAGGAATCCTATCTTGTCCTCCTAAACGTAGGTAAGATAATGTTGTAATTGAGACGCCCAAAGATCCACCCATCTTGGGTGGTGGTTTTTTCCACTCATCAATCAAGTTCTTGAAATGAGTTGTGTCCCCCATTATGCGAACTTAGCCTGAATATTTATAATTTTCCTCCCTTATTCCCAAGTGTACGGGCTAGGAAAATGACACTAGTGGACTTAGGTAACCAATGCATGAGAAGTTGAGTGAGATAGTGTTTCCAGTGAAAGTTTTTATGCTTCCTTTGACTGAATTTCTGATAGTTTTTTGGATTCTGGTTTTTTTTTTATGTTTTTTGAATGTAAAAATCACCATTCATACTATGAGGATCTATCTCAAATGTGTTTTTACAGAAGGAAAGCCATCTGAATTTGGATGAATGAGAGGGTATGGAACTTTCCATCGGTACCAAACCCATGAAACCCTACACAAGACAGCTAGTCGAGCATCCATGCGATAGTGGAGGATTCTTTGATTGATGTATGTGCTAGGGAGGGGTAGCTCCAAATAGTCTCGATTTGGATGTCTTTTACTTTTAAATGGTTTTATTTGGTTGAAATTTTTGGGTTCACACTTACTTTTAAAAGTTTCTGTTAAAAGTACCAAAAAATGGATTGTATTGGATTATGTAGTTGGTCTCCTGGGATATTATACATTGTACCCATCAAAATAAGTTTGTGTGAGGGTGTTGAGAGATAAAATCGTATGAAACTATACCCTGCAGAATTTTAGTAATATAAAGTTAACAAAAGTTGTTTGATTCAAATTTAGAAGAAATAATAATGAAAATATTAATTACACTAGGTAAGTTATATGGTTTGGGGAATGACTAGCCTCAAATAAAGTGGGATCATTTGGTTCATGTGCAAATCTTTGTTCTACTACCAATTCACTTTGATCTTTTCTCATACATTGTTCTTCCAAACCAGACCAAACAGAAATATCTTGTAGTGATTATATTTGTGTTTGAAATCATCTCACAGTATTATATTTATATTCATGTGGTTTTATATTCTTGAAATATGTTTGATGAGAGACTCCAAAACAAGATCCTTTAATGCAATCATATTGTTATGGTCGCTTTAAAGAAACTGAAAGTATCTTTTCTTATGGTATGTTCATTTTCAATTCTTTTGTCTAAAAGATATAAAAAATATGAACATAAATAGATATTTTAATGTAATATTATTATAAATCATGATGAATTACAATTATGTCATACTTACACATATTTCCCATATGGGTTTTTATGTTTTAATCAACCAGTTTACCCTTCTTATTTACACAAGCCTCCTTTCATAGCACATAATGTGGGATGGAAGTGGCTTCATATATTGATTCATCAATATGTATATAAAAAAATGAACATATGTTGTTTTATATCACATAATTAAACTTTTATTATTTATTTAAAATACATACTAATTTATTATCTAATGAAGCGTACACCATCCTTGATTTGTGATAGGGGTACATCAGATTTGATGCATGTTATTTATTTTTAGAACTCTTTTTTGTTACATAAATTAACAGTTTATAATCAATTTGGATTAAATAAATAATTTCAAATAACATATTATCGACTATAATGCACCTAAAATGATTTATCATTGTGATGATTGATGAAATAATTCCATGTTTCCTGCTTTATAATGTCTGCATAAATAACAGGTGGATGAGGATTTAATTTTCCCTCAGTATCCTTGAGATGTGACTTTGTAAGAAGATTTTGTAAGCCTCTATGGTCTATTCCAGTGACCATTAAGACAATTTTCTTACAGAAATATTTTAAAATAAACAAACGCTTCAAGTAATAATTAAAATTAAATCAATATTTCAATATATACTTTTTTAGTAAAATAGAGAAATTATATCATAACATTACCATTATATCTTTCCAAAGGATTTCCTTCATTACATGTTAGATGTGGCTCCATGAATCAATATTTATCATCATATTCATCATCATTATGAACCCAAGATAAATAATGAACATTGACGTGTTGGGGTCAATAGGTTGGTCATGTTGATTCCAACCAACCTCAAATTTTATACCCTGACTTATTTTCTTGATAACTTTATTCAAAAATGTGATGCTACGTTGTTTTTTGTTTTTTTCATCAATGTGTTGTTGATCCCAAAATAATTCTATAGTTTCATCATAAATAGTATGTTATTATTAGAGATTGTTAATATCATCATGTGCATAAGACATTGTCTATATGAGTAGTCAAACATTTCATTTTTCTTGAATAACAACAACGTAAACATGGATAAAGGATTTGAGAAGGGTCGCATGCATTCTCTATTGTAAACTTGATGAACTCTTTAAATTCATATTTATACTATTCTATCAAATGATTATAATTCATCCATTTCGAAGTAAATAGGTAATTTAATTTAAGAATATAATTACCCCACTTTGGTAGTGTTATCCTCTGAATTCATCCAAGGGTGAAAGTTATAGATAACTATCATCCTCATCATCTTCGTCACCCAAATAGTAATTATTGAACTTTGTTGCTTAATATTGATCCCTCATATCTTATGGAAATCCTCCTATGTTTCTTGAACTACTCAAACAAAAATTCATCCCATATCGGGTACTAGTGATCATTTTGGATGAATACTACTTAGAGTAGTTCAAGAAACATTAAAGAGATGTGGGATCAGTCTCAAGAAAAAAATGCAATAATAAATGTTTGGGAGATAAAGCTGGTGAGGATGAAAGTTGTAGCCTTAAATAATTTTAAATTACCACATATTAATTTAAAATTTAAAATCTCATCTCAAAATGATAAAAGTTCCATGACACTGCCATGAGAACATCAACTCATGCCCACTGAGTTTCATCGACTATAATCTATGTTACTAGTTCTTTTCCCTCGCCTGTATCTCAAATATAAGAGATATGTATCCACTAAGTTTCATGTGTAGGGTGTGAGTATAAAAATAAACAAGTAAATACTAATAGATACCCTAAAATATACAGTGCATATATTTGAGAATATGTTCAAAGTGATAACACTGAAAATACACATGTAAGTCAAATCATTGTGTACTAAAGAAGAACAGACAACAACAAAAATGTCACATTTCCCTCACCTTATCCCTCGATGAATCACTAACATTAATATATTAACTCACATTATAACATACCGTACATATCCCTCACATAAAACCTAGAACTTATTATTTTTTTAAAAATATATTCATCCCATGTATACTCTAAACACATTCATATTCAAAAATAACTTAATAATAATTAAAATTATAGATTCTAACATATTACATTTCAAAAATTAACTAATGAATATTCAAATCCAAACTGAAATAAATTTTGATTCCCTTGATCTAAAAAATTGGATATTCCCTAATCCATTTATTTTTCTAAATCACTATTTCTTTCCCCAAAACCATAGCCTAAATTCTAGATTTTATTATCCTTTTTGAAAACCCTGTTCACTGTAATTGTCCTCTTTGGAGCAAAAGAAAGATGATGAAAATTCATTAAACTTTATTTAATCCAAATACCCCAATTGTATTGAACAATTTCTTAAAAAATAATCTAATGAAAGAAAATACACATGAACCACCATAAAATTTTATTATTTTATGAAATAGGAAATAATTTCATTTATTAATTCTACTAAATCACTTATGCAACACTAATAATCCAATATTAATTAAGTGTAAATCCATACCTATCACTCTATGAAATTTTTTGAAGATGATTTTCTCAATAGATACACATATATTCGTAATTCTTCTTATTATCTTAAACTTTTTTTATCTTCATGTGCATGAAATACTGTGGAAGCAAGATTCAAACAATGGAAATCCACACTATATAAATGGTAACAAGAAATAATATAATGGAAACATTAATAAAATCACCATCAATTATGATAATGGATGAAGATGCAGTTCATAGTGGTCTCGTATGAAGCTGGAATGAGCTTATAGAGTAGGGGTGGCCCTGTGTAGGAATAGGTAAGTGAGAGAGAGAGATGTTGGGATTTTCATGGTTAAGAACAGTTCAAAAACAAAAACTGTAGAACCCAAAAAATCAAACAACAAAAGAGGAAAAGGGTAAAATAACATAAGTTGGATTCTAGCCTTGATTTATCCAAGAGAACGTAGAGGAGTAACACCGGTAGCAGGGGAGTTCCATGAGATCTTGAGAATTACGACTAAATGATCCGCATTTAGGGTTCTTTTAAAAAGATCAGGGACACTTTTATCAGTGCTTTTAAAAAAAGTGTTGATAAAGAAACCTTTTATCAATGCTAAATTGGTAAGCACTGATAAAATACGTCTTTATCAGTGCTAAAAATCACTGATAAAATAAACATTTATCAGCACTAAAACTTTAGAATTGATAAAAGATTTATAATTATAATTAGAAATAAAAAAATATTTTAAAATATTTATATAATTAATTTTTTTATTGTAATTTTATAATTTTTTAAATATATAATTATTTATCTATAATTACAGTAATAATTTTTAAAAAAATTATAAATATATAATTTTATAAATATAATAAATATACATTTCTTAATATATTTATAATTATTTATTTATAATTATGAATATATTTATATCATTATATATATGTATATAATATATATATATATATAATAAAAATATATAAATATAAATATACTAAATATATTCATTATTTAAATATATAATTATATATATATAAAATAATAAATATATATAAATAAAAATTTATTCATTATTTAAATATATTTATTATAATTTTATAATTATTTAATTATATTTATTATAATTTTATTATTATTAAATATATTTATTAAAATTTTATAATTATTTAAATATATAATTATTTATTAATAAATATATAAATAATACTTTTAAAAAATATATTTATATAATTATATAATTATATATATATAGAGTTTTGAGGGTGAAACTTAGTGGTAGTTGCCCCTGTGGGTCTCAATGAGGTCTCAAGCTTAAGTATCCCTGAGTACATCCCTACCTTGTATGTTGTCTGCTTTTCTTTACAATGTATCCCTTTTAACCAAATAAACTGAGGCTTCAACCTCAACTTATATATATATATATATATAATTTAAATATAAATATAAATATAGTTATTTATTTATAATTATATAGATAAGTATATATAAATATAGTTATTTATTTATTTATTAATAAATATAGTGTATTCTTTATTTTTAATAAATTTATTTTAATTTTATAATTATTTAAATATATATAATTTTTTATTTATAATTATATAAATACTTTCTAAAAAAATTATTTATTTATAATAATTATAAATTTATAAATTTATAAATATATAAATATATATTTAGAAATATATTTATTTATAATTATTTATTTACAAATATATTTTTAACATTATTAATGAATATATAATCTTAACTACATGCATTTTAAAAATGAGTGAAATTGAATAATTAAATATATCATTTTATAATGAAATTCTAAAATATACTACATTTTGAATAAATTACATAAATATTATGTGTATGTTTCTATATAAGATTTCATTAATTGAATAAATATTTGTGTCTGTATTGTATATAAAAATTCATTAATTACATATATGTATGTGAAGTCAATGTACGACACATTTGATATATGTTAAATTGAAAAATCAAACAACATTAAGAATAAGACATTAATATGTTTTTAATAATGACATTTTATTCATTTTGTATATATTTATATTTAATATATATTATTTATTAGTATTTATAATATATATATATATATTAAACAAATTCATTTTTATTAATAATTTTTTCATTAATATATTTTTAAATAATTTTTTAATTTATTCAGTTTTAAATTTGTTGTTTGCAATTTTTTCATTTTTCATATTTTTTTTAATTATTACAATTCCTTCATATTATATATCTATATTTAATATATACTATTTATTAGTATTTATAATCTATTTATATGTATATTAAATTTATTCATTTTTATCAATAATTATTTAATTAATAAAATGTTTCATATTTTTCTTAATTTACACTTTTTTATTTTTAATATTTTATTTCATTTTATTAATTTTACATATCTACATATTTAATATATACAATTTATTAATTTATATAATTTATATATATATATATATATTAAATTTATTCATTTTTATCAATAATTTTTTAATTAATAAAAATTATAATATTTTTTTAATTTTTATCTATTTAATTATTTCATTTTATTCTAGATCTTTATCAGTATGGATAAAGTATATCCTTTATTAGTGTTAAAAATAAATCACTAATAAAGGGTAACTTTTATCAGTGCTATATAAAAGCACTGATAAAGGATACCATTTATCAGTGCTAAAAAGGTACGGATAAATGGCACTGTTTATCAGTGCTTTTTTAGCAATGAAAAATGTTACCCTTTATCAAAGATCTTTTTAATTCTAATAAAGATGACCTTTATCGTCACTTTTTTCAAGTGCTGATAGGTGTCAGTGCTGGTAGATGTCAGCGTTGTTAAAGGTCTGCTTTGCAGTAGTGAAAAAAATTCATGGTTATTTTTTCCATTTTCATATTTTTATAGGAAATGGTTGCATTGTACCCTTATACTTTTTTGTTCATCCTTGAATTTTTTGAATACCAAACATCAGGATAAAAATATTTCAATCCCACTCTTTATGTTATCCAACCATTAGTTTTGTTTCAAATCTCTATACATCTTAGTGCTTCCTTGATGAACCGAGAAGGATAATCTATGAACATCAACAAGAATTTCCCTCTTCAGTTATGGTTTTTATGGAACTCATAATCAAGCTCCAAATGTTATAACTCCTGCATTAGTAGGGCTGAAATCTGGAATATTTGTTACCTCCCTCTGTAGATTTTCGTTATCTTTTTCTGCCTCCTTGATCCTATAAAGAATCTATAGTTGAGCTGTTATTTGAGAATGGTATGATGATGCTCCTTTTATGATTCCAATTTCCATACTTTTCATGTCCAAAAATATTGTATCCCATTCAATCCTCATCATGGATAGGGTTTGGGGATCCTTTTTTACTCAGATCATTTTCCAATTTTTTTACGTTTCTAGGATGGTAATGGATTGAACAATCATAATCTATTATCATCTCTAACCACCTTCATTGGAATATATCTATCTAATTTAGCATGAATATATAACTGAGGATATTATAATTCATATATATGTCACACTTCACCCCATTGTGATAATGTCACCAAATCTTGAATGTGAATATCACTGTAGACAATTCCATATCATGTGTCAGGTAGTTCTAATCATGGATCTTTAATTTTCAAGAGGCATAGGATATCACTTTGTCATTTTGAATGAGTACAAAAATCAAAAACTTTTGGATAAATCATTATAGATAAAAAAATCCTTCCCCATTGGTGGGTAATGTGACAATAGGTGTAGTGATTAGCCTCTTCCTTAACTCTTTAAAGATATCCTCACATTCATCACTCTAGAAAAACATCACTTCCTTATAAGTTATCTTAGTTAGTGTACCTGAAAATTATGAGATGTTTCTCAAAAATAGATGATAGTACCAAGCTAATCTAAGGAAACTATGTATCTTCATCATATATGTTTGTTTGTTCTATCCTTTAATTGACTCTATCTTTGAAGGATCCACATATATCACTTTTCTAGTGATAACATGCCCCTAAAATGTTACTTACTCTAACCAGAATTTGTATTTAATATACTTTGAATATAAATTTTCCTTTCACAAGGTCTTTAGTGTATAATCTGGATTCTCTTCAAGTTCCTCCTTGCTTTAAGAGTAAATAGTAATATCATCTATAAATATTTCCATAAATATTTTGAGATAATCTCTAAATACTCTATTCATTAAGTCCATGAAGACAAATAAAGAATTAGTGGGTCCAAAAGGAATAACTATGAACTCATAGTTCCTATACCTTTTATGAAAATAATTCTTGGGGATATCTTCCCTATTCACCTTTACTTGATAATATCTCAACTGAATATCTACCTTAGAAAAGTATTGTGCTCTATGTAGATAGTCGAACTATTCATCAATAAAAGGAAGAGAATACTTGTTATTTATTGTGATCTTTTTGTGCTCGTGATAATAAATTTTGATGTGAATTGACCCATCTTTATTATTTAAGAAAAGGACTGGTGATATAACACCATGATATTTTATGATATATTTCTCTTTAAATAAATTTGAAGCTCTTAATAGCTTTCTTAATAGACGACGCCATGCTTTAAGTGAACAATGTTATAATATAAAAATATTATTATTTAAATTTGAAAGTTATAAAATATCTATTAAATTTTTAATATAAAAATCACTAAAAAAATTGATAAAAATTTAATTTTTTATATGATTCAAATTTATTAATTTTCAGTAGAGTCATTATATGCTTCAAGAATACATTTTTCCTCAAAAATAGTTTTTATTTATTTTTGTAAGAAAATAATATAATTAATTTCTATCAATTTTTGAAATTTTCTTTCAAAAATTAACTAAATTTTTTAAATAATCATCTCAAAATTATCTTACAATGACTTTTGATAATTATTTGAATGGTTTGATTTTTTGATGAATAGTAAAAAAATATTAATTTTTATTGAAAACTGTACTTTCATTGAAAGAATTTACAAAGTTATATTTTGTTTTAAATTTTTTTTAAAAGTAAAATTAATTAATTTATATTATTAATAATCTAATTAAGGTCATTGGAATTTATTTTTTTATGGATTTTTGTATAAATACATTTTATATTTAACAAAACATTTTTTTCTCGAAAACTATTTTTCTTCGCTTTTTGTGGGTTTAATTTTAAATTAAATTTTACCACTTTAGTGAATTGAATTTGATAAAAATGGATTATATATTTTTAATCATCATAATTAATATTGGTTAATAATTTAATCTTAATTTTTTATCATAATGAATAGTAAAATGGTAAAATTCTATTACTCCGGTTAAGGTAAAAATGGGTTTACCAGGGTTTAAACAAAGAGATAAGGGTACTTTTTTCAATTAAAATTATCTAAACCCTATTTAGGGGACATATTTATATATAATAATATCAAATATTCTAACCTCTATCCATTTTGAACCATTTGGATAGAGTATAACATTAAAATATTTTAATCTTTTAAGAAATTCAAAGTGTGTTCTCTCCCCTACTTATAAAAGGACACCCCTCCCTTCTCTTCTTTACAACATATTGAGCTGTCTAGATAAACTAAAACCTAACCAATTATCTTTATAACTCTCATATACATGAATTATAGGTTTTTTTAGGATTAAAATACCATTCCAATGATCCTTTCGGAAAGTATCTAAAAGAGGCCAACCAAAGAAGCTGTAATCATCCTTCCCAACCTCTTTCAATTTATTTCTTCTTATACATCCTATAAATATATTTTATTCATCATAAAATTATAAATTTATTGTCCTAAATATACTGAAATTTTATTTTGATTATGTAACCACCATTATCCACCCTCTTCTCCATTATGTGGGAAGTGAAAGTATCGTCCGTACGTACGTGTGGCTACCACATCCACCTAGTGATACAATTAATTTTTCATCACCATATTTAATGGATGGTTATTATAAATGTTTTAATGTTTATATATAATATTTATCATATAATTATTCTTCTATGATTATAATATTATATATTTCTTCTTACCATTCATTCTGTTGGAAAACGATAACATCGCTCGTATGTACCTGTGGACTAACACCTCCACAAAGTGATGTGTTTCATTTTTTATTTCATCTTTACATGGATGGTATTAAGGATATATTTAATTGGTATTAAATATATATATATATTATAATAATTCTTCTTTAAAATTGAATTATTATTTACCTTTCTTTCCTTTCATCCGTCGAAAAGTAAAAACAGTATTTATGTGTATGTATGGCCTACAGTCCCAACGAATAATGTAATTCATTTTTATATATCTACATTTCATGGATGATTTAAATATGTATATCATGAATATATATGACATTAATATCATGATTTTAATTTTTTATATTCTGTATCCATTATATATATGAAAGTAAATAAACTACTGAACTGAAACTTACATGAAAAATGAGATAGTAAACACTCAAAAATGGAAATTTTAATAAACAATTATAAATAAATTGGCATTTAAATGTTATAAGTTGATAATATATAATATTATAAGTATTTATATGGTTATTTTATATAATTATAGTAAATTTAAATTTAATATATAAGAATTTAAAATCGTTTCCAAAGCAGTTCAGACCTGAGGTAAGGGTTTATTTTACAATCTCATCATTATTAGGGATTATTTATGTTTAAGTCCCTAATGGGGGAATTATTTTATATTTATATCTTAAAACAAATTTAATTTCTTATCCTATTATTATTTATATAGATCAAAAGTTTTCTTTTCATTTTACACTATTTAATTACTCAAGATACTGAAAGAATATTTTTAAGGAAAACCAAATTTATTTCTCTCTTTGATCGAAAATCCTTTTCTTCTGTATTTTTTATTTATAAAAATGTTTTCAAGAATGTTTTTAATATTATCCTGTTATGGTTTAAATTGATTTTTAACCATTATTTAATTTTTTTTTAAAATAAAACTAATCTTATTTTTGTTTTCTGAATGAGTTACTTTTGACTTTTTACAGAAAATGTGAACGGAGTTTTGGTTTTAGCGTATACAGCATGAACAGAATTTCCCACGGTCATGAATACTCAATGTTTTGAAGATTAATTTAAAAATTTCCATAATTATTTCCAAAGAAATTTTTTCCCTAATATTTAGAAATTTTTAGATTTTTAATAACTAGTTTCAAAATGAAAAGGTTATTTTCCTCAAAAAAATTACAATGGTATTTTTAAGGTATTTTCATTTATATAAACATAAATTATATAATATTATGTTTTACTAAGGATATGATCTAATAATACCATACAACATATTTCTCTATATGATTTATGATCATTTTAACTAGAGAAAGTATTGATATTATGTATTCTAGTTATTTTAATACAGATAGTTATTGATTGTTAAGGCATGTTGATTAATTTGGATGGTTTATTCATATGGTAAATTTATTGGAATTATTAAGTAATGGGTGAACTAGGAATTACATATCCCTTTGATACATTATTAGGTCTCATGAGATCTAATAGGTTGGGTATTTTATAGAGGAATTTACTATATATGTAATATGTATTGGTAAAAGGCCTTGATGGTAAGTTTAAGATGTGTAAAATTATGCATTCCATCATTATAAAATCAGTTATTATTGTACATGTAATTATTTAAATAGTTATGATATCCATAGATAATTTTCAAGATCATGTGATTATTTATATTTAATTATTTGATCATTATTTATTCCTTCTATATTATTCTTCTTGCTCAAGTTATTGATTAAATAGAATGTGTTTTCAGTTATTTACTGTGCCATATTAATCATTCCACGTTTATTCTATGATAGCTTATGTTGTATGAATTCCCTTACTAAGAATTTGAGTTCACCCTTTACTTATGTTTCCCTTTTTCCCAATATCCAAGTATGTTTACAAAGAATGATATACAAAGATAATCTAAAATAATAATGATGTTATCAAAGAAAATATCTTGTTGTATTTTATGTTTTCAAATGTAATTTTAGATTCAAGTATGTACCTAGCTTACTATGACTAATAAACTATTTAGTCTACTGGGGTGTGATCATTTATATCTAGTTCCAATGTAATTAATAAACCACTAACTTTGTTCTACTAGGGTATGGGTCTTTATAGTTGGTATTAAAGTAAGTTTAGTAGAAAACTAGGGAACTATATTTGGGAAAACATCGATTATGAAACAAAACCCTATAAAAAACTATGAGTATATATCTAATTATAGAATAATATCATAAATATTTTGAAAGGATAAGATTCCTAACAATATATACCTATATAGATACTACAAGTGGGTGTAGTTTTAGAAAATTTTCATATAAGGGTAATAACCCCGAAGATAGTTAGTTGATTATATCTCAACCATCATTCTATTGAACGGTGAGTGTGACCCTATTGCACAACTGGTTCGACACTCTTGAGATATATGATTGGGTTAACTCACATTTTCTTTATTAACCCTTATAAAGGATTTGAATATATTATGACCATGAATAACCTAGCTTAAACTTATGGTTTCATGGATTTAAAATAAATTCTCTTGATTTAGATATCCTTTGAATGATTTTTCATGATTTTTCACTATTATGTTTAATTTTTTCTGTAACCATTTTGGTTTTAATAAAGTAATAAAGATGGAATTGTGAAGTTGAGGTGGTGACAGGTACACTCAAATATTGATGTATCTTATTTGATCATATTCATATAAATTCATTTATCTCATGAAAAGTATCTTGAAATGTTCATTCATATCCTCAATTATTGGATATTGAATTAGTAGTGAAAACTCTTAATGGTATGATAACCACATATCAAGTATATAGCTCTTCTTTAATAGAATTTTGTGGGAATTTCCTTCCTGTTAATCTTATTATTATTCCTCTAATTTAATTTAATGTAATTTTAGGAATATATTGTATCTCTTAGTATAGATCCCATATTAATTATCATTTAAGTGAAGTTACATTTGATATTCTAAATTAACCTTACAATTTTCTATCAGTGTGAGGATAAACCAGAACACTCAATGTAAATTACCACCATAATATGGGTTTTTCTACCTATTCATGAGAGATATTTATCTCAAATGGTTGCGGAGAAACTCAAAATTAAGTATATTCCTATCGTATGGGAGTTTTTTTATGTATTTTTTAAGTAATTTCTTAGTATTCCCTCAAATAATGAAGATGGGTTTTCGATAGAACTTATACATGGTGCTACACTTATTTCAAAGACTCTATATAGAATGGCCCTGATTGAGTGCAAGAATTAAAGAAGAAACTCTAGTAGAATCTAGATAAGGGTATCATTAAGCCTAGTTCTTTTCCATGGGGTGCACCTATTATTTTTTTTAATAATAAATATGGTTCAATACATATTTTCATTAATTATCAAGAACTTAACAAGATCATTATTAAGAATAAGTATCCACTAACTCATATCAATGATATTTTTGATCAATTACATGGAGTGCTATATTTTTTCAAGATTGATCGTTGATCTATATATCACTGGATAATGGTCAATAAGGAGGATATACCTAAGATATCCTTCTGTACACGGTATAGTCATATGAATTTATACTAATTTAATTTATAATTTCCAATTATCCAGTTATCTTGATGGATTTAATTAATAGAGTCTTTAGATATTACCTTGAATGGTTTTCGGTAATATTTATAAATGATATTATTATATATTTTAAGATAAAGGAAGATCATGAATAATATTTTAGAATTGTGTTGAATATCTGGATGAAGGATAAGTTTTATACTAAATTTATCAAGTGTAAATATTGGCTTCATAAAGTTTCATTTTTGGGTCGTATAATATCAAGTGAGGGTATATCGGTGGATCCTTAAAAGAAAAAACTTATTGAGTGTAAAAACCCTGAACCTAGTATCCCAGATTTAGTGGTTACTTTAATTCATTAGTATTAATTATAAGGAATCATATCCCAAAGAACAGAATAGTTTAGTAGTTTTGGAGAACTAGATAAATACATGGTACCTTAATTACATTGGTAACTAAACATATAACCTAACTATGGAAATTAATTTATATCCTTGATCTCATTCAAACATTTCAACTTCATATCCTGGGGAAAATGGAACAAATAAAAGGGTGAGCTCATATTCTCAATAAGGGTTACATAGAACATAATCTATCTTGAATCAATAATGAATAATCAATATGGAAAATTAAATAATTTAAAACACATAACATTTAATAAATAACTTTTCTATATTTATAATATAGGTAATAAACATTATGTAAATTCCAATAATTGCAAAAAAAAATCCATTTGATCAATAACTTGTACAAAATCTGAATCCAAGAATAATATCATAGTGAGAATCTCATTGAAAAATAATAACTAAATTATTACTAAAGGAAATGTTTAATATTAGAAAAAAAAAGATCTTAGATATCATGGTATTTATACTATCAAGACCCTTCACAAGGAAGTTTACTAATTATGGGCAATCACCATTTAATTTGGCCAACTTATTCGTCTCATGAGACTACCGATGCATCGAAGGGATATCTATAACTGGGACCCACCCATGTATTGCATGTCCAATACATTCATCATATATAGATATGATTGGTTTAATTAATTAATCAATATGACTTATCAATAAATATCTGTATTGAGTAAAAGTTATGGATTTAGCATTATTTCTCCAGTTTATCAAATAACTTTCAAAGTAAACATTATACGTAAGAATGGTATACAGCTAGGAAATAATCATAATTATGATACAAAAAATGTGGATATTTAAAATAAATGTAATTTTAAATGAATTTTGATCATAAATAAATCAAATAGGTAGTATATGCACCATATAAAAGAAATTAGGTGCATAATATTAAAATATATCTTAATGAAATGAAATTGAGACGAAGTCCCTTACAAAGATCATATCATTGAAGTGAGTGTTAATAAAATTAATATATTATTTGTATCATATATAAATCCACATAAAATAAGTGGAAATACAACATAAGATAATAAAAAGTTATTTCATACATAATCTCATAATGACATAATCATTGAAGTAGAAGTTTAACCCAATGAATGGAAATGGAGTTAAGAAATCCCTTACCTCACACATCCCTTTAGTTTTTCGTACTTTAAATTCTTATATAATGGTTTAAATAATTTTATTAATATTTTTCATAACAATATTCATATTTATAATACTTCATAATATCCTTTTATAACATCTTATCACATGTTCATTGATAATATTTCATTACTCTCATTGTTTTGGGGTTAATTGTCTGGTTTCTTCATGTGTGTCTTGTCATGAATGTCTTGGTTATTTAGAATGGATATAGATAAATCGTCTCAATAATGATATTAAGTTTATAAATAACATATTTTATCATTAAATACATTTTTAGAACCATTATTGAATGTTGAAAATGGATAATGAATATCATCGCATCTTGGAGATAGTAGGTCATACGTACGCACGAGCAATGATATCATTCCCTAAATGGGTGAAATGGTAAGGAATTAGATTATAATTTTATTATTCATAACTAATATTATTCAATATATATCATATATAATTATCATTTCCATAATTATAACCATCCAAGTAAAATGGTGATGAAAAAAATTACACCACTGCATGGAGACGGTAAGTTGTACGTACTCATGCGCGATGTTTTTGTTTTTCACGGGATTGATAAAAGGTGGAATATATTTACTTTATAATAATAATAAAATATAATTCTATATATTATACTATATTTATTAATCTAGTATCAAAACAACTAATTAATAGGAAGTATAAGAAGAAATAATTTTGAAAGAGTCTGTAAAGATGATTACCTATTCTATGAAGGAGCTCCTTTATAACATATATTAAGAGAACTAGGGTAGGTATTTTGGAAGGAGAAGAATCTAAATAACATAACTAAGGATGTTGATAAGAGCAATTGGAGTATTTTGTATTATATAGATTTTAATGACCCAAACATTCCTTAATGAAAATTCATCTTGATCTAATTAAATGTCCTATTATGGTTATATAGAATATGAACTTCATTGGTTTTATGTTTCTGGATTTTAAAATACCGTTATGAATTTTGACCGTTTCTAATATAGCCATTGAATAGTGATCACATGATTAGTATAAATATAGGTCTTTAACAAATCCAATTTACTCAGACAAAGGAAGTGATGGCCTCATCCAGTAGACTAGCCCCACACAAAGCCCATTTTTCGGAGCTCAGAAAGGAGGTGGCATCATTGGGCTTCTCTCTTGACCAAGCCCAAGCTGATCTTGAACACACTAAGCTTGAGAAAAACTGACTATGGGAGAAGTGTAAGTTAATAGATATTACCACCCAAGCGATGTTATCGGAGCCACCCCAAGAGTCTGTGACCATCGCACACCTTACCCTTCGGTATTATGCGGGTGTTATAAGGGGTTATGTAACAAGACCCTATCACTATGACAATGTAAATTATTTTTGTATAAATAATTTGCATTCATTTTATTTTTGTTACTTTGTAAATAGTTTTTAAATCACAAATAGTATTTTTAGTTAATATTCAACTACAAAATATATTTTGATGAATTAATGGATTTTTTAATTACATAACATTTTAATAAAATATTATTATTAAATTAATTTTTATTAAATATAAATTATCATATAATTTTATGAATGCAATTGTAATTTTTATTAAGGTTTGAAAACAGTTTTTGTCAAAACCCATGAATTTTCGATAAATGTCGATTTTTATTTTAAAATAAAAAATTCATATATTTATAAAATTATTTAGATAAAATGAATATTATTTTTGGAATCAAGATATCAAAATTATCCAATGGTGAATTTTTCATAATTTTCTGAGACAGTCGAATTTTTGGGTAAAAATTAAATATCGGTTAAATATATAATGTATTTTATGACATCGTAATGACCCAATAGTGAGGTAATAAAATACTATAAACATTATGTTCGGATAATATATGTTTTATCATTAAAATAATGTGATTTTATATTTGTTTTACTTATTTTAAAAATATTTTTTGGACCCTCAAAGACTTATAAAACATTTTGTCTTTTTAAATTGTTTTCCTTGAGAGTGTGACTCACCTCCACATAAGCAACCCTATTATTTTAAGAAGTTCAGAAATTATCCTTATAAAATATTATTTTCCACTCCCCTTTGGAAAAAACCAGGGGCAAAAACCATTGTCTGGTTTGTGGTATTGATTAGTTTAATGTGGGGTGTCCCAAACCTAAATAATAAAGAATTGTCTCTCCTTTCCTATATAAACCCACCCAAGCTCCCACTTTCTCTTCACTCAAATCCTTTGGATTTCGACCAACCCCTTCCCTACTCTCTCTATAATCCTCCCAAGGTGACCCATTCTCCCAAAAAGCCTCTCTCAAGCCTCTCCCAAGCCATTGCGATCACACTTCAAAGTAAGGGATTTATTCCTTTCTCATTTTTTCCAATTTTCATTAAGTTTTTATGACCTTTTTTCAATTAAAAATTTTAGGGTATGATTTAAAACCTCCCCCATACTTCCCTATTTATTTTTGGACAATGGTATACCCCTTTATATCTCATTAATTACCCCCATGTACACCTGTTAGCATGCCGAAATTCCGTAAAGGATTTCTCTCTCCTCTTTTACATCCAAGTAATTCTTTGGTATTATGCATCTAAATTACATTACGTTTGTTGAGACATGAATCTATATGAACCCCTTACTGTCCATTTCATTTAAATATGATGAGACACCATTTTCTCTCTCATCAACCATTTTCATGAAACCTTATTTCACGTCATTATGCCGCCAAAACTGCACCGGGTTTTTTCAAGCAAAGATCATTGTGTAGTGAATACCATACCCATGTCTCTATCAAGGGTATTCACCATTATGAACATATACATATTGAATGGTACTTTCAGGTATTTATTCCACATTAATTAATCATTTAATAACTTATGATGTTGATTGATTCCATTTTATATGATCCATGTGGCACACTTATGAATGAAATGAAATGTTTAAGAAGGGAGCACCGTAATAGCGCTCCAATGCATTGGGTAAAGTATAGTATCATGATACATCATATGTAGTGGGTGTTGACTCATGATAATTCAACTGAAATTAGGTTTTACTCTTGCTTCATGTTCAATGAGGGTTAACTCATGCTCCATGTGCAATGAGCCTTGGCTTATGCTAATTCCATGTTAAGTGTTGTTGTCACATTTCCATGTTATGATTGTCATACTTTATCATGACTTTATGTTCATGTTTCTCTTTTCCTCCATTGATATGGATATTTTCTAACATTTATTTTATTCCTCATGTTATTCCATGTTTATTCCCCTACTGGGATTTATATCTCATCCTTTTATTAGGGATGTCCTCAGGTTATCCCATGCAATGCTAAGTACGAGGGAATTTAGTGGTCATGTAAAAGAAGTTTTCAATAAAGATGTTGTGTGTTTTAAGTTATAAGATGTTATGTAAGGTTCTTAATCCCAAAATACATTGGACCTCTCTATATTCTATGTTATATCAAGTGAATATTTTATGTAATAAATCGGGTTTAAGTGTGTAATAAAAAGTAGGGTTGCTTTAGTTGGTATAAGAGGATAGGTTTAGTTATTTTGGGGATTAGGATTAGAAAATTATAGTGAATACTTAGAGACAAGAATAAGTATAATAAAAAAATCCCTAAGTGTTGGTGAGTATTGAGTAAGTGGATTATCACGAAAATACATCCCTGTCTAGATATGAGTAGGTAGAGGCGGCTCTAGCACAGATGTATCCTAGGGGTAAAACCTGAAAACACCGCATTGAGTTAGACTCGAATGGGAACTAGTGCACGATAATGGGCCTTGCTGCACTCTTGGTTACAACACTCCCAGGGGATATTATTTTGTAAATTCATAATCTTATTATGAACCCTTATTAAGGGGATTAAAAAAGATTCCCCTAATAATATATGTTATAAAGTAGATCATGGATAGAATGGATTGAAGACTATGGATTCATAAGTTAAGGAAATAAAAGTTATTTATAAGTCATCAGTTTTGTCCTTGGATTACCCTTTATGTGTTACCCCTAACTTTCCTTTTATTCCAGCCAATGTCAGGTAATAGGAGGACTCAGGCTAACAATTGATGTGAAGATCAATGTGATGATTATGCAAGTAAGATGCCCAATCCGATGAGAGCGGGAATCGCAAACTTTGTCCCGATTTTCTCTCAGTTAACTCAAGATTTGAATAAAAACATGGGTCAATAGGAATGTTTGACCCCCCCTAGAAATAAAAAGTCTCTATCGAGAGATTCATGAGACAAAGGCCTCCTACTTTTAATGGATCGTCTGATCCCTCAATCGCCGAACAATGGATCAACTCCATTGAAAAGATATTCTCCATCCTTCAATGTTATGAACAAGAAAAGGTTATTCTAGATTCTTATCATATAGAAGGTGAAGCCGATCAATGGTTGACTTTTATCAAAAATAAGAATCCTGAGAAAGAGATTGAGGCGTTGGAATGGAAGGATTTCCAAAAGATGTTTTTCAAAAAATATTTCTTGTGCACCCTCCTACTTAATATGGAAAGGGACTTCCTTTACCTCAATAAAAAAGATGATGAATCGGTCATAGAGTACGAAGAAAACTTTACAAGGATTGCACGATATGCCTCTAGATTTGTCGTTACCCCCAAATAAATGGTTGACCTCTTCTTTGGTGGGCTGAAACCTAGACTATGAAAAGCCATGGCGATTTGTGACTCAACAGCTATAAGGAAATTGTATGATATTCCCTCAAGGTCAAAATAGAGATCAAAAAATCTTAGGTGTATCATAGGGATAACAAGCATAATGTGTACTTCAATGTTGGTGGTCCTATGGATAAATCCAACGGTGCTAAGAAGATCCATTACCCCACATGCTAAAGGTGTGGAAAAAAGCACCCTGGAAATTGCCTGAAGGGGATAAGGAAATTATTTAGGTGTGGAAGAGAAGGGCACCTAGCTGTTAACTGCCGACAAGAAAAACTCACGGCCGTAACAGATGATCAGAATTCTCCATTCGAACCTCAACGTGTTTTTCATTTCTACAACTACAAAGAACCAGTTCATCTTGAAAATCAGTTCCCTAAGACAAGGGTTTTTTGAGGCAACCAACAACCTCCAAGGCCGCAAGGGAGAGCTTTTTCCATCACTACTTCTGAAGTGAACCCCAACAACAATGTGGTGATAGGTATGCTAGTTATTCATTCAAGAATAGAGAATGTACTTTTTTATTCAAGTTCTACGCAATCTTTTATATCCCAAAAGTTTAGTAGAACAATCCCAGCACCACTACAAATCATGGAATTAAAGATGTCGGTGAGTACGGAAAATGGGGAAATCATTGCATCCCATTAGTATAACTCCTCCCCGGTCATAATCGGTGGATTGAATTTCCTGGAGAACCTCTTCATACTCCCTATGGTGGAATTTGATTCAATTCTTGGCATGAATTGGCTTTCCTTATATAGAGCCAATATAATTTGCTATGAGAGGTAAATCTCTCTCCATGTGGAGAATTGACCCCTGATTCTATACAAGTGCAAGGAGGAAGATGAATCTTATTTAGCTCTATCATCACAAGCATGGATATTACTGCCCTATGAGCATGTGTATCAGGCCCAGATGATTGAGTCTAATGAGGAAACCATCCTTGAATACATGCCTATAGTGAGGGAATTTGATGAGGTGTTTCTTGAGGAATTTATTGGTCTTCCTCCTAGAAGGGATGTTGAATTATCAATTGATCTTATACCGGGGGCATTTCCAATATCCATGAATTCATATATAATGGATATTGTGGAGCTTGAGGAGCTGAAGAAACAACTACAGGAGAATCTGGATAAAGGGTTTATACGCCCAAGTGCTTCACCATGGGGTGCACCAGTCCTCTTCATCGAGAAGAAGGATGGGTCAATGCGTCTTTGCATTGATTATCTTGATCTTAACAAAATGATGATAAAGAAAAAGTATCCTATCCAACAAATTGATGACTTTTTTGATTAGATGCATGGAGTACAATACTTTTCCAAGGTGGATTTTAGATTGGGATATTATCAAGTAAGGGTGAAGAAGGAACATATCCCCAAGACTGCTTTTCGTACAAGATACAAGCACTGTGAATTCATAGTAATGCCTTTCGGACACACTAATGCTCTATCAATATTCAAGGACTTGATGAATAGGTTCTTTAGGGATTAACTCGACAAATTTTTGGTAGTCTTTATAAATGATATTTTGATATACCCAAAAATCAAGAAGTATTATGATGAGCATATAAGAACTATACAAGAGACCTTACGGAAGGATAATCTATATGAAAAGTATAGAAAGTGTGAGTTCTAGTTAAAGGAGGTCTCATTCTTGGGCCATATCATCATAAGCAATGGGATATCTTTGGATCCATCCAAAATAGATGCAATTGTGGGATGGCCGAGGCCAACATCGGTAACGGATATACATAGCTTCTTGGGGTTAGCTGGATATTATCAACGATTTTTGATAAATTTCTCACGATTGTCCAACCCTCTTACCAAGCTAACTCGAAAGGGAGTAAGGTTTTATTTGAGTGATGAATGTGAAGAAATATTCAAAGAGTTAAAAAAGTAGGCTTATCACTGCACTCGTTCTCTCTTTACCCACAAGTGGATAACTTTTTATGGTATTTAGTGATGCTTCGAAAAAGGGCATGGGCTGTGTGTTGATGAAAAATGACAAAGTCATTGCCTATGCTTCAAGGCAATAGAAATTTCATGAGAAAAATTATCCAACACATGATCGGGAGTTGGCTACGGTGATATTCACTTTAAAAATTTGGCAGCATTATATCTTTGGGGAGAAATGTGAAATATATACAGAGCACAAAATCCTCACATATATATTCACATAGAAAGAGTTTAACATACGCCAATGAAGATGGTTAGAGCTGATCAAAGAAGATGACTTCTCAATCCATTACCACCCTAGGAAAGCGAACAAGGTGGTAGATTCTCTAAGTAGAAAGGAACCAACAATTCTATCATTGATGAGAATTGAGAAGGACCCAATCTTCTTAGATTTGATAAATATGGACATTGGAATCATAAAGAAGGGAACATCATCAATCCTTTCACAAATGATTGCTCAAACGTCTCTTTTAGAAAGGTTAAAGAATGCTCCAAAGGATGATGTGGGAATTCAGAAGAGAGTGAAAGCTATCATAAAAGGGAAATCCTCAGAGTTCAATGTTAATGAAGAACAAATTGTGAGATTTGGAAAAATACTATGTGTTCCATAAAGTCTGGAGCTGAAGAATGAACTTTTGGATGATGCACATAGTTCAAATTTCAATATTTACCTAGGAAACACAAAGATGTATCGAGATCTCTGAGAGCATTATTGGTGGGATAATATGAAGAAGGAGATCTTTCATTATACATCGAAGTTCCTGGTGTGTCAGTAAGTGAAGGTAGAGAGGAAGAAGTCTAAAGGGATGATGCAACCATTGCCCATACCAGCATGGAAATGGGAGAACAACACCATGGACTTTTTCACCGGACTTCCAAATACATCCAAAGGAAACAAATGCAATTTGGGTTATTGTGGATCATCTTACAAAGTCTGCACACTTCATTTCAATTCAGTAGGATTTCTCATTAGATCAGTTGGCACAGATATATATCAGGGAAGTGGTAAGGCTACATCGAGTACCACTATCTATTGTATCTTATCGAGATCCAAGATTAACCTCTAAGTTTTGGAAGAGTCTTAAACATGATCTAGATACTGAGCTAAACATAAATATGGCTTATCATCCAAAAACTGATGGCCAATCCGAGTGCACTATCCAAACACTTGAGGACATGTTGAGAGCATGCTTAATGGACTTAAAAGGAGGATGGGACCAACATCTTTCAATAGTTGAATTCTCTTACAATAACAGTTTTCACTTGAGCATTCGAATGGCACCTTATGAAGCCATATATGGGAAGAGGTTCAGAACACCAGCATATTGGGATAAAGTCGGTGAGTGTAAACTGCTAGGACCAGAAATGGTCGATGAAATGGTGGAGAAGGTGAAAACCATCTAGCAACATATCAATGCAGTCCAAAGTCGACATAAGAGTTATGTAGATAACCGTCGATGAGACCTTGAGTTTAATGTTGGATACATGGTATTTCTACACATATTTCCATGGAATAAGGTCATGAGATTTGGAAAGAAAGTAAAGTTAAGTCCTAGGTACATTTTCCCCTTCAATATTCTTGATCGTGTTGGGGATGTGTCCTATCGACTAGCACTTCCACCTACCATGGTCAAAGTACATGGTGTCTTTCATGTATCCCTCTTAAGGAAGTACATACCAAACACTTCACATGTAATCTCTTCAGAGGTAGTACAGCTAGAGGATGATCTTTCATATGAGGAGCAACCAGTGAAGATCTTAGATCATAGAGAAAATGTTCTACAAAATAATACAATGCCCCTCATCAAGGTGTTGTGGTGAAATCACAAGTTTGAATAAGTGACATGGGAATCAAAGGTAGTGATGAATCAAAGTCACCCACATCTATTTTAGTGTGGGAAAATGAAATTTCGAGGATGAAATTTCTTAAGGGGGGAAGATTGTAACGACCCAAACTTTCATTAATTAAAATTCATCTTGATCTAATTAAATATATTATTATGGTTATATAAAATGTGAACTTCTATGGTTTTATTATTCTGAATTTTAAAATACCATTATGAATTGTGATCATTGCTAATATAGTTGTCGAATAGTGATCACATTATTTGTATTAATATTGGACTTTAACAAATCCAATTTACTCAGAAAAAGGAAGTGATGGCCTCATCCAGTAGACTTTCCCCATACGAAGCCCATTTGTCGGAGCTCGGAAAGGAGGTGGAATCATTGGGCTTCTCTCTTGACCAACCCCAAGCTGAGCTTGAACACATTAATCTTGAGTGGAACTGACTACTGGAGAAGTTGAAGTTAATAGAGATTACCACCTGAGCGATATTATCTGATCCATCCCAAGAGTCTATCACCATCTCACACTTTACCATTCGGTCTTATGTAGGTGTTATAAGGGGTTGTGTAACAATACCCTATCATTATGACAATGTACATTATTTTTTGTATAAATAATGTGCATTCATTTTATTATTGTTACTTTTTAAATAGTTTTTAAAGTACAAATAGTATTTTTAGTTAATATTCAACTAAAAAATCTATTTTGATGAATTAATGGATTTTTGAATTAAATAATATTTAAATATAATATTATTATTAAATCACTTTTTATTAAATATAAATTATCATTTAATTTTATGAATGCAATTGTAATTTTTATTAAGGTTTGAAAACTATTTTTGTCAAAACCCATGAATTTTTAGTAAATGTTGGGTTTTTTTAAAGTAAAAATTCACATATTTGTAAAATTATTTAGATAAAATGAATATTATTTTTTAATCAGGATGTAAAAATTATCCAATGATGAATTTTTCATAATTTTCTAAGACAGCCGAATTTTTTGGTCAAAATTAAATAGCGTTTAAATATATAATGTGTTTATGACATCATAATGACCCAATCGTGAGGTAATAAAATACTATAAACATTATGTTCGAAAAATATATGTTTTAGCATTAAAATAATGTGATTTTAGATTTGTTTGATTTATTTTAAAAATCTTTTGTGGACCCTCCAAGACTTATAACACATTTTGTCTTTTGAAGTTGTTTTCCTTGAGAGTGTGACTCACCTACACATAAGCAACCCTGTTATTTTAAGAAGTTCATCCATTAGACTTATAAAATATTTTTTTCTACTCTTATTTGGAAAAAACAATGTTATGTTTTGTGGTATTGATTAGTTTAATGTGAGGTGTCCCAAATCTAAATAATAAAGAATTCCCTCTCCTTTCCTATATAAACCCACCCAAGCTCCCACTTCCTCTTCACTCAAAGCCTTTGGATTTTGACCAAACCCTAAAATCATCTCTCTAGAATCCTCCCAAGGTGCCCCATGATCCGAAAAAGCCTCTCTAAATCCTCTCCCAAGCCTTTGAGATCACACTTCCAAGTAAGGGATTTCTTCCTTTCTCATTTTTTTTCATATTTTCTTTAAGTTGTTATGCCCTTTTGTTTTCAATTAAAAATATTGGGGTATGATTTTGCACCTCCCCCATACTACCCTCTATATGTTTGGATAATGGGAGACCCCTTTCTCTCTCATTAATGCCTCCCATTTACACCCATTACCATGCAAAAATTCTATAAGGGATTTCTCTCTCCTCTTTTATATCCAAGTAATTCTTTTGTATTATGCATCACAATTCTATTATGTTTGTTAGGACATGTATCTATATAAACCCCTTACTATCCATTTAATGTAAATATTATGAGACACCATTTTCTTTATCATCAACCATTTTCATTAATCCTTATGTCATGCTGTTATGCTGCCAAAATTGCATCGTGTTTTTCCAAGTCAAGATCCTTGCGTACTGAATATCATACCCAAGTCTCTATCAAGGATATTCACCTTTACGCACATATACATATTGAATGGTACTTTCATGTATTTATTCCACATTACTTAATTATTGAATAACATATGATATTGATTGATTCCATGTTATCTGATCTATGTGGCACACTTATGCAAGAAATGAAATGTTTAAGAAGGGTGTGCCCTGATAATTCTCCAATGCATTGGGTAAGTATAGTATCATGATACATCATATGCAGTGAGTGTTGACTCATGCTAATTCAACTAAAATTAGGTTTTACTCTTGATTCATGTGCAATGAGGGTTAACTCATGCTCCATGTGCAATGATCCTTGGCTCACGCTAATTCCATATTAAGTGTTGTTGCCACGTTTCCATGTTATGATTATCATGCTTTATCATGCCTTTATGTTCATATTTCTCTTGTGCTCCATTAATATTCCTATTGTCTAACATGTATTATATTCCTCATGTTATTCCATGTTTATTCCATTACTGGGCTTTATAGCTCACCCTTTTCTTATGCATGTCCTCAGGTTATCCCATGCAATGCTAGTTAGGAGGAAATGTAGTGGTCATGTAAAGGAAGTTTTCAATAAATATGTTATGTGTTTTATGTTCTAAGATGTTATGTAATGTTCTTAAGCCCCAAAGACACTAGACCACTCGATATTCTATGTTGTATCATGTGAAGATTTTATGTAATAAATCTGGTTTAATTGTGTAATAAAAATCAGTGTTGCTATATAGATGGTTCAAAGTGGTGTAAATAAGTGAAGTAATATATTACCTTTTAAAATTGAAATGAGGGGCACTTTAAGAATTTTTAAAAGTATTAAATTAATATAAATTAATTTTCAATTTAAAATAGGTTTAGAGTGATTTATTTAGAATATAATATGATTATGGTTATAAATCCTCTTATACAATAATTTTTAGATAACTTTAGGTCACATTATTACCCTTATCGTTTAGTTTTAACCTTTATTTATCCCCTTTCACTATTATCTTGACAACATGGATTTTACTGTTTGAGGATCAATATTATTAATATAAAGTGACAAAAGATGCATAAATGGATATTGGATTAACATTTCATCCTTATAAAAATAATTTTATTAAATTTAATATTTTAATAATTTATACCATTTAATAAAATATTATTTATTACAAAATATTCATAATGTCAATTTGAAGAACTATTCATTACATTGAATTTAATAAAATCAATACAAAAATATAAATTTTAAAAAAAAATTAATATATCCTAAATATTTATAGTGAATCTATAAAATTCCATATATTTTTTATCTCAATTTATATTTATTTTAATATATTTAATATCAATATTTTATTTTTTTTATTAATTAAATAATTTTTGAATCAGTGTTTTGAAAGCATTTAAGGTATTTATTTATTCATTAAAAATTAGAAATAAATTACCATGATTAAAATAATTTCTTTATATTTCAAAATAATATTTATAGTTGAATATATCTTTTGGTTTACACCATATTAAAAATGTTATAGTTTTTAAAATCGTGAATGTGGCATCATTTACTTTTCATTAAATTAAATATAATAAGGGTCATAATCAAATCTTAATTGAAAAAAATGGTCATATATCAAAAACGTGAATGAATATGGATGAATATTACTCATCCATTAAAATTATAAAAAGTTATTGAATCATTTTCTAGTCCTTATCATTTTATTTTTAACTAAAAATTACCTAATTTACCCTTTAATGTGGTAATTAAAATTACCAAGGTTACTATTCATATTGAGAAAAATTTAAAGGGAATTATTTACTTAATTTGGGGCTTCTAAGCCCAAATATTTCACCCATTTTTTAAAATTCAAAACAAAAAAGTTTCAGAATTTAATTTAAAATTAAACCCCCAAAACACAATGAGAGACAGTTTTCTGGAAAAGTGCATTTTTAAGGCCAAACATATACTTATAAAAAAATAAGGTATAAAGTTGATTAAAATTTAATTAATTATATTATATCAAACTAAATAGTAATTAAGTTATGTTTATATCATATTCAAATCATAAAGTTACTTTTAATATAAATAAATTGATAGTGTTGTAAAAATCAATATTTTTCACTATTCACTGGAAAATCAATCTTTTCAAAACAAAAAATCAAAAAATAATCTTAATATAATTTTAATGTGATTATTTCAAAAATTAATTTAATTTTATCACATAAATTTTCTAAAAGTTTAAAAAATTAAATATATTTATTTTCTCATAAAAATCAATAAAAATTGCTTTTTGAAGAAAACATATATTTGAAAAATAAAATGACTTTATTAAAACAATATGTGTTTATTTTCTAAGAATAAATAAATTTTTATTATATATAAACTTATATAAATTTCATAATATAGTTAATATTATTCACACCCACCAGTTTAACACCTATTTTATATTGGCCGAGTCAAGGTAATAATATTTAATAGTATATCACGGTCCCTTTAAGTTTGGTGTTGTGTGAAACATAAATTTTTAAAGAGATTAAATTTAAAAATATTCATACCATAAAATATTGGGGTGTTATATTCTTATCTCCTTCAAAAAAAATCCTCAAATGTTTCCTGGATATTACCTTCTAAACAGATGAGGGTGGTTCTTCTCCATAACATCCCCAAACTCCCACATTGCTTCTTCCATTTTATGGTTTCTCCAAATAACTTTTACCAGTTGAGTTGTCTAATTCCTTAAAAATTTCTCTCTAGTATCAATAATCTCTATATTCTCTTCAAACTAAGATATATCAAGTTCCAATCCTATTTATTTATAGGTGATTACACGCGTTGGGTCTGGCATGTACATCTTTAACAACGATATGTGGAACACATCATGAACTTTATAGAGACTTTGTTGAATTTATAATTAGTAACCTACATATATAATTATTTCTAGAATTTTTAATGGTCCAATGTACTTTAGGATCAATTTCACTTTTTTACCAAACCGTATGACACCCTTCCATGGAGATACTTTAAAAAAGACATGATCTTCCACTTGAAATTCTAAATCCGTTCTCCAGTTATTGGTATAACTATTTTTTCTACTTTGAGATGATTTAATATGAGCCTAAAAAATCTTTACCTTTATCATTTTCTCTTTAAAAAATTTTGGGCTTATAAGTTTCCTTTAACCAAATTTATCCCAGAAATTTAGAGTATAACATCTCTTTCCATATAATGCTTCATATGACGCCATTTGAATACTTGAATGGAAACTATTATTGTAGGAAAATTATACCAAAGGTAAATACTGATCCCAAATACCTTTAAAGACATGTGATAATGATCTCAACATGTATTACAATGTTTAAATATTACTTTCAAATTATCCATCAGTTTGAAGATGGTAGGTGGTGCTCAAATGAAGCTCAGTATCTAGAGATTTCTGAAAACTCTTTCAAAATTTTGATGTAAAATGGGGATCTCGATCAGATAAAATTGAAAGATGTGAACCATAAAATCTTAAAAATTTATTAATATTTATTCTTTCTAGGCTCCCAAGATTTAAACTTTCTATCATAGCATGAAAATGTGCCGATTTGGTGAGGTGATCAACAATAACCCATATCTTGCCATTCCTTCTAGGAGTATTTGGTAGTCCTTTGACAAATTCCATTTTAATTTCATCCCATTTCCACACAGGTATAGGAAGTGGTTGCATTAATACACTAGGATTTTTTCTCTCAACCTTCACTTACTAACAAACTATATATCTTAAAACATTATTATCAATTTTCTGCTTTATATTATCCCACCAAAAATGTCCCTTAAGATCCCTATATATCTTGGTACTACCATTTTGTATAGATAAATTTGATCTATGATCATTAACCTATAGTTCCTTTTTTAAATCGAGTATTTATGGAACACATAAACTCATTTGATATTTTATAATTTCATCTTCACAAAAAAAATACTTTTAATTTTCCACCATTCACAACTTTAATTTTATCATGAAATTTCTCATCATCGTATTGATAGATTGTTATATTTTATAACAATGATCATTTCACAATAATTTAAAAAATTAGTGATGTCTCCCATTCTATAATAATTATTATAACAATATTTACTAAATTCATAAACATAAGATCTCACTTTATCCCTATTTGGTTTAAAACTCCATGATCTTTCCGTCTTAACACTTTTTCTATTTTATTTACTTTTCCTGGGTGGTAGTGTATTGAGAAATAATAATCCATGAGAAACTCAATACATCATTTTTTACTCATGTTAAGTTCTTTCTTTGAGAATATGTATTTCAAACTCTTTTTATTCTTATATATCTCACATATTTCACCATATAGATAGTGTCTCTATATCTTCATAGAAAATATTACAATTGTTGGCTCGAGATCATGAGTTGGATAATTTTTTTCATGAGTCTTAAACTACCATGATTCATATGAAATAACGTTATCATTCTTCATAAGGACGCAACTCATTACATTCTTTGATAAATCACTATATAACACAAACCTATCATTTTTGGATGGTATAGTCAAAATTATAGCATTGACCAATCTTCTCTTTAATTCATCAAATCATTCTTCAAATTATTTTTTCCATAGAAACATAACCCCTTTACAAGTGAGCTTAGTTAACAGGTTATCTAATCAAGAAAAATTATGAATTAATCTCTAATAGAAGCCTTCCAAACAATGAAACTATATACTTCATTTGTTCTTGTTGGTGTAGGCCATTCTTGGACTTCCTTTTTTTATAAGATCAACTGAGATTCTATCCTTCGAGAAAATATATCCAAGAAAAGAAATTTTTTGAAGCCAGAATTCACACATTATAAATTTAACATATAACTATTTTCTTCTAAGAGTCTAAATAATGATCCTAAAGTGATTATCATGGTCCTTATATCTTTTATAATACACAAAAATATCCTCAATAAATACCACAAAAAAAATATCAAGATATTCTTTGAATACTCTGTTCATTAAATCCATAAAAATAGAGGGTACATTAGTGGGTCCAAATTGAATTATTGTAAACTTTTAATGTTCATACCTCATTCTAAATGTTTTCTTTAAAAAATATTCCTTCTTTACTAATAAATAATGATACTCAAAATTAAGTTCAATATTTGAAAAATATTGTGCTCTATGTAGTTGATCTAATAAATCATCAATACAAGGAAGAAAATGATTTTTCTATATTATTATAGCATTTATTTCCCTATAATCAGTTCACAAACCCATGGATCCATCTTTATTATTAACTAAGAGAATAGGGGCTATTCATAGTGATAGACTAGGGTGAATAAATACATTACCACTCAACTCCTTCAATTATTTATTCAACTCTATTAATTCCACAGTGGATATTCTATAGGGAGTAATTGATATAGGTATGGAATCAATAATTAAATCAATGGAAAATCCAAACTCATGCTCTGGTGGGTGTACAGGTTATTCCTCAAGAAATTCATCGATATATTCTGATACAATTGGTACATTCTTAATTTTAATATCACATTTTCCATTCATCTTCTATTCCTCCCTAAGAATATCATTTAAAAAGTTATTGGATGAGGATGTCTACATGAATTAGATGTTGAAGTATCTTCTCGAAAGATAAGGAATTCCACTACTTCATCATGGATTGTGAATTCCTTTTCTTTACAACAAATTTTTGAATCATAATTTGAAATAAAAATCATACCAAGTATTATATCAAATTTAACCATAGGTACGATAATAAGGTTAGAAAATAGATCATTTTCTCAAATCATAATGAGCACATCCTAACACATCCTTGTTACAATGAGACTTCCACTAGGAGTTTTAACTAAAACATCTCATCTTAATGTGAAAGTAAAATGTCTAATTTTCTTAAAAAACATGTATGATATAAAATAATGTATGTATCCATAATTAAATACTGCATTGGAAAAATTTGAGGCTATAATTAAAGTACATATCAAAACATTATTGGGAACTTCTACCTCAGCTATAGTGATTGAATAAGCGTATCCTTCTACCATTGTCCCCTTCTATGGTATATTTCCTTTGAAATCAAAACATTGGTTTGAATAATGACCCATTTATTTTCAATTGAATCATTGGAAACCATTATTTTGTTTTTTCACTTACATTTATGAGATAGATAAACCTTATATCTACACTTATAATAGACTCTTGTTCCATTAATAAATTTCCCCATATGTTTCTTCCAAAAAAATTCATAATATTTAAATGGATTCATTCCCTTGTTCTTATTTTTTACTTTACATTTATCATGGTTCTCAATCAACCACTTCTTCTATTGATTTCTTTTTAATAAATAAGATCTAGAAAATTTCTTCTATATTATGATGGAACATAATACTATTTCATCATAAGATGAAAAACTTTGGGAAACTAGTTCTCTTAGGAGGT
The DNA here is from genome assembly GCA_963277665.1 of Viscum album. Lineage (NCBI taxonomy): Eukaryota > Viridiplantae > Streptophyta > Magnoliopsida > Santalales > Viscaceae > Viscum > Viscum album. The sequence continues at coordinate 47,925,307 of OY728146.1, forward strand.
TCGGATTAATTCCTTAAAATAAATTATCAATATTTCTCTTCGGATTGTGTATATAATCCATATCATACTAGTCTAGTCTTGTAAAAGTAGCCTAATATTCCACAACACTTTATTCCTCATTTTTATTTAAACTGAGGATCTTTCTCTTCATCTCAGTTCTTTGATCATGAGGGAAATATATATCTAATAATATTACTTTAAAAGATATCCACTCCATATGTTATATTTCTTCTTCTTCCTTAGTATTCTAGATCAATGAACTCCATTGATCAACATCTCCTCTAAGACAATACACTCCCATCATAACCTTCTACCTTTAATTATTTCCGAAGGCATGAAATATATTTTCAAGGGACATAATCCATTGATCAACAACTATAGGATTAGTATTCCCACTAAATGATGGTGGATTATATTGCATGAAGTGATCCAACATAGGATAATCCTATTGTGGAACAATAGGGTGCTCCATTCTGGAAACATTATTCGTCATAACCTCATTAAGATTCCATAATATAGTTATGATCTTCTTAGTTACAATGAAAAATGTATTGTCCGGCTCCATGGGAAAATTTATACGTTGATCAGTGGTATTAATTATCTTTCTTCAATTAAGAACCATCACTAAATAATTTCACACACTGAATTAGCTACAAATTATCATGAATCCTAATCCAAAGCATAAAATCTCACTAATAATAAAAATTCTCAAATAATATAATGGATTATCATTGATCTCATGTTAGATATGTTTATTTTAAAATATAGTTCCCAAAATTTATACTATAATTTCTCTTATACCAACTATAATGACCCTGAACCTAGTAACCCAGATTCATTAGTTACTTTATTTCATTGGTATTAAATACAGGTCATCGCATCCTGAAAGACTATATTTTAGTAGTTTTGGATAAATAGATACATATATCGTACCCTTATTACATTGTTAATTAAGCATAGAATATAACAAAGGAAATTAATTTTCATCCTTGAGCTCATTCAAACATTTAATATTCATATCTGAGGGAAAATAGAACAAATAAAAGGGTGGGATCATATGCTCAGTAAGGGTTACATGCAACAGAAGCTATCTTGAATCAATAATTCATAATCAATATGAAAAGGTAAATAAATAAAAACACATTCCATTTAATTTATAACTTTTATATAATAATAGTATAAGTCATAAACATTATGTAAATGTGAATAATTTAAAACAAATGCAATTTGATCAATAACTTGTGCAAAATATGAATCCACAGATCATATCATAGTGCGAATCTCATGGATAAATAAGAACTGAATTATTTATGAGGTAAATTATTACTATTAAACTCCATGATATTTGAAATTATTGTATCTATACATTCAATACCTTTCACAAGAATTTTTAATAATTATGAGTGAAACATATTTGATTTGGCCAACTTATTCATCTCATGAGACTACTAATGCATCGAGAGGCGATCTATAATTGGTCCCCACACATTTTTTTCATGTATAATACATTAATCATATATAGAAATAATATATTTAATTCACTAATCAGTGTTACTTATCAAAAAATATTTTTATTGAGTAAAAGATATGGATTTAACATTTTTCCCCAGTTTGTCAAATTATTTTCAAAGTAAACAATGTATGTAAAAAACTTATACGACTAGGAAATAATAATACCCATGATATAATAAATATATATATTTAAAAGAAATAAAATTTCAAATTAATTATGATCATAAATAAATCAAATAGATAATATATAAAACATATAAAAGAAATTAGGTGAATAATATTAAAATATACCTCAATGAAATGAAATTGAGAGGAAGTCCCTTATAGAAATCATATCATTGAAGTAGTCATTAATTAAATGAATATATTATGTGTATAAGATATGAATACACATAAAAAAATTTAAATACAATATAATATAATCAAAATTTATTTCATAGAATTATATTAAGATGACATAATCAATGATGTAGAAGTTTAACCCAATGAATGGAAATCGAGTTACGAAACATCTTAACTCATGCTTCCCTTTGGTTGTGCATACTTTAACCACATGTGTAATAGTTTAACTAATGTTATTAATTTATGTCATAACCATATTAATATTTATAATACCTTATATAATCCTTTTATAACATCTTATCACTCGTTCATTAAAAATATTTCATTATTTTTATTCTTTTGGATGTTAATTGTCTTATTTTCCCATGCATGTCTTGTCATGAATATCCCAGCTATTTTGCATGGATATAGATAAATCATCTCTAAAAATTATATTAATGTTATAAATATCATATTTAATCATTAAATACAATTTTAGAACCACTCTTGAATATTGAACATGGAAAATGAATCTAATCGTATCGTGGAGACAGTGGGTCATACATATGCATGAGTGACGATATAATTCCATTAATGGGAGAAGCGGTAAATAATTAGATGATATATTAATTATAAAAAATTAATATTATGTAATATATATCAAATATATATTTATAATTTACATTATTATAACCATCTAATTAAAGTAGTGATGAAAAACAAATTACACCACTATGTACAGACAGTAAGATGTATGTACACACGCGTGGTGATTTTATTTTTCATAGGATGGATAAATGGTGGAATATGGTTGTTTCATAATCATAATAACATATAATTATATATATTATATTATAATTATTAATTTAGGATGTGAATAACACAAGAAGAGGAATTATAATAAGAAATAATTTTGAAAGAGTTGGTAAAGATGATTAAGTCTTCTACGAAGGAGCCCCTTTATAACTTCTCTTAAGAGACTTAGGGTAGGTATTTTTGAAGTAAAATAACATAAATAAATTAACTAAGGATGTTTATAAGATAAATTTTCAGAGTTTATTCGAGATATATGACTCAAAGGTTTTTAAATAAGTGAAGGAAGGGGTTCCCTTTTATAATTTAGATGAGGGGCACTTTCAAGAATTTCTCAAAATATTAAATTAATATAAATTAATTTTAAATTTGAAATAGCTAAAAAGTGATTTATATAAAATATAATTTTATTATCGGTCTAAATACTCTCATCCAATAATTTTTATAAAAATTTTGGTCACATTATTACCCTTATCATTTAGTTTTAACCATTATTTATCCCTTTTAACCCTTATCGTGAAAACATATAATTTACTCTTTAAAGGTAAATATTGTTACTATAAAATGTAAAAATACACATAAATTTATCGTGGATGAAATTTTTAACCTTATAAAAATAATTTTTTTGAGTTTAACATTTTTATAGTTTTTATATCATTTAATAAAATAATATTTATTATAAAATATTTATAATTTTAATTTTAAGAACTAATCATTTCATTAAATTTAATAAAATAAATAAAATATGTTAAATTAAAAAAAAATATTTTAATATATTCTTAATATGTCAAGTTAGTATATAAAAATTCATGTATTGTACTAATTATCTAAATTTATATTTATTTTAATATTTTTAATATCATTTATTTTATTTTTTTTATTAATTAAATAATTTATGTATCAGTGTTGTGAGAGAGTTTAAGGTAATTATTTATTCACTAAAAATTAAAAATAAATTACCAAGAAAAATATAATTCCTTTATATTTTAAAAAACTATTTATAGTCAATGATATCTTCTAGTTAATAACATATTAGAAATGTTATAGTTACTAAAATCTTGAATGTGGCATCTTTGACTTTTCTTTAAATAAAATATTACAAGGTTGATAATCACTTACTAATGGAAAAAATGGTCATATATCCAAAACCTGAATTATTATGGATAAATATTACTCATAAAATAAAATTGAGGAAAGTTTTAGAGTCATTTTATAGATCTTAATCTTTTATTTTTAACCGAATTTACCAAATTTACCCTTTACCATGGTAACAAAAATTAACAAGGTTACTATTCATATTCATAAAAAAAAGGGTATTATTTAGTAGATTTGGATCTTATGAATCCAAATTTTTCATAAATTTTTCAAAATTAAAAACAAATAATTTTCAGAATTTAAATTAATATTAATCCAGCAAAACGTGATGAGAGGCGGTTTTCCTTAAAAGTTCGTTTTTAAGCCCAAACATATACTTTAACCAAAATAAGGTATAAGAATGATTAAAATATAATTAACTATATTTTATATAAATAAATATTTAAGTAAATTAATTTTAGATCAAATTCAAATCATAAGGATACTTTTAATATAAATAAATTGTCAATATTATAAAAATCAGTATTTTTCACTATTCACTGGAAAATCAATCTTTTCAGAAACTTATAAAAAATTCACCTTAAGCTAATTTTAATATGAATATTTTAGAAATGAAGTTCATTTTATCAAATACATTTTATAAAATTTTAAAAAATTAATTATATTTATTTTCTCATAGAAAGAAATAAAAATTTATTTTTGAAGAAAACATATATTTAAAGAATAAAATTACTTTACTAAAAAATTATGTGTTTATTTAATAATAATAAATAAATATTTATTATATATGAACTTATAAATATTTTATAATATAGTTAATTTTATTCACACCCACCAATTTAACGGCTATTTTATAACATTCATGTTAAAATAATAATATTTAATAATATATCATGGTTCGTTTAAGATGGGCGTTGCATGAAATATAAGCTATTGAAGAAAATAAATTTAAAAAGAGTCATACTGTAAAATCTTAAGATGTTATATTGAGAAATGTCCTAGGCCAACCATGCTAATAAATATTGTTAGTTTTCATGGGTTAGATGAATACTACCAACACTTTGTGAGATATTTCTCATGAATATCTAATCCACTCACCAAGTTGACTCAAAGGGGAGTTAAGTTCTTATGGATAGATGAATGTGAAGATAATTTTAAAGAACTAAAGATAATTGTGTTCAACATTCCTATTCTTAAACTACCTTATAGGAGATAATGGTTTTTGATCATTAGTGATGCATCAAAGAAGGGATTGGGATGAATCCTCTTACAGAATAATATGGTGATAGCATATGCCTCTTGCCAATTAGAAATTCATAAGTAAAATTACCAGACTCTTAATTTAGTGTTGGAAGTGGTAATTTTTTCTTTGAACATATGGAGGAATTATATTTATGGTGAAATGTTTTATATATATACTAATCGTAAAATTCTAAAGTATATATTTACAAAGAAAGATATGAATATGCACCAGTGAAAATTATTGGATTTGATCAAAGATTATGACTTCTCAATACATTACCACCATAAGAAGGTGAACAAGGTGGTTGATGCTCTGAGTCAGAAATACAATGGTAGGTCTTACATGATGTGGATTTTGAAATATCCAATATTTATGGATTTCAAAAAGATAGATCTTCAAATAATGAGGAATGGGGATAGATATTATCTTTATTAGATGATTGTTCAACTATACATCCACAATATAGTTAACAATGTGTGGAATGAAGATGTGTAATTACATAAGAAGTTTATGATTGTTCTTGAGTTCAACCATGATCATGCTAGAATAATAAGTTTTAGGAACCAGGTAAATGTCTCATAAATACCTAAGTTAAAGAAGGAGTTGTTTGAAGAATCTCATAGTTCATTATTCTTTATTCATTCTAGAAGTAAAAATATATAAATAGATCTGAAAGAGTACTTATAAATGGATAATAAGAAATTGGATATTTTAGAGTATGTATCTCAATTCATATTATGTTATTAAATTAAGGTTGATATATATAAGTCTAATGGTATTTTATAACCACTACCCTTACCAGAATGGAAATGGAAAAACATTACCATATATTTCATCGTCATACTCCCCAAAACATCTAAAGGGAACAATTCTATATGAGCTGTAGTCGATCACCTTATGAAATTAGAACGTTTTGTTTCCATTAAAGAATATTTCTCTCTTGATCAAATTACTTTGTTATACATTAAGTAAGTGTTAAGATTTCATAAAGTAACACTTTCAATTTTATCTGTTCAGGATCCATGGTTTACCTTGAAGTTTTAGATATGTCTTTAAAAGTCTATGGATATAGAGTTGAGTTCCAATATAGCTTATCATCCTCATAAGGATGGTTAGTTTTAGAGGTCCATTCAAACTCTAGAATACATGTTGAGATATTTCTATATGTATTTAAAAGGTGTTTGGTATCAACACCTTCCTTTTTTGAAATTTTATTACAATAATATCTTTCACATAATCATTCATATGGCTCCTTATGAATCTCTCTATAGTAATAAGTGAAAGAATTTTTTTTCAAAAGGTTGGGGTTGAAGCCTCAATTTATTATTTAAATCAAAGACATCTTTAATTTGTGGTAGAGTGAGACCCATTACATATCCTGAAGGCCCAAGGCCAAGTGGCTTGAATATAAGGCTTGATTGCCCATTTTTTGGCCCAAAGGACCCCTCGATGAACAGTACTACTACAGTACCTGTGCTGCTACAATACCTGCAATAGTACTGTCATCACTACAGTACCTGCATAGTGCCTCCGCCACTACAATGCCACCACTTCTACAATACTGTTACTATTCCCTATTGCAGTACTGTTACAGTAACCCGGAAATTCGTCCCTGCTCGGATTTGATCCTGGGTCTTTTAGATGCCAAGCAAGAGCCTATACCACTTAGTTATAGGCTCTTTGGAAGTGAAAGACTTCAATGTGATGGAATGAGGCTATAGAATGAAAGCTATTAGGACCTGATCTGACTTATGAAATGGAAAAGAAAGTTATATTCATTCGACACCATATAATGAAATCTCATAGTCAATAAAAAAAATTATGCTAACAATCATCATAGAGATCTATAGTTTAAAGTTAGTGAAAAGGTATTCCTAAGAATATCTCTGTGGAAGAAGGTTATGATATTTGGAAAGAAGGGAAAGTTAATCTCTAGATATATCAGCCCCTTAAAAATTATTGACCATATTGAGATGGTAGAATATTGATTGGAACTTCCACTAAATTACTCTTGAGTTCATGATGTGTTTCATATATATCTTCTAATAAAGTACATACTTGATCCTTCACACACTACAAAAAAACATGGTATTTAGTGGCAGAAATTTAGAAGGGGTTATTCTAAACCTCGTCTAAATAAAATTTATAAGGTGTTAATAATAACCCCTTATAATTAGAGGAGGTTTTTATGTACAACCGCCCCTAATTACTACCCACCCCTGATAAGCGGTTCCCACCCCCACAGCGCTCCCCTCCTCTATGCTCGCCCCACCGAACCCCCCCCCCCCCCCCCCGATAACTGTATTCCCCTCGCAGCACTCCTCTACGCTCGCCCTGCCCTACCTTGTTGATAACCCTATTCCCCTCGCGGTCACTCGTCCTAGCGCTCCCTCTCCCTTTTCATCTGCTATCGCTCTTCCCCCTTCTCCAGTTGCGGCTGCCCCTACCTCCAAGCTCTCCCCTCCCTTCCACGGCCGACGGATTCCCTACTTCCCATCGTGACAGCACTCCTCTCCCTTCTGAGGTCGATGACTTCCCTTACCTCCTGTCGTGATGACGCTCCTCTACATTCTGTTGCCGACAGTTTCCCTACCTCCAGTCGCGACAGCACCCCCATTTCACTTGTTCAAGTCACTAGTGACTTTATAGAAGCTTGTTTCATTGAGAGAGGTATGTGTTCTGACCTTAGATTAGTTTTAAAGGGTTATTATTTCAAGATATTTTTAGGTTTTCAGGAGTGGGGTTTTTTGATGTATTGTTGATTTGGGGGATGGTTTTTCTGTGATTCATATGTTATGATTCTTAAGATAAATTAATTTATTAATTTGATTCCTTTTGACGTATTCCTTGAGTTCTTCATTGGTTTCTCCCATTCAAGTGTTAGTTTCATTGATTTTTTTCATTCCTGGTTATTTTGTTATGATATGTGTTGTTTATATGCTGTCTGATTTTTATTTTTATGAAATGAATAAGGGAATCATTTGGTAAGTTATTTGGTAAATAGGATAAGTAGATTATTTATAGTTAGACTAATTTTTGTAGTGGTATAAGTTATCTTGTTAGGTTCATCATGGGATATTGTTCCTAAGTCTAGGTCCCATGTTAGCTTTCTTTTTATCCTATGACACTAAGATAGACATGTGTTGTCCCTTGTTGATCCATGATCTAAATTAGTGTGTTAATTCCATTATTATGTAATGTAATGGATTATTTGAACTTGTCTTATTATATTTTGGATGTTCATTGGGATTTTTTCCATTTTCAATTCCAAGTGGATTGTTTGTTCTTGGGTTTCTTTGGATTGATTTAGAAAATTAATGCTAAATTTTGTTTCCTGGAATTTCAGAATTGATATTATTCTGTTGATTGTTATCTTTGGAATCACTGATTATTTATAAAAATGTTTGTTCACTCTGATACACATATAATTTTCACCATTCATTTTATTTGTATTTGAATTATATGGTATTTGGCTTCAGTTATTGATAACTGTCTATAATACATATTAGTTATACTATGTGTCGATTCTTTTAGCAGTTTTGTTTTCAAATGCAAGTGCATTGTCGTTTTAGAAATTGAACAAACATTAATTAATTTTTTGACCATTTTCCATAACTGATAAAGGCTATGAGCTGTTTTCAATAAGTAATTCCAAACGATTCCAAAGTATGAGTTAATTTGTAGAACACAATTCCCATGTTTTTTCTGGAATTGTTATAAAGGAAAAAACCATTTTTTATGTTTTTTAATGGGAAAACTATACTTAAAAAAGTAGTTTTTAGTTTTCTTAAATAGAAAAGAGATTTATATTTTTATATTTTTTAATGAAAGCGTTTTATGAAGAAAATTTCTTTAGATTTTTATATTGTATAAAATTTATTTAGATATTTATTATTTTTCCTATGATTATTTGAATATATTTAATTGATTTATTCTATTTCAATTAATGCATTAGATATGGATAAATCATGGATTTTCTTGTCAAGAAAAACTGATGAGTATAAGAAATAATTAAATAAATTTCTCGATTTTTCATTTGAGCATCAATATGTCAAGGGAAGAATAATATGTCCTTTTCGTAATTGCAAATTTAAGAAATGGTTTACCAGAGTTGAAGCATATTCCCATTTGAGTCAAAAACAATTTCCGGTTGAATACACCAAATGGGTATGGCATGGAGAATTTAATGAAGTTGAACTACCATCTAGTAGAGCACTAGAGAATGAGACATCTCCCCATAATATCGGTCCTCTAGATCCTATAGAGGAAATGGTCAATGATGCATTTGGGCTTGGAAATATGCTTGGTGAAAATGAAGAAAACTCATCTCTTAGTGTAAACATGGTTGAAACTTCTACAGAATTTTCAGAGTTATTAAATGATGGGAATCAAGAATTATATGAACGATGTAAAAAATACTCCAAATTAACTTTTATAATAAAACTATATCACATCAAGTGTTTATGTGGAATGACAGATAAGGCAATGACAATGATTTTGGATTTTCTAAGATATGCTTTTGAACATGCCAAAATCCCTAACTCTTTTTATGAGGCTAAGAAAATCATTAATAAACTTGGGCTTAATTATATTAAGATACATGCTTGTCCAAATGATTGCATGTTGTATTGGGGGATGATGAAGACAAATAAATATTTAATAAATGTAAAACATCTAGGTGGAAGGAGAAAGTTGTTGGAAAAAAAAGAAACCAGCAAAAGTTCTTCGTTATTTCCCACTCAAACAAACGTTGCAACGATTGTTCATGTCTAGTAAAACTACCAAGAATATGAATTGGCATGAAAGTGAAAAATATAATGATGAATTGGAGAGACATCCTAGAGATTCTAAAGAATGGAAGAAATTTAATGTCACACATCCTCAATTTGCTTTAGATCCTCGAAATGTTTGTTTGGGTCTTGCAGTTGATGGTTTTAATCCTTTTGGTAGCATGAGTTTAAGTTATAGTATTTGGAATATAGTATTGATACCATATAATCTACCACCGTGGATGTGTATGAAACAAACATTTATGATTCTTTCAATGATAATTCCAGGGAAACGAAGGCCGGGAAATGAAATAGATGTCTATTTGAGACCTCTTTTGAAGGAGTTGAAAGAGTTGTGGGTGGATGGAGTTGACACCTACGATGTCTCTGTGTATGAAAAGTTTAAAATGTGAGAAGCATTACTGTGGACAATCAGTGACTTTCCCAGACTTGGTACATTATCTGGATGGAATACTTATACTATATTATCTTGTCCAACTTGTAATTTTGACCCAAGTCCATTACGTTTTCCTCGTAGTAGAAAGTGGTGTTTTGGGGGGCATCGTAGATTTCTTGGTGATAGTCATAAATTTCGATTGATGAGATTATGTTTTGATGGAAATAAAGATTTTAAAAAACATCCAAGTGCACTGTCTGACATGGAGATTTTCAAACAGGTAGAAAACATAAATATCTCATTTGGAAAGACAATAACACAGGATGGTAGAGGAAAGCGAGATCGAGGGAATAACAATGAGGGCGGCACTGAACAATGGAAAAAATGTATATATTTTTTTAATTTCCATACTGGGAGACTAATATGTTGTGTCACAGTTTTGATGTCATGCATATTGAGAAAAATTTATGTGATAATATCATTTATACTTTGTTGAATGAAAGTGGAAAGACAAAAGATCATCTTAAGGCCTGAAAAGATCTTCAAACAATGGGTATAAGAAGGGATTTTTGGCCTAATGATAAGGGGAAATATCATCCATGTATTTTTACAATGACAAATAGAATAAAAGATGCCTTTTTGAAATGTCTAGTGAATATGATGTTCTCTGATGGTTATTCAAGAAACCTTTCTAGATGTATCAATCTGAAAGATCATAAAATATATGGCTTAAAAATTCATGATTGTCATTTCATTATGGAGAAATTACTTCCCATTAAAATACGTAATCTGTTGCTGAACAATGTGTCTCCAATATTGATAGAGTTGTGTGAATTCTTTTGACAAATATGCGGTAAGTTTGTCAATCCTGTTGATCTTGAGAATGTCCAACATCTAATTGTTCTCACACTTTGTCATTTGGAGATGTTTTTTCCCCCCATCATTTTTCACTGTCATGATTCACTTGTGTGTGCATCTAGTCGATGAACTAGGATTGGGTAGACTGGTAAAATATCGATGGGTGTATCCTATTGAAAGGTAATTTAAAATTTTGTACATATATTATTTCAAACCATAATATTTTGTTTTTTTCATTATTATTTGTGGATTTTATATAGATATTTGGGGAATTTAAAGTCGTATGTTCATAATAAGGCTCAACCAGAAGGTTCTATTGCTAAGAGGTACATATCAGAAGAATGTTTGACATTTTGTTCAAGATATTTAGAAGGGATTGAGACCAAATTCAATAGGTCAAGTCATGTTAATGATAAAGTAATGTATGTTGACAATGATAGAGTTTATACTATCTTTTCAAAGACCAGAAGACCAGTTGGGAGTGGTACTGATTTTGTCTTAACTTCCCTTGAGACGAAACAGGCACACTGACATGTGTTATTCAATTGCGAAGAGGTGGATCCATTCATAGAGTATGTATCAATATATTTTTCCATATTTAGTAATTAAATATTTTATTTATTATGTTAACAATCATTACTTATAGGGAATTCACATTACATGTGAAGATAAAAATGAGGGGTCGGACACACTCATATTTGGTAGTGCATAATATTGTGAGTAAAGACTTTGCCGATTGGTTTTCTAGATGAGTAAGTCAAAGGAATGATTGATAATTCAATATGAATTGATAATTATTTTCATAAAGATTATTGTTTTTTAGGTATTTTTGGAAGATGTGGTTGAGATTATATCTGATGATTTGAAACATCTAGCACAAGGCCCTCTTCTGAATGCTAAAAGGTTTTCTGCATTCAATATTAATGGATTCAAGTTTCGTACAATGGATAGTGAAAAAGGATTAAAAACACAAAATTCTGGTGTGTTCATGACTTCTAGAACCAGATGTGTTTCATGTCTCCATGATGAAAATGGAATCGATACTGATCTTTTATATTATGGGAAGTTGAAAGATATTATTGAGCTTAATTACTATGGAAAATTGGTGACTCTTTTTAATTGTATATGGGCTGATACAATAACATAGAGAGGTTTTAGAAAGGATGATTGGGGTTTTAATGTTTTCAATTTTAGTAAGTTGATTTACACTGGAAAATGTGAAGAACATGAACCTTTCATTTACGCATCTCAAGCTCAAATGGATTATTATATTAAGGAGTCTCTTGAATGGAGTGTTGTGGTGTATCTTAAGCCTAGAGATTTGTATGAAATGGGTAAAGATGACGAGGATAGATGTGACCATGCACCTTTTGAAGAACAAGAGTTGAGTAAATATTTCAAAAATGAAAGAGAAAATATTCAACTGGAAAGAGAATAGGAATAAAATGATGATTTATTTGTGGATATGGAGAAATATTAAAACAATTTGGAATAAATACATGCTTTTGTTTTTTTTTTTTTGAATTTTTGTAATTGTTTTGAATTTCAATAGAGAAAACATATTTATCATGTGTTCATTTTAGTTTGAATCACATTTATGTTGTGGTTATTAATTGTTTTTTTATGTCATGGAAAACCAATGTGTTGTCTTTTTTTCTTAAAATAGTTAAAAGAGAAAAAGTTATTTTTTAATAAAACATTTGTTTTTTAATTAATTCTGCTACTTGTTTTGTTTTTTCTATATATCAAGGAACGATATATGATTTTGAACTCTACATGTATTTTTTTATTCATTGATTGTGTTAAATATCTATATAGAAATTTTGTTCTTTTCCATCTGCTATCTTGTATTTGTAGGTGGATCCAAACATTCCTTGGACAACCTCTGCTCGTCCTTCTTAGAAGCAGCACTTTGCTCCCAAACAAGGTCATGTCCTTTGAACTTTTTTATTGGGACTCCTAATAAAATGATTTTTCCATCTTTTTTTGTTATTTTTTAATTTAACCACATTATAATTATTTCTTAAAAACTTTCTATGCTTGGAATCATAGTATAGATATGCCTAAATCAAAGCGCCCTAGGGTTTGGAATATAAATGAACATACAACACAATTAGGGAATCCTTCAACTGATGATGTTTCATCAAGATCAACACGAGTGCAAATCACCCTAGATGTTTTCCCCCATCAAACATGTTCAGATTATAGTCAATCAACACAGATCACATTATCATAGTCCAATGCAGATGACTATCCTCAACTATCTAGTCCTGAAGGTGGTTTCGACGTTGAAGTTAAGATGGATGTGAATGTTGCTCCGACATCAATTGGTTTAAGGAATGAAAAACAATTAAGGGGATGGATATACAATGTCATAGGTACATTAATTTTTTATTCATGCATTATTTATTTTAATTAATCCATTTTTAAATTTATTTCTTTATTTGATTAGATTTGGAGGGTGTGACAAATGTTAAAAAGTTGTGAATGGAGCAAATTTGGTCATTAGTGAATGAAAAGGTTGTTGTGAACTTCGATGATCAGGGTTGTCCGATTGGGGAAGAAAGAGGTTTATTTTTATGTGAAATGGGGCATATAGCTAGAACTAAATTTCCTATTGACTATGAATCTTGTCCAAGCATACCAAATTCTATAAAAGAAGATTTGTTATGCATATTGGTTATGGTATTTATTTTTTTATTGATTTAATGACTTGCAGTTTTACTTTAGAATTGCAAAACTAATGTTTTTATTTTGTTGTTAAAGCCCTATTTTCAGTTTCCACATGATAAGATGGCAATGTTTTTCGCTAATATTTCAATAAGAAAAAGATGGAGAGATAATAGAGGGATTTTGTTTCATAAACGTTATGATTATAGCTTAATAAAAGAACAAAATGTTGAGTAGAATTGTCCTAAAGGTATAACAAAGGAGCAATGGAAAAGTTATATCCTCATTCGTGATAAGAAAAAACATAAGGTATTTTAATATTTTTTTATTGATATCATATTTAAACATTTAATTTTTTATATTCATTAAATGTTATTAAAATGATCAACTTTATATGTGTAGGACATGTGTAAGAAAAATACACTAAATCGCAGCAATCAAACCATTCGACAAACATCCGAAACTAAAACATTTGCTCTCAAGAAAGATGAGATGGTAATATATCATTTAGATTTTTATAAATTAATTTCATATTATTTATTTGTATAAGATTTTTTATTACAGGAGAAGAACTCTGGACATCCGATTGGTAGAGCCAATCTATGGGATGTAGTTCATCAAAAATGTGACGGATCATACGTGAATGATGATGCAAAAACAATTGGAGTAAGAATTCATATTAAAGTTATGTTACTTTTTGACGTAACCAAATTGATATCATCATCATATAGTAAAAATTGAGGGTGGATTTAAGTCAAGAGGAACTGTCCCAACATTCAATACTTTCTCATGATGATTCTTTCAAAAAAGTATTTGGGAAAGATCATCCGGGTCATGTACAATGTATTGGGTTGGGGGCATGTCCAACAAGTGTATTCAGCCCATCCTCTCCACAATTTGGAGGCATCGGTGACACTACATATAATTTTAGTCCTACATCTCAAAAAGAGGTTGATGATTTTAAATATTAGTTGAGTCAAGACGAATTTAAATTACAAAGGAATGAAGATGAGTTAGCCCAAACAAAATCACAAATGCGTACAATCATTGATGTTCTTAAAGGAATGGGGGCCAATATTCCTTTAATGGATGTCAACATAACCACCAATGCTTGATAGGTATTTTTTTCATTATCCTTATGTAGTGTATGTTTAACTTTCCAAGGTTGTGTCGTAAATAATTTTCCAAGGCCGCGTTTCGAACCGCCATTAGGTTTGTCATCATAGGGTTTGTAGGGTTTTTTGTTAGGCTTATTTTTATCCCAATCAATAACATCATTTTTGGATCAACCTGATGTTGATTTGGAACTACTCTCAGAGATCTTTTTTTCTAGCAAAAATGTAGAAGTCTTTCTAGGAAGCCTTTTTATATTGATTGTTGGTAGTCAATTGATCATTTATGGGTTTTTTTTCTTATGAACACAAGTGTATTGTTTTAATGTTGTGGAATGTTGAGATTGTAGAGTATTAAGAAATTCAAGTATCAAGTAGTTATCTATTTATATGGTGTTATGATTTTTATTGTTAACTTGAAACCCATCATTTTCATAAATGTTTGATGACTTATTGTTTGTAAATATTAAAACATTTATGTTTTTAAGTCTTATTAGGATGCCATTAATGAAGAATATGAGAGACCGACTGGAGATCAACCTTCACCGCATCATAGAAGACCATCTGGAGGAAATGATGTTAATTAGAAAGGTGCACATTCTATTTTTGTTTAGGTATTCGATCCAATACTCTATTAACTTCCTTTTACTTCACTTGATTTCTACTTTGTGAATGATTTTTTTGTAAATCATATATTGTGTTGGGGATACTCTCCTAAAAGGATAGAGGGTATTCATCTAAATAATCATTATTATATGGAACATGGGGATCGAGAGAGGGGTGACTCCCCTAGAACATAGGACCAAGTTGCAGGACTATCATCTACTTTGGCAGGGATGTAATCCTTCACAAGGGAGGAATACCCTATAGAGACCATGGTGATAGAAGATGATGAGAAAATCTTATGCGGTTTCTAACTATGAGATCCATCTTTTATATCAAATAAATGATAGTAAGTAGGCCTTTCTTGACTAATATATTATTTATGGGACATATAGTGATTCCATGGATTGGTAGACATGGGGTGAATCTCTCAGTTTTCCATAGGAGTATGATTTTCTAACATTGGTCGAGCCTTCCCATGTAAGAGTATGAGGTAATTTGTGAGCACTATATTTTATTGGAAACTATGAAACATATTCCCTAAAATAGGGTTATGGGATTTAACTAGTGGATTTGTATAATGAATCCATCTTTCAAATTCACTCAAGGATCAATTGAAGTGGATTCCAGATCATTAGGGACATTGATATACTCTTCCCCATCAGTATAGATAGATTTTACCTCTCTTTTTTAGTACCCAACATCTAGATAGTGGGTTTCACATGATTTGAAGAAATAAATATCACCCTAGAGTACCTCTACTAGACCATTGATGGTGTTTTCAAGGAACTGATTTTATGAATAAGGGATTATCATATGAAAATGGATCTAGGGCCTTCCCAATAGAGTGTTGTAATCACTATCCTATGATGCAACCATGAACTCAGTTCTAGATACCAAGCCACTTAATTTTGTCTTCAACTGAATTTTTCCACATGGATTCTTCTCATTCTTTTCATAACCCAAGATGGTCAGGTTAGAGGGGGTTAGATCTACTTCTGTGAGCCCTAGCTTGTGAATTATTCAGGTTGCGATGATGTTTATCCTGAGGCTAATATCCACCAGGGAGTGGAAGATTTCCACACTATTAAACTATCATGTGAGAAAACTCGCCCACTCCTTAGTTGTCCCAGTACTCTATTCATTCCATGATGAAAACTGGTGGATTTTCAATGGCCATGCTTCTCGCGGTGGCCCTCCTTGCCATCGCCCTCATCACCTATCTTTTTGAACCATCCACCGCCACCCCTCTACAGGCTTCTCCACCACAGACTAGGGTTCCTGGAAAATCACCAGCACGGGCACCGCATCCAACGACTAGGCGCAATCACTACATTCCCACCACCTCCCTAGTGCCCTATCTCTGAACTTGTGAAGGATCGGTGGTTCCCCATGCATCTCCCGGTTGAGCAGCCAGATATCTAAGTCCTGTGTTGGTTGTTCTATGTTTTACCTATTATTAATTTCCGTTTTTCCTATTTTACTACCCCATATCTGGGTTTTCTCCCCTCCCCCAATCAATGAATGCTGATATATATGAATCATATTTTCCCTTGGAGAGTGGAACTCCCATCCTCCTCAGAGAAGGAAATAATGGATCTATATTCTTCCTGCTCAACTTCCTCTGCATGGTAGAACTCAGTAGAGGCTACCTCAACCATAAACTGGAGAGGGAACTTCATGGCCTCGATTAGGGCCCCACACATCTTTTTTAATAGTTGGGGTACATTAAGGATAAAGATTATAACTATTATACTAGATAGATACTTTATCAAATCATATTTCTAAGAAAGGTGAATATTTATACCTTTTAAGGGTCACTCTTTAATAGGGAGCATAGTGGGCACCATTGGATGAGGTTCTAGGGCTTGGATAGTGATATCCATATTCCACTACTGACTAGATGGTTTAGTTAGAGAAATAAAAGGATGAGTTTAGGCTCTAGATGGTTGTGGTTGAGCATAATTCTACTATGTCTGATTCACATGGTGAACTAATATATTCATATAGGCAAGTGTACCAAACATAGTATCATATGAGGGATTTTCTTGCTAAGTTATATGTGAGGCTTTCTTTTTAGTTTTAGTTGAAGGAATGGTCTTATATGGAGTTAAAGTTTGGGAATGTTTTCCACCATCGTATATTCTACCTCTCCTTTAAGTACATTTACTAGAGGTTCCTGAGGGGGCCATGTGATGCTCCTCATTACTGAGTATGACGTAACAATCTACCTGAATGATAGTGTTGAAGGAATCATATTCTTGTTCTTTGTTCGTAGAATACTTTAGGATGATGTGAAACCTTGGGGTTTCTCCCAATTCGTGAATTATGAAGTCACCAAGAGTACATGATATATTTGGAATTAGTGGGGGAATCTAATTTCCCAAGCACTATCAGTACCTATTCTTATGATATTTGGAAGGATGTGATGCAAATGAGATGGAATGAGGAGGCATATCGGCTATAGGAGGTACTGATTTACTCAAATGAGCATCGATAATGCTATTGGACTAAGTAGATATCTTACAGGAAATACAATCATTTTACTTATGCATACCATGGCTGGGGAATTGATGTTATTCACTGGTTTCCTTGTTTTCACTATTGATATTGGTAAATACATTCATCACCTTTGTTGGGACATCACCCAAATCAATTATTCCATGATCCAACTGGTCTTGGATCTAATAATTTAAGATAAAGAACACTTTGATGTTGTGTCCAAGGAACATACAATATGATCAGTAGTTGGAATGACCAGTGAGTTCAGCCTCTTAGGACCTTTGATATTCTAGTAGTTTTAGGATGCTATTTTCTAGGGCATAGATGAAGTACCACAGAAACTCTGCTTCCTTGAAGGAAAATGTTTTATTCATCCACTATGTGATGGTAATCCTAGTTTCTTGGACCAAATTGGGGTCTTGGGAAACATTATAATGATGAGGCTACACTTGACAAGGTTGTAGTTAGAAATGAATTTTGGGTAGAGTTTCTTGAAGGTGGGCCAACTATTGGGATTCAGTTTGTACATTGACACCTATTTCTGCCTTCCTATGTTTTCGAATAGGAGATAAAAGAGGTAATGGGAGAAACCGATACTTGTTCCAATATAAGGATTCTTCTAGATGATAATCTCTTTAATTGAACTCTCAAAACCCACTCATACATATTAGGGAGATGAGGGTAAGAACTAGCTTATCTTTGACATTCTCCACACACATTGTCAATATCTCTTCCTGGGTAAGATACATATCAAGGGAGTACAAGAGTACATTCCACTCAAACTTATATCAATGGACATTATTACTCTCTTAAGACCTTTCCAATCTGATCTAAAGGTTGTGAGGAGGCAGTCTGAACATACCACTGAATATGAGAAGCAGGGAAATTAAGTTACTGCCTGGAATAATGACTCAAGTGATAATGGGGATGAATCACAGTTTCTAAAAAGCCTAGCCTCTGGAATTAGGAAGGATGCAGCGACTCAGCTCAAGACTGATCAAGGGGATAGAATTTCAGAGGAGGATAATAAGGGGACTGAGAAGGCACAAGCACAAGCATCCAAGTATCTAAAACTTGGGAGTTATCAAATAGATCCAACGGGTGAGACATCGATGTCATCAAGAAAATCAAAGAGGTTGGAGGAAAAATGAAAGGGGGGCCTCACCCCCAAGATAAGTTAATATGAGGATCATCTTTTTGAACTGTTAGGGTTTGGACAATCTTGATACTCAAAGTTCCATCAGACTCCTGAAATAAATGGACTGGAATGCTCTCTACATGATATTCAAGAAGCAAACACTAGGGATAACTTCTGTGGTGACACTGAAAAAGAGGATGTGAATCACATGTTCATGAAACAGCACTCTCAAAGCAGCAAACAGATTTTTGATATTCAGTTGCAGCAAACATATTTTTGATCCACTTCATATAGAAGAGCAGCTCACGGTATAGATTTTTTGATATTTAGTTGCAGCAAACAGATTTTTGATATTTAGTTGCAACAAACAGATTTTTGATCCTCTCCAGATTTTTGATATTCAGTTACAGCAAACAGATTCGGTATGTACTTTTATTGAAAAAATTCATCACACAACACTCTCAAAGAATATCACGGTACTACTAAGGGTTGCATGTGCTGAATTGATCCACATCATATGGAAGAGCAGGAATGCAACTTTACACAGCAGGGCGGGCCTCCATGTTGATCTTGCAATGGGAAGCATACATGCTACAGTGAAGTCTACAAATTCTCTGCATTCTGAAAAATGCTGCAATTCAGCAGTTGGACTTCTGATCTTAAGAAGGCTATAGGTTCTGGTAAATTCAAGGTCACTAGAGACCACTTTTCTAAAAAAATGAAATCTTACTAAATATTGGTGTAGTGTCCTGGATTACCGACTGATCTTACGATTTCCTTTCTGTCTCTCATTTTTGTTTTCTTGTTGAGAGGATTTTCCTTGATTTGCGGCTTGAATTCATATCATAAAAAATGGGTGAACAACTAAATACAAACTATAAATCACATATTTCACTCCCAAGTCTACGATTCAAAGATTCCATGAAATACACCATCATCGTACCATACTATAGATGTTTATCATGAGAATTTTCATGATGCATGCCTGCTGATAAATTGCTTGAGTTATAGGGATATGTTTGTTTGTGCTGTTAATATAATTTTTGTTCTACTTTTTTCTTTTTTTGCTCTTGGAGCATTATGAATTTTCTTATGGTACCTTTGTTTTATGTTTCCTTTTTGGTTTGTTTTCCTAGTGAAGACTCCAGATTTGGTTGCCTGTTGTTCGTGTGTTTTTGGCGATGAGGGGGTTTCATTTCATCTGGTGGCGAGGGGCATGCTGCTTTTCATTTGATGGTGAGGGGTTGGCTTCAATGTTTTTAGATGACCTATATTTTGGAAAAATAACTTGTATTTTAGCTTCTATTTGATGGTTCTCACAGTTCATAGGATACCTTTGTGTTGTCCCTGTAAATAAAACTTATATTTCATTGTATTTTTATTGGATGATTTCTCATCAATGTTCTCTTTAATTTTCTTATTTGTTATGGGATCCAACACACCAATGACCGGATAGGCATTATATATACTTGACTCATCATTTTTTTCATTCTTATTGTTGATTTTTTGAGAATATACTGGTTTGTAGCTGGCCAACTGAACACACTTGACTGAAATATGCATGAACTATGAGGCTGGTGGCATAAACACGTCAAGATTCTGTTAAAAATAGCGTGTGAGCACCACTGCAAGCCTGGAATGAGATTCCATGCCTCCAAGACCCAGCCTCCTAAAATATCCATTTAACACTACAATGTTGTTTGCAGGGGGGTTACCCGACACTGAACCCCCGAACAGTCGCCACACAAGCTTGGTTTCAGGAGTTAGATTTCTTCAGCAACTGCAGAACCTTGATCCTACTTGCGTACTGGACTTGAAATATAATTTATATAATATTTTTTTTATTTTTTTTATTAAATTAGAGGCGGTTAAAATTGACACTAATAATTTTACATGATTTTTGATTAGAGGCAGTTTTAACCGCCTCTAACATATTTAAAAAAACAAATTTTAGACTATAAGGGGTTAAAACCGCCTCTAAGTTTTCTGGAAATTGTGAATTTTTTACATTAGATGGGGTTAAAACTTCCTCTAATGTTCCTTGTTTTTTTCTATTAGAGGCACTTTTAACCGCCTCTAATGTTTTCAATATTTAATTTTTCCATATTAGAGGGGCTTTTGACCCCTTCTAAGGAAACAACCGCTAAATTTCACAATACCAGCGCTTAAAATAAACCGCTGCTAATGGAAAGCAGGCGGCCACATTAGCGGAAGTTTTAATAACCGCTGCTAATGACTTTAGAATGGGTTATAACCCCTTCTAATGTAAATAATAACCCCTTCTAATATCAGTATTTTTTTGTAGTAACATGTAATAAACAACTAGGTCATAACACTAGAGAAAGATCTCTCTTATAAGGAAAAAACAATAGAGATTATATATCATAGAGATAAAGTGTTATGACCTAGAACACTCACCTGGTCAATGTTTTGTGGTGAAACCAAAAATTTGAGGAAGCTGCATGGGAACCCGAGGATGTGATGAGGCAGAATAATCCTTAGTTTTTTATATTAGAGTGACAAGATTTTGAGGACAATTTTCTTATAAGGGGGTACAATGTAACACCCTGAGATTTTATGATATATTTTTCTTTAAATAAATTTGAAGTGTTAAATATCTTGATTAAATTATAATATCTATCTTTAAGAAAACTACCTTATACATGCTCTTTTCCATCGAGTGGGAAGTGAAATTATCACTCGTGTGTACGTGTGTACTACCGCCTCTATGTAGCTATACAATTAATTTCCCATAACCATAATTCATGGATAGTTATTATAAAGGTGTTAATGTTTATATATGATATCTATGATATAATAATTCTTTTGTAAATATAATATCATATCTTCCTTCTTACCTTTCCATCCATTGAAAAATGATAATGTCGCTCATGCATACGTGTGTACTACCACCTCCATGAAGTGATATGATTTGTTTTTCATTTAAAATTTATATGGATGATAATAAGAATATATTTAATTAATATATGTGATATATATTGTATAATAATTATGCTATAAAGGTTAATTATATTTTACATTTCTTTCATTCCATCCTTTGAAAAGTGAAAATAATGTTCATGTGTACGTATGGCCTACTGTCTCCATGAACAATGTAATTCATTTTCCTATCTCTACATTTAATGGATGAATTTAAATATGTATATAATGAATATTTATAATATTTATATCATTATTATAAATTTTGAGATTATTTAACCATGATAAATATCAAAGGACCTAAACTACCAAACCAAAAATTACATGAAAAACGAGAGTCAACACTCAGAAAAGGTAATTTTAATAAATAATTATAAATAAACAGGTATTTAAATGTTATAAGTGGATCATATATGATATTATAATTATATATATGGTTCTATTATATATTTATATTTATTTTAAATTTATTTTATAGGATTTTAAAATCACTTATGAATCAAATGGGACCTGAGGTAAGGGTTTATTACACAATTTCATCATTATTCAAGATTCTTTATGCTCAGGTATATAATGGGGGAATTATTTTATTTTTTAATATTAAAAAAATTAATTTATTATACTATAGTTATTTCTATAAATTAAAATCTTTCCATTCATTTTCATCTCATTAAGTACTCAATAGACTGAAATTATATTTTTAAGAAAAACTAACTTTATTTCACTCTTTGGTCGCAAATTGTTTTTCATCCATATCCATTTTTTCTAAAAAAATAAATAATTTTTTTAGTATTATCATATTATTTTTTAAATTAATTTTAACCCATTATTGAATTTTTATAAAAATGTCTTAAAATTAATCTTCTTGTCATTTTCTGAATATGGAACTTTTGGATTTTTATTAAAAATGTGAAAGGAATATTTGTTTTAACATACTCGACAAGAATGGAATTTCCTAACATCATGACCATTAAATATTTTGAAGGTTAATTTAAAAGTTTCCATAATTATTTACAAACAAAATTTTTCTTCTAATATTTTATAAATTTTTAGATTTTGAATAAGTGATTTTAAAATGACACATATGGCAACCCTGCTTTTTATTACCACTTAAAACATGCTTTATTACATAAAACTTCACTTGATACAACAAAGAAGATCGAGAGGTTTAGTGTCTTTGGGGCTTAGGATCATTACATAAAAACTTTAAATATGAAATACAACATCCTTATTGAAAACTTCCTTTACATGACCACTACATTCCTTCGTACTTAGCATTGCATGGGATAACCTGAGGACATGCATAAGAAAAGGGTGAGCTATAAAGCCCAGTAAGGGAGTACATAATGAATAACATGAGGAGTACAATACATGTTAGGCAATAGGCATATCAATAGAGCATAAGAGAGACATGAACATAAAGGCATGATAAAGCATGATAATCATAACATGGAAATGTGGCAACAACACTTAACATTGAATTAGCATGAGCCAAGGCTCATTGCACATGGAGCATGAGTAAACCCTCATTGCACTTGAAGCACGAGTAAACCCTCATTGCACTTGAATTAGCATGAGTCAACACTCATTGCACATGACGTATCATGATACTATACTTTACCCAATGCATTGGAGCGCTATCAGGGCGCACCCTTCTTAAACATTTCATTTCATGCATAAGTGTGCCACATGGATCATAAAACATGGATTCATAAAACATAATCATTTACTCCACGATAAAGGAATGTGGAATTCATATATGAAACTTTACAATCAATAAGTAAACGTGCATAAAGGTGAATACCCTTGATGGAGAAATGGGCATGGTATTCACTACACAATGATATTGGCTTAGAAAATCGGTGTGATTTCGGCAGCGTAACGGCGTGACATAAGAATTCATAAAAAGGCTGATGAGAGAGAAAGGGGGTTCCTCATCATATTTACATGTAATGGACAGTAATAAGGTCATATAGATACATGTCCCAACAATTGAAAAGGAATTTAGATTCATGATACAAAAGTATTTCTTGAATATAGAAGAGGAGAAAATGGTTCCTTTCGGAATTTCGGCATAGTAACGGGTGTACATGGGAGGCATTTAATGAGAGAGAAAGGGGTCTCCCATCATTCAAACAATAAGAGGGAAGTATGGTAGAGGTGCGAAACCATACCCCAACATTCATAAATTAAATTAAAAGGACAATACAACTTAAAGAAAATTGACAAAAAATGAGAAAGGAAGAAAAACCCTTACTTGGAAGTGTGCTTCCAAAGGCTAGAGAGAGGCTTGTGAGAGGCTTCTTGGGAGCTTGGGGCACCTTGAGAGGATTCTAGAGAGAGTAGGGCAGAGTTTGGACGAACTTCAAGGGCTTTGAGTGAGGAGGAAGTGGGAGCTTGGGTGGGTTTATATAGGAAAGGTGAGAGAATTCTTTATTATTTAGGTTTGGGACCCCTTAAATTAAAATAATCCAAACCACAAACCATCCCATGGTATTTGCCCATGGTTTCTGGAAAAGGAAAGAGGGAAACAATATTTTACAAGTCCAAGGTCCGAACTTATTAAAAAATTAGGGTTGCTTATGTGGAGGTGAGTCACACTCCCATGGAAATTAATTTAAAAAGGCAAAGTGTTGAATAAGTCTTGAGGTCTCCATTAATGCTTTGAAAAGTGAGTCAAACAAACCCAAAACCTCATTATTTTAATGATAAAACATATATTGGCCGAACATATGGATTATGGTATTTTATTACATCACCATTGGGTCATTATGATGTCATAAAACACATTATATATATAAATGGTATTTAATTTTTACCCAAAAATTTGACTGTCTCAGAAAATTATGAAAAATTCACCGTTGGATAATTTCGACGTCCTGATTCCAAAAATAATATTTATTTTATCTAAATAATTTTCTAAATATGTGAATTTTCACTTTTAAAATAAAAACCGACATTTATAAAAATTTCACGGGTTTTGACAGAAATGGCCTTCAAACCTTAATAAAAATTTTAATTGCATTCATAAAATTATAAGATCATTTATATTTAATAAAAATTAATTTAATATTAATAATAATATTTTATTAAAATATTATTTAATTCAAAAATCCTTTAATTTAATAAAATATAATTCTTAATTAAATAATAACTAAAAACACCGTTTGTACTTTAAAACTAATTACAATGTATCAAAAATGACTAGAAATTATATTCATTATTATATACAAAAAATAATGTACATGAACATGGTGCTACTTATTTGTTACATAACCCCTTAAAATAGCCGCATAAGACCTAAGGGTAAGGTGTGCGATGGTGACAGACTCTTGGGGTTGCTCGGATAACATCGCTCGAGTGGTAATCACTATCAACTTCCATTTTTCCCGTAGACGATCACGTTCGAGCTTGACTTGATGAAGCTCAGCTTGGGATTGGTCAAGGGCAAAGCCCAAAGACGCCACCTCCTTTCCGAGCTCCGACAAATGGGCTTCGTAAGGGGCAATTCTACTGGATGAGGCCATCGCTTCCTTTGTCTGAGTAGAAAATTGGTTCGTTAAAGCCTTATATTTAAACTACCCAGATGATCACTGTTCAACGGCTATGAAAGTAACGGTCACAAATCTTAACGTTAAACTAAAGAAGTTGACATCATATAAAAACATAAAGAAACATTTAACTGGATCAAGAGGGATTTTCCATTAATGAAATTTTGGGTCGTTACAACATTCCCCCCTTAAGAAATTTCTCCCTCGAAATTTTCCTTTTCCCACACTAAAACAAATGTGGGTAACTTAGCTTCATCATATCCTCCGACTCCCAAGTTGCTTCTTCAAACTTGTGGTTTCTCCACAACACCTTGACGAGGGGCATTGTCTTATTTCGTAGAACTTTTTCTCTACGATCTAAGATCTTCACTGGTTGCTCCTCATAAGAAAGATCGTCTTCTAATTGTACCACCTCAGAAGAGAGTACATGTGAAGGGTCTGGTATGTACTTCCTTAAGAGGGATACATGGAAGACATCATGCACCTTGGCCATAGTAGGTGGAAGTGCTAGTCGATAGGCCACAGCCCCAACACGATCAAGAATCTCGAAGGGGCCGATGTACCTTGGACTTAACTTCCCTTTCTTTCCAAACCTCATGACCTTCTTCCACGGAGATATGCGTAAAAACACCATGTCTCCGACTTTAAATTCAAGGTCTCGTCGACGATTATCTGCATAACTCTTCTGTCGACTTTGGGCTGCCTTGATATGCTGCTGAATGGTTTTCACCTTCTCCACCATTTCTTCGACCATTTCTGGTCCAAGCAGCTTACGTTCACCGACCTCATCCCAACATGCCGGTGTTCTACACCTTTTCCCATACAGGGCTTCATATGGTGCCATTTGGATGCTCGAGTGGAAACTATTATTATAAGAGAACTCAACTAGGGGAAGATTTTGATCCCATCCTCCTTTAAAGTCCATTGAGCACGCTCTCAACATATCCTCAAGTTTTTGGATAGTCCGCTCGGATTGGCCATCAGTTTGAGGATGATAGGCCGTACTGAAGTTCAGTTCAGTATTCAGAGCATGTTGAAGACTCTTCCAAAACTTAGAGGTAAATCTTGGATCTCGGTCCGACACAATAGATAGTGGTACTCCATGCAACCGTACCACTTCCCTGATATATATCCGTGCCAGTTGATCCAAAGAGAAATCCTCTCGAATAGCAATGAAGTGTGCAGTCTTTGTAAGACGATCCACAATAACCCAGATTGCATTGTTGCTTTTGGATGTCCTTGGAAGTCCAGTGACGAAGTCCATGGTGATGTTCTCCCATTTCCATTCTGGTATGGGCAATGGTTGCATCATCCCCTTAGACTTCTGCCTCTCTGCCTTCACTTGCTGACACACCAGGCACTTTGATGTATATTCGGCGATCTCCTTCTTCATATTATCCCACCAAAAGTTTTCTCGGAGATCTCGATACATCTTTGTACTCCCTGGGTGAATAGAGAAATTTGAACTATGTGCATCATCCAAAAGTTCCTTCTTCAGCTCTGAACATGATGGGACACATATTCTTTTCCCAAACCGCACAATTCCTTCTTCATTAACATTAAACTCTGAGGATTTTCCCTTTTTGATAGCTTCCACTTTTTCTTGGATTCTCGCATCATCCCTTTGAGCATCCTTTAACCTTTCCAAAAGAGATGGTTGAGCAATCATTTGTGAAAGGATTGATGATGTTCCCTTCTTTATGATTCCCACGTCCATCTTCATCAAGTCTAAGAAGATTGGATCCTTCTCAATTCTCATCATTGATAGAATTGCTGGATCCTTTCTACTTAGGGCATCCGCCACCTTGTTCGCCTTCCCAGGGTGGTAATGTATTGAACAGTCATAATCCTTTATGAGCTCTATCCATCTTCTCTGGCGCATATTAAGCTCTTTCTGTGTGAATATATATTTAAGACTCTTGTGGTCAGTATATATCTCACATTTCTCCCCATAGAGATAATGCCGCCAGATTTTCAAGGCGAAGATCACCGCCGCCAACTCCAGATCATGCGTTGGATAGTTTCGCTCATGGATTTTCAACTGCCTTGAGGCATAGGATATCACTTTATCATTCTGCATCAGCACACATCCTAATCCCTTCTTCGAAGCATCACTGAATACCACAAAAAGCTCCCCACTTGTGGGTAAAGTGAGCACAGGTGCAGTGATAAGCCTCCTTTTCAACTCCTTGAAGCTTTCTTCGCATTCATCACTCCAAGCAAACTTTACTCCCTTTCGAGTTAGCTTGGTAAGAGGGTTGGACAATCGTGAGAAGTTTCTCACAAATCGTCGATAATATCCAGCTAACCCCAAGAAGCTACGGATATCAGTTACCGATGTTGGCCTCGGCCATCCCTCAATTGCATCTGTTTTGGAGGGGTCCACAGATATCCCATTGCTTGTGATGATATGGCCCAAGAATGAGACCTCCTTCAACCAGAACTCACACTTGCTGTACTTGGCATAGAGCTTCTCCTTGCGCAAAGTCTCCAGTACAGTTCTTAAATGCTCCTCATGGTCCTCCTTGGTTTTGGAGTATATCAGAATATCATCTATAAAGACTACCACAAATTTATCTAGGTAATCTCTAAAGACTCTATTCATCAAGTCCATGAATATTGCTGGAGCATTGGTGAGTCCAAAAGGCATTACTATGAATTCATAGTGCCCGTACCTTGTACGAAAAGCAGTCTTGGGGATATCTTCCTTCTTCACCCTTACTTGATAATATCCCGACCGCAAGTCGACCTTGGAGAAGTATTGAGCTCCACGCAGCTGATCAAACAAGTCATCGATTCTTGGGAGAGGATACTTGTTCTTTATCGTGATTTTGTTAAGTTCACGATAATCGATGCAAAGCCGCATTGACCCATCCTTCTTCTTGACGAAGAGGACTGGTGCACCCCATGGTGATGCACTTGGGCGTATAAACCCTTTATCCAGATTCTCCTGTAGTTGTTTCTTCAGCTCTTCAAGCTCAACAACAGCCATTCTATATGGAGTCTTGGATATTGGTAGCGCCCCAGGTATAAGTTCAATTGAGAACTCAACATCTCTTCTTGGAGGAAGACCAGGAAGTTCCTCGGGAAATACTTCAGCGAATTCCCTCACAATAGGCATTTCTTCAAGGGTGGTTTCTTCCTTGGACTCAATCATCTGAGCCAGATATGCGTGCTCATAAGGAAGTAATATCCATGCTTGAGATGATGGAGCTAAAGGAGATTCATCTTCCTCCTGACACTTGTAAAGAATCGGGGGCCGATTCTCCATATGGAGTGTGATTTCCCTCTCCCGACAATTTATGTTGGCTCTATATAAGGAAAGCCAATCCATGCCAAGAATTGCATCAAATTCCACCAAAGGGAGTATGACGAGGTTCGCCGGGAAATTCAATCCACAGATTATAACAGGGGAGGACTTATACTCATGGGATGCAATGATTGCCCCATTTGCCGTACTCACCGACATCTTTACTTCCATGACTTGTGGTGGTGCAGGGATTATTCTACTAAACTTTTGAGATATAAAATAATGCGTAGAACCTGAATCAAAAAGTACGTTCGCTATTCTTGAATGAATAACTAGCGTACCTGTCACCACTTCGTTGTCGGGGTTCACTTCGGCAGAAGTGATGGCAAAAGCTCTTCCTTGCTGTCTTGGAGGTTGTTGATTGCCTCCGATAACCCTTGGATTAGGGCACTGATTCGCAAAATGACCCGGTTCTTTGCATTTGAAGCATTGAACAACGCGTTGAGGTTCGAACGGAGCGTTCCTCCCCTCCGTCGCAGCCGCGGGTCCTTCTTGCTGACAGTTAACAGCTAGGTGCCCTTCTCTTCCACACTTGAAGCATTTTCTTGTCCCCCTAAGGCAATTTCCAGGGTGCTTCTTTCCACACTTTTGGCAAGTGGGGTGCTGGAATTTCATAGCGCCGTTGGATTTATCCATCGGACCACCAGCATTGAAGTCCACCTTCTGCTTCTTGTCCCCATGATACCCCTGTGATTCTCCGATCTCCATTTCAACCTTAAGGGCACATCGGACAATTTCCTCATAGCTGTCGAAGTCACGGATCGCTAATGCTTTCCGCAAGCTAGGCTTCAGCCCACCAAAGAAGCGGTCAACCTTGCATTCGGGGGTAACGACAAAGCCAGAAGCGTATCGTGCAAGCCTTGTGAAGTTTGCCTCGTACGCTCCCACAGATTCCTCATCTTTCTGCTTGAGGGAAAGGAAGTCCCTTTCCATCTTAAGACGGAGGGTGCGTGGAAAATATTTATCGAAAAACATCTTCCGGAATACCTTCCATTCCAAAGCCTCGATCTCCTCCTCAGGCTTCGTATTTTTGATCAACGTCCACCATTGATCAGCTTCACCCTCCATACGATAAGCCGCCAGGAGAACCTTCTCTTTTTCAGAGCATTGGAGGATGGAGAATATCTTTTCAATGGAGTTGATCCATTGTTCAGCAATCGTGGGATCGGATGATCCACTAAAAGTAGGAGGCCTTTGTCTCATGAAGCTTTCAATAGCGACTTGTTCTTTCTTAGGGGGGGTTGAACGTTCCTCTTGACCAGTGTTTCTATTCAAAACTTGAGTTATCTGAGAGAGAAGCGTGACAAAGTTCGCGATTCCCGCTCCCATTGGATTGGGCATCTCATTGGTACAATCATCACACTAATCTTCACAACGGTTGTTAGCCCGAGTTCTCCTATTACCGGCCATTGGCTGGAATAAAAGGAAAGTTAGGGGTAACACATAAAGGGTAATCCAAAGACAAAAGTTGATGACTTATAAATAAACTTTAATCTCTTCAACTCATGAGTCTATAGGATTCAATCCAGGCTTTTCATGATCTTCCTTCTAACATATATTCTTAGGGGTATTTTTCCCTTAATAAGGGTTCATACTAAGATTGTAAATTTATCAAAACATATCCCCCGGGAGTGTCGTAACCAAGAGTGCAGCAAGGCCCGTTGTCGTGCACCAGTTCCCATTCGAGTCTAGCTCAAAGCGGTGTTTTCGGGTTTTACCCCTAGGATACATCTGTGCCAGAGCCGCCTCTACCTGCTCGTATCCAGACAGGGATGTATTTGTTTGATAAACCACTTACTTAGTATTTACCAAAACTTAGGGATGTTTTTATTATGCTTAGTCTTGTATCTAAGGCTTTACTAGGGTTTCCTAATCCCAAAAATAACTAAACCTATCCTCTGATACCAACTATGGCAACCCTGCTTTTTATTACCACTTAAAACATGCTTTATTACATAAAACTTCACTTGATACAACAAAGAAGATCGAGAGGTTTAGTGTCTTTGGGGCTTAGGATCATTACATAAAAACTTTAAATATGAAATACAACATCCTTATTGAAAACTTCCTTTACATGACCACTACATTCCTTCGTACTTAGCATTGCATGGGATAACCTGAGGACATGCATAAGAAAAGGGTGAGCTATAAAGCCCAGTAAGGGAGTACATAATGAATAACATGAGGAGTAAAATACATGTTAGGCAATAGGCATATCAATAGAGCATAAGAGAGACATGAACATAAAGGCATGATAAAGCATGATAATCATAACATGGAAATGTGGCAACAACACTTAACATTGAATTAGCATGAGCCAAGGCTCATTGCACATGGAGCATGAGTAAACCCTCATTGCACTTGAAGCACGAGTAAACCCTCGTTGCACTTGAATTAGCATGAGTCAACACTCATTGCACATGACGTATCATGATACTATACTTTACCCAATGCATTGGAGCGCTATCAGGGTGCACCCTTCTTAAACATTTCATTTCATGCATAAGTGTGCCACATGGATCATAAAACATGGATTCATAAAACATAATCATTTACTCCACGATAAAGGAATGTGGAATTCATATATGAAACTTTACAATCAATAAGTAAACGTGCATAAAGGTGAATACCCTTGATGGAGAAATGGGCATGGTATTCACTACACAATGATATTGGCTTAGAAAATCGGTGTGATTTCGGCAGCGTAACGGCGTGACATAAGAATTCATAAAAAGGCTGATGAGAGAGAAAGGGGGTTCCTCATCATATTTACATGTAATGGACAGTAATAAGGTCATATAGATACATGTCCCAACAATTGAAAAGGAATTTAGATTCATGATACAAAAGTATTGCTTGAATATAGAAGAGGAGAAAAAGGTTCCTTTCGGAATTTCGGCATAGTAACGGGTGTACATGGGAGGCATTTAATGAGAGAGAAAGGGGTCTCCCATCATTCAAACAATAAGAGGGAAGTATGGTAGAGGTGTGAAACCATACCCCAACATTCATAAATTAAATTAAAAGGACAATACAACTTAAAGAAAATTGACAAAAAATGAGAAAGGAAGAAAAACCCTTACTTGGAAGTGTGCTTCCAAAGGCTAGAGAGAGGCTTGTGAGAGGCTTCTTGGGAGCTTGGGGCACCTTGAGAGGATTCTAGAGAGAGTAGGGCAGAGTTTGGACGAACTTCAAGGGCTTTGAGTGAGGAGGAAGTGGGAGCTTGGGTGGGTTTATATAGGAAAGGTGAGAGAATTCTTTATTATTTAGGTTTGGGACCCCTTAAATTAAAATAATCCAAACCACAAACCATCCCATGGTATTTGCCCATGGTTTCTGGAAAAGGAAAGAGGGAAACAATATTTTACAAGTCCAAGGTCCGAACTTATTAAAAAATTAGGGTTGCTTATGTGGAGGTGAGTCACACTCCCATGGAAATTAATTTAAAAAGGCAAAGTGTTGAATAAGTCTTGAGGTCTCCATTAATGCTTTGAAAAGTGAGTCAAACAAACCCAAAACCTCATTATTTTAATGATAAAACATATATTGGCCGAACATATGGATTATGGTATTTTATTACATCACCATTGGGTCATTATGATGTCATAAAACACATTATATATATAAATGGTATTTAATTTTTACCCAAAAATTTGACTGTCTCAGAAAATTATGAAAAATTCACCGTTGGATAATTTCGACGTCCTGATTCCAAAAAATAATATTTATTTTATCTAAATAATTTTCTAAATATGTGAATTTTCACTTTTAAAATAAAAACCGACATTTATAAAAATTTCACGGGTTTTGACAGAAATGGCCTTCAAACCTTAATAAAAATTTTAATTGCATTCATAAAATTATAAGATCATTTATATTTAATAAAAATTAATTTAATATTAATAATAATATTTTATTAAAATATTATTTAATTCAAAAATCCTTTAATTTAATAAAATATAATTCTTAATTAAATAATAACTAAAAACACCGTTTGTACTTTAAAACTAATTACAATGTATCAAAAATGACTAGAAATTATATTCATTATTATATACAAAAAATAATGTACATGAACATGGTGCTACTTATTTGTTACATAACCCCTTAAAATAGCCGCATAAGACCTAAGGGTAAGGTGTGCGATGGTGACAGACTCTTGGGGTTGCTCGGATAACATCGCTCGAGTGGTAATCTCTATCAACTTCCATTTTTCCCGTAGACGATCACGTTCGAGCTTGACTTGATGAAGCTCAGCTTGGGCTTGGTCAAGGGCAAAGCCCAAAGACGCCACCTCCTTTCCGAGCTCCGACAAATGGGCTTCGTAAGGGGCAATTCTACTGGATGAGGCCATCGCTTCCTTTGTCTGAGTAGAAAATTGGTTCGTTAAAGCCTTATATTTAAACTACCCAGATGATCACTGTTCAACGGCTATGAAAGTAACGGTCACAAATCTTAACGTTAAACTAAAGAAGTTGACATCATATAAAAACATAAAGAAACATTTAACTGGATCAAGAGGGATTTTCCATTAATGAAATTTTGGGTCGTTACAACACAGGTATTTTTCCTCAAGAAATTTTTCAGTGATCTTTTTAAAGTGTTTTCATTCATGTTAACATCCATTATTGAATATTATTATTTTATAAGGATATCATATAATGATATCATAAAACATATTTATCTATATTATTTATAATCCATTTGACTGGGGAAAATACTGGAATTTTGTATGTTAGTTCTTCAAATACATACAGTTATTGATTATTAAGGTATGTTGATTAAGTTGTATTTTTTATTCATATGATGAATTAATTGGAATTTTTAAGTGATGGGTGGGGCTTAGAATTTCATAGACCCTTGATGCATCAGTAGTTCTCATTAGAAAAAACAAGTTGTG
The DNA here is from genome assembly GCA_963277665.1 of Viscum album. Classification (NCBI taxonomy): domain Eukaryota; kingdom Viridiplantae; phylum Streptophyta; class Magnoliopsida; order Santalales; family Viscaceae; genus Viscum; species Viscum album. The sequence goes on from OY728146.1 coordinate 47,959,041, forward strand.
TATTTGACCATGTCCTTAGCTATTTATGTAATATATATTGGCATAAGGCCACGTTAGTAAGTTTAAGATTTTGGATACTATCCATTACATTATTATGAAATCATTCATTGATGTCCATGTGATTATTTTAATAGTTATGATATCTATGGATAAGTTTCAAGATCATATGACTGTTTATATTCCATTATTTTATCATCATTTATTCATGACATATTATTCTACATGCTCAAGTTATTGATTAAATGGCATGTGTTTTTAGTTATTTACCTTGAAATATTACCCATGCCTTATTTATTATATGATATACTACACTGTAGTAATTTCCTTACTGAACATGTGATTTCACCCCTTTATTATGTTTCCATTTTCCCTAAGATCCTAGGATGTTTACTATTAATGATATATAAGGATATTCTAGTGAGAATAATGATGTTCTCAAATAAAATATTTTGTTTTATTTTATATTTTCAAATGTAATCTTAGATTCAAGTGTGTATATATTTTACCAGGACTATTAAACTATTTGGTTTTTTTGGGTGTGAACACTTGTATCCAATTCCAATGTAATAAAGTAACCACTAACATTGGGCTACTAGGGTTTGTTTCTCTATAGTCTCACCCCTCGGTGAAGCACTTGGGTGTATAAACCCTTTATCTAGTTTCTAATGTAGTTTCTTCTTTAGATCTTCAAGTTCAATAGACACCATTCCATATGAAATCTTGGATATGGTCAAATATTTGGGTAAAAGTTTTATTGATAACTCAACCTATTATTTTGGAGGAATATCAAATAATTCTTTGGGAAACTCATTAGTATATTCACTTACAATGCGAATTCCATCAAGGATGATCTTTTCTTTAGTCTCAATCAATTTATCTAGATACTCTTGCTCATAAGGAAATAATATCCATGGTTAAGATGATAATACTAAAATTAAATTCATCATCCTTCTTACACTTGTATAGAATTATAGGGAGATTCATGATTTGGAGGGTGATTTCCCTCTCCCATAAATTTATGTTGGCTCTATACAATTCAAGTCCATACATACCCAAAATAGCATCAAATTCTACTAAAGGGGGTGTCACAAGGGTTACTAAGAAATTTAGAATGAAAATAATGATAAGGTAAAATTTATATGTTTGGGATGAAATAATTGACCCATTTCCATCTCCATCGATAACTCAAATTCCATGTTTTGAGGTGGTATTTGAATAGTTTTACTAAACTTGTATGATATGAAAGAATGTGTCAAACCAAAATAAAATATTACATTCACTATCCTGGAATGAATGAATAGCGTACATTTCTCTACTTCATTATTGGGATCCAACTTAGTAATTTTGATGGAATATGATCACCCTTTATCTCTAGGCCTTGGTTGTTGTTATTTTCAGTTATCATTAACAACTATTTGCTTAGTGCATTGGTTCACATAATGTAATTATTTATTATAGTTGAAACATTGGATAGTAAGATGAGGGTTGACTAGAGCATTCCTTTATTTCATCACATTGGTGGTTTCCCCAATCGGTATTCACTGGTTAAGTGGTCTTCCTTCCCACAACAAAATAATTTCCTTGTCCCCTTCAGGAAATTTTCAATATGATTCTTCCCACACTTTTTACAAGTGGGATATTGTTCATTATTACACCTGTTAGATTTATCCATAACTTCATTCAAATTAAACTCTATTCTCTTATTTATATTTACAAGCCCATGATTCCCTTGAGATTTGATAATCTCTATTTCAACATTGAGGGCACATCGGACAATCTATTCATAGTTGTCAAAGTCTCAAATCGCTAAATATTTTTGTAGATTCAACTTTATCCCAATAAATAAGTGGTTAAATTTTCGTTCAATATCAATGAAAAAGTTTGACACATATCACACAAGTCCTTTGAAGTTTACCTTGTATGCCCTGATGGGTTTATCCTAAATTTTATTAAGGATGAAGAACTACCTCTCTATTTTATATCAGAGAGTTATATGAAAATATTTATTGAAAAAAAAAATTCTGGAATTCGTTTCACTTCATAGATTCGATTTCTACCTTAGGATTCATATTATTGATCAAAATACACCATTAATCATCTTCTCCCTCCATGTGATAAACAGCCAGTGTGACCTTCTCTTTCTCAGAGCATTAAAGAAAAAAATGATATTTTCAATGGAGTTGATCCATTGTTCTATTATTAAGGGATCAAAAGTTCTACTAAAATTCCGAGGACTTTTTCACAACTTACTCTTTCTTAGGGGGGTTTGGGTGTTCCTATTGATTTGTGTTTCTACTAAAAACTTGATTTAATTGAGATATTATTGTAATGAAATTATAAAATCCTAATCCTATCAGGTTGGTTATCTCATTTGAACTGTCATCGCATTTCCCATCACATTATATGTTCACTCAGATCCTTCTATTTCCATCCATTGACTAAAATAAAGGATAATTAGGGATTGTAATTTTTAGACTATTAAACATATAAATGGAAACTATAAACATTGGAGGTATAACCCGTAAATCAAATGTATTCCTTCACCAATGAATTTCTAGGTTTTGATCTAAGTTATCCACGTTCTATTTTATAAAATTAAATTTCCAAGTAATTTGTATTCCCTTCATAATGATTTTTAAAAAAAATACATTACGAACCTAAGAATAACCCTCAATAGTGTCCAGATAGGTGTGCAGTATTAGGAATCTTTTTCATGCACCAAGTGATGATCGAGTTAATACTAAATATTCCCTTTTCAGGGTTATTACCCCTAGATACAACTGTTCCACAACTGCATCCACTTTCTAGTATCTAAACAAGGATGTATTTTACTAGAAATCCAAGAACTCTATACTTTAACAAAATTTAGTAATGTTTTACTATGTTTAGTATTATCCCTATGGTTTTCAGAATGGTTTACTAATCCTAATCTCCAAAAATAACTAGAACTTTCTTTGATACCAACTATGAAAACTCATATATTGTATACACTTAATTTCATGATTTATTATGTAAAGATACACTTAATAAAATCCTAAAATATTAATAGGCCTATTTTCTTTGGGTAATTAGATAGATAGGACAATAATTTAAAAAGGGATACAAATTTATTATTCAAAACACCATAACATTCCCTTAAATTCCATTGATATTATAATACTATGTGAGATAACCTAGGGACGTACATAAGAAAGGGATGAGATATAAATCTTAGTAAGGTAATAATCAAAGAATATTATAATTTAAGGTACTACATATGAGTCAAATGTATAACATAGTGACATAAAAAGTTAATAATAGTTATGATGAACTTTTAAGCATGAAAAAATATGTTAACATAAAGGAATAAAACGAATGTGGAAACAACATAAAACATGAAATCATAAGTACAAGTCAATGCTCACCACTGAGACATAGTAATATAGTGTTCTTAGGCTAACCTCCCAAGCACTATATATACCATCCCAATTTTTCAAAGAGTAAAATATTATTTAAATTTAGTTTAAATATTGCTATGTTTTTCTTTTTTCTTAGGTCATGGTAACCATAACTTTAGGCAAGTCATTTTGTTGTTATTGAAAAGAAAAGTAGTAGTGGGGGTTGGATCCTAGATGTAGAATTGATTCACAATTTGAATTCAACTTGTGACTTGAATTGATCTGGTTAGACCTCACAAATTTATTACAATATTTGAATTCAATGTACGTCGTGAATCTTATTCATCACGTGAAATGGTTTTTCCTGGTAGGAAAAGAGAACCCAAGGAATTATTGACATTAATTCCACTCATGTCATTAATATGTCATGACCTATTTTAAAAAAATGTAGAATCCTCATTTAATCCTAACCCCTCCTTCTTCTCCACAACAACTATGTATGGAGACCTATTATCCCCCCATCTAGTCGTTGAGGTAACTTTCTCATCCATAATTCAATTGAGACACCCTTTGTCTCATTGGATTTCTCTCGGTAATAGATTAATTCTTCTTCCTTCCTTTCTTAGTTTATCCCTCCTTCTTTGGAACTATTTTTGGTGCAACATAATATTCAAAAATTTCAAAGAAGTTTCTTATTTTTTTGAATTCTCTTATTCTACTTAGATTTAAATGATGATAACATATGAGGAGAGTTCTACTAACCTAAGGTAAGTTTTCTAGTTCTTTTTCAAAAAAAATTGATTCTTTATACTTTGTTTCATTGTGTCGTGCACAAGACCTTCCAATAGTGCCTCCTAAATGTTTAATTAACTAAATAAATTGATGATTCCATGTTTACTATAGTCCTAGAAACCCGTAAAATAATTATAGGTTGACCACCTTGATGTGATCCACCCCTAAGGGTGTTCTTTCCTTAAATACCTAAGAGCCTCATTATGTTGAGTTATTTTTGAACTATCCTTTAAGTCATAATTAAATTCCCCTTGTGATAGTGTCATATTTTGAATTGAATCATGGAAAAATGGTGGTCCATATGTAAAGACCCTTACTTCCCTTATTGTGGTTGAATTAACCATATTAAATGACATAGCCAACATGATTAAAAATAATTGTCAAATGGTATGATTTTAATGCTAGATATAAAGTTTCCTTTATAAAAATTTGAGGGAGATACAAGGGTCATGATTTAGGATTCCTTTAATGGGATCATCAAGCTTAATAAATAAAATTTTCTATTTGTTATTTTTGGATCGGGTTATACCAAATACACACAAGAGGGGGGTGAATTTTGTCTTTTAAAAATTCTTCACGAATCGTGATGATGGATGAGTATGTCCTTTTATATTTATCAAGTTTTTTATGCAGCACAAGAGGGGGGTGAATTATGTCTTTTACAAATTCTTCACGAATCGTGATGATGGATGAGTCTGTCCTTTTATATTTATCAAGTTTTTTATGCAGCAGAAAATACACAGTTAAAGAATTCAAGGATGTATATTGGTTTGGGGAATAGAAGACCCCTGGTCCACTCCACCAACGCTCTACTCCACGAGCTTGGTGATTTTTACTATCTGGTCCTCTTATCAACAAACCATCCATATCTGAGTACATGCAGTTGACACCTTTACAAGTTAAGGATAAAAACAGATCCTTCTGGTTCATACATAGAATTGAATACACAACTTATTATGAGAATATAGTTACTCAAAATAAAAAGAGTATTTGTCTTGAAATACATTCTAGTTGTTCTTCACAGTTGCAACAGCAGGCAACTGTCAGTCGATGGATCTTTATCTTTAGAAAGAATAATCTTCATGTAGAATTAGTTCTGAGCCTATCCGATTACAGTAAATCTTGAAATGAATTTAGAAACTTCAACAATAGTAGATTCACAATATATAATCGATGTAGAATCAATGAATCTTCAACGTGTTTCTTATTCTTCAGAAAAACAGAGTTTTTAGTTCCTTGTAATAGTAGATCTGTAAATCTTGAATGTCTCTATAAACTGTAGCAGTTAAAAACTCAAGATCTTGTTATATATTTTCTTGATGATTATCCTCTCTTTGTGTAATATAAAATATCATAGATATATATTAAAAACATTTTCCTTTCAAATTTATATCCAAAAATATCACCTTTAAAATTTTGATATTCAAATGTTTGAATAACAGAGCATTCGTAACTCCCCTGAATATTCTAAATAAAAAGATCCTCTTAAATCGTTCCTTTGAATCAGAAATAAACATCTTTGAATCAGTCAAATATGCACTTTAAATTCTATATTTGAATATAGCTTGAAATCATCCTAATAATCTGCATAAAGACCATTTCTCAATAAAGTCATAATTTAAATCTCTTACGCCAAACATAGGGTTGAACTATATAGCATTCATTCTCAGAACGTAAGGTTCACAACGTAAGGATGATCATCCATTCATCAAAATTAAGGTTAATCGTCCAAAATTTTCTCTTTAACTCTCAAATGTACGGTTTATAATCCATACTTTTATCAGTATCTAAACATAAGGTACATGATCCATAATTTTTTATACAATGTAAGGTTGTTCATAAAAGTAAGGTTGATGAACCATACTTTTGAGAAACAAACATAATGTTCCATACTAATTTATTGTTCTTTATCCATACTTTTCTAATATCCCGAACATAAGTTTCCTTCCCAATGTAGGGTTCTTCTTCCATACTTTTGTTGATAACGTATGATTTCTTAACCATACTTTTTTTGATAACATGTGGTTTCTTAACCATACTTTTCTGATATGCCATAAAGTAAATTATGGATTCTATCCTTACGTTATGCTCTTCAATATAGGGTATGAACAATGTTTCTAGAACATGCTCAAGTGATTTCAGAACACGTAGAGCGTGAATAGTGTTTCTAGAACACACTAATATGCTAAAACTATTTCTGAACGCTTTGTCAAATATTCCACGTGAATTAAATGCTTTAATATTATTCCAAAATAGAGAAATAAAGAATATTAATTTACTAAAACATACTCAAAGTAAAATCATTAGAATAACAAATAAGGGTATTTGTGAACATCAAAATCATCAAAAAGAGATAGAGTATTGTTCTCAACAATCCCCCCTTAATAAAATAGAGTGTTGTTGAAAACAACACTTGCTCAACAATTATAGCACATAGGGAGTGATACATAGGTTCTTTATAGATCACCTTGGACATGATCACTAGGAATATGTATTTATGATTCCCATGAGTGATGCCTAGTTCCCTAGTTGATTACCTTAGACGATATTGGTAGACATTTTACTATAGCATGTCATGAGAGATACCTAGTTCTCATGTGGTACACCAAGGATAAACTCAGAGGGATATGATTTATATCATGTATTGAGTAATACATGGGTCCTTATATAGATTCCTTGGATGAAATCCTATAAAAATGGGTTTATTAGTATACCTAAAGCGATACCTAGGTTCCTTATAAGGAATGACTTGGACATACTTGAGATATCGATACTCTAAAATAAATATGAATTTGCAAATCCAAAGAACATTCTTGGGTTAGGTCAATGATTTATAGTGATCTTGTAATACAAATTAGTTATATTTCCATGATCATATGCCATGAGGGTATTGAAACCCCTCATAAGTAGTGGTAGACACCTTAGACTTATGCCTTGGGTCATAACTATTGTTTTGTATATATTGAAATGCACATATATGTATATATGTATATGATGTATATAAATACATACCTTTATATATATATATGTGAATGTACATGTAGGGATAAATCTTCTTAGATACATCTAACATAGGTCAAAGTAGGTAGTGGCGGTTGGGGGTTCTGTGAGGAACCTGATCTGATATGATTTATTTATTTATTTACTTATTTTATGTCTTACATTTATCACTACCTGCACAATTTTAATTTTATATGAATAGAATATATAGTTCTTGACACCATTTTTGGTGGCCTACTAAGTATATATCACACCTTATTCAGGCCACCAATTGGTGACGAAACAGACCTTAGGGTTGCAGGTGGGGACAAAGGGAGGCATCCAAATTTGGATGTTTGACTTATTATCTAAGGATAGAGTATGGGAGTAAAGGAAAAAGCCTATGTTATTGAATTTAGTGGAGGCAGATTTTGGCCTTTTATTATTTGTATAACATTTGGTATATGTTTATACCTTTGTATCCCATGTGTATTCCCTTTTTATTAGTTCCATGACGTGATCATCATTTTTATATATGACATTGATTTAGATTTCATCTATTGATTATGTTTGGATGATTTATTATTATTATAATACTTATTATTTATTACAGTTTCCAATACATGCTATTATTATATACCATTGTGCTACACTCTGATCATGGGAGTATAGTCTCCCTATTGTACCAGCATAAACCTCTACTGCTAGTCAGTAGCCTCTGGTATATGGGGAGGCACACTTGAGGTTATGTGGATGACTGGGTTTGGTTACTTATGCATGAACTGGGTCCAGGATGCTACACCATTCATGTTATCTCATGAGATAAAAACATTACCTAATACATTACAAGGTTATGTAATTCTAGGCCCACCCATCACTTTTATATCATGTACATACATTTGTGTGACACATAGATTATACAACATAAGAATATATTTCCACACTTTCAATCTTATGATTAAAGAGTGTGGGTTACATACATGGAATTCCCCAATCAATTAAGGATAGGTAAATATAGTTGAATACTCTTGAGTGTAAATAGGGATGGGTATTCATATCACAAAAGTTGAGGATGGAAAATCATGGTATAATTCTGGAAGCATAAAAAGTATACATAAAGGTTCATAGAAGGGTTTAATGAGAGTGAAAGTTTGACTCTCATTACATGTGAAAGATAATGGTAGAAAATTTATCTTCATAAAAACATTAAAACATTAAAAAATAAAAATCAAAAAGTATAATATGAATAAAGTATTTGAATAAAAAGGGGAAGAGAATCCAATACTTGAGAATTTACTTCTAAAAGATTGTGAGAATCTTATTAAGAGTTTGGGAACATCATGGGACGAATTTATAAAGGTATATAGAGAGGAACTATTTGATTAGCAGTTTTTTAGTGAAGATTAATCGGAGGTTGGTTGGGTATTTATAGCTAAATAGATAGAAATTATTTATTAATTTCTAAACTTAGGCTTTTGACTCTATATGATAAAATAATACAAACTAAAAACCTTAACATGTTTTTTTACTATGTTTTCTATCAAAGAATGATGTTATTTAATATTTTATTAGGCGAAGAACTTAACTCTTTAAAATAATACCATTGGTGATGTGGGAGTGATTCATGTTGATAAAGAATTATTTTTTAAACCTTAAATTATAATATAGGTATTTTAGGATTCATTAATGATTTGTAAAATTAATAAAATAACTTCAAAATTAAATTATTTTAAAAGTGAAGTCTATATTTGTTCATGGATTACTTTTATAGAATGTATTACATCAATTTTGGGATATTAGGATTTCATAATACACATCATATATTTATACCTATTAAAGTTTTTACCCAAAAAATCAACTATCTTAAAAATTTGTAAAAAATTCACTATTAGATAATTTCAATGTGATGATTTAAAAATTAATATTTATTTTAAAAAAATAATTTTTAAAATATAATAATTTACAATTTTAAATAAAAAACCTTATTTACTAGAAAATACTAGTTTTTATGATGCAGACAACTTTCTGAGCCTTATAAAAATTATATTAGACTTCATTAAATTATATCTCTCGTTACATCTACCTATAAAGCTACCCATCCTATGAAAAAAAATGAGAAAGTTAGATAATGACTCCTCAATTCTTGCCTCTAGTAGGCCCTAGGTTAGAGACTAGCACAAAAGGTATAAAGAATGGCACACATATGGGAACCTTTTCCCAGAACAGAAAGAAAAGTGGGTTTGGGAGATAGGTTATCAACCACCAAACAACTCCATAACATAAGAAAAGGTAAAATCTACAATAACTCATTATTCATGTAATGTCGTGTGAATGTAAATTAAAGTATCCAAGTAAAACATCGAAGAAAATCCTACGGAAAAAACTCAACAAAAACTCTAATGCCTAAGATATTAATGTCCATCTTAGTCCCCAAATTTCTCCTGGAAACCTAAAAAATAGTTTATATATATATATAGGGTGATAATACATGTATACTCGATAGGATCATACTTAAGGACTCTCATGAAAATTTGGGATGATCATGTTATTTCCCTAGTGAAAAAAAAATAAAATAAACAAGAACCTATTAGGTCAACTAGTTTCTATCCTCACCAAGGATCCCTCTCCAAATAACATATCCAAGTATAGTAAAAAAATATTAATCATATCAATAAAATGGTAACTTACACCACTTTACAACTGGTTATCTTCTCTCGCACCCTTACTTAGTACTTCTTGGGGCTCCCATATCTTTTGTATAGTAATCCATTCTGAAGAAGCATATGTAATCACATCACATCTCACCTAAAGACACCTGGTCCATCACATCACATCTCACCCAAAGACATATGGTCCATCACCTCACATCTCTCCTAAAAAACTTGGTTCATCACATCATATCTTAAGCACTTCTATAACCAGAATGGTAGGTGTTGTGAACATGAAGGACCTTGTTCCCTCGTCCTACAATGAATGAACCCCACTATGAACAACCTCTTCAATCTCATAAAACATCACCACTAGTGAACTTTTGAATTTTTTCTATCACCTCTCGTGAATATATAGAATTCCTAGAAGAGAGAGAAGGGAAGAGGGGGTATCCATCCATCCATCCATCCTAACCATCTAGATTTTGGGAAAAACACCCCCAAAACATTTGGGTTTTGGCATATCGTGCTTGACTTAGGTGGAGTGCATATCATAATGAAAATACAATATATAATAGGCACACAAACAATCCCCACCTATGGGTTCATAACAAGAGTATCATCCCAAGTCACAACATCTCCCCCAAGGCCTCACAACCTCCACTAATTTTTCTTCTAGCTCTAAATACATCACACCACACAAGCATGCCACAAACCCCAAGACAACTTCCACCATTATTTTTATTTTAATCCAATTTCCATATTTCCCTATTACTTCCCAATTTCATTCATCGATCCTATTCTTTTCATATTAACACAACCCATTTCTTTATCTTTTAATTCTTTTAATCTAAAAACCACACATCAATTTCATATTTATCATTTAACCATTTCAATTACCAACCATTTTAGTATCCATTATCATCTTTCCATATTAAAATTTAACATCATAATCCCATTTACCATTCATTATTTCCATACCTAACCATTTCCATATTAATAGGATTTCCATTTCTTGAATTTCATAGCTATCGGTCATTAACCATGCCAATTCGTACTTTTATCAACAATTCCAATATTAATTCTATATTCCCTCATCACACATCACCACCACAGCCCCATAAATCAAAATTAACAAAAAAACCACACCCATAATTCTAGTCATTACACACACCATCACATTAATCAATTTCATGTGAAAGGGGAAATTCAAAAAATTATTTCATAAAGAAAAATATTAATTTCAACTTGCAATAATAATTTTACTTCAATTATTTAGTTTCTATATCATCAAATTGTAACCCAACATGAAATTTAACATTTTTATTTTAAATAAATATAAACAATATTAATTATCTTTATGAGATAATCACTTCCTATTTCTAATATAATATTTCAATTGTCTAAAATAACACACCATGAGATAATAATAATAATAATAACTCTTTATGCATGTGATAATATTTTATAGGGAATAAAATAAATAAAACATGAATAAATTGGTAAAATAAAGGTTAAAATCCTTATCCCCTTCAATTTCATATTTAATCCAATAAATTATCTTCAATAGAAAAACTCTTACCATCAATCCCAAAGGAATCAAAAGCATGATCATATCACATATTCATAGAAATAAGATAGAACTCAGATCCCCTTCCTGGTATTTTTCCCTTGTAAAAACTTTTTGGAAAAGGTATAGAGGATAGAGGAAGAGGGTATGCACACAACTAGTAGCAATAGGATCCACGAAAAATTTGAATAATACTTCACAAACTCAAACATTGAGGTTTTGGGTCACTAGAACTAAAGAGAAACAAGGTGGAACTCAAATGAGAGAAATAAACTAATTTTTAACATTCATAGATATCCCTCCTCAGATACTTCATCAAATTTCCATTTATTCCCTATTTAATTTTCCCAATGATTTATTTAAATATCGGGACTTAATTGTGGATTGATTAAAATATCTTAATGTCAAAAGCATTTAAATCCATGATTTTATTAATTTAAAAATGTTGAAATGGTTTCTGGGGGGGGTTAATGGTTCAATAGGAAGAATAAAACCAAAATAAATGGAGTAAAAATGTTACCCATATACAGGTTAGGGGTTCTGCGTAAGGGTGACTTATTTTACCCTTTTTTGATGTTATGGAAGGGCTCGTGTAAGGGTAGCTTGAGCTTACTCTTACACATGCTTTGAAATTTACACCTTGCTAATATTCATAGTAGGTGGTATATATAAGGGTAACTTGTTTTACTCTTACGAAGCATTATTTCAATGCTCATGTAAGGGTATCCTGATCTTACCCTAATGAAACCTTTATAAAAATAGCCTTACTCAAATGTGAGGAACAACCTACTTTACGCAATTCATGGGAGATATAGGTTACCCTTGTGCATCTCAAGGAAACCACTACTTACCCTAACAAAAATAATAGAAAAATTCATGTGCCCTTATGCACCCCATTAGAAATAGGTGTTACCCTTATGCAGAAGCATGGTCATGCATAAGGGTGAGAATAAACTTAAAAATTCTTAATTTCCATTTACAAAAACTTATAAATAATTAATAAAATAATTTATATCACTTCAAAAATCCAAAAAACATTTCTAAAACATTATAATAACCTTGAAAACATTCAAATTAAATTCAAAATAAACTTTTAAATCTTTTAAATTAGTCCCATAATTTTTAAAACCATTTTAAAACTATTTTATAAATTGCAAAATCCTTTTTAAAAAACTTTTAAAATTTATAAAATTTATCTCGAATAACCAAACACCCCAAAATGGTAAATTATGGCTTGGAAATATTCTAGACCTTTAAATTATATACCTCTCAAAAAAATTATCATCCCTAAGATTTAAAACAAAACTATGAGGGAGATAAAATGAAGGGGAGATAATTTAACTACCCTGAGATATACCTCTCAAGGATCCTGCTATATTTGGAATATAACAACTATAAATACAATATCTCATGGGAGTAACGTCTCAAAAAATAACTAGGCCACATATATATCCATAAAAAACGTAGAAATAAATAAATAACAATCAAATAGTTATTAAAAAATAGCACATTAGAAGGGAACATCTTTATAAATATCCTATTTACATAGAAATTCTAGAAATTTATGTAGGAGAATAAAATATTACATCCAAAACTTAAATATATTCAGTTAGGAATGATATTAAATGAAATTATATACATTCTATAGACTCATTTATCATGATAGAAAATTTAAATTCATGAAATTCAAAACTTATCATGTTTAACATTTCCTGAACAAAGTAGATTAGCATGCTTACATAATAATTTATTATCTTATATATACTATTTAAAACAATTCATTAAATCATTTCATTTAAGAAGATCAAAAATTAATCATTCTTTTCAAATGATTCTTTAATTTCAATAAATTTATCACAAAATTTCATTCTAAAACAAGTTATATTCCAAAGAATACTGATAAAATCTTTCCCACTGAGTCGCTTCACTTTAAGAAAATCTGGTAGTTCAAAAAGTCATTTTCAATGAAAACCCTTCTAAATACTTCCCATAATAAGGTATTTATCAAGGCGTATTTGTGAAAACACTTTCCAAACATTTTAAAATTTTTATTTTTAAATAAATTCAAATTTTATAAAATATTTTTTACATATTATTTAGGAAAACTTGTTTCCATCATTTTTTCCCCAAGTCAGAATAACTAAATTTAATTACACAACATGAAGGTAAGTTCTAGGGATAACATACTCAAAATAAATTTGTATATTAAATGAAAATATCATTACTAATTAAACAAATAAGCTAACCAAAAGGTTAACTAATTTAAATCACAATACATCACAGGATTTAATTTATCCAATTACTATTTTCATTTATATCTCAAAAATGTATTTATATCAAATTACTTTGATATTTATTTGAAACTTAAAATATCAACATCATGATATCTAACCCATTATATTTAATATGACTCCCAAAATATCTTACATAAAAGTAAAGGTTACTTACATTCATCTAGTGTTTTGTTTAACTTACACAGCTCTACCATGCTCTTTATTAAGTAAATATCAACATATAACATTAAAATTGGAGAACCCAATTTAACATATGACATGAATCACAAAAAATACATTAGGTTGGAAAAATACAACTTATCTATATGTATAATTTTTTAAGTTCCCTAAAAAAACATTATTTATCTAGAGCACACTCACATAAAAACTAGAAAAGGTTCAACATTCTAATATCCATTTTCCATTAGCGCATTCTATTACTTCCAAGAGTTTATCATGACATTTCTCAACCAAAATAATCCCTTATATCAACATATGTAGAGTTACTACAAGAATAAAATTCAAAGAAACTCATCCACCACACCATGATATTGTCCTCTTTGGGTGGAACTGACTCGCTAGTGCTGCTTTAAAATGTTTCATAATATAACTCATTCTGATGTAGGAAAGTTTTTCCCTGTATTTATATAATTGAATTCATAACACATTCCACTAACATAAGATCAATAAAAACAAACCCAACCAATCGAATATTAGTCAAACACTTATATCACTTCATTCATAATAATTTAAGTGTGGCAAAAAAAGCGCATCTTTATCAATTTCAAGATTTTCCGAACAAAAATTTTATTTTATTACTTAATTTAAGTGATTAACATTTTTATGTGAGGTGTTTGATTACATCAACACAACACATAGTCATAGCAAGGGTATATGTTATCAAAAGTAAGAAACACCATCTCATAGATCACACAATTTTTCACATTAAGAAATATAAATGGATTGTGGATTAAACTTCATTATAGAACATATTCTTAAACAACCCTTAAAAATTAATTTTATAATTCAGTAATATATTTTAATCAAGTCATATAAACACATATATGAAATAATAAACAATGGAACCATAAACAATACTCAACGTTTCCAAAGTCATTTCTAGGAAAACACCATGCCTTTTATTTAAATAGCTCTAATATACAACCAAGTTAAAGAAAAAAAATTGTACATGAATTTTCTCTTGCATCATGATTAACATTCCTAAACAGAACATTCCAGGATCATATTGTTACTAAGGAAACACACTTAAAACTTCATATAAAAAAATTTACATGATAGGTTCTTGTTCTCAATTTAAACACCCCATTACAACATGATTTCAAAATTTTCAAAATAAAACATTCTCTCATATCAAAAAATTAAAATTACACCGGTTTTATTACTATGTGTATTGCTTATCATAATCAAACTAAACATTATTTTAAAAAAATCATTATTTAGGAATACGTGCTTATATACTGCAATAAGGGTTACATGATTTTACTTATATATTTAAATATATCATGATTAGTACATAACATGATTTTATATTCTTAATATGAAATATTATTCATGTTATACATACTCAAAATTCATAAACTATAATTGTCATAGTTACTAAAAAATATTTTCAACATTAGGCATACTCCCCATAATAACCTACTTATGGATTAACATGTGAGGAAAAGTTATTTTAGCACTAAAAATCCTTATTAGTCATAAAAAATAATAATTTCAATCATTTAAACACTTATAAGTCTTAATAAGGTACCACAAATAATGCTTATCATTTTCCAAGGATTTAAAATAAACAATTTATATCATTAAAATAAATTCATATCATGTGTAGGCTATATGTAACATGAGCAGTAGGGAAAATCATAGAATTACATTCACATTTTGATGTTATATAACATAAATAATATAGAATAACAAGTTTCTAACCATGATTTGGAAATGAACTAGATTTTTTGTTTTGTAAAAATTTTATATTATTAAAATTATCACTAATTATTATTACCATTTTATAAAAAATCAGAAATGAATTTCACAAGAATTTCCAACCTAACACATTATTAGAACATGTGATTATATTAATACTAAAAAACTACAATCATTCTAAAAGGAATGTGAGAGTTATTTTAGTCAAAGTTTGTAAATCTTCATATGAAATAGTGATAATCATGATGCTAATTTTTTCAGAAAATTCAAAATCAAATTGTCAAAAAACAAGTTTTACAATAAGCCCATAACACATGCTTATTATAAATTACAAATGGAAATCAATGCATGGCATATTAAATCACATGGAAACCAAAATAATCCTAAGCATGGTTTTTAAAAACAATATTTTTAGTATTGTAGTATGAAATATACTCAAGTTAATATGATTCATAAGGGTTTTCAAAATTCAATAGGTATTCAAAACAAAATACACTAATAATGATTCAATAATAATTTTAAAAATTATCAAAATAGGTAATCATGCTATGAATTTTAACAATGGAAAAAAATTAATTCATTAAGAATCATGGCATAACATGCAAGGAAACAAAACATTCAAGTCTTAACAAGGTTTTAAACAAATATATTCAGCAAGTTAATCACCATTTTACTCTTTCATTTTAGATTATAATATTAATTTAGAAAACAATAACAAATTATTAGCAACCAAATCATGGGAACAGTCATAGAAACACATAAAATTTCATGATTTATTTAATTAAAGTACTTAAATTCTCAAAAACACCTCTTCAATTAACAATATAAATAAATCATGATGCATGTACCTCTCCTGGGTCTCTACTATATAAGAAGCATCACCTCATTGGGTTGTTAAGTATGCTCAAAGTCCTTACATCAGATCACTGGTGGACCTAAAATCCCATGTCCTAGCTAGTATCATTATCCTATGTCACACACCAAGGTTGATTGGAACTTTTTCCCCACTAACCCATGCAATCCTCATAGTGAAAACTATAAACTATATCTTATCTCTCAACCTAAACCTCTGACACCACTTTTTCATGACAACCTCCCTCCAAAGATACCCCTCCAAGGCTGGTAAAGGAGAAAAGGAGATAATGACCCCTGAGTTTCGCCTCCAGTAGACCCCGGGTTGGTGACTAGAACCTAAGGTGTAAAAAAGATCACACATATGGGAAGCATTACTCTATATAGAAATAAAAATAGGATTGGGAGATAGGTTATTAATACTTAGATTTCATGCATGTTTTTTATATTAAAATACATTACTTTTGTAATTTAAATTTTTAATTATTTCAAGTATGTATAATGATTTTTTAATCCATGTAAAGATACACTAATCAATTAAAAAAAGTAAAATGATCTGAAAATTTGATATTTTAATCGTGAGAAGGCTTTCCATGATATAGGATGTACATGGGATGATTTCAGGGCTCATACTTAAAGAATCTGGTTGAAATGAAGACTAACGCACTAGAAAATTTCCATTAATGTCATGAATAGTATTCACTATGGAACCAAACTCATGTTGTAAATTTTGACTTGATAAAAACTCAATTATAAGGAAAGATTAAAAATTCTTGGTGTGACACTCTATGTCACACAATGAATCATGTGACTGAGAAAAAAATTCATTATCAATCTTCAAATTAAATTCTTTTGATTTTTATTTTGACCCAATTCCATCATTTACCCCTAAAATTTAATTTGGAATAAATAAAAATCATTTTAATATTGAATTAAACCCACCAAAAGCATTAATATATGCCTACAAATTCAAGGATCATACACTATTGTGAAATATTCCTTGAATATGAGAGATCCAGACCGATGTGAGGTGCTACCACTGGGATTGGAGGTTGATGTTTCTATGATAGTTTTTTTATTTTCTTACCCCATCATGACTAGAATAAGGGGGTAAAACTTGTACAAAGAAATTAAAATTAAGGGTTATGGGTTTTATGGAGGTATTTTATTTTTGAATGCAATTCATTTGGGTCTTTTGTTGCAGCCCTAAATTCTAAATTATCTTCTTTACATTATTCATGCATTACCATAGTGTGATTACTAAGGGAGTGATACTATTAATGAATTTACTAGTGGATAACTCTCACCATGTTCATTGGTTGGGTTCTCTTCTATGTTTAGACATGTTTCTAAGTTACCAAACCATTGAAAGAACTAAATAAACATGACCATTGAAAAAAAGTGGAATTAGGTGATTTGGGGATTATTTTCTATGATTATTATATTCACATGGACTTGGTTCTACCAACTTATTTTTTCTAATTAATTAATTTGTTCCTTAATTAATAATTAACCTATATTTTAAATTACCGGGCAAATTTTATATTTTCCTGAACTTCAAACCATCACCATTCTCTCTTTAGAATTAAAGTAGATTATATTTCTTTCACAAAATAGTTTAGGTACTTAATATTAAATTAGTATTTTATCCAACCCTATCTCTATGGGTTTGACCTCGGACTTTCACTTCCTATAATATCTTGTAGTTCAGTGATTTATTTATTTATTTATTTTAAATTTATAATTTGGATAACCCTATGAGAATCAATGACATCAATGGGGATATCAAAATTTTTGTATGATTTTCAAAGATAGATAAAGAGATTATTCTAGTTTAAT
This sequence comes from Viscum album, assembly GCA_963277665.1. Classification (NCBI taxonomy): domain Eukaryota; kingdom Viridiplantae; phylum Streptophyta; class Magnoliopsida; order Santalales; family Viscaceae; genus Viscum; species Viscum album. Next base: position 47,977,312 of record OY728146.1, read on the forward strand.
AATTCTGAAAAAGACTTTTCTCATCTCATTATGTTTTTTAATTTTATCATAGGCAGTTTAATTTATTATTTTTATCACTTTTACACACTATGGTAATTTTTGTTGTAATGGAAGGGATGTAAAACATTTTGACTACCAAAGATAGGTTCTCCTTCCTTCAAAAGGATTTAACACGGTAACTAAAAGAACATAAAATGATGAACAGAAAATCAGAAAATTTCTTTCAAATATACCCGAGCGAGGATATGGTAGCACTCCAAATACTAGAATAAAATTTTGAAGAGGTCTTTCATGACAAAAGAATAATAGTCGGTGAAGAAAAGGTAAGAATCACTTGTAAACCTAATTTTGTTCCTATACACAATTACCTTGACTTTACAAGTTCAAATGACAAAGGAAAACTAATATCTTACTAATAAAATCAAGTTTCCCAATAAAACATTTAGGGAACATTAGTGAGAAGAATAAGAATAGGAAGAAGGAACCTTAGATGCTAGTTGTTTACAAAGATTACTTACAAAACTGGGATCGTAGCTAAAGGAAAAATAAAACGAAGAAGAAAATATGGTTTCCTTGTTTACAACTATCAGACTCCTCATGTTTTAATAATGTTTTAATGATCAAAAATCTTGTACATCCTATAAATCTTGTTAATCCTATTTAATCTATCTCAAATAATTTGTATAGATGATTGGTTTCTTTATGATTCAAATAAACTTTTTCAACTAGATCATGTTAATCCTAAACCATGATTGATTATTGTAACTGATGTTTATCTTTGTTCTATAATGATTTCTTATATGAATGATTATGTATAATTCATTATTTGAATATTACTACTTAAGTATATATACAAATATTTGGATAATTCTGAGAAACCGTGAGTTTGAAACTGGTTCTATTTTTCTGAAAAAGGACCCAGAAACTGTGACTCAGACACCATGACTCAAACATCGTGACTCAGACATCGTGACCCAAACACCGTGACCCAGACAATGTGACCCAGACACTGTGACCAATTTCAGATCTCATGATGTCTGTGACACTGGTTCTATGCTACCATCACTAATACACCGTTCAAAGTTTGGAAAAGCATCCAACATTGTGATTCTAACAACACGTCTGTGCTACTGGTTCCTAATCTTAACACAATTATGCCATTATAACTGTCTCACCACTCAAAGGCAATGAAGAATACACTATTTTTTGGTGACACCATTTCCAAGTGATATTGTTTCTAGATAGACTATGACACTATTCTTTAATTTTTTTTTCATTTTCAATTTAATTTCTAATGGTCATATTTGGTTCATTTAAAGGCACTGACATAATTAATGTTTCATTGTAGACATGTCACCTGATAGTATGAGGTACGAGGTGTAGAATACATGCATCCTGTCTGCCCCAAAATGTGAACCCATAATTAAAAAGGAAGATAAGCTGAGCTGCACATATACATAGAAGGAGAGCAGCAGACGCACGAGCATTTTTTTAGAAGAGTGAACTGATACATTCAACAAGATACAACTGAAGAAAACATGAAGAACTCTCGATCCAAAGGATGTACTAGTGTAGATCAGAATCAAAATCATCTTTGTAGTACCAACTCCACAAAGAACATGAGCTAGATCTAACTAGAAACCAGAGCACCAGACTTGTGATACTCTATTTCTCACAAGAGGACTCGATACTTTCATATGCTTTATCCTACAAGTCCAGAGTTGCATAGAATAACACTTAGATCAATTCTAACCTTATATCATCATCTTTTCTCTATTGTGTACCATTTTTATATTTTGAGAAGTGTGTGTGTGTGTCTTTATTAAAACACACATTGTCTCTTGCACTAAACTGAAGGATACAAGATATCCTTCCTCTCATGTCTTTCTATAGTTGTTTACTCCCATGGATAAGTTTGGAAGAGTTCCTCATGTGACTGGGTAGTTTATAACACCGAAGAACCATGTAATAGGTCATGTGACCTGGATAGTTTTGTGCACTATTGTTTACCCTGATCCAGGATGTGGATCAAATTTATTAATATAAATTGCTTGGTAGCAGGTGATCACCAAGTGGAGTGGATTAGGTCTCAGCTTGAAACTGAACCACTTGTTTTATCCACTGTGTCTTTGAATTTAGTTTTTTTCTACTTTACTATATATTTCAGAAAACACTAGATTTTACATTGATAGTTAGTCATGGATAGAATTTGTAATTATTTTTCCTTATTATAATATCTTCAAAAGTAGTATCAATAATTCATATTGATATTACTAAGAATTAATCAATCTTATGAGAGGTTATTTGAATAATCAAAATTTTATAACCGTATTACCTTGATTAACTGGACTGTATTCATTTTTATTAGGGAACCTTTTTAACAAAACTTTTTAACATAAATTTTAATAGATACTCAATTCACCCCCCCCCCCCCCCTCTTGAGTACTCTACTCTAACCAAAAATTGGTATTAGAGGGATTTTTATTACTATTAAGACTCTATTTTAAAATTTGTTCAATTGTGATTTTAGTTGTACTTTAAAGATATTAAAATTTTTATTAATTCTAAATTTATATCTATTTAAAATTATTTATTTATTCTGGAAAATATACTAGAAGGTTATTAAACAAACATACCACCATTATTCAATGGAACTAATTGTGCCCAATGGAAAATTAAAATAAAATGCATTTAGAAAGTATGGGATTTGAACTTTTGTCTTAAATTGTAGATGAATATAAAATTCCTGCTAATGATAGAATTACTTGGGATGACCCAACTAAGAATGCCTACAATAATAATTGAAATTCCATGAATGCTTTATACTGCTCTTTAGAACATGAGGAATTTAAGATAATTTCTGCATGTAAAACTACTCATGAAATTTGGGATACATTGTCTGTTTCACATGAAGGAACTTCTAGTGTTAAAGAAATGAGACTCAATACTTATACTATTAAATATGATAACTTTAAAATTAAACCTGATGAGCCTACTTCTGACATGTATCTCAGGTTCAACAAAATTGTCAACACAATGATTTCTCTTGGAAGAGAAGTCACTACCAAAGAACAAATCATGAGGATTCTCAAATTCCTACCTGATAGATGGAGAGGAACTTTTGTCTCTTTTAGAGATTCATGTGACATCATCAAATTACCTGTCAAATAACTCATTAGAAAACTAATTATGTAAGAATAGGAGATGAAAGTAAACATGGAAGATGTCACGACCCGTCCTCGGGGCCCGTGCCGTGACTACCCCAAGCCCGCCTTCCATAGGCCAGGGGCTGGTGACTAGCACCAAGGCATAAATCCCGATAAAAAGGGAAGGCATTGCCTTTGTAAAGTAAACAAGCACCACAGAGTAAGCAAGTGGAAAAAGTAAACACTAAGTAAAAACTGTTACAACAGTAAGTGCGGAAAAGTAAAGGGGGCCGGAAATACAAGCCCAACTGTAAAGTACAACTAAAAGGGGAAAAATAGCAACTGAAAGGAAAAGCCGCAGCGTCGAGCTGTCCTCTGGAAGTCCCATCTGAAGAGTGAGTACAGATAGCCTCCACAGCTCCTCGGTCCAGTCGTCCGCTCCGAGTACACCCCACCCAGTGGTCCACCTCCAGGTACTGTCCTGCTCCGCAAGCCTCCACCGCGATCAGCGCTGTCCGTCGTCTGCAACCAACACAACATAGTGTGGGCATAGCCCGTGCAGTGGTGAGTATAAGCTACTCAGTAGGGACCCCGAGACCCCCGAAGGTCTCCCAGAATCCACAAAGGATAAACCACAAAGGAAAGATACAATCACGAAGTAAAATCTGACATGTCTTAGGTATATGCCCATACATATACCTAAGTCATCAATTCTCGCTCGGCTCCAACATCCGAGCTCAAGTACAACCCAGTCCACACAGGAAAGGAAAACGTAAATCCACACAGGATAGCACAACACAGTCCACAAAGGAAAGAAAAACGTAAATCCACACAGGATAGCACAACACAATCCACAATGGAAAGAAAACAGGGTTTCATCTCACATAGGTATACTTCTAGTATGACGATAGAGATTATCAGGTATTTCCACTGATTCATCTAACTCATCGAGCCCACAAAGGATCGATAGGTACTGACCCCCGCAATTACCCACAAAGGATCGATCATGAAGTTAAACCCAAAGCTATTGGTAAACTCCTTCTCCATTAAGTAGAGTGGTTATGCCGCTACAACCAAGCGCTTCCCTCTCACCTTGGACTGGTGTAGTACTCCACCTAATGACTAATGTGGGCCTGCTGCTATAACCAAGCGCTTCCCACCATGGGTCTGCTGCTACAACCAAGCGCTCCCCCTCATAGCCTCTAGAGGTACTCCTTCTGTTGAGTACCACGGGTCAGCCGCTACAACCAAGCGCTCCTCCGCTGTGGGTCTGCCGCTACAACCAAGCGCTCCCCTGTGCTGCTACAACCAAGCGCTCCTCCATCATGGGTCTGCCGCTACAGCCAAGCGCTCCCCCTCATAGCCTCCAGAGGTACTCCTTCTATTGAGTACCGAGGGTTTGCCGCTACAACCAAGCGCTCCTCCGCCGTGGGTCTGCCGCTACAACCAGGCGCCCCCCACTGGGCTATCCGTAACACACCGAGTCGTTTGATCAGCAGTCGTCAAGTCTCAACTGGCTCTAGGTTTTCCGGACACAGCATGCTCCTTCCGGGAGGGTCCACTCCAGGAGCTAAGAGGTCGATGCATCAACTGACATGTAGTCCGGAGTTGACGTATCCCAAGATGTACCGTAGTGGTCACTGCCGAAAACACGGAGGATTCCCATACTGTTTTCATCGTCATCGTAGTCGAATCCACTAAGGATCTTTGTACAGTCTTCGTCGTCATAGTAGCAGTTGCAGCCAGCTTTAGGGTTCCCGCACACAGCAAGCTCGTTCGGGAGGGTCCGCTCCACGAGCCGAGAGGCTGATACATCAACTGACACATAGTACAGAGTTGATGTATCCAAAAGTTCTGTATCGTCAACAGGAACTCAACGTCGCAGACGGCGTGTCAATCGGACGCCCGGTCTAAGAGTTATTGGCTTTTTCGTCCCAGGGGCCCAGTTGGTTTTTAAGGAAAAACCAACCCAACCGTACTCCACCTGCGTCCAAACCTTGGGTGGAGTAAGCCAAAAGATCCGTCTCACTTAGAGGAATTCAACAAAGACGACAGCACATCAATCGGACGTCTGAAGCTCAAGATATGAGTGTTTCTGCTCCGAGGGCCCGGTTGGTTTCGTGTACGAACCAACCCGGCCGAACCCAAAGTATTCTGAAACCTTGAGTGTGATATACCGAAACTACCGTCTCGATCCAAGTATCGCATCGCCGCTTACGGCGCGTCGTTCGGAGGCCCGTAGCTCAAGTTATAATCAAAAGACCGAAAAGGTCCGGAAACGGGGGGTCTGGGCCCGGACCGACCCGGCCCAACCCCCCTGGGTTGGCCCAAACCGGGTTGACCCGACCCGGGTCTGGGTCCGAACTGGTTTGGCATGACCCGGCCTGGCAGGGCGGCCCAGCCCGGCCTAGGCGCGACCCGGCCGGCGGGTCGACTCGGCTCGGCTCGGCTCGGCCGAGCGGCTGAGCAAAGGGAGCCGCGAGGCGTGCTGACCCCGCGGGAAGAGAAGCTGAGCGCTTGGTTGTAGCGGTAGACCAACAGCGGAGGAGCGCTTGGTTGTAGCGGCAGACCCGTGGTACTCAATAGAAGGAGTACCTCTGGAGGCTATGAGGGGGAGCGCTTGGTTGTAGCGGCAGACCCACGACGGAGGAGCGCTTGGTTGTAGCAGCACGGGGGAGTCCTTGGTTGTAGCGGCAGACCCACAGCGGAGGAGCGCTTGGTTGTAGTGGCTGACCCATGGTACTCAACAGATGGAGTACCTCTAGAGGCTATGAGGGGGAGTGCTTGGTTGTAGTGGCAGACCCATGGTGGGAAGCGCTTGGTTGTAGCAGCAGGCCCACAGTACTCGTTAGGTGGATTACTACAGCAGTCCAAGGTGAGAGGGAAGCGGGTCCCGGTGGAGATCGAGGATCGACAGGAGTGGCTCCTACGTGGATGGTCGATTCCTCTAGTGCGCATCAGATGGCAGCACAGGAACCTCCAGGAGAGCACTTGGGAGCGGGAGGCTCAGATGCGTGCTCAGTACCCACATTTGTTTCTCTAGTTTATGATGTATCTTTACGGGGACGTAAAGCCCTGTGGTGGGAGTGATGTAAAGACCCGTAAAATTTCAATGAAATTTTTTTCTTAATTTTCTTTGTAATTTTACAAAAACGCAGTTTCTTACGGCACCTGATTCCGAGGCCCGGTGTGCCCGGAATCATTTTCTGAAGATTGGCTCGGGTACGTTCAGTGAACGAACGAGCGGGTTTTTCTAACTTTTGAACTGGTGCTCGGAATCAAATTCCGAGGGCACCGATGGAATCGCAGTGCCGGTATTTTCTTAGAAATGCCTCTTCCGGAGTTGCATTTTCTCGGGTGTGGTTTTTAAATTTTTGGGGTTAAGTTAAGAAATAAAATAAAGTGTGCGACAACTTTATTTTTATTTCACTTAAAGCCACTTGAAAGCCACTTAAAGCGGCTTAAGCTGAGTTGAAGCGGATAGGGTGCAAATCAAAATATCCTACCCTCTTGGTAGGATATTTGTGAGGTGGGGCCCATACGAGCCCCACCATTTCTTTTCCGCTAAGTAACGCACCCGCGAAAACCCCTATTAAACGAAAGTCAACTGATGCGTTTTCTAAATTCTTAATGCCCCTATTAATTGGGCGGTTTATTCATTGAAATTAATTCTATGAATTAATGGGTCGTTACTTAGTTTTTTTTCTCTTTGTTGGCATGTTAATAAAATAAGGCCAACCCACCTTCTTATCTGGATGTTGTGTTAAACCTTTGGAAAATCTCTTCATCCTCCTTCGCGAAGAACACGAAGAACACGAAGAATGAAAAGAATGCGAAGGACGCCGGCCTCCGATGAAAAGGGCAACGAAGAACACCGAGCCCTCGGAGATCGACGACGTGACGCTGAGTACCGCGACGCCGACGCTTCTTCCGTGACGATCCATCCCCACGACAATCTTCGATGGACATCTTGTGGTAGGGGATTGCGGTCCTTTTAGTTCTTTGTGGATTATAAAATCAACATGGATTTGATTGTTATAATTAAATCTGTATGTCCTTGATCCTCGGAGTACGTCGACGCGACGCCGTATACCGCGACGACGCGAAGCCCTTATGCGACGCGACGATCATCTCCTACCGCGACGGTCATTTTCGCAACGAACTCGCGTCCGACAACGACAAAGGTAGGGGTCGTTTTTATAATGATTTTACCTATGCTTGTTTTTCTCCGAGGCAAGAACGCGGACCAACCAATTAATAAGTTAGTCCGCGGATCTTTATTGCGGGACGTGGTTTATCAATTGCTGGGATTTATGGTCTTGTTTCAAACCGCTAACGCGGTGGGTGCGGACCAAAGAACAAGTCCGAACCCACCGCCCCTTTGTTCTTGGTGTGCGGAATGGAAGACGACAACAAAACGGGTCGCAGACACGATTTGTTGATTCCGTAGTGAAGAACGGGACCCGGGAGGAGTTACGGCGTAGACGGAAATGGAATCGGACCACCGGAGCAACTCCGGTGGCCCGCAGACTCCACCGGCGGCGCCGGTAGCCGAAGGCAGCGGCGCCCTGGCGCGACCGCACGAGTCCGGTGAGACACGGGATGTGGCTCTGCCGCGTCCGCTGACCAAGCGCGGCCCCACGCTGGCTATCCGTAACACACTGAGTCGTTCGATCAGCAGTCGTCAAGTCTCAACCGGCTCTAGGGTTTCCGCACACAGCATGCTCGTTCCGGGAGGGTCCACTCCACGAGCTAAGAGGTCAATGCATCAACTGACATGTAGTCCGGAGTTAACGTATCCCAAGATGTACCGTAGTGGTCACTTCCGAAAACACGGATGATTCCCGTACTGTTTTCATCATCGTCGCAGTCGAATCCACTGAGGATCTTTTTACAGTTGTCGTCGTCACAGTAGCAGTTTCAGCAAGCTCTAGGGTTCCTGCACACAGCAAGCTCGTTCGGGAGGGTCCGCTGCACGAGCCGAGAGGCTGATACATCAACTGACACATAGTCCAGAGTTGATGTATCCAAAAGTTTTGTATCGTCAACAGGAACTCAACGTCGCAGACGGCGTGTCAATCGGACGCCTGGTCTGAGAGTTATTGACTTTTTCGTCCCAGGGGCCCGGTTGGTTTTTAAGGAAAAACCAACCCGACCGTACTCCACCTGCGTCCAAACCTTGGGCGGAGTAAGCCAAAAGATTCGTCTCACTTAGAGGAATTCAACAAAGTCGACAGCACGTCAATCGGACGTCCAAAGCTCAAGATATGTGCATTTCTGCTCCGAGGGCCCGGTTGGTTTCGTGTACGAACCAACCCGGCTGAACCCAAAGTATTCCGAAACCTTGAGTGTGATATACCAAAACGACCGGCTCGATCCAAGGATCGCATCGCCGCTGATAGCGCGTCGTTCAGAGGCCCGTAGCTCAAGTTATGAGCAAAAGACCGAAAAGGTCCGGAAACGGGGGGTCTGGGCCAGGACCGACCCGGGCCGACCCGACCCGGGTCCAACCCGGTTTGGCGCGACCCGGCCCGGCCCGGACTGGGCGCGACCCGGCTGGCGGGTCGGCTCGGCTCGGCCGAGCGGCCGAGCAAAGGGAGCTGCGGGGCATGTTGTCCCCACGGGAAGAGAAGTCGCGGCCCCGTGTGGGGCCGCGCTTGGTCAGGGGATGCGGAAGAGCCACGTCCCATGTCTCGCCGGACCCGCGCGGTCGCGGGTCTGGTCGGCCACCGCCAGTGGAGTCTTCGGGCCACCGGAGTTGCTCCGGTGGTTCGATTCCATTTCTGTCTGCACCGTAGCTCCTCCCGGGTCCCGTTCTTCACTGCGGAATCAACAAATCGTCTTTGCGACCCGTTTTGTCATCGTCCTCCGTTCCGCACACCAAGAACAAAGGGGCAGTGGGTTTGGACTTGTTTGTTGGTCCGCACCCACCGCGTTAGCGGTTTGAAACAAGACCATAAATCCTAGAAATTGATAAACCACGTCGCACAATAACGATCCGCGGACTAACTTGTTAATTGGTTGGTCCGCATTCTTGCCTCGGAGAAAAACAAGCATAGTTAAAATCATTATAAAAACGACCCCTACCTTCATCGTCGTCGGATGCGAGTTCACCGCAGAAATGACCGTCGCGGTAGGAGATGATCGTCGCGTCGCGGAAGGGCATCGCGTCGTCGCGGTATACGGCGTCGCGTCAATGAAATCTGAGGATCAAGGACATACAGATTTAATTATAACAATCAAATCCATGTTGATGTTATAATCCACAAAGAATTAAAAGGACCGCAATCCCCTACCTCAAGATGCCGATCAAATATTGTCGCGGGGATAGACCATCGCGGAAGAAGCATCGGCATCGCGGTACTCGGCGTCGCGTCATTGATCTCCGAGGGCTCGGTGTTCTTCATTGCCCTTTTCGTCAGAGGCCGGCGTCCTTCGCGTTCTTCGCGTTCTTCGCGAAGGAGGATGAAGATATTTTCCAAAGGTTTAACACAACATCCAGATAAGAAGGTGGGTTGGCCTTATTTTATTAACATGCCAACAAAGAGATAAACAAACTAAGTAATGACCCATTAATTCATAGAATTAATTTCAACAAATAAACTGCCCAATTAATAGGGGCATTAAGAATTTAGAAAACACGTCAGTTGACTTTCATTTGATAGGGGTTTTCGCGGGTGCGTTACTTAGCGGAAAAGAAACGGTGGGGCTCGTGCGGGCCCCACCTCACAAATATCCTACCAAGAGGGTAGGATATTTTGATTTGCACCCTATCCACTTCAACTCAGCTTAAGTAGCTTTAAGTGGCTTTCAAGTGGATTTAAGTGAAATAAAAATAAAGTTGTCGCACACTTTATTTTATTTCTTAACTTAACCCCCAAAATTTAAAAACCACACCCGAGCAAACGCAACTCCGGAAGAGGCGTTTCTAAGAAAATACCGGCGCTGCGATTCCATCGGTGCCCTCTGAATTCGATTCCGAGCACCAGTTCAAAATTTAGAAAAACACGCTCGTTCGTTCACTGAACGTACCCGAGCCAAACTTCAGAAAATGACTCTGGGCACACCGGGCCTCGGAATCAGGTGCCGTCAGAAACTGCGTTCTTGTAAAATTCCAAAGAAAATTAAGAAAAAAATTTACTTGAAATTTTACGAGTATTTATAGAAGATGAGGATGAACCCAAAAGAAAATGTGTGGCATTCAATACCACCACCTCTAAGCACAAAGAAAAGGAGAAACTGAAAGTCTCTGTAGAAATTTTCAGTGGTGAACAATCATCACCTGACAGTGATGAGGAGATGGCTCAATTATCTAAAAGGTTTAATAAATTTTACAAAAAGAAGAATTTTTTCATAAATCCAAACTTCAAAGGAAGATATGATGAAAAGGGAAGCTGGAAGAAATATTGGGAAATAATTGACAATTCTGATGAGATAGTATGTTATGAATGTAAGCGAAGGGGACATGTAAAGGCTAACTATACCAAGATCAACTATAAAAAATCTGAGGAAAAAGGTAGAAAGTATAAAAAGGAAATGAAGGAAACTTAGATTTCCTCTGAGGATAGTTCAAGTGACTCAGAATCTTCACATGATGAACAGGCTAACAAATCCAATGTGTGTTTCATGACAAACACATTTGAGGTAACACTGGAATCTCCCATACACAATTACTATTATTCTGGAGATGAAAGTGATTTTGAAAATATGTCTAATAAAGAAATGTTTGATTATTTCAATATTCTTAAAGAGACATGTAATAAACTAAAATATAAATACACGTCTTTAAAGAAATAATATGCTCTTACCTCAACATTTAAATTTGAACTTACTGTAGAAAGAGAGAAAAATGTTCAATTACTCAAAGAAAACAATGAGCTAAAGCTATCTAATGATCAATTGAAAAAGGACCTTTAAGTGTTCATTAATGGTAAAGATACCTTGGTACAAATTCTAGGTAAAAAGATTTCCCCTAAATACACTACTGGTATTGGCTATCAACCTGGTAAAAGAAATTTTGGAAGAACCAATTTTGTTTCTAAATCTAGAACATACAGCTTTACTCCTAGTTCTGAAAAACATTATACTAGTTCAAATTATGATATAATCTCTACTGTTTCAAGATTTTATGGACCAAATATTGTTTATTTTTCAAGAACTTTACATAATTCTTATAGGAAACCTATAAGGCATATGTAGAGACCCGTATCTTGACGTACATTGACATTACATTACTTTTGCGGAATACTTAGTACATTACAAAAACACACACACAAGGACCGTAATAGTTTAGTGTCTTTGGAAACTCGGACTATAATCTTCTAATCGTGGTGAAAGATATTCAAAATCTCCCATAAAGATCTTCCTTTTTTTTACCTAAAACCTTTCTTTATATCCTGGGGAAAATAAAACATAAAAGGGTGAGCTCAAATTCTCAGTAAGGGTAAACAAAATAAATATCAATCACATCATATTCATAAGAACATAACATTTTGGAAATCATAACCTGCAAAAGAAAGCATAATTTCATAATCATGGGATAAATCATGGCAGTGAAAAAGTAATCCCAATAATCATAACTTAAAACATGAAACTTTGTGGCATACACACATAATCATAGAGAATCATTTCTTGTTAGTCAAGACTAATTGCCAAGACTATCTTAGTGGACAAAGTCCCTTTCTGAATCGAGTAACCCTCGTTTCAGTCCTGTTTCACTGAACCGGTATAACCTACCGTTCCAGCCCTGTCTATCTCATGAGATATAAAATCTTTACCCAATGCATTGGAGGGAGATATAGGTCCCACCCATCTTATAATGAATCCTTTCTTATGTGTGCCACATAATCATAAATCATAATTCATCGCATAACCCATGTAATAAAAATGGGATTCTTGAAACATCATGACATCATAAATCAATTCATATAAGATAATGGAATTCATAAAAATAATTCCATCACAACATGATCAAATCAATGTAATAATAGGGATAAAAATAGAACCCTTTATTATCTTAGATGGAAAATAATTTTAATAAAACACTTGAACTTCATTCTTGAGGAAAATATCCTTTCTTCTTCAAAAACATTTTTCCTTTCATAACTTGTCATACAACTTTAAAATAAAAGAAGTTGATTAAAAATAAACTTGAAAACTTGTAAAGGAAGCTTCTTGGAAATAATGTTTTAAAAATCCATTCAAGCCGTATAAGTTAAAAAAAACATTCTTCGTACTTTTGTCGGAAAAGTCAAAAAGTACCTCGTACGACAAAAGATTCCTTTCATACATATTACTAAAAACTCACTGAAGGGTAAAAATGGATTTAAACAATTGTAGGTGGATGGAAATAATATTACATATTGATGAAACATGGATGTGGATGATAAAATACACCCCAGTGAATACTTACGAATAAACAATCTCGGATAAAAATGAGATTGTGATATTTCCCTTACCTTAGGTCCGATTTGCTTTGTACGTGTCCGAAGCTCCTGTATAATGGTTTAAATAATGTCATTGACTTATTACAGAATCATATTCATTGTTATGATATCATATATGGTTCACTTATGACATTATATTACCCGTTCTTTTGTAAATTCCATGTTAAAGAAGCGTTTTGGGTAAAATCGTTTCTTTTATCGTAGGTGTTTTGACTTGTTGTTCTTGACATTATTATTACTTATATCATGATTTACATACTTCCAGAATATAAAATATGATTTATATATCATATATATTCAGTATATATATATATATATAATAGATAGATAAATGAAATGAAAAACACCGTTCATGGAGACGGTAGTCCGTACGTACGCATGAACGTTGTTTTCCTTTCCCTATTGTCTTGAATGGAAGTAAGTAGATGAAATACATATATATATATACATAAATCCAGTAGCTTTATAATGTCATATATTTCATTATTATTTCTTATATATACTTTATAATCATTCTTAAATGGTTAACATGGAGAATGAATCTCATCGCGTCGTGGAGACGGTATTCCGTACGTACGCACGAGCGATGATATCATTTCCATAAATATTGAATTGAATTGGAGTGGATTATACAATATATCAGAATCAATATGATGTTTTAATAACTATGTATAGTTATTCTTTACACCATTATACCCATCCATGTAAGGTGGTGGTGGAAAATAGATTACACCACGGCGTGGAGACGGTATTCCGTACGTACGCACGCGCGGTGATTTATTTTTCCGTAGGATAGATAGATGGTGAAATAGGGTTGTTTCATACTTATAATAACATATCAGTATATGAGTGATACTGATGTTATTACTTCATAATGAAACAACCTAAGAAGAAGAAGTGGAAGAAGAAATAAAGATGAAAGAATTGGTAACGGTAATTACCTCTTCTTTGAAGCGCCTTTTGGAGACCTCCTCTTAGGGAACTAAAATTGGTCTTTGAGGAAGACCAGAACCTCTAGGATGTTTCTAGGGAAGTGGAGAAGAGATTTTGGCAGGGGTTGGCCGAGCTTGAGTGCTCAAATTGGTGTGAGGAGGAGGGGGAGGAGGTGTCCTTTTATAAGGGAGGAGAGGGGCACCTTAGGAATATCTCAAAATATTATTTTATATTAAAGTCAAAATCGGTTTATAATGGTTCCAAAGGGTCTTATTTCGAAGCTAAAGTGAGGATGGGTCTAAATCCTATCAACCAATAGGATTTAGACAAGTTTAGGTTCTTATTTTAACCTTATCAATTAGATTTAACTCTAAGTTAAATAATTTAACTTTTACCGTGTCTTTTTGTTTTCTTTCACTATATGGTTAATACACTTACTATAACATGCCAAACGAACCCCAAATTGTTTATTATTAATATATATATCCTTATCTAAGTCATTTTGCCGAACCTTAGATTTTTAGGAATAAAATAACAATTAATAATATAATATTTTATTTAAAAACTATTTTGTGTCAATTTTGACACTATTTGATATATGATTTTTGTGAAAGTCATAAAAGAATTTTATGTTCAAACCAAGTTTATTAAATCAACACTAATATATCATAGTAACCTAGAAAATTAGTGGAATTCATAAAAAGTCTCAAATTACATTCATTTGAGAATTTATAACATCAATTAATGTAATATTTCCTTAAAAGGGTAATTACTGCATCATCGTTGTGTCATAAATAAATTAATTTATTTAAAGTCTAAAAATTATAAATAAAATATCATTATATAGGAAATCTTTTTATATTTCTAATTAATATTTATAGTCGAATTTATCTTATGTATAACCCCATATTAAAAAATTTTTAGTGAATAAACTTTGATTTTAACTCTTTTAACTCTTCTTTGAATTAAATAATAATAAATGTCCTAATCTAATCCAAGTGGGCCTAAATGATAATATTTTACACTTAAGGTTGTTTTTGGTCTAGATACACTTGTCCAATAGAATTAGGACATGTGTTAGAGTAATATTAATATCATTCTTACCCTTAATTACCCTATTTACTTTTAACCGTGGTAAATAAAAGTAAAAAGTTACTATTCACCAAAAATTATTTTCATCTCATTGAACCACATTTTACTTACTGACATCAACCGTGTCTCTCGGATTTTTGAAATTCCATTCACAGAAGCGGTAAAATTAAGTTTTATTAAAAATTCAGTTTTTTAACTACCACTTAGTAGTTTCACTATTCATCAAAAAATGAAGGTTTTCAGAAAAATGCCAAAATTTCATCCTAAGCTATATTTCATATTCCGAATTCAAAAATGAAATCTGTTTTAACAAATTCATAACATAGAAGTTTCATTAATTAATTTTATAATTAAATCCCGCTGTTAAAATAAATAGCGTGTTTTTAGGAAACAAAATATATCAAAAAATTGACACTTGATTATGTCTGGTTTAAATGTGAAATTACAACCAATGACCAACATTGTATTAAATTGTAAAAATATATTCTAAATATACTTTAAAACCACTCAAATTAATAATTTATCTCTATTAATTATTTCGATTAAAAAAGTTGTTTTTAATTATAATTTAGTAATTTTCACTATTCATCAGAATATGGAAGTTATCCGAAATGTACCAAAATTTCACCTTAGGCTAAATTCGATACTACGAATCCAAAAATGAAGTCCATTTTGAGAGCTAAAATTTCTAAAATTTAAAAATTGGTTATTACTATTCTTAACGGCTAGTTTTAATAATATCTTAATAGCATATCGTTGTTTAGCGAAACTTGGTGTTGCGTACAACACACGCTATCGTGGAAGGTCGCGATTGCGTGTAATGGAAGGAAAGTCAAGGATGCATGTTGTGAAAGATCCTTTTGGTGTATCATACAACACAATACAGTAATAAAATTAAAAAGAATATTTTTCATAAAATCTTGGGCTGTTACATTCTACCCCCCTTAAAATGAATTTCGCCCTCGAAATTCGTCGTGGTTATAAATGGTTTACTATTCGAAAGTTTCTTTAATAGAAACCCACATCGTAAAAAGAAATACCAAAACATGGCTTTAAAAACTAAAGTATGAAATGTAACGATTACCCAAAAAAACTAATCACTGGGTTTCCACATAGGTGAAAATATGGATATGGAAGAGAAATCTAACCATCATGTTCTGGTGGAGAGTGGTAGAGAACATGGATATGGAAATGCCAATAATCACAAATCCATAAATTTGTGACGATCTAAGGTACCATCTGATTCATCAGGTATAAGATCACTAGGAAAACATTTTTGGTTTTCAAGATCATTTCCCTAAAGTTGAAAATTTGAATTGGAATAAATAATTTCTTTATTTTGGTACAATCTCACTATTGTTCGTGCCTAGAACAATTTCCACTTCATCTCTTAAATAAATGAAGTTGAATTTGTTATTCGTGAAGTGTTAGCAGATCATGTGATAGAATGACGGGTCATTCCATCTGTCTCAAACAAAAGGTTAGCAAAAATTATATACATAAGTCGATCTATAGTGAGATTAATCACATATGGTTCCTAAAATGGACTTATACTTCATATATAATACTTATTAATATAATAAAACTAGTTTCTACTAAACAGGGACTTCCTGTAGGCCAGTGGTAGGCGATAAAGGCCAGTCGCACTTCGGTTGTGGGTTCGATTCCCACAGCCTTGTCCGAAGCGATGGGCTGTCGCCCATCCTGCAGGTTGTCCTTTTTCTAAAACTACATTACTATAACATCCTATCAATAATATCAAAAGAATAACTTCTTTAGGCTTATCCATAATACTGCAGTCCACTTTCATAACATAGTGAAAATGATTACCAGAGATTTAATACCATCGTTGATCCCCATATATCATAAGATATATCTTGTTGGACATATTCCAAACATTCAAAGGCCTTAATCTTGTACTCTCTTGAATACCCATTGAACCTTAGTGAAAACTTGAATGCAGTTAAAAGTTAACACTTTCCACATACCAAAATCCCCAAAATTCTATATACTCAAACCATGATATCACTTAGTCCTTATATCAATCATGAGCTCATGAATACTGTTAAACATTTCGTTTTCTCATTTTCCCTTCATTATGCGCATAATATCTCAATCACTTTGAATACCACCTTAGACCAATACATAAATATTCCAATATTCCATGATACAACATTATTTTGGAATCCCATTACATAAAAACTTAATCATTCCACCACATCGTTGTCATATTCAACATTGCCAATAGTGATCGCATGTGACTTCCCTTTGTCCTTTGCCTTAAGCGGTTGCTCATGTCGATCATCACTAACCCTTGGATTAGGGCATTTATTGGAATAATGTCTCATCTCCTTGCACTTGAATCATTGAAGTGTTGGTTGTGCGTTCTCTGCAGTGTTTGCTTTATTCACTTCATTAGAATCCCTTTTTCCATTACTTCGACACTCAGCTGCTCGATGACCTTCTTTTCCACACTTAAAACATTTTCTAGTCCCTTTAAGACAATCTCCACCATGCTTCTTTCCACACTTTGTGCATAAGGAAACATTCATCTTCTTTTCACCATTATTCTGAGATTTCTCCTTGAACTCCATCTTTCGTTTCTTGTCAAAACCATGAGATGGATATGTAACACCAACTTCCATTTCTACCTTGATAGCACAACGCACAATTTCTTCATAGCTACTGAAGTCTCTTATAGCTAATGCCCTTCGAAGACTTGGTTTTAAGCCACTGAAAAATCGATCAACTTTACTTTCAGGTTGGATGATAATGCCAGATGCATACCTTGCAAGTCTTGTAAAATTCGCTTCGTATATACCAACAGATTCATCATCCTTTTGCTTTAGTTCAAGAAACTCCTTCTCCATCTTCGTTCAAAGAATACGAGGGAAGTACTTACTGAAAAACAAGTTCTTGAACTCGTCCCATTCCATGGAATCAATTTCATCTCTTTGCCTCGTATTCTTGATAAGATTCCACCATTGATCAGCTTCACCTTCCAAACGATATACTGCTAAGATGACTTTATCATGTTCAGAACATTGAAGAACTGAAAATATCTTTTCAGTAGTACTAATCCATTGTTCAGCAACTAATGGATCAGTAGACCCACTGAAAGAAGGCGGAAGCTGCCTCATGAAGGATTCAACAGAATGTTGCTCCTTCCTTTGCTCGTTTGGAAGTCCTGCATGATTCATAGCTTGAGAAAGTTGTGTGAGCATGGCTACAAGATTTTGCATTCCAGCTCCCATATCGTTTGGTTGCTTAGGGGTACAATCATTTCATTGTCCATTTCATTGATCAACACGGTTCCTTCGGGTTCCAGCCATCATCTAAAACTCCAAAAGAATAGTGTGAGAGGCAAAAATCATGCTAGGGAAAACAACATAATAAAGGGGTAGTACCCTCAATATCTAACATCTTAGGTTAAATTCTAAGATCGTTATAGAAATTCTAGGAATATAACCTATACGTATACTTAACCTTAGATACATCCCTAGACATACCTTAGAAATATCTCTAGGGATCTCACTAACGTTTTCGCATCCTAGTTTCCAAAGGTTGACTAAACCTTTCCTCTGATACCAACTGTAGAGACCCGTATCTTGACGTACATTTACATTACATTACTTTTGCGGAATACTTAGTACATTACAAAAACACACACACAAGGACCGTAATAGTTTAGTGTCTTTGGAAACTCGGACTATAATCTTCTAATCGTGGTGAAAGATCTTCAAAATCTCCCATAAAGATCTTCCTTTTTTTTACCTAAAACCTTTCTTTATATCCTGGGGAAAAGAAAACATAAAAGGGTGAGCTCAAATGCTCAGTAAGGGTAAACAAAATAAATATCAATCACATCATATTCATAAGAACATAACATTTTGGAAATCATAACCTGCAAAAGAGAGCATAATTTCATAATCATGGGATAAATCATGGCAGTGAAAAAGTAATCCCAATAATCATAACTTAAAACATGAAACTTTGTGGCATACACACATAATCATAGAGAATCATTTCTTGTTAGTCAAGACTAATTTCCAAGACTATCTTAGTGGACAAAGTCCCTTTCTGAATTGAGTAACCCTCGTTTCAGTCCTGTTTCACTGAACCGGTATAACCTACCGTTCCAGCCCTGTCTATCTCATGAGATATAAAATCTTTACCCAATGCATTGGAGAGAGATATAGGTCCCACCCATCTTATAATGAATCCTTTCTTATGTGTGCCACATAATCATAAATCATAATTCATCGCATAACCCATGTAATAAAAATGGGATTCTTGAAACATCATGACATCATAAATCAATTCATATAAGATAATGGAATTCATAAAAATAATTCCATCACAACATGATCAAATCAATGTAATAATAGGGATAAAAACAGAACCCTTTATTATCTTAGATGGAAAATAATTTTAATAAAACACTTGAACTTCATTCTTGAGGAAAATATCCTTTCTTCTTCAAAAACATTTTTCCTTTCATAACATGTCATACAACTTTAAAATAAAAGAAGTTGATTAAAAATAAACTTGAAAACTTGTAAAGGAAGCTTCTTGGAAATAATGTTTTAAAAATCCATTCAAGCCGTATAATTTGAAAAAAACATTCTTCGTACTTTTGTCGGAAAAGTCAAAAAGTACCTCGTACGACAAAAGATTCTTTTCATACATATTACTAAAAACTCACCGAAGGGTAAAAATGGATTTAAAAAATTGTAGGTGGATGGAAATAATATTACATATTGATGAAACATGGATGTGGATGATAAAATACACCCCAGTGAATACTTACGAATAAACAATCTCGGATAAAAATGAGATTGTGATATTTCCCTTACCTTAGGTCCGATTTGCTTTGTACGTGTCCGAAGCTCCTGTATAATGGTTTAAATAATGTCATTGACTTATTACAGAATCATATTCATTGTTATTATATCATATATGGTTCACTTATGACATTATATTACCCGTTCTTTTGTAAATTCCATGTTAAAGAAGCGTTTTGGGTAAAATCGTTTCTTTTATCGTAGGTGTTTTGACTTGTTGTTCTTGACATTATTATTACTTATATCATGATTTAATTAATTCCAGAATATAAAATATGATTTATATATCATATATATTCAGTATATATATATATATATAATAGATAGATAAATGAAATGAAAAACACCGTTCATGGAGACGGTAGTCCGTACGTACGCATGAACGCTGTTTTCCTTTCCCTATTGTCTTGAATGGAAGTAAGTAGATGACATACATATATATATATACATAAATCCAGTAGCTTTATAATGTCATATATTTCATTATTATTTCTTATATATACTTTATAATCATTCTTAAATGGTTAACATGGAGAATGAATCTCATCGCGTCGTGGAGACGGTATTCCGTACGTACGCACGAGCGATGATATCATTTCCATAAATATTGAATTGAATTGGAGTGGATTATACAATATATCAGAATCAATATTATGTTTTAATAACTATGTATAGTTATTCTTTATACCATTATACCCATCCATGTAAGGTGGTGGTGGAAAATAGATTACACCACGGCGTGGAGACGGTATTCCGTACGTACGCACGCGCGGTGATTTCTTTTTCCGTAGGATAGATTGATGGTGAAATAGGGTTGTTTCATACTTATAATAACATATCAGTATATGAGTGATACTTATGTTATTACTTCATAATGAAACAACCTAAGAAGAAGAAGTGGAAGAAGAAATAAAGATGAAAGAATTGGTAACGGTAATTACCTCTTCTTTGAAGCGCCTTTTGGAGACCTCCTCTTAGGGAACTAAAATTGGTCTTTGAGGAAGACCAGAACCTCTAGGATGTTTCTAGGGAAGTGGAGAAGATATTTTTGCAGGGGTTGGCCGAGCTTGAGTGCTCAAATTGGTGTGAGGAGGAGGGGGAGGAGGTGTCCTTTTATAAGGGAGGAGATGGGCACCTTAGGAATATCTCAAAATATTATTTTATATTAAAGTCAAAATCGGTTTATAATGGTTCCAAATGGTCTTATTTAGAAGCTAAAGTGAGGATGGGTCGAAATCCTATCAACCAATAGGATTTAGACAAGTTTAGGTTCTTATTTTAACCTTATCAATTAGATTTAACTCTAAGTTAAATAATTTAACTTTTACCGTGTCTTTTTGTTTTCTTTCACTATATGGTTAATACACTTACTATAACATGCCAAACGAACCCCAAATTGTTTATTATTAATATATATATCCTTATCTAAGTAATTTGGCCGAACCTTAGATTTTTAGGAATAAAATAACAATTAATAATATAATATTTGATTTAAAAACTATTTTGTGTCAATTTTGACACTATTTGATATATGATTTTTGTGAAAGTCATAACAGAATTATATGTTCAAACAAAGTTTATTAAATCAACACTAATATATCATAGTAACCTAGAAAATTAGTGTAATTCATAAAAAGTCTCAAATTACATTCATTTGAGAATTTATAACATCAATTAATGTAATATTTCCTTAAAAGGGTAATTACTGCATCATCGTTGTGTCATAAATAAATTAATTTATTTAAAGTCTCAAAATTATAAATAAAATATCATTATATAGGAAATCTGTTTAGCTTTCTAATGAATATTTATAGTCTAATTTATCTTATGTATAACCCCATATTAAAAATGTTTTAGTGAATAAACTTTGATTTTAACTCTTTTAACTCTTCTTTGAATTAAATAATAATAAATGTCCTAATCTAATCCAAGTGGGCCTAAATGATAATATTTTACACTTAAGGTTGTTTTTGGTCAAGATACACTTGTACAATAGAATTAGGACATGTGTTAGGGTAATATTAATATCATTCTTACCCTTAATTACCCTATTTACTTTTAACCGTGGTAAATAAAAGTAAAAAGTTACTATTCACCAAAAATTATTTTCATCTCATTGAACCACATTTTACTTACTGACATCAACCGTGTCTCTCGGATTTTTGAAATTCCATTCACAGAAGCGGTAAAATTAAGTTTTATGAAAAATTCAGTTTTTTAACTACCACTTAGTAGTTTCACTATTCATCAAAAAATGAAGGTTTTCAGAAAAATGCCAAAATTTCATCCTAAGCTATATTTCATATTCCGAATTCAAAAATGAAATCTGTTTTAACAAATTCATAACATAGAAGTTGCATTAATTAATTTTATAATTAAATCCCGCTGTTAAAATAAATAGCGTGTTTTTAGGAAACAAAATATATCAAAAAATTGACACTTGATTATGTCTGGTTTAAATGTGAAATTACAACCAATGACCAACATTGTATTAAATTGTAAAAATATATTCTAAATATACTTTAAAACCACTCAAATTAATAATTTATCTCTATTAATTATTTCGATTAAAAAAGTTGTTTTTAATTATAATTTAGTAATTTTCACTATTCATCAGAATATGGAAGTTATCCGAAATGTACCAAAATTTCACCTTAGGCTAAATTCGATACTCCGAATCCAAAAATGAAGTCCATTTTGAGAGCTAAAATTTCTAAAATTTAAAAAGTGGTTATTACTATTCTTAACGGCTAGTTTTAATAATATCTTAATAGCATATCGTTGTTTAGCGAAACTTGGTGTTGCGTACAACACACGCTATCGTGGAAGGTCGCGATTGCGTGTAATGGAAGGAAAGTCAAGGATGCATGTTGTGAAAGATCCTTTTGGTGTATCATACAACACAATACAGTAATAAAATTAAAAAGAATATTTTTCATAAAATCTTGGGCTGTTACAGCATATGTGGGTTCCTAAAGCACTAGTCACTAATATTACTAGACCCAAAAAATATGGCTACCAAAGTCTATTTTTATTTGACTATTTTGTAGGGAAATTTTTTAAAGAGATCATGTAACAGCTTAGGGCACTTGGGTAGTGGGTGTTTAAGACACATGACAAGAGACAATTCATGCTTCAAGAACTTAATAGAAATCGATGGTGGACATGTCACCTTTGGTGACAATGCCAAAGGAAAAATCATTGGCCTTGGTCAAATCGGTAACTCTAACTTAGTTTTAATTTCCAAAGTACTTTTTTTAATGCAATGAAATATAATATTCTTATTATTTTATAATTATGTGATGATGGATTTCATGTTAAATTTGAAAATGATTCTTTCAATGTTTTTAATTCTAAAAATGAATTAGTTTTTTCTGTGTTGAGAAAATAAAATGTATACTCTGTTAACATGGATTTCTTAGTTTCTCAAAATGATTCATGTTTAAGCGTATTTCACAAATAATCATGGAATTGGCATAGAATACTAGTACACTATAATATTCACTCCCTTAGAAAGACAACTAGAAAAATTTTAGTCAAAGACCTACCCAAACTTAAGTTTCCAAATAATAAAGTGTTTAATCCTTGTCAAAAGGGAAAGTAACACAAACTTTCCTTCAAACTAAATAAATAAGTGTCAAATTCTCAACCTCTAGAGTTGGTTCACATGGATTTGTTTGGACCATCTATATTTTTTGGTTTAAATGGGAAGAATTATTTTTAGGTTCTTGTAGATGACTTTTCTAGATATACTTGGGCTTTCTTTTTGGATCAAAAAAGTGAAGTCTGCTCTCATTTCACCAAATATAAAAAAGGTGTAGAAACCCTTAGTGGACTTAGAATTAAATCCTTAATAATTGATCATGGTCGTGAGTTTGAAAATAAAGAGTTTCAATCATTTTTCTCAAAAAATGGATATAATAATAATTTATCTTCCCTTAGAACACCTTGACAAAATGGAATTGTAGAAAGAAGAAATGGGACCTTGCAAGAAATTTCTAGAACCATGTTTAGTGATTATGACTTACCCATTTATTTCTGGGATGAATCTATAAATAAATCATGTTATATTATTAATAGAGTGTTGATTATAACTATTCTTAAAAGAACTCCATATGAGTTATGGAATAATAGAAAACCCAAAGTAAGATACTTCAAAGTTTTTGGTTGAAAAGTCTATATCCTTAATACTAAGGACAATATTGACAAGTTTGCATCCAATAGTGATGAAGGAATTTTTATAGGATATTCAATCTCTAGTAAAACATATACAGTGTTTAACAAAATAACTAAATGTTTGGAAGAATCTATCCATGTCATGTTTGATGAGACATATCTGCATAAGCCTAAGACCCCTCTAGAGAACCTGGAGGATAATATGTCAAATCTAGACATTAATGCTAAATCCTTTAACCATCGTGTATAGGAATCTATGAAAACTTCTAGTTCTATAAATTCTTTAGATTCAAGTCAAAATGAACCTGAACCTATTTAAGAATTTGAAATCACTAGCCCCTATTTTTCTAGAGCTATTAGAACCCTTAAGAACCATACTTTATATTATATTTTAGGAGATTTAGATAAAAGAACTCAAAATAGAGATTCTCTTAGAAATTAGGTTGAACATCAAGTTTTTTTGTCACAACATGAACCTAAAAAACAATAATGATGCTATCAATGAGGAATTTTTGGTGATGGATATGCAAGAAGAACTAAATTAGTTTGAAAGGAAAAAAATTTGGAAACTTTTTGATATACCCAAAGACATATTTAACATAGGTACTAAGTGGATGTTTAGAAATAAAGTAGATGAAGCTGGTAATATAGTTATAAACAAGGGTATATTGGTTGCACATAGCTATAGTCAAGAAGAAGGAATTGACTATAAGGAGACCTTTTCTCCTACTGCTAGAATTGAAGCCATCAGAATCCTGCTGGCTTAAGTTTTCCATCTAAATTTCAAACTATATCAAATGGATGTCAAGAGTGAATTCTTGAATGGGTATATAGTTGAGGATTTTTTTGTTTAAAAACCTCCTGGTTTCAAAAATCCTCGCTTTCCAAATCATGTTTTGAAATTATCAAATGCTTTATATGGTTTAAAACAAGCTCTAAGATCTTTGTATGATAGATTAAGTACTTTTCTAATTTCTAAAGGTTTTAAAAAAGGTATATATGATCCTATACTTTTTATAAAATGAATTTCCAATGATGTTTTAGTAGTTAAAATTTATGTAGATGATATTATTTTTGGATCTTCAAAAAATTCTTTATGTATTGAATTTTCTAAAATGATGTAGAATGAATTTGAAATGAGTTTAATGGGTGAACTAAAATTATTTCTTGGATTTAAAATATTTAAAAATAAAGATGGTATTATTTTAAATCAAAAAATATATACTAAAGATCTTCTAAAACATTTTGGTTTTGATAGCACAAAAATTAGTGGTACTCCAATGAGTACTACTTTTAAGTTGGATCTTGATGAAGACGAAAAATATACTGATCAAACCACTTACAGAGGAATTATTGGAAGCTTACTCTACTTAACTGCTAGCCGACCTTACATTATGTTTAGTGTATGTATGTGTGATAGTTTTCAAGAAAACCCTAAGGAATATCATTTAAATAATGTTAAAATTATTTTCAAATACCTCAAGAATACACCCAATCTAGGACTATTCTATCCTAGAGGACAATCATTTGAGTTAGTTAGCTATTATGGTGTTGATTTTAGTGTTTTTAAGTTAGATAGAAAAAGCACCTATGGAACATTTCACTTTTTAGTCAAGTATCTAGTATCATGGTGTAGTAAGAAACAAAACTTTGTTACATTATATACTATCGAAGATGAAAACATAGCTACTGGTAGTTTTTGTGCACAAATCTTGTAGATGAAACACACATTACTAGATTATGGATATCAATTCAGTAATGTTCTTATAAATTGTGACAATACAAGTGCTATTAACATCTCAAAAAATCTTGTTTTAAACTCCAGGACAAAACTTATTGATGTAAGACATCAGTTTTTGAGATACCATTATCAAAAAGGTGATATCACTTTGGAATTCATTGGAACTGAATATCATCTTACTGATATATTCACCAAACCATTAAATTATGAAAGGATAGATTACATCATACATGAATTAGTAATGATAAATCTTAAGTAGAAAGTGTATTGTTTCAAAACTTATTGTTTCACAGTTTACGGTTTCACAAGTCACTGTCTTAAGATTACTGTCTCACTCTCACAGTTCTATAGTTTATTGTCTTAAAGTTGTTGTTTCATTTTTACGGTCTCATAGTTACTATCTCTTGGTTACTATCTTACACTTACTATCTAAATTATTATGGTTTCACCATGTAGAGAGACACCGTAAAGGTGACACCGTGACAACATGTTCTGGTCTCACCGTGACAACATATTATAGTCTCACCGTAATGATGCTTTTTCATTCAATTTGTATTTTATTACCCATGTCATTGTGTTGATTATTTTACTATATTCATCCCAAACTTTTTAATTTTCAACGCTTGATACACCTAAATGATAAAAAAAATAGGTTTCACTCTTTTCTTCACTCGATATCTCTTTCCTCAAAACCAAAACCCTTCTTTCTCAGACCATAAGACCTTCTTCATATATCTCTCTCTATTAAACCCCTCTTTGAATTACCAGAATTAAGCTCCCATCTTATTCAACTCCTGAGAATCGTAGATCTACGAATAAAGTGAAAATAGCATAGAAGGTATCACCCAAAGGACTATTGAACCCAAACCATGTTGATGGAATAGTGATACTAGAAAAGGAAATCATCCCTAAATGGTTTTTTTAAGTAAGTCTTTAGTGTTGAAATTACTGAAAGAGAAGGGATGTCTGGATTGGTTCACAAAGGAGACAAGGTTTATTTATCCAAATCTTATTGCTCAGTTCTATCAATTTTTCCAGTTCTCATTTGATACAAAAGATGGTTTTGTTGTTAAAATATGGATTAATGGACAAAGAAGCACCTTTTCCTCGAGGTTATGGGATTCTTGCCTAGGGATACATCATGAAGGAATTTTTAAGGACTACCATAGATTTCATCCTCCTCCTAGTGATATTTTTGTTTTGGAAGAGGTCTTTGGAGGCTTAGCTGGAAACAAAAAGAAAATAAGAGTTATTGTTGATGAGTTAGATGGTGAAACCATAGTGCTGTTTAAGTTTATTCAGAATCTGATTAGTCTAAGAAAAAGAGATTTTCCTGTCCTTAAATATAAGGATGTATTTTTGATACATCTTATGAGGAATGGACACGATATTAAACTATGTAAGTATGGTGTACTTCATATGTGTGAGTTGATTAATACAAACTCAATGTCTACCTCCTTGTTCTACTTAAGGTTAATATTTGTTATTCTATATTCTAAATGAATGGTTAGACCAAATGAAGAATTCATCAAGGATTGTGAATTCTGTATCTAAAAGGTTACAGTCAAAAGAATGAAAATTAGTTGGAATCCATGGAAAAAGGATTAGGTGGAGGATAATGAAATGTTATATGAAAATTTTAATTCAGTTGAGAATCCTTCAAAACCTAATAACATATCTTATCCTAGTTTGGAAGCAGATGAAATTGTTGACTATCCTGTTGAAGAGGAATAAGAATAAGTTATTGAACCTCTAGAAGAAATTTTCTTGGATAAAGAAGACAGTGAACCTGTTCCACAAAACATAGTTGAGAAGGAAGCACCTATTACTGAAAGATGTATTGATTTGGAATAAGAACCTACTTCTGGAAGAAAATATGTTGTTAATAAATGGGAAAATTATATTCCTGAGGAGCATCTAGAAGAATAAATTTCTCTTGAGAAAGAAGTTGTGGTTGAAGAACATTTTTAAGAACAGGCTAATCCTAAAATTATCCTTTCTTCTGGGGAAATAATGGAACAAGCCTTCAAACTGGCTACAAAAGAAATGGGTGAGAGTATTGGAGATAATATTTTAGAACCGAATCAAGGAACTGAATCTCATAGTCCTATGAGAGATAAAAAAAATTAGGGGGAGCTGAACCCTAGTCTAGAAAGTGTTGAGATTCCTAATCCAGTTGACCAAATAATTGTGGATACCTGGTATAAGTTCCCTAGCTACTTTAATTTGAATGATAAATAGTAAGGATCAGTTAAAGTCGTAGACCTATCTACTGTGTTTCAATTGATGCCAGTTTCTGCTCTAGAAGTAATCTCTGTAGTGGAACT
The DNA here is from genome assembly GCA_963277665.1 of Viscum album. NCBI lineage: Eukaryota > Viridiplantae > Streptophyta > Magnoliopsida > Santalales > Viscaceae > Viscum > Viscum album. Next base: position 48,005,017 of record OY728146.1, read on the forward strand.
TGAGCCTGTCTCAGCTCCTATTCCTTAACCTTCACAAGAACCTCCTACTTTCATGAGTCAGGGTGATTTAAAAGCCTATGGAGCTACTTTATTAGCTTGAGTTGAAAATCTCATGAACACCCAACCTTCTTCTATAACAAACCTAAGTGAAAGAGATGATGCCTTTATATTAGAGAAGATTTTATAGTAGATTCAACCAAAAATGCTTTATGAAATTCAAGAGGACATAGTTGGGAACAAACAGCTAAGTCATGAAGTGATGTTTATTATAGATATGGTTGAAGATATGAAAAAATTATTTTAATCAGGACAAGCTCTTGTTGCTCATCCTGTTGAGGATGTTAGTTTTCAGATTCCATAGAAATTTATCTCTCTGATTCAACCAAACTTGACTTCATTAGCTTACAAAGTGGCTGAGAGAAACATGAAAATAGTCCAATAGATGTGTGAGATTGTTATTGGTCTCAAAAAACTAACTGATGAGTATAAGGGGGGTGTCTACAGAAAGTTCTGAATCAACTAAATTCCCTCACTTTAGTAGTTACAGCCTCTAGTGCCTCTGGACAATCATCTCAATTCGTTGACAGTGATCTGCATAGAACTGGGGTTAAAGAAGAACTTCATTCAGTTTTCAGTGGTTATGATAAGGAGGGTCTATCTACTGTTTTCAAGAATAGTGACAGAGTAATTGATTTGGTGAGGATTTATTCAAATATTACAAATGAATCTCAGGAAGAAATTACTAATAAATTGGATCTCTACTTTAATATGATTTTCTCTAAGCATGATATGACCAATCATTTCAAATATCTTGTAGAGAATTTGAAAATCCCTCCTGTCTCTCAAGTATTCATGACTCAAGTTCAAAAGATGAAAGATTTCACTCCACTATTGGACAAGTTCATAGGGAACAAAGATGATTTTGAGAAGGAAATATAGTATGGTGGTGAGATTATTACTAACTTAATTCAATTATTGAAGCCTTATCTTCATGTGTAGAGCACTACTATAGTGGCTCCTATAACTGCACCCTTACGGTCTGGTTAACCTCATTCCTCATTCACTCCCTTTTCCTCTACCTCAATGTCTATATCTCAGGATCTGAGTTATATCATACCTATTATCTTTGACCAACACATTCCTAGGTCTTCCTCCAAACCTACTTTGTCACCTTCTATTTTTTAAGGACTCCATATTCCTTCTCTGACTGTTGGCTCACTCCCTTATTCAACTTTACTTATGCTCATGTGGATCCTTCTGATGCTTCTGCCAAGGGAAAAGAGAATACAACTAGTGCTGAATAAAAGTGAAAATTGAATCTTGATAGGGATATTTTTTACTTTTTAATACTATTTGTAATGACACATATTTTTCTATCTAATAAAATGTGAACTCTTGTTGTATATTCTTTTATTTATCTTCATTCTTTTTTTTATTTTACTCTTTTTGATAATCCCAGAAGGGGGAGAATAAAACACTAAGAACATATATATCATTCACAGTATTTATGATCATCAAAAAGGGATATATTTTTGTACTCCTTGGGTTTTAATCATGTTTTAATGATCACAAATCTTGTAAATCCTGTAAATATTGTTAATCCTATTTAATCTATCTCAAATCATGTGTAGAGATGGTTGGTTTCTTTATGGTTTAAAAAAACTTCTACTAGATCCTCTTAATACTAAACCATGTTTGATTAATGTAACCTATGTTTAAATTTGTTCTATAATGATTCCTTATATGAATGATTAAGTATAATTAATTTTGTGAATATTACTACTTAAGTCTATATACAGATATTTGGCTAAGTCTGAGAAACTGTGATTTTTCCACCGGTTCTAGTTTTCTAGCAAAGGACCCAGACACTGTGACTCAGACACCATGAATCAGACACCATGACTCAGACATTGTGACCCAAACACCGTGACCCAGAAACCATGACCCAGACACCATGACCCAGACACTATGACCCAGACACCATGACCTAGACATTGTGACCAGTTTCAGATCTCATGAAGTCTGTGACACCAGTTTCATGCTACCATCACTAAGATACCGTTCAAAGTTTGTCAAAGAACTAGACATAGTAATTATAACACTAAATCTCTGCTACAGGTTCCTAATATTAATATAAATATTCCATCATGACTGTCTCACCGCTCAAAGTCAAAGAAGAAGACATCATTTTGTGGTGACGCCATTTCCAAGTGACGTTGTTTCTAGACAGACTGTGACACTGTTCTTTAATCTGTTTTGTCGTTTTCAATTTAATTTCTAATAGTCGTATTTGAGTCATTTAAATGCACTAACATAATTAATATTTCTTTGTAGACATGTCACATAATAGTACTAGGTACAAGGTGTATAATACATGCATCTTGTTAGCCCCAACATGTACACCCGTAATTAAAAAGGAAGATAAGTCGAGCTGCAAATATACATAGAAGGAGACCAGTAGACGCACGGGCATTTATTTAGAATATTGAACTGATATATGCAACAAGATACAAATGAAGAACACATGAAGCACTCTCAATCCAAGGATGTACTACTATAGATCAGAATCAAAATCATCTTTGCAGTACCAACTCCACGTAGAATATGATCTAGATCTAACTGGAAACCAGAGCACCAGACTTGCGATACTTTATTTCTCATAAGAGGACTTGATACTTGCATCTTCTTCATACTAAAAGTCTATAACTGCATAGAATAACAATAAGAGCTCTTCTAACCTTGTCTCATCATCTTTTCTCTATTGTGAACTTTTTTTAGCTTTTGAGAAGTGTGTGTTTGTGGGTGTCTGTATTAAAACAGACATTGTCTCCTGCACTAAACTAAAGGATACAAGATATACTTCCTCCCATATCTTTTTACAGTTGTTTACTCCTACAGATAAGTGTGGAAGAGGTCCTTGTGTGGCCTGGTAGTTTATACCCATGAAGAACTGTGGAATAGGTCATGTGACCAGGACAGTCCTGTGCACTATTTCTTACCTCGATCCAAGCTATGGATAAAGTTTGTTAATATAAATTGCTTGGTGGCAGGTGATCACCAAGTGGAGTGGATTAGGTCTTGGCTTGATAATGAAACACTTGTTTTATCCGTTGTGTCTTTGAATTTAGTTTTTCTCTGTTTTACTGTATATTTCAGAAAACACAAGATTTTAATTTGATAGTTAGTCTTGGATAGAAGTTATAATTTTTTGCCTTATTAGAATAGCTTCAAAATTAGTATCAATAACTCATATTTATATTACCGAGAATTAATCAATATTCTGAGTGGTTATTTGAAAATTCAAATGTTAATAACTGTATTACCTTGATTAACTGGGTTGTATTCATTTTTATTTGAGGAACATTTTTAAGAAAACTTTTTTTAAAAAAATTGAATATATGCTCAATTCACCCCCCCCCCCTCTTGATTACTCTACTCCGACCAAAAACAATAGATTTTTTAGAAGATATTGGAGCACTGAAAGAAACAAGGGAAGAACCAGTTATTCTCTATACTAACTATGAAAAAGAATAAGAAGTAGTAGTTGAAGAAGACAAGGGGAGGTAGTTAAAGAACTTGAAGTGATCACTGTATAATTTCAACAATAGTAGCTCGTATTTAAAGAAGAAGAACAATTCCACCAAGTTTGGATGGACACTGAATTATTTCTACTTAATTTCACCATGTTTGTATTATGGTATCCTCCCCTAAACTTCATAATGATTTCATTGAAAAGAAGTTGATTTGATCTAAATGCACTTCAAAGTAATAATTAGGTCAAACCAAGAAGGTTGGATTTGTATCACACTCCAATCATATAAATCAGGTATGGTCAAGCTAAATGACTATTGAAAAGAGAAAATTATTGGAGGAAACCCATGTATTAATAGATTTCAAGGACCTTAATTTTTAGGATTTAATTTTAATTCCCCTTATAATTTTGAGAATTATTGAATATTATTTCACTTTCACTTGTTTCTATTTTTTTTTAGGTCCAAAAATAAAGGCAATGGAAAGAAAACAACAGGAAGAGATTTAATAGGCTGCTTGTAGAAAATTCACAGCATGAGATACTGAATCACAACGTAAAAGTAAAATTCACAGCATGATCTATATAGCCAGAACTTATAAAACCCAATTTTGAATCATCATTGGAAGGGGATGATGAGTTTCAATTAATTATTTTATTTTTCCCACACTGTTTTAATTTTTTTTATAGAATTCAATAGTCAATTATATGACCATCCTTGACTTTTTACTTTAATCATTGATCTATGAGACATAAACTATTTATAATAATCACTTTTTCTTATTTTTAAAATTCTTTTTCAATACATTTGATTGATAAAAATGGGTAAATAATTATTAGTGATAAACATGGAAATTTAGTTTTGGACAATCATGATTCAGTATAACTGGTTAATTTTTGTAGAAGAATTTTTACTAAGATTTGACCTACCTTAGATTTTTGATGTTAGAATTAATTGATTTTATTATTCATATGAATTTCCATAAGTGAATATCTCAACTATTCATCTCATTCCCAAGATATTATATCATCCCAATATTTTTCTATCAGGATAATGATTATGAAGACACAAGAGGGGGTGAATTGTATCCTTTTAAAAATATTAAAAATTAAAAACATCCCTCTTGAATTAAATTGACTCTTTCCTTATCTATTAAATATGAGTAAGTATTGAAAAAAAAATAAAGTAAATAACATCACACAATAATTTATAGTGGTTTGGGAACATAAATCACCTACTCCACTCCACCAATGCTCTTTCCATAAGCTTGATGATTTTTACTAGTAGGTCATTTTTCTAAGGACCTATACAACTGAGTATAAGAAGTTTACACCTTACAAAAAGGATTTTATAGGGAATTATAGTTCTTTTAAAGGAAATTAATATATACGAAACATATTATGATAAGTTGAAACTACACCAAGACTAATTACAAGAATCTGGCTCTTTAAGAAAATAAATAATATTGGTTGTTTGATGAGAAATAAATATAGCTCATAGTTGCAATAGAAACTGAAAGTAGATGGGTCTTCTTCATCAAATAATAAATTATTTAGGAATAAATAGATATGAAGATATCCTAGTTACAGATTATCTTCAAAGAAATATAGAAACAAAATAATAAACTTTTAAGAGTAGTAGAGTGAACACTCAGCAGATGATAAACTTGTGTCTCCAAAGTGTAGCTCCAATAATTTATTTGATGTACTACAGTAAAATATTGATAAAATATATAGTAGTAGGATCATGATGATCAAACAAAAAATAGATCAAAATATTTATATATCCAAAGTATATATCTTCAGATAAAAAGTGATATCATTTTTTCCTATAAAAACCAACTCACAATATTTAATAAGAAGCTTAATTTTCATCCGATCAAATAGATCTTGAAAATCTACCAGATAAATCAGAATCATTGGAATTTAAAAATGATCACAGAGGATATTAACTTCCCTTAAAATAGTAAGTATTTAATCCTTTTAAAATATCATTTGAATCAGTCATTAAACAACATTAAATAGATATAAACATACTATAATAAAACCATTTTATAAATCATGTAAAATGATCCATAATTAAAATCTCGTAGACGAATGAGTCAAACATAGGGTTACATTACCTAGTAATAATCTTCCAAAATATGGTTGAAAATTTACAAATGATTTCAAATATTGGGTTGATGAACCATATATTGAGTGTGAAAACCTAGGGTAGTTGATAAAATTATGGTTCCTAATATTAATGTTTATTATAAATATAAAGTTCCAAAAGTAGAAATCCTTATAAAAGTAGGGTTCTTGATCCTGACATTCACTTCAATTTTAGGGTTATGAATAATTATTACATACTAATTTGAAAAAACCATAATACTTAGGGGAAAAATATTTAACCAAAATATAATCATTGATATTTCAGAATTATAGATAAATAAATAGATCGGTAAATATAATCCTGAAATGAACATAAATTAACTTCCTTAGTTAAACATGTGGTGGTGTTTTTTTAACCTCAAAATCAATTATAAATTTCAAAAGTTATTGTATCAGAATATACCCAACAATATCCCCTTTTTTAATGATCATAAAACCCATAGAAAAAACCCATACAAGAATCTATATAAAAATAGAGATACATGATTTAATAATTAAACAAATAAATAGATTTCTCCCCATCAACTTACTCTACAAAAACATTATTTAAAAAGAATTATAAACAATGAAATATTAGAATTCTAGGCAGACACATTTCAAAACTACATAGATTTTGTTTCTTTATTCTTCCTAGGATGACCTCCTTTATGGTATTTGAATTTTTCATAATGAGGAAATAAGATGGAATGTTTGATAGAGAGAGATCTTGTGAGATTAAAAGAGGTGCAAGTTTGAGAGAAGAAGAAGGGTTACATTATGATGGTTCTCAAGTGATGTTTTAGTTTCTTGAGAAAAAATTGAAATGTAATAATTTGGGTTTTTAAAATTGAAAAGAAAATTTTTCATTAATATTACATAAGTAACATATCAAAAAAATGTAAGGCCTTTGAGATTTCAGGAAAAGGATTTAACATTTTCCCATAAAATACTTAAATATAGAGGAATAAAAGTTAAAATATTTAAAATATTTTATCCCCTAATATAAAATAGTATGTGTTTTTAATATTAAAATATCAGTGAAATCCTTCTTTGATTTTAGTAGTTCTATCTTTAAGGATATTTCCTTTCAAAAAATGAACTACTTCAAAGTTGTTCAATATTTGTAATATAAATTATATTTTTATCAAAATAAATCTTCACATTTTTTAAACTAGCCACTTATTGATATAACAATGAATTTTAGTGGTGCATATCTAAAAAATATCAAATATAACTTCCTTTAGGTACCCATATGATTTTGTTTCCAGCAGTTTTTTTAATTAAAGACTTAGGTAGCCAAATGTTTTTATTTTGAGAAGATTTTTCATAAATAGATTCAGAAAAGTTTTTTAAATAATAAACATTCTTAATACCAAAAAATTGAGTATTTATAAAATAGTATTCATTTGGATAGTTTCCATTAATATGATAATGAAAACATTTAATAGTATACATGATTTTTCTTTTAGAAGTAGGAATAAAATAATTCCTATATAATTTAGGCTTTTCTCCATTACTACCAATACCAAGCATGCCTTTATTAATTTTATTTTTACCAATAATTTGATATATATAATTCATTCCCTTAATAATAATACTAGAGGATTATTTTAAATTATTAACTTAATATAATAATTATTTAATTTTATTTTCATGAAAATCATAAGAATATTTTGAAAAAATTGGATTTTCAATATGAAAACTTGTTAGACAAACTTTATTTTTCAACAGGAATAGCATCATGACATGTTCTAATTTTTCTATTATATTTATTTAAGGATTAAAATTTATCTTAAATAATGAAACAATATTTATTAATTTCATTATAATAAATAATTTTTTAATTATAACTTTGAGAGAAAGATGATTATACCTCATCAATGTGATCCATAAGACATAAATTTACATTTTGATTTCCATGACTACATTTAGATTTTGAAGTAGAGTCATTAATTTAATATTTATAATCACTCCAAGTAACCTTCATTTATTTATTCCCTTTTATTTTACAATCATATTTTCATTTATCTTTAATAAGATAGTCAGGTCTCTTATGACCTTTCTTCTTACATTTATAGCATCTGAATTCTTTATCATTATTCTTATTCAATTTTTCCTTTTTATATTTATATAGATTACTGAATTTTTTATCAATATTTTATAGATCATCACTTGAACCCAAATGAATAGAATATTAAAATCCATCCATTGAAACTTTGAGTATATTATTTTTCTTTCTGATAAAAATGTGATTTTCAACTTTTTCTTGCATCTCATCTTTTTATATCATCAAGGTTCTAATCAATTCTTTCATATTTAATTATTTAGATAGTTTGGATTATCAAATAACAATAGATATCCCATTCCATTTAGAGGGTAAAACTCTTATTACCATTAACGCTTGATCTGATTCAGAAATTGGAGTCCCCAAGGTGGATATATCATTGACAACTTTTCCAATATTCTATTCATCTAAGTGATGTTTTCATATTCCTGTATCCTGAATGTATAATATTTAAGTTTGGTAGTATTATAACACAGTCATAAAACATTATTGGTTCCTTAAAAGGAAACTAAAATGGTTTCCCACATTTTATAACCTATATCACACTAATAATCTCAATTGAATTCATCAGTTCTGAATCCACAAATGATAGCATTCAAATATCTTGAATTTAGATCATAATCAATCTCTTGGAAAATATTACACTTGTCCAATTTTTATTTAATAATTTCATAAGCCTTTAAAACTTTCAAATAAACTATTATTCCAAGATTCTTTAAGTAAATAATCATGTGATATTTATACCATCCATAATTATCACCACTAAAATAAGAAGCATGAATCATTGACATACCTTATCTAAGGTTAGCCATTTAAATTTGTCTTCATCCAAATATTTAACTCATGATTATTAGAGGATAAAGAAAATATATCAACTACATTCCATCCTTTGATACTATTTTTTATTTGGAATGATGATGATGAAGACACAAGAGGGGTAAATTGTGTCCTTTTATAAATCTTGACAAATTTGAAATGTACCTATTGAATTAAAGTAATTGTTTCATTATATCTTAAATATGAGTAAGAAATATAAAATAAATAAAGGAAAGAATAAAACACAATGATTTATAGTGGTTTGGGGAATAAAAATCTCCTAGTCAACTCCATCAATGCACTTTCCATGAGCTTGGTGATTTTCACTAATAGGTCATTTTCTTGGGGACCTCATAAAAATGAGTGCAAGCAGTTGACACCTTAAAACAAGGATTTTATAGTGACTTATGGTTCTTTTATAGTGATTAGAGATATCTAAAACTTTTTATGAGAATATGAAACTCCACCATGACTAAGTAATAGTATTTAACACTTCAAGAAAATAGATAATATTGGTTTTTTAATGAGAGAAAAATTAAACTCATAGTTGTAGCACCAATTGATAAAAGATAGATCTTCTTATTCATAAAATAATGTCTTAAAGAAAGAATATATCGGAAGATATCCTAGTTTAGGATTATTTTTAAATAAATAAAACAACATAAGAATAAACTTTTAAGATTATTAGAGTGAACACTCAACAGATAATAAACCAAAATATCTCCAAAGCGTAGATCTGATAATTACTTCAGAGAACTATATAAAAATATTGATAGAATATATAGAAGTAACACAATTATGATCAAAATTAAATAGATCAATACATGTATGTATCCAAAGTGTATCTCTTCAGAGAATAAGTTATGTAAACTTTTTTTCAAAAAACAAACTCATGATATTTAATAAGAAGCTTAATTGTATTTAGATCAAAAAGATCTAGAAAATATTCATGATAAATCATGATCATTTGAATTTAAAAATTCCCATGTAAAATCATAACTTCCCTTAAAAATAGTAAAGATTTTATCCATTGAATAAGGCATTTGAATTGTTCTCTAAAAATATTTAAATATATATAAAAATACATTGATGAAATTGTCGCATAAATCACATAAAACAATCCGTACTTCTAATCTCATAGATGACTGAGTCAAATGTACGGTTTCACTATATAGGAATAATATTCAAATGTATGGTTGAAAATGTATGAATTATTTCAAATTTTGGGTTTATAAACCACACATTGAGTACACAGACGTATGGTATTTGATAAAAGTATGGTTCCAAATTCTAATATTTAGTTCAAATATAGGGTTCCAAAAGTAGTGATCCTTAAAAAAGTATGGTTCTAGATCCTGAAATTCACTTCAAATTAGGGTTAGAAAAATGATTCTAGACTATATTAAAACAACTATAATACTTATGAAAACAAATATTAACCAAAATATAATCAAAGAGCTTCTAGAATTCAACATATATAAATAATCTAGTAAATATAATACTGGAATTCACTTAAAAGTAACTTCATTATTAAAACATATGATGGTGTTTTTTGAGCATAAAAATTGATTATAAATTAAAAATATTGTTGGGTAAAAAAATTCCCAATAAATATTTCTTCATTATTTCTAGTATATATTTATTGAGATACTCAGGCATGTTTTCTTATAGAAAATGATTGTAATATTATCAAATATATGACTGAAAAAAATCACATTTAATATCATTGAGTCATTTTATCATTTAACCCTTTATTATTAGACCCACCTTTCTTTAATATTTATTTTTCCTATAGAATATATGGATGAAATTGATAGGAAAAGTTCCATGTTTCAAACCTATTGTTTCATTTCCTACCCTACTCTCATTATATTGAATGATATTTAAAATAATAATTATGGGGGAAAGGTTGTCCATAGCAGATGGGGATATACTTTAGTGAGGAGAATTTTTTGGGGGTTTTCTTCTGATTTGAGGATAGGCCATGTTATCATTACTTATACTTTATTATTCACCTCTCTTTCAATAAAAAAAATTGGGTTGTGTCTTGGGAGGATCAAAATTCATTATTTTCTGGATGATGATATTTTTATTATATGTGGTTAAGTGGTGGATGTGAGATGTTTCTTAAGTGTAACTTTTGAAATAAAAAAAAGAGAAATCAGAATAAAAAATCTATAAGGGGCGATCTATTCATTATGATTACTTTTATCCTGAACCCACTTTGATCTTTAATGGATGGGTAAATGACATATTCATCATTACAGGATTATTTTATTAGGCTTATCTTTTAATATCAAGCACTATGATCTAGAGGAAAACTTACTTTTAGCCTTATTTTATTCATTACTTTCCTACCTTAAGCCTTAAATACATTTAAACATTAATGAAATGTCCTCATGATTAACTACAATCTCTATCTTTATGTGGTAGAGATGTTAAATTCCTTATAGGCCTATGGTAAGTGACATGTACTTGAGGTATGATCAAATTTTCACTTACATTTTTTACCTTGATGGTGAGAAGAAAAATTAAAATTAAGGTAAATTGAAAATGGAATGCATATTAATAATGAATTGAAAAATTAAAATGGATGAATGAAAATTCATGGTTGTTTAAAAATAAGAAAAGAAAAATACTTGGTTGAATTATTTCTTTGAAAAGTGAGGAGTTGATGAAATTTACCTATGTGATTCTTGAACATTTAAACTCCCCATTTTATCAATTGATTTTATTTACATTTTATTTAAAACATAGTAAGGTGAGAATCTATTTTAGTATGTTAAGATTCAATTCTTGATGAAAATCCTGAATTCAAGTGTGGGGTGATTTGATACTTGCATTTTATGCATGCTTTTTTTATATTAAAATACATTGCTTTTTAATTTAAATTGTTAATTTTTTACCTATCTAATGATTTGTTCATTTATGTAAGGATAAACTAATCGATGGAAAATCAATAAAATGATCCATATGGATTGATATTTTCATCGTGAGAAGTCTTTCTACAACATAGGATGTAAATGGGATTCTTTCAATGTTTGGACTTGAAGAATTGGACCAAAACGGAGGCTAATGAACTAGAAAATGTCCATTCACATCATGAATAGTAGTCATGATGTGAACCAAACTCATGATGTGAAGTTGGATATGATAAAAATCAATCAGGAGGATAGCTTGAATATTCATAATGTGAAACTATTTGTCACACCCTAAATCATGTAAACAAGAAATCAATTCATCATCAATCTTAAAATTAAATTCTTTTGATGTGTTGTTTGACCCAAAGTCACTACACATCCCCAAGATTGAATTTGGAATAATTAAATACAACATTGGTTGATAATTAAATCCTCCCAAATTATTGATCTATGCCTATAAATTCAAGGATCAACTGTTACTGTAAAATATTCATTCAATGAAAGAGATTCGAACCTACGAGAGGTGTTACTGCTAGGATCAGAGGCTACTACTACAATGATATTTTTTTATTTTCCAACCCCCTCATGACTAGTATTATGGGGGTATAGAAATTAAAATTAAGGGGTATTGGTGGTATCATGGTATTTTATTTCTTAATTCAATTCATTTGGGTATTTTTCTGGAACCATAAATTCACAATTATCTTATTTTCTTTAGTCATACATGATTTTTGTGTGATTGGTGAGGGAGTGATACTATTAATTCATTTACTAGTGAATAACTCTCACCATGATCATTGGTTGTGTTTTACGCTATGATTAAACATGGTTTTGATTCACCAAATCATTAAAAAACTAAAGTAACATGACCATTACAAAAAAGGGAATTCAGTGATTTGGGTGTTGTTTACCATGGACATTGGATTCACCTAAAATCAGTTCTAACAACTTATGTTTGTTAATTCATCATTTTATGAATTAATTAATCATGACCCTAGATTTGAAATTTTTTAGCATGTTTTCTATTTTCTTGATCTCCAAACCATCACCATTCCCTCTTTTCAGTCAAAGTATATTAGATTTTTTTCACAACATATTTTAGGTATTTATTATTAAATTATTATTTTCTACAATCCTACCTTTTTAGGTTTGACCTTAGACTTTCACTTCCTATACTGCCCTATATTTTAGTGATTTTTTTATTCCATGTTTTCTAATTTATAAATTTAGTAACCATCCAGGAATTAACAATGCCCCTAGGGATATCATTTATCAACCACCAAACAACTCTATATCATAAGAAATGTAAAAAACCATAAAAAATCACCATTCATGTAATTTTATATGAATAAAATGAAATTCTCCAAGTAAAACATCAAAGTAAATCTTACGGAAGAAACTCACCAACAACTCCAATTACCAAGCTAATAATGTCCAAATTAGTCCCTAAATTCCTCCTAGAAACATAAAAAAGTTTATATATACATAGGGTGATCATAAATGTATACTCAGTTGGATCATACCCAAGGAATCTCATAAAAATGTGAAAAGGTCATACTAATTCCCCAATGAACAAATAGTAGATTAAACAAGCACCAATCAGGTCAACTAGTTCTCAGCCTCACCAAGGCTCTCTCTCCAAATAACACATCCAATTATAGTAATATAATATGAATCATATTAATAAAAGGGTACCCCACACTAATTTCCCACTAGTTTGCAGCTCTCACAACATAACATCATATGTCATGGTGCTCCCATATCTTTTAATATAGTAATCCTACGTGAAGACACATGGTACATCACATCTCACCCGAAGACACCCCGACAATCACATCACGCCTTGCCCAAAGACACATAGGCCATCACATCACATCTCACCCGAAAACACTTGAGCTATCATATCACATATCAACCACTACCATAACTAGAATAGTAGGGTATTGTGAACATTAAAGACATCAGCCTCATTCCCTCCTCCTACTATGCATGACCCCTACTATGAATAACCTCACCAATCTCATCAAACATTACTAGTAGTACCACAACTATATTTTTAGAATATTTCAATGGGTTTTTAATAACAAAACTGCATCACTAAAATTCATTTTTTATGGTATTCCATCACATAAAAACCTATTGTAGAAAATGGCATCGTAAATATAGGAATTATAGATGGTCCATCGAAAAAAAATATTATTTTTCAAGGGTTTTTTTTTCATTCCAAATAATTACACAATTTTTTAAAAAAAATAATTCCTAAAGATGTTGAATCTATCACAATTACTTTAATATTATATAAAATTAATAAAAATAAAAAAATTGGAAAAAATAGAAAAAAATAATATAAAAAAAACCATTCATATCAAAATTATACCATTTCACACATAATATGTCTATCAAACAAACATTCATAAATAGTCACTATATGAAATTAGAATAAATTGGTATTAGGGGGAGGAGGATCACCCAAAGGATTGGGGGAATTCATTCCCACACAACACACAAGTTGTTTCATGTACTCGAACATATTCTCATCACTCTAAATCGGTTGTGCACGCTTCTCATACCACTCTCTCTGCATGTGTTGTATGATCTCATCCTAAGCTTGAAACCTCTCTTTATACTATCTAGAAGATGATGAAGACTCATCATGATCTCTCTTCTAGCTAAATAATGACATCATGAAAGTACCATAATAACTATTATGTTTCAATCATGAACCAATACTGGTCACTCGGCCTTTCTTGACACCATGCATGGTCACCCGTATCTAATACCACTCATCAAAACCTAACTCATGCATGGAATATTTTTTAGTCTCATCTTGACTCTCTCATGAATGATAAGTCACAATCTCATACATTTCCTTCAAATATATTTAGAAATTAAAATAATAATAAGATTAATTTAGGTAAATTTTAAAAAAAAATACTAACCACAGTTTGGTGTTGTCTGTCACTGACAAGATATCTTGTATTGGGATCCATGTACACCATATTGTAAACTTTTAACTCCATAATAGAGGGGTTGGTAGTGGCCTGTATAATATAATGAACATTTTATATTTAAATTATATATATTTTAATAAATAATATCACTTACCATGTTTCACTGATGTATACCAAATATATGACTCACATCCCTATGTGTGACCTCCTATATCCCCTGGTTATATCGTGGAGATGATGAAATCCTCTTAAAAGTATCTCTTATATAGTAGGATCACAAACCATCCCATACCTAGGTTGAGATATATTCAAGTCAATAATAGGAGAAAGACTAGTCAAAAATAGTGATAGAATCCCTATTCATGGATCTCTTGTATAGGTTGTGTAAAAATTGATGAAAACATTCATGTATACAAATATATCATGCCTCACATATAGGATATCTCAAGATATCATTGATAAGAGACCATAAAATCTACAATACAATTAAAAACAACTTTTTACTAATTAATTAAATTTAAAATAAAATATATTATTTATATTAATATATAATCTAGTGTTCAAACATCAATGGGAACCTAGTCCTATGACACCCATGGCACAGAAAAAAAAATTATAGAATCACATCAACTTTCCTAGTGGATAAACATGAAAAAATATGAAAATAAAAACAAGTAATTGGAATATTATTACCAAAATTAATGCAAAATCTTAATATAAAATAAATAAATTGAACAATTGAACATACCTCTGTAAACGTTGATCAAAATTAAGAGATGGGAATCTTTCAGGAATAGGGTCTGGAACCATTAATTTAGAAACTTCACAACCCATCCTAATATGTGGTGTTGTGATAGCATCATGTAGGTTAGATAAATGGTCATTGGGCTCAACATCTGGAATCTCAGCACCAGTGAGGGAATGAAATAGATCATTGGGATCATCTATAACTATTTGAAACAAATATAGTTAACTATAAATAATTTTTGATATAAATATCAAATATGAAAGACTAATAAATACCAGAATATAATACATCATTCATCATCTTCATCCTTATGTTCACCGATTATAATGTCTCCATTTTCCTCTTCATCATCATCAACTTCCATAAAAATTTCAGTTTCATCATCCCTTATTACTTCATCAACATTCTCAATATCATCAACCCTTAACTGGGGGGTTTCATCATTGATATTTATATCTCATCGTGTAAGAGATGTTATTGTCAATGTTTCCTGAAAATTTTCAATATGTTTAACTTCTATAGAACCATTTTCATTTTTAAGAAACTAATTTTCATGAGATCTCAATTCTATTACACTCCATCATTCATTTAAATATCTCAAAATAACATAGTAATTTGTATAATAAACTTGATGTTCCAACATAAATGGTTCATTTGTGTCACGACCCATCCCCTAGGGCCTGTGTCGTGACTACCCCAAACCCGCATTCCATAGGCTAGGGGCTGGTGACTAGCACCGAAGTCGTATTCCCTAAAACTATGAAGGCATTGCCTTTATAACCTGTAAACACATGCAACTAAGCACACAACAAGATACGAACTCAAGTAAACTGAATAGTAAACAAAGTGAGTAGAGTAAGCAAAAGGGGCCAGAATACAAGACCAACTGGAAAGTACAAGAAACTGAAAGTACAAGTAAACTGAAATAGCTCCTGTGAAAACCCGCCAAGAATCCTACCTGAAGGGTAAGTACAGATCTTGATTGGTTGTCTCTGCAGTACGCCTCATCTAATGTCCACCTCCGAGCTACCTCCAGTCCTAGTACTCTTTTCCTCAGTCAGTGTTGTCCGTCGTCTACACCAAACACAAAAAGGTGTGGGCATAGCCCGTGCATGGGTGAGTATAACGATACTCAGTACGGATCCCAAGAACCTCAAGGTCTCACAAAATCCTCAATGGATAAACCACAAATCATGAAAACAATTTTCAACCCTACTTAGGTATATGCCCATACATATACCTAAGTTATTAAGTAAACCCGTATCAAACACGAGGAAACACAAGGCCCAACTCATTAGCCCAAATATCGACTGTTCTACAAAATAAGAAATACCACGAAGGTAAGTACCACACAGGTACGCCACCCAGAAGAATACCACCAAGGTATTACCACGAAGAAAGTACCACACAGGTACTGACTCATCTCACACCAGGAATAACTTAGGTACGGTTGTAAATATGATTAGATATAACTAGTGAATCATCTTAATCTGTTAAGAGAAAGACCCACATAGGATCCTAAATCCTCATTAGACCCATGGAGGATCAAAGTACGCCATCAAACCCACACAGGATCCCAGTACCTCGTCAGACCCACACAAGATCCTAATACATCATCAGACCCACACAGGATCCTAGTACCTCGTTAGTACATCGTTAGACCCACACAGGATCCTAGTACATCGTCATTACATCATTAGAGCCACACAAGATCCATGTACAACATTAGTACATTTTTAGACCCACATAGGATCCTAGTACATCATCACAGCCAGCAACAGGGTTCCCGTACTAAGTTCGCTTGTCTCCGAAAGGGTCTACTCCATAATCCATTGGTCGATACTCCAAGTTCCACGAAGTACCATTAAGAATTATCTCAAAGGACCTTCATGTCATAGGGGTCTCAACGTAATAGACGATGCGTCAATCGGACGCCCGGTCTTTGAGTTATTATCCTTTTAGTCCCGAGGGCCTAGTTGGATTCATGCTCGAATCAACCCGACAGTACCCCAACTTTATCCAAATATCCATTGGGGTATACCAAAGAGACCATCATGATCCAAGGTTACCAGCGTCATAGATGGTTTGTCAAATGGACGCCCAGTGCCAAAGTTATGGCTGATAGAGTGATAATGGGTCGAATTTGGCCCGGGTCTGGTCTGACTCAGTCGGAACAACCTGGCCGACCTGACCCGCTGGGTCCAGCCCGGGCCGTGCTGGGTGGCCCGGCCTAGGCGATGGCCTGCAGTTTAGCGTGGGGGCTGCGAGGGTCGTAAGGGGGGTCGTGGGGTCGAGGATGCCACGAGGGCCACGGAGGCCGTGGCCGGCATAGGCTTCAAAGGTCGCGGGGCGGCGGAGACCGCGAGGTAGTGGAGGCTGTGTGGCGGCTAAGTCCACGGGTGGCACGAGGCCGTGGAGGCCGTGAGTCGGTAGGGTCCGTGGGATGGCAGAATCCACGGGCAGCGCGGGGCCGCGGAGGCCGCGGTTCGGAGAGGTTCGTGGGGTGGCGTGGGGTCGTGGGGAGGCGTGGGGTCGCAGAGGCCGCAGGAGCCGCAGAGGCCGAAGGGTGGCACGGGGCCATGGAGGCTGCGGGGCGGTAGAGGTCACGGGGTGGCACGGGGCCGTGGAGGCCGCGGGGCGGCAGAGGTCACGGGGGTTGCGGAGGTCGCGGGATAGGGGAGGTCGTGGGGCTGTGCGAGGGCCACAGTGAGGCGGTCTGTCACTGCTGGTCGGATGTCCAGTTGTCCTCTCTATGTGGCATGGTCACGCGCCGCACTTTCGTCGGTGGCTGGTTCGGCCATCCTCCCTCCATTCACTGCCTTCGTCACGACCGGTCGTGGTTTTGGCCGCAGTTCTCAAGTTCCATAGGTGCCAAACACCGGCACTGGTCACCGTCACCATCGCGAAGAACACACAAAAGTACCATGAGATTTGCAAAGGGGTCGGGCCATGTTTGTTTGGCCCGTACCCTCCACGTTAGGGAAGTAGCAAGTGGCTCAAGGTAGATGATTAAATCTGAGAGTAAAATTAACATTGATCAATTTAAAACACACCCCTACCTCGTTCATTTTTTTTCATCGATGAGGAGGGAAGGACGGTCATCGATTGAAGACGTCCCATGTTGGAGGATGTCCCGAGGAAGAAGTCGAAGTTGTATGTCAGCATTCTTCGTTGGAGAAGCGTTCCTCGTTGGAGAAGAATAATTCCTCCAAAAGCTCTCTACTTTCAATCCTTTCTCCCAATTCCACCCAAAAAGAAAAGTAGCCAATATTTTGTGTTTCATCAATTTAATTGTTGGCATAAAATTAAATTGACGTCATTAATTTTGATGTGGATGGAACCATTAAATTGGGATGATACCAAAGGTTATCTCCCATTAAAGGGGAGTTCAAGAGTTATCTCTATATTAAAGAAGGATTTTAGGGGGTTCGGGTGGTCGGGTGGTCCCTGCCCTTAAATTAAAATTGGGAGGTTTTGGGCTCAGTGTTCCCCACCTCTATAACCTTCACATGGAAGGTTTCAACAAAAGAAATAAAAATGTCATCATTTTTATTTTATTCATCCTTTTCAGAAAATACACAAAAAATAACTTTCACTCTTGACCTACTGCGGTTGAGGTGAAGGTCTCCTTAACCGTATATCAGCATTGTGAGTTCAACGGTGCCCTCATATTTCAATTCTGAGCACTGGTTCAAAAGTTATAAAAGCATGCTCATACGTTTATTGAA
This sequence comes from Viscum album, assembly GCA_963277665.1. Taxonomy (NCBI): domain Eukaryota; kingdom Viridiplantae; phylum Streptophyta; class Magnoliopsida; order Santalales; family Viscaceae; genus Viscum; species Viscum album. Next base: position 48,023,908 of record OY728146.1, read on the forward strand.
TGTACCTGAAAAAAAGGTTCATAAATTCACTTCGATCACACCGGGCATCGGAATCACGCACCATCAATTTTTGCGGACTCGTAAAATTTCTATATATTTATAAAAAATTACATGGAATTTCTGGGTCTTTACATTCTCCCCACCTTAAGGATTTGAATCCCCAAAATCCACATCAAAAATATAAGAAAACAAGTGTGGGTACTGAGCACGTATCTGAGCCTCTCACTCCCATGTGCTCTCCTGGAGGTTCCCGTGCTATCAGTGAACGTTCACTAGAGGTATCGACCGCTCACAAAAGACCCTCTACTATTGATCCTCAATCTCTACTGGAACCTCTGTAAACGTCGCCACATCATCAATGTCCAGTATTCCATGGTCGATGATGTGAGAAGGGTCATGCAAGTATCTCCTCAACTGGGATACATGGAAGACGTCGTGCACCCGGTGCAACTGAGGGGGAAGTTCTAGGTGATAAGACACCTCGCCAACTCTGTTGAGGGCCTAGAAGGGTCCAATGAACCTCGGAGATAACTTGTTTCCTCATCCAAATCTCCAAAAATATCATCGAGGTGAGACCCGTAGAATGACGTGGTCACCATACTCAAACTCTTGGGGTCTCCGTCTCCTGTCGGTATAAGACTTATGCCTGCTTTGTGAAGTCTTCATCTGCTCGTAGATGATCTGCACCTTCTCTATGGTAGCCCGTACCATCTCTGGTCCCACTAGTGCTAACTCCCTTGGGTCATTCCAGCACAAATGTGATTCTCAAGGTCACCCATACAACACATCAAAAGGTTTCATCCCAATGGTGGAGTGATAGATGTTGTTGTATGAAAACTCCACCAAAGGAAAGTGATCCTCTTATCTGTGACCAAAGTCGAGGACACAAGAACAGAGCATGTCCTCGAGAGTCTGAATGGTCCGCTCAGTCTAGCCATTCGTCGGAGGATGGAAGGCAGTGCTCAAACGAAGATGTGTCCTGAAAGCCTCGTGCAACCCCTTCCATAGTCGGGAAGTGAAATGTGTATCACGATTGGAGACAATTGGCACGGGTACTCCATGTAGCCGCACAATCTCCTGCACATAGAGGCAACCCAAGATCTCTACTGAAACATGCTCTCTGATCGGTAGGAAGTGGTCTGACATGGTGAGTCGGTCAACGATCACCCAGATAGAGTCATGACCTCTAGATGTACGTGGAAGTCCTGTCATGAAGTCCATTTATATCTCATCCCACTTCTACTCTGGTACCTCTAAAGGCTGAACCAAGCATGTTGGTACCTGAAGCTCTGCCTTCACTTGCTGACAAGTGAGGCACCAAGAGACAAACTTTGTTACTACTTTCTTCATTCTCGGACACCAGTGTTGTCGTCGGAGATCCTGGTACCTCTTTGCCACACCTGGATTGTCATGACCCATCCCTCGGGGCCTTTTTCATGACTACCCCAAGCCCGCCTTCCATAGGCTAGCGGCTGGCGACTAGAACTGAAGGAGTATTCCCTAAAACTAGAAAGGCATTGAATTTATAACCTGTAAGCACATGCAACCAAGCACACAGCAAGATACGAAATCAAGTAAACAGAATAGAAAACAGAGTGAGTATAGCAAGTAAAAAGGGTCCAGAATACAATCCCAACTATAAAGTACAAGAAATTGGAAGTACAAGATGGATGATAGGTGAAAAACAGCTCCTGGATCGTCCACCATGAATCCTACCTGAAGGGTAGGTATAGCTCACGAACGGTCGTCTCTGCGGTTCACCTCATCTAATGTTCACCTCTGAGCTACCTCCAGTCCTGGTACTCTCATCCTCAGCCAGTGTTTTCCATCATCTGCACCAAACATAATAGGGTGCGGGCATAGTCCGTGCAGGGGTGAGTATAACGATACTCAATAGGGACCCTGAGACCCTCATGATCTAACAATATCCACCAAGGATAAACCACACATCAAAGGAAACAATTGATAACCCTAATTAGGTATATGCCCATACATATACCAAAGTTATCAAGTAAACCCATCTTAATCAGGAGGAAAACACAGAGTCCAACTCCAAATCCCCAAGCTCAACTGTTACACAAAGGAATAAATACCACAAAGGAAAGTACCACACATGTACGCCAGACAGAATAATACCACCAAGGTATTACCATGAAGGAAAGTACCACACAAGTACAAACTCATCTCACAACATGTATAACTTATGTACAGTAGTGGAGATGATTAGATGTAACTATTAAATCATCTTACTCTGTTAAGAGGCTCTTCTGCTAACCCACATAGAATTGCTCAGTGTTGAACCATATAGGATCGCTCGGTACTGACCCACACAGGATCACTAGGAGCTGACCCACATAGGATCTCTCATCATTCTTCACATCATAGCCATCTACTAGGTTCCCGCACATGCTTGCTTGTCTTCGGGAGGGTCTGCTCCTCAATCCACTGATCGATACTCCAACTTCCACAAAGTCTCATGAATAAGTATCTCAAAGGACTTCCATGTCATAGGGGTATCAATGCAATATATGGTGCATCAATCAGACACCCGGTCGGTGAGTTATTAGACTTTTAGTCCCAGGGGCTCGGTTGGATTAATTCTCGATCCAAATCGACCATTACCCAACATTATCCAAAACTCTAGTGGGGTATACCAAATGGACCGCCTCACTCTAGGGTTTCTGGCGCCATAGAAGGTTTGTCAAACAAACGTCTGGTGACAAAGTTATGGCCAAAAGAGCATAAATGGGTCAAAGTGGGCTTGGGTCCATTTCGGGTCGACCCGGCCCGGCCCGCGCTGGGCGGTTTGGAAGGCCGTGAGGGCCTCAGAGGCCGTGGAGCTACGAGGGTCGCGGAGTTATGGAGGCAATAGAGCTGCAAGGGCGGCGTGAGGCCGCGAGGTCCGTGGTTGGTGGAGGTTGCGAGGGCCACTGGACGGAGAGGTCGTGGGGCTGCGAGGGTGGCACTAGGCCGCGGGCGGCACGAAGCCGCGGGGGCCACGAGGGCGGCATGAGGACGTGGGGTGGACCGGACTACTGCGGAGTGGTGAGGTTTAGTGGAGGAGTGGATAGCCGCAGGGCGGTGTGGCCGCAGGGCAGCGTGGATAGCCGCGGGGCGGTGAGGCCGTGGGGTGGCACAGATAGCCACGGGGTGGTGGTGGCTGCGAACAACGGAGGCCGCAGGGCAGCGGTGGCCGCGGGGCAGTAGTGGCCGCGAGTGGCGGAGGCTGTGGGTCGGCGGTGGCCACAGGCGGCGGAGGCCCCGGGGTGGCGGTGGACACGGGGTGGCAGTGGCTGCGGGCGGTAGAGGCCACAGGGCGGCACCGTTATTCCATCGCCTTCGTCGCGGCCGGCGGTGTTGTCAGCCGCTGTTCTCATGCCTCATTGGTGCCTAAAAACCCGCCCTGGTTATTGTCTTCCTCCATCACAAGATTCATCAAGTTTATATAAGATTTGTAGAGAGGTCGGGCCATATTTGTTTGGCCCTCACTCTCCGTGTTAGAGCGGTAGGAAGTGGTTTGAAAATTTTGAATCAAGAATGTGTGTGGAAGATATCTAAAACATTAAACCCACAACCTTCGTCAATCACTATCCCCAAACCCGCAAAAGAAAACATTTTCAGATCAATTAGTTTATGAGATTTGATCCACGTTCTTTGTTTTAGAAGGGAAGAACAAGGGATTATAAAATCATACACAACTAAACCCCTACCTTGTTTGATTATTGACGTCGATGAGAGAAGTTGAAGTTGTCGACGTTCATTGCGCCCGCCACACGCCTCTGATCCTAAGCTCGTTTGTCAGATAAACACTCTTCGATGGAGGTGGTTCTTCATTCTTGAATATTTCCACCATTGTAGGATGTCCCGAGGAATAATTTGAAGTCGTGTGTTAGTGTTCTTCATTAGAGGAGCATTCTTTGTTGGAGAGAATAATCCTCCAAATCTTCTCCCTCCCAGTTCCACCAAAATGAAAGGTAGATCACATAATAGAACAAGTTATCTATAATGCTTTTTGGCATAATTTCAAAATATCTTAATTAATTAATTGATGGGTTGGATTAATTAATTAAAAGGGAGAGTTGTCATAATTAAATGGGGGATCTCAAGAGGTTTTTCTCCCATAAAGAGGGGAGTTCAAGGGGGTTTTATCCTTGGGTGGTCCCCACCACCATAACCCACATGGGTGGTTAATTCTGGTGGTCCCCACATCCATAACCTCACATGGGAGGTTTTAGTTCTTATGGTCTCCACCTCTCAACATCCACATGGGAGTTCCAAATAAAATAAAATGCTACACAATTTTATTTTATTTCATTCTTTCATGAAAACCCAAATTCTATCTTTCACCCTCGACTTACTACAGTCAATGTGAAGGTATCCTTAAGCAAAGATTGGTGCTATGAGTTCAATGGTGCCCTCATATTTCAATTCCAAGTACTGGTTCAAAAGTTAGAAAAACCAGCTCGCATGTTTACTGAACGTACCCTAAATAAAGTTCAAAAATTCATTTCGGGCACTCCGAGCCTCGGAATCATGCACCGTGAATTTTCTCAGACTCGTAAAATTACCATATATTAAATACAATTACATGAAAATTATAGGTCTTTACATTCTCCCAACCTTAGGGCTTTGCTCCCCCATAATCCACATCTCAAAACTAGGAAAATAAGTTGGGGTACTGAGCACGAATATGAGCCTCCCGCTCCCATGTTCTCTCCTGGAGGTTCTTGTGCTGCCAGAGAACGTGCACTAGAGGTATTGACTGCCCACGAAGGACCCACTCCTGTCGATCCTCAAACTCTACTGGAACCTCTATAAAATTCACCCCATCGTCGATGTCTAGCTCTCCATGGTCGATGACGTTGAAGGGTCATGAACGTATCTCCTCAGCTGGGATATGTGGAAGACGTCATGCACCCGGTGCAACTGAGGAGGAAGAGATAAGCGGTAATCAACCTTTCCAACTCTACTTAGGACCTGAAAGGGTCCTATGTACCTTGAAGATAACTTTTCACCTCGGCCAAATCTCTGTAAAACTTGTTGAGGTGAGACCCGTATAAAAACATGGTCACCATCCTCAAACTCCATAGGTCTTCGTCTCCTGACAGCATACGACTTATACCTACTATGTGTAGTCTTCATCTGCTCCTAGATGATCTGCACCTTCTCTGTGGTAGCCCGAACCATCTCTAGTCCAACGAGTGTTGACTCCCCTGGGTCAGTCCAGCACAAAGGTGATCTACAGGGTCGCTCGTACAGCACCTTAAATGGTGTCATCCCAATGGTGGAGTGATAGCTGTTGTTGTATGAAAACTCTACCAAAGGAAAGTGATCCTCCCAGCTGTGACTAAAGTCAAGGATGCAAGCATGAAGCATGTCCTTGAGGGTCTAAATGGTCCGCTCAGTCTGTCCATCCGTTGGAGGATGGAAGGCAGTGCTCAAATGAAGTTGCGTCCTAAAAGCCTTCTGTAACCCCTTCTATATTCTGGAAGTAAAACATGCATCACAATCGGAGACAATCGTCGAGGGTACTCCATATAGCCGCACAATCTCCTACACATAGAGGCATCTCAATCTCTCTACTGAACCCTACTCTCTGATCGGTAGGAAGTAGGCCGACTTGGTGAGTCGGTCGACGATCACCCAGATAGATTCATGACCTCTGGATATACTTGAAAGTCCTATCATTAAGTCCATGGATATCCCATCCCACTTACACTTTGGGACCTCTAAAGACTGAACCAAGCCTGCTGGTACCTAATGCTCTGCCTTCACTTTCTAACAAGTGAGGCATCGAGAGACAAACTCTGCTACTAATTTCTTCATTCCCGACCACCAGTTATATCTTTAGAGGTCCGGGTACATCTTCTCCACTCTTGGATGTACCGCTAGAAGGGATTTGTGGAACTCCCTCAGAACTTCCTCCTGAAGTGAAACTTGTACCATGGTACGTCCTCTGAAGATGATGACATGCTCCCAACCTTCAGAAAATCCATCAGGTGCCTGTCTTGTGGATATCTGAGCACGTCGAGCCTCACAGTTAGCATCCTCAAGTTGTGCCTCCCTGACTCACTGAAGAAGTGGGGGAGTGACTGTAAGAGACTAAAGAAAAGATGCTCCATCTCGATCCACAAAGGATATCTGCAAAGCGGCCAGCTGCTCTATAGCCTCACCTAAAAGCTGTATACCAGACCTCCTACTGAGTGCATCTGCTACAACATTCCCCTTCCCAGGAGTATAGACTATCTTGAAGTCATAGTCCTAGAGGAACTCAAGCCAACATCACTGTCTCATGTTCAGGTCCTTCTGAGAGGAGATATACTAGAGACTCTTTTGATCATATTACATTGTAAAATTCTCTCCCATCAAGTAATGTCGCCACATCTTCAAGGTGAAGACCACTGCTGCTAACTCTAGGTCATGGGTAGAGTAGTTCTGCTCATGTTGTCTCAGTTGTTGAGAACCATATGTGATCACTGCTCACTCCTGCATCAGGACACATCTGAGCCCAGTCCCTGATGTGTCGTAGTAGGCTACGTACCCAACGTCCTCCTATAGAATCCTCAAGATGGGGGCACTAGTCAGCCTCGGCCTCAGCTCTTGAAAAATCTGATGGCATCTCTCCATCCACAAGAAGGTTTTCCCCTTCTTCGTCAATGCTAAAAGTGGTGCTGCAACTCTGGAGAAATCTGGCACAAACATCCGGTAGTATCCATACAAACCTAGGAAACTCCGTACTTCCATCACACACCTGGGTGGATCCCAAGAAAGTAGCACCTCAATCTTCACTGGATCTACCACAACTCCAGCCTCCGATATGACATGTCCCAAAAAGTGAACCTATCGGATCCAGAACTGTAACTTTAAGAGCTTACCATAAAGATGGTACTCTCAGAGTGTGTCCAGTACTACCCACAGATGATAAGAATGATCCTCCTCAGTAGTCGAGTAGATCAGAATGTCATCGATGAAGACTACTACAAAGCAATCAAGGTATGGCTGAAAGATCCTGTTCATGAGTCCCATGAACACTGATGGAGCATTGGTTACGCCGAATGGCATAACTAAGAACTTGTAGTGGTCGTACCGACATCTGAAAGTCATCTTCTGCACATCCTCATCTCGTACTCTGAGCTGGTGATAGCCTAATCTGAGGTCTATCTTTGAGAACCATTGTGCTCCCTTAAACTGATCAAAGAGCTCATCAATCCTCAGAAGTGGGTACTTGTTCGTCATGGTCACCTGGTTCAGGTGTGGATAGTTAACACAAAGCCTCAAGCTCCCATCCTACTTCTTGGAGAACAAAATCAGGGCTACCCAAGGAGATACACTGGGCCAAATGAATCACTTCCCCTGCAAGTCCTCTAGTTGTACCTGCAGCTCAAAAAGCTCGGTAGGAGCCATCTGATATGCTGGTGTAGATATCGGTGCCATCCCAAGGTACATGTCAATGTAAAATTCCACCTATTTATGAGGAGGTAGACCCAGAACATCATCAGATAAGACATTCGGGTATTGGTCCACCACTACAGGATAGATCAGACTCTCCACATCAACCTCTCTAAGGGTAAGGCTAGCCAACTAATGAGTGATTGGATTCACTCTCCTACAGTTAAGTCCATCTTGTGCTGCAAAGGCTCCCTTATCACCGGTGAAGGTAATATTGGTCCCATCTATGCAGACACACCACACTTTATGCCTAATACAGTCAATCTGAGCATGGATTGTAGATAACCAGTCTATACTCAGGATGACGTCGTAAGGCCTTGACGCCGCTACTAGGAGATCTTAGCCAAATCTCTCACTCTTATAGTAAGCTCACACTACTGGCACCAATGCTTAATCATCGAATCTTCTTTCATATGAGTCTCTAGCCATAAGGATCGATCCAACGGCTCTGTCGGAATCTCCGAGCTCTAAACGAGGGTAGTGGCAATAAAAGAATGATTGGAACCTGTGTCTATGAGTACTACAACTAAGGTGGAGTAGACACAGATCATGCCTCATATCATCTCCGGAGCACCATGGTCATAGGCCTCAGCTTCCTAGATCTGAGCTCGTCCCTATCCACTTTCTCCCTATGGTTGGGGTGGACCTCCCGGTGGTGGTGGCGGTAACATCTCGAATCGTCCCCCACCACCAGCTGCATGGCCATCTCCTCTTCCATGTATACCTACTCCCAGTGGACCTCCTCAGTCAAACCTCTATCTCTACCTGGGCGGTCCTTCGATCGTCTGTTGATCATCTGTATGGTGGGTCAGATAGTCATGATCCATGTGACCCTACCTGCCGCATGCGTAACACTGCTCGCTCCTGGCATGACTAGCTCTGCCTCGTGTGGCCCGCACAACCAACCATGAATCCTACAGTCTTCCACCTATAGGTATGGTCCTTCTGGACCTCTGTGACATCTGCCTGCTGCCAGCTACAGAAGACTCTACTATGTGATGTCCGGTGGTGGGCCTTACTGCTGGTGACTGCTTATCAAGGAAACTCTCAACTAAGAGGGCTCTCTCTAATACCCCCACCTACGTCAGGATGTTGAGTGAGATCATCGAAGCCCTTATCTCCCACCTGAGTCCATTCTCGAAGGTTCGGGCCCTGAAGAATGGGTCCCGAACCATATCTTTGGAGTAGCGTCAAAGGTCAGTAAACCTCGTTGAGTACTGAGCCATAGTCATGTTGCCCTGCTGCAGATGAATTAGCTTCTAAATGCGCATTGCGTGAAGAGTCGTTGAGACAAACTCTGCCTGAAACAGGCTCTCGATGTCTACCCAGAGAAGCGTCACCTCATTGTTATCATAGTGCATCAAGCTCCACCATATGACTGTTGCTGCCTATAGAAGACTGGTGGTAAGGATCACCAAGAGATCGGCTTGTGTCCCTACCAGTCGGAAGACTCTCAACACAACCTACAGCCAATCCTCAGCCGCTTGTGGGTCCATCTCTCCCCTGAACCTGGGTGTCCTTTGGCACTGGAACTCGTGAAATGTTCCCAAGAATTGTGCACCCTCTACTGCTGGAGCTGGTGGCATCGTTGTCCCAACGGGTAATGGTACCACAAGTGCCTCTGTTGGTGCCTCTACTGGAAGAGGGACCTACACTGAGGCCTCATCGCTCAGTGGGCTATCAGTGCATACTACTCTCGGCACCCTGGCTGGCTGTCTTTGTAGAGGTATCCTAAAAATAAATAGGTGCACCACGGTCAATAAGTAATACCTGGTGAGCTAACTCAAATAGATCACAAAAAAACTCTTCAAAACACACACGCAATCGGTGTTTTCATGCACTGAGTCAGAAATCAGAAGTCAGGGTCCTGGTGTATAGATACGTCGGTCGCCGAACCAACACTGGATTCCCTAAACTGATAACCACACTCACTACACTTAACACTATTACCTTTAAAAAGATCAAAGTTCTATGTTCTAGGGTAGAATCGACTCCTCTGGTACCAATTTGTCACGACCCGTCCCCCGGGGCCCATTCCATGACTTCCACAAGCATGCCTTCCATAGGCTAGGGGCTGGCGACTATCACCAAAGGCGTATTCCCTAAAACTAGGAAGGCATTGCCTTTATAACCTATAATCACACGCAACCAAGCACACAGCAAGATACGAACTCAAGTAAACTGAATAGTAAACAGAGTGAGTAAAGTAAGTAAAAAGGTTCCAGAATACAAGCCCAACTGGAAAGTATAAGAAACTAGAAGTACAAGATGACTGATAGGTGAAAAATAGCTCTTGGATCTTCCACCACAAATCCTAACTGAAGGTTAGGTACAGCTCACGAACGGTCGTCTCTACGGTTTTCCTCGTCTAAAGTCCACCTCCGAGCTACCTCCAGTCCTCGTATACTCGTCCTCAGTCAGCATTGTCCGTCTTCTGAACCAAACACAATAGGGTGCGGGCATAGCCTAAGTAGGGGTGAGTATAATGATACTCCGTAGGGACCCTGAGACCCTCAAGTTCTCACAATATCCACCAAGGATAAACCACACAGAAAGGGAAACAAGTGATAACCCTACTTAGGTATATGCCCATACATATAACTAGGTTATCAAGTAAACCCATCTCAATCATGAGGAAAACACATAGTCCAACTCCAAAGCCCCACTATTCTACATAGGAATAAATACCACAAAGGAAAGTACCACATATATACACCACACAGAAGAATACCACCAAGGTATTACCATGAATGAAAGTACCATACAGGCATAGACTCAACTCACACTAGGTATAACTTAAGTACAGTAGTAGAGATGATTAGATGTAACTACTAAATCATCTTACTCTATTAAGAGGCTATGCTGGTGACCCACATAGGATCACTCAGTGTTGACCCACATAGTATTGCTCAGTTCTGACCCACACAGGATCACTAGGTGCTCACCCACATAGGATTTCTCTTTATTCTTCACATCACAACCAGCTATTGGGTTCCCACACAGGCTTGCTCGTCTCTGGGAGGGTCTGCTCATCAATCCCCTGATCGATACTCCAACTACCACTAAGTCTTATGAAAAAGTATCTCAAAGGACCGCCATTTCATAGGGGTCTCAATGAAATAGACGGCGCGTCAATCGGACGCCCGGTCTGTGAGTTATTAGCCTTTTAGTCCCAAGGGCTAGGTTGGATTCATGATCGATCCAACACTACCCTTCCCCAACTTTATCCAAAACTTCAGTGGGGTATACCAAAGGTACTGTCTCACTCAAGGGTTTCTAGTGTCGTAGACGGTTTGTAAAACGGACGTTCGGTTCCAAAGTTATGTCCAAAGGAGTGTAAATGGGTCGAAGTGGTCTCGGGTCCGGTCCTGCTTGGTCGGATCGACCCGACCTGTTGGGCGGTCTGACAGGCCACAAGGGCCGTGAGTTCCATGGAGGCACAGAGTCCGCGGAGCCATGAGGGTGGCGCGAGGCCGTGGGGGTCGCGGTCGACGGAGACTGCGAGGGCCACGAAGGGCCACTGGATAGCGAGGCTGCGATGGCAGCGTGAGGCCACGAGAGGCCATGGGTAGTGCGAGTTCACGAGGTCCATGGGGGCGGCGTGAGGTCGTGGGGCGGCACGGGCGGTAGATGCCTCAAGGTCCACGGACATCCACAGAGCGACGAGGCAGCAGGGTGGTGCGGATAGTCATGGAGCGGTGAGGCCACGGGGCGGTGCAGACAGTCGTAGGGTGGCGGGGCCATAGGACGGCACGGACTACTGTGGGGCCGCAGTGTGGCGGGGCATCATGGACAGTCACGGGGCAGCAGTGTCCGCGATTGGAAGAGGTTGCGGGGTGGCGGTGGCCGCAGGGCAGCGGTGGTAACGGGGTGATGTCTTTATGCTGTCACCTTCGTCGTGGCTGGCAGTGTTGTCGGTCGTCGTTCTTGTGCCTCATCAGTGCCCAAAAACCCGCTTTGGTTGTCGTCTTTCTCCATCAGAAGATTCATCAAGTTTACACAAGATTTTTGGAGAGGTCGGTCCATGTTTGATTGGCCCGCACACTCCACTTTAGAGCGGTATTAAGTGGTTCACAAATTTTGAATCAAGAACTTGTATGGAAGATATCTAAAACATCAAACCCACAACCTTTATAAATCACTATCCCCAAACCCACAAAAGAAAACATCCATAGATCAACTAGTTTATGATGGTTGATTCACGTTATTTGTTTTATAAGGGAAGAACATGGGATTATTAAATCATACACAACTAAACCCCTACCTCGTTTGATTGTTGACGTCAATGAGAGAAGTCGAAGTTGTCGACATTCTTCATGGCTGCCACACGCCTTCGATCCTGAGCTCGTTCATCAGATAAGTGCTCTTTGATGGAGGTGGTTCTTTATTGTTAAAGATTTCTACTATTGGAGGATGTCCCAAGGAAGAATTCAAAGTCATGCGTTGGCATTCTTCGTTGGAGGAGCGTTATTCATTGGAGAGAATAATCCTCCAAAGCTTCTCCCTCCCAATTCAACCAAAATGAAAGGTATCCCACATAATAGAACAAGTTATCTATTATGTTTGTTGGCATAATTTCAAAATATCTTAATTAATTAATTTATGGATTGGATTAATTAATTAAAGGGTAGAGTTGGAATAATTAATTGGGGGAGCTCAAGAGGTTTTTCTCCCAAAAAGAGGGGAGTTCAAGGGGGTTTTAGCCTCAGGTGGTCCCCACCACCATAACCCACATGGATGGTTAATTTCGGTGCTCCCCACCTCTATAACCTCACATGGGTGGTTTAGTTCTGGTGTTCCCCACCTCTCAACATCAACATGGGAGTTCTAAATAAAATAAAATGCTACACAATTTTATTTTATTTCTTTCTTTCACAAAAACCCAAATTCTATCTTTCACCCTCGACTTACTACGGTTGAGGTGAAGGTATCCTTAAGAGAATATCGGTATTGTGAGTTCAATGGTGACCTTGGATTTCAATTCCGAGCACCGGTTCAAAATTTAGAAATAACCACTCACACATTTACTGAACGTACTCGAAATAAAGTTCATAAATTCATTTCGGGCACTCCAGGCCTCGGAATCACGCGTCGTAAATTTTCATGGACTAATAAAATTCCCATATATTAAAAACATTACATGGAAATTCTAGGTCTTTACATGGATGTACCACTAGAGGGGATGTGTGGAACTCTCTCAACACTTCCTCCTGAAGTGACACTAGTATCATGGTATGTCCTCTGAAGAGGATGACATGCTCCCCACCTTCATAAAATCCATCATGTTCCTCTCCTGTGGATATCTGAGCACGTTGTGCCTTGCAGTCAGTGTACCCATGTTGTGCCTCCCTAACTCGCCGAAGAAGTGGGGGAGTGACTGTAAGAGATTGAAGAAAATATGCTCTATCTCGATCCGCAAAGGATATCTGCAAAGTGGCCAGCAGCCCCGTCACCTCACCTAGAAGTTGTATACAAGATCTTCTGCTGTGTGCATCTGCTACATTTTTCCCCTTCCCAAGATTATAGACTATCTCAAAGTCATAGTTTTGGAGGAACTCAATCTAACATCATTGTCTCAAGTTCAAGTCCTTCTATGAGAAGATATACCTAAGACTCTTGTGATTCAAGTACACTGTAAAACATTCGCCCATAAAGTAATGTTGTCACATCTTCAAGGCGAAGACCACTACTGCTAACTCTAGGTCATGGGTAGCGTAGTTCTTCTCATGTTGTCTTAGTAGTCAAGAACCATATACGATCACTTCTCGCTCCTGCATTAGGACACATCCGAGCCCGGTCCCTGATGCATCGTAATAGACTACATACCCTATGCTCTCCTCTGGAAGCCTCAAGATGGGGGCACTATTCAGCCTCTACCTCTGCTCTTGAAAATTCCATTGGCATATCTCTGACCACACGAAGGGTTGCCCCTTCTTCTTCAATGTTGATAGTGGTGCTGTAACTCTAGAGAAATCTGGCACAAATCTCTGGTGGTATCTAGAAAAACCTAGGAAACTTCGTACCTTTGTCACACTTCTGGGTGGCTCCCAAATAAGTACTACCTCAATCTTCGCTGGATCCACTACAACTCCAGCCTCCAAGATGACATGTCCTAGAAAGTGAACCTCTTAGATCCATAACTAGCACTTCGAGAGCTTACAATAAAAATTGTGCTCTCATAGTGTGTCCAGTACAACCTGCAAATGATAGGAATTCTCCTACTCAGTATTCTAGTAGATCATAATGTCGTCAATGAAGAATACTACAAAGCAATCAAGGTATGGCTGAAAGATCCTTTTCATGAGCTCCATGAACACTGATGGAGTATTGGTCACACCGAATGGAATAACCAAAACTCATAATGGTCGTACTGACATCTGAAAGTCATCTTCTATACATTGTCATCTCACACTCTGAGCTGGTGATAGCCTGATCTAAGTTCTATCTTCGAGAACCACTATGCTCCCTTCAGCTTATCAAAGAGGTCATCAATCCTCGGGAGTGGGTACTTGTTCTTCACAGTCACCTAGTTCAGGCACCGATATTCAATACAAAGCCTCAAGCTCCCATCCACCTTCTTAGAGAACAAAATTGGGGATGCCCAAGGAGAAACATTGGTCCAAATGAATCCCTTCCCTTGAAAGTCCTCTAGTTATACCTGCAGCTCACGAAGCTCCGCTGGAGCCATCTGATACGTTGGTGTAGATATCGGTATCATCCCGGGGTACAGGTCAATGTAAAAGTCCACCTCTCTATAAGGAGGTAGACCCAGAACATCATCAGGGAAGACATGCGCGTACTGGTCCACCACTACAGGATAACTCGTACTCTCCACATCAACTGCTCCAAGGGTCATGCTAGCTAACTGATGAGTGATGGGCTGCACTCTCCTCCGGGTAAGTCCATCATGTGCTGCAAAGGCTCCCTTCTCGCCAGTGAAGGTAAACCTAGTCCCATCCATACAGACACACCACACTTTGTGCCTAATACAGTCAATATGATCATGGACTATAGATAACCAGTCCATACCCAATATGGCATCATAAGGCCTCGACGCCACTACTAGGAGATCACATCTAAAGCTCTCACCTCCTAGAGTAAGCTCGAACTGCTGGAACTAGAGCGTAATCGTCGAATCTGCTCTCGTAGGAGTCTCTAGCCATAAGGATCGAGCCAACGGCTCCATCGGAATCTCTGATCTCTTAACGAGGGTAGTGGAAATAAAATAATGACTGGAACCTAGGTCTATAAGTACTTCAGCTAAGGATTAATAGACATATATCATACCTTGTATCATCTCCGGAGCTCCATAGTCATAGGCCTTAGCTTACTGAAGCTGAGCTCGCCCCTGTTCACCTACTCCCTGTGGTCGAGGTGTACCACCTAGTGGTGGTGGCAGTAACATCTCGAATCGTCGCCCACTGCCAGCTGCACGAACAGCTCCTTTGCCACGTCCTCCTGCTTCCTGCATACCACCTTGATCGAACCTCTGTCTCTACCTAGGAGGTCCCTCAACCGTCTTCTAATCATTCGTATGGTGGGCCGGACAGTCACGAACCATGTGACCCTACCCACTGCATTTGAAACACATCTTGTTCCTCGGATGACTGTATCTATCTCCGGTACCTCGCACAACCGATCCTGAGTCATGCAGTCGTCCACCTATTGGTCTGGTCCTCTTGGACCTCTGTGACATCTGTCTGCTACAAACTACAGAATACTCTACTACATAATGACCAGTGGTGGGTCTTGCTACTGGTGACTGCTCAGCAAGAAAACTCTCCCCTAAGAGGGCTTGCTCTAACACCACTTCCTGCGTCGGGATGCTAAGAGAAATCATCAAATGCCTGATCTCCCACCTGAGTCCCTGCTTGAAGTTTCGGGCCCTGAAGAATGGGTCCCGCACCATATTTGTGGAGTAGCGTGAGAGGTCAGTGAATCTCACTGAGTACTGAGCTAAAATAATGCTACCCTAATGTAGATGAAGAAGCTCATGTATGCGCACTACGGGAAGAGTCGCTAGGAAAAACTTTTCCCGAAACAGGCTCTCGAAGTCTTCCCAGAGAAGCATCACCTCATCATGAACTTAGAGCATCAAGATCCACCATCTGCCTATTGCTGCCTATATAAAGCTGGCGACAAGGATCGCCATGAGATTATCTGGAGTCCCTACCAGTCGGAAGACTCTCACTACAGCCTCTAGCCAATCCTCAGCCGCATGTGGGTCCGTATCTCCCCTAAACCTGGGTGGCCTCTGGAACTGGAACTCGTGCAACGCGCTCATGTGGTGTGCACCCTCCACTGTTAGGGATACTGGAATTGGTGGCCCAATGGGTAATGGTACATCTGGTGCCTCCGCAGGTGCCTCTACTGGAAGAGGGCCCTGCACCGAGGCCTTGTTTCTTGGTGGGATATCAGTGCGTACTATATCTAGAACCCTAGATAGATGTCTGTGTGGAGGCATCCTAAAAAGAAACAGGTGTTTCATAGTCAATAAGTTATCCCTGGTGAGATGACTCAAAGATATCACAAAAAAACTCTTCAAAACACACATACAATCAGTGTTTTCGTTCACTGAGTCAAAAATCTGAAGTCAGGGTCCGGGTGTATGGATACATCGGTCACTGCACCAACACTGGATTCCCTAAAATAATAACCACACTCACTAAAATTAACACTATTGTCGTTAAAAAGATCAGAGTCTTATGTTCTATGGTATAACTGACTCCTCTGATACCAATTTGTCATGATCTGTCCCCCAGGGCCCGTGTCGTTACTACCCCAAGCCCGCATTCCATAGGCTAGGGGTTGGCGACTAGCACCGAAGGCATATTCCCTAAAACTGAGAAGGCATTTCCTTTATAACCTGTAAACACACGCAACCAAGCACAAAGAAAGATAAAAACTCAAGTAAACTAAATAGTAAACATAGTGAGTACAGTAAGAAAAAGGGGCCTGAATACAAGCCCAACTGGAAAGTACAAGAAACTAAAAGTACAAGTAAACTGAAATAACTCCTGTGAAAACCCGCCAAGGATCCTACCTGAAGGGTAGGTATAGCTCTCGATCGGCCGTCTCTGCGGTACGCCTCGTATTATGTCCACCTCCAAGCTACCTCCAGTCCTGGTACTCTCGTCCTCAGTCAGCGATGTCTGTCGTCTGCACCAAACACAACAAGGTGTGGGCATAGCTCGTGTAGGGGTGAGTATAATGATACTCAGTAGGGACCCCGAGACCCTCAAGGTCCCACAAAATCCACAAAGGATAAACCATAAAGCATTAAAACAACTTTCAACCCTACTTAGGTATATGCCCATACATATACCTAAGTTATCAAGTAAACCCATCTCAAACATGAGGAAACACAAGTCCCAACTCATTAGCCCAAAGCTCAACTGTTCCACAAAGGAATAAATACCATGAAGGTAAGTACCACATAGGTACGCCACACAGAAGAATACCACCAAGGTATTACCACGAAGAAAGTACCACACATGTATGGACTCAGCTCACACCAGGTATAAATTAGGTACGGTAGTAAAGATGATTAAATATAAATATTGAATCATCTTACTCCATTAAGAGGTAGACCCACGTAGGATCCTAAATCCTTATTATACCCACGAAGGATCAAAGTACGTTGTCAGGCCCACACAGGATCCTAGTACCTCATCAGACCCACAGAGGATCCTAGTACCTCGTCACTACGTCGTCAGACCCACACAGAATCCTAGTACATCATCATTATTTCTTCAAACCCACACAGGATCCCAGTACATCGTCATTACGACGTCAGACCCACAGAGGATCCTAGTACATCGTCACTGCCAGCTACAAGGTTCTCTCACTAAGCTCGCTTGTATCCAGAAGGGTCTGCTCCACAATCCGCTGGTCGATATTACAACTGCCACGAATTACCATGAAGAACTATCTCAAAGTACTACCATGTCATAGGGATCTCAATGTAATAGATGGTGCATCAATCGGACGCCTGGTCTGTGAGTTATTAGCTTTCCCGATGGCCCTGTTAGATTCATGCTTGATCCAACCCGACCGTACCCCAACTTTATCCAAATCT
This sequence comes from Viscum album, assembly GCA_963277665.1. Lineage (NCBI taxonomy): Eukaryota > Viridiplantae > Streptophyta > Magnoliopsida > Santalales > Viscaceae > Viscum > Viscum album. Next base: position 48,041,435 of record OY728146.1, read on the forward strand.
CTAGTGGGGTATACCAAAGGGACCTTCTATCTCCAAGGTTTTCGGTGCCACATACGGTTCGTCAAATGGACGTCCGGTGCCAATGTTATGGTTGATAGAGCGAGAATGGGTCGAAGCTAGCCCAGGTTTGGTCCGATCTGGTCAGACCAACTCGGCCCGACCTGGCCCGTTGGGTCCGGCCTGAGCCACTGGGTCCGGTCCGGCCTGCGCTGGGCGGCCCGGCCTGGGCGGTGGCCTGTGTAGCGGCACGGGGGTTGCGAGGGCCGGGAGGGGGGCTGCGAGACCGCCGAGGCCATGGGGGGCACGAAGGCCACGGGCGGTGTGGGACCGCGGAGGCCGCGGGGTAGCAAAGGCCACGAGGCGGCGGAAGTCGCGGGCGGCGCTGAGCCGCGGAGACCGCAGGGTGGAAAAATCCACCGGCGGCGTGGGGACGCGAAGGCCGTGTGGAGGTGCAGGGCCTTGGTCAGCGCGGCGGCCTCAGGGGCCGCGGGGCCGCGGGGGCCGTGGGGGCCGTGGGGTTGCCGGGCCGCGCGAGCCGCAGGGCCACACAGGCCGCGGGGTCGCGGGGACCGCGGGGTCGCGGGTGCCGCGGGGCCCCGAGGGCCGCGGGGCCGCAGGGGCCACGGGGCCTCAAGGGCCGTGGGGACACGGGGGCTGCGGGGCCTCATGGGCCGCGGGGCCTCGGGGGCCGCGGGGGCGCGGGGGTCGCGAGGCCGCGGAGGCCCTAGGACAGCGGATGCCATGGGGCGGCGCGAGGGCCGCGATGAGTCGTTTCGCCACATCTAGCCGGTTAGCCATCCGTTCTCTCCGCGTGGTGTGGTCGTGCGTCTCACCTTCATCGTCGGCTGGTTCGGCCAGCCACTCTCTATTTGCTGCCTTTGTCGTGGCCATTCGTGGTGCCGACCACGGTTCTTGAGTTCCACTGGTGACAAACATCAACACCGGTCGCTGTTACCATCGTGAAGAACACACAAAAGTACCATAATATTTGCGGAGGGGTCGGGCCATGTTTGTTTGGCCCGTACCCTTCGTGTTAGGGCGGTAGCAAGCGGCTCAAGGGAGATGATTCAATGTGAGAGGAAAATTAACATTGATTAATTTAAAACAAACCCCTACCTCATTCGTTTGTTTTCGTCGATGAGGAGGGAAGGACGGTCGTTGATTAAAGACGTCCCATGTTGGAGGATGTCCCGAGGAAGAAGTTGAAGTCGTACATTGGTGTTCTTCATTGGAGAAGCATTCTTTGTGGGAGAAGAAGAATTCCTCCAAAAACTCTCCTCTTCCAATACTTTCTCCCAATTCCACCAAAAAAGAAAAGTATCCAATATGTTGTGTTTCATCAATTTATTTGTTGGCACAAAATTAAATTGACATCATTATTTCGATGTGGCTAGCACCATTAAAGTGGTAGGATACCAAAGGTTATCTCCCATTAAAGGGGAGTTCAAGAGTTATCTCCATATTAATGAATGATTTTATGGGGTTGTGGTGGTCCCCACCCTTATATTCAAATTGGGAGGTTTTGGGCTCGGTGGTCCCCACCTCCATAACCTTCACATGGTAGGTTTCAACAAAAAAAATAAAAATGTTAACATTTTTATTTTCTTCATTCTTTCACGAAATACACAAAAACTAGCTTTCATTCTCGACCTACTGCGGTCGAGGTGAAGTTCTATTTAAGATAATATCGTTGCTGCAAGTTCAACGGTGCCCTCATATTTCAATTCTGAGCACCGATTCAAAAGTTAGAAAAGCCCGCTTGTACGTTTACTGAACATACCCGAAAAACAAAAGTTCAGAAATTAATTCTGGGCACACCGGGCCTCGGAATCACGCACCTTCAATTTTTGTGAACTCATAAAATTCCCATATATTTAAAAAAAATTACATGTAATTTCTGGGTCTTTACATTTTGTGGTGAGAATAATTATAAATTTAATTTCAATGACTCCATGTCATGGATAGACTCAAAACCCTTGATCAATATCAAACCAATGATATTTAAACATTGTTACATAATTTGGTCCTAGATAACATAACTCAATTATTTCATCTAGAATGTTATAAAAGGAAACTTTGTTTTATTTATAATGATATCCTTTCAAACAAACATTGATATTCATTTATTTCTTTTATTCACCATATATGGGTGTATGAAATTGAAATCTATTAACCACAGACCCATTATAAGATATTACCAATTTAGATAGAGGGTTTTTTAACACACATAATTGAATATCAACATTAATTTTATACTATGTTTACTGGAAACAATAAAAATTTATAATGATAGATATAATCACAAAATTGATATAATTATCTATCATAAACTACTTCACCTACCAATATTTGAAACCAATATGAAAAAAGAATGTTGTTGGTGTTCTTCAATAGTGACATGTGTAATTTGTATATATATATATATATATGATATGGTCACTATATAGTCTAAAAAACAAATAATATAAATTAATTTATCTCTTAAAAAATTAATAAAATAATAAAAAATATTACTTACTACACAAATAGTGTCATTTATTCATAATTGAGCAGAACATATGTATGTGCTTTGTATAGTTCTTCATCTGAACACCATTATTCATGATAACCATCAAAACCAATCTTTAGATAATTGAAAATTTGTAGTATGTGGAATCATTAAAATTTTCTCAATTAAATCCATGATATTTTTCTTTTGAAGTATATACAGATTAAAAATAATAAGATAAAAAATTTAAATTCCCTCCTGCAAGTATGCTTCAGCAATTAACCCTTCAACTGATGATTTTATACGTAATTTTTTCTTTAATATTTTCATAAATCACTCAAATGGTTACATCCATTAGAATTATACTGGCCCTCCAAAATTTATCTTCATATGGTAAATGCAATATTAAATTTTCCGTTGAGTCAAATAAGGTCAGCAGGAACATTTTCTCCTATTTACATAAAATTAAAACAATATCTTTTTTCAGTATACTCAATGCATTATAATTTTATGTTTTCACACAAATATATTGGAATAAATTTGATATTTAGGTTATCATGTCCCAGATTCAATAATTCAATAGACCTCTAAGACCAACAGGTAATAGTATTTCCATTATTACATGACATTAATGACTTTTTAAAGTAGTAATATATCCATTTCTGATGCAATGAGAAAAATTAGAAGTATATCCATCTAGTAACCTTAAGTCTCTAATCCATTAACAGAATAATAAAAAACTTTCTTTAGAAAGTGTGTAATCTTATTTTAGCTTCATTAAATTGTGTGATCATTTATTTTCAAATAATTCAAGTTTGGGATGCTTGTAAACTTGGAAAATATCTAACCATGATTTTATATTATATTTGGTCTTATTGGGTGTGTCTAATTCAGTATAAAATATGTTATCAAAAAAATTCTCCTCAATATTAATTAATCTAACATGTGATGAACCAATAAATCATACCAAAATGTGAGGTCTCAAAAAATACTTCACTTTATCCAATTTTGACCTCTCCCAAAACCATATATTTTTTGTTCATTTATAGTTGGTCCAAAATTAAAACAAGGTAATGAAGATATAATATATTTTACCTAAATAACTTATAGAACTACTGGAGGTTCATATCTTTTAATTATACCTTTTGTAAAGTTATTTCTATTCCTTAAAAAAGGGTGATCTTTGGGAATAAATCTTCTATGGCATTAAAAATAACTATTCTTTCTTCTATTGACAATCATAAATGATTTATTTTCATCTATGTAGTATAGACATGATTTCTGACCATGTGTACTCCATTCAGATAACATATCATATGATGTAAAGCCACTAATTTCCCACATTAATGTAACGTTTAGTGTAAAATTGTGATCTCCAACTATATCACTTATAGTTACACCATCATTCCATAATTAAATTAACACATCAATTAGTAGATTCAAATAAACATTGATGTTCTTCTTGGGATGTACTAGGATTAATAGTGCCAAATATATATATATGTGTGTGTGTGTGTGTGTGTGTGTGTGTGTGTGTGGTTCTATCATGAATATCCAAGGAGGTAAGTTGTACAGTGTTCTAAAAATATACCAACAAGAATATTGACTATCAAAATCACCAAATAAACAAAAACTATTAGTGGAACTCAAAAGTATGTTGAGGTTATGAAGAGAAATAAGGATGCACCAGGAAAAAAAATTCCATGAATCACCGTCACATAGATAATTTATAATTTTACTAAAAAAAATATTTTATTTATTCCATATCATCAATGCAGTTGTGTTGTAAGACATAAATAGCCACTCTATACGGGGTGTAATTTGAAAATACCTCGACTGTTTTGAACGAAATTTGAACTTTCTATATTATGAACCTTTATACATCAATTCTCTATAAATTGGATAATTAACTAATGATTCTTAATCACCATACATTAAGGTGCAGTCATTTGAACCGACATAGATCTTCTAATAACTAAGACACAAATTATGGACCAACTTCTTTCTTTCATAGAAACTTGTAGGTAATGTATTTCTATCAGAAGAAAATTATTTAACCAAAGAAAATACTTGATCAAAATAACTATTTGACATTCTAAAATTAATTTAATAGCCATAAATTTTATAGAATCTTTAAATTTTCTTATCTTGCTTCCCAAATATAAGGCCTTCTCAGTAGATTTTAACAAATTAAAAAATTGAGAAGGTCATGATTCAAGATTTTGAATATTATTCTGGCTTTTTATTTCCTAAATAGATGGTCCATCAACCTCATTTATTAAATTCTACAATTATGGATACATAACAAAAAAATTATATTTTCTACTAAATTTTGTTTTCCATGTTGATACCAAAAAATATAATATTTCTGACAATCAAAACATAGTAGATGAATTCTAACATTATTAGAGGTTTTGAATATCTTGATATCACATTTCTTAGATGGAAAATTAATTGTTCCTTCAAAAACAAATTCTGAAATCGATGATGAAAAGTATATAAATACTTTGAAACCCTTAATGAGGACAGGATTTATACTATATCCATTAGGATTTTTTTGGTGATTTATTCAATCATAATCGCAAAATAGAAACTACTGTCTAATTATTAAGTCCATATTTATCTAAAAAATAACAAAAATAAAAATAATTATAATTCATTATGTCTAATTATTAAAAATAATTATTAAATTTTAATTATGGATAATTATGACTACTTATCATGAATTATTACTATTTTTTACAAATTATTACTAATATTAATTAATTATTACTAATTATTAGAAATATTAATTAATTAATTGGAATTTTATTTAATTATAACTAAATATTTAATAAATATTACTAATTTTTAATATTTTTTACAAATTATCATAATTTTTACTAATATTTACAAATTATTAATAATATCTACTAATTATTACTAACATTTACAAATTATTATTAACATTGACTAATTATTTCTTAATTATTAAAATTTATTTAATGATAACTAAACAAATTAATTATTGAAAAACAAATTACTAATTATTACAAATTTTTAATGATTATTAGTATTTTATATATATATTTACAATTTATTACAAATTATCAAAATTTACTAATATTTATTAAGTATTACTAATATTTACTAATTATTTCTAATATCAACTTCTAATTTGTTAATTATTACATATTATTTAATAATTATTTCTAATAATTTTAAATATTACTAACTTTTTTATTTTTTATTATGAATCTTTAATAATTTTTAGTATTTTTTATATTTTTTTAAAAGTTATTACAAAAATTTCAATAATTATTACTAATATTTTTAAATTTTTACTAATTATTAAAATTATTTGTTAAGTAATAATAATTATTTATTAATTATAACTTAATTTTTAATAATTATTAGTATTCCATATATATTTTTATAATTTAGTACAAATTATTATAATTTACTAATGTTTACAAATTATAATTAGTATTTTCTAATCAATACTAACATTTTCTAATTATTACTAATATTGAATAATTATTTATTAATTATTAAAAATTATTTAATGATTATTACAATTTTTTAATTATTAGTACATTTTTAATAATTATTGAAAAAAATTAATTTTTTTTTATTTTTTATATTTGTTTACAAGAAATTAGAAATTCTTTATGAATTTTTAATAATTATTTCCTGTATTTATTAAGTAATGTTAATTATTTATTAATTATAACTGAATCTTTGAAAAATAATTATTATTTTTAACAGTTAGCAGTATATTATATTTTTTTGAATTTATTAAAAATTATTATAAATTACTAATATTTACTAATTATTATTAATATTGACTAATTATTTTTTAATTATTAAAAATAATTTAATAATTAATACTGATTTTTTTAGTTGTTACTACGTTTTTACTATTTCTTGTGAATTTTTATTAATTTCTAGTATTTTTTATATTTTGTTACAAGTTATTACAAAAGTTTCACTAATTCTTACTAATATTTATTACGTAATACTAATTACTTATTAATTATAACTGAAATTTTCATAAATATTACTAAGACATTATAACTAATCTTAAACATGGGAAAAGATCAAATACTATAAGAATAATAATCTAACATCACTGACGAATGATATATAACATTAAAATAATTAATACAATTGTGAAGCATGAACATATAGAATAAATTCAAATATTACATATATATCAACATTTTGAATAATTAAAACATAAAAAAGAATCATATAAGTAAACATATCAATCAATCATCATGGTTTAACCACTTTTGAATGATATAATCATAAATCTATAATCATTCACAACACAAAATATACCCAGAATCAAATTTTCGATAATAATATGAGGCCTAAATAAAACATGTATCTAATACTAACAAATCATTTAAAAAATAAACAAGCATTTAATTTTAATGCAATCATTAAAAACAAGTAAAATACCCTTTAAAACAATTTTCATACCTTGTTTTGATTGAAATTCTCTATTAAACTCAAAATAAACAAATTCAAACACTCAAATAGGGAAATTCTCTTGAATCTAAAGTTTAAGCATTGGGCCAACTACCTCAAATCAAGTGGAATCAACTTGTGCAGAGATGGAATATGTCATCTTTGATGGTGAAACCCAAATTGGGAAGAATAAACCTGCATTAACCCTAAATATCGTATAAACCTTAAAAATTGGATAAATTTTTTGACTTAGGGTTTAACCAAACCAATTACAGCGACAAGGAAGAGGGAATCAAAAAAATAAGGAAGGAGGAGAGAAGAGGAGTCTGTACTTGGGGAATTCGAATCTCAATCACCAAAAAATTGGGTGTGGCAGAAGAATATGGAGGAGGGTACAATGAAGCTTCATGAAGGTGGGTGGGCTATGCGACATGGGAAATGGGAAGGATAATGGGGTTGGAAGAAAAATTATTTGTATGATTTTTTTATGAAAGTTTTTTACAATGGGGTAATAGTGATGAACAATTCATTTTTAAAATAATGTCTGCAAGAACCCTTTATGACAGACTATATTATCTATTTCTAATAACTATTCCACGGTGACTAATAGTGATGGATATGAAGTCCTTCGCTATTACTAATCGCAAAAAACATTATTTTCAATGAGTAATACCATTAGTTATAAAAAAGTAAACATTTTTTTATCATTTTTGATGGATAATAATCTGTCAAAAATAACCCATCTCTAATTTTAAATTTTTTAGCAATGTTCCCTTTTGACTCTTGACTATCAGATCTCATGCATATCAAACTCACTAGGAAAAGAGAGCAAGGAATAAGGGATATGCGTCCATCTATCCATCCTCACCATCTAGATGTTGAGGAAAACACCTTCAAAACATTTGGGTGTCGGCACATAGTGCTCAACTCATTTAGGATTTGTATAGAAATCACAATGAAAATAAAATATATAATATTCACACACACAATCCCAGTCTATGGGTTCATAACAAGAGTACCATACCAACTCACAACATCTCCCCCAAGGCCTCACAACCTTCTCTACTTTTGATTCCACCTCTAAATGCATAACACCACACAAGAATGCCACAAGCAACATTACACTTTTATTTTCAAGTTAATCCAATTTCCATATTTTCCCATTACTAACCAATTCCATTTATCCATCCCATTGTTTTCATATTAACACAAAAAAAATTTATCTTTTAATTCTTTTAATCAAAAAACCATTCATCAATTTCATATTTCTCATTCAACCATTTCAATTGCAAACCATTTTCACATCCATTATTATATTTCCAGTTTCAAATTAAACATCATCATCCAATTTAAAATTCATTATTTATATCCCCAACAATTTCCATATTAACAGGATTTCCATTTCAAGTATTTCATAGCTACTGAGAATCTACCAATCCAATTCACAATACCACCAACCATTCCCATATCAATTCCATATTCTCACATCACACATCACCATTACAACCCCATGAGTCAAAATCAAGAAACATCCACACCCATAATTCCAACCATTATAGAAACCATCATATTAATCAATTTCATAAGAAATAAGCAACATAAAAACTTCTTTCATGAAGAGAAATATTAATTTCAACATGTGACAATAATTATACTTCAATTATATAGTTTCCAAATCATCAAATTATAACACCACATATAATTCCACATTTTCATTTTAAAGAAATATAAATAAAATTAATTGTCTTCATACACTTTCTCTTTCTAATATAATATTTTGATTATCTAAATTATCACATCTAGAGATAATAAGAATAAAAAATCTTTATTCATGTGATAATATTTTCTATAGAATCAGATATCTGTAACATGAATAAATCAGGTAAAATACACATGAAACTCATCATTCCCTTCAATTTTATATTTGATCCAATTAATTATATTCATTAGGAAAACTCTTAACATTCACCCAAAAGGAATCAAATTAATCATACTAATATTACATATACATAAAAATAATAGAGAGCTCGAATCCCATACCTAGTATTTTCCCCTTAGATAAACATTTTATCTAGTGAGTAGAGGAGAGAGGAAGAGGGTATGTTCATATACTGGTAGTAGGAGGATCCTCATACAATTTAAATAGGGCTTCACAAACTTGAACTTCAGGGTTTTGGGTCACAAGAACTTGATAGAAAGAAGGTAGAACTCAAATGAGAAAAAAATATCATTTTTAACCTTCATAGATATCCCTCTTTAGATACTCTATAAAATTTACATTTATTCTTTATTTAATTTTCCCAATGATTTTTTTAAAGATATGAACTTAATTTCAGATCAATTAAAATCTCCCAAATCTAAAAGTGATTAATTCCTTTATTTTAGGATTTTCAAAATGTTGAAATGATGTCTGGGGGGTTATAAGTCTAAGTAAAAGAAGAAATCCTTAAAAAAAATAGGGTAAAAAATTACCCATAAGTAATATAGTGCTATATAAGGGCTTGAATAAGGGTATCTTGAGTTTACCCTTATGCATGATTTGAAAAATCTACCTTACTCGTACACATGGTAGGTGTTCTATGTATGGGTAACTTTTCCTACCCTTATACGGCAATATTCTAAGGATCACATAAGGGTAGCTTGATCTAAACCTTACACAACCATTATAAATAGAGCCTTACCCTTATGTAAGTAAAAAACCTACCTTTATGCATTGTTTGGGAGATCCAGGTTACCCTTATAAAACTCAAGGAAAATTCTACTTACCCCTACTCAACTAATAGAAAATATATTTTACCCTTATGAACCCCTTTAAAAATAAGTGTGACCCTTACGTAGAAGTATGGTCATGCATATGGGTAAGAATAACCATAAAAATTCTTAATTTTTATTTACAAAAACTTATAAATAATTTAGAAAAGGTTTTATCATCACTTCCAAAGTCCCAAAAACATTTCTAAAACATTATAATCACTTTAAAAACATCCAAATTAAATTCCAAATAAACATTTAAAACATTTAAATGACTCCCATAATTTGTAAAACCATATTAAAAATATTTTATAAATTAAAAAATAATTTTAAAACAACTTCTAAAGTTTTTGAATTTGCACTCGAACCATCGAACACCCTAGAATGGTAAAGTAAGGCTCGGGAATATTTTGGACCTTTAAAAAATTATCAATTATATTTAAATAAATATTATTTAAAGGTCTAAAATCTCTGATAAACGGGTTTCGTAGGGTATTATCCTACTATTCTATGTCATCTCTTCTTCATTCTATCTAAATTAGGCTTTATTATAACTCTTAAAATATAATAATATTAATGGATACTATATAATTACTATATTATCAATATTTATGATGTTTAACTATATTTTAAGATCGAAAAACAATTATGGTTATAGTTTACAATGGTTCAAAATAACAAATGAAATATAGTGTATATATTGTCTATAACTTTATTACTTAATAAGGAATTTATTCATTCAAAAGGGAATTTCATTTATAAAATTTTAGTTTGTTACACTACACATAGCATATCCATGCAACAAATCATGCCAAAATCCTCACGAGACAACCCCTAGACATCTCCCTCAATTAATGGAAACTGTAAGTGGTTCAATTTCTGTAACATCATGTTGCCATTCTAACAGGTACACCTTAAACCTTGTCAGGTTTTTCCTTTTCATTGATTGGTTAGGGTTGATAATGGATAGTGAGGAACCTATAATGGTGAAGTTAGATATTTGTTGGATTCTTACCTTTAATCGCCATTTTCTATAAGATGTCGGAGGGTTACACATCGTGTAACCAGATTACATGTCATGTAATGGTTCTACATACAAGTCATGAACAGCTTCACACCGTGATTGGTACACATTGTGATTTTCTATTACACGTCATGAATAATTTAATGATTAGTTTTTAATTCAGAGCATTGAGATTTAAGTCGAGGTGACGCTTTTTTTAGCAGTTATGATATTTAAGTATTTCATGATGTGTATTGGGATTACACATCATGTAATACCCCAATTAAGTTTTTTTAAACAATTAGTGCAGCTAAGATATTTCCCTTTCTCTACTTAATTTTCTCCTCCCTCAACTAAATACCTTTTTCAGGTGACTTTGAAGCCTTCCAACCCTTTTGAATCTATTCGTTTTGTATTTAGTTGTCATTGTGTCGGTGTCTTTGATTCCAGGTAAGCTTTATCCCTCATTATTTGTATCTCTATTTCTCCTCCTTTTTGAATTTAAATAGATCATATTGAATTTTGTGTATCTATATCTCACTATTTGATATCTTTCCTCTAAGTTGTTCTTTGAGGTCTTTTATACCTTTTTTCTCATTGATGGGTGTCGTTGCGAGTGTTTTTTATTTGGAAAAGGTAGGTGGTTTTATCCTGATTGGCCAAATTTATTACCATCTATTTGATTGATTTATTTAAATTATTGAATTAAATTCAATTTATCAAACTTTATTTCAATTTATTTGATAAAAAACCCAACTCCATTGAATTGGTAAATTTGAAATGGTTTTGGCATGAGAATTTGGAAAACCCCTAATTCCATTGAATTGGGGTGGGTTTATGGTAATTGGTTAATTTAAATTGTTGAATTTAAATTTTGGATTTTTATAGAAATGATTTCAATTAAATTATTAAATTTAATTGGGGTAAAAATGTGAAATGGTTGTAATTGGTTTTGAGTAGATTTCAAACTTGTAAATGGATTAAAAATGATTTGATAGAAACCCAGTGGTTTTATCTTGTGAAAGAGGAATGTTTTTTATTAAACCCTATTTTGGTTTTAAATGAAACATTTTCATTAACATGGAAGAATGGGATTTAATTTTATTTGAATTAGTCTTAAAATAAATTTCCCATCATTGATTGTGTGAGAGCACATGCTAGCCATAGGTAATTGGTGAGTTATTTGGACACACTCTACGCTATTACAATATTCTAAAACATACATGCAATGGGTCACATTACCGATGGTTTGGTGATGAGTCACCTTTATCCAATGTAATAGGGACATGTGTATACACATATTTCTAAGATCAATTATATATTGTGGAGTCCTATAGCAAGAAATACAATCATGCCTTTTAACAAATGGCCATGTTTCTCACTTGTTTTATATTTGAGATATAAATGTATGTCAATGTTGTTTGAACTGGTTTAAATGACTTCTATATTTACATAAACTATTTTATGTAATTTTTTTATATTAATCCATTGTTTTAGAAATATTCCATCATTTGTAAAGCATTTTCTTAAAGTATTTTTCCATCATTTAAACTATATAGAATGATTTTTTTAAATATAGTTTAAAATTCCAAACCTATTTATTTTTTTAAAATTTAAAGCATTAATTTTCTTAATCATTTATTGGAATCTGTTATGAGATACTTGGTGAGACCCTACTAGTCTTTTTATCTCACACCCTACTTTTACCTTCAAGTGTTTTTATACTTTCTTCTTATAGGGTCAAGAAATGGGAAAGGATCACTTGGAGGTGGATCTAGTTGTTGAACCTTGGACTTGGTAATTTGTGTCCTTAGGGAATTTGGATATTTTCATATCTTAGTAATTTGGTTGTAATACTTTGGTATTTTTATGCATTTTTGTATTCTAGTACATTACTCTCAATGAAGCTTCCTTTGTCATTCATAACGTCTTGTTTCTTTTTCTTCTGCTATGTTTTGTGGAAAATACATTATCACTTACATATTGTATTATTCTAAGTTCTAGTCACCAACCCGTGGGGATTGGGAATAACCTTTGGGCTATGTTAGGGTCTCCTCGATTATCGGGTTACTAGGGTACCCAGGCTCCTTTGTGACAAAGTGGTTTTAGAGGGAGGTTGTTCAGGTTTTTTCTTGAAGTCATTGTGTATTTTTGAAATTCTGTCGAGAATTAGAAGGTAGTTGCATTTGAGTTTCTAGCTAGATCTCACCGCAATGAACCTTAAGTATCCAAGGTTGGTTAGGGAAATACATCTTGTGGTTTAGTTCTGTTATATTCCATATTCTAATTTGAATTGAGTAGAATACAAATCTAGTTGTTCCTTTTGTTTAGAATAATTTCTCTTATTACTCAGTTTTGGTGTTAATCTTATTCTTTCCTTGTTATCTGTTGATGTTTTGTAGAATCATGCCTTAGAGAAGATGTGAGAATTAGATACACGAAGAGTCTTATACTGAACCTCATCAATAAAATCCTCTTATAGATTAGAATCTGGTTGAGATGATTGTGCACAATATTCAAGCTCTAGGATAGGAACCACCTCGAGTTCCCACCCAAGATCTAACTATGGATCCTCAGGGCACTGTTCTTTGGAATCGTTTTCAAGAGTTCCTTCTCCAAAAGTCACCGGTTTTCAAAGTCTCCACTGATCCTCAATATTTTGAGGAATGGTTCGGCAAGATAGAATGTATGTTTGAGTTCTTAGAGACATCGTACGTGATCAAGGTGAAGTGTGACACCTTCGTGCTGGAAGGACCGAGTAGGAGATAGTGGGACATGATGGTGATGGAAAGGAAACATGAGGTATTAGAGTGGAAAGACAAAAAGTTTATTTTCATTGTTCATTTATATATAGATTCAATTGTGTTGGCTATGGCTGTGGAGTTTTTCAAGCTTGAGATGGCTGACAAAACCATGACTGGGTTTTCGAATCGCTTTGCTAAGATCGTGCAATTTTCACCTGAGATTGTATCTAATGAGAGGATAAAGGATTGACAGTTTGAGTTGGGACTTTGATCAAATATTCTTTATCATGTTTTATTATTTATGCTTCCCAATTATACTAATGTGCTGGATAGAAAAATGATATTCAAGATGGACCTGGCAGGTAATTCAGGGTTATTGGGAGTTCCTTATTCTCCTAGTGACAACATGAGTTCCTTCAAATGAAAACAGAATCATGATGATTATCATGACAATTATTGATGGAAAATTCATTCTAGACCTTATATATCACCAATAATAATTCCTTTTATTTTCTAATAGTGTGGAGATACAGTACATTCTAGGAGGGTTTTTATAGAGGTACAAAAGAATTGTAGCTCATACAGGTGTTCAGGACACTTACAAAGATTCTACCATAACTTTTATACTCTTCATGGTAAAATAGGATCATCAAATCCTCCCAAAACTGCAGGGTAATCAGATTTTTTAGTTATAAAAGGGTTCTAACCACAGGTATCTAGAATGAAGATACTTCACATAGTAGAAGAGTCTCTAGAGGAATCTAACATGGGTCTAGAAATTCTGAGAGGTACCATTACTATAGCATCGTCATTAGTTACTTCTATTTTTGATACTGGTGCATCTCATTCATTTATTTAAACCAATATTTTAAATATTCTAAACCTTTCTATGGATGTTTTATCTTGTTCAATTAATATTAATACACCCCTTGGTATGAAGAGAGAGCAGGGTCTCTATAGTCCCGCTTTTGTTTTCTATCTATCATATGTCGAGCTTTCTTGGAGTTTTCTAGTTATCGACATGAAATCTCTTGACATCATATTCGGGATGGATTGGCTCATTGACAATAAATCCCATATTGATTATTATCTTAGACAGGTCTACCTTACAACATTTAGTGGTGTGCCTCTTTTCTTTCAAGGAGAATGATACCCAAGGTTGATCAGAGCCAGACCTTCTTATATAGAGTTGGGGAAAGTGATATCACTATTTTATTTTTATCTGAAGCAAGATTAAATGAGTGGTGATCTCCCTCCAGTCATCATTGAGTTTCCTGACATTTTTTCTTCTGACTTCTCTAGTTTTCCAGTAGTAATGGAGGTTGAGTTTTCTATTGATTTAATTTTGGGAACTCAACCAGTTTCAATTCCCTCTTACCTCATGGAACTAGCTGAACTGAAAGATCTGAAGTCCTAGTTGGAAGATCTTCTTGAGAAAGGATTTATATTCCCAAGTGTGTCACCATGGGTGGAACCAGTTCTCTTCACTAATAAGGTTGATGGTTCTATTTTCTTATGTGTTGATTACCAAAATATCAATTGAGTTATGGTAATGAACAAGTATTCATTTGCATGAATTAATGGTATGTTTGATCAGTTGAAATTTGAAAAGTGGTTTTCAAATATCTTTCTTCAATCTGTTTACCATTAATTAAGGATAAAGGAATCTAAAATTCATAAAAACGCCTTTCGGAGCAGGTGCAGCCATTATGAGTACCTTTTTATTCCCTTTGGTCTAACAAATGCTCATGCAGTCTTCATGGATTTAATGAACATGATTTTCCATGAGTATCTCGATACCTTTGTGGTATTATTTTTGGATGGCATCCTCGTTTACTCTAAATATGAGGAGGATCATGTGAAACATATGAAAAAAGATCTGAGTCTATTGAGAAATCACTTACTTTATGCCAATCTTTTGAAGTGTGATTTTGGATTTAGGATATGAAATTCATGGGAAACATAGTGTCTGAACATGATATATCAGTTGATCCTGAGAAGGTAAAAGATGTTGTGACTTGGGAGAAACCTCATAATGTCTTCGATATTCGAAGCTTCTTAGGCTTATCTAGATATTACCATAGGTTCATGAAGGGATTATCAAAGTTGGCTTCTCAGATTACTTCACAAACTCGGAATGGGGTGAAGTTTTCATGGGATGAGAAAGTTCAAAATTCTTTTGTTGAGATGAAACATATTTTTAATATTACACTGGTGTTGACTCTTTTAGAGGCCAGTCAAGGCTATGTGGTATATTGTGATGCATCAGGTTTAGGCTTGGGTTTTGTTCTTATGTAGGGTGATCATGTGATTTCTTATGGCTCTCATTAGCTTAGGACACATGAGAATAATTATCCACCCTTGACCTTGAACTCACAGTAGTGATGCATGTTCTTAAGATTTGTAGAAATTACCTTTATGGTGAAAGGTTTACTATGTATTCGGACCAAAAAATCATGATTTATATCTCCTCTCAAAAATATTTTAATATTTTCCCAAGTTATTGGGTGGAGTACCTATAATCATTATAATTTTTCATCTCTTACACTCCAGGGAAAGGGAATATCATTGTAGATGCATTGAGCAGGAAACTTCCAACCTAGGCAGTGAAAGAATCTTCGGAAGAGTGGAATTTGATGTCTCTTTTTGCATAGTTGTTTATTGAAGTTCAAGAGAAAGGGGATGAAGTTTATTTATCTAGTTTTTAGTTCGTATCCACTATTATTGAGATGATTCTTCAGGATCAAGATCTTGATGATGAATTTTGTAGTATTAGAGACTCTTTTTATGGTGTGGAGCCATTTTCCTAGTGGTCATTCTCCAAAGACAGTATTCTATGCTATTAGGATTTCTACGTTGTTCTATTAGTGGCATGAAAGGTTATAGTGGGGGATTTCCATAATTCTCAGTGGGTTGTGCATCCATGAACAACTAAGATGTATTATGACATGCAGAAGTGGTTTTGATGTCCCAGTATGAGGATGGACATTAGTGAGTTTGTTTCCCATTTCTATACATGCTAGAAGGTGAAAGATGAGCACCAGAAACCTTCAGTTTTACTTCAACCGCTTTAAGTTCCTACTTGGAAGTGGGATGAAATTTCTATGGAATTTGCAGTTGGGTTTCCTCATACCCAGAGAAAGAAGAATGTGATATGGGTTTTGATCAATATTCTGACCAAGTTGGATCACTTTATCCCCATTCGGGATACAACCAAAGTTGAGGATTTGGTAAATCTCAACATGAAATAGATTTTATATATGAATGGAATTCTATATGCTATAGTATCTAATATATATCGTTGGTTCAGCTATCGATTTTGTAGAGGTCTTCATGAGGCACTAGGATCTCAAGTCTATTTGAGAACGGCCTACCATCTGCAGTCATATGGCCAGATGGAGAGAGATATACGTATTCTTGAGGATATGCTTCGCGTTTGTGTTATTGACTTTGGTGGGGCTTAGTATGATCATTTGGGGTTGTTTGAGTTTTATTATAATAATATTTATCAGTCCTCAATTATAATGGAACCTTTTGAGTCCTTTTATGGTCGGCCTTGAAAATATACATTATATTGGTTAGAGATTGGGGAAAGTTCCTTGGTTGGACCAAGCTTGGTCAAAGATATGATAGCGAAGATTCGGTTAATTTGTCAGATAATATTGAAAGAACAAAGATTATATAAGTCTTATGCTGATATTTTTTGTAGACCATTGGAATTATCAATTGGTGACTAGGTGTTCTTGAAATTTTTACCCTAGTTAGGTCATCAATGGCTTGGGAGGCAAGGGAAAATTGCTCTTCATTTTTTGGGAAATTTTGAGGTTGTTGATAAGGTGGGGAAAGTTGAATATTGTTTAGAACATTCACCATAACTAACATTGATACATAACATATTCCATGTATCATAGCTAAGAAAGTATCTCTCTGATCTATCTCACATTTTTATCTGGAGTGATCTGGAGATTGAACATGATTTATCTTTGATTGAGTGTCCAATCAGGATAGTTGATTATGAAACCAAGGTACTTTAGGGGAGGACGATACCTTTGGTTATTGTGTTGTGGCAGCACGTTTCTGATGATCATGAGACATGGGAACACAAGGTATTGATGAGGGAATAGTGGAATCATTTGTTTTACATGGAATATTCTTAATAAGATTTTTGGGGATAGAAAGTTCTTATGGTGGGGAGGTTGTAATATCCCATTACCATTCTGATAGGTACACCTTAAAACTTGTCATGTTTTTTCATTTTCGTTGACTGGGTAGGGTTGAGAATGGATGGGGAGGATACTTATAATGGTGAAATCAGATATTTTTTGGATTCTCACTTTTAATCGGCATTTTCTGTAGGCTATCGGAGGGTTACACATCATGTAATAGTTCTGCATACAAGTTGTGAATGGTGTCACACTGTGATGGGTACACATTGTGATTTTTCAATACACATTTTGAAGTATTTAATGATCAATTTTTAATTCAAAGCATCGGTATTTAAGTCAAGTTGATGTTTTTTTCATCAGTTATGAGATTTTAGTATTTCACGACATGTATTGGGATTACATGTCATGTAATACCCAAAATTCATTTTTTAAATAGGCAGTGCGGTTGAGATCTTTTCCTTAATCTACTCTAGTTTCTCCTTCCTCGACCTAAGTTCTACCTCAGGTGACATTGAAGCCTTACAACACTTTTGGATCCATTAATTTGGCATTCTATCATCATTTTGTTGGTGGCATGGATTCTAGGTAAGCTTTCTCTCTCATTCTTTATCTCTATCTTTCTCCTCCTTTGGACTTTCAATAGATCATCATAGAATTGATGGATCTATATCTCGTTTTTCTAGATCTCACCTCTAGGTTGTGATTTTGGGTCTTCTACACCTTCGTTCTCATTGATGGGTTCCATTTCGATTTTTTTTCTCGGTAAAAGTTAGGTGGTTCTATCTCGATTGGCCAAATTAATTACCTTTTATTTTCTTGATTTATTTTAATTTTTGAATTAAATTAAATTTCTCAAACATTATTTTATTTGATTTGATAAAAAAACAACTCCAGTGAATTGGGAAATTTGAAATGGTTTTAGCATGAGAATTTAGAAAACACCCAATTTTATTAAATTATGGTGGGTTTATAGAAATTGGTTAATTTAAATTGTTGATTTGGATAGAAATGATTTCAATTAAATTATTGGATTTAATTATGGAAATAAAATGTAAAATGGATAGAATTGGTTTTGAATGGATTTCAAACTTGTAAATGGATTAAAAAGGATTTGATAAAACCCAGTGGTTTTATCTTGTGAAAGAGGCATGTTTTTTTTAAACCCATTTTGTTTTTAAATGGAAAATTGCCATTGAAATGGATGAATGAGATATAATTTTATTTTAATCACTCTTAAAATAAATTTCCCATCATTGATTATGTAAGAGAACATGTAGTCCTTAGGTAGTTGGTGAGTTATTTGGACACACTCTACACTATTACAACATTATAAAACATACATACATCGGGTAATATCCCATATGGGTTGGTGATGAGTCACTTTTGGTCGATGTCATAGGGATGTGTGTATACATATATTGCTGAGATCACTTAGAGAGTGTGGAGTCCTATAGCCGAAAATACTATCGTACCTTTTGGAAGATGACCATATTACTCACTTGTTTTATATTTGAGATATAAATGTATTCAAAATTTATTTGAACAGATTTACATGCCTTTTATATTTACGTAAATTGTTTTATGTGACTGTTTTATATTAATCCATTGTTTTAGAAATATTATATCATTTGTTGATCCTTTGCTTAAAGTATTTTTCCATCATTTAAACTATATAGCATGATTTGTTTAAATATTATTTAAAATTCAAAATCTATTTATTTTTTAAAATTGAAAGTATTCATTTGGTTAATAATTTTTTGTCATATGTTATGGAATCTTTGGTGAGACCCTACTGTGATTTTTAGCTCACACCCTACTTTTTTCTTTAGGTGTTTGTAGACTTTCTTCTTCCAGGGTCGAGCAAGACGAAAGGGTCACTTGAAGGTGGATCCAATTATTGAACCTTGGACTTGTTGAGTTGTGTCCTTAGGGACTTGGGTTGTTTTCCTATCTTATCACTTGGGTTGTAGTGCTTTGGGATTTTTATTCCTTGTTTTATTCTGGTACATTACTCCCAGTGGAGATTCCTTTGTTATCCATATTGTCTTGTTTTTTTATTTCATTATGTTTTATGGAAAATCAGTTCCCCCTTGCATGTTGTATGATACCAAGTACTAGTCACCAACCCATGGGGATCCAGAATGCCCTTCATGCTATGTTAGGGTCGGCTCAGTTATCTGGTTACCAGGGTACCTGAGGTTGTTCATGGGACTTTTCGATCGCACAAACGACCCTACCCACACACACAAATCACATTATGCATAAACACATATATATGATAATGGAAATATCTAAGCACTTCCTACCTGGTACTAGAATGATTATATATATTAAATATCATCAATCGATTTGACTCTAATTAAAATAAATCAAGAAACCATATAAATTACCCTTAAACATATATTTTAGTTGAAAAATATTGTAATAGTGATAAAACAATATTCATACAAAAGGAGACATAAATCCTTACCCACAAAGACTTTCATAGTCTAAAGGATTAAAGAAAGAACAAAGAATGATCAATTTCCCCCTTGGGAAGAGAGGAGAACTAGAAAGGTGAGGATCTTGATATAATAAACCGAAATGAGGTTTTATCATTTTATAAAATTAAAAAAATAATTGATTTAAATAAAATTTAAAAAAAATAGGTAAGAGGGTATTGGGTACTCGCTCCTCTACCACTGGGTGTCCACTAACAACTGGGTACCTACTCTAAGTCCATTGGGTGGTCGATGGAACTCACATAGTCACCCCAATCCCAATCAAGCACACACAGTACCTAGTACCAGTACATATAATACATGTTCCATTTTTCATCAAAGATAGATGTCCTACACTAAGGCCACATTCCTAAAACTGACCATGTTCCCTTTACCAATCCCTCCAACAACTCATATATGCTCACATACATGATCCCATTGATACCTCACCTGAATACTCATTCAATCAAATGAAACATAGTTTGGTCATCTTTGAATTGAATTATTTAAGTTCTTGATGAAGTTGGGATTGTTATTTAAACATTATTTACCTTAACTTCCAAGAGTCCTTCAAATTTTTTATGCGATCTCGGAGTATAAGATTCCCAAAAACTAGAAACCTGTCATAAACAAGGGTCGTGACTGTGTTCGGATTATACATCCTTTCTATAAATTTGAGTTTTCAATATCAATTTTTTCCTTTCACTTTACATTTACTTTGTAAGCTATCCCTAAATTTTGGGACTCATTCTACTTAACCCCACACTCTATTCTCTTTGTCCAAACATATCAATCAATCTAGATGAAGTATATCAGAAGATTATATATTACTCTACAATCAGTCACTAAATAGATGATAACATTACATTTAGTGAAAAACTTCTGAAGGTTTTCATACATGGCTGGATAAACAAACCTATAAGGGTCATTATCAATCCAGATGTTATAAGGAAGTGTAGTGGATAAATCCAATTTTAGAAAGATCCTTTCCATAGGTGGTCAATTCCCATTATTACTAGCAGCTTATATTTTGAGTGGCTTGCTAATAGCATTACCTATCATCATTACAGTTACTTCTTCAATGTGATAAATTAGAATAAGAGGGAAGGTAACCCAAGCATGAATAATTAATGATTCAAACAATGGATGAAAATAAAATGACCATTTAATAACTCTTATTTTAAAGCCAAAACAAATCCCAATATCTATGAATAAATAACCAATAATAATCATCAAAATAATCAAAATTAACTAGTACATGATTATGATCCAAGATCCCTAGCATTAACCCAATAAAGCCAATCGAAACTGGGAATTTCTTGATAGAGTTCAAACTGGTTCATTCATGCATAGGCTTTTACATGTGAATTTAATGAGTTTAAATTTTAAATTAAAGTAGGATTAAAAACTATTTTTTTACTCACCCCTGCATGTGTTCCATGTAATACCCTGAAATTTTTGAAAAAAAAAACTTTGTTTGATAATGTATACAACACGCAGCACCGAGATTAAAAGGACCATGAAATATTATTATTTAAATTTTAATATTACAACCTAGCCATTAAATTTGAAAGTATGAATATTAATAAACATATTATAATAAAATATGTATAAATTTTTTATATTATCCAAAGGAATCAGTTAATGAATAATAAATAAGTACTCAATTTTCAGTAAAGTCATTTTATACATCAAAAATAAGTTTTCTTCAAAATGATTTTTTTTCTTCTTATGCATGGATAATATAATTAATTTCTAAAAAATTTAGAAATAGTTTTTTATAAAAAATATATATATAATTTTTTAAATTAATATATTAAAATTATCTTTGTGTGAAATTTTGGATTTTTTCTGAAAAGTTTGCTTTTTAAATAAATTGTAAATGATACCAATTTTTATAAAACTATCATCTTTTCATTAAAAAGTATCATTAAATTTTTTATTTTATCTATAAGTAATATAATAATTATTTTATTAGATATAATATAATTAATTACATTTTAATCAATATTATATCATATTTTGGAATAAGTTTATTTTTGGGCTTAAAATGCATTTTTCTTAAAAAAATGTTTTAAGTTTCATTTTGAATTTTAATATTAAATTAATTTATTCCATTTAAGTGAGTTGATAATTTAAAAATGGATTCCATATTTGGAATTATGAGGTTTAAATTTTTTAAATAATACCTTTTTATTGTTTTCATTATGAATAGTAAGATTGGTAAAATTTATCACCATTATAAGGGTAAAACACGTAAAACTGGGTTAAAACTGTAGGTTAGGACTGTAAAATCACCCAAAAACTTTTACTAATACTATTTTATTAGTGTATTTAATACATAATCATAAAATTATCAAAAATATTTCAACATTAGGCCATCTGTATTTCATAATGTCATAAATATTATTCAAGTAAAGTATAAAAACAAAATGTCACTCTCTTTGTTTTAAGAAACTTTATTATTTTATCACAAGGATTAGAAGAATAAATTAATGATATAAAATGGATAAATTTAGTATTTACATATTATATTTATGATAGTAAATTATTTTTAATTTTTATAAATGATAGAATTACCTAGAATGCTTTCACATCACTGATGCAGAGCTTGTACAACTTGTAATAAAATCAAAGTAAATATATATATAAGTATTAAATTTAATGTTTTTTGATAATTTAGGGTATTTAAGGATTTATATATATATATAAATATAATTTAATTAATTATTTAAAAATTTATATTCAAATTCTATTTTTTCTTAAAGTTTTTAAAGTCAAATTTTAGTGAATAGTGGAAAAAACACTTTTTTAATACAGTATATGTTGTGGTATTATCATAAAATTAATATGATTTATAAATGTATGAAACTTATTTAATAAATCATATATTATAATATAAAAAATATCATACAAATAATTCAAAACATATAAATTATAATTTATTTCATGATAAATATGAAACTCGTTTTCAGTGTCGACGCAGTACTTGCGCAGCACTAGAAAAGTAAAATTTGGTGTCCTGGTGATAATAATTAAGAAATAAAAAGTATTTTCATGACTTGTTTGGTCAATATTATTTATAAGTGATTATTTTTATTTATAGTTTCTAAATTTGGAGTCATATAACAATAATATTATCCAAATTCTTGTGTGATGCTTCTACAAGGTGCAAAAAGTTAAAATTACATATCAAATATATTTTCATTATATGAATAAGAATATATATTTCATAAGAATTAATATAAATTATAAAAAGATTTATAATAAAAAAAATAAATAATTTATTTTTAATTTTTAAAATTATAAAACACTTACGACAGGATGACGCGACTCCTATGAAAACATTAAAACAATTACATAAATAATTTTAAAAATACTAAAAATGATTATATTTAGATGATTTTAGGGATACAATAATTTTTTTAGTTATCTATGAAGTATAATTAATTATATAAGAGATTATATTAGAATTTTTTAGTTTTCAATATGATTTTAAAGTCAAGTATTATGAATAGTAATGAAAAAAACCCTAAATAGTATTTAATGTTTAAAAATTATATTTAAATAAATTTAAAATTATAAAAAAACTATCATGAATTAAAAAGATATGAAATTTTATATTATATAATACTTGGTGCTTATGTGGGACACTTTTCATTTTTATAATTACATTTATGACCCTTAAATACTGAAAAATTGTGAAAACACCATTGATTCTTTCTAATAAAAAGGGACTCGCTTCAACATTTTTCACACAATTCAAATTTTGTTTTTCTCTCAAGAATATAACAAAATCCATATATAAACATCCATTCCCATATTACCAATCCCCTATATTGATCCTAAACCTCTCCTAAAAATTCGATAAGATTAATCTAAAGGAGGTGAGACAAAGGGGAGAGTAGAGGGTTCTTAACTCAATTTCTTTCGTTGGGTTATAATTCTACTTAGTTGATTATTTTATGCCATGATTATGTATAAAATGACTTATTTTTTATTTATCTAGTATTAACACTTGTTTTTTTGTGTATTTACATTTGTTAAACATAATTTCTCTATTGATTAATTCTCAATTCAATGATATGATCTTTGTAAGAATTGTTCGTCTCAAATTTTCTTTCTTTATGATATATGTTTATATTATGAACCCATCATCTTTCATGTGGTGTAAATAATTCTACTTTGACATGTTTTATCATGATTATACTTATTTTTTAAATACTTAAAATTTTATTTGAGGTTATTATTTATGGATCTTAATATTCAAATTTACCAAAGTGGTAAGGGGTTTATGTTTCAATCTCATTTTAGTCAAGACTATTTATAATGTAATTTTCATTAGGAAATTACATGATCCTTATTTGATATAAACATTTTTTTTTCCTTATCTATTGGATATTTCTATAATTTTAATGTTTAATTTCCATTTTTTCTAAATGGTACACAAAATGGATTAGAAAATTTATTTAAGAAAAGTCAACCTCATTTCTCCTCTTTCAGCCAAAAAACCATTTTATTTCATATATATGTTTTATAAAAAAAATAAAGGATGTTATTTTTAAAAAATAAATGAAATAAAAAAGATATTTTACATTATAATTGACCTTATTTTAAAAAAAAATATATTAAAATGAAATTTCATAACATTTTTTGCCTTGGTCACTTTTGACTCACTTTACAAAAGTTAGAAAATAATGTGTATTTTTACAAGTTTACGACATGAATGGATTTTCCTTCCATCATGGCCACTATTTTATTTGAATATTCCTTTATAATTTTCCAAGGATAATTTCAAATAAATGTATTATCAAAATTTTTTATGAATTTTAAGTTTTTAAAGGTGATTTTTAAAGTGGAAAGTGTATTTTTCTCAAGAATGTCAATGTTATTCTAATGGTATTTATACTCATAAATTACAAAAACACTTAATGTAACTTATTCACCACTGGATATATATTATAATTATAACATCCTTATTCTTTCTATATGTGGTTTATAATTAGTTTTAGTGGGGAAATTATTAATGCTTTGTATACTAGTTCTCCCAATACGGACAATTATTGATTATTAAGGAATAATGATTAAGTTGTATTATTTATTAATATAATGAATGCATTAGACTTATTAAGTGATGGGTGGGTCCCATAATTACATATCCCCTCAATGAATCGGTAGGTATCATGAGGCAAACCAAATTGGGTATTTGACTAAGTCCTTACCTATTTATGTAGAGGTATTAGCATGTGTCCCTGATGGTATGTTTTAGATGTCTTAACACGAGGCCTCGATAGTAAGTTTTAGATGTCCAGTATTATGAATTCCATCATTATAAAATAGTTTATTGATGTTCATGTGATTATTTGAATATTTATGATATCCATGGATAATTTTCACAATTATGTGATTATTTATATATAATTATTTGATCATCATTTATTTTTTCCATATTATTGTCCTTTATCAAGTTATTTATTAAATGTAATGTGTTTTCAGTTATATACCATTCCATATTATTCAGGACTTATTCATTATATGATAAATTCTATTACATGTAACCCTTACTGATCATTTGAGATCACTCTTATTTTGTTTTCCTTTCTATGGGTTATGAAGAAAGGTTTTAAGTATGCTATTCCTAAGAAAGTTTTTGTATGTGATGAACTTAGTGGGAGATGATATTTTTTTTTATAAACTGATTGTTTATGTATCCAAGTTGTTATGTAATACTTTTTTTTAATTCTGTAAAACTCTAAACCTAATATTTTATTGCATATATAGGTGATCCAATATTTTCTTTGGATGTTTTCAGTTTTTTATGGTTGAAATTGGGTCACATTTGTTGGTATAAAATCTAGAAATATAAAGATGATATTTTATCACTGGATCTAGGAGTGCGGTTTCGAAGCTGTTATAGTTGGTATCATAGTAAAGGTTTAGATAACTTTTGAGATTATCATGTTTTCATGTGTGGTTAACTTAAGATTTATAAATATCATAATCGGTTAACAATTATGAGGTTGTTTTTAAGTTCAAAGTAATAAATACCCTTTTGATGTTTTATGTGATGAGAGTTTAAATGATTAAGAGTATTTTTTGGGGCATCTATGGTAATAAAACTCTTAGTTTTAATATGTGTTTTAGTGAAAAGGTTAAATGAGGAATAATTCTTATATATTTTATGGATGTAAGTTTAAAAGTATTGAAAACCTTTAGGGTTGTGATGATCTTTGATATTGAGATAAATATGGTTAATTTGGATAAAAAGGTTATTACATGTTAAAATATATGATTTATCATATATAAAACCATGGGATTTAAAAGGTATTTAGTGACTATGTGAATAATGTTTTTTTGAAGAAATTCACTATTTTGGGGACATTATAATATTATAGTAAATGGAAATAGTTTTGGATAATTTGGGTTTTTATTTGAGGAATATAGTTTGATTTATGTTTTCTAAGAATATATGATTTTATTTTGATTTTATTTTGATTTTATTTTTGGGAAATTATTAGTTTATTTTGGAGGACATATGATCATAGCATATAAATTTTTTGTATGGGACTTTAAGAGTAATTGATGTTATTTATAGATAAATATTAAGTGGTAGAATATGTTATAAAATCATTCTAATATTTGGGTTTCAATATTATTAAGGAATATTTTGATGAATTTTCAGGATAGTTTTTTATTGAATTATTTAATTTGAACATTGGGTATTATTTTTGAGGATTTGGAGATTAATGTTGTACTTTATCTTATGAAAGTTTATTCACATTATCTTATCTTGTTATAACCCTTTGATTTTGATCTAAATATATGAGGAATAACTTTTTATCTTTTTATGGATCTTTTGATCCATTAGAGGTTATTTTAGAGATTCTGGCATGAAAAATTCATCTTGAACACTCATCGTTTGGAGAAAAAATGATATTGTGGTGGAAATTGATTAGAGGGTAAAATTATACTTATTAAGTAATTATACTTCATTATGTTCTTATTCTAGATGTGAAATTAATTCCTAAACTCTAGTAAAAGGATCTTGAACCAAAAATGGTATCCTATTACCTTCATTTCTCATGAATCAATGGTCTTTTCCCACCTCATTGATTTACAGTTTTTTGGTCATTGACTTTCTCATGATCATTCACTTTCTTATGATCTATGATCTATGACACTATAAAACATTGTTTGGACATTAAATTTTTCTCCATGTCTATATTTTCACTTCCCAATCATGTTATTCTATTTTGAAACCTAGTTATGTGTTATTCCAGATGACCTTCATATTTCTCTTTCCCTTTTTTCAAGTGGAATTTTTATAAACCCTTTTTATAGTGTGGGCTTTCAACATAGATATGTTCTAATATAAAACTCTTGATTATAGAGTTCAAGTTAAAATTTCAAGGATTTTAATTATTAAAGGGGGGATAATTTAACATGTTGATATTTAAAAAAACACTTTTTTTGATAGCGTATACGACACACAACACTGAGTATAAATGTGTCATGAAATATTGTTATTTAAATGTGACTATTATAACCTATATGTTAAATTGTCAGGAATGAATATTAATAACCATGTTACAATAAAATATGTATAAAGTTTTTATATAATATAAATTTATTGTTAAATTCATAATAAATAAGTACTCAATTTTAAGTAAAGTCATTTTATGCTTCAAAAATGTGTTTTCTTTGAAAATGATTTTTATTATATTTTGTGTGTGGATAATATAATTAATTTATACCACATTCAGAAATATTATTTTATAAAAATGATAAATTTTTTGAAATTATCATTTAAAAATTATCTTAGGTTGAAAATTTTGGATTTTTCTAAAAAATTGATTTTTCAGTTAATAGTGAAAAATACCGATTTTTATAAAACTGTCATTTATTTTCATTAAAAAGTCACATTATGATTTTAATTTTATATAAAATTACCACAGGTATTCTTTTATTAGATATAATATTATTAATTACATTTGAATCATCATTATACCTAATTTTGTTATAAGTTCATTTTTTCGCTTAAAACACATTTTTCTAAACAAATGTGTTCTGGTGCATTTTTAATTTTAATATTAAATTAATTTCTTCCAATTATGTTAAATGAATCTTGAAAAATAGATTGCATGTTTTTAATCATTACTTTTAAATTTTTTATATAGTTTCCTTTTATTTTTCATTATTATGATTGGTAACTATGGTAAAATTTATCAGTGCTATAAGGGTAAAATGAGTAAAATTGAGTTAAAACTATATGGTAAGACTATAAAATCACCAAAAAAATCTCTAATTGTAAATAAATAAACTTTTAATAAATATATATCATATATTAAAATATTAATATTCATAAATTAATCAAATTAAATGATCCATGAGAGCATAAAATTGGCATAAGACATAGATTTTTGGCATACACATAAGTATAGAAAATCTCATGTCAAATATACCCACAAAGACATTCATAACATGTTAATCTTGGGCTAAACACCCATGTACCTTCTTTGGGATTGGTATAACCTCCAATGTATCCTATCTCGGGCTTGGGATAACCACCCATGTACACTATTTTGGTATTGGGATAACCACTCATGTATTCTAGTTTTCGGGCTTAAGATAACCTCCCATATAGCCTTTTTTCAGGCATGGGATAACCTATCATGTTATATTTGAGCTCATAGAAAATTAATCATTACCCAATAAATTTTTGGTAGATATAGGTCTCACCCATCACATAATCCATACATTAGTGTTCCAAAATATCATAAAACCTACATCATATCATAACCCAAGAAAAACAAAGAGATTTTCATAAACAATTAATCATGGAATAACCCTTGGAAAATAAATGGATTTCATAAACATATTTTTAAAAAATAATAAAAATAAAACATCAAGAAAAATAATAAAGATGGTACCAGTGGATCATATCCCTAGTAAAACATAATCAACGCCAAAGGTTGTTGTTGACTATAATGTTCCAAACTATTATGAATAAAATTCTACTTTTTGATTTAATTAAATTTCTTATGAATATAGAAAACATATGCACTCCTTTTGTTTTATTATATCAAATTGTATTTAAATGATAGTTATGTATCTTTACCATTGATAATATATTCATTGAATAGTGATCACATGGCTAGTATAAATATAGGATTTTAACAAAATCCTTTTGACATAAACAAAGGAAGTGATGGACTCAACCAATAGGATCATTATCTATGAAACCCATTTATCAAAGATTCCAATGGAGATATCATTTATAGTATTTTCTTTAGACTAATCCCAAGCTGATATCTAACAATTTAAGCATGAAAAAATCATTTACAGGAGAATTTCAAGCTCATCGAGATCACGGTCCAAACCACGTTCACCGAACGGCCCCATCAAAGCTCCATCATCGCACACATTACTCTTATGGTATATGCAGATGTAATAAAGGGATATTTATAAATAACCTAGCATTATTAATATGTAAATTATTTTTGGTATAGAATAATGAATATATTTTCTTTCTATTATTTTTACATTGTAAATGATTTTTTAAAGCACAACTAGTATTTTTTGTTAATATTCAAATTCAATTAAGAAATATATTTTGATGAATTAATGTATTTTTGAAATAAATAATATTTTTAAAAATTATTATTATTAAATTAATTTTATTAAATATAAATGATCATATAATTTTTATGAAGTAAAATGTAATTTTTATTAAGGTTTGAAAACTATTTTTGTCAAAACCCATCAATTTTCAATAAAAGTCATTTTTTATTTTAAAATTAAAAATTCACATATTTATAAAATTATTTAGACAAAATTAATATTATTTTTAGAATCAGGATGTCTAAATTATCCAATGGTGAATTTTTCCAAATTTTTTGAGATGCTCCAATTTTTGGGTAAAAATTAAATATCGTTTAAATATACGATGTGTTTTATGACATCATAATGTCCCAATAATGATTTAATAAATTATATAAAATGTATATTCTTCCATATATATGTTTTATATTTAAAATAGTGTGGTTTTAAGTTTATTTTATTTATTTTTTAAATCCATTATGAATTCTCCAAGACATATAATATATTTTAAGATTTTAAATTCATTTTTTAATAGTGTGACTCACCTCTACATAAGAAAGGGAATTATTTTAATATTTTAGGCCCTTGGAATCATAAAATAATTTAAACCACTCCATTTTTCATAAAACAGGGGAAACCCCATGGGGTGGTTTGTGGTTTTGAATATTTTATTATGTAGTGTCCAAAACCAAAATAATAAAGAAATTTCCATCATTTCCTATATAAACCCACCCAATATCCCATTTATCTTCACTAAAACTCATTTAATCTCATAAAAACTATGTTATATACTCCCTAGATCCATCCCAAGGTGACCCCAAGCTCCTAATAATCCTCTCCTAAGCCATTGGAGACACACATCCAAGTAAGGGATTTCTCTCCTCCCCTTTGAATTCAAGCACCTTCTTGGAGATTAATTCTTTTAATTTAAAATTTTTATATTTATATTTTCTTATAATAATTATATTAATATCTAATTGATGTTATTTTTATGAGGTATCATTTATCCCCCATCATTTGGACCCCTACCTAAGTCGTTACTATTCTGAAATTCTCTAAGGGATTCTCCCTCTCCTCTTTCATTCAAGCACTTCATTTATGATATGCCTTTTTAATTTCCATTTACTTATATTGGGATACATTATTAACTATCCCAATTATTATTAAATATATTTATAAATGATTATATTCCCTTTAAATATCATTTATCCCTCCTAATAACCTTTATGTATACCTGTTACCATGCTGAAATTTTGTAAGGGTTCTTTCCTTCCTAATTTTTACCCAAGTTTCTTTATCTTGTTATACCCTTTTATTTTAAATTAATAATTATGAGGTATGTTTTCACACCTCCCCCTTAATATCCATTTTATTTATAAATGATTATATATTCATTTCACTCTCATTAATACTCTTTATTATCTTTTAAGTACACCTGTTACTATGCCAAAATTTCATAAGGGATCTTCTACCCACCTCTTTTATCAAGCATCCCTTTTATGTTATATTTTATAATTTAATTTTTTCTATATTGGGATATGTTATAAAATATCTATCATATTATCCTTATCATTTTTAAATTATTAGAGACCTCTTTCTCTCTCATTAACCCATTTTATGAATTTTTATATGACGTTGTTATGCTACCGAAATTGCACCACATTTTTCCATGCCAAAATCATTATGTAGTGAATACCGTACCCATTAATATATCAATGTTATTCACCTTTATGCATGTATAATTAATTATTGATGACTTACATGTATTTATTCCATATTCCTTGACCGTGTAATAAATTATTATGTTGAATGAATCCATGTTGTATGATCTATGTGGCACACTTAGGCATGAAAATGAAATGATTATGAAGTGTGCACCCTGGTAACACTCCAATGCATTGGGTAATGTTTAGTATCATGATATATCATGTTAAATGATATTTGACTCATGTTAATTCTTTTGAAATGATATTTGACTCATGCTACTTCATGTGAAATGATCTTTGACTCATGCTACTTCATATGCAATGAGAGTTGACTCATACTCCTCTATGTGCAATGAGCCTTGTCTCATGATAATATCATGTTGTATTTTGTTTCCACATTTCAATGTTATGATTATCATGCTATATCATGACATTATATTCATGTTCCTTTATGCCTCATTGATATGACTTATATAACATGTGTTATTATCCTCATGTTATGACTTATTTATTCCCTTACTGGGCTTTATAGCTCACCCCTTTCTTATATATGTCCTCGGGATATCCCATATAGTGTTAAGTATGAAGTAATGTTATGGTCATGTAAAATAAATATTCAATAAAGATGTCATATTTCATGTTTTAATTTTTTATGTAATGTTCCTAATTTTCCAAGACACTAGACCTCTCTATATTCTAAGTTGTATTAAGTGAAAATATGTGTAATAAATCATGTCCAAATATGAAATAAATAGTAGGTTTGTTATATTTATGATGAATATAAATTCCATAAAAATATCATTAAAACTATCTTGAGGAAAATATCATCTCCATTTTAAAATAGCTTCTTTAAAATCTAAAAATTTACCAAATATTAAGAAAAACGTTAACTTTGAAAATAAATTTGAAAACTTGTAATGTAATATTAAAATATAGTGTTTATGATGGTGTAAAATATTTTTCTCATATTACAAATTAAAATAAATACTCCTTTCACATTTTCAGTACAAAATTCAAAGCTGCCTCGTTTAGAGAACGACAAGAAGATTCCTTTAAAATAATTTTTAAAAAAATAAAATATGGGAGGAATATATTTAAAAATAATTGGAGGATGGTAAAAAAATTAAAACTTTTTTATAAAACATGGACATAAAAGAGAAATTATTTTTGACCGAAGAGATAAATAAATTCATTTTTCCTTAAAACCTTTATTTTGGTATATTTTGTTCTTAAAGAGATGAAAATAAAAGGAAAACATGTATTATCTAGGAATAACCATAGGATAATAAAATAAATTAGTTTCTTGAGAGGTAAATTATAATATTTCATCATCATAAAATTAATCATAAATAATCCCCATAAACAATGAGATTATAACATAAAAATTTTACCACTTTGGTAATTTTTGAATTCATAAGACCCATGAAATAAATAACCTTATATGGATATATAAACCATGATTTTCATAATAATAATAATATAAAATACATTCATGGTAAATATATATACACCACACAAAAGAAACTAGTGGTGTCAAAGTCATGTGTCCCACAGAAATAAAAGTGAGATGAAAATCCCTTACATCAAGTAAAAAATTTCTTCGTACACATTAATAACTACTATATAAAAAATATAGGTTTTATATACATATATTACATAACCATATTTAAATATATAATACCATATATTATTTACTTATGACCTTTTATTACTCATTTATTAACAATTTATTGTTAAAATCACATTTTGGGTAATAACTGCTTCATTTTTCATGTATGTTTTGGGTTGGTATTTTCAGTACTTTTACTTTTATCATGGTTAAATAATCTCCATAATTTTAACCATGATATAAATTTAATATATATTAATTATATATTTATTTATATTAATCCTTAAAAGTTATAGATATAAAATGAGTTACACCATTCATCGATATGGTAGGTCGTACATATGCATGAACGTTGTCTCCATTTTCTTGACTGATGGAAAAAATAAAGGTAAATAATATATCACCTTTATATATATCATATATAATTATTAAATTTATCTTTATTACCATCCATTTCAAAATTAAATGAAAAAAACGTATCGCATTGCTTCATGGAGGTGGTAGTCCACACATATGCACGAGTGATGTTACCATTTTCCAATGGATTAGAAGGTAAGAAGGTAGATGTGATATTATAATTATATAAGTATAATTATGTCATAAATATCATAAATAATATTTTAAATCCTTCATTATCTCCAACCATTATAGGCGGTGATGGAAAATGAATTACATCGGTTCGTGAGGCGGTAGTCTTCCGTACACACAATTGACAGTTTCATTTCCCATTTGATGGAGGAGATAGATATAGTTCATGAAATTAACATAATAACATCCCTGTATATGGTAGGTACTGATTTTATAAAACCATCATGTTTGAATAATATTTTAAGGATTTAGAAGAAGAAATAAAATGAAAATGCATGGTTAAGGAATATAGCTCTTCTTTAGAGAACACCATTAGGTTTAGACCTAATCCTTATTAAGAGGGTTTCCTAATCAAAAATAGGGAGATATGATGTGGGTAGGTAATTAAAGAAGGTATTTAGGAAGTTATTTTCTGAACAAAAATGCTTTGTAAGTGTGAAGAATAGAGGATAGGGGGTTCCCTTTTATAAGTAGGGGAGAGGACACACATGGAATTTTTAAAAAGAAAATTTTATACTCACATTTTACAAATACCACAGGACTCCAGAATGGATAATTATCAAACCTTGTATGATATAAGGTCAAAATTTGGTTATAAAATAATATTTTTACAAATTTTTATGTTCTTTTAACCCTTATCTTTTTATTTTAACCCACCAATAAACTCATTTTAACCTTAACTGTAGTAATTAATTTTTATAACTTCTACCATTCATTTTAACCAAAAAATAAGTTGAAATTATTATATAATATAAATTATCATGATTAAAAATATAGAATACATTTTTATAAATTAATTCATTGAAGTGGAATAATTTAATTTAAAATTAAACCCACAGACTCGACAAAAAAGCAGTTTCCAAAGAAATATTTTTCATAAGTATAAAAATTTTTAATATAAAAATTCAATATCAAATTGATTCCAATTAACTAAATTGGATTAATAATAACATAATTTTACTAATTTTACTTTTAAACCATTTTTAAACAAAATATAACTTTGTAAATGATTTAAATAAAAATCCAGTATTTAATAAAAATCGGTATTTTTTACTATTCATTACAAAAATTATCCTTTTCAAAAAAAATCCCAAAAATTATCCATAAAATAATTTTGAAATTTTCATTTAAAAAATTAAGTTACATTTTTAAAATACATTTTACAAAATTTTAAATGGTTAATTTTATTATTTTTTCAAAAAATCAATAAAAATCATTTTTTGAGAAAAATGTATTTTTGAAACATATAAAGACTTTACTAAAAATTAAGTACTTATTTATAAATATATTTTATTTATGTAAAATACTTATACTTAATTTTCAAAATATGGTTATTATTATTTATATAACCAATTTTAATGGCTAGGTTATAATGGTTATGTTTAAATAATATTATTAATGACATATCGTAGTTCGTTAAAACTCTTTGTTGAGTGTAGAGCATACTATCAAAGAAATTAAATTTATTTGAAATTAATATTTCATAAAATATCTAGGTTTTACATTATACCCAATTTAAAATTAATTTCATCATCTAAATTATGTCAATATGATATAAATAATTGAAGATACACCTACCTCATCATATCCTCATGTTCCCATGTACCTTCCTCAAATCGATGGTTTCTCCATAAAACCTTGACCTAGCGAGTGGTCTTGTTTCTTATAATTTTATATATATGATCCAGAATCTTCACTGGTTGTTCTTCATAGAAAATATCATGATCCAGTGGTATGAATTCTGTGTTCATTACATGTGAAGGATCAGGTATATACTTCCTCAGGAAAGATATATGGAACACATCCTGGACTTGAGAGAGATTCGGTGGAAGTGTCAAGTGATAAGAAATCATCCATACTTGAT
Organism: Viscum album; assembly: GCA_963277665.1. Classification (NCBI taxonomy): domain Eukaryota; kingdom Viridiplantae; phylum Streptophyta; class Magnoliopsida; order Santalales; family Viscaceae; genus Viscum; species Viscum album. The sequence goes on from OY728146.1 coordinate 48,076,889, forward strand.
CAAGAATCTCAAAATGACCAATATACCTAGGTCTCATCTTTCCTTTCATGTCAAATAACATAACCTTATCCCATAGATAATTCATAAAAACACTTTCTCACAAACTTCAAACTCCAGATCACATCGATGATTATCAGTATAACTTATCTATCAACTTTGTTCTACCCTTAGGTGTTGTTGAGTAGTTATAAAATTATCTGTTATTTCTTCATCCAACTTAGGTCCCAATATCTCTATTTCTTCAACACCATAACCGCATGTTGGATTTATAGCCTTATTTAAATAGAGGGATTTATAAGGATCCATTTGAATGATTGAGTGAAAGATATTATTGTAAGAAAGCTAGACCAGAGGAAGATGATGATACCAATTACCTTTGAAATTCATAAAATAAGATCTCAACATATCCTATAGGGTTTGAATTGTTCTCTTAGACTGACCATCTATATAAGGATGACACATAGTGCTAAAAATCTATTTTGTATCAATATCTTGCTGAAGACTTTTCTAGAACTTAAAGGTAAACCTTGAATCCTGGTTAGATAAAATATAATGTGATACCCCATGAAACCTTACCACTTCCTTGATATATATCCTCAAAATATTATCTAGAGATAAGTCTTCTCTAATATAAATTAAGTGTGTTTACTTTGTAAAGTGATTGACTAAAACCCATATAGCATTGTTCCCTTTAGATGTTTTAGGGAGTGTGATGAAAAATACATGCTGATTATTCCCATTTCAATTCTAGTATAGGTAATGGTTGTAACATCCCCTTAGAATTTTTTTTGACAGATATAACTTTCTAACATACTAATCATCAATATAAAAACTAATTAATATCTCTCTTTATGTTGTCCCACCAGAAATACTCTTTCTAATCTCAATACATCTTTATACTTCTAGGATGAATAGAGAATTAAAAACTATGATCTTTCTATAACAGATATTACTTTAAATATAGTATGTATAGAACACAAACATGTTTCCTAAACCTTATCATTCCATCATAATAAAGTTTAAACTAAGGAAAATTTTTGAACTTCTTCTGTAGCTCCACATCTTCCTTATGTTTCTATTTAATCTTCACATGGATAGATGGTTAAACATTTATTTGAGAAAGATAATAATTCTCCGCTTCCTTTAATATTTCAATATCCATACTTTTCAAATACATAAATATTGTATAGTTTATGATCTTAATCATAGATAATATATCATGATCCTTCAAGCTCAAAGCATTGTCCACATTGTTTTCTTTCCAAGGGTGGTAATGTATTGAGCAGGCATAATATTTAATCAGCTCTAACCATATTCATTAGTGAATGTTCAACTATTTATATGTGAAAATATACTTTAAACATTTATGTTTAGTATATATAGCACACCCTTCTTTGTAAATATAATTCCTACATATCTTTAATGAAAAAATTACTATAGCTAACTCTAAATCATGAGTTGGGTAATTTTTCTCATAAACCTTAAATTATTGTTAGGCATAATCTATCACCATGTCATTCTATGTGAGAAATTATCCCAATACCTTCTTTGATACATCAATATACCCTTATCCACTGTAGGGTAATGTAAGAATAGGTGCATTGACTAACATTCTCTTTAGTTCCTTGAAATAATCCTCACATTCATCTTTATAAAGGAACTTGGATCCTTTCTAAATTAACTTAGAGATTGGATTTTATATTCATGAGAAATTATCCATAAACCATCGATAATATAAATCCAAACTAAGAAAAATTTAGATTTCATTCACAGTGATCGGTCTGGTTCAACATTCAATAACTCTTGTCTTTGATGGATACACATATATACCCTCTCTTGAGATTATATGACATAAAAAATGAAACCTTTTATATCTAAAATTCACACTTTATAAATTTTTCATACATTTTCCACTTCCTTAAGGTCTTTAGTACAATTCTCAAATTATTTTACTGATCTTCCTTACTCTTTGAATATATAAGAATATAATCTATAAATACTATCAAAAACTGATCTAGGTAATCTCTAAATATTATATTCATTAAATCCATTAATATAGAGGGTAAATTAGTAGGAAAAAATTGAATCACTATATATTCATAGTTTCCATGATTTGTACAAAAACTTTTCTTGGGTATATTCTTCTTATTGACCCTCAATTAATGATATCTAGAATAAAGGTCAATCTTGGAAAAATATTGAGCTCCATGCAGTTGATTAAATAAGTCATCAATAAGGGTTAGGGGACACTTGTTCTTGATTGTGGTCTTTTTCAGCTCCTGATAATCAGTTCAGAGTCTCATTCACCAATATTTCTTATTAATGAAAAAGAATTTGTGCACCCTAAGGTGACAAACTTGTCCAAATGAATCCCTTTTCAATATTATCCTATATTTTCTTCTTCAATTCCTACAAATCCATCAGGATAATTCTATAGGGAGTCTTTGAAATAGGTGTAGCACTAGGTATTATTTCTAATGAGAACTAGACTTCATGATTTTTTGGAATACTAGTAAACTCTTCTTAAATACATCAGAAAAGTCCCACACAATAGGCATGTCATCGATGTTGAGTTTATCCCCAACCATCTAAGATAGACAACACTTTTGAATAGGAATCAAGACCCATACAATGGATGTGATTTCTATCGGAATTTTATATTTATTGTCACACTAATAGATGATATTATATAAGTTTTGAGTATCAAATGTGACTTTCCTTGCTCAGAAATTGATGTGTTATTTATGTAGATAAATCCAATCCATGTCTAACATAACATCAAATTCAAATAGAGGGAGAATAATAAGATTTACAAGAATCACATCCCCACAAACTTCAACTAGTAAAGAATCATATATGTGAAATTTGACATCATGTCATTAGGGGTTTTCATTACTAATTCAATATCTAATAATTGGGGATAATAATTAACATTCTTAGATAATTTTCATGATATAATGGAATTTATTTAACTAAGCTCAAATAATATACATAAATATTTGAGCATACCTATCACCACCCCAACTTAATTGTTTTATCTACAATCTCTTGTTAAAATCAGAATAGTTATTATAACTATCAAGCATTGTTAATAAGCATGATTAATCATGAAAAACCATTATAGGATATCTAAATCATGGAAACTTCTTTCAATCTATGACACTTTAGGTTTAACCTAGGTCATTAATGGTCATCATCTATTCAAATACTTTATGATTATTTTTAAAGAGTTTGTGGATTTACAAAACATATCCCCCAAGAGTGTCAAACCAGTTGTCTAGAAAGGCCCATTGTTGTGTATCAGGTGACGATCAATTCAAATCATAATGCACCCTTTTCAGAGCTATTACCCCTAGGTAAAATTTTCCCAGATCCATGTCTAATTATAGTATCTAGATAGTGATGCAATTTCTTGTAAATCACTTTCTCTATCATTCAAAAAAATTATAGGACACTTTCCTATAATTTTACTTATCCTTAAACTTATCCATATACGTATCCATAGATATATTCTTATACATATCCTTAGGTATCTCACTAATTTTTTCTCATCATAGTTTCCAAAGGTTAAATAAACCTTTCTCCGATACCAACTATAATGACTCAAACTTTTCATACATAGATACCACATCTTAATATATGTATATTAATTAAATAACATAATAATCCATTCTAGAATCATATTTGTCTAGTTCCTTTAGAATCTTGGATACATAAACTATTGGTTTATAGGTGAACTACATGATCTCCCACTAAGTTCTTTATAACTATAACCATTATTAGACATATCATACATAATAAATTTCTTCAAAACCTAGGGAAAGAAAACATAAGAAAGGGTGAGATTAGATTCTCAGTAAGGGTAAACAATAAAGATACCAATATAACATGATCATAAGGGTATGAAAACATGAGAATAACACTTGGAAATCCTAACCTGTATAAAATAGATCATAATCTTGAGTCATGGAATAAATATTGGTATTTCATAAGACATGAATCATAAAGGAATCAAATAACATGATTCATTAGATCATAACATTATCATATGACATATATTAGTGGTATACACATAAGAATAGAAAATATTATGTCAAGGCTACCCACCAAGACATTCATAACATGTTAGGCTTGGGATAACCACCATTGTACCTTCTTTGGGCTTAGGATAACCTCACTTTTACCCACTTTTAGTCTTTTGATAACCTCCAGTATACCCTCTTTTGGGATTGGGATAACCTCTCATGTACCCTCATTTTTAGGCTTGGGATAACAACCTTTGTACCCTCTTTTTCTAGCATGGGATAACCTCCCATGTAACCTTTGAGATCATGGAATGGTAATCATTACCCAATGAATTATAAAGATATATAGGTACCACCCATCGCATAATTCATACATTTTTGTTCCACATGATCATAAAACATTCATCATATCACAACCTGGTAAAAAGAAGTGGGTTTCATAAACATTTTATCATGGCATAACCCATGGAAAAGAAATGGGTTTTATAAATATATCTTCATTATAATCATAAAAACTCATCTAGAGAAATAATAAGGATGGTACCATTGGATCATATCCTTATACATAATCAATACCAAATTTATTCTTCATTTATGAATATAAATTTTATAAAAATGTCATTAAAACATTATTGAAGAAAATATCATTTCCAATTTTAAATCAATTATTTAAAATCTAAAAATTTCGCAAATATTAATGAAAAATTTTTTCTTTAAAAATAACCTTTAAAACTTGTAATTTAAATTAAAATAATTTAGTGGTCATGGTGGTGGAAAATTATGTTCATGTCGTACATGTTAAAACAAATATTCCTTACACATTTTTGGTAAAAACTCAAAACTACCTCATAAAAATGATAATAAGATTCATTTTAAACCATTTATAAAAATTAAAACATGGGTAAAATTTTATTTAAAATTATTTTATAACAGTAAAAACTTTCTTTAAAAATTTTTTAGAAAATATGGACATGGAAGAGAAAGGATTTTCGACCGAAGAGAATACTTAAGTCATTTTTCCTTTAAAAATATTATTTTGGTCTATTTAGTTCCTAAAGATAGAAAAATTAAATGAAACCTTGTATTCTGTAGGAATAAATATATAAGAATAAAATAAATGAGTTTATTTAGAGTTATATCAAAATATTTAATCATCTGAAACATAATTATACACAATCCTGATAAACGATGAGATTGTAACATAAAACTATTACCACTTTGGTAACTTTTGAATCGTAATCCCCATGAAATAAATAACCATATATGGATATGTATATCCCATAATTTTTATGATAAGAAAAATAAAATACATTTATGGTAAATATATATAAACCATAGAAAAGAAACAAGTTATGCATAAGGCATGTGTCCTACAAAAATAAAAGTGAGACAAAAATCATTTACCTCAAGTCTCATATTTCTTCATACACATCCGGACCTCATGTAAAATAAATATAGGTTTATTTTAAATTTATTAAATAAACATACTCATATATATCATAACATAAATGATTTAATTATGACCTTTTATTAATTTTTTATTAACAATTCCTTGTAAAGATTATGTTTCGAGTAATAACTACTTCATTTTTCATGTATGTTTTGGTTTAATATTTTTAGTCCTTTTAATTTGATCATTATTTCATCACATAAATAATTTTAACCATTATATAAATATAATATATATTCATTATATATGTATTTATATTAATCAATAAAATTTAGTTATAGAAAATAAATTACATCGTTCATGGAGATGGTAGGTTGTACATACGCGTGAACGTTGTTTCTATTTTCTCAAAAGATGGAATAAAATAAATATCAATAATATATCACCTTTATAGAATAATTTTTAATTCATTGACATCATATATAATCATTAAATCTATAATTATTATCATCCATTTCAAAATAAAAAAGAAAAATGTATCACATCGCTTCGTGGATGCGGTAGTCCACATGTATGAATAAGCAATGTTATCGTTTTCCAACGAATTGGATGATAAGAAGGTATATTTGATATTATAATTATAAAAGTATAATTACTCCATAAATATAAAATATATATATATATTAATTACTTTATTATATCTAAATGTGAGAGGTGGTGATGGAAAATGAATTACATCGGTTCGCGAGGCTGTAGTATGTCATACACACAATCGACAGTTTCATTTCCCATTTGATGAAGTAGGATGTGAATATAGGTCATTACATTAACATAATAACATATTATAATAGATTATATACTTATTTTTTTATATCATCATGTTTTAATAATATTTTAATGAGTTAAAATAATAAATAAAATGACAACGTGTGGTTAAGAACTATACCTCTTCTTTAGAGAACCCATTTAGGTTTACAACTAAATCCTTCTTAGGAGGATTTTCTAGTCAAAAAAATGGACTCTAGTACATGGGTAGTAAAGGAATTTATTTTTATATGTATTGAACAAACCAAAAGGATTTTTAAGTGTGAATAGAAGAGGAGGTGGGGTGCCATGTTATAAGTGGGGGAGAGGACGCACTTGAAATTTTTTAAAAGAAAAATTTATACCCACGTTTAACACATGAAAAACGAATCCAAAATGGATTATTATAAAACCTTAGATGATATAAGGTCTAAATATGTCCATAAAATAGTAATTGGATAAGTTTTATCCCATTTTAACACTTATCATTTTAGTTTAACCCCCAAGTAAACTCGTTTTAACCAAAACCGCAGTAATTAATTTTTACTATTTTTACTATTCATTTTGACCAAAAATTAAGTTGAAATTACTATATATTATAAATTACTCTGATTAAAAATATGGAATAATTTTTTTAAAATTCAATTCATAAAATTGGTGGAATTTAATTTAAAATTAAACTCACATATGTGACAAAAAATCAGTTTTCTAAAGAAAAAGTTTTCATAAGTATGGAAAGTATTAATATCAAAATTAAACATGAAATTGATTAAAATTAATTAAATTAGATTAAAAAAATATTAATTGAACTAATTTTTATTTTAAACAAATTATATTAATATATAAATTTGTAAATTATTTAAATAAAAAGGAATTTTTCAATAAAATTGGTATTTTTTCACTATTCATTAAAAAAATAAACTTTTCAGAAGAAACCCTAAAACATTTCCTTAATATAATTTTGAAATATTGATTTAAAATATGAATTTATATTTTTCAAATAAATTTTCTCAAATTATAAAAAAAATTAATTTTTTCATAAAAAGCAATGAAAAACACTTTTTGAGAAAAAATGTTTTTTTGAAACATATAAAGACTACTAACAATTAAGTACTTATTTATAAATAAATTTTATTTCTATAAAAACTTTATAATTAATTTTAAAAATATTTTTATTCAAACCACCAATTTTATGTGCTAGATTATAATGTTCATGTTTAAATAATATTATTATTAGTATATCATGATCTGTTAAAACTCGGTATTGTATATAGTTCAAGATATTAAAAGAATTAAATTGATTTGAAAAAAAATATTTCGCAAAATATAGGGGTGTTACACTAATCCTATTGGATGAGTGGAGTTAATCCATACTCATATAATTCTTGAAAATATGGCAACTTGATGTCATTTGTCATTGATAATGACATAAATATTATTTAAGTATAAAAACATAATATCACTCCCTTTATTTTAATAAACTTTATATTTTATCACAAGGATTAAAATAAGTTATGAATTATATAAAATGGTTAAATTGATTATTAACATATTGTATTTATGATAGTAATTTATTTTTTATTTTTAGAAATGATATAATTACCTAGAACTCTTATACATTATTGATACAACACTTGTACAACAGGTAATAAAATCAAAGTAAATAGATATAAAAGTAATAAATTTGATGTGTTTGGGATAATTAAGGGTATTGAATGAATTTTATAGATCTAAATGGAATTTAATTGATATTTGAAAATTTTATATTCAAATTCCATTATTTTCTTAAAGTGTTTAAAGTCAAATTTTGGTAAATAATAGAAAAAATGTAGTTTTTTATACATTATATTTTAGAATATTATCATAACATAAATATGATATATAAATTTATGAAACATATATAATGACTCTTTTATGATAATATACTTTAAATATCATACAAAAATAATTTAAAACATATAATTTAGAATTTATTTCATGTTAAATATGAAAATCATTTTCAGTGCCAATGTAGTGCTTATGCAGCAATGAAAAAGTAAAATTTGGTGTCCTATTAATAATAATTGAGAAATAAAAGGTATTTTCATGACTTGGTTAGTAAATATTATATATAAATTATTATTTTTATTGATAGTTTCAAATTTTAGAGTTATATAATAAGAATCTTATCAAAATACTTGTGTGATGCTTGCGTAAGGTGAAAAAAGTCGAAATAACATATTAAATATATTGTCACAATATAAACAAGAATATATATTCCTTATAAATTAATATAAATGATAAAAATGATATATAATAAAAAAAATATGTCAATAATTTATTTTTAATTTTTAAAATTATTATAATTGTCTAAAACACTTAAGACACGATTGCGCGACGTATATGAAAATAAGAAAACAAGTAAATAAATATTTTATAAATATTAAAAATGATGATGTTTATATGAGTTTGGGTATTCCAAAAAAATTGATATTTATAAATTATAAGTGATTATACAAGAGATTAGATTTGAATTTTTTAGTTCACATGATGTTTTTAAATTCAAGTACGGTGAATAGTGACAAAAAAGGCCATAAATAGTATATAATGTTTAAAAATTATTTTTAAATCATTATTAAATTATAAAAATACTATCATGAATTATCTAGATATTAAATTTTCAAGAATATCATCCTTGGTCCTTATGTGGTCCAGTTTTCATTTTTAGAATTATATTTATGACCCTTAAAGATTAAAAATTTTCTAAAGACCATTGATTTTTTCCTATAAAAAGGGACTCAATTCAAAAAAAAATCACATAAATAAAATTCATTTTTCTCTTAAAAATATTTCCAAATAAATATACAAACATCCATTCCAACATTACCCATCCACTATATTGATCATAAACCTCTACTACAATGGCCTTAAGATCAATTGAAAAGAGGCGACACAAAGGGAAAAGTAAGGGTTTCTTAACTCAATCTCTTTCATTAGGTTATACATATACTTAGTTGATTATATTATTCCATGATTATGTGTAGAATAAATTTTTTATTTATATATTATTTACAGTTTTTTGTGTGGATTTACATTTTTTACACATAATCAATCCACTAATTAATTCTCAATTCAATGAATAAACTTATGTTACACACCCATAATATTTTATGTGGTGTACATAATACCCCTTTGACATGTTATATAATGATTATTCTTATTTTTAGACTATTTAAAGTTTCATTTGAGCTTATTTTAGCTCCCCCAGTTTCTAGTAACCCATTATTTATGCTTTTTAAGTATATAAAGTGGTTGGGTGAAGTTTGGGATGGTTTGGAATACTTTTTGAATTTTTTGGGGATTTTATAGTGGTGCATGGTTTGAGAATGGTTATTATAAGCCACGAAACTCCTACAGGAAACAGTTCAAGGTGAGATAGGGGCTTCTGGGTAGGTGTATGGTTAGGCATATGGTTTTTCCAAACTGTGCGGCCACCCAGGAGTAACTATGAAAAGTGAAACAGAGGTAAAAATATGGTTGGAAAATGGTTTTTATAACCATTCAGTCTAAGCATGTGTGGATTTTTAGAGGCATATACTTGTGTATGGTTGGGACATGGTTAGCCTAACCATGTGGTTAACTGTGAACGATTTAAATTTTAGATTCTAAAGAAGTGTATCTCACTCATTTTCACCTATAAGCCTCTATTTTTATCTATTTTAGACAATAAAATTGGATTAACCTCTGTCTAAAGGCTGTAGAGACTCTCCCCTTTGATCTAAAAGTGTTCTGGGGGGAAATCTTGGTGAGTTGAACCCCAATTCCCTTAGTAAGTATTTTTTTTAGGTGGTTTTCCATAGATCTATTTCTATTCCCTATCTTTGATTCATAGATATAGTCTATTAGGGATATATATATGATATTATATTCCAATCACGATGAAATGTGGATGTGTTGATTTTAGGTAAGGAGATCTAAGGAGGATTTTTTGGAGTTTTGACCTGGTTTTATTGAATAATAGTGTTGTTCTTCGTTTTCGCCATAACTTTTTAGGTAGGTTGATTCACTTTTGACTCCTCTTATTAGACCTAGAAGGCTTGATTTCAAATTTATTATTTTTCTTGAAATTGATTGAGAAATTTTTGTGCAATGTTTTATGGAAACACTCTTTGGTGACGGTTTGTGGAATTTTGAAAAGTGGGTGTTTTGGTGGAAAGTGAAAGTGGTAACTTGATTTTAAAATGATTATTTTAAAATAGTTGTTTGGTTTTAATGCATGGAAAAGTTTTTTCAATAAAATGATAGTTTTATTGAATTTTTTTTCAGATATCGTGTTGGCATGGTTGGCTTAAATGGTTAAGCGTGAGTTGAATGGGATGGATATTGTTCATGGAGTACCACCATCAAAGGGACGAAGCATGGATGTGTAGTTCCACCATAAATGGTAAAAACAAGCTTATGTGTGTAGTTTTTTTATTATTGGTATGTGTGGGGGATATGTGGAATAAATGGGTTGTGCCAAAAAGGAATGTGAAATGGTTTAAATATTTTTTTGTTGCTTTATTTGTAAACTATTTTGGTATGGAAATTGTTTTATATTTTGATATAAAATATTAAAATGTTTTAAATTATTTTATATAAATTGTTTTATATAACTTTGTTAACATTTTATATCCTAGTAGTGTGAGTAGGGAAGTCATTCTGGGAAACCTACTTAGTTTCATTACTCATCTATACTTTGTCACTTTGGTGATTTTGCAGATATTGTTTACTGGGACACATGTAAAGGGAAAGAATCCTGATTCTTTAGTGGTACTTCTTGATTCTTGGGTTGTATTGTATAGTTATAGCATGTAGCATGTTGGGATATGTGGAGTATGTATTTGGAGTCTTTGAGTTTTGTTGGTTCTTTATTCCACATTGTAGTTGATTTTGGTCTTGGTTTTCACTTGGTACTCTGATATTATTTGGTTTGTTTTCATAAAAATTGAGTTGACTTACATTGTTGACATGCATCATTTAGTGGTTTTGGTTATAGTATGTTTGGTTGTGGTTTTTTATTTTCGAATGTAAAATCATCCCCCAATTATATTGAAACCCTTGGAATCTATTTCCAGCCTTTGTCACCTTAGGGATGTCGCCTAAGGCCTAGTAAAAATTTCATCTTGACTCAACCCAATGAGGAGGGGCAGGATGTTACAAATGGTATCAGTCTTGGCTAGTCCATTTTTCTTTTTGAGACAAATGGTATCATATTTTCGATCCTTGACTTATAAGTGGTATCAGTCATGGTCAGTTCAAATCCTTTGAGACAAATGGTATTGGTTTTTTATTCTTGGAGTTGAAATTCATTTTGGTTAGTCCTTGGGATAGGATGGTAGAAATTAGTAGGATTTTTAGGATTTGAAATTTAGAGCATAAAAATACATAGTTAACTTATTTATGCTAAAATTCAAGTTATCATGGATTTGGGTACATAAGTATTTTGGAGACACTTATAGGAGTTGTAATATCATTATCATGTGTTTAGCCAATGAGATGATCATGAAATGCATGATAGAAATGTTGGAACCAAGGTCTTCTATGCATGATTTGTAGTATGGTTTGTGTTTGTTGTCAATCCTCAATGGAAGTTCGGAATGTGTACCAGCAAAGAGATCATGCAGTTCAAGAAGACAACAGTATTAAAGGTGGCGTCGTTTCCCAGTGTTTTCCAAATTTTTGGGTCCAAAATTTGGAAGTTGGTGAGAATCGCAAAAATAGGATTTCCATGAAGAGCATAATTAAATATGGAAATGGCATGAATTTCGTGAAGAGTGGTTTAATGGTTTGGAATTCGCGAAGACCAGAATTATGGAGGCGGTGATTCTTCACAATTACGTTGAAGCTTCGCGAACGGCAGAGGATGAAGAGTATCGCGGCGATGAAGATCTTTGCGAGGGAGCTTCGCGGCGAAGGTGCGAATGAAATGACGGAACACTCCGCGATTACGACGAGATCCGCGAATGGAAAATTACCATAGTGCTTCGCGTTTTTGAGAGATTTTCAGTGGGAACTTCGGAGCTTCGTGATTTAAGCTGACATGGTGCTGACTTCGCGCGGAAGGGTTGAGGTTCGGTGGAATCGCCTATAAATACAGGTCGACCCCCTTGAGAGAAAGCAAGAGAGCTCTCAACGAAAATCCTTTGCTCTCGATTCGCAAAGGTCACTCGCGAAGGCAGTGTGCTTCGTGAAAGAGGAGCTTCGCGGTGGCTATTCTACCTCCACGAAAGTCATGCACCCCACGTTGGTTCAGTGAGCTTTGCAAAGAGGTAGGACCTCCGCGACAGCCAAGCATTGCGAAGGCTTGTGCATTGCGGGAGTGCTTCGCGATTGAGCTTCGCGAAGAGGCAGGGACTCCACGAAGGATTGTTTGAGCTTTTCTAAATTGGGAGCCTTGAGATGTAGGGTACTTTTCGAAGTCCCTTTACAAAGGTTGTTTGCCCAGTGGACAAGGGAAAAAGAGGTATTCATCAGTGGATGAAATTTGGACTTTAACAGAGCATCAACTCAGGACTCTATTGCAAGCAATGTCTCATATTGAACAGGAGACAAAGAACTTCATGTCTATCTATTGAAGAGACCTTCACGTCTATAAACTGAGCGGGACTTCACCAACGACAGTGAGCCAGGGGGAGTCTATGGGAGTGACCCGAGGGAAGTAGTAATCTATCCCTGAACCTTTGTAAAGGCAGTGAGCCTGGGACAGAGTGGTTGTGCCCCATCCTTTGTTATCCACAGCTAGTGAAGATTAGTGGAATTAGGTACGACCGACAACTTATCGGCGTATGCTCCTTGGACGTAGCCCTTAGTATTGAACCAAGTAAAAAGTGTTGTGTCTTCTCTGTGCATGTGAATGTTTTCTTTCTGATCATATTCATCTTACGGGTTCAACAAGTTCCTAAAAACGTGGGAACAAGATCCATAACATTAAAAGAAAAAGTGGTCACCCTGATTCACCCCTCCCCTCTTAGGGTGTCCCGGGGTCCTTCAAGAAATGACTTACCACTATGAGTGCATAATTCATTTTAAGCAATCATTTATGATTTGGGTGCAAATGTGTTTATTTTTTAAAAATATTGAAATTTTTTTCTAATGTGATATTTCAAAATTTTATTGTTTTGGTATTCTAAAAAAGGTTTTATTTTAAAAATCATGGTAGAATTTTTCAAAAATAGTCAAATGTGGAATGTTTTGATTTTTGGAAATCATTGTTTTGATAGTTGTGATTTGTTAGAATTTAAAATTGTTAAACCTCCAGTTTCTAAAGAGTGATACTTATGGTGTTTGTGGTATTTATAGAAATGGAAACTGGTAGGCGTAGAAGAAACCAACTAGAAAAATCTACTAATAATGTGGTTTCACCTAAGCCACAGGTGAACCAATAGCCAGTTCAAAGTATAGTTCAATATTTTAAGGTTGTGGATAGTGGGAACAGGAGATATGAACCAAGGAAAGTGGATCATTCCATCTATTTCTATTAGAATAATCCACCCATCTTATGGGATGATTCAAAACCATAAAATGTAGAGGTGTGGCTAAATAGGATGAATCAATTATTCAATTTCCTAGACACACCGAAAGTGATTAAAGTCAATTTGAAAATATATATATTGGAGGATCTTGCATGCCATTGGGGGGATTTATGCTAAATTAGACCAAGGCCTTGCATGGGAGTATTTTGAACAATTATTCAACAAAAACTTCCATCCTCATACGTTCAGGATTTCAAGAATGGTGGACTTTTTAATCTTTAAGTGGGAGATCCTCTCAGTGATAGATTATGTGGATAAGTTTATGAATTTATTCCTTTTTTTCGGATGTTGTTTCTAGTAAATCCTTGAAGGAACACATTTTTGACTTAAGATTGAGGTAGGATATTCGCTCAAATATTTTTTTTGATTTTTATAATAGATTATAAAGAGATGTTCAATAGAGATATAGTGGCATAAAGGGACATCTTAGGAGCTATAGGTAGAGGTAGAATGTTAATACCTATAGAAAACGGTGGGAACTCTAATGCTGGGAACAAGCAGAAGAGAGACACCTATTTCCAAGGTAGTGGAATGGCTCAGAACTAGATGGTTGGATCGGTGAATCTTCATCAAATGCCTAAGATCTAGCCAGGATGTTTCCAATGTGATTATTTGTATCAACTAAAGTGGGATTGTATGGAACCACCTAGAGAATACCAAAATTTCAATCAGATGGGAAATATTCATTGCTATTATCACAGTGCTCCAAGGTTGGGTGTTCGGGACACTTCTCAGGTGTCATAGATGTCATGTGATTTGACAGGATGAGGTCAGTAGAATACTTCTCATCATCAAAACTAATCTATCCATTGTGATTCCAATAATACCATGACTCCTCAACAAGGTAAATCTCAATAGGCTAATAATGAAAAAATTGTAGCGAGTAAGAAACTTTATGTATATGAGTAAGTTATTATGGATGATCAATCTGGACTATCAACAGTGCGAGGTATGATTATTTTGAATTCTAACCTTATTAAAAAAATTGAAATAGGTGCTTACTATTTTTTTATTTCTTATCGTGTTATTGATATGCTCAGTTTAAATGTTGAGATGATGCCATTTGTTTTGAAACTTCAAAATCCTCTTGGTCAAAGAGAATGTTAAGACTTTATGTGTAGATCATGTTATTTAACTTTTTATAGAGAAGAATTGATATCATATTTTTCTATTATTGAGATGTATTTTTATGATATAATTATAGGTATGGGTTGGTTGAAAATCTTCAAGGATCACATCAATTTTTATACCTAACAGGTCAGTTTTACGATGAATGATGATGTTGAGCATCTATTTAGAGGGGAAAGGAATGTAAAGGAAGGTGAAATGGGCTTGTTGGCACCAATAGTTGGAATGATCTCATACCAGTTAGTAGCTCTAACTTTGGAATTAATGGAAGAGATCAGGGATATAAGTTTTCCAGAGTTTTTTGATCAGTTTCTAGATGTTTTTTCAGAAAATTTATCCATTCTTCCACCCATAAGAGCATTAGAGTTTAGGATTTATATCCTCCCAGGGACCAGACCTATCTCACTTCCATATTATCAAATGGAACCTATATAATTAAGGTAATTTAATTGTAGTTTTAATAGCTAGAAAGAAAAGTGTTCATTTGTCCTAGTAAGTCTCCATGGGTAGCACCAATCTTATTTTTCAAAAAGATGGATGGAACTCTTTGGTTGTGTGTAGATTATAATAAGGTTAACCAAGTTATGATAAAAATTAGGTATCCACTTCCATTCATTGATGATATGTTTGATCAATTTAATGGAGCATAGTGGTTCTATAAGATTAACTTGCACTCAGGATATCACCAATTACGGGTTCAAAATGAGGATATTTCAAAGATACCTTTCAAGAGTAGATATGGCTATTATGATTATGTGTTTATTCCATTCTGTCTTAAAAATTCACCAGAAGTATTTATGTCATTGATGAATCAGATATTTTATACATATCTAGATTCTTTTATGGTGGTTTTTGTAGATGAAATATTGGTGTATTCAAGGACAAGGGCCGAACATGAGAAACACTTGGCCTCGTGTTGGGACTCTTGAGGGATAATATGTTGTATGAGAAACTTTAAAAGTGTGGTTTTTGGATATAATAGGTACATTTACTTGTCCATGTAATCTCTAAAAGAGATGTTTTTGTGGATCCATAAAATATAAAGGCTATTATCTCTTGTAAACCACTAAAGAATGTCTTCAAGATACATAGTTTCCTTGGTCTAGCTAGTTATTACCAACATTTTGTTCATGATTTCTCATGAATAGTTTTACCTATGAAAGATTTTACAAGGAATAATGTTCCATTCCAATAGAGTATTGAATTTCAGAATTATTTTTAAGAGCTTAAAGTTTTCCTTAAATCAACACCAGTCATGATTTTTTCAGAATCAGGACAAGGGTACATGATGTATTTTGATGATTTAGGATTAGGGTTGGGATGTGTTCTTATGTAGGGAGATCATGTGGTTTCTTATGGCTCAAGTCAGTTATTCTTTCATGAGAAGAACTACACAACACATTATTTGGAGTTATCTATTGTAGTCCATGCTTTGAATACTTGGAATCATTTCCTATTTGGTGATAAATTTACAGTGTTTATAGATCATAAGAGCTTGAAACATATTTTCTCACAAATGGATTTGAATTTGAGATAGATAATATGGTTGGATTATCTCTAAATATTCAACTTTGAATTGATGTATACATCAGGTAAAGTCAGTTTTATGGAAGATACATTAAGTAGTAATTTGTATGATCAATTGGAAAAAGAAGTTTCAGATTAGTGGTAGTTGATGTTGATGATAGATGACATGCACTTGGAATGAGAAGACTAAGGTGAAGTTGTGGTTTTCTTTCCAGTTTTTTCCCTGATGTGGTTTATATAGTTAAAGAGGCACTGACGTCTAATTCAGAATGTGTTTCTATTAGGTCTGGAGACCATTGAGGGATGTAAGCTAGATGGAAGTTCATTTTTTTGGTTTCAAGATTAGATGGTCGTACTTATGGATTTTCAGGAACAACTTCTTCATGCATACCACCATTCAAGATGGGTTGTTCATACTGGAATATAAAATATTTTTAAGGCATTAAAAGCACATTTTTAGTGGGCGGACATGAAAAGTAAGGTGACAGGGTTTTCTTTGAGATTCTTAACTTATTAGTAAGCTAAGGAAGAGAATCAGTGACCAATAGGTATATTATAGTCTTTACTTATTCTTATTTGTAAGTGGGAGTAGATATCAATGGATTTTTTTAACATTTCTCCTAAGAATGGTTCAGAAAAATGATTTCATGTGGGTGATATTTGATCGAATCATAAAGTTAGACCATTTCATCCCTATTTAGTAATCTCATATGGTGAAGTACTTGTCAAAATCTATATCTGAGAAGTGTTAAAGAAGCATGGCGTACTAGTTTTGATAATTTCATAAAAATATTAGAGGTTTACATATCGATTTTATAAATACTTATATCAAGCCCTGTGAACCCAGTTGATTATGAGTATGGTGTATCATCCTCAGATGGATGGATAATATGAATGTATGATACAAAAATTGGAATACATGTTATGCTCTTGTGTAATGTATTTCGGTGGCTCATGGGAAGAGCATGTACCATTAGTGGAGTTCTAAAATAACAAAAAATATTAGGCCTTGATACATATGGCTTCTTTTGAATAATTTTATGGGAATCCTTTTCATTCTCCACATTTTTGGGTGGAAACATGGGAGAATTCACTAGTTGGGCTGAGCCTTGTCTAAGAGACAATGGAGAAGATTTAGTTTATTTGGAAGAGAATAGAGATGTCTCAAAGTCATCAGAAATTATATGTGGATCATCATCAATGGTTGTAGTCATTCGAGGTGAGTATGTGTTCTTAAAAATATATATAAGGATTGGACATCACTATTTTAGGAATCAAGGAAAGTTATATCCTTGATACATAGGCCCTTTTGAGATACTTTAATGGGTTGGTGAGGTGACATATCGGTTGTCTTTTTCACCATAGTTCATTGAAGTACATAATGTGTTTTACATATCTCAATCAAAAAAGTATCAGTTGTATCCTAACCAGTGATTCTATGGAATCATGTTAACATAGATCTAGATGATTCATTGATTCATGTACTAGTATAGATTTTGGATAGGCAAGAGAGATCTTTTCATGGGAAAATCAATAGTCAAGTGTGGGTTTTTTGGAAACATGTTCAAATTCAAGAAGATACTTGGGAATGGGAGAGAGATATGATCGAGGAATGGCCAAAACTCTTTAAAACAAGTGGTGTTCTTCTAATTTTTAGGAAAATAAAGTCCAATGGTGGGGAGAATGTAGCATCTCAGGTTTCATGTAGTTAACCCTTTCTTTATTATTTTTAAGTATATAATGTTCTTGGGTGAAGTTTGGGATGGTTTGTAATACTTTTGGAATGTTTCTATGGATTTTCTGGTGGTTCTTAGTTTGATAATGGTCACACTGCTACAAATATGGCCTTTGATAGTGTTGGGGATTTAACAGTGCTAGCTAAAACTGATGTTAAAGACCTCGTTTGTCAGTGCTAAAAAAAGCACTATTAAAGGGGATCTTTAACAATGCTAAAAAAATGCTGTTAAAGGGGGACCTTTATCATCACTTGTAAAAAAACACTGATATAAGGGCCCCCTTTATTAGTGATATTAAAAATAATTGTTAAAGGGGGCCCATTTTTTCAGCTCTAATAAAAATACACTAATAAAGGGGGCCTTTATCAGCGCTTTTAAATAAGCGCTGATAAAGGGGGGTCTTTATGAGTGTTTTTTTACTAGTGTTGATAAATAGTGTGTTTCAAAAAAAATCATTCAAAATATTATATCAATATATAAATATATTTGTATTGATGTGAATATATTATATATTTTTTAAATATGTTTTAGATAAGGCTAAATAGGCATTTACACTTAATATATATAGTATTTATGAAATGGATTATAAAATAATTATAAAATATATTTTTAATTAATAATTTTCTAATTATTATCATGTATTAGTCATTTTATAACAATTTGAAGATAAAAAATCAAAAAAATAATAAAATGTCTAAAATAAGTTAAAAATGTAACTCAAACTTCAAACAGATATAAATTTTGATTCGGGTGTCCATTTGGGCTCTACCATATATCAAATTGAATCTTGTGATGAGCTATGAACCATTTTGATTAGGGGCCCATTTTCTATTGTTTCAAGGTCAAAAGATGCCTAAAAAGCCTCCAAAACTGAGTTTCTAATCTGGGTACCCCAATTTTTTAACATTCGATGGAATTTAAGCCACTTTTAAGGGGATCTTATTGTCTTTTTTAGTGTTGACTGAATTTATTTCTAGGTATTACATTTATATTGATATTATGGTTTTGAATTTGTATCATTTTTCATAATTTACTATTATTTATAATCAAATATACACACACACACACAAAAAATTATATATGTATTTAAATATATATATATAAGCATATATATAAATATATGGATTAAAAAATATAAAT
Source organism: Viscum album (assembly GCA_963277665.1). Taxonomy (NCBI): domain Eukaryota; kingdom Viridiplantae; phylum Streptophyta; class Magnoliopsida; order Santalales; family Viscaceae; genus Viscum; species Viscum album. The sequence goes on from OY728146.1 coordinate 48,096,192, forward strand.
ATATATAAATATATAGATATATCAAAAAAAGTAAGACAAAACAATATAGGGGGTGGAAAAGGCATTGGGATATGAGCAGGAGGTCTCAGGTTCGAAACTAGCTAAAGGTAGGGGTGTGTGTGGGATGGTGGAATTATTAAAGCGTTGATAAAGGGGGTGGGAATCCCTAATAAAGGGGGAGGGAATCACTGATAAAAGGTGGGGTGGTAAGAGGTTAGAATAAAAAAATTATCCCCTCCCCCCATTACTGAGGCTTTTATCAATACTTTTTTAGTGCTTTTAAAGGGGGACTTTAACAGTGCTAAAAATCATTGATAAAGTCACTCTTTATTAGTTCTTTTTTTAGAACTTTTAAAAGGGTCCTTTAACAGCACTTTTTTCGAGCGCTATTAAATCCAACCCTTTAACATCTCTCACATTATCAGAGCTTCTAAAGCACTGATAAATCCCTTTTACTAGCACTTTTAAAGTTCATATTTGTAGTAGTGTTAGTAGAAACTATGCAACTCCTACAGGAAACCATGAAAGGTGAGATAGGGTCTTCTAGGTAGGCACATGGTTAGGCACATTGTTTTTCCAAACCGTTCATCCACCTAGGATTAACCTTGAAAAGTGAAACAGAGTGAAAAAAATGGTTGGCACACAGTTTGTCTAACTATGCAGTCCAACCATGAAGGGGGTGTTTAGAGGTAGAGGCTTGTTCATGGTTGGTTCACAGTTTTCCAAACCATGTGACTAACCATGAACGATTTAAATTTTAGATCCTAAAAAGGTGTATCTCACTCATTTTAACCTCTAAGACTCTCATTTTTCTCAATTTTCAACCCCAACTCGGATTCTCTTCTTCCCAAAGGCTATAGAGACTCTCCCCTTTGATCCGAAAGTGATTCGGTGGAAAATCTTTGTGTGTTGAAGCCTAATTCCGTTGGTAATTCTTCTTTTTAGGTGGTTTTCCTTAGATCTATTTTTCTTCCCTATCATGGATTCATAGATATAGTCCTTTAGGGATAGATTTATGATATTATATGCTAATCATGATGATATTTGGATATGTTGATGTTAGTGAATGACATCTAAGGCGTATTTTTAGATTTTTGACTCGAATTTCTTGAAGATGTGTGTCGTTATTCATTTTCACCATAATTTCTGATGTAGGTGGCTTCACTCTCAAATACTCATATTAGAACTGAAAGGATTGATTTAAAATTAATTTTTTTTCTTAAAATTTATTGAGAAATTATTGTGCAATGTTATATGGAAACCCTCTTTGGTGATGGTTTGTGGAATTGTGAAAAGTTGGTGTTTTTGTAGAAAGTGAAAGTGGTAACTTGATATTAAAATGATTAATTTAAAATTTTTGTTTGGTTTTTATTCATGTAAAAAAATTCAATAAAATTATATATTTATTTAAATTTTCTAGAAAATACCATGTTGGCATGGTTTTCTTAAATGGTTAATCGTGAGTTGAATGGGATGGATATTGTTCTTTAAGAACAACCATCAAAGAGATGGAGCATGGACATGAAGTTACACCATCAATATTAATACCAAGCTTGTGTGTGTGGTTGTGTGGTTGTGGGTGTGTGTGTGTGGAGATATGTTGAATGAATGGGTTTTGCGAAAGAGAAATGTGAAATGTTTTAAAGAGTTGTTTGGTTTATTTTTTTGGAAACTGTTTTGGTATGGAAATTACTTTATATTTTGATATAAAATGTTAAATTATTTTAAATTGTTTTATATAAATTGTTTTATATAAATTTTTTAACTTATTTTATCCTAGTGGAATGAGTAAGAAAGTTATTCGGGGGAAACATACTGAGTTTCATTACTCACCCCTGCTTTGGTACTTTGGTTCTTTTGCAGATATTGTTTATTAAGACATAGGTAAAGGGAAATAATCATAATTATTTAGTGGTAATTCATAATTCTTGGGATGTATTGTGGAGTTGGAGCATGGATCATGTCAGGAGATATGGATTATTTATTTGTAGTCTTTGAGTTTTGTTGGTTTTGTATTCTACTTTGTAGTTGATGTTGGTCTTGGTTTCTTCTTGGTACTCTGATCTCATTTGGTTTGTTTTGGTATACATTGAGTTGTCTTATATTGTTTACATGCATCATTTAGTGGTTTTTTATGGTATGTTTGGTTGTGGTTGTTTTATTTTCGAAGGTAAAATTGTCCCCCAATTATATTGAAGCCCTTAGCATTTATTGTCAGCCTTTGGAGCCTTGGGGATTATGCCTAAGGCCTAGTAAAAATTTCATCTCAACTCAAGCCAATGAGGATGGGAGGGATGTTACACTTATTATTTCATGGAGCTTCATTTTCAAAGTTACCAAAGTGGTATAGGGGTTATGTTTAAATCCATTTTTAATCAGGATTTTTTATGATGAAATTTCCACTAAGATATTACATGATCCTTATTTTATAAACTCATTTTATTTTTATTCTCCACTAGATATTTTCTTAATTTTGATGCTTAAGTACCATTTTCTTTATTTGGTACTCAAAATGGTTTAGAAAATGTTTTTATGAAAAGTAGAACTTATTTCTCCACTTTCAACCAGAAAACCTTTTTCTTCAATATCTATGATTTCTAAAATGTTTTTCAAGAATGTTGTTTTTAAAACATAAATGATTTATTAAAGTTATTTTACAAGATTATTCACCTTATTTTAAAATTTCTTAAAAGGAAATTTCTTAATGTTTTCTACGTGGGTCATTTTTGACTCTCTTTACAAAAATTTAAAAAGAATGTTTGTTTTTAAAAGTTTAAAATATGAACATATTTTCCTACAATCATGACCATTATTTTATTTTAAGTTTCCTTTAAAAAAATTCAAAGTTATTTTCAAAGAAATTATTTTTTAATTATTTTTTTTTTAATTTTAGTATTCAAATGTGATTTTCAAAGTAGAAAGGGTATTTTCCTCAATAATTTTGATAATGATCTTCTAATGGTAATTATATTCATCAATGAAAACAACACCTAATGTTAATTATGATCCACTAGAGATATTTTGTAATGATACCATATTTATTCTTTATCTAGATAGTTTATGATCAGTTTGACTAGAAAAAGTATTGACACCCTATATGTTAGTTCTCCCAAAATATAAATTTATTAATTATGAAGGCATATTGGTTATGTTGTATGGTTTATTTAGATGATGAATGTATTATAATTATTAAGTGATGTGTGAGGCTCAAAATTACATAGCACCTTAATGCATTGGTAGGTCTCATGAGATAAACTAGATAGGCTATTTGGACAAGGCCTTACCCATTTATATAGATGTCTTGGCATGAATCCTTTATGGTATGTTTTATATTTCTTAGAAATAGGCCTCTATAGTAATTTTTAGATGTCTTATATTGTGTATTCCATCATTATGAAATCAGTTATTGATTTCCATGTGATTATTTGAATAGTTATGATATCCTTGGACAAGTATCAAGATCATGTGATTATTTATATAGAAATATTTTATCATAATTTATTTATTCTATATAATTCTTCATTATAAAGTTATTGATTAAATGTCATGTGTTTTCATATATATATATTTCCATATTATTCATTACCTATCCATTCTATGATATATTCCATTGTATTTAACCCTTATTGATCAATTGAGTGCGCCCTTATTTTGTTTTCCTTTCCCAAGGTTATAAAGAAAGGTTTTAAGTATTTTATGCCTAATAAGGTTAATATATGTGAATAACTTAGTGGGATATGATGTATATTTTTATGAACATGTTTTTATGTATCCAATTTGTTGTGTAAGAGTTTTTCCTAATTCTCTAAAACTCTAAACCTAAATAGTCCTTGAATATATAAGTTATCCAATATTTCCTTTGGATGTTGTAAGTTTTGTATGGTTGAAATTTGGTCACCTTTGTTGGTATCAAATCCTGAAATATAAATATTATATTTTTGTATCAGATCTGGTAGTGTGGGTTTGGAGCTATAATAGTTGGTATTAGAGGAAAGGTTTAGATAACTTTGGAGATTATGGTGTTTTCATGTTAGGTTAACATAATAGTTATGGATACCATCATGTTTTAATTACTCTAATGTTTTTCATAAGTTTAAAGGCATAAATAAAATTTTTAAGGTTTTATGTGATAGGATTTTAAAATGATTAAGAGTGTTTTGGGGGATGTTTATGGTAATACAACCTATGAATTTAGTATGTGTCTTAGTGAAAAGGTTTTTTGAGTCATAATGCTTATATATTTTATGGACATAAGTTTAAAGGTATTGATAACCTTTAGGACTATGATGATATTTTAGGTCCATGTAATCATGTTTAATTGGGATAAAATGGTTATTACATGTTAGAACATTGATGTTATAGAGTCTCGTGTTTTTTAATTGGACTAAAATATGAAGGTTTTTGAACTTTTTAATTTTCTAAGTGAGTCTTTTTTAAAATTGATCTTGGAAATGTAATTATGAGAGTTGTAACATATTAAAAAGAATTGGACTTAATTGAAGGACCTATATGTTTCCTAGGTGGTTTGATTAGTTTCGGGAACATTGGGCCTGGAAAAACCAAGTTTTGAAAAGATGTAGAAGGTGTATGGTTTGTCTGAAACCATGCGGCCTACTTCAGGTAACTGTGTGACCCTATTTGTGGGGGAAGTGGATTTTTGAACGAGATATGCACGGTTTAATAAAACATATGCCTAGACAATGCAGAGAGTGTCTTGGAGTTAGTATACATAGCACGGTTTGGGAAACTGTGTGGATCAAACCGTTCTGATGGGTTGATCACATCACAATTCACTACTTTATTTCACCCCTACATCATTGTTTTAAAATATTTTTGTATTTAAAATTAAAAATATTATATCAAATATAACATACCATTTGATTCAATTATTAAATTTTTATCACTATTAAAAAGGTAAATTATTCTTGTTTTGGTTATTTTGTTGTAGGGGCAGGTGATTTGGAGGGTCAGAGGTGATCTAGAAGGGAAATGGGCCAAACTGCATGGAATCCCAAGGACATTTGTCAACTATTTTGCACATTGCTCAAAATATGTTCCTCCAAATGGGATGAACTATTGTGGTCCTCTCCAAAACTTCATGGTATACAACTCCTCTCAAGGAACTAAAGCCCAATTTGATCATTAAGGATTCCATCTAAACCAATATGTCTAGGGGAAAGAATCTGAACGAAGTCAATGATTTGGTTCTGTGTTTCAGCCATATCACTCACTTTCATCCTCAATTGGCCTCCAAATTTGACATGGAGATATTAAAGATACTGGTCTACAACTTTTTTATTTTTTAAAACTCATGATAATTCCATTTACCAACTCAAAACTGATACACAAGTGGTATCTCGAAAACTAGATGCCCAAAACCACTCCCCATTTTGGATATAAATTGACACCTTGGGCACCCCATTTGGATGTTCAGACAAGGAGTTAAGTGCTGCCATTTTGGATTAATATAGGATTCCTCTAACCACCTTAGAGGTTCTGGAACTCCCTATACTCATAGAGGGAGCTCTTGAATCAAGGATCCCTTCACTAAAGCCTTCCTCTCCTTCTCATGTTGTAATATTTGTCTGTGTAATAAACTTATTTTTTCTTCTTTTATTTTTTATTTTTTCTTATGTTTTGTTCAAATTTATTCTACTCTTAATATTCCAAATTATTCTGGAATAAATATTTGAAACTATATTGTCTTTTACCCTTTATAAACCTTTACACATGAAAAACGTTTCTACAATGACTATGCCATCCATGGAAGAGTAGTTCTTTTTAGTAATCGATCAACCTTTATCCTTCTTCAATCATTTATTTTGAATCAACGAGCTAATATAATTCACATAATATGATCTATAAATTGATTTCTTAATTTTAATGAAACTAATCAAGCGATTGAACAATAAACACAAAACATATGAGGTTGAGAATTGTATTAATTCTGAGAGCGTGAATATAATTGGTAAAACAAGGCCACGCGAGATAAATTTGTAGAGTTAAAATATAATACATAAATTCAATTAGTACTCATTTACAGAAAGTATTTGTGCTTTAATTTACCACCAACCATAAGCTATCCTTAGAACATCAATCAAATAAGGGTTTTGCGATTGCATGTCCCAAAGATAGCATGGGGTTTAATTCACTTCATCTTTGCGGTAAGGTTAATTATCATAGGGTTTGAGGGTTAACAAGTTATGGGATCATAATTAATTGGATGTTAATTTAAATTATAATGATAAATAATTTATTTAATAGGTATAGTTATATCAATTACGCCTTTTAAAATATTTTCTAAAAACCATCTTCTGCTTATGTCTTTTTAATCGAACATCATTCCAAAGATAAAAACAAAACAAAATTATACAATCTTCTTCCAGCAAACTTGTTCTGGTTTTATGAATGGTAAAAAACCCCCAAATTCTTTCAATTATTTTTATTATTCCCTTTTATGTTATTTTCAAAATACCTTTAATAAGTTGTCAAATTTACTTCTTCCTTTGAGAGACGACCTTGGTCAGCCACTCTACTGCACCTAAGTACCCAAAAACCATTAATCATTTGAGGGATCCCATGACAATGCCTTTCAAATTGGTGTCTTTTCCAGGGAGGAAAGTAATTATTTCAAGCAATTAAAGGTATTTATTTTATTTTACATTTTATTCTCTTATTCTCTTCTTTCTTTCTTCTTTACCCAATCTGATTTTTTTCTTTCTTCTTCTTCTTCTATTTTCTTCTTGTTCTTTTTGGACCATCAACTCAAACTTCTCATTTTTATTTTACTATGGTCCAATTTCCTTCTTTTAATTTTTATTTGATTTATGGCACGAACTAATCCCAAATATATATTAGATATTGACCCTAATATTTAACATATCCTTCGAGATCGAATCAGAAATTCTTAGTCTATGGGAAGTTTCAACATTCAAACAGTTGAAGAATTTCTCCACTCCAAGAACATTGAAATTGGAAACACTTCTAAATCCAACTTAAAATAAGAACCAATGGATGAAAATAATGGAAATGAACTTAATATAACCATTAGATAATTGGATGCACCTAATATTAACTATCAATCAAATTGTATTGCATACCCAAATCTTGAATCGGACTTTGAACTGAAATCTGGATTAATTCACCTTCTCCCAAATTTTCATGGCTTATCCGGTGAGGACCCAAAAAACACCTTACAAAATTCAATGTGGTTTTCTCAACCCTTAAACCAAGAAATGTATCTCAAGATCAAATAAAACTTAGAGAATTCCCATTTTAATTTGATGGAGCTGCAAAGGATTGGATGTATTATTTACAACCTAAATATGTCACATGTTATAAAGATTTGAAACGTCTTTTCTTGCAGAGATTTTTTCCAGCATCAAGGACCACTTCCATTAGTAAAGAGATCTTGAGGATAAATAAATCCCAAGGGGAGTCAATGTATGAGTATTGGGAATGATTAAATAAGTTGTGATCAAGCTTCCCACATCACCAAATCAGTGAGAAACTCCTCATCCAATACTTCTATAAAAGACTCACACCTATGGAGAGGAGTATGGTGGATTTCATGGATGGAGAAGCATTGGTGGCTAAGACACCAGTAGTTTCATGTTCATTGATTGAAAATATGGAAAAAAACTCCCAACAATTTGGTGATAGAGGTACACCACTTGTTAGAGGAGTAAATCAGGTAATTCCTTCTTCTCTTAAGAGTAATTTAATTGATACTAAGTTAGAAGAATTGACCACTATGGTGAGGAAAATTTCTCTGGGTCAAAATAAATCCCAACCACCTCCTTCAAGGCCTTATGGAATTTTCACTGAGACAAGCCACTCAACTGACTGTTTCCCCCAACTACAAGAAATAGAAGATTGTGCAGTAGTGTTTATTAGGAGACCATATCAGTAGAAACAACAACCATATCCCAAAAATAAGCTTGATTCCTTTGCTAAAACATGCAACCAAGGGTGGAAGGATCAATAAAACATAAGTTATGCCTCTGGACAACAAAAAATTCCCCCCTTTCAATAAAACTTCCATAATCCTCCATCTTACCAACAGGGTTTCCAACAACCCCAAAGGCGATTTGAAGCTCAAGCATCAACAAGTCAACAAACAGGGAATCCCAAAAACAAGGTATATTCTAACACTGATGATCTTTTGAAACAAATTGTTCATAATCAATAGAATGAGTTGAAGAGTCAAGGTTCAGAGTTGAGAGAATTGAAGACAAAAATGATCCATATTGCCACTACCCTCTACGAACTAGTAAGTAAGAATTCTGGAAATATACCTTCCCAACAAACTCCAAATCCCAATGGGAATGTCAGTGCCATCACATTGAGAAGTGGGAAGAAAAAAAATGATACATCCACACCTATCATTCCACTGGGATTTACCTCAAATACGGAGAAGCCCCATTCCATAAAAACTGATTATCAATCCAAGGAGAAAGATAAAGGTAAGAAAAATATTGATGATGTTACTCCTAAACCCCTTACATTTATAAATAGAGTTTTACAAACTAAAAATATGGCTGAAGAAGCAAGGAAAAAAGAGGTTTTGGACACATTCAAGCATGTGGAGATCAATATCCCTCTACTTAAAGCCATCAAGAAAATCACAAGGTATTCCAAATTACTAAAAGAACTTTGTACTAATCAAAGAGGGCTCAAGGGAAATGAGAGGATCAATCTTGGAAAGAATGTGTCAGAACTCATTACACCAACTCTAGAAATTCCAAAAAAATTGCAAGGATCCAGGGACATTCACCATCCCATGAACCATAGGGGAGTTACACTTTTCTGATACTCTTTGTGATTTATGAGCTTCGATAAATGTGATGCATCACTCTGCATTCTCTTCTTTATAGGTTGGTGAGTTTAAACCAATGAGAGTAGTGGTGAAGTTGGAAAATATAGCTACAACATATCCAGTAGGAGTCCTTAAGGATGTACTTGTTCGGGTAAGAGACATGATCTTTCTAGTATATTTCTACATGATTAACATGGATTATGATTAGTTAAGTTCTCATTCTCCCATTATATTAGGTAGACCCTTCCTTAAAACTGCAAAAACTATCATAAATGTCAGTGAGGGTACACTTTACATGGATTTTTGAGATGAAGTTGTGATATTTAATGTTATGGACTCCATGAAGTACCCCTCATAGGACCATTCTACATTTTTTATCTCCCATTTTAAACCACCAAATAAAAATCCCATGGAATTTTATTGTCCTATTCTTAGGTATATTATGAGTATTGGTTCTAGTTTAATGTCAAAGAGTACTTCCACACATGTTTTTAATGCACAAGACTCTATTATAATTGATTTTGAAATGGATTCATATTCTGATTTTGATCATGTGAACTCTGATTATGAAATGGCTATTGAGTATGCTAATGGATTTGATGCTTTATTCTCTGATTTTGATGATGTATATTCTGATACTAATGTTCATTTTTCACATATTTTAGTTCCTTCAATTTATCCATCCATACATCACCCCCTACACTGGAACTCAATCCATTACTACCAAATATAAAATACTCAAACTTGTTAAGTGGTGAGAAATTACCTGTTATAATTGCTAACAATATTCCTTTGAACATGAAGAGAAACTTTTGAATATTTTGAGAGAGAACATCAGGGAAATCGGGTGGACCTTGGCTGACATATCAGTTATTATCCCCTCCATTTTCATGCATAGGATTCTTTTAGAGTATGGGGATAAATCGGCTAGGTACCCATAAAGGATACTTAATCTAACCCTTCTAGAAGTTGTTAAAAAATAGGTTGAAAAATTGCTTAAGGTAAGAATAATTTATCCCATTTCATATTCCCAGTGGGTGAATCCTATTTAGTTTGTTCCTAAGAAAAGTGGTGTTACTGTTATTAAAAATGAGAAAGAAGAGTTAGTTCCAATGAGGGTACAAAATAGTTGGAGTGTGTGTATTGATTATAGGAAACTAAATCGGTCCACTCGCAAGGACCATTTCCCCCTCCCATTTATTGATCAGATGCTTGAAAGACTAGCTGGGAAAACACACTATTGTTTCTTGGATGGATTTTTTGGATATTTTCAGGTTCCTATTCTACCGGAGGATCAGGAGAAGACAACATTCACTTGTCCATTTGGTACATTTTCCTACCAAAGGATGCCATTTGGACTTTGCAATGCCCCAAGTACCTTCCAGAGATGCATGGTGATTATTTTTTCTGATTTTATTGAGACCTACATGGAGGTATTCATTGATGATTTTACAGTTTATGGGTATTCATTTGATGATTATATCTCTAGTTTGGAAAAGGTTTTAAATCGTTGTATTGAGAAGAATCTAGTATTTAACTTTGAAAAGTTTCATTTTATGGTAGAGCATGGAATTTTCTTAGGGCATGTAGTTTCAAAACATGGTATGGCGGTTGATAGATTTAAGGTAGATATTATTTCATCCCTATCATATCCTTCATGTGTGTGTGATGTTATATATTTCCTAGGGTATGTAGGATTTTATAGGCGCTTCATCAAAGATTTTAGTAAGATTGCTCTTCCTATGTCACAATTACTTCAAAAGGATTCTGATTTTGTGTTTGATTGTTCTTGTATGAATTCCTTTAATGAGTTGAAACAATGTCTTACCACTCCACCTATCATACAGCCTCCATGGTGGGAGCTTCCTTTTGAGATTATGTGTGACGCCTCCAACTTCGCGGTTGGAGCTATCTTATCTCAGAGGGTGGAGGAACGTTCACATGTGATTTCCTATACATAAAAGACATTGGATTCATCCCAATAAAACTACACTACCATGGAAAAAAAGTTTCATGCCATCATATTTTCTTTAGATAAATTTCGTTCATATTTATTAGGATCTAAATTAGTTGTTTTTTCTGACGATGCAGCTCTGAGGTACCTTTTGAAGAAGCCAGATGAAAATCCTAGACTTATCTGATGGATTATCCTTCTTCAAGAATTCGATATTGAAATAAAGGAAAATAAGGGGTCATAAAATCTCATGGAAAACCACATGAGTAGGATTACTCACACACTAGAGGATGACACCTTCGACCAGGTACCACTTCAGGACACTTTTCCCAATGAGCATCTTTATTCAATCTCAGGTACGCATCCTTGGTATGCTCATTTAGTTAACTACCTTTTGCCTCTAAAATTCCTGCAAATTTAAAGAAACATAAATTCCAAAAATTAAAAAGTGAGTCTTGGTATTATGTGTGGGATAATCCATACCTATGGCACATGTGTAGTGATCAAGTTATTAGGAGGTGTGTTTCTGATCATGAGTTTGATTCTATTCTGTAATTTTTTCATACACTTTCTTATGGTGGACACTTTGGACCCCAACAGATATCTAGGAAAGTTTTGGACTCTGGATTGTATTGGCCTAGTTTATTACATGATGCTCATGTGTTTTTTAAGTCGTTCTCACATTTCCAACACACTGGTAATATTTCTAGGAGACATGATATTCCCCAACAACCCATATTATTCTGTGAGATTTTTTATGTATGGGGCATTGATTTTATGGGTCCTTTTCCTAGTTTATTTGGTTTCCTGTATATTTTGGTTGTTGTTGATTATGTGAGAAAATGGGTGTAGGCTAAGGCCACCAGGACTGATGATTCTTATGTTGTTGTGGACATTGTCAAAGCATATATTTTTTGCAGTTTTAGAGTACCGAAGGCCATCATCAGTGACCATGGGACACAATTTTGCAATCGTAAATTGTCTTCCCTTATTTAGAAGTATGGGGTGACACAAAAAACATAAACATCATACCACCCCCAAACAAATGGCCAGGCTGAGGTTTCAAATAGGGAGTTGAAATAAATTTTGGAGAAAACTATGCATCTAAATAGAAAGGATTGGAGAAATCTCTTGGATGATGCATTGTGGTATTATAGGATAGCATACACAACACCCATTAGTATGTCCCCATTTCTTATTGTTTTTGGGAAATCATGTTGTATCCCTGTGAAATTTGAGCATTGGGAATATTGGTCTATGAAGAAATGAAACATGAATTTGGCTGAAGATGGAATCCAAAGGAAGCTACAAATTCAAGAGCATGAGGATATTTGATTATCATCATATGAGAACTTAAGGCTCTACAAGGAAAGATCAAAAACAGCTCATGATAGAATAATCCAACAAAGGGATTTTCATGTTGGAGAGAAATTTTTTCTCTATAGTTCATGATTGAAGATAATGCCTGGTAAGTTGTGTTCCAGGTGTTTAGGTCCTTATGTTGTGACTAATGTTTTTCCTTATGGTGCAGTAGAGATCACATAAGAGGAAACAGTAAGGACCTGTACAATCAATGGTCAACAATTGAAGAAATACATTGAGTTACTTCTTACTAATGTAGTGGATTTCATCACACCGCATGACCCCATCATCACTTGAGCATATCAGGATATTCCTAACCCCTTCACTTTTATATTATTTGTCCTATTTAAAATTCTTCATTTCATTTTCACATATCATCTCATGAGTTCACATTGAGGACAATGAAATATTTTAAGTGTGGGGGAGGGAAACTTTTAGTTTAGTAATTTCAATTGTTTTCCTGTTTTTCAATATTTTTCAAAAAAAATTGTGTGTTTTTTAAATTTTGTGTGCTTATTTTTTAATTTTTTGTGTGTTTTTTAAACTTTTTAGTTGAAAAGATTCTCATAACAATTTTTAAATCCATATCAATAAGTAAAACAATTTATCCCATGAAACTAAGCTTAAATGAATGTTGAAAATGACTTTGTTTCAAGTTAAAATCTTTAGTAATTTCATGAAAAGTACTCTAAATTTTGAATCACATGCCGCATATCACTATCTTTATATTTTAAATCCCTTTCATGTGAGGCTTCTGAACCATTATTTTCATATTCTTTACATTTACCTCACTTCTTGAGAGAACCAAACCATGCTGATTTAACCAGAATTTGATTTATTCCTGTCAAAACTTGAGGGTTTGAGGTACTTGTGTTTTAAATGATTGAGGAATTTATTTGGTGTTAAAGCCCTATTTCATAATAATCCTTTTTATAATGGACTACCTTGAACATTTAGTCATTTAATCCCTTATAATCTATGAACATCCTGTTACGATAGCCACATTAGAAGCCAATTTTCCCTATCCAACCAAATCTTGAAGTGAAATTGCATAATCTAGTTGAACTTAAGTGTGGGGGAAGATGTCTTGTGTTGTGCTACCACATTATGTGATACTTTATATGGAAAATTAAATTCCAAATATATGTGATTTTAATTGAAAACAAATCATTTTGTTAAAAGTTTTTCCTTCCTAGAGCTTTCATGATAAAAGAAGTTGTGCCTTTCTGAAGCTTCCACTGAAAAAAGAAAGTTGTGCCTATCTGGAGATTTCACGATAAAACTGTGTTTGAGAATATTGATAATTTTTTTGCTAAAATGATTAATAGTGTAATCTTTCCTTGAGTTTTCATGATGATGGATCTGAATTGATACTAAGGGGGTGAAGAGGAGACTATACTTGAGTGAAAATTAGAATAATACAATTTTTCTTCAAAAAGAGTCAAGACCTCCTCATTCAGCCTCATAATTTTTCACATATAAATCCTACCAACCGAAATTCGTAGAACAACCCTAAAAATTCCTCATGATAAACATATGTCCTTGACTCACATCGAGTGGTGATGTATGAATTTATCATGCCTATGGTGACACTTGTATGAGTTTGGATGAGAAAGACATTGATGAAAATTTGAAATTTTTGTGATGAGAGAAAATGAAAGTGAGGTAAGTTTTTTGTGTGCATGGGAGGACAAATGAAGTGGAAATATATTGAATATTATAAATATAGAACTTGAAATAATTTATTTTTATGAGGCATGATATCATTTGTTTCTCGGTGTGGAATTGTTGAATCTCAAGGATATGTGTTTTAAAAAAAATTGATTTGATATCGATGTTTACTTTTCACAATTTTTTTTGGAATACATGATATGAGGTTTTTCCCAGCAGTGAAAAAGGGTAAGTGTGGGGGTGTGGTCACATCACAATTCACTGCTTTATTTCACCCCTGCATCACTGTTTTAAACTAGTTCTGTATTTAAAATTATATATATTATATCAAATTGAACATACCATTTGATCCAATTATTAAATTTTTATCACTGTTAAAAGGGGAAATTATTCTTGTTTGGGTGATTTCATTGTAGAAGGAGGTGATTTGGAGGGTCAGAGATGATCTAGAAGGGAATGGGCCAAACTGCATGGAAGCCCAAGGACATCTGTCAACTGTTTTGCACATTTCTCAAAATACATGCCTCCAAATGGGATCAAATTTTTTGGGCCTCTCCAAAAAGTTATGTTATATAACTCCTCTCAAGAAACCAAATCCAAATTATGTGACTAAAGAGTCCATCCGAACCACTCTATCCAGGGGAAAGAATCTGAACGAAGTCAATGATTTGGTTCTATATTTCGACTATATCGTGCGTTGTCATCCTCCGTTGATGACATATTTGACATGGAGATAGTAAATATACTGGTATACAACTTTTATATTTTTTCCAACATGAGATAATGTCATTTACCAACTCAAAACCGATACACAAGTGGTATCTCGAAAACTGGGTGCCCAAAACCACTCCTTATTTTGGCTATAAATTGACACCTTGGGAACCCCATTTAGAATTTCGGAAAAGGAGTGAAGTGATGCCATTTTAGAGTTATATAGGAGTCCTCTAACAACCTTATAGGTTATATAACTCCCTATAATCATAGGGGGACTCTTGATGCAAGTATCCCTTCATCGAAGCCCTCCTCTCCTTCTCATGTTGTAATATTTGTCTTTGTGTAATAAACTTATTTTTTCTTCTTTTATTTCTTCTATTTTATTATGTTTTTTCCAAATTCCTTCTTCTATTAATATTATTAATTGGTCTATAATCAATATTAGAAACAAGATTGGGTTTTACCCTTTCTAAACCTTTGCACATGAAAAATGTTTCTACGATGACTACACCACCCATGGAAGAGTGGTCCTTTTTAGTAATCGATCGACCTTAATCCTTATTAAATAATTAATTTTGAATCAATGAGCTACTTTAATTAAAATAATATGATCTATTAATTTAGTTTTTAATTTTAATGAAACTAATCAATAAATTTAACAATAAACACAAAACACGTGAGGTCGAGAATTATGTTAATTTTGAGAGCGTGAACTTAATCGATAAAACAAGATCACGCGGGATAAATTTGTAGAGTTAAAATATAATCCCCAAATTAAATTAGTCCCCATTTTTAGAATGGATTTGTTCCTTAATTTAACACTGACCATAATTTATCCTTATAACAACAATCAAAGCAGGGTGTTACGATTGCATTTCCTGAAGATGGCCTAGGGTTTAATTCACTTCATCTTTGCAGTAAGGTTAATTATCATAGGGTTCAAGGGTTAACAAGTTAGGAGATCATAATTAAGTGGATTCTAATTTAAATGATAATGATAAATAATTTATTGAATAGGTATAGTTAGATCGATTATTCCTTTTAAAATATTTTCTAAAAAAACATCTTCTTGTTCTGTCTTTTTAATCGAACTTTGTTCCAAAAATAAAAACAAAAAAATTATACAATCTTCCTCCAAAAAACTTCTTCTAGTTTTATGAATGGTAAAAAAAATCACATTCTTTCAAGTAGTGTTATTATTCCCTTTAATGTTATTTCCAAAATACCTTTAATAAGTTGTCAAATTTACTTTCTCCTTTGAGAGACGACCTTGGTCAGCCACTCTGTTGCACCTAAGTACCCAAAAATCATTAATCATTTGAGGGTTCCCATTACAATTCCTTTCATGGGTCTGTTTAAAAAATTAAATTAAATTAAATTAGAAATTTAAAACCTAAAATATATTATCCCTCACCCATCCCTCTTACGCGGCACACACCAGCCCAGGGGGATATCCCCTTCAATGTGTTACCCCCCTCCACGACCCTCCTTGGATCTTCGATTCCGGCCGAAGTTCTCTGCATTTTCTCTTCGAATTTCCAAGGTAGAGTCCTTCCTTCCTTCTCCTCCTTATTTCTAGTTTTTATTCGACCTATCCTTCACCCTAAAGTATGTGGAAAAAACCTTAGGGTTGGGTTTTTTTCAGTTTTTTATTTTCTTTCAGCTTTAGGTTGTGCAAGGGGTGTCACGAGATGTGTTGGTCCATGTTTGAGAAACCGCCACTGAAGATTAGGTGGTTTGGGTGATTTTGGTTGGTCAGGATTGTTTTGCGGTAAGTTTCTAAACTTTAAAGTTGTTTCACACCCTCTATTTAGGGTTTAGTGGATTTTTTGAGTCTCGGGAAAATTTTTGTAGGGAGTTTTGATCAATTTCCAAGTGTGTGTGCACATTTGTTTTCCCAGGTATGAATATATATAGATATATATACCTTCTTTGTTCATGTTACCTCATGATGTGGGGAACACGTGCATCGGTTTAAGGGTGTATATATATATATGGATGTGCGTGTGATTGAACAACTGCATTTAGTTATAAATATTCAAGAGCTAAAGTGGATGGATTGGTTCCACCCTGAGGTAGGGTCCCTTTCAAGTCCTCTAATTTAATAAATACATTAATTAATTACTTAATACACTTTTTTAAGATTTAAACTGACGCAGTGAAGTTTTTAGATTTAATTACTCTTAAATATTAATTCATAATGTTTCATGTTTCAAATACTAAATCTGAATAGTGATTTGTTGATAAACAATATCATGATTTTATAATAAAACTACTCCAATGGAGGTGCACTAGCTTTAAGATAAAAGTAATGATTAGGATTTTATGCTTGCTTGGATTTTTTTTTTGGTTTTCTTATTGCCTTGATGTTTCATTGTAATATGGAATGTTTATGACATGGACATAATGGCATTAGAAAAATAGAGTTAGTTTTTTAAATAATTAAAGGTCCAAGGCACCGCCTATGTTCTTGGCCCAGTTTTAAATTGGATTTATCCATGTGTGATTTTTTCCATAATTTTTGTTTAGTGTTTTGACACATTCGGTCCACCATTTGGGTGTGCCTTGGATTAACCTTTCTAAGGGTAGTATTTACTATATTAAATGTCTTGATTTAAAATTATGAATTGCATAATGGCCCGTATCAAATATGCTCACAACTTCACCCCCTAAGGAAAGTGTTTCAATTTGAAAATTAAAAGTGAAATGGAATTGGAAAGCATTCTTAAGTATATGACTTGGCTGTGTTAAATTTAATTGGGTAATGGGTTGCATGTATGTGTCACCCCTACCACATTAATGGAAGGTAGTGGAATGGACCTTTATTATTAATTGATTATGAATCGATTAAATAGTTTTATGTTACTTGTCATTGTCACACTAAGGAAAGGCAATACTTGAACCAATTGGACTTATTTATTGTTTGTGAATTGATTAATAGTTTCATGTTACATGGCCTTGTCACAATAATGAAATGAAAGGCTTCAGCTAATTGGACTTATTGATTGCTTTTGAATTGACTAAATGGTTGCATTCTACTTGGACTTATCAAACTAATAAAAGGAAAGGCTTGAACCAAATGGACCTAACGATTAATTATGACTTGATTAAAGGTTTGCATGATACTTGTACTATTCACACTAATGGAATGAAAGGATTGAAACAATTGAATTATTCTATGAATTCACTATAAAATAGGAATATCCTGACTCGATATCACCTTGGATTATGATTATAGAATTTCATGAGCACTTGGGAACCTCATTCTGATTCAAGGATTCGGCTTTCTTAGATTGATACCCACCTAGATCCCAATCCTTTTATTATATTTGGATGCCCGGTAAGACACCATAGGGTCCCTCATGTAGTACTACATGATGCTTTGGATACACTTCTTGGTTCCCAAGATGCCTTGTATACACTCTGTGGATCTAGTATTGACAAGTAGGGGCCACGGTTAAATCCCATCGGGCCCAGTCTTTTCTTAGCCCTGTTTTACCATGGATGGACTCCTTGGACTTGGTAGTGTGCCTCATTATAGAATGCCTTGGACTATACTCCTTGTATTACACACTTACCCCTTAGATAGACTCATATACTACTGAGTTAGTATCCCTTGAGGTCCACATTGCCTTGGTCATTACCTTGGAACTTCATTATTTAAATATGATCAATCATTGTTGCCTTGTTATATCTTATAACCTTCACTAATTATACTATCACGAGTTGATGTCAGTTTTTGGCCATGCCTCACATGACCTATCAATATAAAATTATAATTATTTAATTAATAAACTGGTTACATGTTCAAAAAATGGCTGAGGGCTGAAGTAGGTACTTGGGTTTTTAGTTACATTATACTTGTTTATTTATTAATTCATGCATGTACACTATTTAAATTATATTACACTATCCGGATTAGGCTTGACACCGGTGGTGCCGACCTACTGAGATTTATATCTCATACCCTACTTGGGCCGCCATTACACTGGGGTACCTGAGTAGACCTTTATTGTTCAGAATATTGTAGACCTTAAATGATTGCTTATGTTATTCTATTTGTACCTAGAGTTAGGAGCAAAGGACCAAGTTGGAGCTTGTTATGCTCATGGAGATCGCCCGTGGGGCTTTTTTATATTTTCATAATTTTTTATTTTATTAAAAATCATGTTTTTATATTTACTACTTTCAAAAATGTATCAATACCATTTCATGAATTCATCTATTGTATAAGTTAGCATTTTCCACTTTAATTAAATTGAATACATTATTCTTCCATTACTTTTTTATTCATTTATTTGATGCTTCCACTATTTTCTAGGGTTTAATCTCTGATAATATCGTTGTGAAACTCTGATAAGAGGGTATAGTCTCCCAACTATCACCTCTGAGACCCTTGTTTCTAGTCAGAAGCCTCTAGTGTTTGGGGATATGAACTTGAGTCCATGTGACCCATCAGTACATCTATCGTTTTAGTGGTAATCCGGGTCAAAACGTTAAAAATTGGTATCATAGGGTTTATTTTTACTTTTTATTATTGATTGGGGTTGGTAGAAAAGAGACTAATAATGTGCCAGTGCTTGGTTAATAGTCATGCTTGGGACTCATCACCCCATGTACGGGAAATGACCAAGTATCCAGATCTAGGATTGTTGTTTATATTGTTCATTGTTACCATTGATATGATTTCAACTTGGGTGATGGTGTATTTTATACTGCTCATTGATTGTGGAATTTTGTAAACTTGCCTTGTCCTGATATAGAAAGGAAGTTTCATTACATGCATCATATTAGGCACTTATAAATTCACATTACATGAATATATACCATGAAAAGTAGTTACATCAATAGGTTTCTTACTAAGTATGATTGTGTACCTTAAGTGATGCCATACTTGTTTTTTAACTATTTAGGTAATTCGTTAGCATGATTTTGTGATTAAAATTCCATGGTTCTATGATTTTATCTTGTTTCTTTTTGTTATATTCTTGTAGTGACATGCTAAATTGTCTGATATATTATTTGGTTTTGATTACAACAGGAACCAATTTTTAGTTGTAAGGTGTATGGGCACCTTATAACTGAAAAAAATATAACCCATGTATTTGAACCATTGTGAAAGGCTTCTAAATTTAATTATAAGGTAGATTGATTTTGATTAAATTGGATCCAAATGCCAAACTATGAATTTTATAGGTGCTTTATCTTTTGGTAAGTGGACTCCCATATAACGGGATCGTTGTATGTGATCATGTTAAATCCTAAAAAAAATTAGATTTGATAAATGGGAGCCAATTTTTCAATTTATGGAGTGTATTGGTGATTCATAAATTGATAAATGGAAACCCATATTAAATTTAATAATCATGTTATTTTTTAAATGGTAATAAATGTGAAAGGTGTTTAATTTTGAGGAACTGGATAACTTTTGAAATGCAACTGGACCGAAGTAGGTTAGTTGGGGAATGTTTTGTGAGATGACATGTTTGGGTGTTTGAAATTTAAATGCTTTGAATAATTATTTTGGGTTTCATTTAGTTGAACCTAGGTTTTCTTAGTTAGACACTTTTAGGTCTCCTTATTTATTAAAATTAATTTTTTGATAAATTTCCTATTTATGATAGAATGTCAATAAATGTTTAATGGTTAAAAATGGGGTTTTATAAAACTTGCATATTTTTCCCTTGGGGAATTAGTTAAAACCAAGTACCATGTGATTTGTTTTGAAAAATTGTACTTTGATGTTTTGGTTAAATATTTTGATGATTAAAAGATTAAATTTGATTAAATGTAAAGGGATTGAAAATGGAACCTGTAGTGGTTTCCTCTAGTTAAGACCCTTGTGAAAGGGCATTTTGAGTTTCTCCTGTGATTTTCCTTGGAAAAAAAGAGTGAGTGTTTTCCATATGCGTTATTTTATTTAGCAATGGATTAATGATCAGCTTTTAAGACTAGTGATTTATGTTAGCGTGACCTGGTTTTAGGGTCGATGTTGTGCTTCGTAAGGGGATGGCATGTGGAAGGTAGCACCCTTAGAGCTTTTTTACCTTGCTTATACCATGAACTTTTTTATTTTTTGTGTCGTTTATGGATGTTTTCCCTAGTAGGACTTTTAGTTTCCAATAAAACCCTTGTTAAAATGGGTGTTCATGTTTTTCTTGACCTTATTATGGGATTTAACATAGATTAGTGCTCGTTTTTAGCTGGTTAGACATGCCTCGGGCATGGTCAGCTTCTTCGTAGGTCATTTGACCTTTTCTTCTTCTTAGTAATGGATGAGTGGTTATGGTTTTATTTGGGATAAAGGTTGTATGATCCAATTCGAATCTATAATAAACTTATTGTGCCATTGAGTACGGTCTCAAGTCATCTCCAAGTAGAGTAACCTGAGCATTAAAGAATCAGTTTCATCCCAATTCTAGGGAAGGATTTTGGAAGAATTGGGTGTTTTGACATGCATGTCTTGTTTCTTTGACCTTCCTTTCATGTTTTGATGTTTTAATCATGGCTTGGAGAAGTTTCACGCATTCTTTTAAGTTTTTTTATCTAGCGCACTTATAAGCGGCTAGTTTTCTTTCATTGAGACTAGGATACTCATAAGGTGTGGAGTGTCATGTAAAATCTGGTAAATGTGTACTTCCATGTATAAGGAGAAAAACATGATGAAGACCATTTGTAAATGTTTGATCTCACTTAAATTCCCTTGAGGCTTGCAAGTCTTAAATCGTGTTCGTGCTTACTCGATAGCAAGACCTTGATCTAGTTCACTGTGTGTGCAATCTCAGGAAAACAATTTTGGTATTAGAGGACTTCAGTGGATAAATATAGATATATAACAAAGTTCCTTGGGTAATAAAGGCATGTGTTCTATTAAATGTTGTTACATTAGCAGGTAAAGATGAGCTTCTTCTTTGAAGTTGACCAGTTGTGGTTCGATTATTTTTCCTTCCAATGGTTTGGTGTGTTTGACTAAAATATATTTCAATCCTCTTAGTGTACTCTTCTTAAGAGATGAGCATATCCTATATCTTGACATTGTCTTTGATTCACTAAGAGACTGTCGGTCTTATTCCATGCTAAATATTTAAGCTTTTGAGCTTGTTGGGTTATCTTGATATGTGTTACACACTGACGTGTGGTTCTTATCGATACTTGGTATGTGCTAAGTGATTCATGAGTTCCCAAGTGAGAACGCCTTGTTCAGACTCAAAAACTCCATCAGTTTTTTCTGAATTTTATTGACTACCTAAGCCAAACATCTTCGAGATAAGTCATCTAAGTGGCTTGACTCTTTCCCTCTCTCTTTCTCAATGTTTACGGTCATAAGTAATCATTTTAAATCACATTTCTAGGTAAAGGAAACCGTGGTTTTAAGGTTAGTAGTGCCTTCTGAGAAATTTTTCACGACTAGTTTCTTTTAGTTTGATCGACATTCAACCATTACTTTTTAATGAAATTATGTCAGGAGCATCGTTAGATCACTCAAAGACGCGATTCGTATG
Organism: Viscum album; assembly: GCA_963277665.1. Lineage (NCBI taxonomy): Eukaryota > Viridiplantae > Streptophyta > Magnoliopsida > Santalales > Viscaceae > Viscum > Viscum album. Next base: position 48,118,213 of record OY728146.1, read on the forward strand.
ACAATTCTGATGGTGGAGGTAATGTGGCTTGGAATTGGTCCCTTTATTATGTTAAGACCTATGGTGGGGATCATCATCAGTCAAATTTTTATTGATACAATGACATGATTGTTTCTCTATCTTAATGGGCTCATGTAAGCTATGTTATGGTGTTCTAGTTGGAAAGTGAGTGTTATCTCGGGTTGAAATGTCTTAAGTACAAAATGATAAAGAAGTGTGTAAAGGTAAATTGATCATTAGAAACACGATGAAACTAGTTGAATGAAACATCACAACCCTCGTAGGTTGGGTGATGTTTTCTTTTTACACAATGGCTTCTTAGGGATGATAATTTTTAATGTGGGTAGATTTTAGAGTCTTGTGTTTTTTAATCGGACTAAAATACAAAGGTTTTTGAACTTTTTCATTTGCTGAGTGGGTATTTTTTAAAACTAATCATGGTAATGTAATTTTGATAGTTGGAACATCTTAAAATGATTTTATTGGACTTGTTTTAAGTCCCTATATGTTTCCCAGGTGGCTCGAGGAGTTTCAGAAGAATCGAGCCTGAAAAAACCAAGTTTTTAAAAGATATAGAGGGTGTACGGTTTGTCTGAAACTGTGTGTCCCATAGCAAGTAACCATGTGACCCTATTTAAGGAGGGGTAGTGTATTTTCACATGAGATGCACACAATTTCCTAAACCATGTGCCTAGCCCATGTAGGGTGTGTTTTGGAGGTAGTAGACATTGCACAGTTTGTGCACGGTTTGGAAAACCATGTGGGTCAAATCGTGCTGACAGGTCTGTTTAAAGAATTAAATTAAATTAAAATAGAAATTTAAAACCTAAAATTTACTCTCCCTCAACCATCCCTCTTATGAGATGCACACCAGCCCAGGCGAGTATCCCCTTCGACGCGCTACCCCCTCCATGGCCTTCCTTATATATTCAATTCTGTTCGTATTTCTCTACAGTTTCTCTTTGAATTGAAAAGGTAGAGTCCTTCCTTCCTTATCCTCCATATTTTTGGTTTTTATTTGACCTATCTATGACCCTACAGTGTGCGGCTGAAACCCTAGGGATGGGTTTGTTTTGGTTTTTTATTTTATTTTAGTTCTATGTTGTGTAAGGGTTGTCTCAGGACCCATTGGTTCATGTTCCAGTAATCTTTGCTGAAGGTGAGGCGGTTCGGGTGATTTCGGTCTGCCGAGATCATTTTGGGGTAAGTTTCTAAACTCTCAAGTTTTTTTTCACCCAATGTTTAGGGTTTAGTGGATATTATGAGACCTAGGGAAATATTTTTAGGGAGTTTTGATCAATTTCCAAGTGTGCACACACATTTTTTCCTAGGTATGAATATATATAGATATATATATATTCTTTGTGCATGTTCCCTCATAGATCAGGGAACACTTTCATCAATTTAAGGGTATATATTTATATATATATAAGTGTGTGCGAGCAAACAACTGATTTTAGTTAGAATTATTCAAGAGCTTAAGTGGATGGATTGGTTTCACCCTGGGGTAGGATCCCTTTCCAAGTCCTCTAATTTTATAAATACATTAATTAATTAATTACTATACTTTTGTTAGATTTAAACTGATGCAATGAAGTTGTTAGATTTAATGCATCTTAAATATGAATTCAGTATGTTTCATGTTTCAAATACTGAATGTGAATAGTGATTTTTTGATAAAAAATATCAAGATTTTATAATAAAACCCCTCCAATAGAGGTGTGTTGTCTTCAAGATAAAAGTAGTAATTAGTCTTTTATGATTTCTTGTCATGTTGTATTGGGTTTTCTTATTTCCTTGATTTTGCATTGCAATATAAAATGTTTCGAACATGGAACTAATGGAATTATAAAAAACATAGTTAGTTTTTTAAATAATTAAAGGTTCAAGGCACTGCCTAAGTGACTGCCTAGTTTTAAATTGGATTTATCTATGTGTGATGTTTTCTATAATTTTTGTTTTAGTGTTTTGACACATTCGATCCACTGTTTGGGTGTGCCTTGGATTGACCTTTCTAAGGGTAATCTTTCCTATATTAAATGTCTTGATTTAAAATTTTGAATTTCATAATGGCCCGTACCAAGTATGCTCACCACTTGGCCTTCCTAAGGAAAGTGCTTCAATTTGATAATTAAATGTGGAATGGAATTGGAAAGCATACTTAAGTATATGACTTGGCTATGTTAAATGTAATTGGGTAATGGGTTGCATGTCTGTATCACCCCTTCCACATTAATGGAAGGTAGTAGAATGAACCTTGATTATTAATTTCTTATGAATTGATTAAATGGTTGCATGTTACTTGGCCTTGTCACACTAATGAAATGCAAGACTTGAACCAACTAGACTTATTGATTGCTTTTCAATTGATTAATGGTTTCATGTTACTTGGTCTTGTCATGCTATTGAAAGGTACGACTTGAACCAACTGGACTTGTTTATTGCTTGTGAATTAACGAAATGGTTGCATTCTACTTGTCCTTATCACACTAATGAAAGGAAAGACTTGAACCAAATGGACCTAATGATTAATTATGACTTTATTAAAGGTTTTCATGTTACTTAGCCTATTCACACTAATGAAAGTAAAGGATTGAACCAATTGAATTATTATATAAATTCACTATAAAATAGGAATGTTCTGACTTCATCTCGCCTTGGATTCTTATTTAAGAATGTCGTGATCACTCGGGAACCCCATTCTGATTCAAGGATGAAGCTTTATTAGGTTGATACCCACCTGGATCTCGATCCTTGTCTTATCTTTATAAGCCCGGTAAGGCAATGTAGGATCCCTCATGTATTACTACAGTATGCCTTGGATACACTCCTTGGATCTAGGGATTCCTTGGATACACTCCTTGGATCCAACATTGAAAAGTAGGTGACATGGTTAAATCCCATCGATCATAGTCTTTTCTTATCCTTATTTGACCTTGGATGAACTCCATGGACTTGGTAGTGTGACTCATTGTGGAATTCCTTGGACTATGTTCCTTGGATTACACTCTTACCCCTTAGCTAGACTCAAATACTACTGAGTTAGTAGCCCTTGAGGTCTATGTTTCATTGGTTATTACCTTGGAACTTAATTATTTAAATATCATCAATCATGGTTGCCTTATTATATCTTGGAACCTTCACTAATTATACTATCACGAGTTAATGTTAGTGTTGGCCATGCCTCACATGACCTATCAATATAAAATGGTAATTATTTAATTAATGAACTAGTAACATTTTCAGACACCAGCCAAGGGCTGAATCAAGTACTTGGGTATTTAGTTACATTGTACTTCCTTCTTTATTAATGCATGCTTACACACTGTTTAAATTATATTACACTATATGGATTGTCCTTAAATCTGGTGGTGTCGGCCTACTAAGATTTATATCTCACACACTACTCAGGCTGTCATTGTACAGGGGTACCCGAGTAGACCTTTCTTGTTCATAGAACTGTGGACCATTAATTATTGCTTATGTTGTTTTGTCTGTACCTAGAGTTTGGATTAAAGGACTAAGCATAAGCTCAGGATGTTCATAGAGATCGCTCGTGGGGTTTTTTTGTCTTTTATTTATTTTTTATTGTATTAAAATGCATGTTTTACTATTTATTGAATTCAAATATGTATCAATACCATGAAATGAATTAATATATTGTGTAATTTGGCATTGGCCACTTTAATCAAATTTAATACATTATTCTTTCACTACTTTGTTATTCAGTTATTTACTACTTCCGCTATTTTCTGTGGTTTACTCTATGATAATACCATTGTGCAAATCTAATAAGAGGATATAGTCTCCGAACTATCACCTCTGAGACCCTCACTACTAGTCAGAAGCCTCTAGTATTTGGGGAGATGCGTTTGAGGCCATGTGACCCACTGGTTTGGCTACCGGTTTAGTGGTAACCTAGGTCAGGATGTTACAGATGAACATGGAATTCAATAAAATTTTAATAATTTTTTAACCTTGTTTAAATTAATTTTTCTAACCTCTTTTTTTGTTTTGGGTTCTTTTTGTAGTTTTTATTATTTTAGATATTTTGATAATTTTTAGTTAATTTAAATACTAATATTCGTAAATTAGTATTTCATTTTGTTTATATAAATTTTATATATTATATTTAACACTATATTATTAGTAGTAGTTTCTCAAATATTAGTTTCATTATTAGTTTATTAACATTTATTATTATATATATTAATTTTTTATATTATTATTATATTTTATTTAATTAAATTTTTGTAGAATTAATAAAAGTAGCATTTTTATTATTAGTTTATTATTTTTATTATATTAATATTTAATAGTAGTGTTATTGTTTTCATACTTTTATTATATCTATATTTTAGAGTATTTAATTACATGTGTATATATATATTTACCTATATAACATTATCTTATAATTATTTTATGTTTATATTTAATTAATATAATATTTATTTACATAATTCTACTATCATTATTATTATTATTATTTAACATTTGGTTTATCTTTAGTTTAAATTTTGAATTTAAATTTTCGGTTGGAATTTTGTATCTCATTACAGATCTGTGGAGGATCACCTTCTCTCTCCACTAAAAACCCTACATCAGTCCACCGAGCATGGGTCATCCGCCATTCGCAGCAACAATGATCCTTCCAACCTTTCCTCTTGAATCACACAACGCTAGTGGCACCTCCCCCCATTATTCTTTTTGCACACACCAGGATGAACAGACTTATTTTAACACCCCAATCTTCCATGGTATGCTTCTCTTTGAATAATACAGTAGCGTGTGTTGTACGCAACTTCGAGTTCTAACACACACCACAACATATCAAACTAGCTGTTATGAATAGTAATACCCACTTTTTGAAATTATATACATTTTAACTTTCAAAATGGACTTCATTTTTGGATTCTGAATATTGAAATTAGATTTGGGTGAATTTTTGGTACTTTTCTGATAACTTTCATATTTTGATAAATAGTGAAAATTACTAAATTTTAATTAAAAATAACTTTTTTAATCAAAATAATTAATAGTCATAAATTATGAATTTGAGTGGTTTTAAAGTATATTTAGAGTATATTTTTACCCTTTAATCCAATGTTGTTCATTGGACATAATTTCACATTTAAACCGTACATAAACAAGTGTCAATCTTTTGATAGTTATTGTTTCTTAAAAACGCGTTTTTTGTTTTGACAGCGGGAATAAATTTTAAATTAATTTCTGCCACTTCTGTATTTTGAATTTGGAAAAATGGATTCTATATTTCGAATCAGGATGCCCAAATTTTGTAAATAGGTAACTCTTATTTTTAGACATTTTGAATAATTACTTCGGTAAATATTTTATTTACCATGGTTAAAGGGTAAATCCGGTAAATAAGGGTAAAAAAATAATATTATAATAATATTAAATTACCCTAAAACGTATCCTAACACTATTGGTTGATACATGTCCGACCATGGGCATCTTTGGGTCGATTTTGGGACCTCATAGATCCACTTGTAAGTGATAATGACACTTTATATTAATAAAGTTAAAGTAAATACAAAAATGACAAAAGCATATATCTTTTAGGAAAAAAAATTTACATAAGATTATATATGTTATATTTTCGACTATAAATATTCATTAGAAAGATAAAAATATTTCCTACATAATGGTATTTTATTTATAATTTTTATACATTGAATAATTAAATTTATTTATGACATAATAATGATGCAGTATTTTCCTCATTAATGAAAGAATCAAATAATTAGTATTATAATGTTAAAATAAATATAATTTGAACGTTTTGATTCCATAAAGGAATTTTATTGGTTAATATTACATTTTAGTATTTCTTAAATGAATTTAGTTTGAATTAATAAATTTTGTAAGACTTTAACAAAAATCAATTATTAAATTTTGTCAAAATTGACATAAATGAGTTTTTAAAACAAATATTATATTATTAATTGATATTATATTCCTAAAAATCTAATGTTCATCCAAAGGACTTATATAATGATAGTTTTATAATTAATGGACCACTTGGGGGTCGCTTGGAAGTATATAGTAAGTTTATTAACCATATAATATAAAAATACAAAGTGACATGGTAAATGTCAAACTATTTAACTAAGATTTAAATATAAATGATAAGGGTAATATAGTGACCCAAACCTGTATAAACTCTATTGGATGAAAGTATTTTGACCCATACCCACCTTATACTTTGAATAATCCACTTTGGAGCCATTATAAACCGAATATGAATTTACTATAGATTAATACTTTAAGTTTTTCCTAAAAAGCCCCTCCTCCCCCTTATAAAAGGACACCACTTCTAACCAATTCTTCATACCTTCAAGGCATTTTGGTTCGGCCAATACCTACCCAATTATCCTTTAAAATTCCCTCACTTAAACCTAGAGTCCTTTTTTAGTCAAAAATCCAAACTAAGAATCCCTTTTGATCAAATCAAAAGGAAGAACCCGAAGAAGAGGTAATGTTTTCACCATCCACTTTCAAGTTCCTTTCTTCTTCAACTTCTTCTTTCTTTGTTAATTCCATTATAAAATAATAAATCCAGTGTCTTCTATATACTATTATGTTATTATAAATATGGTACAACCATATTTAGTATTCTATCCATCCTTTGAATGACATGTCACCATACATGCGTATGTACAGCTTATCGTCTCCACGTCGTGGTGTAATTGTTATTCAAAACATTATTATTTGGATGGGTATGATAATGATGTGTAATTGAATTAAATAATAAATATAAAATTATAATGATTCTTTATATATTATATACCATCCAATTATATATTATTTTAATATCAAAAAAATGATATTGTCACTCGTGCGTACGTACGGACTACCGTCTCCACGAACGTGATGAGATTCATTCCCTATCGTAGACCTTCAAGTATAATTCTCATTTTATGATTAAAAATAATTTTTAAGGACTTGATATCATTCTTCATATGAATATGATAAAACCTATCCATAACAGACAAGGCTTATGTAACAAAAAATATAAAAGAAAACAAGTAAGTTAACACCCGAAACGACGATAATACTAAGATATTATTAACAAAGCAATGTTAAAAGATCAAATATGATATCATATTAATGTATATGATTCTTGTATAATTTAATAAAAATTATTTCACCATTATAAAGGAGGTTAAACATACCCTTGACTAAAGGAAAGTGCAAGGTAAGGGGTTTTCATCTCACTCCTTATTCCCGTGAGATTCGTGCCATATTGCCACTATTACCTTTTGTGTGGTGTATGTACTGCACATAATTGTATTCTTTGTGTAATACACTTTAATTTATGTCTATTTATATATTCATTGTATGATACCTCCTTCATGGGGTGTATGTTTCAAAAGATACCAAAATGGTAAGGGTTAATTTCACAATCTATTTATTATCCGAGGTTGTTTTTATATAAGTATCTACTGGGACATATTTATTATCCATGTCAATGTTTCATAAAATAGTTTTCAAAGGGATTATTTTAAGGTACTTTTTACTAAAACAGAATTTTAAATTTTTCAAATATTTATTCTTCTAAACCATTCCCATTAATGTCCATGTTTTCAAAATGGTTTTAAGGATTTATTTAAATGGACAAGAATGTTTTAAAATGTTAATTACTTTCAAAAGTTTCAAAGTGTTATGGGAAACTTTGATTAAAAAATGTATTTAAATGTCTTCCTTTCTAAATTGTGTGAATTTTAAATGTTTTCGTGAAAAATTTATATTTCTATCAAAGAGTTTTACAAATCATTTTCATTTATGTCAAAATACTTTAGTGGATTTTAAATTTTTTTTGAAGTTGATTTATTATGATACAAATCTTCAGTATTGTATTGATGGTTTTGTGATATGTTTTATTGTGGATGTGTGATTTTTATATCATTCATGGTTTATGGGTAAAGTATTGACATTTCGTATGCCAGTTTTAATACAAATGATTATGTTATGTTTAAACCTTTTCATATGAGGAATGCATTGGACTTAGTAAGTGACGGGTAGAGCCCGCTATAGATCCTTGATGCATTGGTAGGTCTAATGAGACAAACTAGTGTCTTGGTACAAGGCCTGGACAAAATCTTATTTGTAGTCTTGGTATAAGGCCTAGACTATGTGGTTATGATAGTCTGGAATTATGCATTCCATCATTATGAAAGTGGTTAGTGATATTGCATGTGATTATTCGACTAGTAGAATATCCATGTGAATAAGTAAATGGAATTACTTCATTTTATTTCTGACATATTATGATGAATTTTAATTTTAAAAGGATTTTATTTTAGTTATACATTGCCTTAAATTTTTATGCTTATTTATTAATGTTTATGTTGTATTGTTATCCTTACTGAGCATCAGATCTCACCCCTTTATATGTTTTATTTTTCCCAGGATTCCAAGAAGTGTATTGTGATTGATATGAAGGGTTAAGACAAGGGATAATGGTGTTTGTGAAGGATTATTTATGTTTTTTTGTATGTTAAGAAGTGTAATGTAACATTCATGTATGTAATCTACTTTACAAGACTGCTAAATTGATCGGTCCTTTGGGACTTTATTCCTTATAATCATGCCAATGTATTAAAATAATGCACCGACTCTGGGTAACTGGGGTCGGGGCGTTACAGTTGGTATCAGAGGAAGTTTAGAAATAACCTTGGAAGATAGATTTAGATAAAATCTGATTATAGCACATAGATCTAAGATATACATTGAGGATTAGTATAGAATAAATTCCTAGAATTTTGGTAATGTAGAGATTTTGTGAGTTTTTCAAGCAAATATATCCCTGTCTGGATAAAAGCAGGTAGAGACGGCTTTGGCATAGATGTACCTAGGGGTAAAACCTAAAAACACCACTTTGATCTAGACTCAAACAGGAACTGGTGCACGATAACGGGCCTTGCTACATTCTTGGTTACGACACTCCCCGGGGATATGCTTAGGATAATTCTCATTTTCATTACAAATCATTATGAAGGTTTTATGACTATATACTTCCTCAATGAAAACATCTTTATGATTATGGATTATATCCATAAACCGTTCAATTTACGTTAGGTATTTTACAAGTTTGGAATTATTCATTGCAATTCATAAACTGACCTAGTTTATTCCATTATATAGAAATGACGCCCAGTAGAAGGAATGTGAACTCCAATAATACGTATGATCCAAAGAGTAAGAAGGATCATATCTTTCATGGTATTAATCCAACATTTAGAAGGTAAATAGTCTCCCATGTATTCTCAACATATGAAGAAATAGTATCATGTGTTAATAAGATAAGTAAAAAAATCTTTGAGTCCTATGGATTTGAAGGTAAGCAAGATAAGAAAAGGATGGAAGAGAGAAATATGGATAAAGTGAAGAGGGAAAAGAAGAATTTTTCCATATGTGATAATTTTTGGAAGAAACACCCTAGAACTTTACTGGAGGGAATGGGATTTTGTTATAAGTGTGGAGAAAAAGGACACCATGTACGTGACTGAAAGGGTAAGAAAAAGGTTTCAAATGTACAATGCTTCATCTGCAAAGAGTTGGGACACTACATGAACCAATGTCCAAATCATCAGAGTATGCCCCAAATGATGTTATTGGATATTAATCAAGTTATGATACTACCACAGATGAGGAGGAATGATTAAAGTTCTTACATTGTTATTAGAGAATTATGTCATTTGAGTATTGTATCAACAATGTACTGGTTATAATAATTATGGAGTATATAAGGATTGTACTGCAGTACTATTTCATTAAGGACTTGAGATTGTGTGGAACCAAGAAAAGTGACTCAATAGCAGGTTAATTTTTTTGAAAATATATGGTTGAGAGAAAGATAAACTATAATATGGTTCTGATACCGAGGTAGTGATTTTGGAATAATACATGATTGATTTGGATAAATTATATTAGATATTCTTGAATACCTTTAAACTGATTAATGATTTGTATATTCCATCATTGTTAGAGTTTACAACATTTTTTGAAATAAGTAGTATATCCATTATTCTATAAGGAATAATGGATCATGAATGTAATCAATAAGGTTTTATGGTAATGCAGGATGTTGCAGTGTTTTAAAATAATACATGATGAAGGTGTTCATATGTTATTAAGCGGCAAAAAATATATTCATTGTGTTTACCTTCCTTATAAATTTTGTACTGTGAGTTTGGATAGAAGTATTTTGGATAATTCTAGTTTGAGATTATTTTTTGATTTCCATAAAAGAACAACCCGGAGGTCGGGTGGAAACTCGTCGCGTCCGGCAAGGCCGCGAGACTTGTACCCGCAACCGAAGGGCGATAAGGGTGTATCACCTACCACTGGCCCACGTGATGTCCTGGATTGAATAATGTAGTCTTTTTTTAAAAAAATTCTGGTTGATGAATGATAAATTCATTTTTTAACCCTATATGAATATGATAAATAGAATATTATTTTTAAGTTCTATTATCTTTTAGAGTGAATGAGGAGTTTGTGGTAGAGATTAGTTAAAGGATGGGACTCTACTTGTCCAGTATATATTTTTCTTCTTCTCTTATTCTATGAATAAATTAATTCTTATACTTCAGTGAAGGGATCTTAAAACCAAAAATATGTTATCCTAATACCATATGTTTTCTTGAACCAATGGTATTTTAAATCATCATATATTGATGAATTTAAGGCCCTCAATATTACAATAGTTTGTGATTGATGACCTCAATCACTACATATAAATATTTACATTTTTCCGCCAATTATATGTCTCTAATTTCCACCAATGTTCTCCTAATCGAGATCATAATTTTGTGGTGACACTTTCATTTCCCTTTTCCTCTTATTAAGACTAAATTTTATTAACCTAATTTCCGATGTGGGTTTTCCCAAAGGTATTTTCTATTTTTAACCTTTTATTTTTGAAAAATAATTTCAAATTGAAAGGATTCATATTATTGAAGGAGGGGAGAATGTAACACCCCAATATTCCAAGGTACGCTTCTCTTTGAATAATACAGTAGCGTGTGTTGTACGCAACTTTGAGTTCTAACACAGCCCACAACCAATCAAACTAGCCGTTATGAATATTAATACCCACTTTATGAAATTTTATACATTTTATATTTCAAAATGGACTTCATTTTTGGATTAATAATATTGAAATTATCTTAGGGTGAATTTTTGGTACTTTTCTGAAAACTTTTATATTTTGATGAATAGTAAAAATTACTAAATTTTAATTAAAAACAACTTTTTTAATCAAAATAATTAATAGTGATAAATTATGAATTTTAGGGGTTTTAAAGTATATTTAGAATATGTTTTTACCATTTAATCCAATTTTGGTCATTGGACATAATTTCACATTTAAATCGGACATAAACAAGTGTCAATCTTTTGATAGTTATTGTTTCTTAAAAACACGCTTTTTGTTTTGATAGTGGGAATTAATTTTAAATTAATTTCTACCACTTATGTGTTTTGAATTTAGAAAAATGGATTCAATATTTGGAATCTTGATTCCAAAATTGTGTAAATAGGTTACTCTTATTTTTATACATTTTGAATAATTACTTTGGTAAATATTTTATTTACCATGGTTAAAGGGTAAATCCGGTAAATAAGGGTAAAAAAATAATATTATAATAATATTAAATTACCCGAAAACGTGTGCTAACCCTATTTTTTGATACATGTCCTACCATGGGAATCTTTGGGTAGATTTTGGGACCCCATGGATCCACTTGTAAGTGATAATGACACTTTATATTAATAAGGTTAAAGTAAATACAAAAATGACATAATCATATATCTTTTAGAAAAACAATTTTTACATAGGGTTATATATGTTATATTTTAGAATATAAATATTAATTAGAAAGATAAAAATATTTCCTACATAATGGTATTTTATTTATAATTTTTAGACATTGAATAATTAAATTTATTTATGACACAATAATGATGCAGTATTTTCCTTATTAATGAAAGAATCAAATAATTAGTATTATAAATGTTAAAATAAATATAATTTGAAAGTTTTGATGCCATACACGAATTTTATTGGTTAATATTACATGTTAGTATTGTTTAAATGAATTTTATTCGAATTAATAATTTTTTTAAGACTTTAACAAAAATCAATTATTAAATATTGTCAAAATTGACATAAATGAGTTTTTAAAACAAATATTATATTATTAATTGATATTATATTCCTAAAAATCTAAGGTTCGACCAAAGAACTTATATAATGATATGTGTATCATTAATGGACCACTTGGGGGTCTCTTGGAAGTATATAGTATGTTTATTAACCATACAATATAAAAATACAATTTGACATGGTACTGTAGCAGTACTGTAGCAGGCATTGTTCGTTACTGTAGCAGTCGGAACTATTCATCCATCTTGGCCTTCGAGCCACCAGTTTGGTCCTCGAATCCTGTAAGGATTTCGGTCCACCCAAATCCATCAGTCTAGTTGATTCTCAATGCCTTCGGGCCACCTTAAGGCCTCCATGCCACATGAATACATGCCTCAGACACACTACAAAAAAAAGAGCAGCCCTAGATGAGGATTCAGAGCAGGTTCACTCACCAGATCAGAGCCAAATGGATTATCAGAATGAGAGGGTATGACTATGCCATCGGTACCAGCCTATGCTTTCACGGAAATCCTAGTCAGATGATCATGCAAAGGTGGAGAGCTAATATCAAGATGCAGATGTTGGGGAGGGGGCAGTTCCTTGTTGATAGTCTGGTTGAATTCCCTAAGACCTTCGGGTCATGTAATCTCCTAAGCCTACGATCCATGTAATCTATGAGCCTATGGGTCTTGTAAGTGTTCCCCCCCCCCCATCCCTTGAAAGGGTGGTTATCAAAAAATCAATAAAAAAATGGAGGCTAAAGAGCCCCTCCTCCCCCTTATAAACGGACACCACTTCTAAACAATTCTTCATACCTTCAAAGACTTTTGGTTAAGCTAAACCCTACCCAGTTATCCTTTAAAATTCCCTCACTTAAACCTAGAGGTTTTACTTTAGTCAGAAATCCAAACTAAAGAGCCCTTTTGATCAAATCAAAAGGAAGAACTCGAAGAAGAGGTAATGTTTTCACCACCCTCTTTCAAGTTTCTTTCTTATTCCACTTATTCTTTCTTTGCTATTTCCATTCTAAAATAATAAATCTAGTATCTTCTATATACTGTTATGTTATTATAAATATGGTACAACTATATCCATTATTATATCCATTGTTTTAATGACAAGTCACCATACGTGCGTACGTACGGCTTACCGTCTCCACGTCGTGGTGTAATTGTTATTCAAAACATTATTATTTTTATGGGTATGTTAATGATGTGTAATTGAATTAAATAATAAATATAAAATTATAATGATTCTGTATATATGATATACCATCCAATTATATATTATTTTAATATCAAAATAATGATATTGTCGCTCGTGCGTACGTACGGACTACCGTCTCCACGAACGCGATGAGATTCATTCCCCATCATATCCATTCAAGTATTATTCTCATTTGATGATTAAAAATAATATTTAAGGACTTTATATCATTCGGTATATGAATAAGATACAACTTATCCATAACAAACAAGGCTTATGTAACAAAACATATAAAAGAAAACAAGTAAGTTAACACCTGAAACGACGATAATACTAAGATATTATTAACAAATCAATGTTAAAAGATCATATATGATATCATATTAATGTATATTATTCTTTTATAATTTAATAACAATTATTTAACCATTATATAGGAGGTTAAACGTACCCTCGACTAAAGGAAAGTGCAAGGTAAGGGGTTTTCATCTCACTCCTTATTCCCGTGAGATTCGTGCCATATTGCCACTATTACCTTTTGTGTGGTGTATGTAATTCCCATAATTGTATTCATTGTGTAATACACTTTAATTTATGTGTATTTACATATTCATTGTATGATACCTCTTTCATGGGGTGTATGTTTTGTAAGTTACCAAATTGGTAAGGGTTAATTTCACAATCTCTTTATTATCTGAGGTTGTTTTTACATAAGTATCTACTGGGACATATTTATAATCCATGTCCATGTTTCATAAAATAGTTTTAAAAGGGATTCTTTTAAGGGACTCTTTACTAAAACATTATTTTAAATTTTTCAAATATTTATTCTTCTAAACCATTCTCATTAATGTACAAGTTTTCAAAATGGTTTTAAGGATTTATTTAAATGGACATGAATGTTTTAAAATGTTAATTACTTTCAAAAGTTTCAAAGTGTTATGGGACACTTTGATTCAAATATGTATTTAAATGTCTTCCTTTTTAAATTTTGTGACTTTTAAATGTTTTAATGAAAAAGTGATATTTCTCTCAAAGATTTTTACAAATCATTTTCATCTATGTCAAAATATTTTAGTGGATTTTAAATTTGTTTGAAGTTCATTTATTATGATACAAATATTCAGTATTGTATTGATGGTTTTGTGATATGTTTTATTTTGGATGTGTTATTTTTTTACCATTCATGGTTTATGGGTAAAGTATTGAAATTTCGTATGCTAGTTTTAATACAAATGTTTATGTTACGTTTAAACCTTTTCATATGAGGAATGCATTGGACTTAATAAGCGACGGGTGGAGCCCCCTATAGCTCCTCGATGCATTGGTAGGTCTCATGAGACAAAATAGTGTCTTGGCACAAGGCCTTGACAAAATCTTATTTGTAGTCTTGGCACAAGGCCTTGACAAAATCTTATTTGTAGTCTTGGAACAAGGCCTTGACTATGTGGTTATGACAGTCTGGCATTATGCATTCCATCATTATGAAAGTGGTTAGTGATATTTCATGTGATTATTCTACTAGTAGAATATCCATGTGAATAAGTAAATGGAATTACTTCATTTTATTTCTGCCATATTATGCTGAAGTTTAATTTTAAAAGGCTTTTGTTTTAGTTATACATTGCCTTAAATGTTTATGATTATTTATGAATGTTTTTGTTGTATTATTATCCTTACTGAGCATCTGAGCTCACCCCTTTCTATGTTTTATTTTTCCCAGGATTCCAAGAAGTGTATTGTGATTGATATACAGGGTTAAGCCAAGGGATAATGGAATTCGTGAAGGATTATTTATGTTTTTTTTGTATGCTAAGAAGTGTAATGTAACATTCATGTATGTAATCTATTTTCCAATACTGCTAAACTGATCCATCCTTCGGGATCTTATTCCTTATAATCATGTCAATGTATTAAAATAATGCACCGACTCTGGGAAACTGGGTTCGGGGTGTTACAGTGTGTATCAGAGGAAGTTTAGCAATAACCTTGGAAGCTAGATTTATATAAACTCTGATTAGAGCACATAGACTAAAGATATACTTTGAGGATTAGTATAGAAGAAATTCCTATAATTTTGTTAATGTATAGATTTTGTGAGTTTTCCAAGAAAATACATCCCTATATAGATACAATCATGTAGAGGCGGCTCTGGAACAGATGTACCTAGGGTTAAAACCCGAAAACACCACTTTGAGCTAGACTCAAACGAGAACTGGTGCACGACAACGGGCCTTGCTTCACTCTTAGTTACGACACTCCCGGGGGATATGCTTAGGATAATTCTCATTTTCTTTACAAATCATTATGAATGTTTTATGAGTATATACTTCCTCAATAAAAACATCTTTATGATTATGGATTATATCCTTAAACCGTTCAATTTACGTCAGGTATTTTACAAGTTTGTAATTATTCATTGGAATTCATAAACTGACCTAGTTTATGCCATTGTATAGAAATGACGCCCAGTAGAAGGAATATGAACTCCAGCAATACGTATGATCCAAAGAGTAAGAAGGATCATATCTTTCATGGTATTAATCCAACATTTATAATGGAAATAGTCTCCCATGTATTCTAAACATATGAAGAAATAGTATCATGTGTTAATAAGATAAGTAAAAAAATTATCTGAGTCCTATGGCTTTGAAGGGTAGCAAGAGAAGAAAATGATGGAAGATACAAAGATAGATAAATCCAAGCGGGAAAAGAAGAAATTTTCCATATGTGATAACTGTGGGAAGAAACACCCTGGAACTTGCCTGAAGGTAATTGGAGTTTGTTATAAGTGTGGAGAAAAAGGACACCATGTACGTGACTGCAAGGTTAAGAAAAAGGTTTCAAATGTACAATGCTCCATCTGCAAAGAGTTGGGACACTACGTGAACCAATGTCCAAATCATTAGAGTATGCCCCAAATGATGTTATTGGATAATAATCAAGTTATGATACTACCAAAGATGAGGAGGAATGATTAGAGTTCTTATGTTGTTATTAGAGAATTATGTCATTTGAGTGTTGTATCAATAATGTATTGGCTATAATAATTATGAAGTATATAAGGATTGTACTGCAGTACTATTTCATTAAGGACTTGAGATTGTGTGGAACCAAGAAAAGTGACTCAATAGCAGGTTAAATTTTTGGAAAATATATGGTTGATAGAAAGATAAACCATAATATGGTTTTGATACTGAGGTAGTGATTTTGGAATAATACATGATTGATTTGGATAAATTATATTGGATATTCTTGACTACCTTGAAACTGATTAATGATTTGTATATTCCATCATTGTTGGAGTTTACAACATTTTTTGAAAGAAGGAGTGTATCCAGTATTCTATAAGGAATAAGGGATCATGAATGTAATCAATAAGGTTTTATAGTAATGCAGGATTTTGCAGTTTTTTAAAAGAATACATGATGAAGGTGCTCACATGTTATTAAGTAGAAAAAAGTATATTCATTGTGTTTACATTCCTTATAAATTTTGGACTATGAGTTTGGACATAATTATTTTGGATAATTATAGTTTGAGATTATTTTTGGATTGCCATAAAAGGACAACCCGGAGGTCAGGCGGCAACCCATCGCGTCCAGCAAGGTCGCGAGACTTGAACCCCCAACCGAAGGGCAACAAGGGTGTATCACCTACCACTGGCCCACGTGATGTCCTGGATTGAATAATGTATTATTTTTTTAAAATAAATCTTATAGATGAATTATAAATTCATTTTTTTTGAACCCTATAGTAATAGGATAAATAGAATATTATTTTTAAGTTCTATTATCTTTTAGAGTGGAAGATGAGTTTGTGGTAGAGATTAGTTAAAGGATGGGACTCTACTTTTCCATTATATATTTTTCTTCTTCTCTTATTCTATGAAGAAATTAATTAATATACTTTATTAAAGGGATCTTAAAACAAAATATATGTTATCCTAATACCATATGTTTTCTTGAACCGATGGTATTTTAAATCATCATAGATTGATGAATTTAAGGCCCTTAATTTTACACTTGTTTGTGATTGATGACCTCAATCACTACCTATAAATATTTACATTTTTTCACCAATTATATGTCTCTAATTTCCACCAATGTTCTTCTAATCAAGATCATAATTTTTTGGTGACCCTTTCATTTCCCTTTTCCTCTTATTAAGACTAAATTTTATTAACCTAATTTCCGATGTGGGTTTTCCCAAAGGTATTTTCTATTTTCAACCTTTTATTTTTGAAAAATAATTTAAAATTGAGAGGATGCAATTTATTGAAGGAGGGGAGAATGTAACACCCCAAGCTTCCATGGTACGCTTCTCTTTGAATAATATAGTAGAGTGTGTTGTACACATCTTCGAGTTCTAATACACACCACAACCAATCAAACTAGCCGTTATGAATAGTAATACCCACTTTTTGAAATTTTATAAATTTTATATTTTAAAATGGACTTCATTTTTTGATTCGGAATATTGAAATTATCATAGGGTGAATTTTTGGTACTTTTCTGATAACTTTCATAATTTAATGAATAGTGAAAATTACTAAACTTTATTTAAAAACAACTTTTTTAATCGAAATAATTAATAGTGATAAATTATGAATTTGAGTGGTTTTAAAGTATATTTATAATATATTTTTACCATTTAATCCAATGTTGGTCATTGTACGTAATTTCACATTTAAACTAAATATAAACAAGTGTCAATCTTTTGAAAGTTATTGTTTCTTAAAAACACGCTTTTTGTTTTGACAGTGGGAATTAATTTTAAATTAGTTGCTGCCACTTCTGTGTTTTGAATTTGGAAAAATGCATTCCATATTTGTAATTAGGATTCCCAAATTGTGTAAATAGGTAACTCTTATTTTTATACATTATGAATAATTATTTCGGTAAATATTTTATTTACCATGGTTAAAGGGTAAATCCGGTAAATAAGGGTAAAAAAATAATATTATAATAATATTAAATTACCCTAAAATGTTTCCTAACCCTATTGGTTGATACATGTCCGACCATGTGCATATTTGGGATGATTTTTGGACCCCATGGATCCACTTGTAAGTGATACTGACACTTTATATTAATAAGGTTGAAGTAAAAACAAAAATGACAAAAGAATATATCTTTTAGAAAAACAATTTTTACATAGGGTTATATATGTTATATTTTAGACTATAAATATTAATTAAAAATCTAAAAATATTTCATACATAATGGTATTTTATTTATAGTTTTTAGACATTGAATAATTAAATTTATTTATGACACAATAATGATGCATTATTTTCCTTATTAATGAAAGAATAAAATAATTAGTATTATAAATGTTAAAATAAATATGATTTGAAAGTTTTAATTCCATAAACGAATTTTATTGGTTAATATTACATGTTATTATTTCTTAAATAAATTTGGTTCGAATTAATAAAGTTTTTAAGACTTTAACAAAAATAAATTATTAAATATTTTCAAAATTAACATAAATGAGTTTTTAAAAACAAATATTATATTATTAATTGATATTCTATTCCTAAAAATATAAGGCTCTTCCAAAGGACTTATATAATGATAGGTGTATCATTAATGTGCCACTTGGGGGGTCACTTTTAAGTATATAGTATGTTTATTAACCATATAATATAAAAATACAAATTGACATGGTAAATGTCAAACTATTTAACTAAGAGTTAAATATAAATGATAAGGGTAATATAGTGACCCAAACCTATCTAAAATCTGTTGGATGAAATTATTTTGACCTATCCCCACCTTATACTTTGAATAATCCACTTTGGAGCCATTAGAAACCGAATATGAATTTATATTAAATTAATACTTTAAGTTTTTCCTAAAGAGCCCCTCCTCCCCTTTATAAAAGGACACCACTTCTAACCAATTCTTCATACCTTCAAAGCCTTTTGGTTCGTCCAAACCCTGCCCAATTATCCTTTAAAATTTCCTCACTTCAACCTAGAGGCCTTCCTCTAGTAAGAAAGCCAAACTAAAGAGCCCTTTTGATTAACTCAAAAGGAAGAAGCCAAAGAAGAGGTAATGTTTTCACCGCCCTCTTTCAAGTTCCTTTCTTCTTCAACTTCTTCTTTATTTTTTATTTCCATTCTAAAATAATAAATCCAGTAACTTATATATACTGTGATGTTATTATAAATATGATACAGCCATATTCAGTATTCTATCCATCCTTTGAATGACATGTCACCATACGTGCGTGCGTACGGCTTACCGTCTCCACGTCGTGGTGTAATTGTTATTCAAAACATTATTTTTTGGATGGGTATAATAATGATGTGTAATTGAAGTAAATAATAAATATAACATTATAATTATTCTGTATATATGATATTTCATCCAATTATATATTATTTTAATATCAAAAGAATGATATTGTCGCTCGTGCGTACGTACGAACTACCGTCTCCACGAACGCGATGAGATTCATTCCCCATCGTATACATTCAAGTATAATTCTCATTTTATGATTAAAAATAATGTTTAAGGAATTTATATCATTCTGTATATGAATAAGATACAACCTATCCATAACAAACAAGGCTTATGTAATAAAACATATAAAAGAAAACAAGTTAACACCTGAAACGACGATAATACTATGATATTATTAACAAATCAATCTTAAAAGATCATATATGTTATCATATTAATGTATATGATTCTTTTATAATTTAATAACAATTATTTCACCATTATACAGGAGGTCAAACTTACCCTCGACTAAAGGAAAGTGAAAGGTAAGGGGTTTTCATCTCACTCCTTATTCCCATGAGATTCGTGTCATATTGCCACTATTACCTTTTTTGTGGTGTATGTACTTACCTTAATTGTATTAATTGTGTAATAAACTTTAATTTATGTGTATTTACATATTCATTGTATGATACCTCTTTCATGGGGTGTATGTTTCTTAAGTTTCCAAATTGGTAAGGGTTAATTTCACAATCTCTTTATTATTCGTGGTTGTTTATACATAAGTATCTACTGGGACATATTTATTATCCATGTCCATGTTTCATAAAATATTTTTCAAAGGGATTATTTTAAGGTAATTTTTACTAAAACATCATTTTAAATGCTTCAAAGATTTATTCTTCTAAACCATTCTCATTAATGTCCATGTTTTCAAAATGGTTTTAAGGATTTATTTAAAATGGAAATGAATGTTTTAAAATGTTAATTACTTTCAAAAGTTTCAAAGTTTTATGGGACACTTTGATTCAAAAATGTATTTAAATGTCTTCCTTTCTAAATTATGTGACTTTTAAATGTTTTCATGAAAAAGTGATATTTCTTTCAAAGAGTTTTACAAATCATTTTTATTTATGTAAAAATCCTTTAGTGGATTTTAAATTTGTTTGAAGTTGATTTATTATGATACAAATATTCTGTATTGTATTGATGGTTTTGTGATATGTTTTATTGTGGATGTTTTATTTTTATACCATTCATGGTTTATGGGTAAAGTATTGACATTTCGTATGCCAGTTTTAATACAAATTTTTATGTTATGTTTAAACCTTTTCATATGAGGAATGAATTGGAATTAGTAAGTGATGGGTGGAGCCCGCTATAGCTCCTCAATGCATCGGTAGGTCTCATGAGAAAAACTAGTGTCTTGGCACAAGGCCTTGAAAAAATCATATTTGTAGTCTTGGCACAAGGCCTTGACTATGTGGTTATGATAGTCTGGCATTATGCATTCCATCATTATGAAAGTGGTTATTGATATTGCATATGATTATTCGACTAGTAGAATATTCATGTGAATAAGTAAATGGAATTACTTCATTTTATTTCTACCATATTATGCTGAAGTTAAATTTTAAAAGGCTTTTGTTTTAGTTATACATTTCCTTAAATGTTTATGCTTATTTATGAAATTTTTCGTTGTATTGTTATCCTTACTGAGCATGTAAGCTCACCCCTTTCTATGTTTTATTTTTTCCAGGATTCCAAGAAGTGTATTGTGATTGATATACAGGGTTAATCCAAGGGATAATGGAATTCATGAAGGATTATTTATGTTGTTTTGTATGTTAATAAGTGTAATGTAACATTCATGTATGTAATCTATTTTCCAAGACTGCTAAACTGATCGGTCCTTTGGGACTTTATTCATTGTAATCATGCCAATGTATTAAAATAATGCACCGACTCTGGGTAATTGGGGTCGGGGTGTTACAGTTGGTATCAGAGGAAGTTTAGCAATAACCTTGGAAGCTAGAATTAGATAAACTCTGATTAGAGCACATAGACCTAAGATAGACTTTGAGGATTAGTATAAAATAAATTCATAGAATTTTGGTAATATAGAGATTTTGCGAGTTTTCCAAGAAAATACATCCCTGTCTGGATACGAGCAGGTAGAGGCGGCTCTGGAACAGATGTACCTAGGGGTAAACCCCAAAAACACCACTTTGAGCTAGACTCAAATGGGAACTTGTGTACGATAATGGGCCTTGCTTCACTCTTGGTTACGACACTCCCGGGGGATATGCTTAGGATAATTCTCATTTTCTTTACAAATCATTATGAAGGTTTTATGAGTATATACTTCCTCAATGAAAACATATTTATTATTATGGATTATATCCATAAACCGTTCAATTTACTTTAGGTATTTTACAAGTTTGGAATTATTCATTTCAATTCCTAAACTGACCTAGTTTATGCCATTGTATAGAAATGACACCCAATAAAAGGAATGTGAACTCCAGCAATATTTATGATCCAAAGAGTAAGAAGGATCATATGTTTCACGGTATCAATCCAACATTTAGAAGGGAAATAGTCTCCCATGTATTCTCAACATATGAAGAAATAGTATCATGTGTTAATAAGATAAGTAAAAAAATTCTCTGAGTCCTATGGATTTGAAGGGAAGTAAGAGAAGAAAAGGATGGAAGAGATAAAGGTGGATAATGGGAAGAGGGAAAAGAAGAATTTTACCATATGTGATAACTGTGGTAAAAAACACCCTAAAACATGCCTGAAGGGAATGGGGGTTTTTTATAAGTGTGGAGAAAAAGGACACCATGTACGTGACTATGAGGATAAGAAAAAGTTCTCAAATGTACAATGCTTCTTCTGCAAAGAGTTGGGACACTACATGAACCAATGTCCAAATCATCAGAGTATTCCCCCAATGATGTTATTGGATAATAATCAAGTTATGATACTACCACAGATGAGGAGTAATGATTAGATTTCTTATGTTGTTATTAGAGAATTATGTCATTTGAGTGTTGTATCAACAATGTATTGGTTATAATAATTATGAAGTATATAAGGATTGTACTGCAGTACTATTTAATTAAGGACTTGAGATTGTGTGGAACCAAGAAAAGTGACTCAATAGCAGGTTAAATTTTTGGAAATATATGGTTGAGATAAAGATAAACCATAATATGGTTCTGATACCGAGGTAGTGATTTTGAAATAATACATGATTGATTTGGGTAAATTATATTGGATATTCTTGACTACCTTGAAACTGATTAATGATTTGTATATTCCATCATTGTTGGAGTTTACAACATTTTTTGAAAGGAGGAGTATATCCAGTATTCTATAAATAATAACAGATCATGAAAGTAATGAATAAGGTTTTATGGTAATGCAGGATGTTGCAGTGTTTTAAAAGAATACATGATGAAGGTGTTCACATGTTATTAAGCGGAAAAAAGGATATTCATTGTGTTTACCTTCCCTATAAATTTTGGACTGTGAGTTTGGATAGAAGTATTTTGGATAATTCTAGTTTGAGATTATTTTTTTATTTCCATAAAAGGAAAACCCGAAGGTCCGGAGGCAACCCATCGCGTTCGGCAAGGCCGCGACACTTGAACCTGTATCCAAAGGGCGACAAGGGTGTATCACCTACCACTGGCCCACATGATGTCATGGATTGAATAATGTAGTATTTTTTTAAAAAAAATCTGGTAGATGAATTATAAATTCATTTTTTTCGAACCCTATACGAATAGGATAAATAGAATATTATTTTTAAGTTATATTATCTTTTAGAGTGAAAGATGAGTTTGTGGTAGAGATTAGTTAAAGGATGGGACTCTACTTGTCGAGTATATATTTTTATTCCTCTCTAATTCTATGAAGAAATTAATTCTTATAATTTAGTGAAGGGATATTAAAACCAAAAATATGTTATCGTAATACCATATGTTTTGTTGAACTGAGGGTATTTTAAATCATTATAGATTGATGAATTTAAGGCCCTCAATTTTATAATTGTTTGTGATTGATGACCTCAATAACTACCTATAAATATTTACATTTTTTCTCCAATTATATGTCTCTAATTACCACCAATGTTCTCCTAATAGAGTTCATAATATGGTGGTGACCCTTTCATTTCTTTTTTACTCTTATTAAGACTAAATTTTATTAACCTAATTTCCGATGTGGGTTTTCCCAAAGGTATTTTCTATTTTCAACCTTTTATTTTTGAAAAATTATTTCAAATTGTGAGGATTCAATTTATTGAAGGAGGGTAGAATTTAACACCCCAATATTCCACGGTACGCTTCTCTTTGAATAATACAGTAGCGTGTGTTGTACGCAACTTCGAGTTCTAACACACACCACAACCAATCAAACTAGTCGTAATGAATAGTAATACCCAATTTTTGAAATTTTATAAATCTTATCTTTCATAATGGACTTCATTTTTGGATTAGGAATATTGAAATTATCTTAGGGTGAATTTTTGGTACTTTTCTGATAACTTTTATATTTTGATGAATAGTGGAAATTGCTAAATTTTAATTAAAAACAACTTTTTTAATCGAAATAATTAGTAGTCGTAAATTATGAATTTGAGTGGTTTTAAAGTATATTTAGAATATATTTTTACCATTTAATTCAATGTTGGTCATTAGACATAATTTCACATTTAAACCGGACATAAACAAGTGTCAATCTTTTGGTAGTTATTGTTTCTTAAAAACACGCTTTTTGTTTTGACAGCGGGAATTAATTTTAAATTAATTTCTGTCACTTCTGTGTTTTGAATTTGGAAAAATGGATTTAATATTTGGAATTAGGATTACCAAATTGTGTAAATAGGTAACTCTTATTTTTAGACATTTTGAATAATTACTTCGGTAAATATTTTATTTACCATGGTTAAAGAGTAAATCCGGTAAATAAGGGTAAAAAAATAATATTATAATAATATTAAATTACCCTAAAACGTGTCCTAACCCTATTTTCTGATACATTTCCATACATGGGCATCTTTGGGTCGATTTTTTGATCTCATGGATCTACTTACAAGTGATAATGACACTTTATATTAATAACGTTAAAGTAAATACAAAAATGACATAAGCATATATCTTTTAGCAAAATAATTTTTACATAGGCTTATATATTTTATATTTTCGACTATAAATATTAATTAAAATATAAAAAAATTTCCTATATAATGGTATTTTATTTATAATTTTTAGACATTGAATAAAAAAATTTATTTATGACGTAATAATGATGCAGTATTTTCCTTATTAATGAAAGAATCAAATAATTAGTATTATAAATGTTAAAATAAATATAATTTGAAAGTTTTGATGCCATCCACGAATTTTATTGGTTAATATGACATTTTATGTTTTCTTAAATGAATTTTTTTTAATTAATAAAGTTGTTAAGACTTTAACAAAAATCAATTATTACATTTTTTGAAAATTGACATAAATGGGTTTTTAAAACGAATATTTTATTATTAATTGATATTATATTCCTGAAAATATAATTTTTGGACAAAGAACTTATATAATGATAGGTGTATAATTAATGGACCACTTGGGGGTCTTTTGGAAGTATATAGTAAGTTTATTAACCATATAATATAAAAATACAAACTGACTTGGTAAATGTGAAACTATTTAACTAAGGGATAAATATAAATGATAAGGGTAATATAGTTACCCAAACCTGTCTAAAATATATTGGATGAAATTATTTCGACCCATCCCCACCTTAGACTTTTAATAATTTACTTTCGAGCCATTAGAAACCGAATATTAATTTATTATAAATTAATACTTTAAGTTTTTCTTAAAGAGCCCCTCCTCCCCCTTATAAAAGGACACCACTTCTAAACAATTATTCATCCATTAAAAGCCTTTTGGTTGGGAAAAACCCTACCCAATTATCCTTTCAACTTCCCTAAATTCAACCTAGAGTCCTTACTTTAGTCATAAATCCAAACTAAGGATCCCTTTTTGTAAAGACCCGCAAATTTCAAGGAAATTTTTTTCTTAATTTTCTTTGGAATTTTACAAGAACGCAGCTTCAGACGGCACCTGATTCCGAGGCCCGGTGTGCCCGGAATCAATTTCTGAAGTTTGGCTCGGGTACGTTCAGTGAACGGACGAGCGGGTTTTTCTATCTTTTGAACCGGTGCCCGGAATCGAATTCTGAGGGCACCGATGAAATCGCAGCGCCGGTATTTGCTTAGAAACGCCTCTTCCGGAGTTGCGTTTGCTCAGGCGTGGTTTTTAAATTTTACGGCTTTAAGTCAGAAATAAAATAAAGTTTGTGCGACAACTTTATTTTATTTCACTTAAGCTGCTTGGAAGCCACTTGAAGTCACTTAAAGACGGCTTGAACTGAGTTGAACTGGATAGGATGCTATCCAGAAATATCCTACCCCTTGGTAGGATATTTGTGCGGTAGGACCCGCACGAGCCCCGCCGTTTCTTTCGCTAAGTAACGCACCCGCGAAAACCCGTCAAAGTAACTGAAAAGTCAACCGACGCGTTTTCTTTAATTCTTAACAGACCATTTAATTGGGCGGTTTATTTCGTGAATTAAATGGACTGTTTCTTCGTGAATTAAATGGGTCGTTTCTTTCGAATTGATGGATCGTTTCTTAACCGGTTTCGTGTTGGCATGTTTATAAAATAAGACCAACATAAAAATCCTTGGAAAGGATTTGAGAGAATCTTCGTTCCTCCACCCTCTCCGCGAAGAACGCGAAGAACGCGAAGAACGCGAAGAACGCGAAGAACGCGAAGAACGCGAAGAACGCGAAGAACGCCGGCGACCGGAATTCGACGACGCACACCAAGATCTGCGACGTCGACGAGATCTACCCGCGACGTTCTTCGGCGACGTCTTTCTTCCGCGGCCGATCCTCGTTCGGCAACAAAGGTGAGAATCGGATCTTTTCTTCTCCCTTTTTAATTTCAATATCAACGGATTTAAACTAATTAAATCCGTTGATCTTGATCCGGAGATTGGCGACGCGACGAGCGATTCCGCGACGACGCGGCGATCTCCATCTTCCGCGACGAGCAATCCCGCGACGATCCCCCGTTCGGCAACGACAAGGTAAGGGATGTTGGAATTCTTTTTAAAATCCCGTGTTTATTCTTTTGAAATATAGAACCCGATCACGAAACAATTTTAATTTATTTAAAATTGTTGATTGGTTTCTTTCCTGTTTCTCCCGTTGATTATGACTAACGCGGAGGGTGCGGGTCTAACGAACAAGACCCGGCAACCCTCCGTCGATCTTCCTTTGTGTGCGGATTTGGCGAGCGACGGCAAAAGCGCGACGCAAGGGCCATATGTTGATTCCGCAGTGGAGGACGCATCCCGGGAGGAACAACGGCGCAGACGGGAGGCAAATCGGGCCACCGGAGCATCTCCGGCGGCCCGCGGAAGAAGGCGGCGGCGCGGGTCGCCGGCGCGGCGGCGCCGGCGACCGGGGGCGGCGGCGCCCGGCGCGCCGCCGGAGGAACCCGCCGCGGCTCGGCCGCGGCGGCGGCGATCCAGCGGACCCGCGGTCCGCGGGTCCGGTCCACTCGGTCGGGACGCGGCAATGCGCCGCGTCCGCTGACCACCCGCGCGGCCCGCACGCGGGCCGCGGCTTCCTCGACCGCGGGCTGCGCCCGCGGCCTTCCACCCGCGCGGCTGGCCAAGCCGCGCCGGCTGAGCCGGCCGGTCCGGTCGGCCGGGCCGCGCCCAGGCCGGACCGGACCCGGCCGAGCCGGTTCGGGCCGGGTCGGGCCGACCCGGTTCGGGCCGACCCGGTTCGGCCGACCCCAGGGGGGGGTTCGGGCCGGGTCGCCCCGGGCCCAGTACCCCCGTTTCGGGCCCTCTACGGTCTTTCGCCCATAACTTGGGCCTGGGACCTCCGATTGACGAACCGTCAGCGGCTACGCGATCCTTGGATCGAGACGGTCGTTTCGGTATTTTATACTCAAGGTTTCGGAAGACTTTGGGTTCGGCCGGGTTGGTTCGTACACGAAGCCAACCGGGCCCTCGGAGCGGAAACGCTCATAACTTGAGCTACGGACGTCCGAACGACGTACCGTCAGCTGTGGTGGTTTCCTCTAAGTGAGACGGAACTTTTGGCATACTCCGCCCGAGGATCGGATACAGGCGGAGTACGGTCGGGTTGGTTTTGCCCTAAAAACCAACCGGGCCCCTGGGACGAAAATGCCAATAACTCTCAGACCGGGCGTCCGATTGACGCGCCGTCTGTCGCGTTGAGATCCTGTTGTCGATACGGAACTTTTGGATACATCAACTTCGGACTAAGTGTCAGTTGATGTATCAGCCTCTCGGCTCGTGGAGCGGACCCTCCTAAACGAGCTCGCTAAGTGCGGGAACCCTAGTGCTGGTTGTGGCTTCGACGACAGAGCAGAGATCCTCCGTGGACTGCGACGACGGCAGAGCAGAGATCCTCCGTGGACTGCGACGACGGCAGAGCAGAGATCCTCCGTGGACTGCGACGACGACAGAGCAGAGATCCTCCGTGGACTGCGACGACGGCAGAGCAGAGATCCTTCGTGGACTGCGGCGACGACTGTGCAGAGATCCTCAGTGGACTGCGTCGACTACTGCACTCAGCGATCCTACGTGGAAGAGTGCTACCGAACCTGTGTGAGCTGAATCTTCTTTTTACCTTGAGCGGTGGAGCGCTTGGGTGTAGCGGCGGACCCGTGGTACTTGACAGTGGTGGTGCGCTTAGATGCAGCAGCAGACCCTTGGCGGTGGAGCGCTTGGTTGTAGCGGCGGACCCGCGATACTCTACGGAGTGTGTGCGCTTGGTTGTAGCGGCAGACCCGCGACGGTGGAGACGTGCGTGCGGAGTACGGAGACCGTGTAGATGACTGAGACCTGACGACTGCTTGACCGACTCGACTTGGAGTGAGTCGACTAGCCCAGTGGACGGAGCGCCCAGTAGTTGGCAGCAGACCCACGGCGGACGGAGCGCCTGGTAGTTGGCGGCAAACCCGCGGTACTCGACAGGAGGAGTACCTCAGTAGGCTATCTGGGTGAGCGCCCGGTATTTGGCAGCAGACCCTCAGCGGACGGAGCGCCCGGTAGTTGGCAGCAGACCCGCGGTACTCGACAGGAGGAGTACTTCAGCAGTCTTAGGTTAGTGAGCAGTACCTCGGAGTCGTGACAGGACCACTGTACACTTCAGAGATGGGGCTCTTCAACACTTACGGTTTCGATAATGAAAATCCTGGTTGAGCTGAATCTTATGTTACTCTCCTTTGTGGTTTGTGTTGAACTATCCTATGTGGATTTACTATTTACTCTCCTTTGTGGATTGTGTTGAACTATCCTTTGTGGATTTACTGTTTACTCTCCTTTGTGGTTTGTGTTGAACTATCCTATGTGGATTTACTATTTACTCTCCTTTGTGGATTGTGTTGAACTATCCTTTGTGGATTTACTGTTTACTCTCCTTGTGGATTTGAGTCTTGCTTTCCTTTGTGGATTGAGTTGTTCTTGAGCTCGTGAGCAGAGCTAGAATTGGGGACTTAGGTATATGTATGGGCATATACCTAAGTCGAGTCAGATGTTACTTCGTGATTGCATCTTTCTTTTGTGCTATATCCTTTGTGGATTTCGGGAGACCTTCGGGGGTCTCGGGGTCCTTACTGAGTAGTTGTACTCACCCCTGCACGGGCTATGCCCGCACCTTGTTGTGTTGGTTGCAGACGACGGACAGCGCTGAACACGGTTGGGGCGTGGAGCAGGACGGTACCTGGAGGTGGACCACTGGACGGAACGTACTCGGAGCGGACGTGGGACCCGAGGAGCCTGGAGGCTATCTGTACCCACCCTTCAGGTGGGATTGCCAGTGGACGACACGAGGCCGCCGTCTTTTCTTCAGTTGCTGTACTTTACTTTTCAGTTGTACTTTACAGGTGGGCTTGTATTTCCGGCCCCTTTACCTTTCTGCACTTTACTTTCCGCTTGCTGACTCTGTGTGGTTGTTACTTATAAAGGCAATGCCTTCCCTGTTTACTGGGATTTTACGCCTTGGTGCTAGTCGCCAGCCCCTGGCCTATGGAAGGCGGGCTTGGGGTAGTCACGGCACGGGCCCCGAGGACGGGTCGTGACAAATTGGTATCAGAGGTGGTCGGTTCTACCGCAGACTCTGATCGTCCTTTCTTTCTATGTGAAGCAATAGTGTTTAGTGTATTGAGTATGGTTATCAGTTCAGGGAGCCCAGTGTTGGTGCGGCGGCCGACGTATCCGTACACCAGGACCCTGACTCCTGATTTCCGACTTAATGCATGAAAACATTGATTGCGTGTGTGTTTCAAGTTTTCTTTGTGATTACTTATGTCAGCTCACCGGGTATACTGATCTGCTTTATGAAAGTCTCAAGTTTTCCTTGTGATTACTTGTGCCAGCTCGCCAGGTATACTGTTCTGACCGTGGTGCTCTTGTTCTCCTTTTCAGGATGGCCCCGCGACGACTGCCAGCTAGGGTTCCGAGTGTTGGGCGCGATGGCAGCCCACCGAGCGACGAGGCCTCGGTGCAGGGCCCTTTGCCAGCAGTGGCACCGGCGGTAGCCTTACCCGCCGAGCCACCGATGCTACCAGTACCAGACGCCGACGATGCACGTCGCCTCAGGGCACTGCACGAGTTTCAGGGCCAGCGACCGCCCAGGTTTCGCGGTGAGGCGGACCCCCAGGCCGCCGAGGACTGGCTAGAGGCGGTGGTACGGATCTTTAGGCTAGTGAGGACACCAGCGGATCTCATGGTGATTCTCGCGGCGAGCCTCCTGCAGGCGGCGGCAGGACGATGGTGGAGCTTGATGCTCCAGGTGCACAATGAGGCATCTCTTCTTTGGACGGACTTTGAGAGCCTCTTCCGCTCGGAGTTCGTCCCAGCCACCCTTCGTGCGGTGCGTATCCAGGAGCTTCTACAGCTGCGGCAGGGCAGCATGACGGTCGCTCAGTACGCGGCAAGGTTCACCGACCTTTCTCGGTACTCGACAGACATGGTACGGGACCCCTTCTTCCGGGCCCGGACCTTCGAGCAGGGTTTGAGACACGAGATCAGGGCATCGCTGATCTCCCTCAGCATACCGACTCAGACAGGAGTACTAGAGCGGGCCCTTCTGATCGAGAGCTTCCTTGCTGAGTCTACACCAGCACAGAGACCCACCGCAGGGCGGCACGTAGCGGAGTCTTCGGTGGCAGGTAGCCGACAGATGACTCAGGGTTCCAGGCAGACCAGACCTACCAGTGGCCGACTGCACGACTCAGGCTCAGTTGTGCGGGGAAGCCGGGGTGGAGTCAGAGCCAGGCGTGCCGAGAGTGGGCAGTGCTACTCCTGTGGCGGAATTGGTCACATGGCTCGTGACTGCCCGACCCGCCATGCGGGGGAGCAGCAAACGGTTGAGGAACCACCTAGGCAGAGGCAGAGGTTCGACCGTGGCGGTCTGCAGGGAGGAGACGGACGAGGTAGAGGAGCTGGCCGAGCAGCAGGTGGTGGACGACGCTTTGAGGCTCTACCACCACCACCACCAGGAGGTCCACCCCGACCGCAGGGGAGAGCTCAGCTTCAGGCAGTCGAGGCCTTCGATCATGGAGCCCTGGGAGCTGATGGACAGGAGCAGAACTAGTGGATACATCCTTTGTACTTCTGGTTCCTTGTTGCTTTTGTGTAGCGTCTTGTAATATGAGCTGCAATAATAAAAGATGCATACCTTTGTGATTTTTTTTTTTTTTCGTTCCTGTCCTCTTTCGTGATGTTACTAGGAGATTCCAGTTTTGGCTGTTGACTTGACCCTCACTTGTGAGACATCTACTGGAGGAGACCCAGTTACCACACACTGATGCCGACAGTGTGACTCAACCCTTGGAGGCGAGAGTAACAGTTGAATCTCTTAGTAGTAGCGTCGAGGCCTTACGACGTCATCCTTGGTATGGATTAGTATCAATCCATGTTAGGATTGACTGTTTTAGGCAAAGAATGTGGTTCATCCAGGGGATGAGACCAGATTTCTCTTTTCGGCAAAGAAGAAATCTTGCAGCTCTTGTGGGACCTGTGATGGTCCAGGCCACGACAGAGAAGGTCCAGATCATCCAGGAGAGGATGAGGACAGCTCAGAGCCGGCAGAAGTCATATGCTGACAGGAGGCGGAGGCCACTAGAGTTCGAGGATGGCGACCACGTCTTTTTGCGTGTCTCACCTCGACGTGGATTACGGAGATTTGGCCGAGGCGGCAAGTTGTCTCCACGCTTCATCGGGCCTTTCCAGGTCCTCAGCAGGATAGGAGAGGTGGCTTATCGCCTGGCTCTACCACCTCAGTTGCACCGGGTGCACGACGTCTTCCACGTGTCTCAGCTGAGGAGATACGTGCACGACCCGACGCACATCATCGACTTTGGGGAGCTGGACGTGGACGATGGGGCGACCTTTGCGGAGGTTCCAGTGGAGATCGAGGATCGACAGGAGCGGGTCCTACGTGGGCGGGCGATTCCTCTTGTGCGCGTCAGGTGGCAGCACGGGAACCTCCAGGAGAGCACTTGGGAGCGGGAGGCTCAGATTCGTGCTCAGTACCCCCATTTGTTCCCCTAGTTTTTGATGTATCTTTACGGGGACGTAAAGCCCTGAGGTGGGAGTAATGTAAAGACCCGCAAATTTCAAGGAAATTTTTTTCTTAATTTTCTTTGGAATTTTACAAGAACGCAGCTTCAGACGGCACCTGATTCCGAGGCCCGGTGTGCCCGGAATCAATTTCTGAAGTTTGGCTCGGGTACGTTCAGTGAACGGACGAGCGGGTTTTTCTATCTTTTGAACCGGTGCCCGGAATCGAATTCTGAGGGCACCGATGAAATCGCAGCGCCGGTATTTGCTTAGAAACGCCTCTTCCGGAGTTGCGTTTGCTCAGGCGTGGTTTTTAAATTTTACGGCTTTAAGTCAGAAATAAAATAAAGTTTGTGCGACAACTTTATTTTATTTCACTTAAGCTGCTTGGAAGCCACTTGAAGTCACTTAAAGACGGCTTGAACTGAGTTGAACTGGATAGGATGCTATCCAGAAATATCCTACCCCTTGGTAGGATATTTGTGCGGTAGGACCCGCACGAGCCCCGCCGTTTCTTTCGCTAAGTAACGCACCCGCGAAAACCCGTCAAAGTAACTGAAAAGTCAACCGACGCGTTTTCTTTAATTCTTAACAGACCATTTAATTGGGCGGTTTATTTCGTGAATTAAATGGACTGTTTCTTCGTGAATTAAATGGGTCGTTTCTTTCGAATTGATGGATCGTTTCTTAACCGGTTTCGTGTTGGCATGTTTATAAAATAAGACCAACATAAA
Source organism: Viscum album (assembly GCA_963277665.1). Lineage (NCBI taxonomy): Eukaryota > Viridiplantae > Streptophyta > Magnoliopsida > Santalales > Viscaceae > Viscum > Viscum album. The sequence goes on from OY728146.1 coordinate 48,151,248, forward strand.
AATCCTTGGAAAGGATTTGAGAGAATCTTCGTTCCTCCACCCTCTCCGCGAAGAACGCGAAGAACGCGAAGAACGCGAAGAACGCGAAGAACGCGAAGAACGCGAAGAACGCGAAGAACGCCGGCGACCGGAATTCGACGACGCACACCAAGATCTGCGACGTCGACGAGATCTACCCGCGACGTTCTTCGGCGACGTCTTTCTTCCGCGGCCGATCCTCGTTCGGCAACAAAGGTGAGAATCGGATCTTTTCTTCTCCCTTTTTAATTTCAATATCAACGGATTTAAACTAATTAAATCCGTTGATCTTGATCCGGAGATTGGCGACGCGACGAGCGATTCCGCGACGACGCGGCGATCTCCATCTTCCGCGACGAGCAATCCCGCGACGATCCCCCGTTCGGCAACGACAAGGTAAGGGATGTTGGAATTCTTTTTAAAATCCCGTGTTTATTCTTTTGAAATATAGAACCCGATCACGAAACAATTTTAATTTATTTAAAATTGTTGATTGGTTTCTTTCCTGTTTCTCCCGTTGATTATGACTAACGCGGAGGGTGCGGGTCTAACGAACAAGACCCGGCAACCCTCCGTCGATCTTCCTTTGTGTGCGGATTTGGCGAGCGACGGCAAAAGCGCGACGCAAGGGCCATATGTTGATTCCGCAGTGGAGGACGCATCCCGGGAGGAACAACGGCGCAGACGGGAGGCAAATCGGGCCACCGGAGCATCTCCGGCGGCCCGCGGAAGAAGGCGGCGGCGCGGGTCGCCGGCGCGGCGGCGCCGGCGACCGGGGGCGGCGGCGCCCGGCGCGCCGCCGGAGGAACCCGCCGCGGCTCGGCCGCGGCGGCGGCGATCCAGCGGACCCGCGGTCCGCGGGTCCGGTCCACTCGGTCGGGACGCGGCAATGCGCCGCGTCCGCTGACCACCCGCGCGGCCCGCACGCGGGCCGCGGCTTCCTCGACCGCGGGCTGCGCCCGCGGCCTTCCACCCGCGCGGCTGGCCAAGCCGCGCCGGCTGAGCCGGCCGGTCCGGTCGGCCGGGCCGCGCCCAGGCCGGACCGGACCCGGCCGAGCCGGTTCGGGCCGGGTCGGGCCGACCCGGTTCGGGCCGACCCGGTTCGGCCGACCCCAGGGGGGGGTTCGGGCCGGGTCGCCCCGGGCCCAGTACCCCCGTTTCGGGCCCTCTACGGTCTTTCGCCCATAACTTGGGCCTGGGACCTCCGATTGACGAACCGTCAGCGGCTACGCGATCCTTGGATCGAGACGGTCGTTTCGGTATTTTATACTCAAGGTTTCGGAAGACTTTGGGTTCGGCCGGGTTGGTTCGTACACGAAGCCAACCGGGCCCTCGGAGCGGAAACGCTCATAACTTGAGCTACGGACGTCCGAACGACGTACCGTCAGCTGTGGTGGTTTCCTCTAAGTGAGACGGAACTTTTGGCATACTCCGCCCGAGGATCGGATACAGGCGGAGTACGGTCGGGTTGGTTTTGCCCTAAAAACCAACCGGGCCCCTGGGACGAAAATGCCAATAACTCTCAGACCGGGCGTCCGATTGACGCGCCGTCTGTCGCGTTGAGATCCTGTTGTCGATACGGAACTTTTGGATACATCAACTTCGGACTAAGTGTCAGTTGATGTATCAGCCTCTCGGCTCGTGGAGCGGACCCTCCTAAACGAGCTCGCTAAGTGCGGGAACCCTAGTGCTGGTTGTGGCTTCGACGACAGAGCAGAGATCCTCCGTGGACTGCGACGACGGCAGAGCAGAGATCCTCCGTGGACTGCGACGACGGCAGAGCAGAGATCCTCCGTGGACTGCGACGACGACAGAGCAGAGATCCTCCGTGGACTGCGACGACGGCAGAGCAGAGATCCTTCGTGGACTGCGGCGACGACTGTGCAGAGATCCTCAGTGGACTGCGTCGACTACTGCACTCAGCGATCCTACGTGGAAGAGTGCTACCGAACCTGTGTGAGCTGAATCTTCTTTTTACCTTGAGCGGTGGAGCGCTTGGGTGTAGCGGCGGACCCGTGGTACTTGACAGTGGTGGTGCGCTTAGATGCAGCAGCAGACCCTTGGCGGTGGAGCGCTTGGTTGTAGCGGCGGACCCGCGATACTCTACGGAGTGTGTGCGCTTGGTTGTAGCGGCAGACCCGCGACGGTGGAGACGTGCGTGCGGAGTACGGAGACCGTGTAGATGACTGAGACCTGACGACTGCTTGACCGACTCGACTTGGAGTGAGTCGACTAGCCCAGTGGACGGAGCGCCCAGTAGTTGGCAGCAGACCCACGGCGGACGGAGCGCCTGGTAGTTGGCGGCAAACCCGCGGTACTCGACAGGAGGAGTACCTCAGTAGGCTATCTGGGTGAGCGCCCGGTATTTGGCAGCAGACCCTCAGCGGACGGAGCGCCCGGTAGTTGGCAGCAGACCCGCGGTACTCGACAGGAGGAGTACTTCAGCAGTCTTAGGTTAGTGAGCAGTACCTCGGAGTCGTGACAGGACCACTGTACACTTCAGAGATGGGGCTCTTCAACACTTACGGTTTCGATAATGAAAATCCTGGTTGAGCTGAATCTTATGTTACTCTCCTTTGTGGTTTGTGTTGAACTATCCTATGTGGATTTACTATTTACTCTCCTTTGTGGATTGTGTTGAACTATCCTTTGTGGATTTACTGTTTACTCTCCTTTGTGGTTTGTGTTGAACTATCCTATGTGGATTTACTATTTACTCTCCTTTGTGGATTGTGTTGAACTATCCTTTGTGGATTTACTGTTTACTCTCCTTGTGGATTTGAGTCTTGCTTTCCTTTGTGGATTGAGTTGTTCTTGAGCTCGTGAGCAGAGCTAGAATTGGGGACTTAGGTATATGTATGGGCATATACCTAAGTCGAGTCAGATGTTACTTCGTGATTGCATCTTTCTTTTGTGCTATATCCTTTGTGGATTTCGGGAGACCTTCGGGGGTCTCGGGGTCCTTACTGAGTAGTTGTACTCACCCCTGCACGGGCTATGCCCGCACCTTGTTGTGTTGGTTGCAGACGACGGACAGCGCTGAACACGGTTGGGGCGTGGAGCAGGACGGTACCTGGAGGTGGACCACTGGACGGAACGTACTCGGAGCGGACGTGGGACCCGAGGAGCCTGGAGGCTATCTGTACCCACCCTTCAGGTGGGATTGCCAGTGGACGACACGAGGCCGCCGTCTTTTCTTCAGTTGCTGTACTTTACTTTTCAGTTGTACTTTACAGGTGGGCTTGTATTTCCGGCCCCTTTACCTTTCTGCACTTTACTTTCCGCTTGCTGACTCTGTGTGGTTGTTACTTATAAAGGCAATGCCTTCCCTGTTTACTGGGATTTTACGCCTTGGTGCTAGTCGCCAGCCCCTGGCCTATGGAAGGCGGGCTTGGGGTAGTCACGGCACGGGCCCCGAGGACGGGTCGTGACACTTTTGATCAAATCAAAAGTAAGAACCCGAAGAAGAGGTAATGTTTTCACCACCCTCTTTCAAGTTCCTTTCTTCTTCAACTTCTTCTTTCTTTGTTATTTTCATTCTAAAATAATAAATCCAGTATCTTCTATATACTGTGATGTTATTATAAATATGGTATAACCATATTCAGTATTCTATCCATCCTTTGAATGACATGTCACCATACGTGCGTCCGTACGGCTTACCGTCTCCACGTCGTGGTGTAATTGTTATTCAAAACATTATTATTTGGATGGGTATGATAATGATGTTTAATTGAATTAAATAATAAATATAACATTATAATGATTCTTTATATATTATATACCATCCAATTATATATTATTTTAATATCAAAAGAATGATATTGTCACTCGTGCGTACGTACGGACTACCGTCTCCACGAACGTGATGAGATTCATTCCCCATCGTATCCATTCAAGTATAATTATTATTTGATGATTAAAAATAATTTTTAAGGACTTGATATCATTATAGATATTAATAAGATACAACCTATCCATAACAAACAAGTCTTATGTAACAAAACATATAAAAGAAAACAAGTTAACACCCGAAACGACGATAATACTAAGATATTATTAACAAAGAAATGTTAAAAGATCATATATGATATCATATTAATGTATATTATTCTTATATAATTTAATAACAATTATTTCACCATTATACAAGAGGTTAAACTTACCCTCGACTAAAGTAAAGTGCAAGAAAAGGGGTTTTCATCTCACTCCTTATTCCCATGAGATTCGTGCCATATTGCCACTATTACCTTTTGTGTGGTGTATGTACTGCCCATAATTGTATTATTTGTGTAATACACTTTAATTTATGTGTATTTACATATTAATTGTATGATACCTCTTTCATGGGGTGTATGTTTTGTAAGTTACCAAATTGGTAAGGGTTAATTTCATAATCTCTTTATTATCCGAGGTTGTTTTTACATAAGTATCTACTGGGACATATTTATTATCCATGTCCATGTTTCATAAAATAGTTTTAAAAGCGATTATTTTAAGGGACTTTTTACTAAAACATCATTTTAAATGTTTCAAAGATTTATTCTTCTAAACCATTCTCATTAATTTCCATGTTTTCAAAATGGTTTTAAGGATTTATTTAAATGGACATGAATGTTTTAAAATTTTAATTACTTTAAAAAGTTTCAAAGTTTTATGGGAAAATTTGTTTGAAAAATGTATTTAAATGTCTTCCTTTCTAAATTCTGTGACTTTAAAATGTTTTCATGAAAAAGTGATATTTCTCTCAAAGAATTTTACAAATCATTTTCATCTATGTCAAAATCTTTTAGTGGATTTAAAACTTGTTTGAAGTTGATTTATTATGATACAAATCTTCAGTATTGTATTGATGATTTTGTGATATGTTTTTTTGTGGATGTGTTATTTTTATACCATTTGTGTTTTATGGGTAAAGTATTGACATTTCGTATGCCAGTTTTAATACAAATGTTTATGTTATGTTTAAACCTTTTCATATGAGGAATGCATTGGACTTAGTAAGTGACGGGTGGAGCCTGCTATAGCTCCTCGATGCATCGGTAGGTCTCATGAGACAAACTAGTATCTTGGCACAAGGCCTTGACAAAATCTTATTTGTAGTCTTGGCACAAGGCCTTGACTATGTGGTTATGATAGTCTAGAAGTATGCATTCCATAATTATGAAAGTGGTTATTGATATTGCATGTGACTATTCGACTAGTTGAATATCCATGTGAATAAGTAAATGGAATTACTTCATTTTATTTCTACCATATTATGCTGAAGTTCAATTTTAAAAGGCTTTTTTTTAGTTATACATTGCCTTAAATGTTTATTCTTATTTATGAAAGTTTCTGTGGTATTGTTATCCTTACTGAGCATCTGAGCTCACCCATTTCTATGTTTTATTTTTTCCAGGATTCCAAGAAGTGTATTGTGATTGACATGTGGGGTTAAGCCAAGGGATAATGGCATTCATAAAGGATTATTTATTTTGTTTTGTATGTTAATAAGTGTAATGTAACATTCATGTATGTAATCTATTTTCCAAGACTGCTAAACCGATCGGTCCTTCGGGACTTGATTCCTTGTAATCATGTCGATGTATTAAAATAATGCACCGAATCTGGGTAACTGGGGTAGGGGCATTACACTTATCCACTATGCACCACTACACCTGTCTCCGCCTCTCTATCCACTAACTCATGCCAACCATCACCTCTCCCTGCAACCACATGAGCAGCCTCATCTTCTTCATCTCTTGCCAGCATTCATGTCCCCTACTCTCACATTTCACCACCCCATGGAGTCAAACTCCTCCTTTTTGTATGCAGTAGCAAGTCATGTTACGAACCCCACTCGAAACCCTACCAGTGGTGTTGCCTCTTGTTCATTGCTACCCCACAACGACCAGTAGGTGATTCCAAGTTGTTAGTTCACTGTTCGCGGTCTACGTTTACAGTCCCAGTGGTTCACTTAAATTTGGAGATCGATGAGCATCATGTTTCTTCACACAGCATGTGTGTAGACTGATACGAGTATCATTTCAAAAATGCAGGTATATTTTTCATGATTTATCATTTTATTACCATGTTTATTTTTTTAGTCATGATGTCGAGGTAATTTTATTTGTTTCAGGTTGTTAGACTAAATAATTTAATTTCTTGTACATGCCATGTTAATGTTTTTATTTTGTTTTTAATTTGTAAATTGAATTTATTTTCATTTGAATTTTTAATTTCTTTAATTATATTTTCACTAAAATGATTTCTGAAATTAAAAAAAGTCGTTTTAATTATTATTTTATTTGTAAATATAATAAGGTTAACCATTTTTATTGATTGTAGTGCTAACAGGTAGAGAATCTTTGTGAGAAATGGACTGTGTCATTTCTTCGATTGGTTCGGTACTCGAACACATCTCCTAATTTATTTATAACATTGGATAATATGACTTTAAATAAATCAGGTGATATAAAATGAGCATCTAAAAAATGATTATATTTTTTGAACATGCGATAATTAGGAATAATGAATATTTAATCATAGAAAAAAATATTTTCAATGGTTGTATAGTAGTTTGATTATGATGTCAGTATCCCAGACACATTTTTCTGATAAAAGTTCTTCATCCTTATTCAATTTAAATTTTATTCTATTTCATCTCTTTCATAAGTTTTTATTTTATAAAAATAATTAAAAAATATTGGAATTCCATTAGTTGATCGCTTTCCAGGATACTGTTGAAAGAGACAATTTTAGTGAACTAGATCTCATGATATCTATGGTTCGACCCTACTCACCACTTTTGTAATAGCCAGTGGGTTTTAAATATTTAAAAAATGGATGCTTTGTGATGCGCATACCCAATTTTTTGAGTCATTTTCAGAGAGAATTCACATATATAGTATTAAAAAATCTCAATTAAAACTTGATTTAGACATCATTTACCTAGATGGTGAACACTCATAATTTTCCTCCATCAAAAAATGATCCACCTCTTGATCAAGATCTAGAGAACCAAAGAAAAGGGAAATCTAAAATTGGTATATATATTGAAAATAAAATGCAACCATGGTAGGAAAGCGTTGATACCTACATTCCAACACTTCCCATTGGAAAAATCCACCACCTTTTTTAAAACCATCCCAATAATCAAAGACCAAGGACTACTATGAGGTAGGAATTGAGACCAAACATAATCGGAGTTAGATCAGGCATAACAATACCCAAAATTAAAGTGATACATTTTGAACTAAATCCATTTATGATCAACCAGATCCAACAACATGTTTAGTTTCATGGACTGAGTAGTGAAGACCCTTATATGCATGTGAACATATTTCTTGAAGTCTGTGACACATTTAAGTATAATGGGGTGATCGAAGATGCATTGATACTGAGACTATTTTTGTTCTCATTATAAGGGAAAGCTATGATCTGGTTGGAAATTCTTGAACCAGATACAGTTTTCACCTAGGAAGTACTGAGAAGAAATTTTTATGATTGATATTAAACAAAAACATAATCTTTTAAAAATAAGAGAGAACTTGAATTCTTTTTCCAAAATCAATATGAATCACTAGGAGAATATTGGGAAATATTCAAGTTCATGTTAAGGCATTCTCCTCATCACAGAATGAAGTTGTAAAACTAGTTTTATGCTTTCTATTATGGACTACAACTTGAGATTAAGTTAGGAATCAATACAGCTACTTGAAATTCATTCATGGAGATAAATTCTGAAGATCTGTACACATTAATTCAAAATATAGAATAACACAGTTTCTAGTGGCCAAATGAATTTTCTATAAGAAAAGTAGGAGTGTATCAAGTTGATTCTCACACATTCATGGCTGAAAAATTTTAATCTCTCGATAAGAGGATTGAAAACATGTCACTGAGTCCACCTAAGCTAGTCCATGTAGTACAATCTAAATATTACCCGCACTATGGTGGTCCTCATGATTATCCCATGTGTTTATATAACAAATCTAATAAAAATATGTCTAAAGCTAACGTTTTTTTCTACAATAAAGTAAATTATGGAAACAATTACAATACAAACTAGAAAAACAATAAACAAAATTTTGTTTGAAAGGAACTAGTGGCTACTCGGCCAATGAACTAGAACATGGGTTCACCTGGGTTCCCAGATCAATATTATTTTAGACCCTCCATGAAATAACAAGATCAAGGATCTCAATAGAAATATTGATCACCATTTCATCAGCAACAACAATATAAGGATCAAAATCAAATAACATACTTTTCCACTATTGTATTGAAAATTCAATAAAATTGGGGAGAAACTATAGCAAAATTAATGATGTCCAATCAATCAAGGTTTGAGTCACAAGTGATGTAAATACAAAATGTACAATAATCTATATGAAAAATTGAAAATCAAGTCGATTAGTTATCCAAACAAATTCAGGATCGGCAATAGGGAACTATATCAGGTAACACATGAGTCAAACCAAGAGAAGAGGAAAAAGTTGCCACATTATGTAGTGGAAAAAAATTTCTAGAGTTCCAAATACCTAATGTTCAACTGAAAGAAGAGACGTGTACACCTTCCACTGAGAATGGTGATTCAATAGACAAAGCGATTCAAATTGAAGATAAAGAGGAGGAAGATCAAAACAAACTTGTGAAAATTGAAAAGGAAATAAAAGAAAAGGAAAATGAGACACTCAATGAAAGCACGAAAAATCACACACCACCTCCTCTATTTTCACAAAGATTGAAGAAAAGGAATTTATATTCTCAATTTTTGAAATACATGGAAATGTTCAAGAAGTTGTACAAAAATATTCCTTTTGTGGAATCCATCACACAAATTCCCCACTATGCTAAATTTCTCAAAGAGATTCTATCAAAAATAAGAAAACTTGATGATGTGGGGACTGTCGTAATGCATGATGAATGTTCAGTGGTCATACCCAAATACATACCTCCTAAACTAAGAGAGCCTAGAAGTTTCACTATACCTTTTAATTTTGGAGGATGTCCATTTGGGAGATATTTGTGCGGCCTTAGAGATAGTGTAAACCTCTTTCCATCTAGAGTTATTAAATAACTATGAATCGTAGAATCAAAACCAACTATGGTCACATTGTAAATAGAGAACCAATCAGTGAATCATCCCTGAGTAATTCTAGAGGATGTACTCATCAGGGTTGATAAATTTTATTTCCATATCGATTTCATAGTCTCTGATATGGAAGAAGATAAGGAAGTCCCACTCATTCTTGGGAAACCTTTCTTAGAAACATACAGAGCACTGGTTGATATGCAAGAGGAAAAATTAATTTTTAGAGTTGGAGATGAAAACATAACATTTAATGTCTTGAAATCTATGGAAAAACCCTCTGTATATGACAGTCATTTCTTGGACACAATTGAAGAATCGGATGAGTTATCAAAGGACGTACTGAATCTCAAGGATTTACACAAGGAAAATGAGTTACCTGAATCAATGTAAGATGTAGAATTTGTCAGAAAAATAGTTGAGAATTTGGATAGATAGGAGTTAACCTCATTGACTCTATCACTTGAAAATCCTACAACATTTTATATTAATCCTCTTCCACCAAATCAAAGATATAGTTACTTGGGAGATTTAAACACCTTTCTAGTAATCATAAATGTTGATCTTTTGAGTGAAAAAGAAATTAAATCACTCAATGTCCTCTCGAAAAGGAATCCAATGATAGGTTGGATGATAACTGATTTAAAAGGTATAAGTCCTTCCATCTACACTCATGAAATAGATATGGACAATAATTCAAGACCTTGTAGACAACCACAAATAAACTTAATAACTCTAATAAAAGAAGTAATCAAGAAATAAGTCACTAAACTTCTCAATGTTGGTTTAATATTTCCTATATCTGATAGTTAGTGGGTCAGCCCATTGCAATTGGTACCTAAAAATGGTGGGTCCATAGTGGTTGAGAATGATAAAGGAGAATTAATAACCATAAGAACAGTGACTGGATGGATATTTTTAATCAATTATCAAAAATTGAATGATTCCACTAGAAAGGATCACTTCTATTTACACTTTATTGATAAAATACTTGAACGAATGGAAGTAATAGATTACTATTGTTTTCTAAATAAATACTTAGGTTATAATAAAATTGTGTTTACACTAGAAGATCAAGAGAAAAGCACATTCACTTGTCCATATGGTACATTCTCTTATCGATGAATGTATTTTGCAATGTTAAATGCACCATCCACATTTCAATGATGCATAATGAAAATATTATATGACATGATTGAATATTTTTTGGAAATATTCATGGATGAATTATATGTTTATGGGAATTATTTTGATGAATTTTTGTAGCACTTGGATAAGGTTTTGGTGAGATATGAAGAAAATAATTTGGTCCTCAATTGGGAAAAATCACACTTCATGGTATAAATTGGGATAGTTTTAGATCATCAAATTTTAAATAAAGGAATTGAAGTTAACGATACCAAGATCAGTACAATCTCTGAGCTACCCATGCCTACTTAGGTTTATTAAATTCAAGGTTTTCTTAGGAATTTTGGATTCTACTAACATTTTATTAAGGATTTATCTTTTATTACTCACCCCCTTACCACCCTATTAGGAAAATATGTCACATTACACTTTGGTTCGAACTTTCAGGATGAATTTCAATTGTTAAGGAAACACTTAGTCAAGGCCCCAATAATTATTTCACCATACTGGGATTAACCATTTGAGTTAATGTGTGATTCTAGTGATGGTGAAGTTGATGATTCATTGGGAAAAAGTAAATAAAGTATCTTTAGACCAATATATTATTATAGATTCACATTGAATGAGGCTCAACACAATTACACAACAACTAAAAGAGAGTTTCTAGAAATTTTCTTTGCATTCACTAAATTCAGATCTTACCTATTGTTCTCTAAAATCACAATGTATACAGAACACTATGCCCTGTGGTATCTAATGACCAAGAAAGATTATAATCCTAGACTCATTCAATGGATATTGTTAATTTAGGAATTTTACATTGAATTAAAGAAAAAAAGGAAACTAAGAATGTCATTTATGATTATTTATCGTGCCTAGACCATGAAACAAGTGTAATAAATATAGAATTAATCAATGAAGCTTTTACTAATAAACAACTCTATGCCACTGAGACAATCACACCTTGGAATTCCAATTTCATAAATTACTTATCTTTAGGTGTGGTATATCAAAATTTATCAAAGGAGAATAGAAAATATTTTTTTGAATGAATCACACCATTACTACTAGGATGATCCATTACTTTTCAAGGACTATGAAAAATTGAATCATTAGAAATTGTATCCCAAAAGATGAAGTTGATAGTGTTTGGAATTTGTGTCTTTATGAAGAATCTGGATGACACCATGGAATTCATCATACAATTAGTAAATTGTTACAATGTGGTTTGTACTATCCTACCATGCATCGTATATTAATGAGTTCATTATGAATTGGGATAAATGCCAAAGATCTGGAGGAAAAAGTTTGAAGCATAAGATCCCAAACATTCAATCATGGGTGCTGAAATTTTTTAGATATGTGGAATCAACTTTATGGGTCATTTTACCAAATCTTTTGGAAAATAATACATCTTTGTCTATGTTTAATATGTGTCAAAGTGGGTGTAGGATGAAGCATTTTCAGAAAATAATGCTCGAGTTGCCATTAAAATGATAAAGCAACACATTTTTACCTAGTTTAGGATTCCAAGGCTCATAATCAGTGACTGTAGCACCCAATTCAATAATGATCTATTTTAGAATATAATGAATCTCCATGGAAGTTTTCACTAGATGATCACCCTATACCATCAAAAAACTAATGGCCAAGATGAGGTTTCAAACAGAGAGATTAAGATTATTTTGGAAAAAACTATCATTACATATTGAAAGGATGGGGCCACCAAACTTTATGAAGTGATTTGGTATTACATAACTACATATAAGACACCTATTTTAATGTACCCATATCACTTGGTCTTTTCAAAAACCTTCCACCTCTTTATAGAACTAGAACACAATGCCTACTGGTGCAAGATACTATCCTTTTTTAGGTATGTCTCTCTCTAAGTTTTTCATTAACTTTTATTTTTGGTAAGTATTTCATCATATTTAAACCATACATGTGAAAAATAGATAGGATCCATATGGAGATATTTTTAGGGTAAAATCACCTAAATTCTATAGAAGTATGTTTATCTGAATTAATGGAATATGGGTATAAATGGGTTAAGTGTTTCATGGGTTCTTGGTAAGTTGAGAAGATTTAAATGGGGTTCAGACTGTTTAAAGGTAAAATGGGATGAAAAAACATCTTCAAAACATTTACACAGCATGTAAAGTTATTATATGTCATATAATTTTCAGGTGTTTTAATAAAATAAATCTGAGGGAACGGGTTTTTCAGTATATCCCGTTAAAAATAATTACACGATGTATAACTACATTACACATCGTGTAATTCCCCAACCTATTGTTTTAAAGTATTTGTTATGGTTGAATTTTCATTTCAACTCACTATAGCCTTCTCCTCTCAAACTTAGGGAATCTTCCAGGTGAATTTGGAGTACATACCTCCCTTCTAAATGTCCTAATAATGCCTTTAATCCCTGGTAAGTCTTTTCGGTTAGGTTTTTTCCTTATATCCCTTCTTCCCCCAACTTTTGAAGTGAAATACTTTGAACATGTGAATTTTTTGTTTTGATCTTGATAAATTTTTATCATGATCAATTTTGATCTAGGTTTATCTTGTAGATCATTTGCACCTTCTTCCTCATGGGTTTTTTTCATTAGAATCATTGTTGGATCGTCAGATAAAAGCAGGGGGTCTAAATATTAACCCTATGGTTTGATAATTGATAAGTTTATGAAATATTGTGATTACTAAAACATAAAATGTTCCCAAATCAATTAAATAACTATTATTATTATTCCTTTAAGTCCTCTAGTTTCAATTGGCTTCTGACTTGGCTTATGGCTATCCGTTGGGTGATAAAACCATGAATATAATTGAATTGGCTAATAGATTAAAATGTGTTTAGAATGACATGATACCTTAGGTTATTATTTGACATAGAATCCCTAAGCTGTGGCTTATTTATTATTGTTATTACTTTTAATCAATTTTGATTTAATTGAATGTGGTATATGAAAGAAAAATGGAAATTCACATAATTAACCATTGATATTTATAATGTGATATTGTGATATCCATGTTGTATGATAGGACTTGTGTTTTATGATGAAATGATTATATATTGGGATTGGACATATAACTTACACACTTATATGTTGCAATGCTAATATTGAGAGGGCTTGGCCCAGTCCCATGTTGTAATTCTTATAGAGAGTGGGCTTTGCCTAGTCCCATGTTGTAATGCTTATAGGGCTTTGACCCGAATGTTGTAATGCTTATAAGGATTTGACCTAGATTGTTGTGACTATACCATGGTTATATGGTGGTGGTTTTTAGGGTCATAAGACATGCTCTATGATATTTCGGCATGGTTCTAAAGTAGGTTAATTTACCATGGTTATATGGTTTTGGTTGGCATAGTTGTAAGACATGCTCTGAGATATTTCGGCATGGATCCAAATAAAGTTGTTGTTATATTTTATTAATTATCAAATTAATTAATACACTTGTTTATAACTTTATTACATACACTTATTATCAAACTATTTAGTTTAGACATGGTGGTGTTGAACTACTAAGTTATACTCACACACTATTTGGGCAGTCGTTTGGTACCCGAGTAGATTACATGGATGCAGGTTTGGACAATGTCAAATGACCTTATTGTTGATTGTTTGGTTGTTGGATAGGCTGGATTTTGGAGGTGGGACCGACGTGGGGTTCAGAATTAGGGAATCTTGAGTATTTATTTGGTTCTTCTGTTATATTACTTGTATTATTTCTATCATGAAATTTAGTTACATTCTAGCACATAATCACATTATTCATTTATTATTTATTGGTTTATTTAGTTGGCTCTTATTATTGGTTTCATCTATATCTAAACTTTGATTTCTTTTGTATATATAGTTTACTTATACTGTTATGAAACTTCATACTAGGGGGTATAGTCTCCCCACTACACATTTTACACCCCCGCTTCTAGTCGACAGCCTCTAGTGTATGGGGAGGCATGCTTGAGGTCTCATAACCAACCCTTTTTGGCCATGTGAGAGAGTTCTGGATCAGGGGACGTTACAAAGTTGTATCAAAGGAGAAGGTTTTATTTTCTTTTTAATTACTATTTGGTAAAGGTAGAGACGGTATTAGTATGTGTTGGGACGTGGTAATGATATTGTTCATGGGAGTAGCTAACCCATGTATGGGGGAAAATATGAGTGTTTGGGGATGGGATTTCTATTGTGTTGTGTGCTTGTTACAATTGATGTTATTTCACCTTGGGTGATTCACATGTTGTGTGAGGTTATTATTTTATGATGTTACTATTTCTTGAAATTTTTACTCATGGCTCAGTATGGTGTGAGATGAGAACACATGAATTGTTCATGCTAGAGGTATATCTATTCTTTCATGTGATATATACTTTCTTATTGAACTGTAATATGAGATATCTATTTCATTGTATAAATGAAATGAGTTGACATGTCATGCTAAAGAACTTGTAATCCATGTTTAGAGAGATTCAGAATCACTGTTTATATTTTTATTCATCTTTTGAGGTTAACCTTGTTGTTATTCAGTTCTCTAAAGTGTGCATTTATCTTTTAGAGAAAAATGTCTCCTCATCATCTTCAACTTGAGCATCAAGAGAGTGGAAATCAAAATTCCCATAACATAGCTGAACTAGATATTCTTGTAGTTCCTGCGAATAATATGGATTTTTAGCTTCAAGACAACTTCCTGAGGGTCATGCGATCCATGGAAGGGGATACTGCTTGTAGCATTCCTTCAATGTTTGAGATGACAATAGAGTTTCAGCTACATCACCAATAATTTTTTACTGGAGAAGGAGGACCCCAAGTAGTCGAGTTTTGGATCAAGTCAGTCCAAATGATCTTTAAGCATCTCAAGACACTTACATATATGATGGTGAATCTTATTACATATATTCTTTGTGGACCTGCCAAGCATTATTGGGATATTCTAGAGGAATATGGGTTGCAGGATGAGCTATCTTGGAAGGACTTCAAGATGAATTTCCTGATCTATTTTTATCCCGATACAATGAGGGATGAAAAATATCATGATTTCATGAATCTGATGTAGGCGGACATGTTAGTGATAGACTATGTTGGATGTTTCACCAACCTACAGAACTTTTTTCCATCTTTGGAAGATGGTGAGATCTCTAGGGAGAGGCATTTTTAGAACAGTCTTCCCTATGATATCAGGTCGTGGGTAAACATTTTTTTTCTTGAGCATCTTTAAGGACGTGATGAACCATGCACTCATAATGGAAGGGAATATGAGAGAGTCCCTGAGTAGCGGGCATGCTATTTTAAAATGGTGATCTTTAAGATTTTCCTCAAGTGGAAAGAAGATATTATATGATATTTTTCACCAAGGTAGTAGTGGGTAGAGAGATCAAGGAAGTGGACAACCATCTTAGGACCATGTTCTATTTGAGTGTTATCAGTGTCTCAAGCTTGGACACAAGCATTTGAAATGTAATTACCCCATAGTTGAGTGTCTCATAGTTGGAATACTGGGTCATCTTCAGAGGTTCTATGAAAAATTTCCACAGCAGACCAGTGGTAGGTGATCAAAACATGCACCTGAGTGAGGAAGGGGCTCAGAAAACCCTCATCAAGTTGGTAGTTGGAGTTCCACTAGATATTTAAGCTGATTTAGTGCATGTGGTACCCCAATGAATGATCAAAAATACTATTAAATGCAAATAGCTCAAGATAGTCAGACTGGATCCCAAGTCAGAAGTACAAGTTAGTTGTATGTTATGCAGATTACTTCGACTATTGTGGATGCAGGATCATCTACTGTCAAATATATGATTCTTATATCATCTACCTTAGCTTGTTTTTTGTTTGATACATGAGAATAAAATTATTTTATATCTAATATTTTTATAAATGGTTTGGGATTGGATATGGGAATATTTTATGGTGCTTTTACCATCAACATATCGTTGGAAGTGCGGTTAGAGAATATCAAATGTTTCAAAGTGTGTTCTCTAGAGACTGGTGATTACCGTTTATTTTGGGAACCATTCTTATTGGAAAATACAGGATTTGACTTTATTCTTGGTATGGATTGGTTATTTCTATACCAAGCTCATGTCTACTATTATAGGAGGAGAGTTACCATTCTATCTCCAGAAAGAGGCAATTATTTTCACCAAGGTGAGTGCGATCTTCTGGATGGTTATGAAAAACCAATTCGATGCATATTTTATTTTCTCATGTCTTATATAGATGGTATTACTCTAGATAATGGTGGAATGCAGTAGGATTATTTTCTTCTAGTGTTAGACTATTTATAGGATGTTTTCCCTAATTATTTCTACAGCTTACTGCCCAATAAAGATATTGAGTTCATGATTGAGTTGGTGTTGGGAGTCGATCTAGTTTCTATATCACCTTATAAAATAGAACATGAAGATATTTAGGATTATAAAGTTTATTTGAAAGATCTAGAATCTAAAGGATTCATACGTCCTAGTACATCTCCTTGGGTTTCTCCAGTTCTCTTCACCAAGAAGGCTAATGGATCTTTGCACTTATGCGTAGATTATCATAGGTTGAACCAAATGGTAGTCAAGAACTGGTATCCTCTTCCATGCTTTGATGATCTTATTGATCATTTGAGAGGTTTTGAGATATTATCCAAGATTTATTTGAGATCAGGTTATCATCAGTTGAGATTGAGATCATCATACATACCTCGAACTGTTTTTAAGAGTAGTTATGTCTTGTATGAATTCATAGTGATGTCGTTCGGGTTGACTAACTCATAGATGTTATTCATGGACTTAATGAATAGTATATTTCATCCCTTTATGGACTAGTTTGTGGTAGGGTTTTTTATGATATATTAGTGTCATAACAGTCAGCAGACGGTCATGTTAAACATCTTGGCATCATCTTGAGTACATTAAGAGAATATAGGATTTATGGAAAGCTAACCAAATGTAGTTTATGAATTAATAAAGTTCAATTCTTAGTCCATGACATATCAAAGGAAAGAGTGTCATTGGACCCAAATAAATTCATAGCCATGGTATCTTGGGAATATCCTAATAATTCCTTTGATATTCAGATATTTTTGGGTTTATCAGGTTATTATCGGCGCTTTATTCAGGATTTCTCCCATTTGGAATCAGAAATGTCTGGTATAACCAAAAAAGGGGTGAGGTTTGTTTGGTCTTATGCTTTCCAGGGATATTTTCAAGATATGAAAGGTAGGATGACCTCAGCACCTATCGTCGCTTTTCTTGTGTCGGGTAAAGTATATATCGTGTACTGTGATACATCTGGAGTTGGACTCGGAGTAATTATAATGCAGGAGGATTGGGTGGTTTCTTATGGATAAGGGTGGATAAGACTACATGAGAGGAACTAACCTACTCATGACCTAGAGTTATCAGCAGTGGTACATTCCCTTAGATGTTGGAGACACTATCTCATGGGTGAGAGGTTTTTGGTATACACAGACCACAAGAGCCTCAGGTACATATTTTATCAGCGAGACCTGAACCTTCAGTAGAGGAGATGGGTCAAGTATCTGAACTATTTCAACTTTGAATTGTCATATACATCAGGAAAGGACAAAATTGTTTCTAATACCTTGATACAAAATACACAAACATAGTAAGTACGAGAGTCTTATGATGAGTGGAGGATAATGTCCCTCTTTGAAAACATACATCTCGATGTTCAGGAGTCTCATGGATGGGTAGCTTTGACTTTGAAATCTGTTATAATTGTTATTTTATACCAGATTAAGACTAAAAAGTTGTCTAATCCAGAGGTCTCAGTTCTGAGAGAAAAATTATATAGCGGGGAGACACCATCAGGATGGTCTCTCAGTAGTGGAAATTCTCTTATTTTTCATTACCAAGTATGGGTTCCTACAGTTTTATATGGGGATCTGATGAGGGAGTTTCATGATTCTATATGGGTTGTACATCCTGGTTTAATAGATATGTATCATGATCTTTGTAGATATTATTGGTCATTAGGAATGAAAAAGCAGGTGAAAAGATTTGTTTGTCAGTAGGTGAAAGTCGAGCATTAGAGGTTATCTGGGCCTTTTCATCCTTTTTCCATTCCTGAGTGGAAATGGTATGATATCATGTTGGATTTTGTGATAATATTTCCCAGTACAAACCATAATAATGATAGTTTATAGTTTATTTTGGATCAATTGGTTAAGGTAGACCAATTCTTACCCATCATGTAAACCTTCACAATTGATGGTATGGGTAGTCTTTTTGTGCATGATATGGTTCGATTACACAGTGTTCTGAGGAGTATCATTTAAGATAGAGATCCTTATTTCACATCGCATTTCTGGAAGGGTATTTAAATGACTTTACAATCACATGTTCTTTTGAGAACAGCCTATCATCTACAAACTTATGGTCAATATAAGTGGATTATTCAAGTTCTATAGGATATGTTAGGAGTCTATGTTTTGGATTTTTATGGTTCAAGGGAGAAACATAAGGCACTCATAGATTTTGCATATAATAATAGCTTCCAGGCATCAATCCAAATAGAACCTTTTGAGGCTTTTTATGGTAAGTCGTGTTGTTCACCTATTTTTTGGATAGAGGTAGGTGAGTCAGTACTTGTTGGGCCTAGTCTCATATAGGATACATATGAGCAGCTTCAATTGATTAGGCAGTAGTTGGAGACTATATAGAGTAGGTAGAAATCATATGCTGACCATTTAAGATGACCTATATAATTCTATGTTAGTCATCATGTTTTCCTTTGGGTGTCACCTAGGTTAGGGCAATGTCATATCAATTAATAGGGAAAGCTATCACCTAGGTTTTTTGGGTCGTTTGAGATGGTGGCAAGGTTCATTCCAATGGTGTACTATTGAACCCTTCTATAGTGATATAGTTCAATGAATGATGTATTCCACATGTCATAACTATGAAGATATCATACAGAACCTTACCATGTGATAGAGGTAGCAGACATCAAGATTTTTGTTGATACATTCTTTGAGAAGCATCTGATACGGGTTTTGGGTCATAATGATAAATATCTTCAGGGTAGGACTATATCATTGGTTAGACTGTAGTGGCAGTATGATAGATTTTAGGAGAAGACCTGGGAGAGGGATTCTAATATGAAAATATAGAGTCTAGACTTGTTTGTAGAGATATCATAGTGATTCTTGGAGAAGCTCAAGGATGAGTTGTTACATGGTGGGGAGGTTATAAGATTCTATCTTTTTATAGGTATGTCTCTCACTGGGTTTTTCGTTAACTTCTCTTTTGGGTAATTTTTTCCTCATCTTTAAACCAAACTTAGGAAAAAATAGAGAGGATCCACATGGAGATATTTTTTGGGTAAAATGACCTAAATTCTAGAGAAGTATGTTTATTTGAATTAATGGAGTCTGGGTATAAATGGGTTAAGTGTTTCATGGGTTCTTGAAAGTTTAGAATCTTTAAAGGGGGTATGGGTTTTTTAAAGAGTAAATGGGATGGAAACCCACATGTAGAATATTTACACATCATGTAAAGGTATTACACATTGTGTAATGTTTGGGTGTTTTAATAAAATAAATCCAAGGAGATGGGTTTTTTGGCGTATCCCATTAAAAATA
Source organism: Viscum album (assembly GCA_963277665.1). Taxonomy (NCBI): domain Eukaryota; kingdom Viridiplantae; phylum Streptophyta; class Magnoliopsida; order Santalales; family Viscaceae; genus Viscum; species Viscum album. The sequence goes on from OY728146.1 coordinate 48,171,070, forward strand.
AGTACACAACATGTAACTACATTACACACCATTTAATTCCCCAACCTGATATTTTAAAGTATGTTGTGTGGTTCATTTTTCATTTCAACTCACTGTAGCCTTATCCTATCGAACATAGGTCATATTTCAGGTGAATTTGGAGTACCAACCTCCTTTCTAAACATCCTGATAATGCCTTCAATCCCTAGTATGTCTTTTTGGTTAAGTTTTCCCATTCTCTACCTTCTTATTCCAACTGTTGTGGTGAAATCTTTTGACTGTGTATGTTGTTGGTTTTGATCTTGATCAGTTTTGATCTAGGTATCTCTTAGAAATCATCCAAACCTTCTTACTCATGGATTTTTTCCATTGGAAGCATTTTTTGATCATCAGATAAAGGTGGGGGATCTAAATATTAACCATGTGGTTTGATAATTGCTATGTTTATCCAATATTTTGATTATGAAAACATATCATGCACCTAAATTAATTAAATAATGAATGGGATTGTTCCTTGAATTCCTTTGGTTTCAATTGGATTCTGACCTAGCTTATGGCTACCCATTGGGTGAGCGAACCATGAATATAATCAAATTGGCTAATGGCTTAAAATGTGTTTAGCATGACATGAGACCTTAGGTGATTATTTAATATAGAATATCTAAGTTGTGTCTTATTTATTATTGTTATGACTATTAATAAATTGTGATTTAATTGGATGTGTTATGTGAAATAAAAATGGTAATTCACATAATTAACCATTGAGATTTATGATGTGATATTGTGATATTCGTTTTGTATGATAGGACTTGTGTTCTATGATGAAATACTTATATATCAGGCTTGGTCTTGAAAATTGCACACTTATATGTTTTAATATTGATATTGAGCGGGCTCGGCCTAGTCCCATACTGTGATGCTTATAGAGAGGGATTTTCCTAGTCCTATGTTGTAATTCTTATAGGGATTTGACCTAAATGTTGTAACGCTTATAGGGATTTGACTTGGATTATTGTGAATATACCATAGTTATATGGTGGTGGTTGGCATGGTTGTAAGACATGATCCAAGATATTCTGGTATGGTGTTGAAGAAAGTTAATTTTCCATGGTTATATGGTTATGGTTAGTATAGTTGTTAGACATGCTTAGAGATATTCTAACACAGAGCTGAAGTAGGTTGTTGTTGTATTTTATTAATTGTTGAATTAATTAATACAATTTTTTATTGCTTTATTGCATATAAATCTTATCAGATTGGTTCATTCCAAAATGGTGGTGTTAACCTACTGAGTTATACTCACACCCTATTTGGGTCATCGCTTGGGGCTTGAGCAGATTGTGTAGATGTGGGTTCGGACAAGGGAATAGGGCCTTGTTTTTTATTGTTTTCTTACTATATGGGATAGAGATTAAAGGTGGTACCGACATGGGGTTTGGGACTAAGGAATCTTGAGTCTTAATTTGGGTCTGCTAGTATTTTACTTTTATTGTTTCTAGTATGGCATTTAGTTTCATTCCAATACATCCTCACATTATTCCTTTATTATTTATTGATTTATTCAGTTGGATCCTACTACTATCTTTTGCTATTTCTATACTTTTATTTATTTTGTTTATATTGTTCATTTTTACTGCCATGGCACTTCATACCAGGGTGTATAGTCTCCCCACTTTACATTTCACACCCCTACTGCTAGTCGGTAGCCTCTGGAATACAGTGAGGTTCACTTGAGGTCTCATAACCAACCCTTTTGGCCAAATGAGAGAGTGATAGATTAGGGGACGTTATAAATGGGTTGTGAGGAAGCTTAATTTTGATTTCAAAATTTCACAAGAAAATAGTTTTTTTATGAATTAATTAGATTATATGAGGAGAGAATCATATGTCAATGCTTTAATCTATAAAGAGAAAACTCAATCCTTGCATGATAAATGGATCCAACAAAGAAATTTTTCACCAGATGACAAAGTTCTACTCTTCAACTCAAGAATTCAGTTCATGGTAGGAAAGATCATATCAAAGTAGTTGGGTCCTTATACCATCACAAGTGTTTATCCCCATCGTTTCATCAAAATATTTGATGGAGATATGCCTCCATTTAAGGTTAATGGTCAATGTCTCAAACTTTTTCACACTTTCGATACAATAGGCATAATTTAAGAAGTTCATTTAAAATGAGAGAATTCTCATCTGGATAAAGATGTTAAAATTAGTTCTCATTGAGAGGAAACCTAACCACTTCGATATTCCTTGGATTATATTTATTTACTATATCTATCTATCTCTCTTTGTGGGTGCAGTTGAAACAAAAAATCCTCACTCCAATGAATCTGGCATGATAGTTGGTTCACCCTGTGAATTACCCCGCTTAAATGACTCGAAGATGACGGTTGAATACTCTATTCAAATTCGAAGAAATATACCTCACGAGATGTTACAAATAGAGGAGATTCAGAGAAATATACTACATGAGAAGAAAGGGAAACTACCCCATGAGTGGTTCCCTATGGAAAATCAAAAGAGACCAAATCTGAAGAAAAGAACACTAGATTTGGGAGACACTACCTCTAACATAGAGAAGAGGCCAAGGAATTATGATTTAGTGGACCTAATTGATTGACCATTGTCTATCCATCTAGATGAAGACGTAAAAATTAGGGCTTCCAGGGAGACAACCCATGCTTTTTTATTTTCCATAATTTTTTTATTAGTTCTCATTTTTTTAGGAAATAAACTTGGCATGCGTGGAACATTTTTTCCAGCTACTCCCAACATTTCGTGCACTTTTATTATTATATGTATTTTATTTCATCTATATAATATTTGGTGTTATCTTTATGATATGATGTGGGTATGTGCTAAATATGTGTAGATTTTAAAGGTATGTCATTTTTTGATCTTTATTGGATACAGGAAATCTTCCCGTGTCTATCTGCACTTACTTAGGGAAATGTTTTATTTTTTTCATCTTTAATGATTCCAAAAACACCATGTAAAAATAACTAAATAAAAAAATATAAAATTTAATAAAAACTAACATTGTTTTCATTAATAAACCCACATGAAATCTATTGTATTTTTATCATAACCCAGTCGAATCCATGCCACTTGTCTCCCTGGGTAGTTTGAGCATAAGATTCTTATTTGACATGATTTGGTTCTTAATACCCTTATTTTGATGATTTCTTATATTGGTTTATTCTTTGAAAATGTTTTCCTATAAATAATTTATTTTTTAGACACCTATTTACACTCATGCTCATTTGTGTTTTCCAACATTTTATTTCTATACAGGTGAGGATTTTGGACCATTTTTTCAGAATCTCATGTTTAGATTTTTCTTGAGGAAATATCATCTATGTTATGTCTTCTATAACTTGTCATATTTTTTCATCAATGTGATCATAATTTTGGAAGTTGTTATATAATTACTAATTCATTGGTTTGAGATATTTATCCCCTTTTTACCATTGATCCACCCTTGAATTTTCTTTATCGTGTATCCCTTAGAATCTCTGAATAATCCTTTTTATGATTATTCTACAACTGATACCCTTTTCTACCCATTTCTTGAATATTTTCATGATGATTTTCAATCCAAGTGTGGGGGAGAGATTTATTTATGGAGAGGGTTATTTTATGGATAGTGAGGAATTTTAAGTACATGGATTGGCATTATCTCATCATGATTATATGTGTTATATCTCACACAAGACACATGTATCACGTATATTTTGATATAGGGATATAGAATCTTTTTTGTTCCAACAATGAGTACATTTATGGTCATTATGCGGTAACCCTCACCTTTAGAGATACCTATAAAGGTGATGAACCATTACTCCAGGAGCTAGATAGATTTCTATATGACCTACTTTCATTGATATTCTACTAATTATGAGCTACTTGTGTACTTTTTATTGGGTTATTGTCTTATATTTATTTCATGGAGTTTTGGAGTTGATGCTCCCCATTTTTTTCTTACCATCTTATTTGAATGATTTTTCCCCTAAAAATACAAAAGAAAAAAAAAGAAACATTTGTATTATCATAATCTTGGTGACAAGAAACATTTTAAGTGTGGGTGAGTGGGATTTTTAGGGAGACATTTGTATTGACACTTATATTGAATTTATTTTAAGATTAAACCCTCGTTTTTCTAGATTTTCAAAAAAAATATATAACCCACTATCCCACAGCCTCATAGATGTTCGAACCTAATCTTAATTCCTCAAGATTGGTGCTTTATTTTTATTTCCACTATTGGAGATGTGAAATTCATGACAACCCTATGGATATCATGCATGTGTAGGATAATTAAACATAGCTTTGATAAAATTGTTTTAGTAATGAGAGTGATGGCAAGGTAGGACACATGATGCACGAGTCTGGATATTTGTCTTGGAAAGAATGCGAGTAAAATGGAAACTATTTTTGAAATTTTGAATTTTAAATGAAGCATGATATTTTGTGGGTAAAAGGGACTGAAAAATTTTGAACTTACAATTTTGATGTTTTGATTTGTCTACAAGTACAATTGTGCATTCTTTCTGATTATTTTGTCTAGGAGTGAAAAAGTTTAAGCGTGGAGGGTTTGATGCATATGGAATTAACTGACATTTTCATAAATTTTTAACTTCGTTTAAATTAATTTTTCTAACCACTTTTGTGCTTTTTGGTTCTTTTTTAGTTTTTATTAATTAGATATTTTGATAATTTTTAGTTAATTTATAAACTAATATTTGTAATTTAGTATTTTATTAGTTTATATTAATGTTATATACTATATTTAACATTATATTATTAGTATTATTTTTTCTAATATTAGTTTTATTATTAGTTCATTAATATTTATTAGTATATTTATTAATTTTCAATATTTGTATTATATTTTATTTTATTATAAATTTTTGTAGTATTAAAAAAAGTATTATTTTTATTATTAGTTTATTGTTTTTATTATATTAATATTTAATAGTAGTAATATAATTATCATACTTTTGTTATATCTATATTTTAGAGTGTTTAATTACATGTGTGTATATATATATACCTATATAACATTATCTTATAATTATTATTTGTTTGTATTTAATTAGTATGATATTTATTTATATAATTTTATTATCATTATTATTATTATTATTTAACATTTGGTTTATCTTTAGTTTAAATTTTGAATTTAAATTCGAGTTTTGAATTTTTTTATCTTGTTCCAGATCTGTAGAGGATCGCCTTCTCTATTATTTGAAAACCCTGCATCAGTCCATCAAGCATGGGAAATCCACCATTCATAAAAACACTAAGAATATTGGCCCCTCCTCTTGCATCGTACCATGACGGAGGTTCCTCCTCCCATTATTTTTATTGCACACACCAAGCCAAATGGCCTTCTTTGCTGCTCACCACTACACCCATCGCCACCTCTCCATCCAAAAACCCATGCCAGTTGTCACCTCTCCCTACAACCACATGAGAAGCCTCCTCCACTTCATCTCCTTCTAGAAATTTTGTCCCCTCCTCTTACATCTCACCACCCCATGGCATCGAACTCATCCTCCTTGTACATGGCATCAAGCTATGCAACCAACCCTGCTCGAAACCCTACCAGTGGTGATACCTCTTGTTCTCTACTACCCCACACCGACCATCAGGAGATTCTAAGTAGGCATTTCACTATTCATGGAATATTTTGACATGCATAGAGGTTCTCTTTCACTCGAAGAATGAAGATCATCACATTTCTTAATGCAGAGCATGTGCAGATCAATACGAGCATCATTTAGATAATGCTAGTATATTTTCATGATTTATCATTTTATTACCATGAATATTTTTTCATTCATTATTTAGGTTAATTTTATTTGTTTCAGGATGTTAAAGTGAATAATTTAATCTACTATGAATGTCATGCTGAAGTTTTTATTTTGTGGTTAATTTTTCAATTGAATTTATTTTCATTTGAACTTTTATATGCTTTAATTATGTTTGAACTGAAATAATTTCTCAAATGAAAAATGACCATTTTAATTATTAGTCAATTCAGAAATCTGAGAAGATTAATCATTTTGACCAATTTTAGTGAAAATAGTTAGTTCAACTTTATGAGAAACAGGTCGTGTCATTTCACTGATTGGTTCGATACTTAAATGTGTCTCCTGATTTATTTATAACACCATATAATGGGACTTCAAATAAATTAGGAGATGTAAAATGACAATCTAAAAAAATATTATATTTTTTGAACTGGTGATAATTAGGTAGAATAAATATTTAATCATTGAAAAAATATATTTTCCATGGCAGCATAGTAGTTTTATTATGATGCCATTATCCCATACACATTTTGCTGATAAAAGTTCTTCAACCTTGTTTAATTGAAATTTTATTTTTTATTTTTTTTCTTTCATAATTTTTAGTTTTATAAAAATAATTAAAAAATATAATAATTACCTCAGTTGATTTCTCACCTGAACACTATTAATAGAGAAAGTTTTAGTGAATTATATCTCATTCTCTTTATGGTTCGACCCTACTCGCCACTTTTGTAGTAGCCAATGGGTTTTAAATATTTGAAAATTGGATGCACCGCAACATGCATACCAAAAATATTATTTTTCATATAAATAACCATGGGATTTAAAATGGATTTAGTGACTATGTGAATAATGTTTTTTTAAGAATTTCACTATTTTAGGTACATTATAAGATTAAGGTAAATATAAATAATTTTGGCTAAGATGGGTTTGTATTTAAGGAATATAGGTTAATTTATCTTTTGGAATAATATATTATTTTATTGTGATTCTATTTTGGGAAATAATTAATATATTTTGGTGGGTATATGACCATGGAATATACATTTTTTGCATGAGACTTTAAGAGTTATTGATGTTATTTGGAGATAAATATTAAGTGTATCTTGGAAGTATATGTGATCAAATCATTATTATATTTGTGTTTCAATCTTAGTAAGGAATATTTTGATGAATTTTAAGGATGGTTATTTATTGAATGATTTAAGTTGAACATTGGGTATTATTTTTTAGTCTTTAGATATTAATGGTGTACTTCCTCCTATAAAGGTTTATTCATGTTATATTACCTTTTGATAAACATTTATTTTTGTACTAAATACATAAATAATAACTTATTATATTTTTATGGATCTTATGATCTGTTATAAGTTATTTTAGAGATTCATAGATAAAAAAAATAATCATGAATACTCATAATTTAGAGTAAAAATGAGACTATGGTGGAAATTGATTAAAGGATAAAATTATACTTTTCAAGTAAGTATATTTCCTTATGTTCTTAGTCTAGATGGTAAATTAATTCCTAAACTCTAAAAAAAGGATATTGAACCAAAAAATGTATCTTATTACCTTCATTTCTGATGAATCGATGGTCTTTTTACACCTCATCGATTTATGGTTTTCTGTTCATTGACTTTCCCATGATCATTCACTTTCTTGTGATATATGTTCTATGTCACTATCAATCATTATTTAGACATTATTTTTTCACTAATATTCATATCTACACTTCTTAATAATGTTATACTATTTGTAAAAATAATTATGTGTTATTTAGGATGACCTTTTTATTTCCTTTTCCCTCTTTTCAATAGGAAGTTTTATAAACCCTTTTTATAATATGGGTTTTCAGCATAAATATTTTCAAATACCAAAACCCTGATTACCAATTTCAAGTTAAATATGTATTGAAGTGATTTATTAAAGAGGGTATAATTTAACACCTTAATATTTTAATAAAATAATACTTTGTTTGATATCATATACAAAACACAACATTGAGCTTAAACAGACCATGAAATATTAATATTTAAATGTGACTGTTATAACCTAGCCGTTAAAATGTCAGTTATGAATAGTAATGACCATGTTATAAGAAAATATTTACAAATGTTTTATATAATCCAAATTTATTTGTTAATTCATGATAAATAAGTACTCAATTTTCAGTAAAGACATTTTATACTTCAAAAATACATTCTCTTCAAAAATGATTTTTATTATTTTTTATGCGTGGAAAATATAATTAATTTATACCAATTTTATAAATAGTATTTTATAAATATTATATAATTTTTAAAATTATCATATCAAAATTATCTTAGGGTGAAATTTTTGTATTTTTCTAAAAAAACTGATTTTTCAGTGAATAGTGAAAAATAACGATTTTTATAAAACTGTCATTTATTTTCATTAAAAGGTATTATTATTATTTGAATTAGTTATAAGAGTAAAATAAGTATTATTTTATTTTATATAATCTAATTAATAACATTTTAATCATTATTATATCTTATTTTGGTATAAGTTCATTTTTGTCTTAAAACGCATTTTTCTACAAAAAATGTTTTTCATTGCATTTTGCATTTTAATCTTAAATTAATTTCGGATAATTATATGAATTGAGTCTTGAAAAATGTATTCCATATTTAGAATCATGAGGTTAATTTTTTTTAAATATTTCTCTTTTATTTGTGTTCATTATGAATAGTATCCATGGTAAAATTTATCACCACGGTAAGGATAAAATGGGTAAAACTGAGTTAAAACTATGGGGTAAATCCTTAAAATCACCCAAAAACTTTACCTAATACAATTTTATGAGTGTAGTTAATCTATATTAATATACTTATATACAATATTACAAATTTATGTCATTTTTATTTGATAATGACATATATATTATTTAAGTAAAGTATAAAAACAATATGTCACTCCCTTTGTTTTAATAAACTTTATTATTTTATCAAAAGAATTAAAATAAGTTATTAATGATATTAAATGGTTAAATTTAGTATGAAAATATTATAATTTTGATATTAATTTATTTTTAATTTTTTGAAATGATATACTCTCCTAGAATGCTTACACATCGTTGACGTAACGCTTGTACAACTGGTAATAAAATCAACATAAATAGATATAAAAGTATATAAATTTGATGTGTTTGGATTAAGTTAGGGTATTAAATGGTTTTTATGGATATAAATTTAAGTTAATTAATGTTTTAAAATTTTATATTCAAATTACATTATTTTATTGAAGTTTTTAAAGTCAAATTTTGGTGAATAGTGAAAAAATACAGTTTTTTATACAATATATTTTATAATAGTATCATAACATTAATATGATATATAAATTTATGAAAATTATGGAATTAATCGTGTATGATAACATAATATAAATATCATACAAAAATAATTTAAAATATATAAATTATATTTTATTTTATGATAAATATGAAAATCATTTTTAGTGTCGATATAGTGTTTGTGTAGCAATGGAAAAGTCAAATTTGGTGTCCTATTGATAATAATTGAGAAATAAAAAATAATAATTTAATGACTTGGTTAGTAAATATTATTTATAAATGATTATTTTTATTTGTAGTTTTGAAATTTGGAGTTATATAACAAGAATATTATCCAAATGCTTATGTGATGTTTGCGCAAGGCGTGAAAAGTCAAAATAAAATATTAAACATGTTATCATGATATGACAAAAATAGGTATTCATTATAAATGAATATAAATGGTAAATATGATTCATAATGAAAAATATATTTCAATAATTTATTTTTAAATTTTTAAATTTTTATTATTTTCTAAAACACTTACGACTTGATGATGCGGCGTATATGAAAACAGTAAAACAATTAAACAAATACTATTAAAAATGTTAAAAATGATGATATTTAGGTTATTTTTGGGATCCCAAAAATTTTATTGATACTTGTGAAGGATAATTATTGATATAATATATTATATTCAAATTGGTAGTTTTCATGATGTTTTTAAAGTCAGGTATTGTGAATAGTGATGAAAATACCCTAAATAGTATTTAATGTTTAAAATTTACTTTTAAAACGTTATAAAATTATAAAAATTATACCATTACTTATATAGATATGAAATTTTTGATAATATAATCCTTTTTCTTTATGTGTACCACTTTTCATTTTTATAATTACCTTTATGACCCTTAAAGGTTGAAAAATTGTGAAAACACCATTAATTTTTTACTATAAAAAGGGACTCACTTCAACATTTTTTACACAACTCAAATTAGGTTTTTCTATAAAAAATATACCCAAATAAATTTATAAACATCCATTCCCACATTACCTTACCACTAGAGTGATCATAAACTTATCCTACAAAGGACCTACAATCAATCAGAGGGAGACGACACAAAGGGAAAAGTAAGGGTTTCTTAACTCAATTTCTTTCATTGGGTTATACTTTTACTTAATTTATTATATTATGCTATGATTATATGAAAAATTAACTTTGTTTGATTTATATAGTATTTACCCTTGTTTTTTTTACATTTTTTATACATAATCTCTTCATTGATTAATTCTCAATTCAATGATATGATCTTTGAAAGAATTCTTCATCTCAAATTTTATTTCTTTGGGGAACACATTTATATTATGCACCCATTGACATTCATGTGGTGTACATTGTAACACCCCACCCCTCACCCATTGGCCTGAGAAGAGGTGGAATGCTACTAACCATAGGTGATGTCCCGATGACACCAAAGTATAACAATAAATGTTAAGGGCTTAGTAAACCATTGGGGATGATTTGCCCTGAAGAACACATGACCTACTAAAAATATAGAATACAATAACAAACAACTAAATTATTCATGAATGAAAAATTGAATAACCCAAGTAAATACCAATAGAGAATAAAATCAGATTAATATTTGAAAATAAATAAAGGTGCAAGGATAAGACTCCAAAAAGAATGACATTGGCACCAAAGTGGCACCATACCAGACTAAGATAAAAACAGTCCCTAGATCCAGCTTCAATAACCAAACCATGATGTCAATGACCACCACTAGAAAAGTATGAAACAAGAAACTTCCCTATATCCTGGTAGATGAAATATTAAAATGCTCCAAAGTGACCAAGCAAGGGGTGATTATATCACTTAGTAGGATTTCACCAAAGACTTCCCATCACATGCCACTAGGAAAAGAACAGGTTAACACATTTTATATAAAGTAGAAGATAAGTAGATAAATAGTTTATATCAAAATAATAATAAACTTTCATATAATAAAACATTAAACAAATCTTTCTTTCATTTCTTATCATTTTCAAAACCTCTGTTTCTACACCCACACACCCTATTCATGCAACCATGGACCTCCATATACTCAAGATTGATGAGTCATCCTTTCACTGAGCTATCTCTTGGTGATCCCATTTGATGGTTGTATTTCTAGACATAATCTGTCCATATAATCACTTAAATGGTTCTACTTCCACCCATTATCTATTCCACATGAACATGAACATATGTCATCACTTTTATTCCAAAATTACAATAAAACATTTGTTTAAACAGAAACCCCATATTTCAAAACCAACCCTTTTTAAATCACATAAAATATGGGTTTTGTGATTAAATTTAAAAAGATATTTAAAATAAATCATAAGAAAATTTTATCAAAGATCAAGCCAACTAATTCCAAAATAGTATAGTGATAGAGAATCCACCAACCTCGATTACGATTAGCGCAAAGTATCAAATATGATTCTGCGGATCAACCTCTTATTTTCATTCCCTTAATAAAACACACAAATATCTCATCAAAAAAATCCAAATCCATAGATATGGTCTTACACACTGATCTATGGTTCCAAACAAGACAACCCAAGGAGATCCAAGATGGGAAAGAAAGAGGAGACCATAACCTTTGATTTCACAAATGCTAAAAGATTCATTACCAATGGAGTATGGACATTAAAGATCACCATAAATAACCTTGGTTAAGATTATAAATGGAGATAATGAAGAAATTTATCATATGATTATTTTCAACCACTGGTCAATGTAATATTTTTTGGTCTCAAACTATTTACACTTTAAATTCATAATTTATGTCATAAATCCATTGAGGGTCACTTATGCTAAAATACCCATCACGTTAGTTATTTTTCTAAAAAACCCCATCTTATAAAATAAATTCATTTTACGATGTAAATGGTTTTTACACCCTGAAATAGAAAACCATTTATTCTTTGAATATTCTTACGGTGTCTTCCTAGAACAATTTGCATCATAAAACCATAATTTATGGTGTAAATTGTTCCTGTTGATTTTTCGGCTTCTATAATATGGTTATTCTCCTCTTTTACAAATCTAGGAACTAAACTATAAACTCTAAACACAAAATAAAAACAAAAAATAATTATGTACCTAAAACCAGGGGTGCTACATTCTCCCCACCATTGGGATTTACTTCCTCAGGAAGCTAGATATCAACATTTCCCTTGAATAAAAAAATCCATTACTCCTGTATAACCTTTTCCCATTCCCATGTTTCGTCTTGAAACTAACCATACTATCATTTTAATCACACCAAGAGAATATATATCCCTCAAAGGGTTTTTTCCTATATTTCCAAAACCTGTACTGGTTCATGGATAAAATTCACATATGGCTCAAGATTAACATGATCCCAACTGATCATGTGATGAGGATTGGGGTGATACTTATTCAGTTGAGAAACATGTAATATATTGTGAACAACATTGAATCTCAGTGATAACTCTAATCGGTATGAAATAATTTTAATTACTCCTATAACCAAAAAACAGTCCCACATACCATGGTGCTAAATTTTCTTGTTTCCCCAAGTGATGATGACCAAGTTTTGATGAGTCTTTCAAGAAAAAAGGCCACTATCATCAAAAGATAAAGGTCAATGATAATTATATTCATATGAATTTTTTCTTATTTTTTCTATAGTAATCTACTTTCGTATCATTTGGAATTTCTTTGTAGTCTCGTGGACAATAATTGGTCCAATCAAATATTTCTCTCCTATTTCCACCCATCATAAAGGAGAACAATAATGAAATTCATAAAAATCCTAAAATTATGGCATCTATATTTGTACCAGATAATTTTTGTTATAGGAGAATTCAACCAAAGGCATATGATCCTCCAATGAACTTCCAAATTCCATAACACATGATCTGAGTATTTCTTCCAATGTATGAATAGTGTATTTCGATTGTCCATATATTAGTGGATGATATGTTTTTCTCATGGTCAATTGAATTCCAAGATCCTGTTGTAATGATCTCCAAAAGTGAGAAGTAAAACAGGGGTCTCTATCAGATACAATCAAAGTTGTAACTCCATATAACCTGAACACTTCTCATATATAAAATTTTTTCAAGTCCTTTACCATGTTTTATTCTCTTATAGGGATAAAGTGTTATGAATTTGTATGTCGATCCACTACTACCTATATAGCATCATGTTTTGGTAATGTTTTCAGTATACCTATGAAAAAATACATCATAATTTTCTCCTAGATCCATACAGGTATAAGCATATATTATATCATACTGGATAGCCTTTGATGCTCTACTTTTACCTGTTGAAAATTTAGTCATTTCATCACATATCCTATAATCTTGTATTTCATACCTTCCCACCAAAAATGCACTTTTATTGTCTTGAAATTTTTCTAAACACCTGGATGAATGGCCCGTTACTAATGGTGGTATGTTGAATGGAGTTTTTTATAACAAGATTGAGGAACTAAAATTTGATTATGAAATCATAACAAAGAGTTTGTATCTTTTTTCCAATTGTCATAAGTCTCCCCACCATTTAAGTTTGACCTAATGGTGATACAATTATAATATTTTATTTGTGGTTATTTTACCATATTTATAGAGTCTGAAACAAGACTTACTAGAAAGAAAACTACATACTCACCTTGTGCAGTATATTCTAAATTCATATCAGCAGTCATACTCATCAATTTTCATTGGTCAGAAGTCTCTTAAACCAGTTCACTATACGATTTCCAACTCAACGCATCTTCTAAAAAATTCTCTTTATCGAGTGTGTATACCAAGTCAGAATCAAACATATAAAGGTACTCCATCCATATTAATTTCCTCAAGTCCAATTATTACTAAAAAAATATGTATTTCAAACTCTTATGGTCAGTAAAAACTATGAACTTTTCTCAAAATAGATAAAGACTTTATGGAATTGACAATTGAAGTGAATTCCAAGTCATGCACAAGATAATTCTTCTCATGAACTCACTACTACATCAAACCATAATCCATAACATGGTCTCCCTGGATGAGAATATAATAAATATAGGATCCATATGCATCACAATATACTACATATTTTTTACCTCATTTGAGAAATATTAGGATGGTTACTGAGGTGAGATGATTTTTAAGTTCCAAAACGCATTTACAACATTCATCATTCCATATGAATTGAACACCTTTTCTTATCATAGAATTCATGGGAGAAGTAAGTCTTGAGAAATAATGAATAAAGTAGTGATAATATCCTACTAATCCCAAAAAACTACATACCTCAAAAACATTCTTTGGTGTCTTCGAAGATATTATTATTTCTATATTTCCATGGTCAACTGATATTCCTACTTCAGAAATGATGTGCGTGAGGAAATATATTTCTTGGATCCAGAATTCACACTTAGAAAACTTAGCATACAAACTATGTTCCTATAATGTACTCAGTACAATTTTTAATTGATCCTCACGGTCATTCTTGTTACCAGAGTAAACCATGTTATCATCAAAAAATAACAAAAAATAATAATCGAGGTACCTGTGGATGATATGGTTTATCAAAGATGTGAAAACTTCTAGTGTGTTCATTGGACCAAAAGGAATGAAGACATATTCATCATGGTCATAGAAACTCTGAAATATTTTCTTTGTAATATCCTCTCTTTTAACTCTAAGTTGATGATATCCTAGGCGTAGATCAATTTTAGAGAACCACCGGGCTCCCTTCGATTGATCAAACAACTCATCTATTGGAGGAATATAATTTTGTTTTTTAATTGTTAATTGATTCAACTTACAATATTCAACACACAAGAAGAAAGTATCATCTGGCTTCTTTATGAATAAAACTAGTGTGGCCCAAGGCGATGTACTAGGTTTGGTAAAGCATTTAATTTCTAACTCTTCTAGCTGAACCCTTAACTCTAACAACTAATTTGGATCCATTCCATAATTTATTAATGAAATATAACTTGTTATCGAGATTTTATTGATAGAAAATTTGATTTCCCTTTTGGTTGGAAACCTAGAGAAATAATTCGAAAAAACATCCAGGTATCGATCTACTATTCTAGGAAGAGTCGCATTTACTATTTTATCTGCATCAATCAAAGTCATTTTCACTAACTAGGATGATATTTCTCCATGTATTATCAGTATATGTTTTTTCTACCTTCATTTATATCCCAGTCACCCTTGAAAAGGTGGATGAATCCATTCGGGGATGTAAACGTTACCTTTCAAGCTTAGCAGTCGATATGGGTTTTAAATCGCACCAACCATTCTATACCAAATATTAAATCAAAAACATTTGTCTCTAAGACTGTAAACTCCCAGAGGAACTACACTATATAAATGGTAATGGAACATTCTAGGTATTTGAATCCTCTACACTCTCACTTTCCAAGGGGTGTCTTGATACTCATGATAAGAGTCATTATTTCCGTGTTAAATCCCAATTGTTTAACCATAGAAAGAGAAAGGAAATAATTTGATGTGCCAGTATCAAACAAGATATGCATAAGAGTGGATTTCCGAAGAATTTTACTTCACTCCATAGAGGTACTTGGTTTTTCACTCACAATATCATATTCTTCTCTATATAACTATCACTTAGCTATCACGAGATAAATCTTGCTTCCCTGTTGAGGTGTCAATTGAACAACTAAAGTGTTCCTGGGAACATCTTAGTTCACCTGTATCTATGGACATTATCTAGTCTAATGGGACTGTTATGTCCGAGCATATGAAAGATGAGGATGATTTGATCTTTTTCTACCTATTGATATCATAAGTTTGTGACAATACTTATTGAGATTCCATTTCTTATCGCAATAGTGTAAATTCTTTAGTGGTGCAACGCATTCTCTCTTCATATTCCCAAACAAACCACATTGGAAACATTCGGATTTTCTTTTTAATATTTAAGGAAATTTAACCAATTCAGAGGGATGAGTCTGAGGTGCAACACCTCCCTAAGAATATACATATCTCTTCCTATTATTTCTAGAAATAAATTTCCCACATGTTCTCATGGAAATAAACATGCTACCTCCTGTAGGGTTCTAACAAGATCTCTTTTTTTCACTGCTTCCCTATTAACCAACTCCATATAATCCACAATAGAGTAAAGCTATCTTGGATCAAATTTATTGTCACAATACCAAATAAAATATATATTCCTTTAAAGACACACTTGCATCTACTTACAAAGTTAAATAGACCAAGTTCATGAACTTAGATTCATACTTTATGGCAGATAAGTTTTCTTACTTTAATCTAAAAAAGTATGTTGTTCTTAATATTTTTAAATTGTAGGGATAGAATTATTTTTTAAACAATTCATGAAAATCCACCCACATAATTCCTTGTTTGTATTTAGATTGGATAGCTAAATACCACCATTGGCATGAAAGATCTTCCAACATATAGATTGTTAGTTTAATCTTTGTCTCTACTGATGTGCCATGAAAATCAAATATTCTATTCATTTGGTTGATCTATTATTCCAATTTTTTGGTTAAAAATGCCCTCAAAAAGCAGGTGGGTTGTGTTTATGAAACTATATTGAATGATCCACTAAACTTGGTTCATCATTTTTATTTCCTCTATAAAAATCTTGAAAATATTGCACAATACTTTGTACAAGGTGTTGGTTCACCAGTGGATTAGGTGAAACCACATTTTTTATAGCTTCTTCCTATTGATTTATACAGCATCTACAAGATTCCATTTCTATAACCAGAACAAACACTATTTAGTCATCACTCTCTCAGAAATGAAGGCTTGAAAATTTTCAAAATCATTTTTAATAATCATCATTAGGATTTCCATTTTCAAAAATGATTACTAATCTCATTTTCATAAATTATTTAACTCAAAATGAGCATTGCAGTCCTAGAGGGAAGTCTCGCTATCAATTCATGATATGAAACACTCATCGGCTAAAACTAAAATGATGAGATGAAAAATTTCCTAGATGTTTCATAGAACACATTGTACCCAGACACCCTGGTAACTTGAAGTTCAGTATAAAAAGGTTAGTTATGTATTTATATGTTATACATTTCAAGTTCTGAGAGTCCCATATCCTTACTACCAACCCAACTCAAAGACTGAAAATAATGGATACCATTTGTAATACCCCACCCCTCACCCATTATCTTGAGAAGAGGAAGAATGATACTAACCTTTGGTGATTATCCTAGGATACCAAAGGCTAGAAATAAATTTCAAGGGCTTAGTAAACCGTTGGGGGACAATTTTCCTTGAAAGAATTGTGACCTTATGAAAAGATAAAATATAATAAAAACCAAATATATGATGAATGAATGAATAATCACATAACCCAAAAAAACCAATACATAATAAAATTAGAGTAATGATGAAAAATAAATAAAGGTTCAAGGATAAGACTCCAAAAATAATGACAATGGCACCAAAGTGGCACCATCCCAAACTAAGATACAGATACTCCTCGACTCCAAGTTTAGCAACCAAACCATGATGTCAATGACCATCACTAGAGAAGTACAAAACATGACCCTTCTATATATGTTGGTAGATGACATCTGTAAATGCATCAAAGTACCCAAGCAGGGGGTGTGTATACCACTCAATGGGATTTTCCCAAAGACTTCCCATCATACGCCACTAAGATAAGAATGGGTTAGCACATTTTATATAAAATAGAATATAATAAGATAAATATTTTATATCAAAACCATAAGTAAGTTTCATATAATAAAACATTAAAAAACCTTTCTTTCATTTATTATCATTTCCATAACCTCTGTTTCCACACCACATGCCCTATGCGTGAAAACATGGACCTCCCTATACTCACAAGTGGTGATTCATCCTTTCCACAATCCATTGCTAGGTAAACCCCTTTGGTGGTGGTACTTTCACCCATAATCCATCCATACAATCTCTTAAACGGTGGTACTTTCTCCCATTATCTATTCTATATGAACATGAACACATGCCAACACTTTTATGAAAAAATTCTAATATAACATGTATTTAAAAAAGAAACCCCATATTTCAAAACCAACCTATTTGAAATCATATAAAATAGGTGTTATCAAATTCAATTTCATAATAGATTTCCAATAAATCATAAGAACAATTTATAAAATATCTAGCTAGTCAGTTCAAGAATAGTAGAGAGAGAGAATCCACCTAACTCGATTACGATTAGTGTAAAGGAACAAAGATTATTATTCATATCAACCTCTTCTTATCGTTACCTTAATAAAACCAATAAATATCTCATCAATAGAAATCAAAATCCATATATCTTTTCATATATACCGCCCTATAGTTCCACATAAGACAACCCAAGGAGATCCAAAACATGAAAAAAAGAGGAGACCATAACCTTTAATTTTACAAAAAACGCTCAAAGATTCATTTCTAATGGATTATGAATGTCAAAGATCACTATAAATCAATTAGGTTAAGCCTATAAATTGAGAGAAGTAAGAAATGTTGTTTGTGAGTATTTTCAACCACTGGATGATGTAATATTCACTAGGCCCAAATGATTTATATTATAAATTCAGAATTTATGTTGTAAATCCATTGAGTGTCACTTACGCAGAAATACCCATCGCCTCAGTTATTTTTCTGTAAAAACCCATCTTATGGCATAAATTCATTTTAAAATGTAAATGGTTTTTATTCCCTAAAATGGAAATCCATTTACACTTTGAATATTCTTACAATGTATGCCCTTGAATAATTTGTTGGAGTTGGTATCCTCACATACCCGCCAGTAGGAATTCTACATGTTTTGGTGTCATCAGATATTCCTATCTATGAGCATGTGTAATGGTGCGTAGACTTTAAGATTATCATTAATTCATGTCATGACTCAAGCACTTAGATTTACTGACGAACACTATCATGACATATGTTGGCAGGAAGTAGGGTACATTGGGTGTTTCACGATTAACATGTCACTAATAGATAAGTTGAGGAAGGATTTGTCCCTTCCATATTTATGGGAGTTGATATCTCAACTCTTTTATTAAAATATAATTGTTTCCTAAATTCCATGTCCATGGTGTAATGACATATTTATTTCATATAGTCAGAGAAAAACATATCAACCATATAGGTTGATGACATTGTCATGTAACCTACTTTATGAGATATTGTGATAAAGGTATTATATTACACAGTGAGCATTTGTATGTATTTGTTGTTGTTGTGACATTAAGTTCTTTCTCTTGGGTGTCTTGAACCATTTCTAGACAGTTTTCTTGGACTTTATGCAAGCATGTCTAATGCCAATGAGAAATAATCCTAGAGGGTCACACACTAAGTGTTTTTGTTTATATCGATTAAATTCAATTTGAATTTAATTAATGGAATAAATATTATTCTCAAAACCAAGAAATAATTTTATTCAAGTTATATTGATCACATAAATTAAATAAATATTTATTCATAGGCATGTGAATAAAAATAGATTTTTTATTTTATTGAATATTTAGTAATTATTTATTTTTTGGTATGTCAATGAAATATTTATTTATGAATAAAATATTTATTCAGGTATTTAGTAAATACTAAAAATATTGAACCACCAAGACCGTGTCCAGTGATAAAATAATTATTTATAAGCCGGTTAATATTATTTATCAATTTTTTAAAGTTATCATACCAAAAAATAATATTATTATTATTATGTGGAATGGGATTTATTAAAGGTTTTAAATGTTATTTAATGTCTAGAATTAAATTAAATAATAATTTAACCTAAACCCTAGCTCTATAAATTAATGGTTATGTTTATTGTGTATTGCATCCAAGATTGAGAATAAAGAATTGTTGCGCATAATGAATTCTCTCTCAACTCCTCCTTTTCTCTCCCTCTTAAGAATGAGAAATGAAAGAGATATTTATTCAAAATCAAATAATTGGTGATCAATAATGAACAATGAAAGACATTAAATTTTCCATGCTATCACCCGAAGATCAAGTGGTGTTGCTCAGAGATCATAGGAGCACATGTGGATCACCGCTAGAGGGATTATATCCTTGGATCCTCACAGTGTAACGAAGTAAATTCAAAAGAATTTTTCAGATGATCAACATTCATCAATGAAGAAAGTTCATAATCCCAAGTATTCATTTCTTCAAGTATTAAATAAATTAATTATAAATTTGATGTGCAGGATATTTACTCATGGTTTCGATAAAAGATAATTAAAATAAATTTTAATATATCACTCACCACCACATACTTCCATTGTGCCCAAAACCATCAAGTGGTATTAGATGGGTCACATCTAAATTTATAATTATTTATTTAATTTTTAATCTATGCATAGTTATAGTTAGATTTTCATTTCATGTTATTTGTTCTTTAATCCAATTTAAATTAACATGTTATTGACATATTAATCATGTTCATTTGGTGTTTAATTTTATTAAAGGTTTAAGAACAAATGAAGAATGACTAGATATTCTATTGGTAAGTGCCAAACATTTGGCCAATAAAACTAGGTTACACGGCATGTAGTCAGAGCACAAGTTTTGTAACCATGTGCATTATACCTAGATGCACCAAGCAGTTAATTACATATGGTGCATTTCTTGTACATCACATGTTGACTGGACCAATATGGCACACAGAAAGTGCATACATGGTGTGTAGCTGGAATGTACACATTGTGTAATCCGGTTGAGTTAACATGCCAAATCCTTATGCATGTGACTCAGTTACACAAAAACCAAGGTACACGGCGTGTAGTTGGATTATACACACCATGTAGTCTCTTAATTAATGGAAAATTTAAATTAGATTAAATTGAAAATTGATGCATTAAAACCTTAATTTATTTATTAACGCCTATTGTGTGTTTGAAAATTTAATAATGGTTCTAAATATTTTTAAATGCTTAATTAATTTATTGTAATAAATATTTCATTATTGGTTCTACCGTTTATTTTCCATGAATTCTATAAATTATGGGTATCTCTAATTAAGTTCGGAAGGTCATTAAAATGGAAGGGAATTAATTGATTAATTTGTTAATTAATTAATTCAATCACTTTTATCTTAATAATAAATAAATGAATGCTATCCAGTTACATTTTCATATTCATTACATGTATAACCATTCATGAACTTGACCAAAACCTATGTATGTGTTGGATGACTTAATTTAATTTATTGCATGGGTTTTCAATTATTTATTATTAAATTAAATATGATGGCCTAAAAGTCATCTCTTCCTCCATTATTATGTAGTGTCTACTTATTCAAGGGTATTTATGAAATCCCCCTTTAACCAATCCTTTGGTTCCCCCCACCTATATGTGAGTCATAAATAGATGTAATTAATGGAGTATCCCAAGGAACATGTAGGTGGTTCAAGATGAAACCATAATGATTCCAGATCAGGTGATACACATGTGTATATGAGGAATGTTATAACTCGGGCCAAGACTAACAAAAGGAATTATTTCCACTAGTTTATAGTTTGATTTAATGTTTTCTCATTAAATCAACCATTAGATGAAACTTGTGAATGCTTCACTTAAATAATTATTTGTCTATGGAATTATTTATTTTATGGATGCAAGTCTACGATCACATAAATAAATGAATTAATGTGCAAAGATGGTATTTAAATAAATTTATTATGAGTAAATGTTTTATCCAACATGGATAATTAATTAAGTAACGTCCAATTAATATTAAAAATTCATGTAAATAATAGAACAAGATAAAATTTATGCATAACAAATTAAATAAATTAATTATGTGTAGCTGTTTTATCCAACATGTTTTATTATTTAAGTTACATCCACTTAATATTAACAAGACATGTAAAAGATAAACAAGATAAAATTTATGCATAATTAATTAAAATATCTCAACCATATTAAGTCAGGATTGATCTTACATTACTTGATTAGGAACAAAACTCAATAGAATTAAGTGCTTGACCAACCCTTGTTGGGATGCTTAATTTTATAAGATGAGTTCTTATAAAGGTTTTGGGTAGAATTAACAATTTTACATCAAGAAGAGTATCCCTTTCTAGACTTGGTGTAATTTTGAGGAAAGTTTTGAGGAAATATAAATCATGATTTTAGGATTGGGTAATACACTCAACATATCAAGGAGTTTAAATTTTATAGTTTTAAATGAATTGCCTACCTAAATACCTTCAAGTATCTTGAACAACCCTTGTTAGGGTTTTGCAAAGGGGAATATGTATCCTTGCCACTAGAATATCCAGGTAACTATAAAATTTGATTTCAATGGTGAGGGATATTGGGACTTGATAAAATAGTGGTAGATCTAATAAAATCAATTAATTTATTATTTCTCACATAATTTTTAATCAAGAAAATTACTAATAATCTGCTCTTTTTAATTGTAGAATAAAATGGAAAGCTCGTCATCCACGTTATCCCTATGATCAATATTTGATAAAGATAACCTCTTAATTGGTAGTAACTTTTAGGAATGGTATAGACGCCTTCGGTTTGTTCTATATCATGAACAAAAATCTTACATGTTAGAATCCTCAACGCTTGATCTTCCTACTAAGGAGGTGAGTGATGAAGAGTTCTTTTTCTATGAAAAATATTTGAGTGACATGGTCGGCGTTCAATGTTTTATGGTTTCATCAATTTCTAGTAAACTCATGAAGTCTCATGAGAACATGCATGTGTATAGAATGCTTGAGAATCTTTGTGGTATTTACTAAGAGATAGCTTGATAGGAATGGTTTGAAATTTCCAAGGTGATATTTTAGAGAAATCATGGAGTGAGTGTCTTGGATGGGTCTCATGTAGTCAATCCCATTTCCTACATCAAGTGCCTAGAGTTTTTAGGGTTTAAAATCCATAAGAACTGGGAACTGATCTCATTTTGGCATCACTCCCTCAGATCTTCTCTATATTTGTTGTGAATTTTAAAATGAACAATATTGATAAGTCTCTGACAGATCTTATGACTCTTCTTCACCAACTAAATAAGGATACAAAGTGTGAAAATCCTTTTGTCCTTATGGTGAACAAAAAAAGGAAAAGAAAAGGGGTTTAATCCCAACGCTTATTCATGCCCTTCCAAGAAGAGTAAGATCAAGGGTAAATCAAGGGAACATTATGTTTTCCATTTTTCATGTGGTAAGAAGGGCCACTGGAAGAAAAATTGCACCCAACTAAAGAATCAATGGGAAGATTCATGTGAATTTATTATCAAGTTCAGTTTATTTGTTTTTATAAATTGGGTATTAGATATAGCTTGTGGTTATCAAATATATATTCAAATATAGGAACCAATTAGATTCAGAAAGATTGACTAATGGAAGGTAGATCTATGAGCATTCAATGGAGATAAACTTTCTGTTGTAGCTATCGAGGACCACCACCTCACATTATCAGCCGAAATGATATTGGTTTTGAAAGGTTGTTATTATGTTCCATCTGTTACCAAAAACATTATTTATATATCTAGACTTGATACAGATGGATTTATTTTCAAATTTTGAAATAAATATTGCTTCTTTTATAAATATATCATTTTTTATGGTATGGTACATTTAAATAATGATCTTTATGTGTTGGATTACATGAACCAGGTAATGGAAATCGATAACAAGGTTACTTCACAAGAATCATACCACACCTGACTTTGGCATCATAGTTTAGGTCATGTAAACAAAAATTGCTTGAGTAAATTATATCATGATGGATATTTAGATTCTTTTGAACAAAAGCCATTTGGTTTATACCATGCATGTTTACAAGTAAAAATGACCAAATCCCAATCTAGTGGAAAATGTGAAAGGGATAAAGAGATTCTTGAATTAGTTCATACCAATGTGTTTAGACCATTTCCTTTTGAAGAAAGGGGTGGTTACTAATACTTCATAACTTTTACTGATGATTTTAGTAGATATGGATATGTCTACTTAATGAGGTATAAGTCAGGTTCTTTTGATAACTTCAAGTAATACAAGAATGAATTTGAGAACCATATTGGTAAAAATATTAAGAAGCTTTTCTCAAAGTATAGTGGAGAATATCTTAATCAATACTTCATTGATTTCTTACAGGATTTTAGGATCCTATCCCAACTAATTCCTCCTTAAACACCTTAGTGGAATGGTGTAAGTGAAAGGAGGAACCGTACCTTGTTAGAAATAGTGAGATCAATGATGAGTCGTGTGAGTCTTCCATTATCCTTTTAGGGATACGTGTTATAAATAGAAACACATATACTAAACCAAGTACTAGATAAATCGATAAATGGAATTCCATATGAATTTTGGAGTGGAAGAAAATCCATTTTATTAAATTTACATGTGTAAGTAAGTGAATCATTTGTTAAGGCCTCTGCAAGTAGAAAAATTTCACCCTAAGGCACAAAGTGTGACTTTATAGGATATCCCAAGGAAATAAGGGGATATTAACTATACAAACCATTATAGAAAAAATTTATAGTGGAAAGGCATTCCATATTCTTTGAGAGGGAGCACATCTCTAGAAGATATAGTGGGAGTGAGATAATCTTTTATTAAGTCAAGTATCAAAGCACACAAGAGTTGGTATAGGAATAGATTCCAAAAATCCCCATGGAATAAGAAACTATTCTAGATACACAAGTGCTATATAAGAGTACAAGAGAGGTTGTAGAACTAGAATGGTATGGTTTTCTAGTCACCAAGGATGTTGACTCATTATTAGTTGATAATAATGATCCTATAACATATAAGGAAGCATTAAGTGTCACAGAAGTTTCTATGTGGAAAGAATCCAGGGATTCTAAAATGGATTCCATGTACCAAAAGCAAGTTTTGATTTTGGTATAAACTTTAGTAGATGTAAATC
Source organism: Viscum album (assembly GCA_963277665.1). Classification (NCBI taxonomy): domain Eukaryota; kingdom Viridiplantae; phylum Streptophyta; class Magnoliopsida; order Santalales; family Viscaceae; genus Viscum; species Viscum album. The sequence continues at coordinate 48,196,057 of OY728146.1, forward strand.
CAGTTGGTTTCAAATGGGTATTCAAGAAGAAAATGGATATGGAAGGACGAGTCAGTACCTATAAGGAATGACTGGTTTCAAATAGGGTTTAAAAAGTGTCAAAGCATTGACTATGAGGAAACCTTTTCACCAGTTGAAATGTTGAAATCCATCAGAATTCTACTTTCCATTACCGTCTTCCATGATTATGAGATTTGGAAAATGGATTTCAAAATAGATTTCCTTAATGGGAACATTCATAAATAGGTCTATATGACACAACCCAAAGGTTTTGTTACTCCAAAGGACTCCAACAAGGTATGAAAGTTGAAAAGATCCATTTATGGATTAAAGAAAGCATCCAGGTCATGTAAAATTCGATTTGATTAGGCCATAATAGAATTTAGTATCATAAATAATGAATGTGATCCTTGTGTCCATAAACGGTTTAGTGGGAGTGCAGTCATTTTCTTAATAGTATATATTGAAGACATGTTACTCATAGGAAACAAAATATTAGTCTTATAGTATGTTAATACGTTGTTGAATACATGTTTCTTCATGAAGGACTTAGGCGAGGCAGTATATATTCTTGGGATCAAGATCCATCATGATAGATCCAAGAGACTGCTCGGCCTAGGTCAAGGTACATACATTAACAAGATACTAAAGAGATTCAATATGGAAAATTCCAAGAGGGGATTATTTCCAGCAACACATGGTATTCATATTTGTTGGAATCCTCTTGTTTTAATGCTCAAAAATCATATAAATCTTGTAAATAATGTTTAAATATTATAAATAATGATTAATATTGTTTTATTGTGTTTTATTATGATTATGGTTAACCTTAATCCATTCTGTAAGTATTACTTCTTAAGAAATATGGCAGATATTTGACTAAGTATTAGACATCGTTTCTGTGATCAAACTGTCTCACCAGTTAGTATGAAAAATCAATAAAGTATGAGACATTGTTTCTATGCCCAAATGGTCTCATCGGTTAGTCTGAAAAATCAAAAAAGTATGAGACATTGTTTCTCTACCCAAACAGTATCACCGGTTAGTCTGAAAAATTGACAAAGTATGAGACATCGTTTCTCTACCCAAAAAATCTCATCGTTTAGTCCAGAAATTGGAAAAGTCAATAACACCGATTATAGAATTTGCAAAGGACTAGACACCATAACTATGCTATCGATTCTAGAATTATCAAAGGACCAGACAACGTAGTCGTGTTATCGGTTCCATAATTCACAAAGGACTGAACATTGTAACTGTGCTACCGGTTCCAGAAATTGCAAAGTACCAGACACTGTAACCATGTTAATGGTTCCAAAACTCACGAAGGAAGTCACTAATGACTATGGAACCACTTCTGACTCACCGTTATTGTGGAACCATTCCTGTTTCACCACCAACTGTGACACCATTCCTTAAAAAAAATTTCTTTTTCAATTAAATTTAAAAGTTGATTATAACGGTCATATTTGATTCATTTAATGACACTGACATAATTAATGATCTTTTGTATACATGAAACCTAATAGTACAAGGTACTATTTGAAGGGACCATGCTTCTTGTTGGCCATAACAGAAACACCCAAGATAAAAATACAAGGTGGAACACAAGCTGGAAGAAGCGACTGAAAACAAACGTTAGATAAGAACATACATGCATGTAAGAACACAGAGAAGAAAGCACAAAGAACTATCATTTTATACTCATTGTATTTTTGTGGATCAAAAATTTGAACATCCTTGCAGCAACAACATAAAGAAGAGAAGAAGAGAGACTCGCTAAACTGGAAACCAAAACACAGAACTCATGACACTCTGTTTTTGAGTCTGCTTTCAGAATAGGTCTCGAACATCAAATCCGCTACATCCTAGAAGTACAGAGCTACAAAGAATAACACTCAAAGAATTTATAATCCCTTCTTATTATTTTCTACTCTGTTTTGTATTGTTTCATTAATATTTCAAGCAGTGTATGTGTCTGTATTAAAAATACAAATTGTCGGCTATGCTAAACTAGAGGATATAAGATATCCTATAACTACTACTCTCTTACACCATTTTTCACACACATAGAATTGTGGAAGAGGCCCTTATGTGGCCTGGTAGTTTTATTTTCCCATGTAGAATTGTGGTAGAGGTCAAGTGACCTAGATAGCTCTATATGATATTGTAAACCCCGATCCAGGGTGTGGATCAAAGTCTATTAATATAAATTTCTTAGTGGCATGTGATCACCAAGTGGATTGGATTAGGTCTCAGCTTGAGAATGAACCACTTGTTTTAATCTGTTGTGTTTTAAAATTTATTTTACTCTATTTTAACTCATATTTCAGAAAACTAAGTTTCACTTTGATAGTTACTCTTGAATAGTATTTATAACTACTTTGATTTAGTAAATTAGTTTCAAAGTTTATATAAATATATCATATTATTATAACTGATAAACAATCAATCTTCTGAGAAATTAATTTAATAGTCAAACTATTATAAATTTACTACTTTGATTAACTGGCATGTTTTTCTTTAAATTAAGGGATCTTCAAATAAAGTTTTTAATAGAAATTTTTATAGGAACTCAATTAACCCCCCCCCCTCTTGATTGTCCTACTCCAACCAACATTTGGTATAAAATTTTGTTTTTAAACTGCTATTTTCAAAGGTTTAAAAGATTTTTCAAATCTTTTCAATGGTGATTTAGTTGTATTTTAAATATATCTAAATTTATATTAGTTCTAAATTTATATCTCTTTAAAATCTGGCCTTTATTTTTATTATGGATAATAGATAGGAAGGTGTTGATACCAACAGACCTCCCTACTTTAATGAAACAAATTTTTCTCAATGGAAAATTAAAATGAAAATGCACTTAGAAAGTATGGGATTTAATATTTAGACAGTAATAGAAGATAAATATGAAATACCGGAAACTCCAAGAAGTACATGGAGTGAAGCTAAAAAAATATACTTACAATAATAATTATAAAGTTATTAATGCATTTTTTGTGCTTTAGGGGATGAAGAATTTAATATAATTTTTTCATGTAAATCTGCTTATGAAATTTGGGATACCTTAGCTATCTCACATGAAGGAACTACTAATGTTAAAGAAATGAGACTTAATACCTATACTATTAAGTATGATAACTTTAAGATGAAGCCTGATGAATCCATTTCTGATATGTATTTCCGGTTTAATGAAATAGTCAATACAATAAGCTCTCTTGGAAATCCAGTGGATTCCAAAGAACAAATCTTGCAGCTACTCAGATGTCAACCTGAAAGATGGAGAGGTGCCTCAGTATCAATTAGATAATCCTATGACAATGATAAGTTTCCAGTAAATGGGCTTATAGGTAAATTGATGATGTATGAGGGAGAGTTAAAGGTAAACAAATAGGAAGATTATGAACCAAAGATAAATTCAGTGGCTTTCAAAACCACTACTTCCAAAAATAAAGAAAAATAAAGGAAATAGGCTCATTCTGACAGTACAAGTAATGATGATTTACTATCATAAAGTGATGAGGAAATGGCTCAATTACCCATAAGGTTTACGAATTTTTATAGGAGGAATAAATTCTTCAAGAATCCTAGCTACAAAGGAAAATATGACAATAAAGGTAATTAGAAGAAGGACTGGAAAAGGAATGAGAACTCAAATGAAATAGTCTGCTATGAATGTCAGAAAAAGGGACATGTAAAGGCTGAATATACCAAGATAAAGTATAAAAATAAGTATGAGGACAAATATAGAAAGTACAAAAAGTCAATGAAAGCAACATGGAGTGCTTCAGAGGATAGCTCAAGTGACTTAGAATCGTCACGTGATGAAAAGGATGACAAAGACAATATGTGTTTCATGATAAACACATATGAAGAAAGCTTTTTAAAGATTTCATATAGAATTTTTTGGTACTTGGATAGTGGATGTTCAAGACACATGACAAGATGTTAGTCATGCTTCAAGAAACTGATAAATATTTATAGTGGACATGTAACTTTTGGTGAAAATGCTAAAGGAAAAATAATTGGTCTTGGCTAGATTGGTAACTCTAACTCAGTTTTAATTTCCAAAGTAATTTTCGTTAACAGATTAAAATATAATCTTCTTATTACTTCACAATTATGTGATGATGGTTTTCATGTTAAATTTGAAAATTATGGTTGCAATTTTTTTAATTCTAAAAACAAATTAGTATTTTTTTTTCTTTTATAAATGAAAATTTTTATGTTGTTAACTTAGATTCTTTAGTTTCTCAAAATGTTTCTTGTTTGAGTGACTTTCACAAAGAGTCTTGGATTTGGTATAGAATACTAAGACATTTTAATATAAACTACCTTAGAAAGATTACTAGAAGAGGCTTAGTCAATTATCTACCTGAACTTGAGTTTCCAAATGATAAAGTCTGTAATCCTTATCAAAAGGGTAAACAACGCAAAATCTCTTTCAAACCAAAGAAATAAGTTTCAAATTCTTAACCTCTCGAGTTGATTCACGTGGACTTGTTTAGACCATCTAGAGTTTCAATTATAAATGGGAATCATTATGACTATGTTCTTGTAGATGATTATTCTAGATATACTTGGAGATTTTTCTTGTCTCAAAAAAGTGAAGCATGTTCTCATTTTTTCAATTATGTTAGAATAGTAGAAAACCTAAGTGGTCTTAAAATTAAATCCTTAAGAAGTGACCATGGCTGTGAGTTTGAAAACCAAGATTTTGAATATTTTTTTCTCACAAAATGGCTATAGTCATAAATTATTTTCCCCTAGGACACCTCAATAAAATGGTGTCATAGAAAGAAGAAATAGAACCTTAGAATAAATAGCAAGAACCATTCTCAATGAATATGACCTACCTATCTACTTTTGGGATGAAGTTTTCAATACATCTTGATATATTATTAATAGATTCTTAATCAGACTAATTCTTAAGAAAACTCCCTATGAGTTGTGGAACAACAGAAAACCCAAAGTTAATTACTTCAAAGTTTTTGGTTGAAAAGTTTATATTCTAAATACTAAGGACAATATTGAAAAAATTTCATCCAAAAGTGATAAAAGAATTTAACTAAGTTATTCAATCTCTAGTAAATCCTATAGAGTCTTTAATAGAATAACCAAGTGTGTGGAAGAATCTATACATGTAAAATTTGATGAAATGAATCCACATGAACCTAATACCTCTCTATAAAACCTTGAGGATGATATGTCAAAACTGGAAATAAATGCAAAATCTTTTGACCTTGATATTAAATAATATGTTAAATCTTCTAGTTCTAGAAATTCTCCAAATTCCAGTCAAGATGAACCCGAACCTGTTGAAGAACCTAAAATCTCTATCCCTTCTATTTTCTAGATCTATTAAAACCATTAGGAACCATCCTTTAGATTATATAGTTGGATACTTAGATAAAGGAACTTAGACTATAGCTTCTCCAAGAAATCAAGTTGAACATCAAGATTTCTTATCACAGCTTGAGCTTAAGAACATCAATGAGGTAATCAATGATGAATTTCAGGTGATGGATATGCAAGAAAAATTAAATAATCTTAAAAGAAATAAAGTCTAGAAACTAATGGATACACCTAAAGACACATTGACTATAGGCACTAAATGGGTGTTTAAGAATAAAGTAGATGAAGCTGGTAATATTGTAAGAAGTAAATCTAGATTAGTTGCATAAGGTTATAGTCAAGAAGAAGGGATTTACTATGAGAAAACTTTTGCACCAGTTTCTAGACTTGAAGCCATTAAAATCTTTCTTACATATGTAGCACATCTAAATTTCAAACTGTATAAAATGGGTATTAAGAGTGAATTACTAAATGGGTATATAATTGAGGATATTTTTGTTGAACAACCCCTTGGTTTTGCAAACCCTCATTTTTTAAATCATGTTTTTAAATTATCAAAATATGTATATGGTTTAAAACAATCTCTGATAGATTGTTATGATATACAAAGTATTTTTCTTATTTCTAAAGGCTTTAAAAAAGGTATAGTTGATCCTACTCTCTCTTTAAAGATGTTTTAGTTGTTAAAATATTTTTTTATGATATTATTTTTTGATCTTCAAAAAAATTCTTATGTGTTGATTTTTCAAAGATGATGCAAAATGAATTTTAAATGAGTTTGATGGGGAAACTCAAATTCTTTCTTAGATTTCAAATCTTTCAAATGAGGAAGGTATTATTTTAAATCGAAGTAAATATACTAAAGATCTTCTAAAATGTTTTGGTTTGGATAGTACTAAAAGTATTGATACTTATATGAGTACCAACTATAAATTGTATTTTGATTAAAATGGTAAATCTGTTGATCAAGCCACTTACAGAGTAATGATTGAGAGTTTACTATACTTAACTGCTAGCAGGCCTAATATTATGTTTAGTGTGTCTATATATGCTCATTTTCAAGAAAATCCTAAAGAGTTTCATCTTCTTGTTGTTAAAATAATTTTTAAATACCTTAAGAATACTACCAACTTAGGATTGTTCTATCCTAGAGGAAAATCATTTGACTTAGTTAGCTATTTAGATGCTGATTTTGGTGGTTGTATGTTAGATAGAAAAAGAACCTCTAGAACATGTCACTTTTTTGGAAAGTATCTAGCATCATGGTGTAGTAAAAAGAAAAATTCTATTGCATTATCTACTACTAAAGCTGAATACAAAGTTTCTGGTAGTTTTTGTGCTCATATTTTGTTGATGAAACACACTTTGCTAGATTATGGATATCAATTTAGACATGTCCCTATAAATTGTGATAACACAAGTGATATTAACATCTCTAAGAATCATATTTATCATTCAAGAAAAAAACATATTGATGTAAGACATTATTTTTTTAGATATCATTATAAAAATGGTGATATTACTTTAGAATTCATTAGAACTAAACATCATCTTGTTGATATTTTCACTAAGACTTTAAATTTTGAAAGGATGAGTTGCATCATACATGAATTAGGAATAATCATACTTGAGTGACTAGTTTACTATTTAATAGTTACTGTCTCATAGTTATTATCTCTCAGTTACTGTCTCTCAGTTACTATCTCTCAACTTGGTGTCTCATGTTTGTCTCACTAGTTACGGTCGCACCATTTAGAGTCACACAACAATGTTGACACCATGACTGCTTATTCCAGTCTCACTGTTATGACTCAGACTTCTATTTTTAGAAATATTTTTCCCATATCATTATGTTGATTATTTTATTTCTTTTATACCATGTTTTTTTGTTTTGTGATGTTTGAACTCCCTAAATGATAAAAACTTGTCTTTTCACTTCTCTCTTCGCTCGTACTCTCTACTCCTGCAGCCAATATCCATCCATCCAAATCAAATTTTTATTAAAGATTGAAACAATAAAAAAAGACAAACTAGGGGGGGTCTATAGTAATGAAAACCAAGGTCATCCCCTCTGATAAAATTAATGCATTCCTAGAAAGAACTGGTCTTCAAAGAAATAGAAAAATTATCTGATTACCATGCCCGAGAAACTGCTAGACCCAGGTCTTGAGAATCGAACAGTCATTCCATAGAATGAAATATGTTTGAAGTGGATCCTGTCAAGTAATTTTCTTATTCTAAAAGTCTTGGAAGAACAGGTATGATTAGATTGGTTTAAAAAATAGAAAAGACCTATCTATCTAAAGTTTATTTTAGAATTTTATAAGTATGTTTAGTTCACTTTCAACTCTAAAGATGATTTTATGGTTAGAAGCTAGGTGAATGGAAAGAGATGTACTTTTTCTTCGAGGTTGTGGGTTTCGTTCTTAAGAATACCACATGAAGAAATTTTTGAGGACTATAAAATAGGTCCTCCTACACCAAGTGACATATTTAGTTTAGAAGAGGCTTTGAGTGAGTTGACTGGAAATAAAAAAGAAAAGAAGACCTATTGTCGTTGAACTAGATGGAGAGACTAGGTTGTTGTTAAATTTTATTCACCACATAATATGTCCAAGTAAAGGAGAATTTTCTACTCTCAAATATCAAGATTTGTTTTAGATACATCTTATGAAGAATGGTCACAAGATTAATTTGTGCAAGTACATTATCCTTCACATATGTGACATGATAAAGACAACATCAAATTCAACTTATCTTTTTTATTCAAGGTTTATCTATGAAATTCTATAAGACAAAGGTTTGGTTAGTAAGAATTAAGAAGTTATTGAAGATTATGATTTTTTTTATATCTAAGGATGCATGCAGACAAATGAAGATCGGTTAGAATCCATGGAAGAGATCATGGGTTGAATATAATGGCATACTGTATGAGGATTTTAATCCTTTTGAGAACCCTTCAAGAACTAAGAATGAAACTAACCCTAGTTTAGATTCATATGAGCTTGTAGAATATTTAGATGAAGAAATGGAAGCTGGTGGTCCTAGAACTGAAAGAGAAAAATATGTTGATGAAGGTGAAGCAATTATGGAAGAATCTCATGAACCTTTTCAAATATCTCCCTCTAGAGAATATACTCTCTCTAAAGGTGATGAAGATGTAAGCAAATAAATTGAAGTTGCTGATAAGAGTAAAGATTTTGAAGAAGAAAATGCTACTGTGGAAGAGTATGCTGCTACTAAGGAACATACAAAAGAATAATATGTAGAAACATAAGTAATATTTCCTACTAAAGTAAGAATGGAGTAAGATTTTCAATTAGCTAGAGATGTGGCTGAATCTGATAGAGCAAAGGGTGTGAAAACTGGTTAAGAGATTGAGTCTCTTATTCCTCCAAGAGATGCATCTGTTGAGGGGGATAAAAACCACAGCTTGGAAAGAATTCTAGTGACAAATCATGTTGTCTCAAGCTCAGTAGATACCTGGTATAGGTTTCCTAGTTATTTTTATATTTATGATTCCCAAGAAGCCTCAATTAATGGAATAGATCTTTCAACTGTGTTTCAACTCAAACCAATTACTGCTAGGGAAGTAATATCTACTAAGGAGGTAGAACCTATCTCTATTCCTTCTTTTTAACTTTCTCAAGAAACTCCTAGTTATATAAGTCAAGCAGATCTAAAAGTTTTTTGAGAAAATATATTGTCTAGTTTTGAGAAGCTTATGAAGTCTCAACCTACTCATATAACCAATATCAGGGAAAGGGATGCTACATTGCTTCTGGAGAAAATCATATGGAAGATCTAACCCAAGATGCTTTATGAGATTCAGGAAGTCTATATTGAAAACCAGCAGTTGAGTGATGAGGTGAAATCTTTAAAATATATGGTTGAGGAAATGAGGAAAGACTTTCAAGTTTTTCAATCCCCTATTTCTCATCTCAGTGAGGATGATACTGATAAGATCCAAAAGAATGTTGTATCTCTGATTTAACCCAACGTAATTATTATGGCTGAAAAGGTGGTTGAGAACAACACCAAAAATAGAAAAAGAGATGTGTGCACTTGTCTCGGGTATCAATAATCTGACCACTGAGTATAAAGGATATTTAAAAACTATTCTAAAATAGCTTAATTCTCTCACATCAGTTATTTTTTCTCCATCTTTTTTTGTCCCACCATCTCATCCCTTGGAAAGTAAAATGGTCAGATCTATAATTACAAAAAAAGATTCATTCTTTGATTAAAGGTTTTGATAATGAAAGTCTTGATAAAGTTGTTAATAATAGTGAACATGTGCTTAACCTGGTAATAATTCACTCAAAATTTACCACTGATTCTCAAGAATAAATCTATAAGAAAGTGGATTACTACTTCAAGAGGATATATTCCAATCATTAGCTGACCAACCATTTCAAGTATCTTGTTGAAAATTTAAAGTTTCCTCCTGTAACTCAAGCTTTCAAAAATCAATTACAGAAGCTAAAGGACCTCACACCTACTCTAGATAAAATCAAGGAAAATAAAGATGACTTTAAAAATTCCATGGATTATGTTGTCTGGAGAGGATACTCAAGAAGGGGGGTTGAATTGAGTACCTATTAAAACTTCTGTTTAAAATATTTATATTGAAATCCTCAATTCATAAAACAAGTTAAATTGTAGTGAATTTATAAATATTTTAAGTGTTCAATTAGTTTCTCAAAGATTGATTATTTCTTAGTTAACTTAATTTGAAGATTAAGTTAGCTTTTGAAACTAACTTACTGGCTAGAAATAATTACAAACACTTGCTAGTTCAACTATCAGAGTTACTTTAAAACAGATTTTAATTTCAATGTAATTAACAACAAAATATTGAAAAAATATTTTAAACTAAAATAAGATGCACAGTAGTTTTAACCAAGAGGTTCAGTATCAATATGAGACTTAGTCCTCTCAAACAGTTTATATAAAACTTTTATCCAAACCCTGGATTGGAGTAAACAATAGTACTGATATTGTCCACGTAGTAAGACCTCTACCAAAGTTCTACTTGGGAAAAACTATAACAATAGCACACAGGAAATCCAGGTCACACTTGACCTCTACCACAATTCACAGTGGGATATAATAAGGTTTAGAGAGTTTGAGTGAGGATTTTATATATCCTCCACTTATGCTTAGAAGACAGTGTGTGTTCAAGATAAACAGAAGCACACACACTGTTCAAAATGTAAATAAACAAATCACAGTAGAGATAATAAGATTGAGATGAGTTTAGAAAACTCTATGTGATGGAAATGCAGCTCTGGACTCCTTTTAGATTGAGCAGATGTTGTTTTGAGTCCTTCTCCGGATTTTTTCTGGAAAATAGAGTATCGTGGTTCCATTTCTTGACTTCCAGGTATGATTGTTTTTATTGAGATTGTAGTAGTCCTTTTTAGCGCAGCAATGTCCTTCAACTTTTAGTAAAATTATTCTTTTATTCTCTCATGTATCTATTCCTTTTTTACAACATATGTCTCTTTGTGAATCCTTTGTGTATCTCCTTTTCTGCACATCTTTGATCTTCCTTTTATAGCTCATGTGGTGGTTCGACATAAGGCATGATTACTTTTGCAGGTACAAGGTACGGTTCCATCCAACAAACATCATTAATTAATTTCCGACATAAGGCATGATTAATTCTGTAGGTGAGGTACGGTTTCCTGACATCCAAAAAACATCATTAATTAATTTCAGTTGCATTAAAATCACCAAATATGACCATTGCTAATAAAAAAATAGAGATAGAGTTTAGAGAAACAGTGGCTGGTTTCCATCGGTAGATATTTGTATCAGTGAACTTGTAGGGGTGGACTTGTAACGGTAGGTCTTGTATCAGTAGTTGTTACTCTCTGTAATGGTATCTTTCTTGTATTGGTAGTTGCTTGTGTATTGGTAGCTCCTTCTATCAGTAGTTGTTTGTGTAGTGGTAGCTCCTTTTATCGGTAACTGTCTGTCTGTGTAGTGGTAGCTCCTTCTATCGGTAATTGTCTATTTGTGTAGCGGTAGCTCCTTCTATCGATAATTTTCAGTATCAGTGACCCTAAAACTCAAATGCTTATAAATTATATGTTCTATGCATTTCATTTCTAGATTGAGTTAGTATCAAGATTAATCATCGTTAAACATTTATAATCATAAATAAACATTGATCAACATATTCCAATGATATGATATGATCATTTTGATATTTATTTCAACTTATTAGCATGATGTCATAATTTTAAAGTATAATGAATATATAGATAGACATTATTTGGTATTATCAAAGCATATCTAAACATAATTTAGATTATCAAAATAGGTGAGTCCAACAGATTATGGTGGTGAAATCATTAAGGATTTCATAAACTTTTTGAAACTGTATCTATATGTTTAGAGCAAAGCCATTGTGGCTCCTACAGTAGCTTCTTTGAGTATTTTTCTACCTCCTTCCACCTATCCTTCTTCCTCCACTTCATTTTCCCATGCTACAATGTTTGTTTCTCAGGCTCTGAGCCAGATCAGACCAATTATTGTTGAGAAAACTTTACCTCGGTCTTCCACCAGACCAACCCTTACCCATTCTATCATTAAATGAGTGACATTACCTTCCCTCACTACTGCTTCTACCACCTCCACTTCTAAACCTCTTACTTATACTCCTATTGTCTCTAACAAGGATAAAGTGAAGGCTATAAAATTTGAAGAGAAGTGAAGGATAATTTTTGATAGGGTTGTGATGTATTATCTTTTTATGATTGTAACTAAACTCTATTTGTATATTCAATGACAAGTTATCTCTCTCTTTTATTCACTTTTTAGTTTCATTTAGTGTTTGTTTTCTTATTATCTTTTTGATAATCCCAAAAGAGGGAGAAATAAGAACTGGATTTTAGGAATTTATAGGAAAAAAAACTTTATGGGAGAAGAACTAAATTTATGTTATTTGTTACATATATGCTCTAATACCTTGATATAATAAGCAACCTATTTATTAATTTATAAAATATAAGGCTTGTAAATGACATGATTTGTGATAATCAAAAAGGGGAAGATTGTTGGACTCCTCTTGTTTTAATGTTCGAAAATCATGTAAATCATGTTTAAATATTATAAATCATGATTAATATTGTTTTATTATGTTTTATTATGATTATGTTTAACCTTAATCCATTATTTGATTATTACTTCTTAAGACAGATGGTAGATATTTGACTAAGTATGAGACATTGTTTCTATGGTCAAACTGTCTCACCAGTTAGTCTGAAAAATCAAAAAATTATGAGACATCGTTTCTCTACCCAAATGGTCTCATCGATTAATCTAAAAAATCAACAAAGTATGAGACACTATTTTTATTCCCAAATGGTCTCATCGGTTAGTCTAAAAAATCGACAAAGTATGAGACACTGTTTCTCTGCCCAAACGGTCTCACCGATTAGTCTAAAAAATCAACAAAGTATGAGACACCATTTATCTGTCCAAATGGTCTCACCATTTAGTTTAGAAATAGGAAAAGTCAGTAACATTGGTTCCAAAATTCGCAAAGGACCAGACATCGTAATTGTGCTACCGGTTCCATAATTCACAAAGGACCAGACACTGTAACCATGCTACTGGTTTCAGAATTTGCAAAGGACCAAACAATGTAACTATGCTACCGGTTCCAGAAATTGCAAAGGACCAGACACCATAACTATGATACTAGTTCCAGAACTCATGAAGGACATCACTACTAACTGGGGAACTGCTTTTGACTCACTATTACTGTGGAACCATTCCTATTTCACCACCAACTGTGACATTGTTCCTTACTTAACAATTTTTTTGTCTTTTTCAATTAAATTTAAAAGTTGATTCTAACGGTCATATTTGAGTCATTTAATGACACTGACATAATTAATGATCTTTTGTAGACATGAAACCTAATAGTACGAGGTATAAGGTGAAGGGATCATGCTCCTTGTCAGTCATAACACAAACACCCAAGATAAAAATACATAGTGGCGCACGAGCTGGAAGAAGTGACCGAAAACAAACATTAGAGAAGAACTTACATGCATGCAAGAACACACAGAAGAACACATGAAGAACTCTCATTTTCTTCTAGCTATATTGTTGTGGATGAAAACTTCAAACATCCTTGCAGCAACAACACAAAGAAGATAAGAATAGAAACTCGTTGAACTAGAAACTAGAACACAGAACTCACGACACTCTATTTCTGAGTCTGCTTTCAGAAGAGGACTCGAACATCAAATTTTCTACATCCTATAAGTCCAGAGCTGCATAGAAAACACTCAAAGAATTTATAACCCATTCTTATTATATTTTACTCTGTTTTGTATTGTTTTATTAATCTTTTGATTAGTGTGTGTGTTTGTATTAAAAATACACACACTCTCATGTGCTAAACAGGTGTATAAAAGATATCCTCTCACTACTACTCTCTTACACCATTTTTCACCCATATAGAACTATGGAAGAGGCCCTTGTGCGACCTGGTAGTTTTAGTTTCCTACGTAGAACTGTGGTAGAGGTCAAGTGACCTAGACAGCTTTGTATGTTGTTGTAAACCCTGATCCAGGGTGTGGATCAAAGTCTATTAATATAAATTTCTTGGTGGCATGTGATCACCAAGTGGAGTGGATTAAGTCTCAGCTTGAGACTGAACCACTTATTTTAATCCGTTGTATTTTCAAATTTAGTTTACTCTATTTTAAATCATATTTCAGAAAACTAAGTTTCACTTTGATAGTTAGTCTTGGAGAGTATTTATAACTGCTTTGATTTAGTAAATTAGTTTCAAAGGTTGTATCAACATATCATATTGTTATAACTGAGAAATAATCAATCTTCTAAGAAATTAATTGAACAGTCATACTATTATAAATTTATTACTTTGATTAACTGGCCTATTTTTCTTTAAATTGGGGAATCTTCAAATAAAGTTTTTAACAGAAATTTTTATAGGAACTCAATTCACCCCTCTCTTGAGTGTCCTACTCCGACCAACAATATTTCTAGAAAAATGTGTCCTTAGAAACATGAGGAAAGAAATATAATGGAAATGATTCCATATGCATCATCAATTGGGTCACTCGTGTATGTTATGATATGTACTAGGATAGATGTTTCCTACACATTGATTATAATAGGGAGATATCAAGCTGAGAAAGGGGACTATCATTGGATGGCAGTAAAAACTGTCCTTAAGTATATAAGGCATACTAAGAATATGTTCCTGGTCTATAGAGGATATGAGAAACTAGTCATCATAGGATATTAAGATGCTAGTTTCCAAAATGATCAAGATGACATGACTTCAAAAATGGGATACATCTTCACATTGAATGGAGGTGTTATGAGATGGAAGAGCTCAAAGTAGGCTATGGTCGCAAATTCTATAGCAGTGTCCTAGTATACTGTGGTTTCTAAGGCAGTTAAAGAAGTAGTATGGATGCACAAATTCATCCAAGTGCTTGATGTTGTACCTAGAATTAAATATCCTATCACGCTATATTGTGATAATACTGTAGAGATGGATCTCGCAAAAGATCCAAGGTCACATCAGTGGATGAAATGTGTACTTTGGAAGTATCATCTCTTGAGGAATTTTTCTCAGATAGGTGAGGTTTCAGTGAGCAATATTTCCATGAAAGACAATATGGTGGACCCTTTGACTAAATTCTTAACTCAATAGAAACATTATTATCATGTGAGGTCTAGAAGACTCAAAGTCATAGGCAGTTGGCTCTAGTCCAAGTGAGAGTTTTTTGGAGTTAGTGTCTTAGGAACAACTTTTTGTACTTTGATTACAAGTATATAAGATGTATTGAATATTAATTAAACACTTTATTGCATATTGTTCATTGCTCTGTATGGATTTAATATAACAATGTCCTAAAGTATTTGTTGCATTGATAAGGTCATAACAGTTCCCCGCTATGATGAGAGCCTTGAAGTGCTATGACAATATTCTTAATATAGTTCTGTGGTTGGATAACGTATTATTGTAACACACGAGACTTTTATGAGAAATATTTTGTTTTTATGTTATATAAATCATCAAAGGAATATTTCACTACACACAACACTAGCTTGGCTTGCTTTACACGCAACCGGGGCCTTCCTCGATAGCTTGCGTCGTACGCAATACCGAGTTTCACTAAACAACGATATGCAATTAAAATATTACTAAAACTAGCCGTTATGAATAGTAATAACCACTTTTTGAAATTTTGTAAATTTTATTTTTCAAAATGGACTTAATTTTTGGATTCAGAATATCGAAATTAACTTAGGGTGAAATTTCAGTACTCTTCAGATAACTTTCATATTCTGATGAATAGTGAAAATTATTAAATTTTAATTAAAAACAACTTTTTTAATCGAAATAATTAATAGTGATAAATTATTAATTTGAGTGGTTTTAAAGTATATTTATAATATATTTTTACAATTTAATACAATTTTTTCATTGGGTGTAATTTCACATTTAAACCAGACATAAACAAGTGTCAATCTTTTGATAGTTATTATCTCTTAAAAACACGCTATTTGTCTTGACGACGGGAATTAATTTTTAAATTAGTTAATGTAACTGATATGTTTTGAATTTGGTAAAATAAACATCATCTTTGAATTCATAATATCAAATATAGCTTAGGACTAATTTTTGGTATTTTTCTGGAAACTTTCATTTTTTGATGAATAGTGAAACCACTAAGTGGTAGTTAAAAAACTGAATTTTTTCATAAAACTTAATTTTACCACTTCTGTGAGTGGAATTTCGAAAATCCGAGAGACACGGTTAATATCAAGGACTAAAATGTGGTTTAATGAGATGAAAATAATTTTTGGTGAATAGTAACTTTTTACTTTTTTTTACCACGGTTAAAAGTAAATAGGGTAGTTAAGGGTAAAAATGATATTATTATTACCCTAACACATGTCCTAATTCTATTGGATAAGTGTAATTCGACCAAAAACAACCTTAGGAATAAAATATGACCAATTAGGCCCACTTGGATTAGATTAGGACATTTATTATAAATTTATTTAAAGAAGGGTTAAAATAGTTAAAATCAAAGTTTAATAACTAAAGAATTTTTAATATAGGGTTATACATAAGAGAAATTCGACTATAAATATTCATTAGAAAGATAAAAATATTTCCTACATAATGGTATTTTATTTGTAATTTTTAGACTTAAAATAATTTAATTTATTTATGATACAATGATGATGCAGTAATTATATTATTAATGAAATATTGACATAATTGATGTTATAAATACCCAAATAAATGTAATTTGAGACTTTTTATGAATTAAAATAATTTTATATGTTAATATGACATGTTAGTATTGATTTAATTAAAATTTTTCGAACTAATAATTCCGTTATAATTTTCACAAAAATCAATTACCAAATAGTGTCAAAATTGACATAAAATAGTTTTTAAAAAAAATACTATATTATTAATTGTTATTTTATTCCTAAAAATCTAAGTTTCAGCCAAATGACTTAGATAAGGTTATATATATTAATAATAAACAACTTGGGGTTCGTTTGGCTTGATATAGTAAGTTTATTAACCTTATAGTGTAAGAAAACAAGAAGACGCGGTAAAAGTTAAATTATCTAACTTAAAGTTAAATCTAAATTATAAGGTTAAAATTGATAACTAAACTTGTCTAAATTCTATTGGATGAGAGTATTTCGACCCATACCCACCTTATCTTCTAAATATATCAATTTGGATCTATTAAAAACCGAATTTGACTTTATAATAAAATAATATTTTTAGTTATTCCAAAGGTGCCCCTCTCCTCCCTTATAAAAGGGAACCTCCTCCCTCTCTTCCTCACACTACTTTGAGCCTTCAAGCTCAGACAACCCCTGACAATATCTCCTCTACAATTCCCTAGAAACATCCTAGAGGTCCTGGTCTTCTTCAAAGACCAATTTTAGTGCCCTAAGATGAGGTCTCAAAGAGGCGCTTCAAAGAAGAGGTAATGCCCGTTACCGATTCTTTCATCATTATTTCTTCTTCCACTTCTTCTTCTTTAGTTGTTTCATTATGAAGTAATAACATAAGTATCACTCATATAATGATATTTTATTATAATTATGAAACAAACCTATTTCACCATCTATCCATCCTACGGAAAATGAAATCACCACGCGTGCGTACGTACGGAATACCATCTCCACGCCGTGGTGTAATCTATTTTCCACCACCACCTTACTCGGATGGGTATAATGGTGTAAAAAATAACTATATATGATTATTGTAAAGTGATATTTATTCTGAAATAGTATACATACACTCCAATACAATTCCACGATCATGGGAATGATATCATCGCTCGTGCGTACGTATGGAATATCGTCTCCACGATGTGATGCGACTCGTTATACATGATCTTAATTGCATAATGATTATATAAATGAATTGAGTGAATGAATATGATATATATTACACTAATACCATTCTGGAAATGAGGTATCTATAACCTAAAAAGAAAAATAAGAATTTATTCGACAAAACGCGCATAAGAACAAAAAGTAATAAACACCCGAATAACAAGTAGTAATGAAATATTACTAATAAGAAGCTAAGAATATGACCATATATGATATCATAAAAATAAGTATGATTCTGGAATAAGTCAATAACATTATTTAAATCATTATACAGGAGGTTCGGACACTTACGAAGCAAATCGGACCTAAGGTAAGGGAAAATATCACAATCTCATTTTATCCGAGATTGTTTATACTTTGGTATTTACTGGGGTGTATTTTATCATCCACATCCATGTTTCCTCAATATGTAATATTGTTTCCATTCACCTACAATTGTTTAAATCCAATTTTACCCTTCTGTGAGTTTTTAGTAAAAGATATAAAAGGAATCTTTTGTCGTTTTTCGTACGAGGTACTTTTTGACTTTTCCGACAAAAGTACGGTAAGAATGTTTTTTTAACTTATACGGCATGAATGGATTTTTAAAAAAAAATTCCAAGGAGCTTACTTTACAAGTTTTCAAGTTTATTTTTAATCAACTTCTTTTAGTTTAAAATTGTATGACATGTTAAGAAAGGAAAATGTTTTTGAAGTAGAAAGGATATTTTCCTCAAAAATGGAGTTCAAGTGTTTTATCAAAATTATTTTCCATCTAAGATAATATAGTGTTCTGTTTCTATCCCTATTATTACATTGATTTGATTATTTTGTGATGGAATTATTTTTATGAATTCATTTATCTTATATGAATTGCTTTATGATGTCATGTTGTTTAAGAATCCCATTTTTATTACATGGGTTATGCAATGATGTATGATTTATGATTTTGTGGCACACATATGAATGGTATCATTATGAGATGGGTGGGACCTAAATCTCCCTCCAATTCATTGGGTAAAGATTTTATATCTCATGAGATAGACATGGCTGGAACGGCAGGTTAAACCGGTTCAGTGAAACAGGACTGAAACGAGGAGTGGACTCGATTCAGAAATGGACTTTTTCCACTAAGATAGTCTTGGAAATGAGTCTTGGCTAATAAGAAATGATTCTCTATGATTATTTTTGTATGCCACAGAGTTTCATGTTTTAAGTTATGATTATTGGGATTTCATTTCACTACTATGATTTATCCCATGTTATGAAATTATGATCTCTTTTGTAGGTTAAGATTTCCAAAATTTTATGTTCTTATGAATATGATGCGATTGATATTTATTTTGTTTACCCTTACTGAGAATTTGAGCTCACCCTTTTGTATGTTTTTTTTCAGGTCAGGAAGAAGGTTATTAAGTAAGATATTCCAAAAGGGACTATAGATATGATGAAATAAATGGGAGACAGTGTAGACACTTTATGAACCAGTTGTTTATATTTCCCAGTTTCTAAAGACATTATACCTATACGGTCCTTTCATGGCTTTGTTATATGTTGTAATAAGTATGCTTCAATTTTGAAGTAATAACAATATATGTAAAGTATGGGTCGTTGTAGTTTGTATCAGAGGAAAGGTATAGTCAACCTTTGGAAACTAGGATGTGAAAGCCTTAGTAAGAACCCTAAGGATAATTCTAAGCGTAGAACACAATATTAGTGTTTTAGAAATGACCATGAATAACCTAGGATAAGACCTTAAGTGTGAAATTTTATTCTTGATTATGTGTTTTTTCTATTATAATTAGTGTTGATCACACTATTCTTCTTGGTTTTATTCAATGGCTGGAACCCGAAGGAACCGTGTTAATGCGGAATGAGATGGGAAATGCAATGATTGTCCCCCTGAGCAACCAAACGTTATGGGAGCTGGAATGAAAAATCTTGTAGCCATGCTCACACAACTTTCTCAAGCTATGAATCATGCAGGACTTCCAAACGAGCAAAGGAAGGAGAAGCATTCTGTTGAATCCTTCATGAGGCAGCGTCCACCTTCTTTCAGCGGGTCTACTGATCCATTAGTTGCTGAAAAATGGATTAGTACTGCTGAAAAGATATTTTTAGTTCTTCAATGTTCTGAACATTATAAAGTCATCCTAGCAGTTTATCTTTTGGAAGGAGATGATGATCAATGGTGGAATCTTATTAAGAATACGAGGCAAAGGGATGAAATTGAGTCCATGGAATGGGACGAGTTCAAGAACTTATTTTTCAATAAGTACTTCCCTCGTATTCTCCGAACAAGGATGGAGAAAGAGTTTCTTGAACTGAAGCAAAAGGATGATGAATCTGTTGGTACCTATGAAGCAAATTTTACAAGACTTTCAAGGTACGCTTCTGGTATAATTATCCAACCTGAGAGTAAGATCGATCTATTCTTTAGTGGCTTAAAACCAAGTCTTAGAATGGCCTTATCCATAAGGGACTTCAATAGCTATGAGGAAATCGTTCGATGTGCTCTCAAAGTTGAGATGGAGATTGGAGTAACCCATCAGTCATATGGGTTTGATAAGAAGAGGAAAATGGAATTCAAAGGAAAATCTAAAGAGCACACTGAAAAGAAGATGAGATTTCCCTTGTGCTCAAAGTGTGGAAAGAAACATGGATGGAGTTTTCTTAAAGGGAAAAGTAAATGTTTCAAATGTGGAAAGGAAGGTCATCGGGCATTTGAATGCCGCAATGATGGGAAGAAGATTTCTAATGATGCAAACAAAGTATGGGACACACAGAATGAACCTAATACACTTCAATGTTTCAAGTGCAAGGAGATGGGGCATTATGACAATAAATGCCCTAATCCAAGGGTCGTTGATGATGATCAACATCAACAAAATCTTAAGTCTAAAGACAAAGGAAAGTCACATGCAATTTCTATCAGCGATGTGGAGTACGATAACGATGTGGTGAAAGGTACACTTACCATCCACTCTAAAGTAGCAAATGTTTTATTTGATTCTATATCCACCCACTCTTTTATTTCTGAAGATTTTTCTAAGGTTATCCTCATATTACCTCAACAATTATATGTTGAGTTAGCTGTTACAACACCTAATGGCACAACAGTCGCATCAAAAGTTCATAATTCTTCCCCGATTGAAGTTTGTGGGAAAGTGCTTCCTGCAAATCTTGTGATCCTTCCTATAGTTGAATTTTATGTGATTCTTGGCATGGATTGGATTTCTTTATATGTAGCTCATATCAATTTCCAAAGAAGGGAAGTCACATTTCATATTCCAGATCAATCTATGATCATCTATCGATGCAAGGATGAACATAACCTTCCAGTGGAAATTTCTTCCATCTTATGGGTCTTGATTCCACTGAATGAAGGTTATTTATCTCAAATGGTTGGTGAGAAACCCACAATTAATAATATGCCCATTGTACGGGAGTTTGATGATGTCTTTCCGGAGGAATTGTCGGGTCTTCCACCAAATCGTGAAGTTGAGTTTTCAATATAACTCGTACCAGGTGCTTTGCCTATTTCAAAGGCACCTTATAGAATGGCCCCAACTGAGTTGCAAGAATTGAAGAAGCAACTCCAAGAGAATCTTGATAAGGGATTCATACGCCCTAGTGCGTCACCTTGGGGAGCACCTGTTCTATTTGTTAAGAAGAAAGATGGATCAATGAGACTCTGCATTGATTATCGAGAACTTAACAAGATCACTATCAAGAACAAATATCCTCTCCCACGCATTGATGAATTATTTGACCAATTACGCAGAGCTCAATACTTTTCCAAGATTGATCTTCGTTCAGGTTATCATCAATTAAGGGTCAAAAGGTAGGATATACCAAAGATGGCTTTCCGTACAAGGTATGGACACTACGAATTTATAGTGATGCCATTTGGTTTTACTAATGCCCCTGCTAACTTCATGGATCTGATTAATAGAGTCTTTAGAGACTATCTTGATCAGTTTGTGGTAGTCTTTATAGAAGATATTCTTGTTTATTCAAAGAGAAAGGAAGAATATAAAGATCACTTGCGAATTATATTGAAGACCCTGAGAAAGGATAAGCTTTATGCCAAATTTACCAAGTGTGAATTTTGGCTTCAAAAAGTTTCATTTTTGGGTCACATAATCTCAAAAGAGGGGATATATGTGGATCCAGCAAAAACAGAGGTTATCGAAAGATGGTCGAGACTGACTCGGAAAGGAGTTAAGTTTGTTTGGATGGAGGAATGTGAAGATAATTTCAAGGATTTGAAAAGAAGGTTATCCAGTGCACTTGTGCTCACACTGCCTTGTAGTGGAGAAAGGTTTGTGATCTACAGTGACGCATCCAAGAAGGGGATAGGGTGTGTTCTTATGCAAAATGATATGGTGATAGCTTATGCCTCATGACAGTTGAAAATCCATGAGAAAAATTACCCAACACATGATTTGGAGTCAGTTGCGGTAATCTTTGCATTAAAGATTTGGAGGCATTATCTTTATGGAGAAAGGTGTGACATTTATACTGATCATAAAAGTTTAAAGTATATTTTCAAACAAAAGGAGCTGAATATGCGCCAAAGAAGTTGGTTAGAACTGATTAAGGATTACGACTGCTCAATTCATTACCACCCTGGGAAAGCAAACAAGGTGGCAGATGCATTAAGTCGATAAGACCATGCTAGCTTATCCATGATGAGGATCACAAAAGATCTAATATTTATGGATTTAAAAAGGATGGATCTTGGAATTTTAATGGAAGGGGGGAAATCATATCTTTATCAAATGAATGTCCAACCATATATACATGTGAAGATTAAAGAGGCACAGAAAGAAGATGTAGAGTTACAAAAGAAGGTGAGAAATATTCCTGAATTCAACCTTGATTGTGATGGGATAATAAAGTTCAAGAATCGGGTTTGTGTTCCTCCCATCCCAGAATTAAAGAAGGGGCTGCTGGATGAGGCTCATAGTTCTTCATTCTCTATTCATCCTGGAATCACGAAGATGTATAGGGACCTAAAAGAGTACTTCTAGTGGGATGGCATGAAAAGAGATGTTGCTGAATATGTCTCTCGATGCTTGGTTTGTCAGAAAGTTAAAGCTGGGAGATAGAAGTCTAAGGGGATGTTACAACCATTACCCATACCCGAATGGAAATGGGAAAACATCACTATGGACTTTGTCACAGGACTTCCTAAAACATCCAAAGGCAATAATGCTATCTGGGTCATAGTTGATCATCTTACAAAGTCTGCACACTTCATTGCTATTAGAGAGGATTCCTCTCTGGATCAGCTTACCAGGATATATGTAAAGGAAGTGGTAAGATTACATTGAGTACCACTTTCTATTATATCTGATTGGGATCCGAGATTTACCTCGAAGTTCTAGCGAAGTCTTCAGCATACTCTGGATATAGAGTTGAGTTTCAGCACTACTTATCATCCTCAGACAGACGGTCAGTCTAAGAGAACAATTCAAACTCTAGAAGATATGTTGAGAGCTCGCTCTATGGATTTCAAAGGTGGTTGGGATCAACACCTACCTTTGGTGGAATTTTCTTATAATAATAGCTTTCACTCCAATATTCAGATGGCTCCTTATGAAGCTCTCTATGGAAATAAATGCAGGACGCCAACTTGATGGGATGAATTTGGAGAAAGAAAGCTATTAGAACCTGATCTTGTTGATGAGATGGCAGAAAAGATCCGATCTATTCAACAACACATAAGAGCATCTCAGAGTCGACAGAAAATTTATGCCGAAAACCTAAGAAAAGACCTAGAGTTTGAAGTGGGTGATAAAGTGTTCTTATGAATATCTCCCTGGAAGAGGGTCATGAGATTTGGAAAGAAGGGGAAGTTGAGCCCTAGATATATCGGTCCTTTCGAAATACTGGATCGTGTTGGAAAGGTAGATTACATATTGGCACTTCCACTGAATCTCTCTCAATTTCACGATGTGTTCCATGTATCTCTCCTGAGAAAGTACATACCTGATCCTTCACATGTACTCAGCTCAGAAGTTGTACCACTGGAGCAAGATCTTTCTTATGAAGAACAGCCGATAGAGATTCTAGATCGTAGTGAAAAGGTCCTACGGAACAAGACCACTCGCTTGGTGAAAGTTATATGGAGGAACCACCAATTATAAGAAGCTACATGGAAGCTTGAGGATATGATGAGGAAGAGGTATCCTCATCTTTTTGTTACAAAGTGACGAATTTCGAGGGTGAAATTCATTTTAAGGGGGGTAGAATGTAACACCCGAGACTTTTATGAGAAATATTTTGTTTTTATGTTATATAAATCATCAAAGGAATCTTTCACTACACACAACACTAGCTTGTCTTGCTTTACACGCAACCGCGGCCTTCCTCGATAGCTTGCGTCGTACACAATATCGAGTTTCACTAAACAACAATATGCTATTAAAATATTATTAAAACTAGCCGTTATGAATAGTAATAACCAATTTTTGAAATTTTGTAAATTTTATTTTTCAAAATGGACTTCATTTTTGGATTCGGAATATCGAAATTAGCTTAGGGTGAAATTTTGGTACTTTTCGGATAACTTTCATATTCTGATGAATAGTGAAAATTATTAAATTTTAATTAAAAACAACTTTTTTAATCGAAATAATTAATAGTGATAAATTATTAATTTGAGTGGTTTTAAAGTATATTTAGAATATATTTTTACAATTTAATACAATGTTGTTCATTGGGTGTAATTTCACATTTAAACCAGACATAAACAAGTGTAAATCTTTTGATAGTTATTATCTCTTAAAAACACGCTATTCTTCTTGACGACGGGAATTAATTTTTAAATTAGTTAATATAACTGATATGTTTTAAATTTGGTAAAATAAACATCATTTTTGAATTCATAATATCAAATATAGCTTAGGCCTAATTTTTGGTATTTTTCTGGAAACTTTCATTTTTTTGATGAATAGTGAAACCACTAAGTGGTAGTTAAAAACTGATTTTTTTCATAAAACTTAATTTTACCGCTTCTGTGAGTGGAATTTCAAAAATCCGAGAGACATGGTTAATATCAAGGACTAAAATGTGGTTCAATGAGATGAAAATATTTTTTGGTGAATAGTAACTTTTTACCTTTTTTTACCATGATTAAAAGTAAATAGGGTAGTTAAGGGTAAAAATGATATTATTATTACCCTAACACATGTCCTAATTCTATTGGATAAGTGTAATTCGACCAAAAACAACCTTAGGAATAAAATATGACCATTTAGGACCACTTGGATTAGATTAGGACATTTATTATCAATTTATTTAAAGAAGGGTTAAAATAGTTAAAATCAAAGTTTAATAACTAAAGAATTTTTAATATAGGGTTATACATAAGATAAATTCTACTATAAATATTCATTAGAAAGATAAAACTATTTCCCACATAATGGTATTTTATTTTTAATTTTTAGACATAAAATAATTTAATTTATTTATGATACAATGATGATGCAGTAATTATCTTATTAATGAAATATTGACATAATCGATGTTATAAATACCCAAATAAATGTAATTTGAGACTTTTTATGAATTAAAATAATTTTCTATGTTAATATGACATGTTAGTATTGATTTAATTTAATGTTTGAGAACTAATCATTCCGTTATGATTTTCACAAAAATCAATTACCAAATAGTGTCAAAATTGACATAAAATAGTTTTTAAAACAAATACTATATTATTAATTGTTATTTTATTCCTAAAAATCTAAGGTTCAGCCAAATTACTTAGATAAAGTTATATATATTAATAATAAACAACATGGGGTTCGTTTAGCTTGATATAGTAAGTTTATTAACCTTATAGTGTAAGAAGACAAGAAGACACAGTAAAAGTTAAATTATGTAACTTAAAGTTAAATCTAAATGATAAGGTTAAAATTGATACCTAAACTTGTATAAATTCTATTGGATGAGATTATTTCGACCCATACCCACCTTAGTTTCTAAATATATAAATTTGGAGCTATTAAAAACAGAATTTTACTTTATAATAAAATAATATTTTTAGTTATTCCAAAGGTGCCCCTCTCCTCCCTTATAAAAGGGCACCTCCTCCCTCTCTTCCTCACACCACTTTGAGCCTTCAATCTCAGAAAACCCCTGACGATATCTCCTCTCCACTTCCCTAGAAACATCCTATAAGTCCTGGTCTTCTTCAAAGACCAATTTTAGTGCCCTAAGATGAGGTCTCAAAGAGGCGCTTCAAAGAAGAGGTAATGCCCGTTACCGATTCTTTCATCTTTATTTATTCTTCCACTTCTTCTTCTTTAGTTGTTTCATTATGAATTAATAACATCAATATCACTCATATAATGATATGTTATTATAATTATGAAACAACCCTATTTCACCATCTATCCATCCTACGGAAAACGAAATCACCACGCATGCGTACGTACGGAATACCATCTCCACGCCGTGGTGTAATCTATTTTCCACCACCACCTTACTTGGATGGGTATAATGGTGTAAATAATAACTATATATGATTATTTTAAAGTGATATTGATTCTGAAATATTATACATACACTCCAATACAATTCCACGATCATGGGAACGATATCATCGCTTGTGCGTACGTACGGAATACCGTCTCCACGATGTGATGTGACTCGTTATACATGATCTTCATTGCATAATGATTATATAAATGAATTGAGTGAATGAATATGATATATATTACACTAATACCATTCTGGAAATGAGGTATCTATAACCTAAAATGAAAAATAAGAATTTATTCGACAAAACGCGCATAAGAACAAAAAGTAATAAACACCCGAATAACAAGTAGTAATGAAATATTACTAATAAGAAGATAAGAATATGACCATATATGATATCATAAAAATAAGTATGATTCTGTAATAAGTCAATAACATTATTTAAATCATTATACAGGATGTTCGGACACTTATGAAGCAAATCGGACCTAAGGTAAGGGAAAATATCACAATCTCATTTTATCCGAGATTGTTTATACTTTGGTATTTACTGGGGTGTATTTTATCATCCACATCCATGTTTTCTCAATATATAATATTGTTTCCATTCACATACAATTGTTTAAATCCAATTTTACCCTTCTGTGAGTTTTTAGTAAAAGATATAAAAGGAATCTTTTGTCGTTTTTCATACGAGGTACTTTTTGACTTTTCCGACAAAAGTACAGGAAGAATGTTTTTTTAACTTATACGGCATGAATGGATTTTAAAAAAAAATCCAAGGAGCTTACTTTACAAGTTTTCAAGTTTATTTTTAATCAACTTCTTTTAGTTTAACATTGTATGACATGTTAAGAAAGGAAAATGTTTTTGAAGTAGAAAGGATATTTTCCTCAAAAATGGAGTTCAAGTGTTTTATCAAAATTATTTTCCATCTAAGATAATATAGTGTTCTGTTTCTATCCCTATTATTACATTTATTTGATTATGTTGTGATGGAATTATTTTTATGAATTCCTTTATCTTATATGAATTGTTTTATGATGTCATGTTGTTTAAGAATCCCATTTTTATTACATGGGTTATGCAATGATGTATGATTTATAATTTTTTGGCACACATATGAATGGTATCATTATGATATGGGTGGGAACTATATCTCCCTCCAATGCATTGGGTAAAGATTTTATATCTTATGAGATAGACATGGCTAGAACGACAGGTTAAACCGGTTCAATGAAACAGGACTGAAACGAGGAGTGAACTCGGTTCAGAAACGGACTCTGTCCACTAAGATAGTCTTGGAAATGTGTCTTGGCTAATAAGAAATAATTCTCTATGATTATGTGTGTATGACACAAAGTTTCATGTTTTAAGTTATGATTATTGGGATTTCATTTCACTACTATAATTTATCCCATGTTATGAAATTATGCTCTCTTTTGCAGGTTAATATTTCCAAAATGTTATGTTCTTATGAATATGATGTGATTGATATTTCTTTTGTTTACCATTACTAAGAATTTGAGCTCACCCTTTTGTATGTTTTTTTTTTCAGGTCAGGAAGAAGGTTATTAAGTAAGATATTCCAAAAGGGACTATAGATATGATGAAATAAATGGGAGATAGTGTAGACACTTTATGAACCAGTTGTTTATGTTTCCCAGTTTCTAAAGACACTATACCTATATGGTCCTTTCATGGATTTGTTATATGTTGTAATAAGTATGCTTCAATTTTGAAGTAATAACAATGTATGTAAAGTATTGGTCGTTATAGTTTGTATCAGAGGAAAGGTATAGTCAACCTTTGGAAACTAGGATGTGAAATCCTTAGTAAGAACCCTAAGGATAATTCTAAGCATAGAACACAATCTTAGTGTTTTAGAAATGACCATGAATAACCTAGGATAAGACCTTAAGTGTGAAATTTTATTCTTGATTATGTGTTTTTCCTATTATAATTAGTGTTGCTCACACTATTCTTCTTGGTTTTAGTCAATGGTTGGAACCCGAAGGAACCGTGTTAATGGGGAATACGACGGGAAATGAAATGATTGCACCCCTAGCAACCAAACGTTATGGGAGCTGGAATGAAAAATATTATATTCATGATCACACAACTTTCTCAAGCTATGAATCATGCAGGACTTCCAAACGAGCAAAGGAAGGAGAAACATTCTGTTGAATCCTTCATGAGGCAGCGTCCACCTTCTTTCAGCGGGTATACTGATCCATTAGTTGCTGAACAAAGGATTAGTACTACTGAAAA
Source organism: Viscum album (assembly GCA_963277665.1). Classification (NCBI taxonomy): domain Eukaryota; kingdom Viridiplantae; phylum Streptophyta; class Magnoliopsida; order Santalales; family Viscaceae; genus Viscum; species Viscum album. The sequence continues at coordinate 48,224,602 of OY728146.1, forward strand.
GATATTTTCAGTTCTTCAATGTTCTGAACATGATAAAGTCATCCTAACAGTGTATCGTTTGGAAGGAGATGATGATAAATGGTGGAATCTTATTAATAATATGAGGCAAAGGGATGAAATTGAGTCCATGGAATGGGACGAGTTCAAGAACTTATTTTTCAATAAGTACTTCCCTTGTATTCTCCGAACAAAGATGGAGAAAGAGTTTCTTAAACTGAATCAAAAGGATGATGAATCTGTTGGTACCTATGAAGCAAATTTTACAATACTTTCAAGGTACGCTTCTGGTATAATTATCCAACCTGAGAGTAAGATCGATCGATTATTTAGTGGCTTAAAAAAAGTCTTTGAAGGGCCTTATCCATAAAGGACTTCAATAGCTACGAGGAAATCGTTCGATGTGCTCTCAAAGTTGAGATGGAGATTGGAGTAACCCATCAGTCATATGGGTTTGATAAGAAGAGGAAAATGGAATTCAAAGGAAAATCTAAAGAGCACACTGAAAAGAAGATGAGCTTTCCCTTGTGCTCAAAGTGTGGAAAGAAACATGGATGGAGTTGTCTTAAAGGGACAAGTAAATGTTTCAAATGTGGAAAGGAAGGTCATCAGGCATTTGAATGCCGCAATGATGGGAAGAAGATTTCTGATGATGCAAATAAAGGAAGGGACACACAGAATGAACCTACTACACTTCAATGTTTCAAGTTCAAGGAGATGGGGAATTATGCCAATAAATTCCCTAATCCAAGGGTCGTTGATGATGATCGACATCAACAAAATCTTAAGGCTAAAGACAAAGGAAAGTCACATGCAATTTCTATCAGCGATGTGGAGTACGATAACGATGTGGTGAAAGGTACACTTACCATCCACTATAAAGTAGAAAATGTTTTATTTGATTCTGGATCCACCCACTCTTTTATTTCTAAAGATTTTTCTAAGGGTATCACCGTATTACCTCAACAATTAGATGTTGAGTTAGCTGTGACAACACCTAATGGAACAACAGTCGCATCAAAAGTTTATAATTCTTCCCCGATTGAAGTTTGTGGGAAAGTGCTTCCTGCAAATCTTGTGATCCTTCCTATAGTGGAATTTGATGTGATTCTTGGCATGGATTGGCTTTCTTTATATGGAGATCATATCAATTTCCAAAGAAGGGAAGTCACATTTCATATTCCAGATCAATCTTTGATCGTCTATCGATGCAAGGATGAACATAACCTTCCAGTGGAAATTTCTTCCATCTTATGGGTCTTGATTCTACTGAATGAAGGTTATTTATCTCAAATGGTTGGTGAGAAACTCACAATTAAGAATATGCCCATTGTACGGGAGTTTGATGATGTCTTTCCAGATGAATTTTCGGGTCTTCCACCAAATCGTGAAGTTGAGTTTTCAATATAACTCTTACCGGGTGCTTTGCCTATTTCAAAGACACCTTATAGAATGGCCCCAATTGAGTTGCAGGAACTGAAGAAGCAACTCCAAGAGAATCTTGATAAGGGATTCATATGCCCTAGTGCATCACCTTGGGGAGCACCTGTTCTATTTGTTAAGAAGAAATATGGATCAATGAGACTCTGCATTGATTATCGAGAACTTAACAAGATCACTATCAAGAACAAATATCCTCTCCCATGCATTGATGACTTATTTGACCAACTACGCGGAGCTCAATACTTTTCCAAGATTGATCTTCATTCAGGGTATCATCAATTAAGGGTCAAAAGGGAGGATATACCAAAGACAGCTTTCCGTACAAGGTATGGACACTATGAATTTATAGTGATTCCATTTGGTTTTACTAATTCCCCTGCTATCTTCATGGATCTGATGAATAGAGTCTTTAGAGACTATCTTGATCAGTTTGTGGTAGTCTTTATAGAAGGTATTCTTGTTTATTCAAATAGCAAGGAAGAACATGAAGATCACTTGATAATTATATTGAAGACCCTGAGAAAGGAGAAGCTTTATGCCAAATTTACCAAGTGTGAATTTTGGCTTCAAAAAGTTGCATTTTTGGGTCACATAATCTCAAAGGAGGGGATATCTGTGGATCCAGCAAAAACAGAGGTTATCGAAAGATGGTCGAGACTGACTCGGAAAGGAGTTAAGTTTGTTTGGATGGAGGAATGTGAAGATAATTTCAAGGATTTTAAAAGAAGGTTATCCAGTGCACCTGTGCTCACACTGCTTTGTAGTGGAGAAAGGTTTGTGATCTACAGTGATGCATCCAAGAAGGGGCTAGGGTGTGTTCTTATGCAAAATGATATGGTGATAGCTTATGCCTCACGACAGTTGAAAATCCATGAGAAAAATTACCCAACACATGATTTGGAGTTAGCTGCGGTAATATTTGCATTAAAGATTTGGAGGCATTATCTTTATGGAGAAAGGTGTGACATTTATACTGATCATAAAAGTTTAAAGTATATTTTCACACAAAAGGAGCTGAATATGCACCAAAGAAGATGGTTGGAACTGATTAAGGATTATGACTGCTCAATTCATTACCACCCTGGGAAAGAAAATAAGGTGGCAGATGCATTAAGTCGACAAGACCATGCTAGCTTATCCATGATGAGGACCACAAAAGATCCAATATTTATGGATTTACAAAGGATGGATCTTGGAATTTTAATGGAAGGGGGAAAATCATATCTTTCTCAAATGAATGTTCAACTATCTATACATGTGAAGATTAAAGAGGCACAGAAAGAAGATGTAGAGTTACAAAATAAGGTGAGAAATATTCCTGAATTCAACCTTGATTGTGATGGGATAATAAAGTTCAGGAATCAGGTTTGTGTTCCTCCCATCCCAGAATTAAAGAAGGATCTGCTGGATGAGGCTCATAGTTCTTCATTCTCTATTCATCCTGGAAGCACGAAGATGTATAGGGATCTAAAAGAGTACTTCTAGTGGGATGGCATGAAAAGAGATGCTGCTGAATATGTCTCTCGATGCTTGGTTTGTCATAAAGTTAAAGCTGAGAGACAGAAGTCTAAGGGGATGTTACAACCATTACCCATACCCGAATAGAAATGGGAAAAAATCACTATGGACTTTGTCACAGGGCTTCCTAAAACATCCAAAGTCAATAATTCTATCTGGGTCATAGTTGATCATCTTACAAAGTCTGCGCACTTCATTGCTATTAGAGAGGATTTCTCTCTCGATCAGCTTGCCAGGATATATGTAAAGGAAGTGGTAAGATTGCATGGAGTACCACTTTCTATTATATCTGATCGGGATCCGAGATTTACCTCGAAGTTCTGGCGAAGTCTTCATCATACTCTGGATACAGAGTTGAGTTTCAGCACTGCTTATTATCCTCATACAGACGGTCAGTCTGAGAGAACAATTCAAACTCTAGATGATATGTTGAGAGCTCGCTCTATGGATTTCAAAGGTGGTTGGGATCAACACCTACCTTTGGTGGAATTTTCTTATAATAATAGCTTTCATTCCAGTATTCAGATGGCTCCTTATAAAGCTCTCTATGGAAAGAAATGCAGGACTCCAACTTGCTGGGATGAAGTTGGGGAAAGAAAGCTATTAGGACCTGATCTTGTTGATGAGATGGCAGAAAAGGTCCGATCTATTCAACAACAGATAAGAGCAGCTCAAAGTCGACAGAAAAGTTATTCCAACAATCGAAGAAAAGACCTAGAGTTTGAAGTGGGTGATAAAGTGTTCTTATGAATATCTCCCTGGAAGAGGGTCATGAGATTTGGAAAGAAGGGGAAGTTGAGCCCTAGATATATCGGTCCTTTTGAAATACTGGATCGTGTTGGAAAGGTAGCTTATAGATTGGTGCTTCTACCGAATCTCTCTCAAGTTCACGATTTGTTCCATGTATCTCTCCTGAGAAAGTACATACCTGATCCTTCACATGTACTCAGCTCAGAAGTTGTACCGCTGGAGCAAGATCTTTCTTATGAAGAACAGCCGATAGAGATTCTAGATCGTAGTGAAAAAGTCCTACGGAACAAGACCACTCGCTTGGTGAAAGTTTTATGGAGGAACCACCAACTAGAAGAAGCAACATGGGAGCTTGAGGATATGATGAGGGAGAGGTATCCTCGTCTTTTTATTACAAAGTGACGAATTTCGAGGGCGAAATTCATTTTAAGGGGGGTAGAATGTAACACCCGAGACTTTTATGAGAAATATTTTGTTTTTATGTTATATAAATCATCAAAGGAATCTTTCACTACACACAACACTAGCTTAGCTTGCTTTACACGCAACCGCGGCCTTCCTCGATAGCTTGCGTCGTACGCAATACCGAGTTTCACTAAACAAAAATATTCTATTAAAATATTATTAAAACTATCTGTTATGAATAGTAATAACCACTTTTTGAAATTTTGTAAATTTTATTTTTCAAAATTGACTTCATTTTTGGATTCAGAATATTGAAATTAGCTTAGGGTGAAATTTTGGTACTTTTCAGATAACTTTCATATTCTGATGAATAGTGAAAATTATTAAATTTTAATTAAAAACAACTTTTTTAATCGAAATAATTAATAGTGATAAATTATTAATTTTAGTGGTTTTAAAGTATATTTAGAATATATTTTTAAAATTTAATACAATGTTGTTTATTGGGTGTAATTTCACATTTAAACCAGACATAAACAAGTGTCAATCTTTTGATAGTTATTATCTTTTAAAAACACGCTATTCGTCTTGACGACGGGAATTAATTTTTAAATTAGTAAATGTAACTGATATGTTTTGAATTTGGTAAAATAAACATCATTTTTGAATTCATAATATCAAATATAGCTTAGGCCTAATTTTTTGTATTTTTCTGGAAACTTTCATTTTTTGATGAATAGTGAAACCACTAAGTGGTATTTAAAAAACTGAATTTTTTCATAAAACTTAATTTTACCGCTTCTGTGAGTGGAATTTCGAAAATCCGAGAGACACGGTTAATATCAAGGACTAAAATGTGGTACCATGAGATGAAAATAATTTTTGGTGAATAGTAACTTTTTACTTTTTTTTGCCACGGTTAAAAGTAAATAGAGTAGTTAAGGATAAAAATGATATTATTATTACCCTAAAACATGTCCTAATTCTATTGGATAAGTGTAATTAGACCAAAAACAACCTTATGAATAAAATATGACCATTTAGGTCCACTTGGATTAGATTAGGACATTTATTATAAATTTATTTAAAGAATGGTTAAAATAGTTAAAATCAAAGTTTAATAACTAAAGAATTTTTAATATAGGGTTATACATAAGATAAATTAGACTATAAATATTCATTAGAAATCTAAAAATATTTCCTACATAATGGTATTTTATTTGTAATTTTTAGACTTAAAATAATTTAATTTATTTATGATACAATGATGATGCAGTAATTATCTTATTAATGAAATATTGACATAATTGATGTTATAAATACCCAAATAAATGTAATTTGAGACTTTTTATGAATTCCAATAATTTGATATGTTAATATGAAATATTAGTATTGTTTTAGTTAAATGTTTTAGAACTAATCATTCCGTTATGATTTTCACAAAAATCAATTACGAAATAGTGTCAAAATTGACATAAAATAGTTTTTAAAACAAATACTATATTATTAATTGTTATTTTATTCCTAAAAATATAAGGTTCAGCCAAATGACTTAGATAAGGTTATATATATTAATAATAAACAACTTGGGGTTCGTTTGGCTTGATATAGTAAGTTTATTAACCTTATAGTGTAAGAAAACAAGAAGACACGGTAAAAGTTAAATTATCTAACTTAAAGTTAAATCTAAATGATAAGGTTAAAATTGATACCTAAACTTGTATAAACTCTATTGGATGAGAGGATTTAGACTCATCCCCACCTTAGCTTTTAAATATATCAATTTGGATCTATTAGAAACCAAATTTGACTTTATAATAAAATAATATTTTTAGTTATTCCAAAGGTGCCCCTCTCCTCCCTTATAAAAGGGAACCTCCTCCCTCTCTTCCTCACACCACTTTGAGCCTTCAAGCTCGGACAACCCCTGCCAATATCTCCTCTCCACTTCCCTAGAAACATCCTAGAGGTCCTGGTATTCTTCAAACACCAATTTTAGTGCCCTAAGATGAGGTCTCAAAGAGGCGCTTCAAAGAAGAGGTAATGCCCGTTACCGATTCTTTCATCTTTATTTCTTCTTCCACTTCTTCTTCTTTAGTTGTTTCATTTTGAAGTAATAACATCAGTATCACTCATATAATGATATGTTATTATAATTATGAAACAACCCTATTTCACCATCTATCCATCCTACGGAAAACAAAATCACCAAGCGTGCGTACGTACGGAATACCATCTCCATGCCGTGGTGTAATCTATTTTCCACCACCACCTTAATCAGATGGGTATAATGGTGTAAATAATAACTATATATGATTATTGTAAATTGATATTGATTCTTAAATAGTATACATACACTCCAATACAATTCCACGATCATGGGAACGATATCATCGCTCGTGCGTACGTACGGAATACCGTCTCCACGATGTGATGCGACTCGTTATACATGATCTTCATTGCATAATGATTATATAAATGAATTGAGTGAATTAATATGATATATATTACACTAATACCATTCTGTAAATGAGGTATCTATAACCTAAAAAGAAAAATAAGAATTTATTCGACAAAATGCACATAAGAACAAAAAGTAATAAACACCCGAATAACAAGTAGTAATGAAATATTACTAATAAGAATCTAAGAATATGACCATATATGATATCATAAAAATAATTATGATTCTGTAATAAGTCAATAACATTATTTAAATAATTATACAGGAGGTTTGGACACTTACTAATCAAATCGGACCTAAGGTAAGGGAAAATATCACAATCTCATTTTATCCGAGATTGTTTATACTTTGGTATTTACTAGGGTGTATTTTATCATCCACATCCATATTTCCTCAATATGTAATATTGTTTCCATTCACCTACAATTGTTTAAATCCAATTTTACCCTTCGGTGAGTTTTTAGTAAAAGATATAAAAGGAATCTTTTGTCGTTTTTCGTACGAGGTACTTTTTGACTTTTCCGACAAAAGTACTGGAAGAATGTTTTTTTTAACTTATACGGTATGAATGGATTTTAAAAAAAAATACAAGGAGCTTAATTTACAAGTTTTCAAGTTTATTTTTAATGAACTTCTTTTAGTTTAAAATTGTATGACATGTTAAGAAAGGAAAATGTTTTTGAAGTAGAAAGGATATTTTCCTCAAGAATGGAGTTCAAGTGTTTTATCAAAATTATTTTCCATCTAAGATAATATAGTGTTCTGTTTCTATCCCTATTATTACATTGATTTGATTATGTTGTGATGGAATTATTTTTATGAATTCCTTTATCTTATATGAATTGTTTTATGATGTCATGTTGTTTAAGAATCCCATTTTTATTACTTGGGTTATGCAATGATGTATGATTTATGATTTTGTGGCACACATATGAATGGTATCATTATGAGATGGGTGGGACCTATATCTCCCTCCAATGCATTGGGTAAAGATTTTATATCTCATGAGATAGACATGGCTGGAATGGCAGGTTAAACCGGTTCAGTGAAACAGGACTGAAACGAGGAGTGAACTCAATTCAAAAATGGACTTTGTCCACTAAAATAGTCTTGTCAATGAGTCTTGGATAATAAGAAATGATTCTATATGATTATGTGTGTATTCCACAAAGTTTCATGTTTTAAGTTATGATTATTGGGATTTCATTTCACTACTATGATTTATCCCATGTTATGAAATTATGCTCTCTTTTGCAGGTTAAGATTTCCAAAATGTTATGTTCTTATGAATATGATGTGATTGATATTTCTTTTGTTTACCCTTACTGAGCACTTGAGCTCACCCTTTTTTATGTTTTTTTTCAGGTCAGGAAGAAGGTTATTAAGTAAGATATTCCAAAAGGGACTATAGATATGATGAAATAAATGGGAGACAGTGTAGACGCTTTATGAACCAGTTGTTTATGTTTCCCAGTTTCTAAAGACACTATACCTATACGGTCCTTTCATGGATTTGTTATATGTTTTAATAAGTATGCTTCAATTTTGAAGTAATAACAATGTATGTAAAGTATGGGTCGTTATAATTATGATGGGACACATAGTATTTAGAATATCAGGTGTGAATACTCGTATGGATATGATACTTCTTCTCATGAAGTTCGCACTTGGAACTGGTAGAAATAGGACCTATACCAATGGTTTTGGCCAAACCATTGGTAAAAGTCACTAATTTGGACCTATACCAATGGTTTGGCCAAAACGATCACTTATATGGACCTATACCAATGGTTTTGTCCAAAACCATTGGTATAGGTCCAATATAGTGACCATATTCCAACATTTTTGTCCAAACCGTTGGTATAGGGTGGACCTATACCAATAGTTTGGCCAAAACTGTTGGTATAACTCAAAAAATCAAAGAAAATATACCAACGGTTATCAAAACCGTTGGTATAGGCACACACATTCTTTTATGGAATCATTCATTAAATAACATTAAATAAATAAAAAGTTAAAATACTTATGAATATACATATATATATTTATGAAATTATGTTCACAAAAGTCATGTTAGGTTAGTAGTTAAGTCGTTGGATTATAAACGGGGGTGCTGGGATCAAAACCAAGCCAAGGTTTTTTTTGAATTACCTATACCAATGGTTTTATGAAACTATTGGTATAGATTTTTCATATGAACTATACCAACGGTTTGTCAAACCGTTGGTATAGGTCTATACCAATGGTTTTCCCAGAACCGTTGGTATAGACCTATCTCCATTCCAAACCAGCCAACGGTCCTCTAAACCATTGGTATAGGTTATACCAACAGTTTGGAGACCTATACCAATGGTTCCAAACTGTTGGTATAGGGTATTTTTCTATTAGTGTGGTAATCTCCAAGACCATAGATTATGATAACGGACTCGCCAGTAGGAATTATGCATGTTTTTTTGTCATCAGATATTTCTATATGTCAGTGTGTGTAATGATCCTTAGACTTTAATATTTTCATTAATACATGCCATGACTCATTCATTTATATTTATAAACAAAAATCGTCATGCCATATGTTGGTGGGAAGTAGGTTACATTGGGTGCTTCACAGTTGGAATGTCAATAATGGATAAGTTGAGGAAGGATCTGTCCCTTACATATTTATGGGAGTTGATATCCCGACCCTTTGATTGGAATATAACCATCACTTAAATCCCATGGACATGGTGTAACGACGTATTTATTTCAGATAGTTAAATAAATATGTATCAAGAATATAGGTTGATGACACTATTGTAACTCCCCAACCCTAGATTTCCAGAGTCAGTGCATTATTACATATCATTTTCATGATCACAAAAGAGCAAGTCTCGAAAGACCGATTAGTTTAGTATCCTTGGAAGTACTAGATACATTCATAAGGTTTACATTACATCATAAAATGAAAAAAAAACTACAACATTGTTTCTATAGACCACACTCATAACCCCTCAGACTATCCCTATAGGTGAGTAATAAAATACTTCTTCGCATCCTGGGAAAAATAAAACATAGAAAGGGGTGATCTCAGATGCTCAGTAAGGATAAAAATATAGCGGAAACTTTCATAAATAAGCATAAACATTTAAGGAAATGTATAAAACTAAAACAAAATCCTTTTAAACTTTAACTTAAGCATAATATGAAAAAGATAAAATCAAATAATGTCATTTAATTACTCACATGGATATTCTACTAGTCTAATAATCACATGTAATATCAATAGCCTCTTTCATAATGATGGAATGTATAATGCCAGACTTATATAACCACATAGTCAAGGCCTTGTGCCAAGACTACAAATAAGATTTTTTCAAGGACTTTTTCCAAGACACTAGTTTGTCTCATGATATCTACCGATGCATCGAGGAGCTATAGCGGGTTCCACCCGTCACTTACTAAGTCTAATGCATTCCTCATATGAAAAGGTTTAAATATAACATAAACATTCGTATTAAAACTGGCATACGAAATTTCAATACATAAACCATGAATGGTATGAAACTAAAACATACACATTCAAACATATCACAAAACCTTCAATACAATATGGAAGTTTTGTATCATAATAAATCAACTTCAAATAAGCTTAAAATCCATCAAAGGATGTTGACATAGATGAAATAAAAACATTTTTTAGAGAAATATCTCTTTATATTTTTAAATCATTTAAAGTCATGTAATTATAAAAGAAAACATTTATTTTTTGGAAATATTCTTATAATATTGTAAGGGAATATTTGATGAAGTTATAATGGCAGAAAATAGCCTCACCCACCGTATAAGTTAAAAAAACATTCTTACCTTAATTTTGTCGAAAAGGTTAAAAAGTACCTTGTTTGGAAAACGACGGAATGATTCCTTTCAAACCATTTTATAAAAAGTCAAATAAGGGTATAAATTACTTTAACCCATAGTCTAGTAAATAATAAAAATGTTTTGAAATACATTTTTAAGAAACATGGTTGTGGATGATAAAGAGGTCCCAGTAGATAATTACGTATAAACAACCTCGGATAATGAAGAGATTGTAGAATTAACCCTTACCTTGTACTTTTCCTTGGTCAAGGTTAGGTTAACCTCCTATATAATGGTGAAATAATTTTTATTAAATTATAAAATAATCATATACATTAATATTATATCATATATGGTCCTTTAACATTGCTTTGTTAATAATATCTTAGTATTATCGTTGTTTCGGGTGTAAACGGATTCATTTTCCTTTATATTCTTTGTTATGTGAGTCATATTTGTTATGTATGGGATGTATATTATTAATATATAGAATTATATCAAGTATCTAAACATTATTTTTAATCATCAAATGAAAATTAGTCTTGAATAGATACGATGGGGAATGAATCTCATCGCGTTCGTGGAGACGGTAATCCGTACGTACGCACGAGCGAAAATATCATTCTTTTGATATTAAAATAATATATAATTGGATGGTATATCATATATAAATAATAATTATCATGTTATATTTATTATTTACATCAATTACACATCATTATTATACCCATCCAAATAATAATGTATTGAATAACAATTACACCACGACGTGGAGACGGTAAGTCGAACGTACGCACGTATGGTGACATGTGATTCAAAGGATGGATAGAATAATTAATTTGGTTGTACAATATTTATAATAACATCACAGTATATATATTATACTGGATTTATTATTTTATAATGGAAACAACAAAGAAAAAGGAAGTGGAAGAAGAAAGGAACTTGAAAGAGGTGATGAAATATTTACCTCTTTTTCGGGTTCTTCCTTTTGATTTGATCAAAAGGGATCCTTAGGTTGGCTTTATGAATAAATTAAGGCCTCTAAGATTAAGTTAGGATAGTTGAGATGGTATTTGGGAAGATTTTGGCTGATTTGAATGGCTTTGAAGGTGTGAATTAGAGAGAAGGGGGAGTTCCCTTTTATAAGAGGGGTGAGGGGCACCTTAGGAAAAGCTAGAAATATTATTTTATAATAAAATAATTTTCGGTTTATAATGGCTCCAAAATGAATTATTTAAAGTATAAGGTGGTTATGGGTCAAAAACAACTCAACCAATAGGTTTTATATAGGTTTGAGTCACTATATTAACTTTATCTTTTAGATTTAACTCTTAGTTAAATAGTTTGACATTTACCATGTCTCTTTGTATTTTTATATTATATGGTTAATAAACTTACCTTATAGTTCCAAGAGAACCCTAAGTGGTTCATTAATGATACACCTATCATTATATAAGTCCTTTTTCTGAACCTTAGATTTTTAGGAAAATAATATCAATTAATAATATAATATTTGTTTTAAAAACTCTTTTATGTCAATTTCGACACTATTTTGTATTTTGTTTTTTCTAAATTCATAACAGCATTATTACTTCAAGAAAAATTCATCTAACCAAGCTTAATATGTCATATTAACCTAGAAAATTATTGTAATTCATAAAAAGTCTCAATTTACATTTATTTGGATATTTATAATATCAATTATTTTAATATTTCATTAATTATGTAATTACTGCATCATCATTATGTCATAAATAAATTAAATTATTTAATTTTTAAAAAATATAAATAAACTACCATTATGTATGAAATATTTTTATATTTCTAATGAATATTTATAGTCAAATTTATCTTATGGATAACCCTATATTAAAAATGTTTTAGTTATTAAACTTTGATTTTAACTCTTTTAACTCTTCTTTAAATAAAATAATAATAAGTGTCCTAATCTTATCCAAGTGGAACAAATAGGTTCATATTTTATTCCTAAGGTAGTTTTTTTTTTCGAACTATACTTATCCAATAGAATTAGGACATGTTTTAAGGTAATAATAATATCATTTTTACCCTTAAATACCCTATTTACTTTTAATCGTGGTAAATAAAAGTAAAAAGTTACTATTCACCAAAAATTATTTTCATCTTATTGAACCACATTTTTCTTACTGATATCAATCGTGTCTCTCATATTTTTGAAATTCCACTCACAGAAGCGGTAAAATTAAGTTTTATGTGAATTTGCAAATTCTCCTAGGAGGTGGGTAAAAGACGGTGAAAAGTTCAATAAAATTTTTATATATCTAAAATTATTATAAACTAACTCCAATGAATTACATTGAACTTATATAGGTATTATGTATCTATTTTGACCTAAAATAAATTTAAATAATATAAATAATTATTTAAATAAAAATTTGGTTTTAAACTATAACTCAGTGTTTTCACTATTCATCAAAAATTGAAAGTTTTCAGAAAAATACCAAAAATTCACCCTAAGATAATTTCAATGTTCCAAATATAAAAATGAATTCCATTTTGAAAGATAAAATTTATAAAATTTCAAAAATTGGGTATTACTATTCATAACGGTTAGTTTGATTGCTTGTGGTGTGTTATAACTCGAAGTTGCATACAACACGCGCTACTGTATTATTCAAAGAGAAGCATACTGTGGAAGCTTGGGGTGTTACACCATCGTACAACCTTCTTGATGATATATTGTGATAAAGGGATTATATTACATGTTGAGCGTTCATATGTGGTTGTCTTCGTTGTGACATTAAGTTCTTTCTCATGGGTGCCTTGACTCATTGTTTACTACTAGAAATCATACTTTTCCCAACACTTGTATACCAAAAGTTCTTTTGAACCGTTGGTATAGGTGATCTTTACCAACGGTTTGCATAAACTATTGGTAAAGATGGAGTTTGAGGGAGTTTTCCCAACGGTTTGATGAAACCGTTGGGAAAAAAATGATTTCCCAACAGTTTTTAATAACCGTTGGGAAAAAGATGCCCCAAATTCAACTAAGTCAGGTGACCCCCCCCCCCCCCCGGATTCCAGAAGAAGATGCGTGACACTCCCAGAAGCGATTCTCGATTCCCAGAATCCCTTTAGAAGCCTAGCACAGGTGCACCTCTTCCATCGGATCAGCTACCGGGTTAGACTCCTTTCACCTATTCTCAAGGATATCCTTCCACCTCTTCTCAAGGATATCCTTCTATTCTTAAGGATATTGTTATTCCCTATTTCAAGGGGTTTTGGAAAAATTTATGATTCACTACTCCATGAATTGTGTACTCAAATCACTAAATCCATGAATTGTGTACTCAAATCACTACATCGGTATACACATTGTCCAATTAATGTTTTCATTACACATATACATTTATAAGGGCATGGTGTCTCTTTCTTGTATTCTAATTTTAAAGATTCATAGTTTTTTTTTAATCTCAATGCTTCAAATATTACAGCTTCATGTATATGAACTCATAAGAAATTGTTTGTAATATTTATTAATAGTATTTCATGAAAATCACTCCTTTCATTAAGATCATGTCAAACATGAAGATCTTATTCATCTTAATTTTTGTATAGTATGTGTAGTACATAACAAGTATGTATCATGTTTCTATAAAAATCTATATATATATAAAATGACACACTTTTCACTTATCCTTTACACAATAGAACATATGGAGTATCTTCTTGAACTTTGAAAAATAGTATGTGGTCCCTAATTATTCTTCACAAAAGAAATAAGAAATACTTAACCGTACAATCCAATGTTCTTTATGAATAAAATATCTACAAAGGGAACTCTTGGTGGGACCTCTCCTTTTCCCATGTAGTACTTCTTCCTTCTTCATGAAACTAATTCACAGAATTTCAAATTCGCAATATTAATGAATATTAGTTTTCTTAATATAACCATTAATCATTCTGCCTTCAACGTCATACATGAGTTATTCAATCATTTTTTTTAAACACAATGACCATTTTCACTGATTTTGGGTTCCTCAAAATGCTTGGGAAAATTAGAAAAACACATGTTTGAATCGTGTTTCTCATATGGTTTCATGGATACAAGTTCATCTCAAAAATCATGACTGTGTGGTTCAAATATCAAGAGGACCATGGGATTATTATTCTTCACACAAATTAAGTTGTTTTTTGCAACTATGTGTTTTTGTTTTCACTTTTTATTTGGCTTAAAGTGGATCTTTGTGGTCATTAATCATGGTTGTGGGTGGTCATTTAGGATGTAAGATAGTATGACTTCATTTTACTTGATATATCCAATATTATTATTTATTTATGTTCAATTTGATTATCTTTGACAAGTGATGTTGTTTAATAAGTTGTTATTAATGGTTTTAATAATGAAGATATGGTATAAGGGTTCACATGGTGTGTATAATGGTTGACATGATGTCTATGATAATCTAGTGTCCTGGGAATGTACATGGGAATGTACACACAATACATGACTTGGTTAGACATGTAAATATACATGGCCAATCCCTTATGGTGAAAAGTATGTTTGGCCAAATGGGGTGCTGAAAACATCCCATTTACACATGGATTTGTTTCATGGGTATGCCCATATGATATGTTGTCCATACTATAGAGTAGGTAGTAATTAGCTCAGTTAAAACACTTTCATCACTGAAATTCAAGACTACATGGTTAAATGGAAGAACCCATGTTCTAATGACATGATTAACATGGTTTCTAACTCACCTCACCTAAAAATAAACTAGAACACTGGTTAAATGCAAGAATTCATCCTAAACGTACACTATAACATTGGTTAAATGGAATAAATCATCCTTGTTACTGAATTCCATACACATTTGGGAAAAAATCCCTCATTCATGAACAACACTATAATGTATAGGCTTTTCACAAAACACATATCCCTTAAATGTCATGAAATTACAGTAGGCACTGATTTAAAGTTGTCATGTTTACAGGTGTAATATTTGTGTCTTTGGATAATATATTCTCAGAACTATAGAGTGGAACCCCATTAGGTGTTTTTAGGTCCACCTAGGACAACCCCCCTCCTTCCTGTACCCAGGAAACCCCCCCCCCATCCTTCCTGGACCCTGGACAGCACCCCACCCTTCTCCCTAGACCCCGAACATCCCCCCACCCTCCTTCCTAGACCCTGGACAACCCCCCCCCCCCCCCCTCCTCCCTGTACCCCGTACATCCCCCCACCCACCTTTCTGGACCCAGGACAACCCCCCCTCTTTCCTAGAACCTGGACAGCCCCCCCCCACCCTCCTCCCTGGACCCCAGATAGCCCACCACCCTCCTCCCTAGACCCCAGACATCCCAAAAATCATTATTTGTATGTGAGATAAAACACAATAGAACTTGAAGGTCCCTCTCCAATGAGTGGCCATCTGGGTTTGGGTCACTAATGAGTGGCATCCTGGTTTGGGACGTCACAATTCCTGGATATCCTTTTTATAGGTGTTTCTAATCAAATCCATACTCATAACTATTTAAGGTCCCTCTCCAAAATCAATTGAGACATGATTCAATGAATACACCCTACAAACCTATGATATATGGGCCCAAAACTAGAATCCTTTAATCCACGGTTAAGGTGAAACTTGATGAGGCCATAACTACTTTTGATGTGATCCTCATCCTACTCCTCATCCTGATCTCCCTGAAGAAGTTAAAGTATAAAACTCATGTACTCCCAACAAGACTCTTAAGGATTATGTATTCCTTGATCCACTTCCAATATCTTACTGGGCAATCCATTAATATAGGCATTAGAAATTTTGTATCTTATTTTCTTATATACACTGTATTTTGTTGTATTTCTTAATATGATTCTCATATATCAGTTATGTTTTTATTTAAAGTAAACAATTGTCATTTACCTAAATATTTTTTTGATTGAACTTCAATATTATTGAATTTCTTTGAAATGAATTATTGCAATTTTTTACATAATGGATAGAAGTTGGATGTACAAAACTGATAGGATTTCAACTGATTTTCAAAATAATTTGAACAGCTTTTTAGATTTTTCATTTGACAAGTCTTCAGATAGTGGTCGCATACACTGCCCATGTTTTAATTGTGTTGGAAGACCTTGGTTGAGTCGTTAAGCAGTTATATATCATATAACCAAATATGTTTTCCAAACGAACTATTATGTGTGGTATCACAATGGAGAGAAAATGGAATCTCAAAATGTTGATGATCCAAATGATAGGACTGAATTGGAGAGTTTAATATATGATCGGTTTCTATTTATTCGGCATCATGAGAAGGAAAGGATGTCTAGCCAACAAGATTTCGATACAAGCACACATGATGCATCCATTGAAAATGATGATGTTGATAGGGTGAAAAAATTGAATAATGTTGCGACGACTCCAATATATCGGCAATGTGGTAAAATGAAAAAGTTTGAATTTTTAATCAGATTGTTTCATGGGAAAACTATGTGTGGGATTTAAAATATTGCAATTGATTACATTCTTACCTTCTTGAAGGACTTACTTTCATATGATGAAGATATTCCCTCAAACCACTATATGGCATGGAATTTAGTTAATGAACTTGGATTCTCAAAAAAAATTCATGCTTGACCGAATGATTGCAGCTTATTTTGGGAGGAAACTGCTGAAAGAAATGATTGTATCAAATGTGGAACCTCCCGATGGAAGCCAAAAGATGATGGAACACTATCTCGTGTGCCAAAAAAAAGTAATGTGGAACTTTCCATTAATCCCCGGATTACAGATCCTTTTCGTGTCTGATGAAATATCAGTAAAAATGTAATGGCATGACACCGAGAGAAAAAAGAATAATGAAGAGTTGGTTCACCCTGCAGATGGATTTTCATGGCATAGATTTAATGCTCTATATCCTAAATTTGTAGCCGACGTGCATAATATGAGACTTCGTCTTTCATGTGACGGATTTAATCCATTTGGGCAGATGCTTACTTCGCACAGCACATGGCTGGTTTTCATACACATTTATAACCTTCCCCCATGGTTGTGTATGAAAAATCCTTACACTTTCTTGAGTATACTGATATTTTTCCCTTATGATCCCGACAATGATATAGATGTATACATGAAACCTTTAATAAAATAGTTGAAACTTCTTCAGGGTGTGGGTGTGCCCACATATGATGCATATTCGAAAGACATATTTCAGATGTGTGTTGCGCTTATGTGGACGATCAATGATTTTCCTGCTTATGCAATGATGTCTGGATGGAGCATAAAAGGAAAATTGTCATGTCCTGTTTGTATGAAGAATAATCGATTGAGAAGACTGAAATATCATCGTAGTTTTAGTTTTATGGGACATCTACAATTCTTTCCAATGAACCATCCATATGGAAACAATCGTCGAAGATTTGACAATACCATGGAGACTAACGATCCACCTCAGCGTATGTCTGGAACTGATGTGATTAATGAATTGAAAGATTTCAGTTATTCATTTGGGAAGGTTGTAATGAAATATAGAAAGAGGAAAAATGTTTCCAATGATACCTATTACAATTGGAAGAAGAAGAGTATATTCTTTGAGTTGTCGTATTAGTCAACCAACTTGTTACGTCATTTCTTAGACGTGATGCACATTGAAAAGAATATATGTGAAATGTTGCTTTAGATTCTTCTAAATTTCAAGGGGAAGAAAAAATATGATTTACGATCTCGGCTTAACTTTCTATATTGGGGGATCAAACCAGAATTGTATCTTGTCTGTATCAGTGAAAATAAATGGTAAGTTCCATGTTCTTCTTATGCGATGACACCTGCTGAAAAAAAAAATCAATTTCTGGAAGTGCTAGAGACTATTAAAGTTCCTGATGGCTATTCAAGAAATATATCAAAACGGGTCAACATAAAATAGTTGAAGCTGAAATCTTTGAAGACTCATGATTATCACATCCTTTTGCATGAGTTGATTCCAATAGCAATCTATCATCTCTTTTCCAATAATATAAGAGTCTCATTTATTCAGTTGTGCTATTTGTTTAGAGATCTTTGTGCTAAGAGGTTTTCCAAATACTTCTTGAAAAAATTGTTTGTAGTGACACCATTAATTTTTTACGAGTTAGAGAAAATATTTCCTCCATCATTTTTTACATGAATGTTTCATCTGATTGTCCATCTTCCGACTGAAATACTTCTTGGAGGACCCGTTTCTTTCCATTGGATGTATCCAACTGAAAGAAACATGTGCACATTGAAATCATATGTTTGGAACAGGAATTATCCCAAAGGTTCTATTGTTAACGGTTACTTGGATCAAGAATGTATGGATTTCTGCTCAATGTATTTGTTTGATCTTACTATGAGAATAAACAGACAAATGAGAAATGAATAAGAACAATATGGGAAAATTGAACCCAGTTTTCCATCACTTCCTCAGATAGGAGGAATTCTGGGATCATATACATTGATGACATTAAGCCTTGAAGAGCGAGAGATGGCACATCGCATAGTGTTGTTCAATTGTGATTTGTTCGATGAGTATATCAAGTAAGTAAATTGTACATGTATCTCTTATCTTATCTCTTGTAATTTTAAATATTTGTTAAACTATTATTATTTTTATCTACAGAGAACATAAAGAATTTATATATAGAAAGCATCGTTCTTATCTTTGATAAGGAAAGAGACTTTTCATAGAAAAAGGTTTTCTTCTTGGTTGAAATTGAAGGTAAAAATATTTCTGTAATAACTAAATAAAAATAATATTTAATTAATTTTACTATTTTTTTATATTTTAGGTATCAAGCTTGCCTGCAGACTCTATTTCTGAGGAAATAAGAGCTTTGGATTTTGGTCCTAATACCATGGTTCGTGCTTGTAAATCACTTGTGATCAATAGATACAAATTTATTATCACTGAACGAGCAAGAAACATGATAACACAACATGATGGTGTTATGCTAACTACCACAACAGACTGTTATGCTAGTTCATCAGATAATAGACCTTGTTCTGAAAATGTGGCTTATGATGGAGTCGTGGAGAAAATAATAATTTTGGATTATTACTCGCATGGTCGAGTCACGATGATGAAATTCCAATGGTTTGATTCAATGATGAGGCAAGTCACCTTTATTGATGATTTTGGATTTTGAGTTATTGACATGACTCGCACTCTTGTCACCAATGAACCATATGTATTAGCATCAATGGTGAAACAGGTTTTTTATGTCAAAGATCATCGTCATCCTAAATTTGGTGTAATTATTGAATTAAATCTCAGAAATGTTTTTGATGATGGTGATGATGAAGCTGACATTATCCCTACTGTAATTGGAAGCAATCTGTTTATTACTTATGATAACTCCAATAGCTCAATTGTCAGATTTGATTGTGAACCCGAAGTTGTGGTGGGAAATATATAGAATCATATAGTCATGTTCTCACCTACATGTTTCACCTACATCATTCAGAGTGTGTATCCTAGTAATTACCTTCAAACCACCATAAATCTTCTATTTCTTTATGTTTTTTTTATTATAATGGTTTTTCAATATTTTGTTTTTTAGGTTACACATTAGTTATCTGTTTCTTATTACTTCCATATTTGTTTTCATTGCAGGAAATGACACCCATTGAAGAGAGGCGGCAGAAAAAAGATGAAAGAAAATAATCGTCGCATGACACAGATGGGAGTTCCTCTACTCATCCATGTTGTGAGTATTTTATTTAAAATATATATATTTCAATAACTTATAATCTCATGTGTTTACTTTTATGTTAAACTTTTTTTCAGGATCCAACCCCTAGAAGAGAGATATATGACAAGGAGCCTAATATTACTCTTAGTACAGAGGTTGGTGGTAGGAGGGGGGTGTTAGAGTTAGACGATCATCTGGTAGTCCCGATACTGAGGTCAGTGGAACGAGGGCTCGTGGTACGAGAGTTAGACGATCCACTGGTCGTACCCGATTGGACTATGCCCCTACCACATATGTATCTTCTACGCCCCATTTTGATCCTAGTGTGTCTTGAGGGACACACAGGATATTTAGGCCTCTGATGTTTACACTACCAGTTGGCCAGACATCTGTGCCATCATCTTTTTCTTCTGGTTCATTATCTTCGAGCTATTATATTCCACCTTCTTCGACTCCTGCTCAAACACAATATGTGGCTGAGGAGCATACACTGAGGGAAACTCCACCTATACAAGATATTCCTTCAGCTTCTGCACATCCAGTGATGCCCATTGATCCGACTACCACAGGTATATTTATATAACTCTAACAAATTTTTATACCAAAATTTATTTTTATTATAACTTTTACTGATATTTTTTTTTAATAACAAATTCATCTACTGATAGGAGGTGGGGGAGGGGGTGTACTTGCTTGTGTGAAGTATGGAACCGCCAAATAAAGTTGATGATTGAATACAATGATGATGGACAGATGATTGATAAATCTGGGCAGGAATGTTGGGGTTTTTGGCGACGCTAGCAAAATACTCCGACATCATTCCGGTCAGCCCTCTCTCTTGGAGATATCTGCCACACGAAGTCAAGGATAATGTGTGGGCACAAATATGGGTAAAAAATATATTGGATTTAATGTAGTATTTTTTTTATTTATATGAATTAATCTATTGGGTGTCAGCTTCGGTATAACTTCCCTGATGGCGAAGGTGCACGACCAGTGCGTTTAAAGGAGCTATGAGAGCTTTTGAGAGCTTATAAGCATGAGCTATATGTTGGCTGGTGTGATAGAGTGGGAACGGAGTTGGAGACATTACCTATCGTGGATGACTACCCGATAGAACAATATCGCCAAATGATTACCCATTGGGCGACTTCCAAATTTAAGGTATTAATCCCATTTGAGGTATTTAAATGACAGTTTTCATATTTTTCATTAATATTATCTAATTTATTATTAAACATTATTTAGTAATCTTCTGAAAAAATCAAAAAAAACATTGATTCAAAGCAATACCTCCACACTTTGGGGCGCACTACTATGTTAGATCATGAGAGGCAGCTGGTACGATATAGTTGTTTATAATTTTTCTTTAGGACTTTCCCTTTTTATTGTTTCCTACTTAAATTATGTGATTTATTGAATATTGAATATATGATTATACTTGCACTTTATATTTTTTAAATGTCATTATAGAAGCACAAATTTAATATTAAAGGACGTATCTCTCGAGCAAAATTGTTTTGCTCGAGTAGAAGGAAAAAAGATGGAACTGTGGTTAATGAACAGACACGAGAAAAGATTGTAAGTTTTAATTTGTTTATTTCAAATTTTAATATCTATTTTGAAATTTAATAATCTATTAATATTTGTAATAGGATTCTTTAGAGGCCCTTGATTCCCAGAAGCCTGACAATTTAGGTCCATACGATCATTTATATCAAGTTTTGGGAGATGAGCACTCTGGTCGAGTACACTGCTGACCTGGTAAGAATATAGTACTGAAAAGGTATTGGTTCTCTCCAGGTATCCATTCTAGTACCACCGAGTTAGAACAGGTCAAGGAGCATGTAAGAAAATCTGATAAAAGGATCACGTAGTTGGAAGTACAAGTTCAAACGAGGGACAAAGAATTTATGAAACTGATGAAAGCTTTATCTTCATCACTTCCACCAGAGGCCAATGCAGCTTGTCAGACATATATGTCATCTATGGGTGCATTATACAATGCACCAAGCAGCAGTTCTAGTGGTGGTCGAGATGATGATGTTCCTTTTGATGACGAGGATGTTGAAGAGGACGAGGGAGAGGATGAGGATGAGGACGAGGGCGAGGATGGGGCTGAGGGCGAGGATGGGGTCAAGGGCGAGGATGGGGCTGAGGATGAGCATGGGGACGATGACGAGGACGACGAGGAGGATAGAGATGGTGGCGAGGATGAGGTCGATAATGACATTGGTGATAGTGATGGTGATTAGGGGAATATTGATCCATTGCATTTTTGAATTCTGTATAACTCTTTATTTTTTAACCTAGTTTTTCACTCTGGTATGGATATTTTTGAATTTAGTATAACTCTTTATTTTCAACCAAATATGGAAGCCTAATGATTTTATAATGGTTTAGAGGTGAGTGATTCTATATGATATTTTATGGGTTATTGTGAGGAGTTTCTTTCCCTTTAATTGATTGGTTCATAAAACATAAGTTGTTGCTGCATATATTATGTAATTGGAATTGGTAAAGTAAAATGTTGGTCTCGGATTTCCGAGTTGGTTATTTGGATGGTATTATCTATCAAAAGTGGGTATATCTCTACCGACTATGGGTGTATTTTCTAATTGACTAATGTATTTATTAAACTGACCATGCAATACACATTTCCCACAATACGGAAGCCCCACAAAAATCATAGATAGACACTACACACCACAAGACACCCATGGGAGACACCCCTTGAGGTAGAGTCCCTCTCATAGCCTCTTTAATTTAAGAATGATTTAAATTGAATTTAGATTCTTTCTTAATTATGCTTAATTATATTTAATTGCATATCTTGAATAATTTTTCTTTAATATAATTGTTTCATTTGATAAATAAAGTCATGTTTTTATAATAAAACCCCTCCAATGGAGGTGCGCTGTCTACAAAAACTCACAGTGATAGTTTAGGGTGTGATAATTTGACTCTCAATCAGTAGTTTCAACTACCTAGTACCACTTTTAAAAATAACTAATATAAAATATATATCTTTATCATACCACAATCCTGAATCAAGAGTCTTTTTTTATAACATAAGATCAGTTTTTATAATGTGAAGGACAACAACATAGGATTTATTTGGAATCTTGGCCGAAAGATGTTGCCCCGCGGATGTCACTGGACCGGGCCAACATGTCGCGTTCACGCAGCGGTCACGCCATGGTAATGTCATGATTTGGCCCTGATTTAGGATGACACCCCACGTCGATTCACAGTCCTGTCAGAATTTGATGTATGATACCTAGATAGAGTTTTAGATACATTACCCACCCTCCTCCCTGGACCCTGGAAAGCCCCCCCCCCCCCACCCTCCTCCCCGGACCCCGGACAGCCCCCCCCCCCCCCCCGAACATCCCCCCCACCATCCTCCCTAGACCCCGGACAGCCCCCCAACCCTCCTCCCTAGACCCCAGATCCCAATATAATCTCTCTTCAAGATTCACCCTACATCCCAACGGAAAAGAGGGTTTTAGAGCTTCAGAAGAAGATGAGAGAAGAGTGCAAACCCTAATAGAAAAGAGGAAGCAAGGAGAGGATTAGACTCACCCTGATCTTCAATCCACACTTGACAGCACTCAAAACTCCCAAGTGACATGTACAAGTCAACCCCACCTCAATCTGAGGCACGGTGTGGCCAGCACCACTCAAAGTGTCTCACTTTTCTTTGAAATGGACAAAATTTTAAGTAAAAACAACAAATGACATATGGAAAACTGACCAAACGCATTAAGATTCTATTTATACTTTATTAAAAAGATCCATGGGTCATTTTTGATGTGTACAAGTCAACCCCTCCTCAATCCGAGGCATGGTGTGACCGGTACCACTCAAAGTGTCTTATTTTGTTTAAAATGGATACGCTTTTAAGTAAAAACAAATGGCATACAGAAAACCAAAAAAAACGCATTAGTATTGTGTTGATACTTTAAGAAAACGATCCATGGGTCATTTTTGATGTGTATGAGTCAACATCTCCTCAATCTGAGGCGTGGTGTGGCCGACACCACTCAAAATGTCTCTCTTTTGTTTCAAAAGGATATCATTTTAAGTGAATACAACAACTGACATATGGAAAACTGACCAAATGCATTCGGATTATGTTGAAACTTTAGTACAACAATCCATGGGTCATATGTGACGTGTAAAAGTCAACCCCACCTCAATATGAGGGTTGGTGTGGCAGGAACCACTCGAAATGTCTCACTTTTATTTGAAATGGACAGGATTTTAAATGAAAACAATAACTGGCATACGGAAAACCAACCAAATGCATTCGGATTGTGTTAATACTTAAAAGAAATGATCCATGGGTCATTTTTGACGTGTAAGGGTCAACTCTGCCTCAATATAAGGCACAGTGTGGCCGGTACCACTCAAAGTGTCTTTCTTTTGTTTAAAATGGATACGCTTTTAAGTAAAAACAACCAGTATATGGAAAAGTGACCAAACGCATTCGGATTGTGTTGATACTTTATAAAAATGACCCATGAGTCATTTTTGACATGTATGAGTCAACCCCGCCTCAATCCAAGGCGCATTGTGGCCGACACCACTCAAAGTGTCTGTCTTTTATTTCAAAAGGACATCATTTTAAGTGAATACAGCAACTGACATGCGGAAAACTGAACAAAGGCATTCGGATTCTGTTGAAACTTTAGGAAAACGATCCATGGGTCATATATGACGTGTATGAGTCAACCCCACCTCAATATGAGGGCCGGTGTGACCGGAACCAATCGAAGTATTTCTCTTTTGTTTGAAATGGATAGGATTTTAAGTGAAAACAACAACCGGCATACTTAAAACTGACCAAACGCATTTGGATTGTGTTTATATTTTAAGAAAATGATCCATGGGTCATTTTGACACATATGAGTCAACACCGCCTCAATATGAGGCGTGGTGTGGCCAGAACTACTCAAAGTGTCTCTCTTTTGTTTCAAAAGGACATCATTTTAAGTGAATACAACAACTGACATACAGAAAACCAACCAAAGAAATTTTAATTCTTTTTAAACTTTAGTAAAAAGATAAATGGGTCATATTTGAAGTTTAAGAGTCAACCCCTCCTCAATACAAGGCACGGTGTGGCCGGTATCACTTGAAGTGTCTCAATTTTATTTGAAATGGATAGGATTTTAAGTGAAAACAAAAACTGGCATATGGAAAACTGACCAAACGCATTCGGATTGTGTTAATACTTAAAAAAAATGATCCATGGGTCATTTTTGATGTGTACGAGTCAACCCCTCCTCAATTTGAGGCACAATGTGGCCGGTACCACTCAAAGTGTCTTTCTTTTGTTTAAAATGGATATGCTTTTAAGTAAAAACAACCGGCATACGGAAAACTGACCAAACACATTCGGATTGTGTTGATACTTTAGTAAAACGATCCATGGGTAATTTGTGACATGTACGAGTAAACCCCGCCTCAATCCGAGGTGCGGTGTGGTTGGCACCACTCAAAGTGTATCTCTTTTGTTTCAAAAGGACATCATTTTAAGTGAATACAACAACTGTCATACGGAAAACTAACCAAAGGCATTTGTATTCTATTGAAAATTTAGGATAATGATCCATGGCTCATATGTGATGTGTACGAGTCAACCCCACCTCAATCCAAGGTCTAGTGTGGCCAGCACCACTCAAAGTGTTTCTCTTTTGTTTGAAATGGACAGGATTTTAAGTGAAAACAACAACTGGCATACTTAAAACTAACCAAACGCATTCATATTGTGTTGATATTTTAGGAAAAAGATCCATGGATCATTAGTGATGTGTAAGAGTCAACCCCGCCTCAATCTGAGGCATGGTGTGGCCAGCACCACTCAAAGCGTCTCTCTTTTGTTTCAAAAGGACATCATTTTAAGTGAATACAAAAACTGACATAAAAAAAACTAACCAAAGTCATTATAATTCTGTTTGAACTTTAGAAAAAATATACATGGGTCATATGTGATGGTTAAGAGTCAAACCCACCTCAATCCGAGGCACGGTGTGGTCGGTATCACTCGAAGTGTCTCACTTTTATTTGAAATGGACAGGATTTTAAGTAAAAACAACAACTGGCATACGAAAAACCGACCAAAAGCATTCGGATTCTATTAAAACTTTATTACAACGATCCATGGGTCATATTTGATGTTTATGAGTCAACCCCTCCTCAATATGAGGGCCGGTGTGGTCGAAACCACTCAAAATGTCTCACTTTTATTTGAAATGGACAGGATTTTAAGTGAAAACAACAACTGGCATACAGAAAACTGGCCAAATGTATTCAGATTGTGTTGATACTACAACAAATTTGACATGTACAAGTCAACCTCGCCTCAATCTGAGGCGCGGTGTGGCCAACACCACTCAAAATATCTCACTTTTCTTTGAAATAGATAGCATTTTAAGTGAAAACAACAACTGGCATACAAAAAATTGACCAAATGCATTCGGATTCTATTGATACTTTAGGAAAAGGATCCATGGGTCATTTGTGAAGTGTAAGAGTCAACCCCGCCTCAATCTGAGGCATAGTGTGGCTGGTACCACTCAAAGTGTATTTCTTTTGTTTTAAATGGATACGCTTTTAAGTAAAAAAACCAGCATATGGAAAACCGACCAAACGCATTCGGATTATGTTGGTACTTTGGGAAAATGATCCATGGTTCTTTTTTAATGTGTACAAGTCAACCTCGCCTCAATCCAAGGCGTGGTGTGGCCGACACCACTCAAAGTGTCTCTCTTTTGTTTCAAAAGGACATCATTTTAAGTGAATACAACAACTGACATACGAAAAATTGACCAAAGGCATTAGGATTCTATTAAAACTTTAGGAAAATGATCCATTGGTCATATGTGACATGTAAGAGTCAACCCTACCTCAATCTGAGGGCTGGTGTGGCCGACACCACTCAAAGTGTTTCACTTTTGTTTGAAATGGACAGGATTTTAAGAGAAAACAACAACTAGCATACTTAAAACCTACCAAACGCATTCAGATTGTGTTGATATTTTAGGAAAAAGATCCATGGGTCATTTTTGATGCGTATGAGTAAATCCCGCCTCAATAATAGGCGTGGTGTGTCCGGCACCACTCAAAGTGTCTCTCTTTTGTTTCAAAAGGACATCATTTTAAGTGAATACAACAAATGACATACGGAAAACCAACCAAAGGAATTTTAATTCTATTTAAACTTTAGTAAAAAGATCCATGGGTCATATGTGACGTCTAAGATTCAACCCCGCCTCAATCCAAGGAACGGTGTGTCCGGTATCTCTTGAAGTGTCTCACTTTTATTTGAAGTGGACAAGATTTTAAGTGAAAACAATAACTGGCATACGAAAAACCGAACAAACGCATTCTGATTCTGTTGAAACTTTATTAAAATTATCCATGGGACATATTTGACATGTAAGAATCAACCCCGCCTCAATAAAAGGGCCGGTGTGGCCGGAACCACTCGAAATGTCTCACTTTAATTTGAAATGGACGGGATTTTAAGTAAAAACAACAACTGGAATACGAAAAACCGACCAAACACATTCGTATTATGTTGATACTGCAACACAACAATCCATAGGTCATTTTTAACGTTTACGAGTCAAAATCGCCTCAATCCGAGGCACGGTGTGGCCGACACCAATCAAAGTGTCTCACTTTTCTTTGAAATGGACAACATTTTAAGTGAAAACAACAACTGGCATACGAAAAACTAACCCAACTCATTCGGATTCTATTTATACTTTAGTAAAAGGATACATGGGTAATTTGTGACATGTACGAGTCAACCCTGCCTCAATCTGAGATACAATGTGGTCGGTACCACTCAAAGTGTCTTTCTTTTGTTTAAAATGGATACGCTTTTAAGTAAAAACAATTGGCATACGGAAAACCGACCAAACGCATTCGGATTGTGTTGATACTTTAGTAAAATGATCCATGAGTCATTTTTGACGTGTATAAGTCAACCTCGCCTCAATCCATATCACGGTGTGGCCGGCACCACTCAAATTGTGTCTCTTTTGTTTCAAAAGGACATCATTTTAAGTGAATACAACAACTGACATACGGAAAACCAACCAAAGGAATTCGGATTCTATTGAAACTTTAGAAAAATGATCCATGGGTAATATGTGACATGTAAGACTCAACCCATCCTCAATATGAGGGCCTTTGTGGCTGAAACCACTCAAATTGTTTCTCTTTTTGTTTGAAATAAACATGATTTTAAGTGAAAACAACAACTGGCATACTTAAAACCAACCAAACGCATTCATATTGTGTTTATATTTTAGGAAAACGATCCATGAGTCATTTTTTATGTGTACGAGTCAACCCCACCTCAATCTAAGGTGCGGTGTGGTCGAAACCACTCAAAATGTATCTCTTTTGTTTAAAATGGACATCATTTTAAGTGAAAACAACAACTGACATACGGAAAACCAACCAAATGCATTCGGATTCTATTTAAACTTTAGAAAAACTATACATGGGTCATTTTTGACATGTAAGAGTCAACCCCGCCTCAATCCAAGGCACGTTGTGGCCGAAACTACTCAAAGTGTCTCACTTTTCTTTGAAATGGACAACATTTTAAGTGAAAACAACAACTGACATGCGGAAAACTGACCAAACCCATTCGGATTTTGTTGATACTTTAGTACAAGGATTCATGGGTCATTTTTGACGTGTACGAGTCAACCCCGCCTCAATCCGAGGCACGGTGTGGCCAGTACCCCTCAAAGTGTCTTTCTTTTGTTTAAATTGGATACGCTTTTAAGTAAAAACAATCGGCATACAGAAAACTGACCAAACGCATTAGTATTGTGTTGATACTTTAGGAAAGCGATCCATGGGTCATTTTTGACATTTAAGAGTAAACCCTGCCTCAATCCAAGGCACGGTGTGGTTGGCACCACTCAAAGTGTCTCTCTTTTGTTTCAAAAGGACATCATTTTAAGTGAATACAACAACTGAAATTTACACTCATCAATGATAGTCGCAAACTCTTTTTCATGAGTTAGGTAGTTTCACTCATGGGGTCATAAGTGACGAGACTCCTAAGAAAATACCTTTCCAATATATATTATAAAAAATACAAGTTCAATGCAAAATGCATCACAAATCATTACATACCCAAATCTAGGATCAGAAAAAAATTGGGATTTGATCCAATTTCAAACTCTTGTTCAATTCTAATAAGTATTTCTCAAACTATTCTACCTATTAGAATTTTATGGGGAGGTGGGGGGATGTTTTGGTTGGGGGGTTGTGCAGGGGTGAGGTGAATTACTACTGGAAGAGTGGTTATCATATGAATATTGAAATGGGTGTAAATAATTTTTGAGTTATTGAAACTGTTATTAACTCTACTGGATGATTATTGTCGTATGAATATTGAAATAGGGAATTGTAGTAAATGACATGGTTGGAAGATTTTATGGTTTTATGTGTTTTTTTGTGCTATTTTAGGTGTTTTTTATGCTGTTTTAAGTATGTTTCTATGTGGTTTTTGTGCTATTTTTTATGCAGGTGTATACTGGAGGGGCTACTAGAGGGGCTGTTGTGCAATAGTTCTGAAAAAACACAATACCAACGGTTTTAAACCATTGGTATACTTTGAGAGAAATTTAAAAACTATCCCAACAGTTTTAAAACCATTGGTATAGTGTTTAGTATTCAATATATACCAACGGTTTCTTGAAACCGTTGGTAAAAATGTTATACAAACATATACCAACAGTTAGCCTACAACTATTGGTAAATCAATAAATACAGTGGGATATACCAATGGTTTAGATCAAACTGTTGGTATAGGGCTTTCCTCATGGATTATTACCCTATGGTTTGGAAAACCGTTGGTATAGGCTATACCAATGGTTTTCCAGCTTATACCAATGGTTTAAAACCGTTGGTATAACCTTCTTTTCTAGTAGTGGTTAGACAATAATCTTAAACTTTAGGCAAGTCTGCCTAATGCCAATGAGAAAGAATCCTAAAGGGTCACACATTAAGTGTTTCTATTGATATCGATTCAATTCTATTTGAATTTAATTAATGGAATAAATATTATTCTCAAAACCTAGGAATAATTTTATTCAAGTTATATTGATCGCATAATTTAAATAAATATTTATTTATCAACATGTGGATAAAAATATATTTGTTTATTTTATTGAATATTTAATAGATATTTATTCACCGGTATGTGGATGAAATATTTATTTATGAATAAAATATTTATTCAGGTATTTAATAAATACTGAGGATTTCGAATGGACAAAGACTGCGTTTGATGATAAAATAATTATTTACAAGTTGGTAAATATTATTTATCAATTTGCTCAAGTTAGAGCACTAAAAAATAATATTATTATTATTATAATGTGGCATGGGTTTTATTAAAGGTTTTAAATGTTATTTAATAGCCTACATGCAATTAAATAATAATTTAACCTAAATCCTAGCTCTATAAATATATGGTTATGTCTATTTTGTATTGCATCCAAGATTGATAATAGAGAATTGTTGTACACAACGAATTTTCACTTGACTCCTCCTTTTCTCTCCCTCTCAAGAATAGGAAATTCAAGAGATATTTGTTCAAAATCGAAGAACAAGCAATCAAGAACGAACAACGCAAGACATTTGATTCTCCATGATATCACCTGGAGATCGAGTAGCATTTCTCGAAGATCATAGGAGCATGTGTGGATCACCGCTAGAGGGATTCTATCCTTGGATCCTCACAATGCAACGAAGACAATCTAAAAGGGTCTTTTCGAATGATCAACATTCATCAAGAAAGAAATTTTCTAAGCTCAAGTATTCATTTCTCCAGATATTAAATAAATTAATTATAAATTTGACTTGCAAGATACCCTCTCATGGTTTTGGAAAACGATAATTAAAATAAATTTTAATATATATCCCACCACTACACGCTTCCACTGTGCTCGGAACCATCATAATTTATGCCATAAAACCATAATTTATGGTGTAAATTATTTTTATAGATTTTCCAGCTATCGGACTCTGGTTATTCTCCTATTTCACAAATCTAGGAACTAACCCATTGAATCTGAACACAAAACAAAAATCTAAAATTACAACATACCTCAATCTAGGGGGTGATACATACAAACTATCCCTTTGACATGTTAAATCATGACTCTCCTTATATTCATGATATTTAAATTTTAATTTGAGTTTATTCTTTCATGGGGATTAATATTCAAAGCTACCAAAGTGGTAAAGAGTTTATGTTTCAATCCATTTTTAATCAGGATTGATTATGCTAAAATTTCCATTGAGAAATTATATAATATTTATTTGATAAACTCATTTTATTTTTCTTCTCCATTGAATATTTCTGGAATTTTGATGTTTTAAGTACCATTTTTCTCTATTTGGTACTCAAAATGGTTTAGAAAATGTTTTTAAGAAAACTGACTTTATTTCTCCTCTTTCATCCAGAAAACTTTTTTCTCCTATATCCATTTTTTCTAAAATGCTTTCAAGAATATTCTTTTCTAAACATAAATGATTTCTTAAAGTTATTTTACAAGATCATTAACCTTCTTTTACTGAGTCTTAAAAGGATATTTCTTGATGTTTTCTGCATGGGTCACTTTTGACTCTCTTTACAAAAGTTTGAAAAGAATGTTTATTTTTAAAAGTTTCAACATTAATGGATTTTCCTACAATCATGATCATTATTTTATTTGAAAATTATTTTATAATTTTCTAAGGTTATTTTCAAAGAAAATTATTTTCAAAATATTTTGTGAATTCTTAGTTTTTAAAATGATTTTCAAAGTAAAAAAGGGTATTTTCCTCTGGAATGTCTTTAATGATATTCTAATGGAATTTTTATTCATCAATGATAACAACACTTGATGTTAATTGACATTTTGTATGCTATTTCTCACAATATGGACAGTTATTAATTATTAAGGCATATTTATTAAGTTGTATTTTCTATTCATATGATAAATGCATTGGACTTATTAAGTGACGGGTGGGGCCCAAAATTGCATAACCCCCCAATGCATCAGTAGGTCTCAAGAGACAAACTATATTGGGTATTTGGGTGAGGTCTTACTCATTTATGTAGATGTCTTAGCATGATACCTTGACGATATGTTATAGATGTCTTGGAATGATGCCTCGAAAGTAAGTTTTGGATGTTCGACATTATTCATTCCATTATTATGAAATCGGTTATTGATGTTCATTTGATTAATTGAATAGTTATGATATCCATGGATAAGTTTCAAGCTCATGTGATTATTGATATGGAATTATTTGATCATCATTTATTTCTATCATATTATTGTTTGTGCTCAAGTTATTGATTAAATGACATGTGTTTTCAAGTACATGCCTTATCATATTATTCTTGTCTTATTCATTCTTTGATAGCTTTCATTGTACATAACCCTTACTGAGCGTTTGAGCTCGCCCTTATTTTTTTTTTATTTCCTCAAATTGTGAATAAAGGTTTTAAGTATGTTATGTTTAAAAATGTTACTAGATGTGAAGAACTTAGTGGGAGATTATGTAGATTTTAATGAACCAATTCTTTATGTATCCAAGTTGTTATGTAATAGTTTTTCCTAATTCTATAAAACTATAAACCTAAAAGGTCTTTGCATATGCAAGTGGTCCAATATTTCTTTTAGATGTTGTAAGTTTTGTATGGTTTAAATTGAGTCACATTTGTTGGTATCAAAGTCAAAAATATAAAGATATTGTCTTAGCACCGGATCCTGAAATGCGGGTTCGGGGCTATTATATGCCATGCATGTTGGTTCCCATAATTGTAAAATATTGCAGCCCTTAGGGTTAGAGATATGGTCTTTTGGGTTTATCTATGATCGTGTGATGCAATTAGTGTTGTGTTTTTGTTTCCACATCTTGGGATTTGTATATGTTATGACGGTTCCATTGGTATGTCGTAGGATGTTTCATTGTTTCTAGTTGCATTCTATGACATACAGTTTAACACATTTCATATACTATGTTGAGCTGACTTGATTGATTGTCTATTATAAATCTTCATTTTGCAACTTGTATGTATTTGTGAATTTTGGTATATTACATTAGTTAGCCTCAATGATCTCATTTGTTACATTCTTTTTTTTAATCCAAGAATTCTGGTTTTGCTCATTACATGGGAAAGTCATGTTAGTTATTTGATAGCCCCTTGACTTGAAACTTTACCTTTCTTGTGTATGATATTTCTCCTTATAATTTCATGACCATGACACACTTTGATGAGTGAGATAAATTTAATTTATAATAATATTTTACCAAGTAAAATTATTTTTATATGCTTTATTTTTTTTTATAAAATGAACTTTCATGTCCTAGCTTATATGTGATGCGATCAAATTTTTTTTCTGAGGATAAATTTATTAGTTTATAAATAAATGTAAACCTGGTTTCAAACTGAATAATCTCAAAATAACACTCATATAAAACAACTCTAAAACTTTAAAATATTATAGTGATCATTTTTATATAATAATTTTCTATAAAAACTTATTTTACAAAACTTATTTTTTATGAAATTAATTTTTTTATTAGGTGTGGAAAAAATTATTTTTTAATACTAGCATAACATAAATGTAAAAATTGTATGGAAATACATAGAAATGTATACACAAACAAAGGATATAATTTTGAAATGTTTATAAACGAATTTATAAGAAATATATTTTAATAAAATAGGACTGGAAATCAATGGGAGTTGAGTTTTTATATATGTAAAAAATCAAGTTGTGTTTATGATGAATAGATAATGGATAAAATGTTAATCATTTTTTATTTTATAAAAATAATGTGTGGTATGATGTTTCTATATAATATGTCAAAAAAACATTGGTTAAAACTAAAATATTTATTTTCATATTTTAATATCATCAATGTTACTTTGATATCATTGGTGGGTGTGATCTTCTTGTGTATGGGAGAGTCCATATCCTCACTCAATGACGAGGGTCATTCTTGTAAGGTTTTTGAGTTCCACTGGAGCACCGATATCCTCTCTCATAATTGAAGGGGCCACTATACCATTTTCGTTCAAATTCTAGTGAAACTGTTATTGAAAATTTACAGTTGAAATTTTTTTATGACAATTTCACTGAAAGTTGAGTTAAAAACATCAATCTAGTATTCTATTACAAATAGTAGGAGAAAGGGAACTACCAAGCTACAAAGAAAACATACAAACACACACATGCAGGAAGTTAAGGTGATTTAAACCTGAGACCTCCCCGACACCCCATAGAGCCATTTACCACTGGGCTAAGCCTAGACGGCACATCAATCGAGTCTTCTAATTGCTAAAGATGATAATTTTTTTATACTAGAACCTGAGAAATGGTGTGTTGTCATGACCCCTATTCATTGGACAATTGTAATGGTCCCTCCAATATCAAATATGATCATAAAATCTCTGAATCGATGGATAATTATCATCTTCGATGAAGCCCCGTGGGCGCATCCTAGTGGGTGTATCCTGTGACAGTGTTTGAGAGGTCTTGGTTTCAAGATTCTCCATGGGAAATTAGGTAGATTTTCGTTTGTTTATTCCCCTTCTCTAACTGATGGTGAATTTTTTTTTAAAGATAAAATAGTATTTCTTTTAGTTCGTTTTTTAGGAAAATTGCAATGGAATTTTCTCACCTGAATTTTTTAGTTTTTTATATTTTGAGCGGGGGGATCGTTTCCAATTCCTGGATTGAGGTTATAAGATTAATGCATGAAAACAATCTAAAATTTTATCGATAAAATTGTGTTCATGGGTATTTTTTGAAGGGTGTAAAAGTAAATTTACCCTCTTAACCATATTTATATACTTGGGTCGTGAAAATTCTCTCTCTCACTGGAGAGTTTCCCCTCTTAGGGCTTCCTAGGTTTGGGTATCTTCTCGGTGTCCTTGCAGTGGTGGCCAACGGTTTTCTTGGTCTTCCCCAGTTGCAGAACTGTGACTGCAGCAACATTACCTGGGCAAGATTTCTTCATATGCTTTGTGTTGTGTTGTTTCCTCGTTGGATCTGCGAACACTCGGTTGCGGTCTTCCTGTTGGTTGCTCTTCCTCAGGGCGTAGGTTTCAGCTCATGTCGGCTCTACGGTTCGTCGTCATCCCCTGTGCGGTCTTCAGCTTCGGCCAGGGCCGGCTCTGAGGTTCTCCCAGGTCTCTTTTCTCTGGGTTTCCTCTTCAGGGAGGAGTTTCACCAGTGTTCATCGGTCCTTCTCGGGGTTTCCTCAAATGGATGGATCTTGACTGGCCATGCGATATCTGTGACAATGCTTCAACGACATCTGCAAACCGGCACCCCTCCTTCTGGAGACTATAACGGCGACGATCGACCTCTGACTCCTCAACCTACCGGGTGTTATCCCAGGTTTCTAGATCTGTGCTAGAGACGCACCTTGACCCCAGTGTTCTTGAACCATAGTTGCTACGTTTTCCCAGATCCCCAGATTTCTAGATCTGCGCCAGCAACGGCTTGAGATTCTGATATGTGCCCGTTTCGATCTCTACGAAGAGCTTGGGTTGCGCAGGCTCCTGCTTGCCAAGGCTCCTGCCCGTGAAGGGACCTTGTTCACAAATTGACCCTTGTTCGTGGAGGTCCAGCTCGCAGAGGTCTCGTGAAAGTGTTTGTGCGCGGAGGACTCCCCTGTAGAGAACTTGTCTTGCAAAAGTTTTGTTCACGTCTCTGCCAGCGGAGGGACCGCCTCTCACACGTCCTCTGCCTGTGAAGGCTTACCTTGCAGAGATATCTCCTGTTAAGGGGACTTTCCTTGCGAAGGAGACTTTGGTATCGAAAGGGGATTTGCTTGCGAAGGACTTTAGGGATCCCCTACTGATCGTGAAGCAGGATTTCGCAGTGATATTTACTTGCAAAGTTCATTTTCAGACTCAGCTAGAGCCTGTTTCCTGTGGCGTCTCTTTTTACTGGTTTGCGGTGGATTTGACCCATGGTGGGAGTGGGATTTGAATGCTTTTGAGGAGGTTCGGGTGGGAGCACGGTGTGTGTCGATTTGGTTCGCAACTTGGCGTTGGTTCACCGAAGGTGTTGGTTTGCGATCCGAAGGTGGTTCGTGTTCTGGCGCGGGTCCGTGAAGGCGCTTGTCTGTGAAGGTACAGGTGTGCAACATCTCAAAGTGCGGTTAATCTTGAGGGGAGCCCGATGAGGAGTGTGACTATGCAGCCTGGGGACGAAGGGGTTTGTGGTGACGAGGGAAGTTCTCAGTTTCAGTTAAATGGAGCCAGACCTAATGAATCGCTGGCGGAACCTCTCCTTAACTGATAAAGAAAAATTGGTAATTTCTACACGGAAGAGTCAAGATGTGTTTCTCTCACAATGACTGTACATGCTTATTGTTGGAAAATTTCTAGCAAAAAGGTCCTTCAATCAGTGAGCACTGAAAAATACTCTACAAAATATATGACGATTGGAGGACGGTGTTGCTATAAGAGAAGTGGAAGCGGGACTCCTAGTCTTCGAATTATTTAATGAAGGAAATAAACTAAAAGTCCTCAAAGGTCTACCATAGTCCCTTGAAAACCAAATCATTCTCATGGATGATCTTAAAGGCGAAAAAAAAATCAGTTAGTTAATTTGTCTTGCTCACCTTTCTGGATTAGAATTAGAGGAATCCCCTTTCATGGTAGAACTGAACGTGTTATGTGTGAGATTGGAGGACGCATCGGTTCATTTCTAGAATTGGACCGGTCTAATCCAATTCACTGGGGACCTATTGTGTGAATCAGAGCTTCGATGGATGTTGCACAGCCTCTTATGAGGGGCATGTTTTTGACAATTGAGGACTCTGACGTCTGGATTTCTTTTGAGTTTGAAAAGATTCCTATTTTCTGTTTCTTTTGTGGGTGCCTCGGACACTTAGAAAAGGCATGTGTGGCGAAGAAGGAGGATGGATAGGGCAATTTTATTTTTCAATATGGTCCCTGGATCCATGCAAAAACCTCTGGGGTGGATTTTATTTCTGAAGTTGAAAAACAACAGGACCGCGACAAACTAGCGAAGGATCTTAATACGCAGGCTGAACCAACTCATACTAATATAATCATGCTTGGGCCACCAAATATTTTTGCTGATAGTCATGTGGTTCAACGGGCAGAAGGAAGGAATCTGGACTGGCCACATATCTCAGTCGAGCCGAGGGAACAACACATGAGTCAGGGGTAGGGGTCGACTGCCCCCCAAGCCAAACCACAACTATTTTGAATGCCATTTCCTCCCCATCTTCTAGGCTACAGCCAAACTGCAAGGAACCACCAGACCCAGGCTCAGGGTTACAACAGCTATGTAACGACCCACCAAACTCGGTTTCCAGTTCAGATGATGTTTCTCCTAGTGCTACCCCTCAGGCAGAAGATGACATGACGGGGATCACGTTGACAGGTACTATAAAACATCAAACGTGGAAAAGAATGATTAGCGGGGATAAGGGTGTGGATCCCCCCAGTTCATAGCCCAGGGACCATAAATGATGCTTGGAGGCATCTCAGATGACTGAGAGCGAGCCAAAGAGGTGGAAAGTGGCAGATGACGGGCGGGTAGTCAAAGTTTCAGAGGCGGCGGTGGGTGTGTCCTAGCCCTGCCTAGGGCAATGAAAATCTTATTCTGGAACTATCGGGGGCTTGGCAATCCCCTAACGGTTCGCGTTCTCCATCACTGGAGTTCCAAATTTCACCCTAACATAGTATTTGTATCCGAAACTATGTTGGATAGCAAGGATGCGGGCCTTATAGGCCGGAAGATTGGGTTCAAAAACGTCTTTCCCATTGGAAGACAGGGACACTCAGGTGGAATTTGCCTCTTGTGGAAGGAGGACCTTGGGGTTAAGATCTCTAATTACTCAAGTAACCACATTGTTGTGACAGTTGCTGGCCCAGGAGATCCTCCTTGGTTGTTTGTTGGGTTCTACGAGTGGTCGGGTGGGCAGGATAAACACAGATCATGGGCCCTTTTAAAGCGACTGTGGGATCCCTCCCTAGCCCTCTTCTGATGGGGGGGGGGGGATTTTAACGAGGTCCTATCTCCCCATGAAAAAGAAGAGGGACGTGTGAGTAGTGGTGCTACGATGAACAATTTTAGGATGTCTCTGATTTCTAACTCTCTTCATGACCTCAGGTTTTCTGGCTTGCCGTTTACCTGGCATCGGGGTAGGTCAATGGAGAACCACCTGGCGGAAAGGTTAGATAGATTTGTTGGGAATGATGAGTGGACCTCTCTTTTCCATGCCTTCTCTATCATCCACCTGCCCTCGTCTCCAAGATAGTGACTGTGAAAAGGTGGTTCAAGTGGCTTGGGAGGGATTGAATCAGTGCATCATGTCCAAATTCTGCACTGTTGCGTCTTGCCTGCAGAAGTGGAGCTCAGCTAGGTTTGGTAACTTTGACTAATGTATTAAGGAGGCGGAGAATCAATTAAAGCGACTCCAGTCATATCCTTATTGTGACTCTGTCCTTAGAAACAACTTTGTGGCAGAAAATAATCTTAATTCAGCTCTGAGGGAGAAAGAGAGTTTTTGGTTCATTCGGGCACGGGAGTCCCATATCAGAGATGGTGATCAGAACACCAACTTTTTTCACCAACGAGCGTCTGCGAGGAGAAGGAAGAATCATATTGCTCATCTGGAGGACCCCACTAGAAGATTTGCGCATGACATAAATGACATTCACTCCATTATCCTGAACTTTTTCAGCAACCTCTATTCAGCAAAAAGTATTATCACTCCCTCATGCCTGATTGGATACATCCCAAAGTTGGTTACAGAAGACATGAATCGGTTCCTGGAAAGCGATTTGTCTGAGGAGGAAGTGTTTGGGTCCCTGCATCTTATTAACT
Organism: Viscum album; assembly: GCA_963277665.1. Lineage (NCBI taxonomy): Eukaryota > Viridiplantae > Streptophyta > Magnoliopsida > Santalales > Viscaceae > Viscum > Viscum album. Next base: position 48,263,633 of record OY728146.1, read on the forward strand.
CTACCAAGGCACCAGGGCCTGATGGGTTTCATGCTCTGTTCTTTAAACGCTTTTGGCATATAGTGGGGCCCGATGTGGTGGCCCTAATGAAGGAGTTGTGGGCTGGCAGAGCCTCTCTTGAATCCCTGAATGAAACTCTTATTACTCTTATCCCCAAATCCCAGTGCCCTCATAAAATCTTGGAGTTTCGGCCAATCAGTCTGTGTAATGTGATTTACAAAATTTTCTCCAAAATCATGGTGGCCAGACTTAAGAATTTTCTCCCGCTACTTGTCTCTGATAACCAAAGTGCTTTCGTTCCAAAGAGATCTATTACTAACAATGCTTCCATTGCCTTCAAATTATTCCACTCTATGAAAACTCGCTCCTCATCCAAGCGTGGCATCATGGTAATGAAACTAGATATGATAAAAGCTTATGATAGAGTTGAATGGCCTTTTCTCGAACTTGTTCTATCCAGGTTGGGCTTTGGGATGAAATGGATCTCTAATGTCATGAATTGTGTTATGTCTGTCTCCTACAGAATCGATATTAATGGGGTCCCTTCAGCGAGCTTTAAACCGTCAAGAGGCTTGAGACAAGGGGACCCCCTGTCACCTTACCTCTTCATTCTGGTGGCAGATGTATTTTCTCATCTCATCCTGAAGGCGGCGGATCAAGGAGTTGTCCATGGTGCTACGGTATGTAGAAATGGCCCCTATCTCTCATCTCTTCTTTGCATATGATAGCCTCCTTTTCGTGCGTGCTACCCCACAAGAATGCAGTGCAGTGCTGAATATCATCAATCTGTACAAAAATGCCTCTGGGCAACGTCTTAATGCTTTGAAATCAGAGTTATCTTTCAGTAAAGGCATCCCACAAGCTAAGAGAGAGGATTTGCAGTGAATGTGTGGGTTTCCACTTGTTGATAAGCATCCTAAGTACCTTGGCCTCCCGACCCTGGTGGGTAGGTCGAAGAAACAAGTTTTCGGCACGATTGTGGATAGGGTGGATAATCTGATTTGTCTTTGGTCTAGTATGAAGATTTCCAAGGTGGGAAAGGAAGTTCTCGTGAAGTCAGTGGCCCAAGCAATCCCTTCTTATGCTATGTTGCTGTTTAAATTCCCAGAAACTCTCATTGATCAAATCCACTCCCGGTTGGCCAATTTTTGGTGGGGCTCCCATGAGGGCAAACATAATTCTCATTGGATGTCTTGGGAGAAGCTGTGTATTTCAAAATTCGGTGGCGACCTCGGCTTCCGAAATCTCAAATGGTTTAACGAGGCTTTTTTGGCGAAGCAAGGATGACGCCTTCTATCCCACCCAAATGCTCAGTTCTCAAAGGTGATGCGAGCTAAGTACTTCCCTCATTCTGACTTCTTGCATGCCAAATTGAGGTCACAACCGAGTTTTATGTGGAGGAGCATTTGGGGAGCAAAATCTCTCATTGATTTGGTATGCGTGTGGAGAATTGCCGATGGCATAATATTATCATTTGGAATGATCCATGGCTGGCAGATGGCGTCAATCATAAGGTTTCCTCACCGGTTGTTCCTGGATTCGAAGATGCAAGGGTACGTGACCTGCTCGATGACTCGCTTGAGGAGTGGGATCGGGAGAAGCTTTGTTGCTGGTTTAATGAGGTGGATCGCCAGCTCATCCTGAGTATCCCTCTCACACCAGGAATAGGTATTGATCAGATTTCCTGGACTGGGGAACCTCATGGGAGATATTCTGTTCGTTCGGGTTACAAAATGAGGGTTCAAGGTTTGGTCCAGGTCTTTACCAATAATCGGTGGAAGTGCCTTTGGTCCCTCACCACTCCCCCTAAGGTGAATTTTTTTTGGTGGCAGGTATGTGCTGGGGTTCTTCCAACCCGTGACTTTCTAGTGCAACGACATTTGGCGAAGGACGACACTTGTCTTTTGTGCCTCCATGAAGTGGAATCTCCTTTGCATGCAATTCTTTCCTGTAAGGGGGTGGAAGGGGTGTGGAAGGTTTGGAGGCCGGATTTTGGTATTTTCTTTGATCTTTCAATTGGGTTGGTCCCAAACCATTCTAAATGGGTGTCTTCTCTGGAACCTAGAGTGGTAGGGCTGATATGCACAATTGCTTGGTTGGTTTGGACTCGACGGAATGAATGCATTTTCCAGATGAAGGTGACCCCTGATCACCTATGGGTGGATAGAGTTTGGAGTGGATGAATGGTTGGAAGAAAAGTGATGTGAGACATTCTTTGAGCCACACTCGACGAGCGACTCCTTTTTGGTCTCCCTCCTGAGGGTTTCTTCAAGATTAATACAGATGTTGTTGTCTCTGCTAATTCAAGGGTCGACATTGGGCTCATTGCTCATAACAGTTTTGGCCAGATTGTGGAAGCTCAGTGTAGGGCAGTGCCTAACTCATGGCGCCCTGTGGTGGCAGAGGCCTCGACCATCCTCCAGGGGCTTCTTTTTGCCCGTTCAAAATTTTGGCCCAAGATTCTGGTGGAATCCGACTGCCTCGAAGTGGTGAACGCTCTCTCAACAAAAGATGAGGATTCTCAGCTTTATAACCTCATCTTGAGGAAGATCTGGTTCCTGACCGATGAATTCAATGCATGCAAATTTTCTTTCATCAAAAGAGATGGTAATTCGAAAGCCCATCGTTTGGCTCGTTTTGGGAAATATTGGGGTGATTATTGTTAGGTGAACTCGTTCCCTGATTGGCTTTGTAATCCTGGTTTCCTTAATCATTAATTTATCTTTTACTTAAAAAAAATATACTTGGATCATGAATAATTTTATCAAGGTTTTTGAATTTCCGTTAATGCCATCGCTTCTGAAACACATTCCATTTCTTCTGGAACTTATTCCGTGAAGAAAGGCCCGATCGTTTCTACCGTTCCCAGTGTCGTCTCCGGACGGCATCCGCAGCAGCAGAGCAAGGAGAAGGAAAAATGTCAGAGAATGTGCTCTCTGCACGCAGGTCAGCGCAGGTCATCGACGAAGAGGACGAGGACTATCCGTCCAAGATCAACAAGAAGCAACAGCCGCGCATCTTCTCCACATTGTCGGCCAGGATCTTATCCTCCGCGGCTCGAATCGGGCACATCGGGCCTTTTCTCTTCCTCCTTTGCCTCGCCCTCCTCCTTTCATTCATTGCCCTCCATTCTAGCAACCTCCTCTGCGTCTCCGCCCCGCCTTACGATCTCCAGTCTCGCCTCGGCTCTTTTGGTCTAAACGCCGGCATCGAGTCCGACTTTGGCTTGCTTGGCGTTCCTTGGTGTAAGTTGATGCTTCTGATTTATACAATTGGCTATTTGATTGCGGGAATTTAATTTGTTTTTATTAGATTGATATGAGTTCGGTTCTTACCTCGGATATAATTTAACTGTCTGATTGGCGTTTACCTGTGGGACTAGTGGGGCTTCTTAGATTATCTGGATTTGGTAGGTCGGGCTTCTTGTTGGAACTGATGATGAATTTATAAAAATGATATCATTAACTTAGATAATTATGCTGTTTTAGGGTCAGTTCCGTAGAGGCTGTGGTATACATTTTTATTTAAATTTAAACCCTGAGCATCATCTTCTCTCCAAAATCTTGCATTGCCATCTCCTATACGTGCAGTAGCCTGCTGCCGTCCCTGTTTAGTTTGTATATTTTATACGGGATGACCATAGTTATTAATGGTATGGCCTGCCACTGCACAATGGCTAGCGTCAGGAACCTTTGCGCCACACAATGCCTGCACAACAGCCTAGTTGGGATGGTGCGTCGTGGAGTGCGCCGCCATGTTGCACCATGATGCAGTGTGGCATCGCGTGCACCACTGCACAGTCTTAATTTTGTTTGCACCATTTTTATCCAGCCAACCAAATCCTATTAAATTTCCCTATTGCAAGTCAAGCGATGCCCCTCCTTCCTCCTCCGACTTTGTGTGACACGTCGATCAGGTGCTGTGACCGAGTGCAGCTAGCAACCCAGCCACCTCCTCGACCTCCTTCCAGCGAACGAGTGCTGTTCCAGCCACTCCAGTGTGACCTCCTTCCAGCCAGCATGAACTCCTTTGAGTGCAGCGACCCAGCCATGCCAACGGGACCTGTCTGCGCGTGATCTGTTGGGTGACCTGTTCTTTTCCTGCGTTTTTTTATGTTTTTAGTTTGATATTGTTCTGCAATTTTGTATTAGTTCTGCAAATATTATGTTTATTTAATTTTTTATTCTATTTTCGTTTTGCTTTTCTTGAAATGATTTTGGATGGATGTTCGTATATATTGTTATTGATTGTGTTTTTTTTTTAGATTTATGATTAGCAGTGGGTGCTTGTCTTACCCAATTACAAGGATTTGTTGTTTGAACGACTAATTTTTATTTATTAACCCTAGATTATTTTTCAAAATAAATTTTCACTGAAATTATTGAATATTTTTGTTGTTTTTTTTATAATCTTATCATTAGTGACAGTATTTTCATCTAACTTATTATTTGTTATTGCTGCTATGTGCTTGTATGTCTTTTGTGCGCCACAAGTAAATATTCCCATGCGTCGTACAATGCCCTTTTGCACCGGGCGCCCTTGTCGCCATTGTGCACCAACACCATAAATGACTACGGGGACGACTAAATTCATTATTATGTCGTGGCGCATCCTGTAGTTTGAATCATGCATAAACCATTGCACAGTTACCATAAAATTTGAGAAATCCATCAACTTGAATTTGAGTGTGTATCCAATTCATATTGCAACCACTTGTTTAATTGTTATTCTTGGCAAAAGGCAGATCAAAAAGCGGACAAACTGTCCCTTGGACAAACAAAGATCTACTTAAAAGTTTGGAAGAGTTTGTATTGGTATACGAAACCCGCCCTATCAAAAACAACAAGTATGGGATGGGTTTTGACCACAGCTTTGGGCTTTGGTTCATAGCAAGGTGGCTGAAGCCAGATTTGATGATTGAAAGCGGTGCATTCAAGGGGCATTCCACTTGGGTTTTGCGGCAAGCATTGCCCGACACTCCAATTATATCGCTTTCTCCTCGGCATCCTGGAAAATACTTAAGGAAGGGCCCTGCCTATGTCGATGGAAACTGTACATATTTTTCTGGAAAGGACTTTGTGGATTTTGGTAGCATTAATTGGGGCAGTCTGATGAAGGAACGTGGGATTGCAGATCTCAGTAAGATTCTTGTATTTTTTGACGACCATCAGAATGAATTAAAAAGGTACCCATACGATGGAGTGTTCTGCATTTGTTGGCGAAACAATCTTTCCATTGTTCTTTATACTGTTTCTGCACCTTCACTCTGTGATGGATGGCATCCATTTGTAATGTTTTTTGTTTTATATTTCTTATCATGGGTAGGGTGAAGCAAGCACTGAAAGCTGGGTTCAGACATCTAGTTTTTGAGGATAACTATGACACTGGGACTGGTGATCATTATTCTTTGCGGCAGATCTGTGATCAATCATATATTAGAGGTTTGGTCTCTCTGCCCATCTTCTTCATCTTATCGTTTAGGGTTTTGTTTTGATTATTGGTTATGGGACTTGGTTCTATGCAGTGTTCATTTGTTTCCAACAGATGGGCATAAATGTTGGGGATTCATGTGAAATCTTTATGCAATGCTTGGTATGTTGGTAGTGTTTTCCAAGAAAGTGAAAGAGACATGAAAAAGAAAGTAGAAGTAAATTGCAGTTAAAAAGTATATTTTGTATGTAAAAATATTTTATGATGAAAAAAGAAGTAAAAAAAATTAAAAAATTAAAATACAAAGTTCTCTCGGTGAAGAAGAGTTACGGGGATGGGGTTAGGTGGGAGGATTGGGGTTGGGTGCAAGGAGGAAAATTTGATCATTTGCTTGTATTTTCTTTATCCATGCAATGAAAGTCAATTTAGAGTGAATTTCACGAGAAAGTCAATTACATGGTATCTAATAGAGGTGACAATTTGGGTTCACAGGCCGGATTTGTGTGGGGTTGGCCGTCCTGTGAACCTATTTAAGCTCAACCTAACCCGATCCATTTAATTAAATGGGTTGACGTGATCCAATCCATTTATATCGGGGCCAACCCTAACCCAACCCGCCAACCCATTTAACTTTAAATGTATAATATAGATTGCATCATGACATGTCCAATTAGTTAATATCACATAAATAGAACGGCCTAACCAAATTGAATCATCTCATTTAGACTAAAAATAACCTAATCAATTTGAAACATATGTTATCCATGTTGCAACTTGACCATCTTTAACCATTTAAAATAAATGTGTTGTAAACATGTTGAATTATTTCAAATTAAGTTGGTTATCCAGACATGTCCTAATTCGTGTTGCGTTGTATTGGGATATTTTGTTAGGTTCAAAATTGTCACCTCTAGGATTAGGCGGGAGGCTAGGGGTTGTGTGAAAGGAGGACAATTTGATCATTTGCTTGTATTTTCATTCTCCATAGAATGAAAGTCAATTTCATCAATTTTGATTGATTGAATTTCATGAAAAAGTCAATTTCATGCTATTGAACAAATAGAGTCGTGTTTGGTTTGTATTGGATTATGTAAATGGAAAACATTTTTTAGAAAATGAAAATGGAAATGGATGTTTTTGTAAAACATACAATTTTTTTTGCGTGTTTTCAAAATATAAAAATGTTTGGATAACCAGTTCGCGTCCAAAATTTTTTGTAACGTATTTTCTAGTACATTTTTGAAAATTGAAGCTGAAAATGTATTGGATCATCTAAATGTGGGAAAGAATTTAGAAGATGCAAATGATAAATTTTTGAAATACAAAAATAAAGACAGTTGAATATGTAACTCCTATACTTTCATGTTTTCCTTTTGTTTTTTCAAAACATTTTATAACAAAAAGCATATATTTTTTTTTCCAAAATCAAATACAACCCTAGTTTTTTAATTTTCTTTTCCACTCCACTTCCCCAGCTTTAATTCTAGTCATTAGCGGAGGCTGTTTTAGTTTTATAAACGGCGACATTTGTTTCCAGGAGGCGGGCACAGCTGCTTCAATAACAGCGACGAAGCAAGAATCAGATCGGAGAGGAAGAAATTATGGGAGAAAGCAGTGGATGCTAAGGAACTGTGTGGACCATACGAGGCATGGTGGGGCGTCAGGGGGCAGGCTCGGGACAACTTCAGCCACAGCCATGTGAAAATCTCCCACTTGCAGCATTTCGAGAACAGCCGGTTCCTGGAATCGATCCTCAACGTGTACTGGGAACTCCCTCCAGTTGCTGGGCCTTCCTTGACCCATCAAACCAGGTATGATCCTGCTCGTGTGCCCATCCCCATTGTTGAAGACGGGAGGTTTGGTCTGTTCCAGAGGCTCGGGTTGAACCGGCTGGAGACATCTGTGTTCAATGGGTACACCCAGATGGTGTATATTCAAATATCTAAACAAGGGGCTTAATGTATGCTTTTAGTTGGGTTTTGGGTTATTTTTTAGGCAACTGGAATTAGACATTTGGTGGTCAAATTTAGATGTGGTTTGTTGTCTGTGTTCCATTTGCTGTTGGATCTTTAGCCTGGTGGTTGGATTCATGTGTTTGTTGTAAATACAGGACATGACAAAGTGCTGGTTCGTTTGGTGATAAGGGATTGGGGCAATAATTGTTGTTTTATTCAATGGAACAAAGTTCTTTATGAATGTTGTTTTGTAATCTATGGAACATATTGAGGTTCAATAATATATATCTTCATTGGCATGACACTGCATCTATGAGAAACAAAAGTGAAAAATATATGTTTTATCATTGATAATTTGATTAGGACACATGTTTTAGGGAAACGATCAAAACGATCATTTGGATTGCATTATGCATATATAAACATGTTGAATCACATTGGTGGTGATTTTAACTCATGAGGTGTGAGTGTGGCATGATGGATTAGGTCATCCTCAGGAGAAGAATAATTGAAAGTTCACATGGATATTTCATGGAGGGTGAGAAGTTTTTCTACTTAAATGAAATTCATGTTTTTGTTTTGTTATCTTAAAAAAATGAATTGAGGACCTTCACAAACTAAGATTCAAGTTGAATCACTTACTTTTCTTCAACAAATTCATTGAGATATATGTGTACCAATTCATCCATCATGTTGAACATTTAAACTCATGATATTAATGTGTGCCTCAAGTAGGCAAAGTGATATATTTGTAATTATGTAAATATTATTTATCCTTATTGTGCATTTTTTACTAACTAGTGGTTTAGCTTCCCATTTTCCCCAAACAACAGCTTATGCCCAAGGGAGTTTGTCTTTTTTTCTCCCTTTGTTTCCTCCACATGCTATGGACAACCAACCTCTTTTCTTTGGTTATCCTCTCTAAAATTCAAGGCATGGTTTTAGAAATTTATTCTCATTTTTCTCCTCAAATATACTCTGTTTTGACGAACTGTGAAAAATACCTAAATATTTGTAGAAGGGGGTTTCATGGGAAATTGAAAATTTTAAGATTTTTTACTATCAAATTCTCGCGAGGCCTTGAATATACTTCTAACTTGAAAAATTATGTTGGTGTGCTATGATTGATATAAGTGGTGTCAATCTTATTTCATGTTTTGGTATAACTAGCACATTATAAATAGTTGACAAAGATTCTCCTAGTTATTCTTGAATTGTTGGATTTATGAAAATTATTTGGATGATTAATAATTATTATTTACATTTTGAAAGTGGAAAATGGAGTTGTATCATTAACTAAGAATGAGAATGTTGAGGTATCCATGGGGGATTTGGACTCTATTGGTTGGTTTTGGTATTGAATAAGATTAGAGAGAACTAATTTTGTTATGGGGTTTGATATATTTAATGATAGTTGGTTCCATTGACCAAAGCTAGACCGTGTAGTGCCTAAAAGGAGTCCTTGGTTATATTATTTGACCATCAAAGCGGGGAGGGCCTTGGTGAAGGGCTTCATAGTGTCGAATATATGTGCAATGTTATTATACTCCTAATTTGACTAGAGCATTGTTGAATATTATCCATTATCCCCTGGGTGATGATCCATGCATGGACAAACCTATGCTCAGTTACATAGATTTATGAAATTTGAGGCTTGACCTTTGTCTATACCATTAGTGCTTACTTATGGGTAGGTCCTCTAGACTTGCATTCCTATGTTATTTAGGACAATTTTTCCTTAGTTATAGACTGACCTTGATTATTTAAAGTATACAATCATGGGACGGTTGGGTTCTATAGTTGTAGCTTGGGTTAGATAGCCTTACTACTTTAAATACTTGCAGGGTAGAAAAGACCATATGGTTGGCATCCTTTGTGACCTTTAAAATGAGATTGTGTAATTCATGCTATGAATATTATTATACAAGTTGTTTATGCCTTATTACAAATGGTCAGGGAAGGGGAATTACAAAGTTACAAAGAAACACACAAACACACACATGCAGAAAGTCGGGGAGACTCGAACCCGAGACCTCCCCGACACCCCACAGGGCTCATTGCCACTAAGTTAAGCCCTGGGGCTTGTTTATGCCTTATTGATTACTTGTTATATACACATTTTCATAGGGTTTCTCATATCATAAAGAGTGGACAATTTGTGAAAATCATCATGGATGTAACGTCCCAGACCCGGATGCCACTCAACAGGTGCCCGAATCCGGTAAGTCACATGCCCTCAAGCGCATTTCCCCAAACGACAAAGGCTGCTTGCCGACTAGCAGTGAGGGCATAGGTGTGTCCATGGGGAGACTATGCTCTCATCACCAGAGTGCAACACAACGAAATATCAATAACATACAAGTAGCATAAGCAAATAATAATAATCAGACAATAAAATAACTACACGAATAAATAACAATACCAAAATAGAATCTCATATACAATGATGATTATACATGTCATATGTCTAACAAAATAGCCAAAACAGGTACACAACAATACAAGACAATACATGTAATTAAAGTACAAAAGGCCAAAAAGTATCCTAGCTAGCATCACAAGCCTCAACTCAGTCCCATGCTCCCCTACTCCTAAGCAGCACTCAAGAACCTGTAGCAGGACGCTTGCCCTTATCCATTCCTGCAATCATATAGTCTGTTTGAGTACCCAAAGGTGGCCCAAACAGTGTGTGAGACATAATCCCAGCAGGCAACCACCCAAGGTCAAGTGTCATCCAGTCAGTGAGTATATATAACAACAACAATGTGCAGCAGTAATGTAATATGCAAGGAAGTACTAAAAGTAAACATCATATAAAGTCCAGATTCTCATTTATAATCAAATTCAATTAATCATTCAATTCCATTTAATTTATAATCCTCGAGACCCAACGCATAGCCCAACATCCCTTGTAAAAACATGATCAAAGAATGCCTAAACATGCCATCCATAAAGTGAAATACAATGACTGAATCCAAGCTTGTGATTTGGCTTGATAGACGTGTCATATAAACCATTTCATTCATTAACCAATTTAGAACCTGAGCTCGTCTCTAGCATTCCTGATTTGGAATCTAGGTACCGCTCTAGGTATAATATAAACTGACACCCTACAAGCTCGTCCATGGTGAACCTCTCAAGAACCCAAGTATCACTCTAGGTGTGGTATAATGTCACTTTCATTTGAGTTCGTCCTTGGCGGTCTACTAAGGGAGCCCAAGTATCACCCATGGCATAAATGATCAAATTCCCCTTTGAGTCCGTCCTTGGCAATCCATATGGAATTCCAAGTATCACTCAACATATAATAGTCAACCTTTATGAGTTCGTCCTTAGCAGTCCAAGTATCACTTAGGCATAAGCAAGGTCAAAGCCAAATGAGTCCATCCAAGACATTCTTTATTTGAATCCATGTGTCACCCAAGGCATATAAACATTCAATATCATTCAATACCATTTAATCAATTCATATAAACCTGTCTAGGTCAACACCAAGAACAATTCATTTCAATCTCACCTCAAAAGGTGACACAAAGCATTGACCAATCTTAGAAGTTTTGCCTTAACTTAACTCACTTGGGAAATTCATTATAACAAGCATTTCAAGATTAAAAAAGCTATTATATGGTAAGGGCCAAGGGTCATAGTCATTCATCCCTTCCCATTAATCAACTCAATTCCAATTGATATCACAATTCAATTTATATATCAATTCACAATTTAAATCACCCATTATCAATTCAATTCACAATTCACATCCCAAGTCAAGGGGTAAATAGACACACCTCAAAGGTATCCAAATCCATATGCCATCATAATGGCCCATTTAAATAAACAACACACCTAAAGGGGCAGTTTCAGTTTCAGGTTCCTCAACCTATAATCAATCATTAATAGCCCTATTTGATTACATAGGCTGTGCCTAACAACTAAATTCAAATATTTAAATTCATATCAAGGCATCACCTGAGAATTGGGCATACAACACAACGACATATATAGACACTTCGACTTTTAACAAAAGGCACGATACTAACTACCGTAGGTCCGTAGTTGATAACTCATCCAGTATCAGCTCTTGATTCGACTTAGATCGAGAGAAAATCGAAGAACGAATGAAAAACCTATTAATAATGAAAATTAGCATGCACCTAGATAGTGCATCTGATACCAAGAAGAATGAAGAATGACTAAAAAGGAATCAAGTATTCACCAATGAAGATCCAAAGAGATGAGCGATGGTTGAATTGAAGATCAGACGTAGAAGACACCTCAAATCCTACTTTAGATGTCAAGATGGCTCTCAAAAGCGCAAGGCTGCTGTGCGGGAGAAGAATATGAAAAATTAGGTTAGATATAGATTTAATTAGGAGTAAAAAGGTAAAATCACCCAAAATTGGGAATCATATGGTTTGGATGCATGGTTTCCAAACCCTGCGCCAACCGTGCACAATCTATTGTAGGAAGGGTACACTTCACATGGTTTTCCCACACAGTTTGACTAACCGTGCGCAAACCGTATAAAACTCCTTTTTCAACATTGCAGACATCCCCACATGATTGTGCGGCTCAAATCGAACAGTTTAGTCTAACCATGTGGCATGTCCTTCTCTCTACCCAGCCTTGCACAATTTTATCTAACCATGTAGCCTTCCCCACACGGTTTTCAAAAACTATGTGTCGGGCCTTTTTCACCCAAAATCTTGGGTTCTAGGCTCCGAACTAGCCCCGAACACCCCCAAAACCTCCATAACCCCAAAGGGAATTCATATTAGTCCATATTTAAACATTTAAATTGAAAATTGATGGAAGACAAGGATCTGTACCTCAAAGAAAGGACCAGGTTCTTAAAAAATTCCCCCTTAAAGCAATTCTTCATTGAATTTCCCTTCTAAGGGTGGTGAAGCATGTTCTGAGAATAACTTCGGCCACTGCGATCGTACATCGGCCTCCCGATCCTAGGTCTCATCCTGTACACAGTCATGCTACCATAACACCCATACTAAAGGAATTGACCAACCTCATAGAACCTTCGTGCTATGATCTACAATGCATATAGGATGCTCCTCAAAGGAATCATCTACCTATAACTCAACCTCCTTGGGATAAAAGGCATGAGATGGGTCTGAATAACAGCGTTTCATGCAGCTGAGAAACTTGGAAGACGTCGTGCATGAACCGATATCTCTAAGGTAACTGCAACCGATAGGTTATCGGGTTAACTCTCTATAATATTGAACGAACCGACATATCGTAGTGAAAACTTACCTTGTCTTCTAACCCTCCTATGTACTAGCCTCGGTGAAACACACAAGAAAACCCGATCCCCAACCTTGAACTCTAGAGGCCATTTTCGGTGATCGACGTATGATTTCTTTTGAGACTGCGCAATATCCATCCGCTTATGAATCAACTGAACCTGCTCTATGGTTTCCTGAACAAGATGAGGTCCAAGCATAGCTGCGTCTCCCACCTCTAACTAATACAGGGGTGATCGACATGACCTACCATACAAAGCCTCATAAGGTGCCATCTGTATAGTAGCCTGAAATCTATTATTATAGGCCAATTCAACCAGGGGTATATGCCTCTCCCAAGAGCCCCTAAAATCTAGGACGCATGCTTATAACATGTCCTCAAGCACCTAAATCGTGTGCTCTGACTGACAATCAGTCTAGGGTTGGTATGCTGTTCTCAAAAGCACCTGTGTACCTAACACCCTTTGTATCCCTTTCTAGAACCATGAAATAAACCGAGAATCCCTATCTAAAATGATAGTATGCGGGACCCCGTGAAGTCATACTATTTAATTAATATACAACCTCCCAAGATCATCCACACTGGAGGTTTCCTTGATCAACATGAAATGTGAAACCTTCGTGATCCTATCAACAAAAACCCATACGACATCATTACCTTGAGGCGACCTCGGTAAACCTGTCAAAAAATCTATTGTGACATCATTCCATTTCCACTCGGGAATGGGTTGCTGCTGTAAAAGTCTAGCTAGTCACCAATGTTCCGCCTTCACCTACTGATAGGTGGAACACCTCATAAAAAACCAGCTACATCTTTTTTCATACCCAACCACCAATTTTTTTGATATAAATCCCGATATATCTTGGTGACACCAGGGTGCAATGCCCAAGATGAAGTGTGAAAGTCTCACATAAGCTCCTCACACTTGTCTGCTGAAACCCATACACGACCATGAACAGGCAGAATCTCATCTTCGCCTATGGTCCAACTAGGAAGAGGGTCCTCACATGCCACACTCTCCCATAGAACTAGACCCTTGGAATCTGATAACTACCTCAACCTTACTCTATACAAAAGGGTATATGTAACAAATAAGGATGATAGAAAGGTTTCCCCTTGATTGATGAACCACCAAGTGCATCTTAGAGAACAAATCCATATGTTTCCACTCATTACTAGCCTGTCGTACTGCCTATATCTAAGTCCTCCTGCTCAGTGCATCAACCACTGCATTGCCTTTACCAAGCGTGTAGGAAAGATCGAAGTCAAAATATTGTAGGTATTCAACTCACCTTCATTGGCTCAGATTCATATTATGCTATCTAAATATGTACTTGAGGATTTTGTGGTTCATTTATACCACAAAACTCTCTCCCATTAAGTAATGTCCCGAACAACACAATGCATGAACAACTACAACTAACTCAAGATCATGTGTTGGTTAGTTCCTCTTGTACGACCTCAACTACTGAGAACCGTATGCCACAACTCCATCTCCCTGCATAAGAACTACTCCTAGCCCGATACCTGATGCATCATAGTACACAGTATAACTCCTACCTATCTCTGAAAAAATAAGCATCGACACTAAATTCAACCTCCCTTTCAACTTCTGAAAGGATGTCTTGCAAGAATCTGACTATACAAACTTCACATCCTTCTTAGCCAAGCCTGTGAGCAGTGCTGCTAGGCATGAGAAGTCTTGTATGAAACACCTATAATATCCAGCTAGTCCCAAGAAACTCCATACCTTAAAGACATTCTTGGGTTTCTCCCAAGAAACTACAAATCTCACCTTCTCTAGGTCAACCGATACTCCTTTCTCTAAGATAATGTGACCCAGGAAGTGAATATGATCCATCCATAAGTGGCACTTTGTGATATTAGCATATAATTAATGGTCTCTCAGTGTATTAAATATGATCTCAAGATGTTTGGTATGGTCATGTCGATTATGAGAATACACTAAGATATCATCCATAAAAATCACCACAAACAAATCAATATAAGGATGGAAAACTTGGTTCATCAGTGCCATGAAGACCACTAGTGCATTCGTGAGACCGAATGAAATAACCAAATACTCATATAGACCATACCTACTATGAAAGGCTGTGTGAGGTATGTATGATGGTCTAACACATACCTGATGATAACCATATCTCAAATCAATCTTTGAGAAGATCCAAGCTCCTCAGAGATGGTCAAAGAGATCATCTATCCATGGAAGAATATACCTTTTCTTAATCATTAAACGGTTCAATTTCTGATATTCCACACATAGCCTAATAGTTTTGTCTGCCTTTTTCGCAAAAAGGGCCGACGAACCCCATAGAGAAGTACCGGGTTGGATAAACCCCTTTGTCTCTAAATACTCTACCCACCTCTTGAACACTTGTATCTCAGTAGTAGCCATCCTGTAAGGAGGAATGGATACTGGTGAAGCTCCTAACACCTGATCAATAGAGAAATCTACCTCTCTCACTAGAGGTAATACTAAAAAGTCACCCAGGAAGACATCCCTAAATGATCAACCATTGGAGGGAAAAAAACCTGACATGTCCCCTGATCATCTAGATATAAACTCACAATATGGGTTGTCATCCCGATCAGGCCATGATGCTTGGGTCCAGTTCGACTCAGATGGACATACCATTCACCCTTGTGAATAAACTCACTACCCACTAGTGATGTGAAGGTCAACCTTTGGGGATAACAATCAATGAAAGCATGAAAGGGAACCAACCAGTCGATCATGAGAATTATGTCAAAACGTGTCATCTTGAGGACAAAGAGGTCCCATACGAAGTGCATGACACCCACCAATATCAAGGGGGAACTCCCTACACTGATCTACACTCTCCATTATAATCCCCAACAATATTTCAAGCATAATAACACCATCATAATTTTGAACACTGAGCCCAAGGCTCTTCACAATGGGCCCAAATATAAAGCTATGAGAAGCCCCTATATCAAAAAGTGTATAAGCTAAAGTAGTGGCTACTAGAATAGCATCTATGATAATAGAAGGTCCAGGATTCTGCTCCTTAAGGTTCTGTTGCACTATGTATATCCGGGATAAACTGCAACCATGTGATACTTCCTGGCTACCCTAAGCAGGTACACTTTTCTATCATTGTAAAACTGGGGTCTGACTACCATGACCATGACTACCACCCCAACCTGATCAGCTAGTTTTACTCCAGCTCCCTTCTTGATGAGAAGCTTCTAACCCCTCTCCTAAATGTGGAGTCGGTGGAGAACCTCTCTCACTGGATGCTAGTGGAAAATTTCTACAGAAGCGTTATAGATGTCCCATCTTGTAGCAAGATCAGCACTCGACTGAGTCTCTCATACACTATATCCTCATATGTCCTGGCCTACCGCATTGGTAGTACCTCACCACCTGAGTGTGTGCTCTGGCCACTAATTTCATCACATGGAAGCTCCAGATGATGCTTCCTACTACCATTTGATGCAGTACCATATCTAGACGCCGAACCACCCTATCTCGCACCTTCAAACTCTATTAGGTCACGCTCTGTGATAAGTTCCTAATTCACTATTCTAGAAATGGTAGTCAACTGAAATACATTCACTTACGATCAGATTTTTTACCTAAGACCATCCTCAAATTGCCTAACTTTAGATAGCTTGTCACCCATCAGAATAGGTGCGAAGCGCTGGAGATCTATAAAATGGGATGAATAATCCATAACCAATAATGCACCCTACTCTAGGTGCAAGAACCCTTGGGATCTATCAGCCCTCAATGTCTCAGGATAGAAATAATCATAGAATTTTGTATGAAAATCCATCCAGTCTATCTTTGGATGATGATCCATCTGAGTTATGACATACCACCATCTCTTTACAGAATCATGCAACATATATGTAGTGAGATTTACCCTCCTCTCAGTAGGTGTCTTTATATTCTCAAAGATAGATAGCATGGCCTCTAGCCATGACTTCGTATCCCATGGTTCAATATCCCCCAAAAACATGGGTGGATGTTGTTGCTAGAACTCACATGACAAATCTACCAAAGTCGGGGTAGGTCACGGTGCTCCCTGAACAATTTGTGTAAAGCTCAAGAACCCCTCATGGAATTGTGCCTCAACCCCTGTGTCTGGTACTACTACTGGTGCCTCAATTTTCACTACAGGAGGATCCACTAGTTGGAGGGTTTCATGGTGACATACCTCTACAAATGCCAAGTACACGCCTCAGATCAAGATTATTATCAAAGTTCATAGCTCAAAAGTGCATATATAGAGATAAGATAGGTACACGCCTTCCTATATAAAAACACACCCCTCTGCCTGCTCCTTGAGTCAGGTCTGGGCGATGTATAGATCAGATATAATCAAGAGATACTACCTACTGCCCACTACAAAGGTCGGGTCTAGGTCAAGTTATTTTCTATAAACAATCCAATTTCCATTTCATTTTCACTTGGATTCATATATTCATTCTCATTTAAATTCATACTCATTTCACATTTATATCTCATTTAATTTAAATAGGTTGAACCAAATGGATTTCCAAATTCCAATCCATGAGGGTCCATACTCCTTAGGAACCAAATTATGTCATCCATCTGATTCACACCATAACACATTCCAGAATACCTATCACAACAACAAGTATTTCTATCACAAAACCAATCACAACAACATGAAACAATTAATGCATCCTAAATGGCATGGCATAATGCATGAAATGTGATTCTAACAAGTTCATAAAATCATCCATGAGATGGAATACCCTAATCTCATCAGGTTTAAACAAAATATAACCCACAATCATATCAATAATAACATCACAAATCAAGTGCATCACCCAATGGTGGAATCAAGTCAACTGTAATAATCAAAATCCAGAAAACAACAATTTAATTCGAGGCAATCCGTCTTTTTCCTATACGTGGGTTGTCTATGCCCAAGAAAAACTCATTACCAAACTCCATTTTATTCCCATACCTTTCAATTGTATCCAAATAGTAAATCAAACTAGAAAAGAATGCTTTGATACCACTTTGTAATGTCTCGAACCCGAATACCACTCAACAGGTTCCCAAGCCCAGTGGGTCACATGGAATCAAGCGCATCTCCCCAAATGATAGAGGATATAGACTAGAAGCAAGGGACTAGGTGTGTTCATGGAGAGACTATTTCTTCATCACCAGAGTGCATCACAATTGAATATCAATAACATACAAGTATTGGAAGCAGTAATAACAATCAGACAATATAATAACTGCAGGAATAGATAACAATACCAAAATGGAATCTCATATACAGTGATGATGATACATGTCATATGTCTAATAAAACATCAAAAATAGGTACACAATAGTACAATACAATACATGTATCAAAAGTAAAAAAGGCTAAAAAGTATCCCAACTATCATCATGAGCCTCATCTTGGTCCCATGACCCCTTACTCCTAAGCAGCAATCAAGAGCCTGTAGCAGGGCACTTTCCCTTATCCATACCTATAATAATATAGTCTATTTGGGTACCCAAAGGTGTCCCAAACAGGGTGTGAGACATAATCCCAGTAGGCAGGGTCAAGTGCCATCCAGTTAGTGAGTATACATAATAACAACAACGTGCAAAAGTAATGTAATATGAAAGGAAGTACTGAAAGTAAATATCCTATAAAGTCTGGGTTCTCATTTATAATAAAATTCAATTAATCATTCAATTCCATTTAATTTATAAGCTTCGAGACCTGGTGAATAGCCTAACATCCCCCATGAAAACATGATCAAAGAATGACTAAATATGTTATCCATAAAGTTCAATACAAATACCGAATCCAAACTTGTGATTTGAATTGAAAGACGCATCATATAAACCATTTCATTAATTAATAAATTTAGAACCAGAGCCCATCCCTATCATTACTGATTTAGAATCTAGGTATTTCTCTAGGTATAATATAAACTGATACCCTACAAGCCTTTCCATGGTGAACCTCTCAAGAACCCATGTATCACTCTAGGCATGGTATAATGTCATTTCCATTTGAGTCTGTCCTTGGCGGTGCACTGAGGGAGACCAAATATCACCCATGAAATAAATTATCAAATTCCCCTTTGAGTCCATCCTTGGAAATCCATATAGAATTCCAAGTATTAATCGAAATAAAATAGTCAGCCTCTATGAGTCCGTCCTTGGCAGTCCAAGTATCACTTGGGCATAAGAAAGGTCAAATCCAAATGAGTTCGTACTTGGAATTCGTCATTTGAATCCATGTGTCACCCAAGGCATATAAAAATTCAATATCATTCAATACCATTTAATCAATTCATATAAACCTATCCAGGTCAACACCAAGAACAATTCATTTCAATCTCACCTCAAAAGGCGACACAAAGCATTGTCCAAGATTAAAATTCTTTCCTTAAATTAACCCACATGTGAAATTCATTATAAAAAGAATTTCAAGATTAAAACAGCTATTAAAAGGAAAGGTCCAAGGGTCATGGTCATTCTTACCTTCCCATTAATCAACTCAATTACAATTGATATCACAATTCAATTTATATATCAATTCACAATTTAAATCATCCATTATTAATTCAATTCACAATTCAAATCCCAAGGAAAGAGGTAAATAGGCACACCTCAAAGGTATCCAAATTTATATGCCATCTTAATGGACCATTTAAATAAACAAAACACTAAAAGGGGTAGTTCTGATTTCAAGGTCCTCAACCTATAATCAATCATCAAAAATCCTCTTTAATTACATAGTCTATACCTAACAATTCAATTCAAAGATTTAAATTCATTTGAAGGAATTTCCCAAGAATCGGGTGTGTGGCACAATGGCATATATAAACACTTCAAATTTTAATGAAATACATGAGACTACCTACTGTAGGTCCGTAGTTGATAGATCATCTAGTATCATCTCTTGATTCGACTCAGATTGAGATAAAATCAAAGAACGGATGAAGAACCTATTAACATGGAAAATTATCTTGCACCTAAATAGCACAGCTGATACAAAGAAGAACAAAGAAAAACTAAAAAGGAATCGAGTACTCACCGATGTGGATCCAATGAGATGAGCGATGCTTAAATTGGATATTGGACATAGAAGATACCTCAAATCCTAATTTAGGCATCAAGATGGCTCTCAAAAGCTCAAGGCTACTTTGTGGGAGAAGAATAGAAAAAATTATGTTAGATATAGATTTAATTAGGGGTAAAAAGGTAAAATCACTCAAAATTGGGCATCACACTGTTTCCAAACCATGCGCTAACTATGCATGGTCTGTTATAGGAAGAAAACACTTCACACAGTTTTCCTGCATGGTTTGACCAACTATGTGAAAACTGTGAAAAAGTCCTCTGTCAAAATTTCATACATCCCCACATGGTCGTTCACCTCAAATTTCATGGTTTAGTATAACCATGTGTCCTGTCCTGATCTCTGCCCAGACTTGCATGATTTCATATAACCATGCATCTTGGCCTATACGGTTTTCATAAATCATGTACAAGGCCTTTTTCACCCAAAAACTTTGGGTTTGGGATTCGAACCATCCCCATACACTCTCGATACCTCCATTACCCAAAAGGGAATTCATATTAGTCCATATTTAAACACTTAAATTGGAAATTTATGGAAGAAAAGGATCTATACCTCAAAGAAAGAACCGGGTTCCTACAATAGACACTGAAAAATTCATAAACTCTTGTACACTTATTATAGGTTATTGAGGTGTCATAATACAAGTCAGGCTTCCATCTAACCCAGCACCCAACCCGTTCCGAGACAAGGCCCGAGAGGTGTTCCTAATCCTCTCAGGCTGAAGACTAGCCCCGATCATCAAATATATCACCATGGGAATGATTTCATCCAACAAATACGAAGATCAAATAAATAAAACAGAGCACACAATATAACTAACAAACACTAAACATCAATAAATATAAAGCCAGATCTAGATACAACGATAATTGAACAAAACAGAAAACTAAAACAGAACTGGAAAAAAATATACTGGCATGATTTACATGTGACCTCTTGGTCACCACCATCCACAATACCAACCTACTCTAAAGGAAACCTAAACAAGAAACCTAAACCTGCAAAACAGCTCGAGTCTACTGACGCTTAGTGGCACAAGTAGGGTGTGACCATAAACAGATCAGTATGAAATCACAACAGAGCCCACACATTTCCTTTCCTAAAACAGTCCATAAACACTAGTTTGAAATTACATATAGAAAATAGGGTTTTAATATTTTAAAGAACCAACACAAATTTCCACAAATTCCATTTTTGAAGAAAATCACGCAACTTACCTTTTCAAAAAGGTTTTACATTTCAAAAACCAATTCAAAATAAAAACCAAATTATAAATCCATACCCAATAATGAAAAAGGTCTATGATGAAAGTAAAGGAAAAAAAAATACATAATCTAGTAGGTATAATAACCAACACGCAAAAAAGTAAAGTTGGCATATATAAATATCTAATCATGGTAATTTCTTAAACATCTCTAGAATAAATCTCTAGATGTACTGAATTCGGAATCATCTGCCGAAATATGGTGCAACTCTATAGTCAATAATCAACTGACCACTCTAAACTAGCCAATCAAGTGGCACATCCCACCTAGCCTCTTAGAAAATATAGGGGGTTCCAACCCATCTAATCGGGATCGACAAGAAACTATCGATCGACCCTATAGATGACACCAATGAATCCCATGATAATAGTACATGGTGAATGCGAAGGTCCTCACACATGTGGATGAAATCAATAATCCACAACCACTATGCTTGCCTAACCCAAACACCGGTACCATCTATGCGATGGCCCTCTCTTCGGAGGATCCACCATAGAGTTGTCCGTCTCATAACAAGTCAGTCACAGTTCCAACCGGACCTCTATATCATATGCGTTGCAAAACCACTTTCCTAAACATTATAAAATACCAACCAGGTCGTCACACCACATAATCTTTCAAATATATTTCCAAAATCATTTCCAAAACAAAA
The DNA here is from genome assembly GCA_963277665.1 of Viscum album. Taxonomy (NCBI): domain Eukaryota; kingdom Viridiplantae; phylum Streptophyta; class Magnoliopsida; order Santalales; family Viscaceae; genus Viscum; species Viscum album. The sequence goes on from OY728146.1 coordinate 48,285,309, forward strand.
ACACACACACAACATATATAAAAGGTTCCAAATGAGCCTTTATCTCATTTAGTTACCAAATCATATTCCAAATTACCAAAATGTGCCAAGATTTACGAAATCATATTTGAAACTGCATTTTAGATCAATTGAATATAAATAACCATTTAGGAACCAATGGGGATCATTTAAAGGGAGAAAGGTTTAAGGAATAAAAGAGAGGGTGAAGAAAAGTATTTTGGAATCCAAGGTTTAAAATAAACATTTTTTTTAAAAGTAAAATTTCATTTGAATTCCTATCCATAGGTACACCTTGTTCACCTATGGATATACCCACATCCAATGGATTATCCATCATAACCCATCAAAACACCAAGAGTTCTAGTTGACGAAATAAAAGGAGCCTAAAAAATCACTCATAAGGGTTCATACACACCCATCAATCCACAACAAGGAACCGAAGTCACATACCAATCTTAATTTATAAAGAAAAACTAACTAACAAGACACAACCAAATACGAACACAAACTAACATACCCAATTTCACTTTTAAAATCCAATTGACATTTTATTGAACACCTTATATACATACATATATAATAAAAACTGTATAAATACTTTTAAAATAAATTTCCATCAAAGAGCCACCAAATAAATACCAAAATAATTTATACTAACACATCACAAGAAAGGGAATCACATTTAGAATTCACTTAGGAAAGCTCAAGCATCAAATGGAATGTGCCTAATAGGAAATGGACAGAAACACCTACCTAAAAAACATGTGCACACAATGAAACATTCATAGTTTTAATATCTAAGACTCATGAATATACCACACACTATAACCAAGGAAAAAAAATCCAAATATCAACCCTAGATTTTAGGGTTCATCCTAGAGAGAACCCCACCAAGAAAACCCAAGAAAAAACAAAGAGGAGAATAAGGGGAGAAAATTGATAAAAAACTCAAAGAAAATTACCTTAGAAACTTTGAGGGAGAACCGAGGAAGGAAGAGAAACCAAGGGAAGGGGGTTTGGGATCCCATTCATGCACTAAAAATCATCTAAGGGGGAGGAAATCCTAAAAGGGTTTAAAACATTAGAGGGGAAAACTTGGAATTTCATGTTTTAAGAAATATGGGAAATACACATGGTTTTCCAAACCATGCTTCAACCATGCACACCCTACTAGAGAGAAGGGGAACCTCGAACGATCTGGATACATGGTTTGGGAAACCATGTACCAACCATGCGATTTGGATCCATCAAATTCTAGATCCTCCCCATATGATTTTTGTATGGTTTCTCTTAACCATGCACAAGCCATGCTCCATGGCCCAGACACCAACCCTCAAGCTGCATGATTTCTCCTTGGCCTCACATGTTTTTCCCAAACTATGCTCAATCCATGAAAGTCAAACCGTGTAAGAAAAAATTGAACTGGAAACACCCTCAACCTTAATCAGTCGCACAATTTACCCTCAAACCATGCATACAAACCATGTACAGGACAAAAAGTCACCCAAAAACTCCAAAACTTAAACATTCAAGCCAAGAACTCAAACCGAGCCTCTACAAAAAGATCCAACACCAAGAAAAGAGTAAAATAAAGGAATTACCATGGTTGGGGTTTGATAATTCTCTAAACCCCAAAAAATTTTTCCCCCAGAAATTCAACCAACCAAATGATAAAAAAAACTCAATCCCAAACCCAAATAAAGCCGAATGAAACCACAAACCTTAGGGAGACCTTTCACTCCACAAGCCACACCTGAAAAAATTTAATAGAAACTACAATGAACCCAACCAGAACAACCAAAATTAAAAATCCCAACATAATGGAACCAATACAAGGAATCCCAACCCAAACCAAAAACCCTCAACACAAAGGGAAACCCCTAGAAATAACTTAAAATCAACTGCAAAATAAACCATGATTCATAATTTCTATAGAACCCAAGCATATCCAAAACACGTTCAACCAAAAACCAAAACTAATAAAAAACGACATACAATCTAACAATTAAAATATCCACATCCACAAGGAACAAATATTAAAATTATAGAAAAAACCCATAAAGATTATAAAAATGGTGGGAAACTTACAATAGAAAAGAAAAAAACAATAGATAACTTCAACCGTCTCCATTACAACACTAGATACAAAAATCGGGCCAAGGTTCCCCACACCCCCAAAAATTCTTGACCGCATGAAGAGATTCACTCAGGGGCCTATGGAGAGAGCCCCGATGTCTGAAGCATCCACTACCACACAGTTAGAAGATGACATCCTTAGACCGATACTTCTTCTTCTAATGAATCTGCTTGCAGAACTTCTACATGTGACCCAAACAGACACACCGATGAAAAGCCTTAAAAGGATGACGACAATACAGATTAGGGTTCCCAAACTGATCACACTAGGATAAAACCAATGAGTGGTATGATGGAAAATATAGGAACTGATAGGGACTATCACTGGAAAAAAATCGTCTATTTGAAATGGTTAAACTTCCCCTCCACTGTTAGTTGACCTTGTCAAACATCCATGAGCTTTGGAACTTCTCCTTCAATTCCTCAAGAATAAACCACTGGATGAAAGTGGTCTTGAAGATCACCCAAGACACCCTAACTCACAATGAGAATAAAAATACCACCTTCCAATGATCCAATTTCGAACCCTCAATCAATCTTAAAACATCTTGAACCCTCACTGATTCGAGAGTTCCCAAAGACCTGAAAATGATTCCAACTTCCTTGAGCCACTCCATTACCTTTAATAAACCTCAATCACCATGGAAAACTAGAAAACTCTGAGAAGAACTCAATTTTTCCACTCCACTAGGAGTCTGGGTAGAGCAAAAAATTGAACCAAACTCACTAGAAAACTTGGGTATCTTTCTAGGTAGCATACTCCTAATAAAAGAAGGATAAAAAACCAAATCAACACCAAAACAAATCTCAAATAAAAAGGAAATATAAAACCATAACACCACAACCACAAACTAAAAATCACAAAAAAAATCCAAAATAAATTTTAAAAAACCACCATTTTTATTCCACATTCAAAACCATTTTACCCAAGTCCACTTTTCAAAGTTACAAAATTAATTTTCAAATTAAAATTAAACACCAAAACCCACTTGATAAAAAAAACCATGTTCCCAAAAATCATTTTTCTTTTGAATCCATTTTTCTCAAAACCCATTTTCCTTTCCAAAAACCACTTCGGAAAAACCAAGTCAAACCTTTGATTTTAAATACTCACCCATGAAATCCTATGATCTGTCACATAAGTGTGCATACCACTCCCACTTATATCATCCATACATACATACCAACATGAACTTTGCATAAACACACACACACACACATGTGAACATCCATAAGAAATACCAAGGTCCATACCTACCATTTTATCATTAAAACTAAGCATTTACCAAATTCCCAATTCACTTTTCCTCTACAATGTCCCAAAATTTTCAAAATTATGAATCAATTTCTATTTTAAAACCCATTTTTGTCAATAAAAAAACCATTTTCAGAAATAATTTTCATTCCAAAAACCATTTCCACTCCAAAGACCATTTCCTTTGAAAACCCACTCACACAAACCCAACCCAAACCAAAAACATCACTCAAACTGAAGCACCTAGATGAGGAACTTGTAGATATGCCTAACTTGGCTACATGATTTAGAAGACCATGCCCCAAGAAAGAACCAACCATAAGAAGTGTCTTTAACCATACACTCAAGCTTCACATGGGTCACTAATCCATGTAAGACTTCCATGAAAAACTAGCTCACTCCCCTGGTCATCCCTCGTCCACACAAACTAAAACCAAAAACTCAAATCTTGGAATACCCCTGGAAACTCAAGGATCAGAATGAGAAAGAGTTCACAACACTCTTTCCATATCTACCTCTCGAGTCCCGACATTCCTATATCCGATATACCTAATACCACAAATAAAAAAGGCCTCATTTGATACAATTTTTTCAAGAACAAGGCCAAGATTCCATCCAACCTGACGCATGACTTGGTTTGATACAAGGACTCATAGGTTTTCCTGATCCTCCTGGGCTGGCGATTAATGTCAGACATAAAATATATCATATTGGTAACAATTTATCCCAATAAATACCTGGATCAGTTAAACAAAATCGAGAACACAACATAACTAACAAACACTGAACATCAATAAATACAAATCCAAATCCAGATAAAACGACAACTGAATAAAACAACAAACTAAAACATAACTAGACCAAACTGCTACTAACAAGATATAAACATGATCTATTGGTCACCACCATCCATAAGACCAAACTTCTATAAAGAAAACTTGAACAAGAAAACTAAACTTTCAAAATAGCTCTGGTCTACCGATGCCAAGTGGTACAAGTAGGGTGTGAGCATAAATAGATCAGTAGGCGATCATCATAGAGTCCATGCATTTCCTTTAATGAAATAGTCCAAAAAAACTATTTTTAAATTACATATAGAAATAAGGTTTTATCATTTTAAAGAATCAAAATATCTCTTCATAAATTCAAGTTTTAAAGAAACTCACACAACTTCCCTTTTTAAAATGGTTTTACATTTCAAAACCCAATTTAAAACCAAAACCCAATTACAAATCCATCTCTGATAATCAAAAATGGATTTTTTGAAAGTAAAGGAAACAAAACAAGTAGGCATAATCTATTAGGGATAATAACCAACATGTAATAAAGTAAAGAAGGAACATACAAATATATAATCATGGTAATTTCCTAAACATATCTAGAAAAAATCCCTAGATGTACTCAAATTGGAATCACCTACCAACATATGGTACAACTCCATAGTCAATAACCAACTAGACGCTCTAAACTAACCAATCCAGTTGCATGTCCCCTTGGACTCTCAGCAAATCTAGGGGGTACCAACCCATCTAATAGAGGTTGAAATGAAACTATCACTAGACCCTCTATATGATGCCCAAGAATCCCATGATAATAATACATAGTGAATGAGGAGGTCCTCACATGGATGGATAAAACCAATAATCCATATCCACTGTCCTTTCCTAACCCAAACACCAACACCACCTATGCGATGAACCTCTCTTCAGAGGATCCACCATAGAGGTTTCCATCTCACAATAAGTCATTCAAAAGTGACAACTGAGCCTCTACATCATACGTGTTTCAAAACCACTTTCCCAAACATTATAAAATTCGAACTGGTCCATCACACCACATAAGATTTAAAATCCATTTCCAAAGTCATTTCAGAAACCAATACAAAAACACACAACATGTATGAAAGGTTAAAAATGGTCCTTTATCTCATTTAGTTACCAAATCATATCCCAAAGTACCAAATGGGATAAGATTTAAGAAATCAAATTTGAAACCACATTTTAAATCAATTGAAGCCAAAGAACTATTTAGGAACCAATGGGGACCATTTAAAGGGAGAAGTGTTTATGGAATAAAAGAGAGGGGGAGAAAATTATTTTGAAATCCAAGGTTTAAAATGAACATTTCTATAGAAGGCCATTTTAATTTGTGTTCCTATCTGTAGGTTCACCCCATGCACCTATGGATATGCCCACATCCAATGGAATATGCATCTTAACCCATCAAAGAGACAAGATTTCTAGTTGATGAAACACAAGGAGCCTCCAAAATCACTCACAAGGGTTTATGCACAAGAATCAATCCACAAAAAGGAATCCAAGTAACATACCGAGCAAAATTTATAAATAAAACTAACTACCAAGACCCAACTGAATTAAAAAAATCAACATACCCAATTTATCTTTTAAAATCCAATTGACATTTTATTGAACACCTTACATACATACATATATAAGAAAAATCATAGAAATACTTATAAAATCCATTTCCACAAAAGTGACACTAAAGAAATACCAAAATAATTTATAGTAACACATCACAAGAAATAGAATAAAATTTATAAATCACTTAGGAAAGCTCAAACATCAAATGGAATGTTCCAAAAAAGAAATTGATGGAAACAACTACCTCAATGGCGTATGAATGCAAGGAAACCTTTAAAGAAGGAATAAATAAGACCCACAAACAAACCACACACCCTAGAACTAAGGAAACACAAGAAACACATCAACCCTAGGTTCTAAGGTTCGCCTAAGAGAGACCCCCCAAGAAAACCCAAGAAAACAAAAGAGTAGAATAAGAAGGGGATAAAATTGACCAAAAACTCAAAGAAACTTACCTTAGAACTTTGAGGGAGCACTAAGGAAGGAGGAGGAACCAAGGGAAGGGGGTTTGGGAGCCCCTTCAGGTGAAAAAAACAATACAAGGGGGAGTAAATACTAAAAGGGGTTAAAACATAAGATGGGGAAACTTGGAATTTCATGTTTTAAGAAATCTGGGCAACTCGCATGGTTTGGTAGCACAGTTTTCCAAACTGTGTACCAACCACGCACACACTACTAGAGAGAAGGGTAACCTTACATGGGAAGACCACATGGTTTGAGAAACTATGTGCTAACTATGAAATTTTGAATTGTCAAATTAAAGATCCACCCCACATGCTTGCCGTATGGTTTCTCCAAACCATGCACAAGCCATGTGCCATGGAATAGACACCAACCCTCAAGCTACACAGTTTCTCATTGGCCTCACATAGTTTTCCCCAAACCACGCTCAATGCTGAAAGTCAAACCATAAAAGAAGAAATTGAACTGGAAATATCCTCAACCTTAACCAGCCACACGATTTACCCTCTAACTGTGCACACAAATCGTGCAAAGGCTAAAAAGCCACCCAAAACTCCACAAATCAAAAATTCATGATAGGAACTCAACCTGAGCCTCAACTAAAATACCCAACACCAAGAAAAATGTAAAATAAAGGAATTACCATGGTTGAGGTGTGACATGAGGTCATTAGGGAAATCCTACTATGTCTTGTATTCACCCACTATATTTATACCTAATATTTACACATAGAGTTTATTTTACATGATGAAAGTAAAATAAAGACTCACTTGTTTGATGGATATGGGTGTTAGGTGAATATTCTAATCACATGGAGGGAAATTTGAGTGGTGGATCTACATGTCATATTATATTGGATTTTTTGGAGTTCCATGGTGAGACAGGGCTAAGAAGATCTTTTTTGATGTTTTTGTATAATTTATTACTTAGTTCACATTATCACTTTTTTTCCTTTTTAATCATGATGTGCAAGAGTTATTAGTTTCATAAACATGTTTTACACTTGTGCATTTGGATTTTTGACATGCAATTGTTTTCCATTCATGTTTTATATTTATTAGTTATATGATGATGATGGGTCAATTATATATATATATATATATATATTCCATTAAAGGTTTTTTTCACATTTTTTTTATGGAGAGTTATTCTTAAGGAAACTTTTTTTGTATTAAATCTCATGCTAGTGAAAAACATATATAATTTTAGGAGATGTGTTTGAGTTCATGTGCAAAGGGTCCCCCAAGTGAGATCCCAATACATAGGGAGGGGGGGGGGGGTGATTCAGTGTATATATTTTAGCTTCATAAATTTTAAAAACTCAAATGATTCAATATTAATTTATTTGGAAGATAAAATGACATGTGTTATTTTTTATCTTTAATTCCATGTGAGAGCGATAAAGGAAAACAAACATCAAGAGTACAAGGATTTATAAGGTTTACCATTCAATGTGAATGGTTATATTATAACAACCCAAAATTTTATCAATGAAAATTCCATTCTTATAATCATGTAATATAGTATAAATCACATAAAATAACATAGAGAACATAATACAATCTTTATAAATGAATAATAAATGAAATAAGAGGTATTTCTAGCAATTAAGAAAACAATACCAATGGAATAGTAACCAAATAATTGGAATAGTAATATGACCATTAAGAATAGTAACCCAACCAATAGAATAGTAACCTAACATATGAAACTATAAATAGAATTTATGAATCTTATAAATAAAAATATAATATATTTATATCATGAAATAAGTAAATAAATGTTTTAAAAATGATAAATTAAGTATTGGTATTTTTGTGAAACGCAAATACTTATTTACAATTTTATAATTAATATAATGATTTAAAAGAAAATTTATTTTCATAAAATAGATTAATAAATTAATATTTTTTTATATTATGATTATAAGATAATTTTATGAGACTTTAATTAAATTTTCAAAGTTTCATAAAAGCAGTTATAATTTTAATATCAGTATTTTTTGAATAAATAATTATTTTAATTAAAAATTAAATTTCTCATATTTATAAAATTATTTTCATAAAATGGAGTTAATTTTTAAATTCTAAATGTTGAAAAATGGTTAGGGTGAATTTTTGGTATTCTTCTAAAATAGTTTAATTTTTTGGTGAATAGTGAAATATGATAATTTACGATATTTAACAAATACATGAATTATTGAGTCCTAGATCATGTATGGATGAGAAAATCACCCATTGTTTCAAAATATACTAAATATTTTACTATATTTAGTCATGGTAATTAACACTATTTATATTCTTGAGCCAAAATTATAAACAAATGAATAAAATAATAAAAAACACCCCTCTCCTCCCACTATAAATACCACCCATCACCACCTCTTCTCATAACACCATTTAAGACTTGGATCTTGCACATATTATTCCCAATTACTCTACAAAACCTATTCCCCATGTTTTTTTCTTCTGGTCTCACCAAAAGACCATTTCCAAGTGCATGAAGGAGGTTCTCAAGGAGATGATACTCAAGAGGTAAAACCCTCCCTCTTTCTCTTTTAATTTCTTTTCTTTTCTTATCCTTCATTAACCTATCATATCCAAAGTAACATGATAAATCAAGTATAATATATATACTATAATTTTATTATGTTAATGGTATATCCATCATCAAATCCCTTATCTTCTCTTTTTATTTTAAAAAGGAAAACATTGTCTGTGATGTGTCGATTCACCACCTTCGTGGATGATGATTTTTTATTTTCTATTACCACCTTAATGTATGACCATAAAACTATTATAATGGTTAAAAAAGATTTTAAAATGTACATTATAATTTTTTTATGTTTTTGAACTAATATATATACATAATATAAAATAATGAAACAAAACTATTTTGTGATGATAAAAAATTCACCAAAATAAACTAACATTCATCATTGACATTTTATCTAATGAATCATTATAATATTTGAAAAAATGATATATGGGGACATTTAAAATATTTAATTATATTAATACCATACCATATCATTCTACTTCTATATTTTTTCTTTCATTTGACAAGAACTCCAATAATTAAACTCAAGGGAACTGATCATAAAATCTTGAAACAAACACCCCCAGAACGATGAAATTGAATCTTATAACTCATCCAGAAAATCCATAAATAAACCTAATAAAATTATAATAAATAAAATAAATGTTTAGTAGGTTATTAATTAATTAATTAATGTATCTAATTTTATTATAAATGGCATTAAGTTCAAGTGGATAACACTTTCAGACATAAGGTAAGTGATTCTCTCCGAACCTCTATTTTTCCTTTGGGTTATGATTTCTATTTCTTTACCCCAATGTAATTCTAAATTATTATTATTTACTCTTCCTAAATTATATGTATATGTTACAAAAATATGTACCCAGCTCAATTATTCTTTCTTTTATGGGGAAATACAAGTTTTATAAGGTTCCTTTCTCAATTCCTCTTGATAAGCATGTCCAATTAAAGGGAACTTCCTAGTTTCTTACTCATTTTCAAGTAAAATAAATAACCTATTTTAAGACACCAATATTTTTCTAAAAACAAACTTTTTTATCATGAAAAAATCTTCAAGTTTTTTTTTCTGGTTTTATGCAAACAATTATACCTTTTCCGGCTTTAAATACTCTTTAATATTTCCCTTAAACCGCACCAAAGAGGCTCATTTATAAAATTTCTTAAACACTATTTTTCCATGATTTAAATTTAGTTGAAAATAATTTATCATTATTTATGCCTATTTTACCTTATGAATGTCCATTTATGATTTAAATACATTTTTCATAGACACTTTTGTGATACACCCATTTGTTATGCTCTATGACATGATTACGATACTCATTTCTTTCCATGGGTAACCCTTATTTTTATGTTTGATTATTAACACATCACAAATATACACAAACATGTTATTATGGGTGTTACCAAATATCACTACAATTCATTGGGTAATGTTTAGTCTCATGATACGTCATGTTGGGATAAGGAGTAAACCTGATTCCTTTATGGGACATTGTCCACCATGTGATATAGTCTTGGAAGTTAGACTTAAATTATGTTTATGTCATGTTATATGTTGCTAAAACATTTCTATGTTTCCATGATTACATAATCCCATTATCTATATTTTATGCGTCCATAAGTTTATCCATGTTCCATGCCTTTTTATTTCATTATGTTATGCCTTTTAACCCATGTGCTATGCTTTATTCTTATGTTTATTCCCTTATTGGGTTTTTAGCTCATTGATTTTGTCTATGTATTCCCCAAGTTATAGTATACAGATGTAGGATCTCAAAGGAAGTTAAGATCTATTTATGAATGATTAAAATAAAGATGTTTTATTCTATATCCATGTTTTTAGTTTTATGTATCTAATTTTCCAAATACACTAGAATTTACGATCCTTGGATTGTATTTGATGGATAATTATGCTTAAATTCATGTAATAATATGTAAAAAAGGACAGGGACATTATAGTTGGTATCATAGAAAGGTCTAGTTATTTTTGGAGATTAGGAGTGGAAAACTTTAGTAAGAACCCTGGGTATAATTCTATCACCATGGATAACTTATATTGAAACTTAGGGAATCACAATATAGGATAAACTTTCCATTTAAAATTTTATCATTTTATGTTCAATGTATCCTTTTTATATGAATATTAGCTAAGTATTCAAGCTCCCATAATTGTACCTTTTTTTGTTAATGGGTGGAAATATGACAACACGTGCCAACAATCAATGTGATAATAAATGTGATTACTGCCCCAATTAAATACCAACCATTTTTTTTTATTTTCTAGAGGCCGGTTTAAGGGTTCTTAGTACCCAAACAATGCACATGAAACAACCGCATTACACTTTTAAAATCAAAAACACCTTCAAAATTCAAACACACCACCATCCACACCTTGAGCCATGAACCCCGCATAATGCCTCGAGCATTGAACCCATCACATCTGACCAACGCCACCTCGATCCATGACCTGCCACGACAGACACATCATAGGAATCAACCAGACCACCGAAGAGTTCCACCGGCGTCCATCAACACCATCACCATCGGCATCCGTCAGCATAACCACCATTCCAGGATCAAGCTCGCAGACAACAACAGAGCAGGCCAAAACAATCACCAAAACCAGATCAAAGAACCTCAAACAAGTATCCCCAAAACATAGAAACCAGCCCTGCATCCAAACCCAGATCACCAGAAAACAACAAAAAACCCTACGCAAATGCGCATCATGAAATGGAAAATAGTAGAGCTCATCCTGCCTCCACCGGAGCATCAAAGCCAGTTTTAAACTTCCAGATCCATCCACAAAACGCATTACAAAGTCACCAAAGTAGAAACCAGAAGCAAGATAGAAGAAAGGAGAAAAAATGTAAACAAAAAACTAGAAAAGAAGCCAGCCAAAAACCAGATCTTGTTCCAAATCCCATCGCCACCAACCAGATGCCCCCAAAGGTCATACCCAACCACCAAGTGCCTATATCCGAGAACAGAAAGACTCCCTCAACCCGCAGAATCTGGGACTCGGTCGTAGGATGACGGCACCGCCATGAAACCCAAACCAGAGAGAGGGTTCGAGACAAGGATGACTGAATCAAGCGTAGCGTCACGACTATACTGTATCAACTAGATCATGTTATGAATAATAACTTAAATCATGTGTAAGGACCTCCTCTTACAAAATATAAAGTTGTGGTTGAATCCTTTATGTGAAAATCCCCCCCATATTTAGTGGATCTTCCGATCCCATCATCACTGAACAATGAATTAAATCCATTGAGAAGATATTCTCCATCCTTCAATGATCAAAAGAAGAGAAAGTCATAATGTTAGTATATCGTTTTGATGGGGAAGATGATCAGTTTTGGGCACTAATCAAAAACACAAAGTCAAAGGAAGAAGTTGATTCCATGGAATGATAATATTTCAAGAAAATATATTTTTAATAAATATTTTCTCCAAACTCTTCAGCTTAAGATGGAAAGAGAGTTCCATAGACTGAAGAAAAAGGAATTCAGGTCTATTGGGGTGTACAAGACAAACTTTACAAGGGTTAAATGATAAGCCTCTATATTTGTCTTAAACACCTAAAGAAAATTGGATCTCTTATTTAGAAAACTAAATCTGAGTCTATAAAAAGCATTGGAGATTCGAGACTTCAAAAACTATGAGAAGATTTTTCATTGTGTCCTTAAGGTTGAAATAAAGATCGAAGAATCTCAGTGGTATCATGGACCTAGAGATAAAAAGAGGAAAATAGAGTTTAATATGGGAGGATCAACAGATAAATCCCATGATGGAAAGAAAACCCAACACCCCACATGTCAAAAGTGTGGGAAGAAGCATCCTTGAAACTGCCTAAGGGGAACCAAAATATTCTTCAAATGTGAAAGAGAGGGGTACCTAGCTAGTAACTACTAAAGGGATATGAATAATCCCACTAATGTGGAAGAAAAAAGGAAGGTTTAGATCAACACTCAGCCTATAGTGTAGTCTTTCAACTGCAAGTAACATGGAAATTATGTGATCCAATTCCCTAAGCGAAGGGTTGTTGGAGACAATAAAGAAACCCTCCAAGGTATCAATGAAGGTAATATGATATCACTACTGCTAAGGTGGATCCCACAATGATGTGGTGATGAGTACGTTGGTTATTCATGCAATAATTTAAAATATACTATTTTATTCTATTTCTAAAAATTATTACATATATTTCAAGTTTAGTATAACTATTCAAACACCCCCTCAAAATATAGAGGTTGTGTTATCTATGAAAATATAAAATGGGGAAATTATTGCATCCAAAGTATATAACTCCTCCCTGGTTAATGTTTGTGGACCGAACCTCCCAAGAAATCTTGTCATACTTCCTTTGGTGGATTTTGATGCTATATTGATCATGAATTTGTTATATTTATATAAATTCAACATCAACTATTGGGAAAGGGAGATCACTATTCACATCCCGAGGAATCCTACAATTCTGTACAAGTGTAAGGAGGAGGATGAATCTCCTTAAAAATCATCATCTCAACTATGAATATTATTGAATTATGAGCAATCATATCTAGCTCAAATGATTGATATAAAAGAGAAAATCATGATCAAAGACATGCCCATTGTGAGGGACTACATTGATTTGTTCCCTGAAGAATTTCCTAGTCTTCCTCCTAATCGGTAGGTTGAGTTCTCAATTGAACTTTTTCTTGGATCTCTACCTATATCAAATGCACCTTATAGAATAGCCACCATTGAGTTGGAGGAACTGAAGAAGCGATTACAAGTGAATCTTGACAAGGGTTTTATACACTCGAGTGCTTCACCATGGGGTACGCTAGTCCTCTTTGTCAAGAATAAGGATGGATTAATTCACCTATGCATTGATTATCACAAGCTTAACAAAATCAAAATAAAGAAAAAGTATCCCCTTCCTTGGATAGATGACTTGTTTAATCAACTACATGGGTCCAAGTATTTCCCCAAGGTGGACCTTCAGTCAAGATATCAAAAATTAAAGGTGAAGAGGGAATATATTCCCAAGACTGCCTTTTGAACAAGGTATGATCACTACGAGTTCATAGTGATGCCCTTTAAACTCACTAATTCTCCAGAAATTTTTTTGGACATAAGGAATAGAGTCTTTAGATACTACCTTGATAAATTTTTGGTAGTCTTTATTTATGATATTCTGATATACTCCAAAAGAAAGGAGGAACACAAGGATCATTTGAATACCGTTCTAAATAAATTGATAAGGGATAAAATCTATGAAAAGTATAGTAAATGTGAGTTTTGGATAGAGGAATTATAATTCTTGGGGTATGTTATCACCAATAAAGGAATATATTTGTACCCTTCTAAGACAAAGGAAATCGAAGAGTGTCCTAGGACAACATCTGTAACAGAGATCCGTAGTTTCCTTAGTCAATATGGGTATTACTGATGATTTGTAAAGAGCTTCTCATGATTTTAAAAATCACTAACCAAGATTAATTAGAAGGGAGTAAAGTTTATTTGGAGAAGTTAATGTGAATAATACTTCAAAGAGTTGAAAAGAGGCTTATCACTGCACTGGTACTCACACTATCAAAAATTGGGGAACTCTTTATGGTATACAATGATGATTCAAAGAAGGGATTAGGATGTGCACTGATGAAAAATGATAACGTGATAGCCTATTCCTCAAGGAAGTTGAAATTTCATGAGAAAAACTATCCCACACATGATCTGGAGTTGGCGAATGTGATCTTCATGTTGAAAATTATGGATACATTATATTTATGGGGAGAAGTGTGATATATATACTTATCATAAGAGACTCAAATATATATTCACATAGAAGGAACTTAATATGAACCAGTGGTGATAATTAGAGCTCATTAAGGATTACGAATTCTCAATTCACTACCATCATGGTAAAGAAAATAAAGTGGCAGGTGCTTTAAGTAGAAAGGATTATTTAACTTTATAAATGAATAGAATTGAGAAGGATCCAATATTATTAGACCTGAAAAGGATGGAAATGGTAATAATTAAAAAAGGAATATCATAAATCCTTTCACAAATGATTGCTTAACCATACCTTATGGATAAAATAAAGGATGATCAAATAAATGATGAGGAAATTGAAAAAAAATGTGGAAGTTATAAGAAATGGGAAATACTCAGAGTTCAAATTTTACGAGGAATGAGTCATAATATTTGGTTCACAACTATGTGTACCATAAAATATAGAGATAAAGAAATAAATTTTAAATAATGCACATAGATCAACCTTCTCAATTCACCCTTAGAGAATAAATATTTATCAAGATATCTGATCTCACTATTGGTGGGACAATATGAAGAAGGAGATCATTGGATATACATCAAAGTGCCTGGTATGTTAACAAGTAAAGGTTAAAAAAAATTCTAAAGGAATGATGCAACAATTACCCATATCAACATGGAAATGGGAAAAAATCACCATAGAATTTGTCACTAGACTTCCAAAGACATCCAAAGGAAATAATGTTGTATGGGTCATTGTGGATCATCTTACAAAGATAGATCACTTTATCAAAATTTGATAGGAATTCTCACTAAATCAACCTATACAGAGATACGTCCAAGAAGTGGTGAGGCTGCATGGAGTACCACTATTGATTATATCTGATTGAGATCTGAGATTTACCTCCAAGTTTTGGAAAAGTCCCCAACATGATCTAATCACTGAGTTGAACTTCCAGTATGTCTTCTCATCCTCAAAATGATATCCAATCTAAGAATAATATTTAGACACTGTAAGACATGTTGAGAGCATGTTCAATGGACTTAAAGGGAGGATGGGACCAACATATACCTCTGGTCGAGTTCTTCTACAACAATAGTTCCCACTCAAGCATCACAATGGCTCCATATGAAACCCTTTATGGTAAAAGATGCAAAACACCTGCATACTGAGATGAAGTTAATGAATATAAACTAATAGGACCTAAAATGGTCAAAGAAATGATAGAAAAGGTGAAAACCATTCAAAAAAACATCAAGGTATCCCAAAGTTGATATAAGAGCTATGTATATAATCATCGACGATACCTAGAGTTTGAGGTTGGATACATGATATTCCTTTTCATATCACTATGGAAGAGGATCATGAGATTTGGGAAGAAAGGAAAGATGATCCCCAAGTACATCAGCCCCTTCGAGATTCTTGATAGTGTCGAAGATATGGCCTATCAACTAGTACTTACACCTACCATGTCTCAAGTATATGATGTATTCCATGTATCCCTCTTGAGAAAGTATATACCGGATCCATCACATGTATTGAATCCAGCAGTGGTACAATTGGTAAATGATCTCTCTTATGAGGAGTAACTGATGATATTATTAGACCGTAGAGATAAAGTTCCATGCAATAAGACTACTCACTTGGTCAAAGTACTACGGAGTAACCATAAGTATGAGTAGGTAACATGGGAACCAGAGGAAGTGATGAAGGATAAGTACCCTCACTTTTTAACCATAGTATGGAAAACAAAATTTTGAGGGTGAAATCTCAAAAGTGAGGAAGAATGCAACGACCCATAATTTTATCAATGGAAATTACCTTCTTATAATTATTTCATATAGTATAAATCACATAAAATCAAATATAGAACACAATACAAACTTTATATATGAATAATGAATGAAATAATAGGTATTTTTATCAATTAAGGAAACTATACTGATGGAATAATAACATGACCGTTAGAATAGTAACATGACCATTAAGAATAGTAACCCCACAAATAGAATAGTAAAATCACCTATAAAAGTATAAATAAAATTTAGGCATCATATAAATTAAAATATAATATATTTATATCATGTAATAAGTAAATAAATGTTTTAAAAATGATAAATTAAGTATTGGTATTTTTGTGAAATGTAAATGTTTATTTATATTTTTATAATTAATATAATGATTTAAAATAAAATTTAATTTCATAAAATATTTTCATAAATTAAGATTTTATTATCTCATTATTATAAAATAATTTTATTAGACTTTAATTAATTTTTCAAAGTGTCATAAAATAAGTTATAATTTTAAAATTGGTATATTTTGAATAAATGACGGTTTTAATTAAATTTTTTTCCTCATATTTACAAAATTATTTTCATAAAAATTAGTTCATTTTTAAATTTTTCACATTAAAAAATGGTTATAGTTAATTTTTAGTATTTCTCTAAAATAGTTGAATTTTTGGTGAATAGTGAAATATGGTAATTTACAGTATTTAACAAATACATGAAATATTGAGTTATGGATGATGTATGGAGGAGGTAAGAACCCATTGGTTCAAACTTACCTACAAATTTTACTGTATTTAGTCATGGTAATCAATACCATTGATAGTCTTGAGCCAAAATAATTAACAAATGAATAAAATAATAAAAAACACCGCTCTCCTACCGCTAAAAAAACCACACCTCAACACCTCTTATCCTCAGACCATTTAAGAATTGTATCCTACTTATATTATACCCCATTACTCTTAAAAAACTCTTACTCATGTTTTTTTCTTGATAGTCTCACCAAAATACCATTTTCAAGTTCCTTAAGGAGGTTCTCAAGGAGAAGACACTCAAGAGGTAAAACCCTCCCTCTTTCTCTTTTAATTTCTTTTCTTTTCTTATCCTTCACTAACCTACCCTATCCAAAGTAACATCATAACTTTAGTATCATATATATACTGTGATTTTATTATTTTAATGATATATTCATCATAAAATCCATTATATTCTCTTTTTATCTTAAAAACGAAAACATCGTCCGTGATGTGTTGATTCACCACCTTCATGGACGATGATTTTTCATTTTCTATTAACACCTTCACGGATGGTCATAAAAATATTATAATGTTTAAAACATATTTTAAATTTATATTATAAATTTTTTATATTCTTTTACTAATATATATACATAATATTAAATAATGAAACAAAACTAGTTCATGATAATCAATAATTCACCAAAATAAACCAACATTCATCATTAACATTTTATCTAATGAATCATTATCATATCTGAAAACAAAATGATATATGGGAAAATTTATAATTATTTAAGTATATTAATACCATATTATTATACTTCTGGATTTTTTCTTCCATTTGAAAAAAACTCCCACAATTAAACTCCAGGGAATCGATCATAAAACTATGAAAAGAAAGCTCCCAGAATGATGAAATAGAATCTTATAACTCATCAAAAAATCCATAAATGAACTTAATAAAATTATACCGATTAAAATAAATGTATAAGAGGTTTTTAATTTATTAATTAATGTATATAGTTTGATTATCTAGGACATTAAGTACAAATGCATAACACTTTTGGACATAAGGTAAGGGATTCTCTTCGAACCTCTATTTTCCCTTTGGGTTAAACTTTATCTATTTTTACCCAAATTTAATCCATACTTATTATTATTAACTCTTCTTAAATTCTATGTATATGTTACATACATATTTACCTATCTAAATTATTATTTCTTGGATGAAGAAATACAGGTTTTATATTTTTCCCTTGTCAATTCCTCCCGATAAGCATGCCCATTTAAAGGGAACTTCCTAGTTTCTTACCTATTTTCAAGTACACTCCATACCATTTTTAGGACACCAATATTTTTTCTAAAAAAATATTTTTATCATAAAAAACTATCTAAGTTAATTTTTTGTTTTATGCAAACAATTATACCTTTTCCTACTTTAAAGCCTCTTTAATATTTTCCCTTAAACTGCACTGAAGAGGCTTATTTCTAAAGTTTATTAAAAAATCTTTTTATATAATTTAACTTCATTTGAACATAATTTATCATGATATAAGACTATTTTAACTTATGAGTGTCCATTTATGATTTAAATCCATTCTTTAATATACACTTTTATGATACACCCATTTTTTATTCTCTATGACATGATAATGATACCCATTTATTTCCATGGGTAGCCCTTATGTTTATGTTTGATTCTTAATATGGAATACATATGGATAAAAATGTTATGATTGGTGTACCCAAATAGTGATCCAATTTATTGTGTAATGTTTAGTCTCACGAGACATCATTTTGGGATAGGGATTAAACCTAATTTCTTTATGGGACTTTGTCCATCATGTGATATAGTCTTGGAAGTTATCATTGAATAATGTTTATGTCATGTTATATGTTACTACTAGATTTATATGTTTCCATGATTACATTATCCCATGATCTATATGTTATGATTACATATGTTTATCCATGTTCCATGCCTTTTTTATTTCATCATGTTATGCCTTCTAACCCATGTGCTATGCTTTATTCCTATGTTTATTCCCTTATTGGGTTGTTAGCTCATCCCTTTTGTCTATGTATTACACAAGTTATACTATGAATATGTAGGATCTCAAAGGAAGTTAGGTAATCTTTATATAATATTAAAATAAATATGTTTTATTATATTTCCATGTTTTTAGATTTATGTACCTAATATTCCAAAGACACTATAATTTATAATCCTTGGTTTGAATTTGATGGATAATTATGCTTAAAATCATGTAATAATATGTGTAAAAGGGTAGGGATGTTATTGTTGGTATTAGAGCACGATATAGTTATTTTTGGAGATTAGGATTATAAAAATTTAGTAAGAACCCTATGGATAATTCTATCACCATGGATAATTTAGATTGAAACTTAGGGAACCACAAGATAAGATGTACTTTATATCTACAAGTTTATCCTCATACGATCAATTTTCCTTTTTATATTCTTAATAGATAAGTATTCAACCCCCCTAATTATAACTTTTTTTAGTTTAGATAGAAATAGGAGAACCTGTTCCAATAGTCAATGTGATAGTAAATTTGAGGATTACCCTAATGAAATACCAAATATGGTGATAATGGGAGCTCGAAACTTCAATAAAATACTTATAAACTAGCTCAAGTTATGAATAATAACTTGAATATTGCGTATTTCCCTTCATATCCTAAGAAATAAAAATTTGCAGTTGAATCCTTTATAAAACAAATCCCTCCCATATTTAGTGTATCTTTCAATCCCATCATTGTGGAATAATGGATTAAATACATTGAGAAGATATTATCTATCCTTCAATGCTTAGAAGAAATGAAAATCATACTGGAAGACTATAGTTTTTATGGAGAATCTGATCAGTGTTAGAAACTGATGAAAAAAACATACTCTAAGGAGGAAATTGATTCCATGGAATCGGAATATTTCAGGAAAATATTTTACAAAAAATCTCCATATTAAGATATAAAGGGAGTTCCTAGGATTGAAGAAAAAATAATATGACTCTATTGGGGTGTACAAGGAAAAATTTACAAGGATTTAATGATACGTCTCTGTGTTTTTCATGAACATCGAAAGAAAAGTGGATCTATTCTTTATTAAACTAAAGTTGAGTATATGAAAAGCATTGGTGATTCGAGACTTTAACAAATATGAGGAGATTTTACATTGTGCCCTTAAAGTTGAAATGTATATCAGAGACTCTCATTGTTCTCATTGGCCTGGAGATAAAAATCAGAAAATAGATTTTTGTATGAGAGGATCAATAGATAAATCCCATGATGGAAAGAAAAACCAACATCCCACGTGTCAAAAGTGTGGGAAGAAGAATCTTGGAAACTACCTAAGGGGATCTAGGAGATGCTTCAAATGTATAAGAGATGGGAATATAACTAATAACTATTGAAGGTATATGAATAATCCCACTAATGTGGAAGAAGAAAGAAAGTTTCAAATCAACACTCTTCATGTAGTGCAGTGTTTCAAATGTAAGAAACATATGAATTATGCGATCCAATTCCCTAATCCAAGGGTTATTTAAGGAAATCAATAACAACCTCCAAGGTAGCAAGGAAGGGAATATGATATCACTACTTCTAATATGGAGCCTGACAATGATGTCATGACATGAATGCTATTTATTTATGCAAGAATTGAAAACATACTATTTTATTATTTTTCTACACATTCTTTTATATGTTTTAATTTTAGTATAACTATTAAAACACCCCATAAAAGTAAAGAGGTTGAGTTATCTGTGAGAAAAAAATGGGGAAATTATTACATCAAAAGTATATAAATCCTCCTTGGTTAATGTTTATGGACTGAACCTCCCATAAATTATTTTCATACTTCCTTTTGTGGAGTTTGATGCTATATTGGGCATGGATTAAATATATTTATATAAATCCAAAATCAACTTTTAGGAAATGGAGATCACTCTTCACATCCTTAAGCATCCTCCAATTTTTTAAAAGTGTAATTTTTTGGTTGAATCTCCTTTATAATCATCATATAAACTATGGATATTATTGCCTTATGAGAAAGCATATCTAGCTCAAATTTTTGATAAAAAGGAGAAAATCATGATCGAAGACATGACCATTGTGAGGGACTACACTTATGTGTTCCTTGAAGAATTTCATGGGTTTACTCTTGACCGAGAGGTTGAGTTCTCAATTGAACTTAGTCCTACGAGTCATGTATTGGGTATGGTATGCCTCTGGGCCTTCGGGTCATGTATTTCAAGTCAGTCAGGCCTTGTGCCTTGGGCCTACGAGTCATGTACGGGTTCCCCTTAAACCCTTAAAAGGGGGATTATCCATAATAAAATAAAAAATAAGGCCTTCGGTCCATTCGGGAAATTGAACTTATTCATGGATCTCTACCTATATCAAATACACCTTATAAAATGGACACCATTATGCTGGAGGAACTAAAGATGTTACAAGAGAATATGGAAAAGGGTCTTATATGCATGAGTGCTTCACCATGGGGTGTGCCAATCCACTTTTTCAAAAAGAAGTATGGATTTATGCACCTATGCATTTATTATCATGATATCAACAAAATCATGATAAAGAATAAGTATCCCCTTTCTTGGATAAATGATTTTTTTATCAACTATATGGGGCCAAGTATTTCTCTAAGGTGAACCTTTAGTCAGGATATCACCAATTAAAGGTAAATAAAAAAGATATTCCCAAGATTTCCTTTCAAACAAGGTATGGACACTATGAGTTCATAGTTATTCCCTTTATAATCTCTAATGCTCCCACAATTTTCATGGACATAATGAATAGAGTATTTAGAGATTACCTCATCAAATTTTTGGTAGTCTTTGATAATGATATTATGATATACTCAAAGAGAATGGAGGAACACAAATAGCATTTGAATACTATGCTAAAGGCCTCAAGAAGGGATTAAATCTATGAAAATTATAGTAAATGTGAGTTTTGGATGGAGTAAGTATAATTATTGGGGAATTTTATCACCAGAAAAAGAATATATGTAGACACTTCCAAGAAAAAGGCAACAAAAGAGTGGCCCAATAAAGCATCTATAATAGAGACCCATAGTTTCCTTGGTCTATATGGGTATTACTGATGATTTGTGAAGAACTTAAACCCACTAACCAATCTTAATTGGAAGGGAGTAAAGTTTATCTATACCAGTGAATGTGAATACTGCTTCAAATAGTTGAAAAGGAAACTTATCGCTGCACCAGTACTCACACTACCGACAAGTGGGAACTCTTTGTGGTATATAGAGATGCTTAAAAGAAGGGATTAGGCTGTGTACTGATGGAAAATGAAAAAGTGATAACCTACACCTCAAGGCAGTTGAAACTTCATGAGAAAAACTATCCCACACATGGAATTGGTGGATGTGATCTTTGTGTTGAAAATATGGCGGCATTATCTCTATGGGGAGAAGTGTGAGATATATAATTATAATAAGATTTTAAAATACATATTCACACAAACGGAACTTAATCTGCACCAACAGAGATGGTTAGAGATCACCAAGGATTATGACTGCCTAATTCACTACCATCCTGGTAAAGAAAATAAAGTGGATGATTCTCGAAGTAGAAATGATCTTGGAACTTTATAAATGATTATAATTGATAAGAATCCAATATTTGTAGACCTGCAAAGGATAGAAATGGGAATCATTAAGGAAGAAACACCATAAATCCTTTCTCAAATGATTGATCAACCATACCTTATGGAGAAAATAAAGGATTTTCAAAGAAATGATGAGGAAATTAAAAAAGGTGGAAGTTATAAGAAATGGGAAATCACTAGAGTTCAAATTTGATGAGGAAGGAGATGTAAGATTTGGATCATGACTATGTGTACCAACCAATCCATAGATAAAGAAAGAGCTTCTAAATAGCACACATAGCTCAACCTTCTCGATTCACCCAGGTAACACAAAAGATGTATCAAGATCTCTGAGATCACAATTGGTGGGACAATACAAAGAAGGAAATTGCTAGATATACATAAAAAGTGTCTAGTATGTCATAAAGTGAAGGATGAAATAAAAAAGTCTAAGGGAATGATGCAACCATTACCCATACCAACATGGAAATGGGAAAACATCACCATGGACATTTTCACTGTACTTTCAAAGACATCTAGAGGAAATAATTCTATATGGGTCATTATGGACTGCTGTACAAAGAGAGATCACTTTATCACAATTTTATAGGAATTCTCATTCGATAAAATTACACATATATACATTAAATAAGTGGTGAGGCTACATGGAGTACCACTATCGATTTCATATGATTGAGATTTGAGATTTACCTCCAAGTTTTGGAGAAGTATCCAACATTCTATAAACACTGAGTTGAAATTAAGTATGGATTATCATCCTCAAACTGATGATCAATCTGAGTGGACTATTCAGACACTAGAAGACATGTTGATATAATGTTCTATAGAATTCAAGATAGGATGGGACCAAAATCTACCTTCGGTCGAGTTATCTTAAAATAATAGTTTCCACTCAAGAATCCAAATGGATCCATGCGAATCCATTTATGGGAAAAATTAATAACACCTATATACTAGATGAAGTCAGTGGACATAAGATGATAGGACCTGAAATGGTCGAAGAAATAGTAGAAAAGGTGAAAACCATTCAGCATCACATCAAGGTATCCCAAATTTAACATAAGAGCTATATATATGATCATCGATGAGACATAGAGTTTGAGTTTGGATAAATGTTATTCCTCCACATATCTCCATGGAAGAGGATCATGAGATTTTGGAAGAAAGGAAAGTTGAGTCCTAGGTACATAGGACCCTTTGAAATCATTGATCATGTCGGAGTTGTGACCTATAGACTAGCACTTCCACCTACCATGTCTCAAGTACATGATGTATTCACTGTATCCATCTCGAGGAAGTAAATACTAGATCCATCACATGTACTGAATCCATAGGAGGTATAGTTGAAAAATGACCTCTCTTATAAGGAGAAACCGACAAAGATCGTGGACAATAGAGATAAAGTTATACTCAACAAGACTTCTCACCTGATCAAAGCACTATAGAGGAGCCATAAGTACGAAAAGGAAACATGGGAACTGGAGGAAGTGATAATGGAGAAGATCTGTCATTTGTTTTCAGTATAATATGAAAAACAAAATATCAAGGGTAAAATTTCATAAGGGGGAAAGAATGTAATGAACCGGAATTTTATCAATGGAAATTTCCTTCTTATAATTATTTCATTTAGTATAAATCTTATAAAATCACATATATAACACAATAAAAACATTATAAAATAATAATGAATGAAATAATAGGTATTTCTAGAAATTAAGAAAACTATAAATATGGAATAGTAACCTGATTATTGGAATAGTAATATAACCATTAAGAATAGTAACCCGACTAATAGAATAGTAACCTCACCTATGAAAGTATAAATAAAATTTAGGTATCTTATAAATGAAATATATTTATATCATGGAATAAGTAAATAATTTTTTTGAAAATGATAAATTAAGTATTGGTATTTTTGTAAAACGTAAATATTTATTTAAAATTTTATAATTAATATAATGATTTAAAATAAAATTTATTTTCATAAAATAGATTCATAAATCAATATTTTGTTTCCTTATGATTATAATATAATTTTATGAGATCTTAATTAATTTTTAAAAGTGTCATAAAATTAGTTATAATTTTAAAGTCAGTTTTTTTTTGAATAAATAATTATTTTAATTAAAAATTAAATTTATCATATTTAGAAAACCATTTTCATAAAATTTATTCCATTTTAAAATTTTACACATCGAAAAATGGTTAGGGTTATTTTTTGGGATTTTTCTAAAAGATTTGAATTTTTGGTGACTAGTGAAATACAATAATTTATGGTATTTAACAAATACATGAATTATTGAGTCATATATGATATATTGATGAATTAAGAATACATTGGTTGGAACTATCCTAAAACCTTTACTGTATTTATTCATGAGAATCAACACTATTGATAGTCTTGAGCCAAAATAATAAAAAGTAAATAAAATAATCAAAAACACCCTCTCCTCCCACTATAAATACCACCTCTCACCACCTCTTCTTCTCACACCATTTAAGCCTTCTAGATTGCTTATATTCTTAAAAATTCATCTACCAAAACTATTACCCACAATATGGTATTTATGTTATCACCAAAAGACAATTTCCAAGTGCATTAAGTAGGTTCTCAAGTTGACGATACTCAAGAGGTAAAACCTTCCCTCTTTCTCTTTTAATTTATTTTCTTTTCTTATCCTTACCTAACCTAACCGATACAAAGTAACATGATAAATCCGGTATAATATATATATATAAAATAATTTTATTATTTTAATGGTATATCCACCATCAAATCCCTTATTTTCTATTTTTATCTTAAAAATAAAAACATCATCCATGATGTGTCGATTCACCACCTTCATGGATGACAATTTTTTATTTTCTATTACCCACTTCATGGATGGTAATAAAACTATTATAACGGTTAAAAAATATTTTAAAATGTATATTATAACTTTTAATATGTTCTATAACTAATATATATACCCAATATTAATTAATGAAATAAAACTAGTTTGTGATGATCGAAAATTAACCAAAATAAACTAACATTAATCATTAACAATTTATCTAATGAGTCATTCTCATATATGAAAAAATGATATATGGTACAATTTAAAATTATATAAGTATATTAATATCATATAATTATACTTATGGATTTTTTATTCTATTTTAAAATAACTCTCATAATTAAACTCAAGGGAATCGATCATAAAATCATGAAACGAACGCTCCTGTAACGAAAAAATTGAATATTATAACTAATCCAAAAATACATAAATGAACTTAATAAAATTATAATCAATAAAATAAATGTATAATATGTTTTTAATTAATTAATTAATGGATATAATTTGATTATCCAGGACATTAATTACAATTACAGAACACTTTTGAACATAAGGTAAAGGATTCTCTCTGAACCTCTATTTTTTCCTCCGAGTTACGCTTTCTCTCTCTTTACCCTAATGTAATTACTAATTATTATTATTAAATATTCCTAAATTCCATTTTTAAGTTCAAAACATATGTACCTATATCAATTCTTCTTTATTTTATGGGAAAATACATGTTTTATAAGGTTCCCTTCTTAATTCCTCCTGATAAGCATGCCCGATTAAAGGGAACTTCCTAGTTTCTTACCCATTTTCAAGTACACTACATAACATATTTTAATCCAACAATATTTTTATATAAACACTATTTTTATCATGAAAAACTATCTAAGTTTATTTCTAGTTTTATGCAAACAATTATACCTTTTCTTGCTTTAAAAACCCTTTAATATTTTCTCTTAAACCGCACTAAAGAGGCACATTTATAAAGTTTATTAAACAATATTTTTAAATGATTTCACTTCAGTTGAACATAATTTATCATGATATATGACTATTTTATCTTATTAATGTCAATGTATGATTTAAATACATTCTTTCATGGACACTTTTATGATACGCCCATTTGTTATTCTCTATGACATGATTACGATGCCCATTTCTGTCTATGGGTTACCCTTATGTTTATGTTTTATTTTTCATTTTTCACACATATGAATGAAAATTTTATTATGGGTGAACCAAGATATCACTCCAATGCATTGGTTAATATTTAGTCTCATGAGACATCATGTTGGGACAAAGAGTAAACCTAATTCCTTTATGGGACTTTGTCCACCATGTGATATAGTTTTGAAAGTTAGACTTGAATCATGTTTATTTAATATTATATATTTCTTCCACATTCCTATGTTTACATTATTACATTATCTCATAATCTATATGTTATTATTCTATATTTTTATCCATGTTCCATAACCCATGTGCTATGATTTATTCCCATGTTTATTCTCTTACTAGGGTTTTAGCTCATCCCTTTTGTCTATGTATTACCTAGGTTATCCTATAAATATGTAGGAGCTCAAAGTAATTTAGGATATATTTATTGATGATTAAAATAATTTTTTTTCTATTTCCATGTTTTCAATTTTATGTACCTAATATTCCAAATACACTAAAGTTTATGATTATCAGTTTGTATTTGATGGATAATTATGCTTCAAATCATGTAATAATATATGTAAAAGGCTAGAGAAGTTATATATATACTTAGAATAAACTTAAATAACCCATAACCATATGATTTTTAACATTCCAACTGGAATAATCTGACTGAATACCTAAATCAACATGTCACAAACCTAAAACATGTTCTTGATCACCATAGGCTAGCACAAGTTCCATGGGTATCACATGAATATGATGGGAATAATTTAACCCTTTTAAAATAATAATATTAATCTAAGGATTTAATTTTAAAATTTTACATTATGTTCTCATTTATTGGAATTATCAAACTATACAAAAAATATATCTTTAAACATGAAAAAAATCCTAAGATAGAAAAACCAATAAAGTAAATAGTCAACCATTAAAATAAAGACATATTTTATCAATATATAATTAAATAATAATATAAATATATACAAAATACAAGACCTTTATGGCCAATAAAAAATAACTTCATATAAAAATAAAATGAAATCAACATCTATCTCCATATGACCCATGATTTACATTAGTATGCCATTGCCTTCATAGATCCACATCAAAACTATGGATCAAATCCTATCAACGTGGAATATATTCTCATACTAACATGAAGATAATAAGTATCTACATGTACACCATATGTGTGCATGTAGGGAGTAATCTCATAAATCAATAGGATATCTTCAGTTGATTCTAGACAGTTCCATTCAAAATTAGAACCCACATGCTAGTTTGAAAACAAATTAATAAAACATTTATTTTTATTAGAAGAGAAATTTATAAATAAATTAAATACATTCATTATTTCCTTTCTAAAACCACATTTATCAATCATTTAACAAATTATAATTAATGAATTTAAAACACCATTTCCAAAAAATTAATAAAATAAAAACTCGGTCATAAATATCATCATCATCATGGGATGATCCCACTAGGTTTAAAGTAAATGGGACAATATGAAACCTTATCTAAAAAAATATCCATCCAAATTTAGAATTATCAATAAAATTATACTTTTATTTAAATTTAAATATCATTTTAAAAATTCTATCCAAACAAACCCTTATCCCCTAATTTTTTTTAAAACCCCTTTAAACCCAAGTTAAAATAAATGGAAGGATATCCAAGATTTTATAACATAAAAACATGATGTATTTTAATCAAATAATCACTATTTAATAATGGGAAACCCAAAATAAATTATTGAAGTTTTTAGACATGGAGAAATAATAATAGATTAATTTAGAAAGCCCAAACATGGAGTTTCATACCCAAATAATGAAAAAAGGATATAATCACCTACCTCATCAACACTCAAAGATGTTCATAGATTATTATAAAAATAATACTCTTTAACAACACCTATATAACTATAGGTAATATATAAATACCCATATCCATTATAGATTAGTTTTTTTAAATTATAGTCTTTATATTCATTTTGGGGTGTATTTTGAGTTGTAGGTAAAGGTGGAAGAGTTTGAAGGAAGTGGGGAGGTGAGGAGAAGGTCCCTAAGGACTTAGGGATAACTAGATACCCGGTGGTTCTAGATTGGGTACTTGGTTGGGGTTCTATGGGTGTGGTGATTCATTTGAGTCCACTGGGTACCCAATTGACCTTTAACAGGTACTGGGTAGACTCATGGGGAAACCCCATAAAAGACGGATATTTATAACTTTCAACCCTAAATTACACCCCTCAACACCAAAATTGAGATTCCCATTTAATTTTTTCTCTTTTTATCTAGTTGAGATATCCTCTATCATATCCCTTTCCTCTAATTCAACCTAGAGGTGGATCCTTATATGGAATTGTTATTTAGTGGCTATAAAGTTTTTTATCAGTTAATCTAAGGTAGGATTCCCATTTTCTTTGGTTTTCTTGATACTTATATAGTGGATTCATGTTACACTTAACACCTATTTTTATTTAGGTTTTTGATCTAATATAATCTTTGAATAATATTCCCTATAGATGGTAGCTGAAGTCTATAATTAGTGATTTTGGGGTTAAGGCCACATATTTTCTTAAAGGCGATTTTATTACAATTAGGATTATTACCTAAATCCAGTTTGGTTGGTTTTAGGTTTCCAAATCCATTGGTGGTGAAATATATAACATTTTAGGCATAAGGATTTGTATATGAATAGTATTAGGTGGGTGATCCACTTATGTTTCTCTCTTACTATCAAAGTGTGGATATTGAAGGGGAATAGGTAGAGTGAGAGATACCTCACTAATGATTAAACCATGTTATGGATTTATTTTATATGTTTTGATTTGGTTTAAACTTGTTTGAAGGATTCACCATATGTTTGGAATGGTTTAAATAATTCACTTGATTAATCTATAAATCTATTCCTAGTATATAAATTTGGGAACAACCATGTATTTTTAACTATATCATAGATTTTTGAAGTTGTAAAGAATGTTTTTTGAGACACTTGAGTGTTAAGAATGACCTATTGATGAATTATGGTTATATTATTGAGATAAAAGCCATATTCAATGATAATTTTATTTATTTTTAACAAGATAATTATTTGTAGAGGTTTCTATTGATAATATTGCATATTTATAGCCTTGTGTTTCTACGTATTGGATATACAGGTATTGAGCCTTGTTTTGAAGGTTCTAGTCTAAGTCATGAGGATTGATCTCTCACGAGGACTTGTGTATACATATGATATTTTCATCTATAAGAGGATAAATTCATCTTATAAAAGAGGAATAATATATATGTATATGTATATTATAGTTCATAGGTCTGGTGAGATCCCTAAAAGGGGGAGTGGTGAATCAATAATCCCATTAAATTTTACAATTTCGTTCTTTTAAACCAACCTCTGTGATTGGTGAAGATCTAGATCCTCTCATTATTATTTTTCATAACCTATCTTGTGTGAAATTAGATGAAACTAAATATGGAACATGAGGATTTAAAAGGTTTATCCTTAAAATACTATGCCTTTCTAGGTTTGGGTTAAGTTTCAAGACCTAGATTTTCCACTATAAATCAGCAAGAGTACAAGTAAAAAATATCTTTAGAAAAGTTTGTATAAAATCTCCCTAAATGACTGGTATCAAGTGATTCATTGGAATACTTTTGAAATGTTATTTATTTTGGATCCTACTAGTTAAATATATCCCCTGAAAAGCTTCTCCTTTTGTAGTATCTTGACTGTTTCTTTATAATGGCTCCCACTACTGTATATATTTTCATGCACACTCCTATGAATAGGTATTTGATTCCCTCTATTATCTGGTGCAATGGTGCTTCAAAAATTTTCTCCTGAAATTCCATGCATCATGGTCTTCTAAAAGATCACCGACCTTATTCATGTTCTTTACCTGATGATGTGAAGATATCATAGGTAACAGGAGTAGGTTCATACTTCTCATTTTTTAAATTAATTCAAAAATACTATAGTAGTGATGAACTCCTTCTCTATCCTCATTTCATAGGAATGATCCTGAATACAGTCGAACCACTTTCCTCTAAAATGAATAGGTAAGTCCTGAATGAAATTGACTTCACCTTTGATACACATAGAATACTCTTGGTAGCAACAATATTGATTTACTCTCTCTATCTATCTCTCAATTATCAACACCTTCCTCTTCTTCTACATAATTTTTTATCCATAGAATTATTGTGAATATCATTACAATATTATTTTAATAACATATATGAAAACTAACCTTTAATAGTTTTAGGATCTTCTTAATATTTTAAACTCATTCAAATTTTAGTCATTCAATAAAAACCTATCTACTTAATTTCCATGAAATATTTGAATATCATGGTCTTATTTTACTCAAAAAAATCCACCGTATTAATTCGTTTTAAGTTTCCTTCCATTTATACATGAAATTATGCATATTTTCCATGTGGCTATCATAATTTCATCCTAGACCACTTTTCATCTTGAATCATGATCCATTAAAATGATCGTGATGTTAATTACATGAAGACCAGATCACAAGTATCATCTGAATTAATAAAATTTTCTCCAAAATATATTATTATAAGTATATCAAATTCTCAAACTTTAGAATTCCAAAAATTTCAAAAAGTGTTAGGTTAGAAGAGTAATTTACTCTTCCAAAGACTTATAGGCTACTCTTACAAAGTCTTCTTTCTACTTTTCTGAAGTCAACATTTCACTCTTTAGAAGGCATATGAATAAATCTTCCAAAGTCCTACCAACTCTTATGTAATGTACTAGACCCGAACAACCACCTAAATAGTGCTAAATGGGTTGGGTGTCACTACCTTAGGCGCACCTCCCCAAACATGAAATGCTGCCAACTAGCAGCAAGGGTATGATAGGTATAGTGGGGAGGCTATACCCTCTCGGAGGATAATAATGGTACTGGTCCGAGCAAAAATATAAAACATGCAGTGGAAAATAAAGGACTCAGTAGTTTAACCAAATAAATCAACTTATACCATTTTGTCACCCCTGACCAAAATACCCCAAATGAGAAACAACCCCTTGCCCAACCCCGCTCAAGGAAAACAGGACAAAGGAAACACCCAAAGGAATCCCATAGGTCAAATAAGAAATT
Organism: Viscum album; assembly: GCA_963277665.1. Taxonomy (NCBI): domain Eukaryota; kingdom Viridiplantae; phylum Streptophyta; class Magnoliopsida; order Santalales; family Viscaceae; genus Viscum; species Viscum album. The sequence goes on from OY728146.1 coordinate 48,317,179, forward strand.
GAATATACAATAGAAGATAAAATAGGGTCTCTCTAAAAATACCTGAATATGTGATTTAATCTGCACCACTCAAAGGTCGGAAAAAACAAAATAGAAGGTATGAAACACCTACTTGAGACTCGTAGATGTAGTAATGTCTGATATCGAGCTCCAATTTGAATCTGATCTTCATAGATATATGTTTCTGTCAAATCCTGGCAATTTCACTTAGATGGAAACTGTGACGTGTGAGGCAAAGAATCAAGAATAGAACAAGGTGCATGGGTTTAGCCTCAGTGTTGTGATCCCACATCCATCAATGGATTGGAGAATGAATGATAGATAAATAATCTAAGAGAATAAACGTTTTCATCCTTACGAAGCGTCAAGGTCCGAAAACGGGGAAGAAGAAGGTATTTTCTGGAATAAGATGCAATGCTCTTTAATTTAAGCGAATAAAAATAAAAATACACGGTGTGTATTAAGGACTACACGTTGTATAGTGGAATTATCCATACTTTGACTTAATCAGAGGTAGACACACGGCTAGGACGTGCCACACGGGTTGACACACAGCTAGAACTTAGCCGATACACAGAAAGGAGGATACATGGAATGCTGAGAAACACTACAAGCCGTGTAGTAGGAAATTCCTACACAGTTATCACATGGCATGTACTTGGTGAGAACACGGGCGATACTTTCCTAACCCATACATGACATGTAATTTTTAGTGCATGACGTGTAGTCTGAAAATTTCTAGAACTTCCTAGATTTTCCCAATTTTCTTAGAAACAAGTCAAAAATTCAAACAGGGTTGGGATTTTGACCTGTTCTAAAAACTCGAGTTCTTACATATTATGATCTCTTCATTAACTCTTATGAAGTATTTAGGATGAATCTTATAAATCCAATGAAATTAATCTTATGAAGTTTGTTCATCGACTCTTATGAAGTCAGTTGAACTAATCTTCTAAAGTATACTCTATCTCCAAATTCGAAATTCCATAATTCAATCAATAAATTGCAGATCCATTTAATTAAAATATGGTATTTCTCAAATCATTATCAACCACTTAAAAACATCATACAAAGTATTTTCCTTTAATGGACAGATTTTCCTCACTTTATTTGTATTTCTTTCTCACTTAATATAGTGATTTACACCCTTCCAATAGCTGTAAACCTTCAAATTCCATAAACTTTTGTATAAACCACTTCTATATTATCAATAATTTTCTTTAAAATTTATAATAACTCACAAATCATCACAAATAAGGTTTCTATATTTAATCCTTAATTCAACGATCTTTAAAAAACATCAACACTTATACTTTTCCAATAGGAAACAACTTCTTCATCTACTTTTCCATGTATGATGGTAAAAACTCATCTATCTTCAATACATATTCTTAAAACACATTGAAAGATTCTTAAAATCATAAAAATATACCCTATTGACAACAAATACAATTCATCCATGGAAACTTCAATCCCCCCTTTGGATTTTTTTTCAATACCAAGAAGATCATCATATGTTAATATGTGTGTTTGAGATTATTTCTTCTCCCCATTATTGAAAATAAATGTGAAGTAATATAAGGGTGGTGTAATTCCACAAATAAAACCACTAGGTCTAAGATGGAGAGTCATAAGACCTGAAGTATGCGTCCCATAGACAAGAGGCTACCAACTAGTAGTGAGGGTTCATACACCATCAATGGGGAGACTATATCCTCATTATCATATTCTTTCACCTATAATATAAATAAATATAAAAAAACATCTGAAAGTAATAAAAGTAGAAGATAGGTCATCATAATGGAAAATCAGATGGTATATATGTCATAAAGATAAATAAATCCAAATATATTGGGATCCTAGCATGGAAAGAAAAAATAAAGTTTAAGTGTAATAAGATAAATAACTAAAACACTACAGAGTCCTCTAGAGTTTGTCTCGGTCCTCTATCATCTCCATGATACACTTCTCAGTTGTCTATCATGATCCACTTTATATTTCTTGGATCCCTATAACTAAAGTCTGCACACGCGTCAATATTCCTATGCAGGGTGTGAGTAATAAAACTTAAAAGGAAATCAGTAATGAATACTTAAAAAATGTGCATATTTATAATAAGTGTATGCCATGATAACAATAAATGTGAAAGAAAGAATAACAAACATATAATCACATATCGAATGGTGATGCACTAACCAAGATACCACAAACCCAAGTCCGTACCTGCTTCAGATCCATGCTAGAAGGATAAATGATAGGATATAAAAAGTGACCAATATAGTAACAAGGATAGGGAAAATGTTACTCAGTATCCATATGGTATTGACTGAACATGATATCTAGTATCCACAATGCATCAAGTTCTAACATGTTACTCGGTATCCTCAAGGCAGAGAGTTCTGGGATGTCCATAAGGATAACATTCTCCTACCCTCAGAAAGGGTCAACTATATTCATATCCACACTTTATGTGCACTCCCCCTCTAAGGGTTAATCATACCATGATGGTTCACCTATCACATCTACTAAGAAAAAACATCAAAAGGCATGGTAACATACATATCGGGGTAGAGCATACAGGGAAAACCATAACACATCATCATAAGAATATTGAAAAAAATATAATAACACGTGATAAACACCAAGCATGGTAACATGATACTATATAAATACTCATGGAATCAAGCATCATAAATAGGTCTCACATGCTACGAAGACACCCACGTGTGATCTCACTCAACCACCGTCAATAAAGTATTCCAACATAAGAATAATACCTAGGAAAAAAGTAAACACAAGAGCCCTAAATGGTAAGGAACTTACTACATCATGGTTTTTGATGAATAAATCCAAGTTTCATTAAGTATAAAAAACCTAATCATGCTGCACACCCACAGATAACAAGCTCAAACATCAAGGATTACTAACTAAAATTATGGTTTATCAAAAAAGAGGTTTATAGGAGAGACTGAAGATATTTTACATCAAGAATTTTGGTTCTATAAATCACATACCTTATGGAGTCTACCAACATAACCAAATCTAAGGTATGTCGAAGGATAGAATGTTAATTCACTTGATCCGTTGTTGATTGGTGAAAAAATCATGAATTCCTCACCAATTATAAAATAGAACCTTGAGTCTAGCCAATGAACATTGATCCATTATCAATATAACATCGAAAAATAGATCCAAGATGATATTAAAAAATAATAAGGTCTCAATTTGATTGATCTATGGAAACTTACCTAGAAATGTCCATTGTTTAGAGTTTCAATCTTTGGTCAAAAGATATGTCTATGGCATATCAAAACCACCAAAATTATAGAAATGATCTAAGAATCCACAATTATTTGTCATTGTAATTCATATATAAGGCATTGAAATGCTTAATTTATGAATCATCTCAATAGAAAATAGGTAGATCAAGACGTAACTTGAAGAAAAAAGAGTTTTTCATCACATACCTCAATTATGGATATTTAATTCACTTGGATTTTATAAAATATAGATTTGGGGGAGATAAATTCATCAATAAAGGCTAGAGGAGTCTCAAAAATCAAGATATATTCCTATACAAGGAAGAACAAGTCAAAAATGTACCATAAATGTTCATTAAAGAGGAAATTAGCTCATTGATTTCATGTATGCATGGTTTGGTTGTACGATATAAAAAACCGTGTGCTAACTATTCAACCTTCTAGGCTTCTGGAAAGGCTACATGGTTTGTCAAACCATGCACCAAATATGATTTTGGCTATTTGATCTTACCAGATGGTTTATTAGGTGAGGCTGTACAGTTCGTAAAACCTTGAGCCTTAACTGTGTGCCACTACTTGAGCTACTATCTCATATTCCATGGTTTTTAGAGAATCTACATAGTTTTTAGTAAACCATACTCAAACCGTGAACCCTTTAAAAGTCCTATAAAAATATATAAAACCATATTAAAACCTCAAAAACATAGCCCAAACAATTAATAACTCAAGAAAATATGATTAAAGGCTGAAATTAACTCATAAATCACCTGAAAAATCTGAATCTATTACCTTCTCCCCATCTAAAGACTTCACATCCTTGAGAAGTTTATTAAATAATTCTAGTCAAATAGCTCAGTACACTGATCCCAAACATCTTATTCTTGCTCCCAAGTCTCTTTCTGGATTTTCTATGCTGCTATAGAATTTAGAAAAGTGGTACCATCTTCCCTCAAAGTATTTTCTCTATCTGTTCTACAACCCACAATGGGAACTCCATGTATGATGTTTTATACTCTAACTCAACATCCTCATAGTCAATGACATGATTGGGATCGGGAATGTACCTCTATAGGTGAGGCACATGAAACACACCATACATACCTCAGTAACATGAAGGAAGATCCCGATGGTATGCCATTGTACCAACCTACTCAATGATCTTGAAGGGTCTAAAAAATATGGGGCTAGCTTTCCTTTCTTCCTCAGACGTCGGTGGCCTAACCGAGGAATCAATATCAGAGAAACTTGACCATATACAACAAACTCTAGAGGTATCCTCACATGGTAAAAATAATTTATCTATCTTCTATGAGCTGTAATAAACTTATTTTGAATCAATTATACTCTTTTTAAGGTCTCCTATACCATACTAGGACCCACAATTGCTACCTCACCAGCCTCATGCTGATAAAGCAGTGAACGACACAACCTCCCATAAAGAGACTCATAAGGTTACATATGAATTGAATCTTGGTAAATTTTGTTTTATGTAAACTTAACCAAGGATAGGTGATCATCCCATGCTCCACTGAATTACAAAATGTAATCCCAAAGAATATAATCCAATATATAGATTTTTTTTGCTGACTGTACGTATATCTGGGGAGGGTAATCTATGATCAATCTTAGCCGAGTCCCTAAGGACTTCTGAAATCACTTTCAAAGCTTGAAATAAATGTGATTCTATATTAGATAAAACTCTCAATGAAACACTATGTGATAATATGATCTCACAAATATACAACTCTACTAGCTCATCTACTGAGGGAGCCTCACATATCAGTAAGAAATGATAAACTTTTTAATCCGATCAATAATCACCCATAAATCATCATGAATCCTTTGGATACTGAGAAAATCCATAAAAAATTTTATTGTGATATCCTCCCACCTTCACAAGGGCATAAAAAATTTCTTGAGAAAACCACTAGGACACTGGTGCTTGGCCTTTATCCTCTACCAGGAAAGACATCGGGGAATGAATCCAACAATGTCCCTCTTCATCCCTGGCCACCATAACTGCCACATGAAGTCAAGGTACATACTTATCACTTTAGGATGCACCGCCCAAATAGAGGTATAAAAGGGTCTCATCATCTCTTCCTTGATAGAGGTAGGGACTATAACTCTCCTATGCACTATGATCACATCTCCATCGTCCAATGACCACCTAGGTATCTAGTAACCACCTGCTAACTGTTCCCGAATCACAATACACTCAGGGCCGGATTCCTAACCAACCTTCACCCAGTACACTAGAGAAGATTTTATCACTAATGGGGAACATTTCATTGATCCCTGGTCCTTGGAATCATCCACCCTCCAATCAACCAACAATATCATTAGATTTCATTTCTCCTCTGGAGGCCATTCACCAAGATCCTAAGAAACCTATGTCTTATGACCAAAGGGAATCTATAATGATGTTACATCTAACTGGTGCATATTCCATCTAAAATTTTAATATCTTTAGGTACTTTACCCATCACCTCTGACTTAGATTGAGGACTCACTATGTGAAGATATATTAGAGGATCTTGTGGTCTGTGTATAAAAAAACTTCCTGGAAAAGCGATAATGTTTCCAACACTTTAATTCATAGACCATTTGTTCTAGCTCCAAGTCATGGGTATGATAGTTTTTCTCATGGGTCCACAAATGTTGTGACCCATAATCCACTACCCGATCCCTATACATCAGTACTACCCCAAAACCAACAATTTATGTATCATAATAAACAAAATAACCAATCTCTTTCTTGGTAATTATCAACACCAAAGCTATAGTAAACCACCTCTTTAGCTCATGAAATTCCTCTTCACACTATTCTGACCATTGAAACTTCACTCCCTTATTTTTAGCGTAGTCATGAGTACTAATAAATGAGAGAAGTCCTAGATAAAATGTCTATAGTATACCACTAAACCTAGAAATCTCCTAATCTAAAACATGTTTTGGGGACGGTTCTAGGATATCAATACCTACACTTTCTCTAGGTCCACTAATATACCAACCTTAGAAACCACATACCCCAAGAATTTCACCTTTTAAATACAAAAGTTAAACTTTGAAAGATTAGCGTGAAGTCGATGTGGTCAAAGTGTACTTAGGCCTATATTGATATGTTTAAAATACTTCTCTAGGTTTGGTGAGTAAATAAGGATGTTTTCAATGGATTCCATGATGAATGAGTCAAAATATTTGTGTAATATCTTATTCATGAGGTCCATGAACACTTCTGGTGAATTCTTCAATCCAAACTACATCACTAAGTACTAATATAACTCATAATTTACCCAAAAACTATCTTTGGTATTTCCTCATATCTAACATAAAAATGGTGATAACATGACCAAATATCAATCTAAGATAACTAACAGGATACCCACAACTAATCAAAAAAATCATCGACCTCTGATAAAGGATACATATTCTTCACCGTCACCTGGTTCAGCTTCTAGTAATCTATAAAGTGTTTAAGAATTACATTCATATTCTTGTATAATAGAAAAGGCACACCCCACAATGATGTAATCATCCCAATTAAGCCCATCTATTTCGAGACCTCGAGATGCACCTTGAGTTCCTTTAATTCAACAGAATCCATATGATAAGGTGTATCAAAATGGGATACACACCTGGCACGAGTTCTATATCAAAATAAACTCCTCTATCAAGGTAAAGTACTATGAAGCCATCTAGTTTGAAATCCTGATAGATATCCACTTCCATAGGAAAAGATAATGGGGCCACCACTGATCCTACTGAAAGATCCAAGCCTACAATTTGTACTATGATATTCCCAAAATGGTTCCTATAATAACCAACTCTACCTGATCCCAAATATCATTCACCCATTATCAAGAACTTATCTACATTGGTAAATGTAAATGATACCTATATCTGGTAGTAGTTAATGTGATGTCAAAGGTTGTTCAACTATTCTATTCCAAGAATCACATCAAAGCTCATAATTTCCATAATCATGAAGTCCCATAGATGTCTATAACTAACAATGACTATATGGGACTCTGGTAATCACTAAAGACAATATATAAGTGATTAATATCATACCTAGAATAGTTTATCAATGGAAAGTAACTCATAAGACAACTTGATCAGTAATTCGATTCCAAAAAACAACTTGTGTATATATGGAGGAATTTAAATTAATGATATCAAAAAAGCAGTAAACAATGTAGAAGTGATCAAGACCGTACCTCAAATAGTATACAGTCTTTCACCACTACCCTTTGGAGTTTGATATACTATATATACTTATCTTAACTCAGCTTCAAGACCCTATCCTTGAGGTTAATGACTTGAATAAGTTGTTTTCATCATTTAAGCATACTGACGAGGACCCCAAATAGATTTTTGGGTCACAGATCATGTCTGTAATGTATACCTATAGAAACTCAACCTCGATGCCCTATAGAAGAACTGTTGGAGATACCCCATCTTAATGCATAGCTGACACTTGTTCTGAGGGATTTATAGAACTTAATATAATGTATAACCTTCCCATAACTGGATCACCATGGAACTCCTCCTGAGGGGTTTGAAGAAGTTTCACTCTAGTCCACCTTCATACCACTTCCCTACTACATGTCCCCAGTCCTCTTATTCCTACTACTAGAAGTGACACTCACCATAGTAGTAGAATGTTCAATTTCCTAAGTACTGGAGTGTGTAAGAAAACCAACTTATATATCCTCATCCAAAACCTTCTCTATAGTCAAGGCCTTTCATAGAACCTTTGGGTATGTCATTGGGTCACAACTCATAACCTTTCACCTGATGTATGGATGAAGTATGATCTCAAACTTTCGAGACTTTTGTGCCTCATTCTTGGTGAAGAGTAGAGAAAATCGAAGTAGCTCAGTGAAATTATTAGAGTATAAATATATCATCATGGACCTCTTCCATGACTCCATGAACTCCTGTGCTTGTTCCAACTACAAATTATTGGGAAAGAACTCCCTTAAAAATAGGTTCTTGAAGGCCTCCCAAGAGAGACCCTCATGTCTTCCAGCCTATCCCATCATGACCCATCACCTCCTAACATGTTCTTATAACATGAACACTTCCAACTTCACCTTACTATCATAAGGTGTATCAATGAGTTCAAATACACCTTTGATGACATCTATCCATTTCTATGCATCCTGTGGCTCGCCAGTTCCCTAAAATGCCGGTGGATGCTGGAGATGGAAGTATTTGGTGTAGTTGAACATAGACCTTAGTACCCCTATTCCATATGTAGAGAAAATAGGAAGGATTCATAACTAATGTGTTCCTATAACCTGTTCTACGAGAGTAGGTGTAGGAGCATGCTTTGTTGCACCCTCCTAAACAACATGTAGTGGAATAGGGGTGTCCTCTTTAGTGGGAGAACCCTAGACAACGTCAACTGGAAGTCCCATCAGTCTCCTTTAGAGAGGAATTTTTTTAACATAAAGTTAATATTTATAACATTTAAGATATATCACAACCAGTCTATGGGATCACACAAATGTTTCCTTAGGAGGCCACCCATAACTCAAGGTATATCCCTAATAACACTAACCAAAGTTCTCTATCCTCCACATTAGTCATAGTATCATATATATACAAAACATAATAGAATTTTTAGATTCTAATAACTAATTCCAACATAGATATATCACAATAGTAAGACAAAGTAGATATATCACATAACATAGTATAATTTTATCCTAAATAGATAGCACAAATCAAGACATTAAATTAAAGAACTAGTGTGAAACATAATAACAAGTATATATTTGGCATGTGATCCCACATGCCTACTCACGATGCATGAATGTACCCAAAATACTATTAAATAGTGACATCAATCCCATAAATGGTAACTTGGAGGTCCATTATACATGAGATGACTAGACACATGGTAACTCCCCTACTCGAGTCCCACACAACCTACCTCCTTTATACCATGGCCTAGGTTAGTAAAAAGAAAAGAAGAAGAAAACTCCACCTATGATACTACTTTGAAACCCCCCAACCTGTACCACTGATTTTGAGTTGGAGAGTCATAAGACCTTATAAACACCTCCTCATATGCAAGAGGATTTCAACTAGAAGTGATGGTATGAATACCATTAGTGGGAGAATATACCCTCAGTATCATATCCTTGAACCAATAATATAAATAAATTTAAAAAACCAACTCAGAGTAATCAAAGAAGAAGATAATTCATCATAATGTAAAATCATATGTTATACTTTTTATATACAGATAAATAAAGAAAAAAATATCAGGCTTTCAGTGTGGAAATCCCAACCAGAGTATAAGTGAAAGAATATAAATAAATAAAAAACTACATATTCCTTTAGAGTCCATCCCATCTCACCACCTCCTCCATGATCTACTGCTCAGTTGTCTACCACATACCCCTTACCCTTACTTGGATCCTTATACCTGAAGTCTTCACATACATCACAATTTACGTATGGGGTATGAGTAATAAAAACTAGTAGAAAACCACCAATGTGACCTTAAAAAATGTGCACATGTATAACAAATGTATTCCATAATAACTATAAATGCTTAAGAAAGCATAACAAACATACAATAACATATCGACTAGTTGTGTGCTAACCAAGCTGCTACAAACCCCTGACTGCACCTGATTTAACTCTATGTTAGAAGGATAAATAATAGGATGTTATAAGTGACCAATATCCCCACAAGGTTGGTGAAAAAGTTACTCGGTATCCACAAGGCATTGAGGAAACATGACACTTAGTATCCAAAAGGAATCAAGTTCTGACATGTTACTCTATATCCTCAATGAATTGAGTTCCAGGCTAGGACATAAGGATTACACACTCATAACCTTATAAAGGGTCTACCATTATAATTTTATCACACTATGTACACTCCCCCTCTAAGGGGTAATCATACCATGATGATCCACCTATCATGTATACCAAGACAAAACCCCAAAAGCCATAGTAACATACATAGTATGGTAGGGAATACAGGGAAAAGAATAACATATCATCATGAGAATATATTACCAACATACAATAATATGTGATCAAAATCAAGTTTCATAACAAGATAATATATCAATAGTCATGGCATAAAACATCGTAAAGTGGTCTCATGGTCTATGCACAAACCCACATGTGATCTCACTCAATCAATATTAACAGAGTATACCAACAAAAGAATCATAAAAAGGAAACAAGTGAATACAAGATCACTAAATGGTAAGGAAATTCCTACCTCAAGGTTTCTAATGAAGAAATCCAAGGTTCATAAAGGATCAAATATCAAATCACGTTGCACACCCATAGAAAACTATCTCATAAATCAAGGATGCCTAACTCAAATTACGATTCATCATGAAATAGGTTTAGAGGAGAGAACAAATAGATTCCACATCTAGAAGGTTGGTTCTAGAAATCATTTACCTTACAGAGTGCATCAACAAGACCAAATCTGAGGTATAGTGAAGGAGAGGATGTTAATTCACCAGATTCATTATTGATCAGAGAAAAAATTGTGAATTATTCACTAATTATCTAAGTGAACATTAATTATATCCAATTAACATCAATACATCATTAAAAAAGAGATCCAATATGAGATTCAATAAGAATAATGTCTGAAGATGATCAATCTATGGAAACTTACTCGATAATGTCCACTGTTCTTGAGAGTTTCAAGCTTATTTAAAAAGTGATGTCGATGGAATTTCAAAACCACCATTGTTCTAGTAAAGATCCAAAAATATATTGTTAGTTTTAATTGGAATTTGTAGATCATAAATCGATATGAGAAATCTATGAATCATCTCAAGATAAAAGAGTCAAATCACGAAGGAACCTAAAGAACAAAGGGTTTTGTATCACATACCTCAATTTTAGATCTTCAACTCACTTGGATTCGCTATAATCTATCTTTTGATGGGAGGAATTAACCAGGATAGGCTAGAGGAGTCTCATAAATTAGGAGAGATTCCTGTAAAAGGTAAAATGGGTCAAAATAGACCATATATTTTCATTAAAGAGGAAATCTGATCATTGATTTCATGTGCGCATAATTTGGATGCATGGTTTGACAAACCATGTACCAAATGTATACCCTTTCTGGACTTATAGAAAATAAATACAATTTGTCCACATAATTTTTCAAACCATATAACAACTATGCTATTGGTTACTAGAGATTTCCACATGGATTAACAGGAGAGGATGCAAAGTTTGTAAAACCATACAACACCCCTTGAGATATTTTATCATGCTGCATGATTTCCAGGAGAATCCACATAGTTTTTTTAGAAAACTATGACAAAACTATTAACCCTTTACAAGGCCTCAAAAACTCTATAAAACCATACAAAAACCACCAAAACTCATCCTGAACAATTTATAGCTTAAAAAAATATGATTAAAGGATGCAATAAACTCATAATTCACCAGAAAAGTCTAAGGTTATTATAGGTGGGATTCTAATTTTATATATATTCATATTCCATGATTATATTACAACCTATTTTATTATGAATCACATATTGATCCAAATTTTTGAGAGAAGGATAATATCACATATTCTATAGCAATGGTCCATCAACTTCCTATTACTTGTGATAACCTAGTGTTGAAAAAAAGTGTGAATAAATCCAGACACCTAGGATATCCATTAGTCTATTCAGTATATGATAACACTTTAAATTTATCACTTTTTTGGGATGTTTCAAATAGATTTATCAAGAAATGTATATCCTATACACATCTCAAAAAACACATCAATTTTTTAGTACAATTCATATAACATCCCCTTCCTATTATAATAACCATAAACCAATACCCCCCCTTTATAAACATTTTTGATAAAGTCAAATCAAGGATGGAAAATGTTGTTGGAATACCTCAACTTTCAATTTTAAAGTCTATATATAAATTAAATATTTCATAAATCAACACACCTTTTGGATACTCCTCTTTATCCCAATTCACCCTCAAGGGATTCACAACTCACCTCTCCATCATGGCAGTGAGAAAAATCAATGATGGCTAGTTCCTTTTGTTTTGAAATAGTGAATACAACCTCATCTATCCCCAACTGGTTTGTGTTGTTAAATTACATGTATGTTAGTACACATAAAATAAAATTTAATAATAGTTATTTACCAAGATCCTTAATTATATTAGAAAGTTTAAGAGTTTCCTCTCAATTGTGATCCTTCATACTTTATTGTTTTAGCACTTGATGAGAACTCCATGCCTCATTTTATGAATATTTTGTCATAAGTTTCCATGGACTGCATTGTTTCCTTATTTATTTTAATAAATTCCTTCTATGAGTATTTATTCTTTTTGTGAGAAATAAGTATGAATTCTTACTTAGAAAATTTCCACCTTTTTACCAGTATTTTAGTCTAACTTGGTATCACCAGTGAAACATCTTTTGAATTCTGTCCATATTTCCCACACTTCCCACACAACTTTTTTAAATTTCCATCTTTTCATAGTCTATCACAGGCTTCAAATTTTATTTTTGAACCTACCTTATTACTAGAACATATTTTACTAGATTGGTCATACCACTTCTCTTTTATTTTTTTTCTTTTTAGAATTCTAGAAAATTTTCCTTACTGACTTCTCAATTGTAAATTTTTTAATTCTGAAGTTATTTCTTCTTCTTATAGAATTACTTATTTTCTTTCATGAATTACTACCCTTGATTTATTTATATTACATGGTCAGGACATGTTGTACCAAAACATTATGCCCAAATTCTCCAAAACACAAATAATAACCTTTAAATATTGATCTTCCATAATGTTGATGTGTATTTCCATTAAAATCTACTTACTTTACAGGTGTACTCCAATATTGGTTTTTTCTTTTTTATTAGGATTTTTAACTTCTTATATCAATATAAACCTTAATTGATTATCAATTATAATTTTTACAACCTCCTTCATCCTTCATCCTTCTTTTTTTTACTTCATAATATGTTCCATCAGATAAAATAGATTCAATATCACTGTAATGCTTAGATGGAATTTTTAACTTTTTTTACAAGTATTACCTTTACTGCTGCTTTGGATGAATCATCTTTAGTCTCTAATAATCTCTCATAGTATTATATCATGGTATTAATTTGTTTTTCATCTTTAATACACCTATATTTTCCATCATGTTATTATTTTTTATATATAGTCTTACATTAAGATCTTATAGAATCTTATCATCTTCTATAATATTCACCTTGGAAATTGTGATCTCCTCAATAAGATCGCTATACTCTACATATTCATTTATTTTTTCATTTTTTATTAGCTTTAATCTCTTCTTAATATTGGATTTTTTCTCAAGACAAGCTACAAGTTCAGTCTCAATATGTACTTAGTATTCATGTTCTTCCTGATAACTGCATGATGTGTATTCATGGTTCCTATCCTTAGCTATAAAGGTTTTGGGATTAATAACTTTATCTTTCGACTCACTCCATGTTATTTAGTCTTCAATTTCTTCCATCCCAATATATTTTTTCTAGATTTTCCAAAAGGCTAATTCTTTTTAATGTATTATAGGTTTTCTTCTATAGAAGTCCCCTCCATCTTAATCACTTTCAGCATCAACATATTTATTATTTGGTAATTCAATTTCAAAATGACCAATGCCTCCAGAGTTAAAAAATTTAAGAAGAAATATACCTATGTATTTTTCTTTCTATATTCTGATGTTCTTATAGATAAAGTCTATATATTTCTTATGCTCTACACTTCTTTAATCATTAATTTTTTAATATGAATTAGATTCATCTCTCTTTTCATTTAGATTGATACCATTCATGGATTTAAATTCCATATCCACTTTTATCTTCTTATTAAACAATAGATCTTTCCTCATCTCATAGAAAAAAATTAGGTTGGGTAGTTCATCTAGAGATAAATCTTATTTATCTTTATGTGATAAAAATTTATCATCAAATTTTCTTAGAATTTTCCTCACAAGTTTCTTCACAATAATGGAATATTACAAGGAATATCTAAATCCTCCAATGTTACTAAGGATGTAATTTACTCTAGTAAAGTAATCATGAATGGTTTCTTGATTATCCATCCTCACTTTTTTAATTAGGCTTCTCTATGTTTGTAGCTTTGATTCTTTGGCTTTAATATTTCCATCAAAAGTGATCTCCAACTTATCCTAAATTTATTTGGTAGATTTAAACCCTATTATATTTGTGTAGACTATTTTAGTGAGGGATATAAGGATTGAATTTCCAAATTTTACATCCACATCCAAGTTCCTCTTATCCATGAATTTTTTTGAATCATGACTACCCTTTGTTGGAAATCCCACCATAGATGCATATACAACTTCAAGGACAAGAGATAATAGATAAAGTATTATCATATTATTACATTCATGATAATTATTTACATTTAATGTAGAAACTCTTATACAATTGACTATATTTGGGTTATCCATATTCACCTTCATTCAAGGCTGTATCTTTTAGAGGCAACCTGTATTAACTCTGATATCACTTATAGTTCCTAGGTATAGTGATATAATTGAGAGGGGGATGGGATGAATCAATGATCACATAAAGTTTTATGATTTATTTATTTTTAACTAAAATCTTGGATCGGTTAAGATATCAATCCTATAATTCTTAGTTTTCACACACTATCTCGTATAAAAAAAAGATGAAAGAAATGGAAGCACATAAGGATTTATAAGGTACGAAATTCAAGGACTACTCATTTATATGTTTGGTTCAATTTTATATACTTATTTTCCATTATAAATTATAAGGATCACAATTATAAACTACGACCCAAAAATTATATCAAAAAATATCTTGAAATGGCCTGTTTTAAGTGATTCAGTGTCCACCTACTGATGGGTTATTTATACTGGCTCCCACTAATTGAAGTTATCTCCCCAAAATATTATCCTTCTATAATATCATGACTATTTATTTATACTAGCTTCCACCATTTTACAAGTGGTTATCCAAGCGTATATGGATAGGTATTTGAATCCCTTTGTCATTTGGTGTAGTGTTTTTTCAACCTTATTCTTCTTCAAGTTTGTGTATCCTGGTCTTCCAAAATATTAATTTCCTTAATCACACTTTCTCTTGATGATATAAAGATGTCAAGGTTTTAGGAATTGTTTCCTACTTCTCTATTTTTTTTATGACTTCATCACTATAATAGAAGCACCGACCTCCTTCTCTTTCCTTGGTGTATAGGTGCACTCATAAATGCAGTCTGATCACCATACTATTTGATGCATAAGGAAGTCCTAAATGAAATTGAATTCAACTTTGATACACATAGAATATTGTTGGTGGTAGCAGTATCAGGATATTCTCTCTCTCTCTCAAAAAATTCTCAACACCTTCCTATTATTCTCCCTACTTTTTATTTATAAAATTATAATGAATATTATTGATGTGAGATAGAATTTTTAAAAATTTTATCTATTTTTCATTGAATTTATCCCCCATAATTAATTCAAAACCCAGACAAATCAGTGATTTTTTTTTTCATTTGAAATTTTGAAATTAATTTTTTAAAAGTATTATAATATGGTTTTTAACGGTTTATTCAATCCCTTAATTTAATTGTGAATCCATGAATTAATTTTGGATACTTGAAATGTTATTGTTTAAAGTCTATCAATTTTGTTTAAAAAATATTTTTGATCAATTTTAAACCAACTTTTTAAATCCATACTTTAATTTTTGAAATTCAATTATTTTATTCAATTTTAGAATTAATTTATCAAGGCCACATACTTTGATTTTCTATTTTTTATTCAATTTTAAATTTATTATAAAAATTATTGTACTTTAATTTTTTTTTGTGAAATGAAGGACATATATTTGGAAAAGGTTTTTGACCATTCCATGATCCTACTACCATGAGATCTAAGTTTTCTTCTCTAGCCCTTCAATGATTCCATGCCCCTACTTCCATGAACAGTGCTACCATGTCACCCATCTAACCATGTGAAGTCAGTCTGCTTTCGTGGCCATACCCTACCACCATGAAAAAACCCCAACATTACCTCATCTCATGGTAGCACAAGCTAATGTTAATCCCCTTATCCTATTTAAACACCCTTAAAATAAATCCCATAATCTCAAGCTTCCATTCCTACTAATATGTGTATACAATTCCACTAAACACCCTTCTTCCATGCAAACATGGAGTGCATTGACCATGGAGAGCTTCATAGGAAACTTTGTAGTGAGATTATCTAAAGAATAAACTGATGAAGCTATGATTTTATGATTTAAGGAGATTAATTTTAAAATCAATTTAGATAATTCACTTAGAATTGATGATGAAGAATCTGAGCTAAGCAATCCACACTTGATATTGAAGTCATTCGAGATTGGAGGCTAAGATGGATTCAAGATGAGTTCCTCCTGAGTTCGGATATAGTTTTTATCTTCACCAAGATGAGTTATGGTGAGCCACCAAGGTTTATGGTCTGAACTTAAAGGATATTCTAAGGAGGAACAACCAAAATGAAGATTGAAGGGACCTCATACCTTCCACAAACACCGATTTCAAGGTTGAATAATAATTCACTCTAGTTTCTTGAATAACTTCCTCAATGAGCCATTTGATTCAAAATAGTGTAGATAATGTAACTTAAAAGTCCATATATCCCACCTGAAGCCATCTTATAATGAGGCATCACTTATCCTACCCATCTATTGTGAAAAAAAGTAGCACCGATCATGATTAATCAAAATAAAAAATAATTTTGATGCATTCTAGATTGAGTCCCCACATTCTACACAGGATTGAGTTCATGGGATTTTCGATTCCCAAGAAAGAATTGGTTATAAGGAAGATAACATGTTCTTATTGAAGGTAGGAAGGTGGAAAGATTTGATCAGATCACAATAGGAGATTGATTTTAAAATTTGATCACAAGTGGAGCTTGAATAATTTTGAAAATATGGTTCAAGATATAATTCATGTGTGGATCAAGATAACATTTAAGATAACATTGGTTCCAATTCCAAAAATCCTAGTTAAGACACCTAGGCACATCTAATGCCCAACCTTGGCATGTACTAACTTAATAATAGTTTGTTCAATTGATATTGAATTAGAAATCAAATAATTTTTCAGAAGCTCTAAATCATTATAATGATTGTGATAATCAAATGGAAATAATAAAGGATTAAACCTCAATTATTTCTATAGGAAGAGAGACTATTCATTGGAGGTCTAAGGATAATTATGAAATCACTCGATCGAGCTGGGCTACTACTTCTATTGTTCTATTTTAATTACATTTTCTTTTTACTCTCTAGTGATAAAACACTAGGTTAATAGTGGTCGATCCTAGGATAAATCCCCACCCTTATGGTAAATTCTATTTTTCAATGTTAATTATTCTTTGATGAATTCTCTAGATGTGTTTGGATGTGTATCTTATAAGATATTTCCATTTGTCTTCATATTTAAATTATTCTTTCCTTTTTCACTAGTTTCACACACAATATTCTTGGGAATTACTTTACTTCTTACAATAGTTAGTAGTAGGATGAATCAAGGGTGACTGGTGGTATCTAATCACTAGTTCAGGCGAGGATAGAGAATACATTGACTGTTGTATCATTCCATTATAAACTAAAATTTCTAGTATAGGATAATAAAATGGATTTATTTGATTATATAATGAAAGAGGAGTAAAAATGAATAGTTATTCATGGGTAAGTGAGGATAGTAATCCAAGGTCAGACCACTAGATTTTAAACTGATTCTAAAACCAATCAATCTCATTCACCATTCCCACAATTTGATCCCATTAAACAAAATAAAAACACACACATAACACGGTCCTCTCTGAGGGACTACCGAAGTCCATTACTATTTTATTTTTATTGGGTTTAAAATCTATTTATTATCATCCCTATGATAGGATATGTATCAATAATTTTAATATTATTTATATAATATATATGGAAACTATCCTTTAATTGAGGAAATATCTTCTTAATATTTTAAACTAATTCAAATTTTATTCAAGGTATTCATTCAATCTCCCTTAAGTCTTGACATCTTAATTTTCATGTGATATTTAAAAATCACTATCTTCTTCCACTCCAAAAAAGATGTTGCATTAATTCATTGCAATTTTCCTTCCATGCATGCATATAAAGATTCATATTTAACACATTAATCAACTCTTTGAGTCATGGAACACTTCTAATATTTAATCACAATCCATTTGAATGCTCATGATGTTAATTATAGAAATATGATCATTAATAATCCTTTATTACATGGGGATGACAATATTTAATGTAAAATGCCTCTAGTAGTAGACGAGAAAAGGGATTCAAAGTATCTCCCAATTATATCTCACATATACCCCACCTATGTGCCAAGAGACTCATGGAGGACTAACCTACACATCTTGAAATGAGAATCCAATACCTGCATGAGGGTCCTACGTAATATACTTGCATGATGGACCTGTGCAGATGAACTCATTTATCCAGGGTCCCAAAATTTCCTAAAATAAGACCCTTGGGATTCTAATTTGAGATGATTGGAAGATGAAGAGACCGCTTGAAGCTATGATTTCCCAAGTCTCTCACCCAAGTCCTCTAGACCCTCAAGTAGTGCCTTAATCCTACAAAAGAAGATGAAAATAGAAACGGTCAATGGATTGAGGTCCCTCAGGGTCTATAATACCATGAAACTTGATAGGAACCATTCCCCCTAGTCAAAACCACAAGGTTGAAGGACCCTTTCATAGATTAAAACTTGAGAACTAGTCATTAAAAAACACCTAAGAAGACCCTTGGATCCTATAGAAAGGCCTCACCCAAGTGTTGTTTCCTAGGTTGTCCGTCACCCAATAGACATCTTCATCTAGACTAGGTTCACCCTACATGGGTCGTCTATATCTCTCCTAGGTCCACCCTATGTGAAGAACCCACAGTCCACCCAGTTCCACCCTAAGTGAAGTAATTCTAGCTCACCTAGGTCCACCCTGTGTGAGACACTTTTCAGCTTGTCCAAGCCTCACCTAGGTGATCCAACCTTTTATCCCTATTTCATATCACCAATGGTATGAAACCTATTTCCTTGGATCCCTCATATGAGGGGGACCAATAAAATACCTCCCACAAAGCCTCTAGATATGTATGATTAAAGTATAGGGCGCACCAGTGTGTCATCTTAATTATACATTCTAGTGGTAATTGAAGTCCCACATTCATCCTACCAAATAGGTAGGATCCTCATAGTGTTCTCAATTATAAATTACCATGGTAATGAGGATCCCAAACTTAGGGATGATTATAGATGGCTTCTCGGGCCAAGCTGTAACATATGCTACCTAAAATGTGAAAAAATCAGGTTGTATCTATATGGATACATAATTCCTGATCTTCAGGGTTTGAAAAAAATAGAGGATATGGGAACACCTAATCCCCATTTCTCTTTCGGATTGCACCGCCATGACTTCATAATCATCTACTAGTGGACAATGAGAAAATTCCTCCTTATGGAATCCCTCCCAGAGAAATCCCTTAGTATTTCTTGGGAGACATTCCCCCACCTTCCATATCCTCACCTTCATCCACCAGTGGATGAAGGAAATTGTGCGGATTGTCAGATCTTCCACTTCCTCTTTTTTCTCACACTGAGCATGAATCACATGGTATTAGAGGTTAGTGGAGATCATATCATTTCCATGATTATATTCCCAATTGGACTCTTATTTGTTATAATCACCAACCATGTTATCACCACCTCAAAGGCCATGTTCCCAATGAGGAAATCCATTAGACCTCCTCTATAGGTTTAAGCCCCAACCATGCTTATATATTCTCAAAGGGAAATGTTCTATACAAGAGAAACCTCAACATGGAAATATTACAAATTAATTATAATTGGACCTCCTCCTTAGGTGTAATACCTATACCTATCAAACTACGTAGGCTTTGATTCATGTCCAAATAGGATATGTAGGAAGCCTCCCTAAGGTTAAAACCCAACACAACAGTAAACCCTAATCTTCTCTATGCCATATCTCTAACAGGGTCAAATCCAACTCAAAGGGAAACATTCCTTTCGGTCCCTTTCCATCACTATCCTTATCATGATACATCCCCAATAATATCATACCCCCACCTAGGAGGCCACATCCCTTCTAGGACCTTTTCATCCCATCCTCATCGGTCCATATGACCGATGAGGGCCACCATAAAAGGGCTATATCCCCTACTAGATAAACCACATCTGAAATAGAGGGTCATATACCTTATGGGTCCCTTGGGATGCTTCAGTGTAAGTCCCACACCAACTTTTTCTAGTCCCCTTTTCCCTAGATGTCCTTGCCACATGATGTTAAACTGTATGGTCTAGTCCACATCCCATGACCTTAAAAGGTTTGATGTGTCCCGTTAAGAGTAACTGAACTACATGAGTTTTGATTCCTATCACAAGGATATGCAGGAATCCATTATTATGGACCTAATACCAATATCAAAATAACTCTTGTCTCCATGGATGAAAATAAATTCCATAGTGCCTAACCATGTGGCTTAAAACCAGCATCACAAAGAAATAAATGTTACCAAGATGGAAGACCTTTGATACATATAGATGGTTTCCCATCAACCCAGGTCTATAATTGATTGTTAACACATAGTGGTGACTATTTACATACTTGAAATTTAAAATAGATTCTTGAATATGTCTTAAATCTACAATAGAGTCCTAGAGTAGAAAATAATTCCCCCAAAAGGGTTTGATGAGACCGACCTCCCATCCTATTGACCAATGTGAGTTTTTAAGTGTCATTGGTAAAGTTTTCAACAATCTCATGCATTTGGAAAGTAGACCCATGAGCCACATGGATGTGAGAGTTGTTGGGTGTTTCTAGTTCCACGAACAAACCCCATTGGAAACTGATCTGCCACGAGTGGATGAGAAACAAAAAATGGTGAACTCAATATAAATGATCGTGAATCCCTACTCAACCCCCCACAATCAATATTATAGATTCCACTAAATTTTTCATTTGAAACAAAAATGGTGAACTCAATGTAAATCCATAACCAAAATGACTTTGTCACCCACATGTGAGGCCCCTTTCATGCTCTCACAAAATGAATGAGGTCCAAAACATGGATCTAAAAAAATATATTATGCATGTGTTAGTTTATTAGGATTATATTTTGATAGGGTTTATGGTTTATGTTTATCATTTATAATTAGTAACTCTCATAAAAAATTCATTCCATCCAAAAGGATTCCTTCCAACTAGTCTGGACTTATGCAGTCATTACCACCCAATCCAGATCCTCACCTAATTAGATGATCTCGTCAATAGCAAAAAATCTCTATATCTAGATATTAAATGCACTAATCAAAGAGTTCCAACTTAATGGTACTATCCCACACTATAGGCCGCACATGAATCCCTCCAAGTAATGAATCCCCACCATCCATATACTAAAAAATGGCTGGTGGTGAAGAACCAAGTGATACTAGTGTATGTTTCAAACTACTTCGAGATCCTCTCCCTAGAATGAAGTAATAGATTCCTCCCTTATATTAGGGATACAGATCAAGAGATCACTAATGAACTCATTCTAACAACACAAGGGTACCACCAAGTGTATCCTGCTAGTAGTATCTGTTATCAACTATACGTGACACAAGTTCCTCAACATGATGAGGACACAACCCCATGGGATCCATCTCAGGTCATTTAGACTTGGTCACCTAGGGAACCTCGTTGAGGGAGGAAATCAAACAATTAGGGACATGCTCACATCCCTTTACCTGCTAAATAAGACCACCAATAAAACATGTAAAAAACTTATGATTAGATGAAAACTCTTACCTGTATCCCTCAAACCTACCAAAATAATTTAGAAGCAACCAAAGGAACCCATAAAAAATATGGTGGTAACCAATAAACAGATGTAAATTGCTACTCATGCATATCAATACTGCCAGAATGATCTGGTATCACTCAGAGAAAATAGACAAAAAATTCTGGTATTAAACTGGGGGTAGAACCATATCTCCTCCCCCACACATGAAGACTGTTAGTATATAACGATAGGAAATGGAGGATAGGTGCAAGACTACATCTCTGCTCAAACCATGAAATGAGAATATATCCATATTTTAGCCACTAAATTTACTCAACATATATTGAAAATGATGAAAGGTTAGATATAAATACCTTCCCACATCCTATACATCTTCCAAGATATAATGATGACAGTGGAAGTAGTTGAGGGGCAGGTTCATAACCCCACCTATGCAATTGGGGTGACTCATCAACTTAATTATAGGGTCACTCCAGAGCAGACACATATCCATACTCCCATCTAGGAGGTTTTTTGAAAATATCCCATGATAAATAGACAATAGTATTGGTCCCATATCCCCATTCCAACTGGAATTCATCGGTCCAACCCAGTGGCCACTCTAGGGGAGGCATATATCCTCGCAAAAATTCTAGAAATATTTTGGAAAATCCCAACAGCAAAACAGAAGATAATCAAATAGGCCCTCATATATGGAATTCATTATCCATAGCAAGTGTCCCCAATCAACCATAAGAAAGAATCCAAAAAGAAGCTTCACCAAAGGTGATTGGAAATTTAAGAGATGATCTATCATCCCACTCTACTCAATGCTGGTGTTCTTGAAGCCCTTAGAAATTTATCTATGATGAATCAAGATCCAACTCATTTGTTACCAAATTATAAAGATAGTGCTGCAATTGTGAAGTTCCTTTCCAAAAATTTGCTGCCAATAGTTCTAGAGGTCCTCCCTGTACACCTTACCATGAAGGCTTACTTCATGTCCACAATCTGATTGATCATGAGATCCCATATCCTGATGAGTGTTGTGATAACCCTCCTCATGGATATAATATCAAACAAAAAGAAGTCCCTTCCCTAACTATCGTCCACCATGAAGGTCCTCCATAGGGTATATGCTATAGGAATTCTCCTTACAATCATAGGTTAAGATGTGATGGTATTCCTCCCCATGTTGGAATTCGTTGTGAAGGTCCTCTATACATTGACACTTAATTTCATCAAGATGGTCCTCCCCTTTCCAAACCAACTATGAGAAATCCCTCCTATCGCAAGGCACTTGGGAAAATGAGGTCAGTCATGCCTGATGACTCATCATTGAAAAGTGATATTATTTCTAAATTGGAGGAAAACCTGAGGAAACAATCATTCTCAAAACTACCCTTGGGTTACTTTCATTACAAAATGATAGATGAAATCCCTGCCAACCCTATAGAATACAATAAAGAAACAAGAAAATGTACACTTTGGTTAGATAAGGTTTAGGAACCTCTTGTAAAATATAAAGAAGATATATTTCTCATGAGGATACAATTTGTTAAAGACAATATATTAGTCATGTTATGACCTTTATCCACTTCCCAATATAGCATTCAAGAGGTGTTTTTGGAAGAATGTGTGCACAAAATCCACCAAAATTTATGGATTAATCTTTATCAAATGAAAAGAAAATCCTCAACTTACGACAAATATCCAAGACACATCAAGGTAATAAAAGAGATACACCATTAGATCGACATGGTGACCCTTATAGGAATGCTAAACTTGATATTAGGAAAATAGAAAGGATCAATTTAGTGTTAATGTATTTATGTGTTAAAAGAGTTGCATCAGCTGATCACTGAAGCCCCATCCAGTCTTAATATCCAAGGATGGGGAAAACATGGGGCACTTCATTTCACTTAACTCCCTGATTAACAAATAATTCCCAAGGTGAAATCATGTAATTTCATCACCTTAGGAAAACTTTTAGAAATAGTATTTGTTCACAACAAATGGAATACTCAACAAAAAATGATCCTAAATGACTCTCTATGATGTCAGGCTAGAAGAGAGAAATTCATCAGAAGATTCTTGCATCAAGCATCTGAATATATCGAGAAAGCCACCCAATTAAGGGAATTCAATCATTAGACTATTCTAATATCTTTGAAAGCAGAGAGATCAGGTGAAAATCATGAAATGCACCCAACCCATTTTTGAAAAAATCTCCATAAAATCAAGAGTGCAACCACGTTCTCCAAAACCATGGAAATACAAGAGAACCCCCAAATTGTAGGGATAGGGTATTTTTTAACATGACCTTAGAGGCTGAAAATCCAAGCTTGAAAGGTTGTGATAATGTAATAGAAGAAGCCCCAATCCATATAGTTAGGGTAATTTTTACCTAAACCTCATCCTCAACAGAATTCAATCTTTTCCCATTTAGGGGGAGAATAACAAAACAAATATTCCTAGTTCTTACCATCATGTGATACAATTTACTTCTCAGGGACATGAACAAAAAATTATCTGGAGATTCCCTTTATATGACCCTTCTCTAGAAAGTTCTAAAGGAATATTTGAAGGAGGATGAGGCCCTAGGACATCTAAAAAAACAACTTGTCAATATCATAACTACTCCCAAAAATAATGGATCTTATAGTAGATGCTCTCAGGGTAACTGGTTCTCCCACTATTTAGAGGATGATAAAACAACAGTTATCCATTATTCATCAATGAACATCATAAGAACCACCCCTACAAACTCTATATAATTTGAGGAAAATATAGATAAATAGAAGGATGAGGAATCTGTTCATAATATGTCCTACACCAAAATGATTGTAGAAGATGTGAACACCCAAAACTAGAGGCTTTATATGAATTTGGGGATTCCCTCATTTACTTCACTAATACCACCTCAATGAGAATCTTCCAAAGAAAAGGGTTAAGGTGTGGTCATATCTCACCCACCACCTAAAGAGGTTGAACTCCTCACACTTGAGGAAATATTTTATCTATAGGAGGAATAGATGAAATAATTGAGAAAAATCAATAAATAACTACTCCAAGGAAACATCCCTACTAGAAATGTTCTACAAGAGTAGACTCACCTCACTCTCCTAGCCAAAATGTCTCAACAAAGTGGGTTCACTACAACAACTGAAATGGATTCATAACACTCACTCAATGTGAGGTACCAAAAAAAAATATATTTAGAACCCATGACAACATGATATCAAGAGTTCCCTCAATTGAGTACACAACCAAAGCTCTGCCCGATGCATCCTCATAGGTCATTCCATGTAGGTTACCCACCGCGAGTATAAGAAGAGCCACCAAAGATGGCCCAACCTACTGTTCCCCTTGATAATTCTCCTGCCCAGTTGGAAATTCCACCATAGATCATTAACACTATTAAGACACCAAAATATCAATTAGAAGCTGTCAAAGGATGATGTTCACCAGTACAACTAAAGAAAAAACCTTACCCTGAATGGGTGGATGAAACTCTTCCACCATAAAACTTTAGGAATCCTAAATTCCCAACATTAAATGGTTTAGGGGACTTGGAAAAACCTCTGATGCACTTATTTTCTCAGTGTGGCCACATGATGGGGACCCTAGACTAGAAATAGGCAGCTAATCTTAGATATTTTATACAAACATTAGAGGGTCTATCCTTCACCTAGTATACTGGTCTACCAACTAGATTAATCAAAGGGTGTTAATATATTCACAAAAAATTAATCTATTAGTTAATATCTATGTTATAGAAGAAAAAAATCCTTGATCTCTTAAAATATAGACAAAAAGAAAATGAGAGGGTTTCAAATTTCATTTCGAGGTGGAAGAGTTTGACTTATTCGATGCACTTGTAGCTTCCTTAAGAAGATTTGTTGGGTCTGTGTATTGAGAATATTCATGAAGGACTACAAACACCACTTTTTCCAGTAAAGTATATAGGTGGATTTAAAGATCTTTTCATATTAGTACAAATGTTGGAGGATTCTATTTGTATAACCAAGGATAACTACCATCCCATGCCGACGTCTCAAGGGAAGAGGATGGGTAGAGTGGAAACTGCAATTGTTACTTTAAAACCGGCCTCTACACCAAATCCAACTCCAAATCACACACGTCCCCACATGGAACCTCCTTTTTAATGAAAAATTCAACAATAGTATCTCCATCAGAATGAGACAAAAGAACCTAAACATTCCCAGTTTTAGAACCGAATGAATAAAGTTTATTCCTTCTGAGATGAAAAGGTTCCCGATTACTTCTTATCATCTATGAAAAATAACTTGATAAAATTTATAGAGCCCGAGAGATCCAAGAAAGTTGGACTTGATGAATACCCAAATTTCTGCTCCTATCATCGAGTACCAGGGAATACCATCTAGGACTATGTCATCTTCAAATATATCCTGCAAAATATGGTTGATTGTGGGAAAGTGAAGTTGGTAAAACCACCATCATAGGTAGCATGTGTCTCTTTGATCACTCCATAGGAAGAAAGTGAATGGTAGGAAGTTACCAACAATAATTTTCATAATTTAAGAGATTGGATGGCTAAAAGAATAATAAAATGGACTCATTCTATCCTCATATAATAGTTAAAACCACCAATTATACCTCCAATCACTTATAATATGAAAAATATGACTCCTTTAATGCACAATCCCACTAAAGTCTAGTATTCTAAGAGACAAAATGGTTAGAAGAGAAAAAAATATGTAGGAATATGAAACTACAATGAGGCCAAATCTATCCTTAACTCTCTCAAACTTCATGCATACAACCTCAAAAATATGGTCTCTTCCCCATCAAATGTTACCTCGAGCACCATCTCAAAAAACCGTACCGTGGGAATCATCCCACCAAACAGAATCCTCATTAGATGAAGAATTAATTTTTTTCTCTATTAACATCATTCACTTAATGGATCCATTCTCTAATGACATGCATTCTTACAAACTTGAATTCCCTGTACCAAGATAGAAAATCAAAGGTAGAGTTTATAGAAGCCAGGGAGGCATGGGAAGACACAATCATGGTTGAAATTAATACCCTAGATATATCCCTTATAGGGCCATTTATTCTACAAAGACTCATGGAAGATCCCTTCAACGAGCATAGTAAGAGAAAGGAAATAACCCCAACTTCATAAAGAGTCTTCCAGGATTGATCATTCTAAAAGATCGATTGGAAGGCGTGAATAAATATCATTATCCCAGATAGGTAGGAAGGCCAAAGCGGTCTAATCTAGCATCAAATATGCCTCCAACATATATGAAATCAACCAAATCATCTACCGCAGGCATGTCGGTCCCTATAGTTCCTAATAGAGAGAAGATCCCCATAAGAAAATTTAGGCCATTGACTAAAAAATATGACATCCTGAAGTAGTTGGCCGTGATTCAAGTGAAAAATTCAATTATAGATTCTCTCAACATGTCAAATTATCTACAATAAGCATTTTTAGAGGCTCTATTGATCCCTTATGTGTTTTAAGATGAAGTTAATTCCACTAAGGTATACCATGTTGAGGTTTAAACTAGAAAATGCCATGTAGTTATCTATTTCACAGAACATTATATAGATACTATTATATACGGATATAGCAGGACCTTGTACATATTTGGTAGATTATATGATGTTGATATTCGTTGAGATTTCATTGATAATGGCTCAGGGTTCAACCTCATTCTAGTCTAAACACTCCATCAATTAGGATATACTAAAGCTGATCTAACCCCTTTCGCTATGGCACTTAAAAGGTATAGTAAAAGAGAACATAAACCCCTTGGACACATTAATCTCAAAGCTCAGTTTGGAGATCTAGTATCTGACTCTGAATTCCTATTCATCTGGAAAGATATAACTTTCAATGTTTTTCTAGTAAGGCCCTAGCTACACCATCATGTGATGATACCTTGAACATATCATCAATGCCTCAGATAATTTATAAATGGATAGAATATGACGTCACATGGTGATAAATATCTATTTTTAATATCAATATATTGATTTAGGATTCTATTAGAGAGAGGGTAAATAACCCATAACTGATTGTGTTGCTTGGTTTACCACCCTAAATGGTATGGAAATAAACCCAGCTAAACCATTAAAATACCTTGGTGATGAATATGTGCTTCCCATCAGTCAGGTCGAAGGAATAATCTCAGATTTTCAGACATGTTCTCCAATATTCCTGATATCAGCTACATTATTTGAATCTAAGGGAGTTGAATAAGTCATTGATTTCCTTATTGGCAGTGATACCTCAAATGAAAATGCCCCAACTTTATCCCTAGAACTTCAGAAACTCACCACTTTATCAGAAAAATCTGAGGAGGTCATTATATCACCATTGTAAAATGGATCTAAAAATAATGACCTCCCCCATAACCTCAATAATTCCCCTTTTCCTTCCATCCACCTCAACATGGACACATAGGAAGAGGATAAGGAAGATAAATAGGAATAAGAGGAAGAAGACGACCTCAGATATGCTCCTCCATCATTCAAGGAAGGAGTTTCCACCACTTTCGATGAAATCTGAAAAATAAATCTGGGTACAGAGGAGGATCCACAACCGATGTTGATCAGGGTATCTATGCTCCTTGATGAGTTGTAAATTTAAACCTATTTTAAGAAGAGGTACCAAGATATGTTTTCTTGGAATAAAAAAGAAATTACATGCCTTGATCCAAACATTACTACCCATAAATTAGAGTTTCTAGGAGATCAACGTTGTTATAAGAAGGCAACTATAAGGACACATCTGAACCATTCCACCAAGGTTAAAGCATAAATTGACAAGATCATCAAATAAAAATTCATTCGGGAAGTCCAATACCTGAAATTTCTTTCCAAAATTGTCCACATTAAGAAAAAGAATGGGCGTATTTGGTTCTGTATTAATTTCAAAGACCTTAACTAGAACTATATAAAAGATGACTTCCCAGTTCCGATCACAAAACTTCTGATTAATGAAATTAATGACTATAAATCCATCTCTTTCATGGATGGATATTCAAGATACCAAAAAATATGAATGGACCTAGAAAGACACCACCTTTATAGATCCCCAAGGAGTATTTCTCTACCAGGTGATGCCCTTTGGTTTAAATAATTCCAGAACTACATATCAATGTGCCATGCATCGCATATTCAATCCTTTCCTAGGAAAATTAGTTGAGTGTTATATTGACAATTTTGTGGTAAAATCATGAAAATTTTCTGATCATCTTTCCAATTTGGAAACTGTTTTCAATAAACTGTGATAACACAACATGAAAATAAACCTCTTGAAATGTGCTTTTGGTGTTACCTTAGGAAAATTTATTATCTTTTTAGTACTCCATACTACCATCGATTTCAACCATGAGAAAAATAAATCAATCCTGGGTATGTTAACCACTTGAAACCTCAAAGAGATTAGAGGAATATAGGGAAACCTTGCCTACATTTGATGCTTCATAGGAAACCTCACAGAAAAATGTTTTCCCTTAACCAGGTTGATGAAAAAATGGATCATATTTCAATGGATTGATGACTACCAAGAAGCATTCAACATCCTTAAGAAATATATCTTGAGACCACCAGTGATAATTCCACCTATTGAAGGAAGGCCTCTTATCTTATATGTGATATATTTGGAATGGTCTCTCAGGGCCTTCCTCATACAGAAAAATGATGCTGGTAGTGAAAAAAACATTTATTATCTTTGTCATAACATGATTGACACTGATACTTAGTATTCATATATTAAGAAGGAATGTTTAGAATTGAGTTTTTCAGTTTATATGTTAAGGAACTATCTATAGAATCACTAGGACTATTTTATCTCTTAAAATGTTCCACTAAAATATATCCTCAATCATCCCATATTGACTGGAAGTTTGGTGTGATGGTTTGTCATTATAAAATAGTTCAACATACAATCCATACTTTAGAAGGTGATAAAAGGGTGGGTCTTAGAAAATTTACTGACAGAACATCCCTATGTGGAAGAAGTTCCAATGAGTATCAAACTTCCATATGAGGAGATATTCTTTTTCCAAGACTCTACCTGAATGTGGGAAATGTACTTTGATGGTGCATCTAGAAGCCCGACAATAAAGAGGATGGAAGACCCCAAGCTCAATAAAGTTGGGTTGGGATTCATTCTCATTTCTACAACAAAGGCCATTTTTCCCTACTCTTTCCTACTATCAGAAGGTTTCACTAACAATGAATTTGAATACCAAACCCTATTTATAGGATTGTAATTGTCTTTGAAAATAATAATTACTAACTTGATAATCAAAGGTGACTTTGAGTTAGTGATTAAGAAGATCAATGGTGATTATTCTATCAGAAAAGATGAGATGAACCCCCTACTCAAATATGCTTTAGGGTTTGTGGAATAATTCCTGTATTATACAAAACTAACTCATGCCCTAAATTCACAAAATGCTTAGTAATATGCATTATAAAATGCATCAATAACCTTGGTAGAGTTGGATCGGGATGAAACAATCATTAGCATTACCCATCACAAAACAATATCTCCTTTTGTTAAAAGTATTATGAAAGAGATCAATAAGTTTAAATCTATCACTGGACTAGATAATTTTACAAATTATTGGATGATTCCTATTCTAGAATACCTCTTAAATGGGATCCTTCCACCAGACATAGTTAGAACAAAACAAATCTGACAAAGGGAAGTCAATTTCACTCTCTATGATATACTAGGTCATTATATGATTCTTTTTAAGAGAATATTTGATGGAGTTATCCTCAGATACATTAAAAGAGAGAATATGACTTCCACCATGAAGGAATTTCATGTTGTCACTTGTGGTGACCATTATCCAGGAACAAATATTTCTCACCAAATCAGTTGCTTGGGTATTTATGGATTTTGATGTCATAATATTTCAAAAAATTCTTCAAAAAGTGTCATTCCTTCCAAGTCCATGTCAACTTCATCCATCAACCCCCAATCTTCTAAACATAGATAAATACTCTCACCCATTCACCATATGGGTAATGAATGTTGTAGGGCCATATCCTCCTACTATAACCAATAAGTTCAAATACATCCTTACCACTACTGACTTCTTCTCCAAATGGGATGAGGTAATACATCTTAATGAATTTAGTACCAAGAGTATCATAAATTTAATAAATTCAAACATCATCACTAGATTTTGTGTCCCTCACACAATACTGACAGAAAATGATTCCAACTTTTTATCTTTCAAATTGAACAAGTTGTACCAGGAGTACAATATTGAATCCAACCATTCTTCCCACCACCATGAAGTAAAAAATGGATATATATAGGTTTTGAATAAAACTATATCAAATATTCTCCAAAAAATGGTGGATAGAGAAAATAAATCCTGGCTTAACATGATCCCACACAACTTGTGGGCCTATTGTACTACAACCCATAACACCACTCAGGAAACCCCATATTCACTTTTTTTATGGAATAGAGGAAGTGCTACCCATTGAGGTCCAAATGAACTCACTCTGAATAGATATATATGGAAAAATATCATTTGATTAGAAATCATAGAAGTAGTTGTATGATTTAGAGAAATTTGATGAGAAAAGGTTTCATACATTGCACCACTTAGAAGTTCACCAAAACCAGATAGCACCAGCCTTCAATAAGAAATTTCATCTTTGTTCATTCCTTTAAGGAGAATAGGTTTTAGCTATTAAATCTATAATGATACATGTTAATAAACCTCCAAAGTTTGAACCAAAATGGTAAGGACCATTCTTCATTCATAAGTTCTATCCTAATGGTTCATATTCATTAATTACCATGGATGGTGAGCACACAAATCCATATACCAATACAATATTTCTCAATAAACACTTCATGTGACCCATAATTAGTGGTCCTAGTCATATGACCTAAAACTAAAAGACACCATAGTATGACATATAAGACTCTAAACTACATAGCATAACATCCTAGTCACAAGATGTTAAATTTTATGACAATATCTTTTCCACATGACATAAAATTGCACGGTTCATGTCCCTGTTGCATGATGTAAAACTATGTAATACTTCAGTCCATGCTTGAGAGGACCACAATTCTTGGTGTTGGTATCCCACTGCACAACCAACCTATTATTATTTATAACTACGTGTAGATTGATTATCATTCCAATAGGATAAGTAGTGACACCCATAAACTATGTCCTAGACCCAACCATGAAATAAGGAAAATGAACCCTCTCCTGTATACAAACAAAATCAATTAAGAGGACTCCAACATCGGTTCTTTCATTTGCATGCCTGTTTTAAGTAAAATTCCCTCTCTATGCACATGATTCCGATCTATGAAAGGAATCATTTTCAGAATTACATGTGACTTGATTCTCACTATGAAGAGATATGTATAAAATCCTAGGGCCTTTTTCTTAGGTCCAACCCTAAATTGACCCTTTAAAAGATCATTTTCACCAAAATTTGTCCCTTTAGGCCTATCTTCATGTCAAGTTTGTCAATTTTTTGATTGAGAGGATATATTTTTACCTTAATTCATTAAAAACTTTGTGACCTTAAATAATAGAAACCCCATGGCCCTAAAACATTAAAATGAAAGGCACTGTGGTCCTAGTAATATGATCCAAAACTATATGACACTGTAGTTATTTATGTATGACTATAAACTTTATAGTGGTCATTGTCACGCGATCATAAAAGGCATGACCGATTTTTCCTAGTTTCATGATGTTAAACTACATGTTAATGTCCACCTTACATGACTTAATACTGCATGATGCCTTTGGACCTTGCTGGAGAGGATGACTCCCCTATAGTTTCAGTTATCTACCACACTATGTTTTATAACTACATATGTCTTTATTCCCATTTTAGTGGGATATGTTGTGACACCTAGTCTTCTTGTCTCTGGTCCATCTGCAAATGCTCTTAACATTTGTCCTTTCAGACCTCCCCTCACTGTGTGTAGTTTCCTTAGAAATTTTCATGGAACCTATCCTCTAGTGGATCCCCTCTTCACATCAGGTTATTACCTTATACATGTAATGAAATTATCTAGAAATCACACAAACTAGTGGTCCTAGTCATATGGACCTAAACTACAAGACACTATTTTTCCTTACCACACGATGCTAAATTAAAAGGATAGGTCCTTATCTCATGACCCTAAAAGGAATGGACCATATAGTCCTAGTCACAAGACATTAAACTTTATGATAATGTTTTCATTACATGATGTTAAAATGTAGTCTTACCATATGTACCAAGAATAGGATTCCATGGGAAACAAGATTAGGAAGGATCATGTCATAAACACAGTATGAATCTTAGGCGATGGTTTCCAAAATTCCTAGACAAAGTTTATGGTGACTCATGCCTTATTTTTCAATTTGGTAACCACTCATCCTTAGATCAAAATGATAAACTAAATAGTTTATTTCCTTATCATTAAATATTATTATTTTTAGAACAATCTAAAACTAGATTCTCATTTTAATGAGATACATAGAGATGCCTATATTCTATATATTTTCCCAACAATAACATGATACAAATTCCCCTATCCTTTATTTTAATCACCTATGTGTGAGAAACCCCCACTATTCCTTATTTATCAAACTAAGAATAACTCAAATAGGCTTAGGAATTCTGGTAAGGGATTCCCCACATGATCAAAACATATCTCTTCATATTAGGGTTATCAGTATCCGAGACATAGGACCTTAATGAATTTATCACATGACGTTAAACCATATGGTTGAAATCTCTTTCATGATGTAAAAATCTACATCACTATGGACCTCGCCTGAGAGGACCACTATCCTGGGTGTTGTTCAACCACTAAACCTCCATCCAAGAACTACATATGGCTTGATTCCCTTTCTAATGAGATATGTAGTGACACTCGGATCCTATATCCTGGTCCATTTGCAATATAAAAATGTCCTCACTCACCTATGCATGATCCAAATCTATATAAAAGGGTCCATTATGGGTTCTCACCCCATTCATGTGCCCGTATTAAATAAAAACACCCTCCTTGTATATGAATCATACCTATGATAGGAATTTCTCATATAGAACTACATATGCATTGATTCCTATTACCATAGGATATGTAGTGATGAATGGGTCTCAAAGTCCTAGGTCCAACTAAAAATGTTTCCTTAATTATATATAAGTCATAAATTGGGCTTGTTAATGTAAAAATATACTTCTTCTTAATCAATTCCAGCCCAGATTCTCCCTTAACACTCAGGAATACACATTTCACAAAACATACTTCATGCCTTGAGAAATTTGGATCTCCATAAGATTTTCTTATTTATTAGTGATATAAGAGATCAACACTGAAGGAAACCTTTGTTTTGACTATATGAATAAAACACCTCAAATTGGATCTACACAAGGAGTACCCCAAAAACAACCCATAAACCAGAGGCACCTTTGTCCTTAGGAAGAAATTATTTTATCTCTATATTCTCTAAAAATGTCACAATAGAATTCAATTTTCAAACATGGTCAAAGATCATACATTTCATACTTATCCCATATCATTTTATTAGTTATGGAAACTCTAAGGCCATGAATTACAACCTTCCATCTTCACTCCCAGATAATTCCAAAGCGTTATTGGTTGAATCACCATGAAACGATAGTTCTTAGTCATATGAACTTAAAAGTCATGATATACAACCTTTTCACAAGTCATTAAATTATATGTCAATACCCTTTCTTCATGAAATAATATTTCATGGTTAACATCCCAATCTCATGATATAAAACTGTGTAACACTTTGTCCCTCACTTGAGAGGTCCCTAGTCTTGGTGTCAGTCTACTAGCACACCACCAATCTATATATCCTTTAGAACAATATTTGGATTGATTCTTACTTCAATGAGATTCATAATGATTCCTAGGTCCATTAACATAGGCCTGACCATAACAAAAAAAATGTGGATAATATGTCCCCTTACTCCTATATATGAACTCAGTTCATGAAAGAGATCTTAATTAAATTTCCATCATTTAGGAACCCATCATAGAAACAAAAGTTTCCCCCTTACCAACATAAAAACCAGATATATGCAAGTAACTTCACACTCCATGTCCAATTCTGGTCCAAATACTCTCTTTGTGCTCAGGAACACCCCCTCCACACATCACCCCCTTTTCTTGGGGGAACTCATATCTTCTCAATCTTCCATTTTTCTTGGTGATGAGAGCACTTAACTCTAACAGACACCTTTGTTTTGACTATGGATAATATGAATCAAATTGCCTCTATATAATGAGTTACTCAAAATGGCCCGTTAACCATATGTACCTTCATCCTTAGGAGGAAATACTTTTATCATTTTATGCTTTGACATTGTTATAACTAAATCCAATTTTTGAAGATAGTCTATGGTCATTCATTACTCACTTGTTCCAACTTATTCATCTTTATTCAAAATCCCCAAGATCGTAGTTTAAAACCCCCCCACCACATCCAGGTATACTGGGATATCCTTTTAGGATTGAAAGGCCCCATTTTTTTTTCATTATCTACATACCCTTGGGTTAAAGATTGGTGACCTTAAATTATAGAAATTATTGGTCTCATGATTATGATAGTAAAATACAAGACATAACCCCTAAAACCAATCATGTGGTGTTTATAAAAGATAATCCCTGACCGATTCTGTCACACAATCATGGTAATCTCCCCAACTCCTATTATTTCTCACACTAATCATGACACATGTGAGTTTAGAGATCTCAAGAGATCATCCCATTTTTTCATGACCAAAAATTGTCATAATAAAATTTAAGGAATATTGTTTTGAAGGAAAGTCCTTAAAAGGAACACTACTTGTAGTGTTTCTATAATTCTATATTTTGGATTTGTCACAATATAAAATCTACCCTACATCCTCTCATGATCTTGATCAAGGTAGAGAAATCCTTATGGGAGCAATTTAACATCAAAATAATATTATGTCCACCCAATTAATGATAAGATCAATCCCAAATCTCCCCCATCATGTCTCTAAATACCCATATTTTGATGATACATACTTCATGGACTTGAGGGAACTCAAACCCTCATGGTTTTCCCTTATCTATTTATAGTTATAGAATTGAAATCTAATATACACCTTTATTTGACTATTCATAAAATGAATCAAACTGGATCTGCATAATGAGTGCCCTAAAATGTGTTCTTTCAAATAGTAGAATTTTTATCCTTAAGAGTAAAACACTTTTATCTCTATGTGCCTTGAAATCATCATAACAGAAACTGATTTTCAAAACATAGTCCACAATCATTACCTATGTATGTGTCTAACTACCTAAAACTCTTATAATCATGTACTATAAGTTTTATTCAAAAGGGGGTGGGGGGGATAATGGGATATTCATGGCCCATAAACCTCATCTGGGATTGTTACTCCAACACAATTGGTCAAAGATATTTGAGATAAAATATCATCTACATTGGTTTTTCCTGCAAGTCCTTAAATTTTTAGTGGAAAAGCACAAAGTTTGTGAGGATAATTTTAAGGCCCCAACAATAATCAAGTTATGCTCTCAAGGTAAAGTGATCATAGAAAAATTTGGAGCCCTATTATATTCCTTTCATTATGATTTGGATATATGGGCACAAAGACATTCATTTAAATGATTCTATTCTGATGTAGATTTATCAAATTGGCATGAAGAAAGAAATAGATGATCAAGTAACAAAATATTTTCCATTTATATATAAAAATTTGGAAGATCTTCAACATGTTGGAGTCTCTATCCCAAGTGTTATAGGTGTTCCTAAATATAGGCTTTGATTTTTTGAAGTGAGGCTCAAGACTTATTAACAGTTTTTCAAAGCCCAATCAGTTGATATATTACTCATCACAATGAAGTTTCTCCTTCTCCACATCAATGGAATATCTTCCTTATTCCAGGGACCTCTTTAAGGATTGGTGGAGTTGGACAATATCTTCCTTCACAACATCTAATTATTCTTAAAGGAGTAAAATTTAGAGATATTTCTCATAAATTAAGTGTTGATTCTCCTCCAATTACTTGGCATGGATGAGCTCCACCTAGGATACAATGACTCTAAGATCTTGAAACTAGACCACTATTTGTGCCTTAACCTACTATGATCTTTTATCCACTTCTCATTACTATATTACCGAATTCATGACATGATATATTTTGTGGTAATAAAATACACTATACCCCAGAATGGAAAAAATGGTTGGGAGTCTGTGAAATCATGATGGAATATCTTTAAGATGCGTCTATGAGATTAACCTCCAAATATCTCTCCAAATAAAATGATGAGTGGAATTGAAGTAATCTTGTGACTCTAAGTCTAACTTAGAGCCTCTTTTAGAGGGAGATATATGCTTCAGGATTAATTCACTCAAGGAGGAACCCTGTTCCACTCTTTTTGAAGTAGTATCAACTTATCCTTCTAGTGTTTAATGAATAGGCATAGAGGCCTCTCTCTCAGGCTCATCCACTGAAGTCTATGACACTGGATAATAGGTGTAACTCATTGTTATCATTGGGTAATAATATATTGAAAAGATAGGGATAAAATCAAAGTAGTTAATAATGCTCACCTATTGGTGGGTCAACCACTCAATTAGATCCATCCCCTATATCTAAAAATCCTGCAACCTCAACAAGTACCTCCAGATGATAGGTACTTATTTAAAGTTGCATAGAGTCAAGGGAAGAAGGCTCTTGGAATCTCCCCACATCATGGTATGGGACTGGAACCTCCTATATTTTAGAAGGGTGAGGAATCTCAATAACCTATTTATAAATGGCCTCAATAATATTTTCCATGGAAAAAGATTCATGAATAAATTATTCATGATTAAAATATCAGGCATAAAGTTTGGTCATGCAAAAATAAAGACTCACATCCATATAACTCCTTATTCAATCCGTCAAACTATTCTAAAGAGTAGAGGATATTAATATGTGAAATCATATCTTTAATTTTCACATCATGAGTTCTCATTTCATGAATTAATTCCCCAATTCCAGTGGTTAGCTCACTCATGGGGAAACATGAGATATCAGGCTCAAGACCCAACAGAACACATGCCTTCGATGACCTTAGACCCCGATCATATTATCATAAGACAAAAAAGGGTCAGTAGTGGTTACTTTAGGGTCCTAAAATACTTTCTATGGTTCTAAAATATAGTGAAAAAGGAGTCATTCACCATTGTATAATGTCTTTTTATGAATAATTGACATTAACTAGCTATTATTCTCATGTTTTAGTGATAGGAATAGGTGAAGTCTAGTCCCCTGACACTAGGGTGAAGACATTTTAGAAAGAGTTTATTCCCCATATGATGTGTCTTCTTAAACTATCGCGGGATTAACGCTAGACCCCTTGAGGGAGGAAAGTGAAGAAGGTCATACAAAGTGAAATCATGATCATTTATGTACGTCAGGTGCATTATAGAACTGAATGACATTGTGAATATTTACTGTAGTGCATATGACTGGATAATGTATTTTACCTATTTTGTTTCTTCACCTGAGAAGGTGAGGGTCCCATGCCAGTATTCTCAAACATAGATAATAGATGTGGAAATGGTACCCTACCATCTACTCTTCCATTAACCATTAACCTAGAGATAACTCCCCAGGCTCATGGGCAGACCCTTCAACCCCAATTGGGGTACCCATTTAAGTATATATTGGAGAGGCTGGTTTTGGTGACATGGATCCTTAATAGTTGTCCCTCTAATTAAAAAAATGATTATTGATTCTAAGGGAAATAATATTACATCACCAACATCGACGAATTCATCACATTCATCATTGTATTGGCTAGCTACTCCCTTATCAGTACCTTGATCCATCATACCAGTTGCCCACTTTGTGGTTGGAATCCGATCATCTGTCATGAATATTGAAATCTCAAACTCCCAAACATAATGCCTCACCTCTATAAAATTGGTT
Organism: Viscum album; assembly: GCA_963277665.1. Classification (NCBI taxonomy): domain Eukaryota; kingdom Viridiplantae; phylum Streptophyta; class Magnoliopsida; order Santalales; family Viscaceae; genus Viscum; species Viscum album. The sequence continues at coordinate 48,356,318 of OY728146.1, forward strand.
TCAAGGTAAAGATCAAATGGAACTCTAATATCCCCAAACTGTGGGATATGTATGCTATCTTGAAAAAATACCCATAAATATATAATATCATGGGTTACAACTTTCTGCACTCATAACTCCATAGACCACACATAATTTGATGTTGATGTGTCTAGTTGTGAGGAAGACCTGGAATATTTTGACTTTAATTTCTTTTCAGGCCTCTCTACTCTAGAGGGAGGCTAGATGACCAAAGCTCAGGTCTCCTCCTAATGATGATGACTAGACAACCTTGGCTAGAAAGAAGTGGTCTTGTCAACTCTAGTCTACTCTGTTGGCAATATTTGAGATGTTTTAGAAGATTTTATAACTTTGGTGTTATCATCCCTAAGATGAGACTTCCTACTGCAATTGAAACTTCTAGCAGTCATCATGGCCTCAAATCAAGGTACACTTGTTGTTAATTTCCATTGAGGGTAGAAAGAAACCCAGGTACTAGCATACCCATAGTTTAACCCAATAAATTAACCTGGTGGAGGTATATTAATTGATTATTGGGATACCTATAAATCCATGTGGATCCAAAATTACCAGGACACCATTGAGTGTTTCTCAAATCAAACATGTGGGGAGGGGGGAGTTACATTTGGCTATTGTAGACACTTAACTAGTGATAAAATATTTATGGAGCATATGCTTTACATATGACCTCACTATCAATCTAGGTTTCTAGTACACTATCTCTGAACACAATCACGTATGACCTCAGGTCATTATCAACCTATCCATTTTCAAGGAATGTTCAGGTAGGCACATCACTATATGGGAAGAAGTTAAACTCTCATAGTATGTTTATATTCTTTAGAGATTCACCATAATTCAGAGAGAAGGGATGAATACCAAAAAAACCTGAATGAATGGATGAAACTGACCTTCATTTACTTTAACTCTACTCTACATGAGATAATAATTGTTGTATGCCACAATCTACCCCCACAACACTTGAAATGGCCTTGAAATTTGGTATGAGGCCTTGCTGTGTATACCTGCAATAAGCACTGGTAAATTTTTTCCAAAATGGGGTCAACCAACCCTATTTTCTTTACTTAAACTAATTTAGACACTGAAAAATGTCCTCATCTTCACACAACCATTAGATTCATGAATTTATAGTAAGAAGGTGCACAACCACATTTATAGGAAGTCGATGATGTAGGTTTTCATAGGTACTTCATATTTGACCATATACCCCCACCGATCATAATGGACTTGCTTCAATATAGGCCATAATTTACCAAGAATTCACTGATTCTCCAATGAAGGACATCCTATTGGGTGCTGGAAACTAGGACCTCTCCATGTTACTTAAGGAATGACATCATCCATGCCTCATAATGAACATCACCCCTTGGTTGAGGGTCCTTTTTCAGCACCTTCTAAGCCAAAATTATAAGATAATAGGTCAAAGATGGAATCCTTTCAATGTCATCCCATGTTTCTTTTAGTAGGATAATTTTTTCATACATTTCTATGAGAATAGGCACTCTTGAGATCTTGTATAAATCCCAAAAACTAATGCCAAATTCACCATGTGTCTGATGGAAAGTATTTTTTTGAGGGATATATTGGATAAATAGCTTAGGGATGATGTATAGATTCTTATACACATATGTCTGGGTGAGCCAGAATGATTCATAAATCCTGATCGCTTTCAGCAAGACTAAAAATTCCACACAATTTTATCACACCCAATACACCCACAATAAATTCCAGTTTGAATCCCACTCTAGAATGGAAGTCCCAATACCCCTTAAAACCTTTTGATTGATCCATCTTGGAAGCATGGAAGAGTGAATAATTGTATAAGGGTTTTGATTCTTGGGTATGAGGATTCATATTTGAGGCACATAGACTATGATGCACGACACATGTAGAGGGTAATGTTCTCTCATTGATGAACACACCTCTATGAGAGATATTGGAAGTGGGACAATTGGTCTACTCTAGGAACCATGAATTTAGTAAATAACTCTTTGGATTCATGATAAAGGAATATTTTAGAAGTATGGGGTCATAAAGTGGTATCTAATCACTCAATGGGTACTCACATTGGTATTTACTCAAATATTTTTCCATGTATAGAAGATTTGATTCTCACATATCATATTAATCTAGCCCTACAACATCGATAATTTCCTTAACATGTGTGGTATCTTGTTTAATAGATATCCTTTGAGTTTACATTGGAAATATATAGAGGAAACACTAATATGTTCATTAGTGTCAAGGATTTGATTTGGAGTCTTCTTTAAAAAGAAGAAAATTTAAGAAAGGAGTGACCCTGTATAGGTCACTCGATCAAGTGACCACACACAGGTTGCTCGTTCAAGCGACCCCACACTTTCTTAAGTGACCATATGCAGGTCACTCGCTTAAGTGACATCACATAGGTAACTCTCTCAAAGTGACCCCGTATAGGTCAATCGTTCAAGTGGTTTGGTGGATGTATCTTTCCAAGTCATTATAGAGTACATACCAAAGGTACATGAGAGGAGAATAAAGAATTAGATGTGTGAGTGAAGCAATAAAAAATACTAGCATGATGAGAGAATAAGTGCAAAGTTAATGTGGAGAAAAACTGAGGGGAATACTCTTCTATTTATAGATGTGCGATTACCTACATGAACCACCTACACTATCACCCTACACAGACCATTTTTTCATACCTCACTTTGAAGATACTCAAGACATAATGTTTTCCAAGTTCATAAATCTATATGAACACATGTAAATTAATGAGTGAAGGATTCATCATCATCCATATTACTCACTACCTCAGGATCAAATCCTATTCTAATCAAAATAAATCTTGAGGGGGTGAATTTGTTGACACTCATTTATTATACTGGGATGAAAACATTTAAGAAAAAATTCCTCAATTATTAGAGGAGAAAAGGGAGTCACTGACTCTCCCAAATAGATCTTGTACAGATCCCACCTATTCACCAAGAGGATTGTGCATTCAACCTACACAACCCAACATGAGAAGTCAATACTTTCATGTGATACCTACATAATGGAAATGTGTGGATGAAATACTCCCTTGAGATTCCTAGTATTTCCTAAAAATAGGTCCCTTGGAATCTTAATTTTACATGACTGGAAAACGAAGAGACTGATTGAAGCTATGCTCTCCCAAGTCTCTTGCCCAAGTCCTATAAACCCTCAGGTAGTTCCCTAATCCTATAAAAAATATATAATTAGTAATGATCAATGGATTGAGGTCCCTCATGGTATAAAATACCAATAAAATTGAGAGGAAACATTCCCCTATATTCAAAAACACTAGGGTAATGGGTCCTTCTATAGATAAAAAATTGAGCACCAGTATTCCAATGACACTTGAGGAGGCCCTTGGAGCCTAGATCAAGGCATCTACCAAGTTTTGTTTCTCAGGTTTTCCATCACCCCAAAGGAATATACATCTCACCTAGGTTTACCCTTTGTGGGTTATATCTAGCTCTCCCAGGTCCACCCTACATGAAGCACCCACAGTCTTCCCAGGTCCACCCTGTGTGAATCACTTCTAGCTTTCCCAAGTCCACCCTACATGAGACCTTATCAGCTTACCCAAGCCTCACCCAGGTGAGCCACTCTTTGATCCCTCTTTTATATCACCAATGGTAGGAAACCTATTTCATTATATCCCTCATCTAATGGGGACCTATCCAAGACCTCCCCCAAAGCCTCCAGATATGTATGATCAGAGCACATGGAACACCAACGTGTCCTCTCAATTATACATTCCTATGGTAATTAAAGTTACACATTTATAAAACCTAATAGGTAGTATCTTCAAAGTGTTCTAAATTATACATTCACAGGGTAACAAGGATCCAAAATTTAGGGATAATGAAGGATGGATTCTCAGGTCTGGATGCAATATTTGCTACCCAAGGTATGAAAAGAATTAGGCTGTATCCATATAGATGCATAAGCCCCGATCCTCAGGGTTTGAAAACAAAAGATGTTATAGGCACACCTAAGACTCATCTATATTTCGAAATTCCACAACATTACTTCATCTTTATCTACAAGTGGATGAGGAGAAAATTCCTCTTTAGGTAATCCATCCTAGAGTGATACCCTAGTCTTTCTTGTGGGATATTCCCATGCCTTCCATATCTTCTCCCTCAACCACCAATAGATGAAGGATATTGTCCATATTTTTAGATATTATGCTTCCCTTTGTTTCTCACATCTACCATGACTCACATGGACTTAAAGGTTAGTGGTGATCATGTGATCGACATGATTATATTCCCAATGGGCCTCCTATTTGGTATATGCCCCAACGATGTTATCACCACCTTGAAGGTCCATGTTCCCAAAGGGGAAATCCATGGGATTCCTCTATAGGTTTAATCCACAACCATGTTACTATCTTCTAAAAGGGCCATATTCCCAAAGACACTGACCATAAGAGGGATATATTCCCAATGAAGCAAAAATAGAACTCCTCCTTAGGTATAATCCCCAACCCTCTCAAACTATGTGGGATTTTATTCCAGTCCAAATGGATTATGTAGGAAGCCTCCCTAAGGCTCAAAACCAACATACCAGTCAAACATAATCTTCTTTAGGTCATATTTCCAATGGGTTCAAATCAAAATTGGTGGGCCTTATTCCTTATAAACCTTTTCCATCACCATTCTTATTGGTCTACATTACCAATAATATTACCCCCCACCTGAGAGGCCACATATCTTCTATGTTCCCTTTATTCCATCCTCATCAGTCAATATTACCAATGAGGGCCACCATAATAGGGCCATATACCCCTTTAGACAAACCAAATCCTACACATAAGGACATATCCCTGCTAGGTCCCTCAGGTCGCTTTGACGTAAGTCCCACACAAACTTTTTTTAGGCCCCTTTCACCTAGAAGTCATTAATCACATGAAATTAAATTGCACGGTCCAATCCATGCCACACAACCTTAAAAGGTATTATGTGTCTTGTTTAGTGGCACTGAACTACACGGGTTCTGATTCCTTTCATAAATATATATATATTAATCCCTTCTTACAGGCCTAATTCCAACATTGAAACAACTCCCGTCTCCTTAGATGATAAAAAAATAAAGAGTGCCAAACTACATGTCTTAAAACAAGTATCAAAAAACAAAAAACATAACTAACATGGAGGAACTATGATACATATATATGGTTTCCCATAAATTCATTCTAATAATTGATTATTAACACATAGGGGTGACCAGTTCCATACTTATAATTTTAAATAGATTCATGAATATATCTTAAATCTATAAGAGAGTCATATAATAGGAAATAATTCATCCTCAAAGGATGTGATGAGCCTGAAATCACATCCTCTCGATCAATATGAGTTCTTAAGAATTTTTGGTTAAGTTCCCCAATGACCTCATACCTTTGGAAAGTAAGACCGTGATTCATCATGGATGTGAGATCCATTGGGTGTTTTCAGTTCCACAAAAAAACCACCATTGGAAACATACTTTCCATGTGTGGTTATGAAAAAAAATGGTGAAACCAACTGGAATTATTGTTAAACTATACTCAACCCCCACAATCAATCATATAGGCACAAATAATTTTTTCATTAGAAACAAACTTATTGAAATCATTATCTAAATTAATCTCCTTTTCTTTAGAATATATTATTCTATATATCTCAAATTATAAGACTCTAGGAATCCAAAAATATAACAAATTGTTAGTTTAGAAGAGTAAAGGACTCTTCCTAAGTCTTGTAGGTTACTCTTCCAAAGTCCCCATGTTAATTTTTTTAAAGACAACATTTTACTATTCTTAAGTCATAAGAATGACTCTTATGAAGTCCTCGTGACTCTTATTATAAGTACCTGACCTTATTACATTACATAATATTGTATTTAGTAAATAAATAACTTCCTTTAACATTGAGGATCTTTTCAAGTTTATATATTTAGAGATTTGGGGCATAAAACATTTATAACATTACACATTATTACATAGTGGATACCATAAAAACAATATTCATTTCTTCCAAAATATAAAACTTTCCAAATGAAACATGATTTATTTAAAAATTATTCAAACATTTAACTTGGCTTCATTATTTTTCTTACTCATCCTTATAACTTGTGAAAATCATTTGAAACTTGGGATGAGAACAAAAAGCTCAGTAAGGGATATAAAAAAAGAAAAAAAGTCTATGAATACTTGTAACATATGAAAACATTTTCAAAAGGAATACTTGTCACCGATATATACATAATTTGTGTAACATAAGATTTACACAAGATCCCCACAAAATATAAGAACATAAATGGATACATAAAGGTATCTTGGGGCATTAATTTCATAATCTTGTAACCCTCTCGGCTACCTTAAAATTTGTAACCCTCACAGCTACCTTACAGTTTGTGTAACCATCGCAGTTACACTTGGAGTAACCATACGACTGACCTCTAACTTACACATACCCAATTAATTGGAGGGAGATATAGGTCCCATCCTTAATTATAAATAATTACCAATAACTATAAAATAATTATACGACATGAATAATTGCATAAAATCATTTCTTTTGAATTTTGTAAAACAAAATTTTAAAAGCGGTTTTTAAAAGAAAAACCCATTATAAATATCATATAATTCAAGTGATAATGAAATGAGTGTATGGAATATGTATATAAACTATAAATACACATAATTAAACATATTATAAACAAAACCCATCACAAAAAATTTTTAATACCACATAAATAACAAATTAGAAGGTTAACCCAAAGAATGGAAATCAGGTTAATAATTCCCTTACCCTGAGCTTTTCTTACTTAAAACTTGTTTATAACTCCCGTATAATAGTTAAAAGAGTGTTATTAATATCTTAAAGAAACATATCAATATTTATAATTCCTTATATGACCGTTTCATTACATAATTTTACCCTTTAATTGTTAGTATTTTGTTCTTTGTACTGTTTTTGGGTGAGTTCTTTACATGATTCCCATGATTGGTTCATGATGGTTGTTCTTGTCAATTGGAAGTGAAAATCCAGAATTTAAATGGTATGGTATTTACATATTTAAAGAACCATAAATTATAACATTTATCATTTTTAATTCTTACATGAGAATGATTCATAAGTTAAAACATTATTGATATTTTCTTAGGTCATTTTAGTGATTTTTCGATCCTAAAGAAATCATTTTGTTTCGTAAATTAATAACATGTGTATAAAATTATTCTAGAACCATGGATGAGATATCATAACCTGTTTTGACCATAAATTGTTTTTCATGACCATCCTTGAATGAATTAAAGAAAATTAAAATCATATCGCCCACGATGTCGGTAATTTGACACATCACATACAATGTTTTTAATTCCTTGAATAAGTGGGGGAGGGGAGAAGAAGATTGATGATGATTTTTCCATGAACATGAGAAAATCCAGAATATAAAATATTTTAGATCTTTCATTACTCTTGGATAATATGAGGTAAAGAAAGAATAAGAAAATAAAGTAACTCAAACTAAAAGAAGAGTTGAGAAATCCCTTATGAAATTTCGCTAGCTTAACGACGTCGCATAAAATTTCATAAAATATTTTGATGAGAGAAAAGGGGAATCTCATCATTATTACATAATATGGGTAGTATGGGGAATATGGAATTGAATATCCTAACATAAGCCAAATGGAATGAAAAATAATAACATAAAATGAAAGAAAAGAAAGAAAATAAGAGGATGTTTACCTCTTGATCTCTTCTCCTTGAGATCCTTCTTAAGGCCTTTGGTTTTGGTCTTTTGGTGAGACCAGAAGCTCTAGGACGTGGGGAAGAGCCTTGGGAGGAGTGTTGGGAATAACTTATGTAATGATAAAGTCTTGTGAGGTGTGGGAGGAAGAGGGAAATGAGGGTGGTATTTATAGTGGAGGGGAAGGGGTATTTTTCATTATTTTAATCATTATTATAATATTTTTTCTCAAGACTATGAATAGTATCAATTAATGTGACCCAAAAATAGTAATAATGTCATGTGAGTTAGAACCAAGTGGTCTTACATTACTTATGATTTTATAAATAGTGTATTTTATAGATAATTTGAATATACGGTATTTTACTGTATTTCATTATTCATCGAAAAATCAAGAATTTTAGAAAAAACACAAAAATTAACCCTTACCATTTTTCAATGTGTATAATTCAAAAATGTAGTCCATTTTTTGAAAATAATTTTCTAAATATAATTAATTTAATTTTTAAATAAAATCACACTTAATTCAAAAATTAATAATTTTAAATCTATAACTACTTTTATATCACATTGAAAAAAACCAAGATATCATTATCTTAAAGCCTTAAGAATATAAAATAATAATAAAATTTACTTTTCATTAGGGCCATATTACTACTCATATTACTATTCATAAGGGTATGTTACTATTCACCAGAAAAACAAGTTGGTTCCATTAGACTCCAAATAAATTACTGAACACAATTGTAGATAACTGTTTTTTGAAATTCAAAACATAGAAGTAGTAAAATTATGTTTAAAGGATGGTTATAAATATATACTTAAAACAATGTTTCATGCATTTCAAAATTATTTTTAAAACCTTGGGGTCTTAAATTATCCCCAGATTTTGGAAATTGCATCCTCACAATTTTATTTACTTATCAAACAAGTGAGGGTACCTTTCTCTCATAGCAGTTTCAGACTCCCATGTTGCTTATTCCACCATGTGGTTTCTCCACAAAACCTTTACCTAGTGGATTACCTTATTATGCAATACCTATTCCATTTGATCAAGAATCTAAACTGGGTTTTCTTCATAAGAAAGGTTTGCTTCCAGCTGAACTACTTCTGGGATCAATACATGTGATGAATTTGGCACATAATTGCTCAACATTGAAACATGAAAAACATTGTGTACCTGTGAAAAACTTGGAGGCAAATCTACATAGTATAAAACTAGTCCAACCTTATCCAGGATTTCAAAAGGACCAATGAACCACAGACTTAGCTTTCCTTTCTTACCAAAATGCATCACACTTTTCTAAGGAGATATTTTAAGGAAAACATTGTCACCTACCTCGAAAGATAAGTCTTTAATTTTGTTATCTGCATAATTTTTTTATCTACTCTGAGCTTTCCTCATGTGCTACTGGATCTTCTATACTTTCTCAACCACTTACTCTACTAATTCTGGCCCCATAAACTTTCTTTCACCAACTTCATACCAAAACACTGAAGTCCGACACCACTTTATATACAATGACTCAAAAGGTTCCATCTGTATACTAGAATGAAAACTATTATTATAAGAAAACTCAACTAAATAAAGATGATAATCCCAAATTCACTGATATTCCATTGAACAAGCTTGAATCATATCCTCCAAAGTCTGAATCGTTCATTCTAACTGCCCATCTGATTGAGGATGAAAAGCAGTACTGAAAGTTAACTCTATGCCCAACAACTTCTGAAGTCCCTTCCAAAAGTTAGAAGTGAACCTGTGAACCCATTCAGACACAATGGAAAGAGGAAATCCATGTATCCTGACAATCTCTTTGAGGTACAATCAAGAAATATGATCTAAAGTCATTGTATCTTGAATAGAAAGAAAATATGAAAATTTTGTCAGCCGATCAACAATAACCCAAATTGAATTGTTACCTCAAGAATTCTTTAGTAGTCCCACCAAAAATTCCATGGACACATTCTATCATTTCCACTATGTAACTAGAAAAGGCTGAAGTATCCCCTTTGGTAACTGCCACTCTACTTTAACCTGTTGACATGCTAAACATTTCATGGTAAAATTAGTAATATCTATTTTCATTACATCCTACCAATAATACTCCCAAAGGTCTCTATACATCTTAGTACTGCTAGGATGAACTGAAAATAGAGAACTATGAGCTTCACAGAACAAATATTTCTTCAAATGGGAATCACAAGGCACACACAACCTTTTTCCAAATCTTAAAACACAATATTTATCAAGGTTAAATTCTTGAAACTTACCCATTTTAACCAATTATAACTTTTTATGTAGCTCATGGTCTTCCTTCTATGCTTGCTTAATTTTGTCTGATAACAATGACTACCCTGAAACTTGAGAAAAAAGTGGTATTTCCTTAACCAACAACTTCTAAGACAAAATTCATCAAATCATTAATCAAGGGATCATTTTCCAAATGTAACATGGTTAATGATGCATGATGTTTTCAACTCAATGCATCCACCACTTTGTTTAGTTTTATAGGATGGAAATTGATCGTGCAATCATAATCTTTTATCAGTTCAAACCATATTCTTTACCTAAAATTTAATTCCTTCTAAGTGAATATATACTTCAGACTTTTGTGGTCTGTATATATTTGAAATTTGGATCCGTATAAATGATGCCTCCAAATTTTCAAAGAAAAAACCACATCTTCCAATTAAAAATAATGTGTGGGATAATTTAACTCATGAGGTTTAAGTTTTATTGAAGCATAAACAATTACCTTCTCATTCTGCATCAAAACACAACCAAGTCCCTTCAAAGAAGCATCACTGTAGATGAAAAACTAACCATTTCGGGAAAGAAAGTCCAAAACTGGAGCATTCACCAATCTCTTATTCAGTTCTTGAAAACAAACATCACAGTCTTATATCCAAATAAATTTAACACCTTTTTGTGTCAACTTAGTTATTAGGTTAGATAACTGTGCAAAGTTCTTAACAAACCGTCAGTAATAACCTGCTAATCCAAGAAAACTACGAACATCTGTAACATTTGTAGGTATTGGCCATTCATCAACCACTTTGGTTTTAGTAGGATCAACTGTTATTCCATCCTTATTTACAATTTTCCCAATAAAAGAAATCTGTTACAACCAAAAATCACACTTGCTAAATTTTCCATACAGTTCCTTTTCCTTTAAGGTTTGTAAAACAACCCTTATTTGTTTTTCATGCTCCTCTTTATTTTTAGAAAATACTAGAATTTCATCGATAAACACAACCAGAAACTTATTAAAGAACTCATGAAATATTCTATTCATAAGATGTATGAATAAAGAAGTTGAATTAGTTAACCTAAATGGCATAACAACAAATTCATAATGCCCATATCTTGTACAAAAGGCTGTTTTCAGGATGTCATCCTCATTCACCTTTAGCTGATGGTATCCGGATCTCAAGTCAATCTTGGAAAAGTATTGAGCTCCCTGGAGCTGACCAAACAAGTCATCAATGTGAGGCAAGGATACTTGTTTTTAATAGTTATGTTATTCAAAGCTCTATAATCAATGCAAAGTCTCACAGAACCATCTTTTTTTTAACAAACAAAACAAGAGCTCCCCATGGTGAAGTGCTAGGATGAATGAAGCCTTTATGAAGCAATTACTACAACTGATTTTTTAATTCAATAAGTTCTATTTGATCCATATGATATGGGGGTTTTGAAATTTTATTATCATCAAGAACTAAGTAAATTGTGAATTTGACTTCCCGATATGGTATGACACCAGGTAACTAATCAGGAAAAACATCAAGGTATTCATTTACCACTAGCACATCATTAATCTGAATAGTTCCCTTGTTTTAAAAAATATGATCAAGATAAATTTCATTTCCATATTTCAAAAGTTTCTCAGCCTCCTGATATGTTATCAATTTTATGGGTTTGTTCTTATATACAAACGAAAATTCTTTCTGAAAAACAACTTCTTTAGCTCTAAAGTCAATCTTAGCATGATAAAAATAAAACCAATACATTCCCAGAATAACATCAAACCTGACTAAGGAATAAAAAAAAGGTTTTCAAGTAAATTCCCCACACAAACTATAATAGAAATATTCTTATTATTTCTCTTTGCTATAATATTTCCCCTTGGTGTCTTAACAACAAGTTACAGTCTCATTTGTTGAGATGATATTTCTAATTTACTAGAAAATTTCTCAGAGATGAAGGAATGTGTAGACCCCGTATTAAAGAAAACTTTAGAAAAATATGAGTAAACAAACAACTTACCTGATACAACTTCATTGGATGGCTCGACATCTGCTGACGTAGTTGAAAAATATCTCACTACACCTTTCTGCTTATAGTGTGGATTCTTTGAATCATTTGGATCTCTCTTTGGGAAGGCATTTTCATAGTGACCCATCTCACAAAATTTAAAAAAAAATTATAGTTTTCTTATCAGGATTAGTCTTATGATCATTTTCATTACAATCTCGGGCCATATGTACAAACTTACCACATTTAAAACACTTCCAAGTTTTGGTAAGACATTCCCTAGGGTGCTTCTTTCCAAACTTTTAACAAACTGAAAACTGGATTTTCTTACCATTAGATTTCTTTTGTTGATTCTAACCCATCACTTTTAATTTGAGATAATTCTTCTCCTTGTTTCCAAAATGCACGTGATCTTCATAAAACTCCATCTCTACCCTCTCAGCACATCAGACAAGTTTCTCAGAACTTTTTAATTCACAGGAGGCCAACGCCCTTTGATACCTTGGCTTCAATCCTGAGTAAAAGTGGTTGATTTTTCTATCAAGACCTTGAATATGATTTAGAGCATACCTCGCTAGTTGGGTGAAGTTCTCTTAATACACAACCACTGAATCCTCCTACTTTTGCTTCAATTAAATTAATTGCTTCTCCATCCTAAGTCGCACCACCTTAGGAAAATAGTTTTTAAGGAAAAGAATTTTAAATTCATTCCACTCTAAGGCATAAAAATCCTCTCTATCCATGATATTCCTTACCATTTACCACTACTGATTAGATAAACCTTCAAAATGATAAATGGAAATACATACCTTTTGATTATCTAAACATCCCATAACATCAAATATCTTTTCAAGGGCTTTAATCCATCCTTCAGCCGATACTGGGTTAGAAGATCCATTGAAAGCATGAGGGTGTTGTCTCATAAAATGTTCCAATATTGTCATGTTCTATTGTAGTACCTATATTTTTTCTCTTTCATAGATTCCACCACCATTTATTTCCTATGTTAGCTCAGCCATTACTCTCACAAACTTCTCGGTTCCAATCCCTACCATTCCAGGCTGTAAATTCGGGAGGATGTCGTTCTGTCGATGACTCTCCTCTTCAGCTTCACTGTTTCTTCTACGGACAACCATTCTGAAAAAACATATCTTAGTTGAAGAAACATGGTAATATTTAAATTCTATATCATTTAAAATTAAACATAGAGTAAAAAAACATTTATGGTATTATATTAACATCATCCTAACCCCTAAAGTTATCTAAACCATCCTCTGATACCAACTATAAGGACCCGACCTTATTACATTACATAATCTTGTATTTAGTAAATAAATAACTTCTTTTCACATTGAGGATATTTTCAAGTTTATATCTTTAGATATTTGGGACATAAAACATTTATAATACTACACATTCTTACATAGTGAATACCATAAAAAAATATTCATTTATTCCAAAATATAAAACTTTTCAAATGAAACATGATTTATTTGAAAATTATTTAAACATTTAACTTTTCTTACTTCTTTTTATTACTCATACTTATAACCTGTGAAAATAATTTAAAACATGGGATGAGCACAAAAAGCTTAGTAAGGGATATAAAAAAAGTAAAGTCCATGAATACTTGTAACATATGAAAACATTTTCAAAAGAAATACTTGTCACCCATATATACTTACTTTGTGTAACATGAGATTTCCACAAGATCCCCACAAAATATAATAACATAACTGGAACCATAAAGGTATCTTTTGGCACTACTTACATAATCTTGTAACCCTCTCGACTACCTTAATTACAATTTGTGCAACCATCGCAGTTACACTTGGAGTAACCATACGACCAACCTCCAACTTACACATACCCAGTGAATTGGAGGGAGATATAGGTCCCAACTTCATCATAAACAATTCTCAAGAACCATAACACAATCATACAATGTGAATAATTTCATAAAAACATTGCTTTTGAATTTTGTAAAACAAAATTTTAAAAGAGGATTTTAAAAGAAAAACCCCTTATAAAATCATATAATTCAAGTGAGAATAAAATGAGTGGATGGAATATGTATATACACTATAAATACACACAATTAAACATATTTTAAACAAAAACCATCGCACAAACAATTTTAATACCACATAAATAACAAAGTAGTAGGTTAACCCAAAGAATGGAAATCGGGTTAAGAATTCCCTTACCTCAGGCTTATATTACTTAAAACTTGTTTAGACCTCTTATATAATGGTTAAAATAGTGTTATTAAAATCTCAAAAAAACATATACATATTTATAATACCTTATATGATCGTTCATTACATCATTTCACCCTTTAATTGTTAGTATTTTGTTCCTTGCACTGTTTTTGGGTGAGTTCTTTACATGATTTCCAGGATTGGTTCACGATGGTTGTTCTTTTCAATTGGAAGTGAAACTATAGAATTGAAATGGTATGGTATTTAAATATTTCAAAAACCATAAATTATACCATTTATATTTTGTAATTCTTATATGAGGATGATTCATAAGTTAAAACATTATTGATATTTGTTTAGGTCATTTTAGTAATTTTTCGATCATAAAGAAATCATTTTGTTTCATAAATTAATAACATGTGTATAAAATGATTATAGAACCATTAATGATACATAATAAAATGTTTTTACCATAAAAATTGTTTCATGACCACCCTTTAAGGAATTAAAGAAAATTGAAATCACATCATCAATGATGTCTGTAATTAGACACATCACAGACAATGTTTTTAATTCCTTAAATAAGTGGGGGAGGAGAAGAAGATTGATGATGAATTTTCCATGAACATGATAATGTATAGAATATAAAATATTCTGAAGCTTTCATTCCTCTTGGATAATTGGAGGTGAGGAAAGAAGAAGAAAATAAAGGAACTCAAAATAAAAGAAGAGTTGAGAAATCCCTTGTGAAATTTCGGCAGCCTAACAACGTCGCTTAAAATTTCATAAAATATTTTGATGTGGGAAAATGGGTATCTCATAATTATTACATAATATGGGAAGTATGGGGAATATTTAATGGCATATCCCAACATAATACAAATGGAATGAAAAACAATAACATAAAATGAATGAAAATAAAGAAAATAAAAGAGGATGTTTACCTCTTGATCTCTTCTACTTGAGATCCTTCTTAAGACCTTTGGTTTTGGCCCTTTGGTGAGACCAGTAGCACTAGGTCGTGGGGAAGAGCCTTGGGAGGAGTGTTGGGAAGAACCTAGGTAAGTATCAAGGCTTGATAGGTGTGGTAGGAAGAGGGAAATGAGGGTGGTATTTATAGTGGAGGGGAGGGGGTATTTTTCATTATTTTAATCATCATTATAGTTTTTTTGCTCAAGACTATGAATAGTATTAATTAATGTGACCCTAGATATTAATAATAGAATGTGAGTTTGAAAAAAGTGGTCTTACATTACTTATTATGTCATAAACAGTATATTTTATAGATGATTTGAATATACGATATTTTAATGTATTTCACTATTCACCGAAAAATCAAGAATTTCAGAAAAATACCAAAAATTCACCATTACCATTTTTTGACATGTGGAATTCAAAAATGAATTCCATTTTTTAAAAATAATTTTCTAAATATCATTAATTTAATTTTTAAATAAAATCATACTTAATTCAAAAATTAATAATTTTAAATCTATAACTACTTTTATATCACATAGAAAAATTAACCAAGATGTCATTATCTTAAATCCTTAAGAAAATAAAATAATTATAAAATTAACTATTCATTAGTGCCATATTACTATTCATATTACTATTCATAAGGGTATGTTAATATTCACCAAAAAAACAAGTTGGTTCCATCAGACTCCAAATAACTTACTGAACATAATTGTAAATGGCCGCTTTTAAAAATTCAAAACATAGAAGCATTAAAATTATGTTTAAAGGCTTGTTATAAATATCTACTTAAAACAATGTTTCATTTATTTAAAATTATTTTGAAAACCCTGTGGTGTTACAATTATGAACTCCTCATTCACTCTTATGAATTATGAAAGATTACTTTTCCAAATTTAATGAAATGACTCATCCAAATTGAATTCATTGAATCTTATGAAGTTAGTTCAACTACTCTTATGAAGTATTCTCTAGCTCTAAATTAAAAAATTACAGACTTCACTCAATAAATTACATGACCCATTTAATTCAACTATGGGATTTTTAAAATTATTATTGATCACTTAAAAACATTATCCAAAGGATTTTTCTTCAATGGTTGGATTCTTCTCACTTCATTTATCTTTCTTCCACTCTTATTATAGTGTGCTTCAAAATATTACCCTAGACGGAGACCTTAAACTTCCATAAAATGTTATAGACAATAATTACACATAATTAGTACTTTTATTTGACATTGATAAAATTAAACTAATAATCATAAATAGGGTTTATACATTGAATCTGTAATTTGAAGATATTCAATAAGTAGAAACACCTCTCATTTTCCCATAACAACAACTTATTCATATCCTTTTCCATGTATGATGGAAGAAACTCATCTATCTTTAATATATATTCCTAACACTTATTTACACCATCTTAACACCATGTAAATATACATTATTGACAAAAACTTCAATCCATGCATGGGTACTTAATGGGGACTTGTGTATACATATTATATTTTACTCCCAAATATGAGAGAGGACTTGTATAGAGGATGGATTACATATATGTATATATATATATTTTTCTTTCTTATAGGATATATTCCTATTATAGGGAGGGATTAAATATATGTATATGTATATACATATATGTACCTTTCTAAGAGAAGACAAATAACTCCCAAATGAGGGTGTTATATACGTATATGTAGTTCCTCCCAATGAGGAGAGGGTGGACCTCATGGTGGATGATTACTAAAATATATATATATTGATACATCTATATATGTATACAATATCTCCTATAAAGGATGAGTTCCAATATAAATCTTCTATGGTTAGACCTCTATGGTGGATAAATACCTTACTTAGATTTAGAGCTTGTATCAAAATAGGTTTGGCTGATGTGGCTAAAAATTATTAATGTATCAATAAAGAGTGCCCATTTTTGTTTGATTAATTGAAAAAAATGTCTCTCTATTTATCTCTAAAATTGGTGTGCTAGATATTTGGAAGATTTCCTATTATATATTTCTTTATACACTTACTTTGTTTTACTATACTTCACACTTGGATTTATGATGACCATACTGAGGTTGGGTGGTGACATACACAAGGTATGACATACTTGCACCCTACATGTGTTTCCCTAGGGATGCATGCATAACCTATTTTAAATGACCCAGAAAAAGGAAAATAACCTACATATGAGGTATGAGCATCTTAGAGTATGGGTAGACACTAATAATGGGATGTGGTGTGAGAATTTATTCTTTTAGAGTTTTTGGTGGACTTAGGGTGTGGATGTAAAGGGGTTATCCATGGTGCTTCCCATGGGAGAATCCCAACTATATAATTACACTATGAAACCTTTAGGCATTGTTTAGATTGGATTTATATGTAAAGTTTTTTTGTTTTATTCTAACACTATATAATTTATTTTTTGGATTCTTGGGTTATGTTATGATGTATATGTATGTCATATAGGTATTTCATCAAGTTTTGACCAGGTGTACATTTAAATTTTATCTATTTTTGGATACTTGACCATGTGTTATTTAGGTCCATCAACCCAATTGATTATTTTATAATCATGGCTTGACGATATAATTTTCATTCATCGATTAGTTAAGCACCTAAGAAGGTAAATCATCTCCCATATTTGTGGTATCATCACTCAATGGTTATTCCATTCTCTAGTGATTGGTAAGTATACTTGAAGTCTTATGTAAATCTATATTTTAATTTATGGTAGTTCTTATTTGATTTTTATAGAATCAATCATTTAAATTGAAACAATCATATCATTTTTTTTTGAAATCTTTAAAATAGAAAACACTTATCAATGATTGATAAGGTGGTGATGTGACTCCCAACCAAATATGTTGGACCCATATAAGACTTCTATACCATTTGAGAATAAAATAATTCTCATATTAAAAGAGTTATTAATGATACGATGAAACACCAAATTTACCAGAATCATTAGTTAAATTTTTTTTGCACATAAGGAATAAGGAATAGAGAAAGAAGAAGAAGAAGAAGAAGGAAAAAAAGAAAAAGATAAAGGAAGGATAACCCATAACCTCCTATACCTAATATTTTATTTGAGGATCTTATAGGAATAAATCCTCCTACTTCTCTCATGGGTCATTCTGCATGATGCATGGGGATAGAAAAAGTGGATTTCTTTTTAAAAACCCCTAAAATAATTTAGATAACATAGAAATTAAAATTATATTAATAATGATAATTCTTATGATCACTACATTTCATAATAATAAAAATAACTATAATAACCACATAATAATAAAAACAATAATAATATAATTTAAATTTAACAACACTCACATCTAATAATGATTTTTTCAATACCATATACATAATACATATTGAGAGTATAACATAATGTCTAAAAATTTAAAAAATATTTCTAATAAAATAAAAATATATAACTTATCAAATATAATTATTTATTTTAAATGTCCCATTTAATCTCCATTATCATATTAATAAGTATAAATTTATCAAAATCTTTAAAAATTCAATTTTCATCCACTTAAAATAATAACCATAACACATAACACCCTTTATTTTACCAAAATATGCACTACAATATATAAACCCCAATTCATTAATACAAATCATATAAAATGTCATATAACAACCCAATATAATTTTATAAATTGATTATAATAATAATAATAAAGAAGTTTAAAAGTGACAAATGATGTTTCAAGTGACTTAATAAGGATGTGTGGTCTATAGACCACACACCATACCATGCACCCCTCACTAACTCAAAACTCCCATTACACGGTTGAAATGTATAGTCTATGTATCATGCACCATATCGTGAAAGTATCTTTTTCTTAAAAAAATTTCTCTCTTTTTATAATAAATAATTAAATATTAAAATATATTTAAAATAACTAAAAGTGATGTGTTTCAAGATATACTGAAATGATCAAATGAATATAAATGAACAAGTTATATCCTTTTACATTCTATAGGAAGAGTATATCGACATTAATATGTACCCCTACACATAAAAAATGATTAAATTATATCGAAAAACAATATAAATCTCCTATAATTCATGTTAAACATTAAAAAAATTTAGATAAATATTAAACAACTCTAAAAATTCATGTATAAAAAATTCAACCATTTATCTTCATAAAGTTAGAATTCCATCCACCATTTTATCACTGGAATTTATGAATTCTAATTAACCTTCACTTAAAATGACAACCCAATACCTTCATCACTCAAATTTTTAGAATTATTGAGGTAAAAAATAAGTGTATATATTTAAACAAGTAAATAGATCTCAAAATTATTTAACAACACCTATATAAATCTTAAAACACTTTATAAAAAAACATAGTCTTCAAATTTGAGTAACTATAATTAAAAAATTGATTCAATGAAGTTCTTACATGTCTTATCCTCACTCTTGGGTTCAAGTGAGTCTCTATAATCATTTACTTATTTTTAAAAATATTTTTTTCACACAATTTTACACACTTAATCAACCTATAACTTCTTTAAATTTTAATTTCAAATTAAAAAACTATTAACTTCCATTAATATCTCCAAAAATCTACTTTTTTATTTGAATATTTGATCATAAAATAATCATAAAAAATATTAGATAATGTATTCAAATATATTGGGTTGAATAAGAGCTATCTTTTGAGGAAAATACCTATCCACATCATCAAATTCATGAAATATATGTGAATTTATCAAAAACTTACAGGGTACCCACTATAATCCACCAAGTACTTACTGAGTAAAGCTAAAACATAACCATTTATTTTTAACTATTACTTAGTACCCATTGATATTATTAGGAAAGTTTGTTGGATATAATGAATCTAGTAGAAACCATTGGGTAGTATATTATGGGAAAAAACTAATTTTATGCTCCCTATCAGATCCATCAAGAACTCAATAAAAAAATACCATGTAACCAGTAAGGTCTTCCCTAATTCAAAATCTATTTTCCTTAAAAAAAATCTTATAAATTAATATAAACCTTCCATTAAGGATTTTAGAGGCAGGCACTGGTGGTGGATCATGACTTGATATCAACTAATCATCCTATGGGATATAACCCACCATCCCCGACTATTTTTGATTTAATATAATTGGATTTTTGGGTTGATTAGGCTTGGGTTTAATCCCATAATGTTTTTGGATCTTGTTATGTTGTGTGGCATTATAATTTATATTTTTTTTGAATTTTCCAATTTACCTTAAAACTAATTTTTATATGAAAAAACAAAATGGAGTTAGAGAGATAAAGTACAAAAATATTTTATTAATAAAGATGAACCTCATTAAATGTGTCTAACAAATATGATTTAGTGATAAAAATAACTTATCACCTCCAAAGTCATCCATATGAAGTTATAATTACCAATATCTCTTTCTTTTTCAGATTTATCCTTTAATCCATGTCCTTCTTGGACCCCATATTAAAATAAAAGGAGGAAAATAGAGAGTTTCAAATTTGAATGTCTTGAATTGAATTGTGTTGTATGTAAAAATTTTTAGATTAAAATACATTATATAGTTATCCCTTGAATTATTCAAGATTAAAATGAATACCATGATAATTTGACAAAAAATATTATCATTATAATATTTGTAATGAGCATTATTCAGTGATAAAACTGAGTATAAATGTTTAAAGCCTTAAACATCTATTCTGATAAAAAAACATCATCAAATGATATTATCCAACCACTTTATATCTTTTAATTTTAAAAAATAAAAATTTATTATATTATATAACATATCATAAGAAAATAACCAATAATAATATATATTTATCTATCATAATATTATGAATCATATTGAATACCAATTCCACATCACATACATAACGACCCGAACCTTTATAAATAAAATTCCACTTATGATTTAATTAAATATATTATTATGTAATATGATTATAAAAAACACATGAAATTATTTGGTTTTATTATATTCTAGTGGAATTAAAAGACCGTTAAGCATCTTTACTATTGATAATATTGTTGTTGAACATTTATCACACGATTAGTATAAATATAAGATTTTAACAAATCCAACTGACACAAAAAAAGAAAGTGATTGCCTCAACCAGTAGAATTGTACCCTATGAATCCCATTTATCAGAGCTTCCAAGGGAGATATAATCACCAGTATTTTAACTTGACCATGACCAAGTTGTGATCCAACAGCTTAATCATAATATAAACTGTTTGTGAGAGAAGTTTAAGATCATCGAGATCACGACCCAAACCATGTATGCCAAACCACACCATGAAAGTCTCACCATCACGCACCTTACTCTTTGGGAGTTTTTTGGTGTATTTAAGGTATATGTATCAATACCATAATATTATGAATATGTATATTATTTTTTCAATATAATAATTTTTATATTTACATCTACTTTATAAATGTTTTTTATTTCTATACAAGAAAATACAAATATTATTTTTAATATTCATCTTAAATTAATACATTTATTTTAATGAATTAATTTATTTTTAAAATGTATAATATTTTATTAAAATGTTATTATTAATTAATTTTTATTAAATATAAATTATCATATTATTTTTATGAAGTCAAATGTAATTTTTATAAGGGTTTGAAAACTGTTTTGGTCAAAAAACCCATCATTTCTCAATTAATGTTGATTATTATTTTATAAGTGTAAATGAAAATATTTATAAAATTATTTAGATAAAATTAATATCATTTTTGGAATCAGAATGTTGAAATTATCCAATGGTGAATTTCTCATAATTTTCTAAGATAGTTGATATTTCTGTTAAAAATTATATATCATATAAATATACGATGTGTATTATGACATCATAATGACCCAAAAGTGATGTAATAAATGACATAAATGGTATAAATACCAAATATATGTTTTTAACTTTAAAATAATGTGATTTTATTTTTATTTGATAAAATTTATAAAGCCCTTATGAATCCTCCAAAACCATTTATTTAAGAGTATGACTCAATTCCACATCAGCAAGGGTATTATTTTTATTAAGTATAGACCTTTTCATTATAAAATAATTAAAAACTCTCCTATTTTTCATAAAACATGGAAAAAACCATGGGAATTTTTTTGGTTTTTGTTATTTTATTATATAGAGTCCAAAACCGATGTTTGATAAATAATAAATAAATTCCCACTCATTTCCTATATAAACCCACCCAAGACACCATTTATCTTCACTAAAAATACTTGGATCACGTCCTTACTCTGATATACCCTCTCTAGATTCCTCTTAATGTGCCCCAAACTCTCAATAACCTCCTCCCAAGCATTTGGATTCACACACTCAAGTAAGGGATTTCTCTCTTTTCATTTCCATTCAAGAACCTCTTTAATGTTATACCCCTTAATTTAAATTTGTTCATATTGGTATATGTTATAACATAAATCTATTAATTTTTATTTTATGTATAAATTAAGATATACCCCTTCCACTCTCATTAATCCCTCCCATGAACCTTTATGTACAACTGTTACTATGCTAAAATTTGGTAAGGGTTCTTTTCCTTCTCCTCTTTATTCAAGTTTATTCATTATATTATGATTTCTATTTCCAATTAATAATGTTGGGATATGTTTTTACATTTCCATATTACTGTACATTTTATGTCCAAATTATAATAAATCCTTTTCTTTCTCATCAACCCAATTTTATTAATCTTTAAGTGACGCTGTTATGCTATCAAAATTTCACGGTGATTTTCTATGCCAAAACAATTGTGTAGTGAATACCATACCAATTTACTATAAAGGATTACACCTTTATAAAATTATACTTATTTTATTGGATATTTACATGTATTTATTCAAAACTCCTTGATCTTAGAATAAAATTTTATGATTAATGAATCCATTTTTTCAGATTTATGTGGCACACTTATGCATGAGAATGAAATGAAAGTGACGAGTGCAACCAGAATTATAGAGCACTCTATTGCATTGGTAATGATTTATTCTCATGAGATTCCACTCAAGGTATTAGGGAGTGAACCTAATCTATAACAATAATTTTTCCATCATGATTTCTTGGCAGTTATTCTTGACCTATGTATATGATGCCGTGTTTTAAGTTGTTTCCACATTCCTCATATTACCTTTATGATTATCATGATATATCATGCCTCATTATTTACTCATTTTATTACCCATTTATATTCATATTATCTAACATGTATTAATTTATTCATGTTATGACATGTTTATTCCCTTACTGTGTTTTTTAGCTCACCATTTTCTTATGTATATACCTAGGTTATCCTAGACCTATGTTTATGATGTAGTGTTTTAAGTTGTTGCCACAATCCTTATGTTACCTTTACGATTATAACCCACTTATTATGTATTTAACCAATTTATCCTTTACCTATGTTTATGATTCAATGTTAAATGTTTTTTTCCACATTCCCCATGTTGACTTTATGATTATCATTATATATCATGCCTCTTTTTTTCACTCTTTTTATGCCCTATTTATATTCCTATTATCTAACATGTATTAATTTATTCATGTTATGCCATGTTTATTCTCTTAATAGACTTTTCATATCACCCCTTTCTTATGTATGTCCCTAGGTTATCTAATGAATTTTTAAAATCCATGGAGTTTTAAAAGCATGTTAAGGAAGTTTTCAATAATTTTAGGTACCAATGGAAAAGTTTAACTATTTTTGGGATTAAAATTAGAAAAATCTAGTGAGATCCTTAGGTATAAGACTAAGTATAAGAAAAAATATCTAAATTTTGGAATGTATATAGTAATTGGTTTATCAAGAAAATACATCCCTGCTTGTATACTGCAAGTAGATGTGGCTCAGGCACAAATGTACATAGGGGTAAAACCTAAAAACACTGCATTGAGTTAGAATCAACCAAAAAAATGTGCCTTTGATACATAAATGGTTTGAAACTCCCATGGGATATGATTTGGTAAATTCATAATCTCATTACGAACCATTATTCAGGAATTTTTTTCCCCATAAGTGACTATGTTAGGAAATATATCATGGATAACATAGATTGAAGCCTAGAAATCCATAAGTTAAGGAAATACTTGTAATTTATAATTTATCCTTTTAATGTCATTATATTCCCCCTTTATGTGTTTAATAGTCTAAAAACACTCATCCCTAATTTTACTTTTATTCTAGCCAATAGTCAAAAATAGGAGGAATTGGGTAAAAAACCAATGTGATGGGCAATTTGATGACTGCCCCAACAAGATTCCCAATCCGATGGGAGTAGAAATCATGAAATTTATGACAATACTCTCTCAACTAACTCAATTTCTGAATAGAAACCTGGATTAAGAGAAGATCCCAAATCACCCTAATAAAGAATAAACTGCTATTAAGAACTTTATGCGACAAATACCTATGAATTTCAATAGATCATCCAATCACTTAATTACAGAACAATGGGTCAACTCTATTGATAATATATTCTCCACCCTTCAATATTATGATAAAGATAAGGTTATACTGTCTGTTTATCATATTAAGGGAGAAGCTGATCAATGGTTGAAATTAATCAAGAATACAAATCCTAAGGAAGAGACTGAAGTGATGGGGTGGAAGGAATTTCAGAAAATATTGTTTGATAAATATTTTCCTCACACACTATGACATAAAATGGAAATGGATTTCATTTCCATAAAGAAAAAATATGACAAATATATCAAGTAATATGAATAAAAATTCAAAATAGCTGCATGATATACCTCTGTCTTTGTCTTTAACCTTGAATTCAAGGTTGAATGCTTCTTTTGTGGGCTAAAACCTAGTCTACAAAAATCCCTAGTGGACTGAGACTTTGATAGCAATGAGTAAATTGTATAATGTGAGATCAAATTTGAAATGGAGATTAGTTAATCTCAAGGGTATAATGGGAATAATAAGAGGAACGATAAGTTTAATTCCGGTGGTTCGATGGAGAAATCTAATGGTTCCAAGAAATTTCAACATCCTACTTGTCAAATTTACAGAAAGAAGAATCCTAGAAATTTCTTAAGGGGGAAAAGGATGATTTATGTATAGGAAGGAAGGACACCTATCTGGAGATTACTAAAATGAGAAACTCACTAATGAATTGTAGGAAAGGAATGATCCATTCAATCCTCAGTGCATTGTTCATCACTTCAACCGTAAGGAACCAAGACACTTTGAAAACTAATGAACTAAGACAAGGGTTTCTAGAGACAACCAGAAACTTTCAAGGAATAAATGGAAATATTTTTCCATCAAAACCATTGAGATGGATATCAACAACAAATTAGTGATAGGAACTCTAGTTATTCATTAATGAATAGCGACCATACGTTTTTTATTCTAGTTTTATGCATTCCTTCATACTATGAAAGTTTAGAAAAACTATTCAAACGCCACAAAAAATCATGAAAGAAGAGCTCTCAATGAAAATGGAAAATGGGGTAATTATTTCATCCCAAGTATATAACTCATCCCTTATCAAAATTTATAGGATGAAATTCCCATAGAACCTTGTAATACTCCCTTTGGTGTAATTTGATTCAATTATGGGTATGAATTAAATTTACCTATATAGATTCAACATAAATTTACATAAGAAGAAAATCACTATACACATAATTAAACAACCCCCAATTTTATATAAGAAAAAGGAGGATGATGAATCTTATTTAGCACCAAAATATCAAGAATGAATATTATTTCCTAATGAGAAATAATATCTAGCTCAAATGACTGAGTCTAAGTAAAGAATCATCCTTGAAGACATTCCCACTATAAGGGAATACACTGATGTGTTTCGTAAAGAATTTCTTGGTCTTCCTCCTAGCTAAGAGGTTGAATTTTCAATCAATATTATACCTAGAGAATTACCATTATCCAATACTTTGTATAGAGTAGTTTTTGTGGAAACTGAAGAGCCTAAGAAACTACTATAGGAGAATCTGGATAAAGGGTTTATATTCCCTAGTGCTTCACCATGGTGTGCACCGGTCCTCTTCATTAAGAAGAAGGATGGGTCAATGTGCCTTTGCATTGATTATCATAATCTTGACATGATAATGATAAAGAAAAATTATCCTCTACCACAAATTGAATAATTGTTCAATCAACTATGTGAAGCATAATGATCCTTCAAGGTGGATATGCAGTCAGGGTATTAACAAGTTAGGATGAACAAGGAGCATATCCCCAATACTACTTTCTGTACATGGTAAAAGAACTATGAGTTTATAATAAGTCCATTAAGAATCAATAATGATCTAGAAATATTCATGTATTTGATTAATAGAGTCTTTAAATATTACCTAGACAAATTTGTGGTAGTATTTATAGATTATATTCTAATATGATCTAAAATAAAAGAGGAGCATGAGGAGCATCTGAGCATTGTTCTAAAGACCTTAAGAAAGTATAATCTTTATACCAAGTATAGAAAAATTGAGTTTTGGTTGAAGGAAGTATCATTATTGGGGAATATCATCACAAGAAATGGGATATCTGTAGATCCTTCAAAGATAGAAGCAATTTACGGATGGCCAAGGACAACATCTGTGAAAAATATCCATAGTTTCCTTAGATTATATGGGCACTATCATATATTTTTGAGACATTTCTCATGATTTTAAAACCCTCTAACCAAGATAACTCATACAAGAGTAAAGTTTTCTTATAATGATGAATGTAAAGAGAGATTCAAGGAGTTGTAGAAGAGGCTTATCACTGCACTTGTACTCACACTACCCACAAGTGAAGAACTTTTCATGGAATTTAGTGATGTTTTGAAGAAGGGATTGGGGTGTGTGTTAATGAGAAATGAAAAAATGATAACCTATGATTCAAGGAAACCAAAAGTCCATGAATAGAACTAACCAATGTATGACCTAGATTTGGATGTAATGATCTCTATATTTAAAATCTGATGGAATTATCTCTTTGGGTAGATGTGTAAAATATATACAGATAAAAAAAGCCTCAAATTTATATTCACATAGAAATAGATGAATACGAGCCAACAAAAATGGTCAGATATAATTAAGGACTATGAATTCTCAATCCACTACCATCCTAGTAAAGAAAATAAAGTGGAAGAAAATCTAAGTAGAAAGGATCTAAAAATTATATCATTGATGATAATTTAGAGGGATATGATATTCTTATATTTGAAAAGGATTGATATAGGAATCATAAATAAAATAATATCATCAATCCTTTCACAAATGACTTCTTAACCATCCATTCTGGAGAGGATAAAGGATTCTCAAAGAGATGATTTGGTCATTTAGAAGAAAGTGTAAGCTATAAGAAATGGTAAATCCTAAATGTTCAATGTTAATGATGAAGGATTTGTAAGATTTGGTTTATGACTATGTGTACAATAAAATCTTGAGTTAAAGAAGGAGTTGATGGATGATGCACATAGTTTTACTTTATCCATCCATTCAAGAAGCAAAAAGATGTATCGAGATCTACAAGAGAACTATTAGTGGAAAAATATGAAGAAGGATATTGTGAAATATACATCAATATTTCTTGTATTTCAATAAGTGAAAGTGTAAAGGAAAACAATCCAAGGGGATGATGCAAATATTACCCATACCTACATAGAAATGGGAAAAAATTACCATAGACTTTATCATTGGTCTTCCAAAGACATAAAAAGGAAATAATACTATATGGGTTGTGGTGGATCATCTTACAAAGACTGAACACTTCATTAAAATTTGAGAGGACTTCTGATATGATTAACTTACAAGGTTATACATTAGAGAAGTGGCGAGGCTGGATGAAACACCACTATCAATTATAGTCGATCAAGACCACCCAATTTACCTATAAATTCCATAAGTATATCTAATTAACTCTAAGTACTGAGTTGAACTTCCACATGCCTTATCATCCTCAAACTGATGACCAATCTAAGAAAACTATCCAGAGACTCGAGGAAATGTCGAGAGCATGGTCAATTGACTTAAAAGGAGGAAAAAATCAACATATTCATCCGGTTGAGTTCTCATAAAATAAAATTTTACACTAAAGAATCAAAATGGACCCCTATAAAGACCTTTATGTGAAGATTTATAGAACACCATCATGTTGGGATGAATTTGGGGAACACAAAATTCTAGATCCTAAAATGGTTGAGGAAATAGTGGAAAAGGTCAAGACCATTCAGGAGCACATCAAGGTTGATCAGAGTAAAAAAAGATCTATGTTAATATTCATCGATGATACCTAGAGTTTAAGGTTGGACACATGGTATTCCTATACATATATCCATGTAATAAAGTGATGAGATTTGGGAGGAAGGAAAATCTTAGTCCAAGATACATCGGTCCCTTTGAGATCCTTGATCGCATCAGAATGATTGAACATCGAATAACACTACCACTTAACCTATATCAAGTACATAATTTATTCCATGTATACCTATTGAGGAAGTATATACCAGACCCCTAACATGTACTAAATCCATAGGTGGTACCATTAGAAAATGAACTCTCATACGAGGAGCAACCGATGAAGATCTTAAATCATAGAGATAAAGTTATATGAAATAAGACAATTCACCTTGTCAAATTGATATGGATAAACCAAAAGTTTGAATAAGTGACATGGGAACTAGGAGTGGTGATGAAATAGAGTTACCCTCACCTGTTTTTGTGTGGGAAATCAAAATTCTAAGGGTGAAATTTCTGAAAGGGGAAATATTGTAATGACCTGAACCTTTATAAATAAAATTCCTTTTATGATTTATTTAAATGTATTATTATGTAATATGATTATAGAAAACACATGAAATTATTTGGTTTTATTATATTCTATTAGATTTAAAATATAGTTAATCATATTTACCATTGAAAATATAACAATTGAGCAGTGATCACAAGATTAGTATAAATATAGGATTTTAACAAATCTAATTGACATAGACAAAGGAAGTGATGGACTCAACTAGTAGGATCATAACCTATGAATCCCATTTTTTAGAGATTCCAAGGGATATAGCATCATTGGTATTTTACCTTGACCAAATCCAAGCTGTGATCCAAAAATATAAGTATGAGCGAAACCGTTTACACGAGAAGTTCAAGCTCATTGAGATCATGACCCAAATCATGTATGCCGAACCACCCCATGAAAGTCTCACCATCACATAGATTACCATTAGGGTGTTTAATGGTGTATTAAAGGGATATGTATCAATACCCTAACAGTATGAATATTTATTTTATTTCTCAATATAATAATGGTTATATTTAATTCTATTTTATAAATGATTTTGATTTTTATACAATAAAGCACAAATTATATTTTTAATATTCAACTTGAATTAAGAATTGTATGTTAATGAATTAATTTATTTTTTAAATGGAAAATATTTTATTAAAATAACATTATTAAATAATATTTATTAAATATATACGATTGTATTATTTTTATGAAGTCAAATGTAATTTTTTTAGAGGATCGAAAACTGTTTTTGTTGAAAAACTCAACATTTCCCAATAAATGTCGTTTTTTATTTAAAAAGTGTAAATGAACATATTTATAAAATTAATTATATTAAATTAATATTATTTTTTAATCACAACATCTAAATTATCCAATAGTGAATTTTTCACAATTTTCTGAGACAGTCAAATTTTTGGGTAAAAATTAAATACCGTATAAATATATGCTTTGTATTATGACATCATAATGACCCAAAAGTGATGTAATAAATACTATAAATGGTATCAAAGACCAAATATATATTTTCCCTTTAAAATAATGTGATTTAATGTTTATTTTATTAATTTTATTAATCCATTACAAATCCTCCAAAACCATTAATACATTTTGATATTTTAAAATCATTTCTTTAAGAGTATGAATCACTTCCACATTAGAAGGGTATTATTTTATTAATTTAGGAACTTTTCATTATATAATAATAAAAAAACTCCCATTTTTCATAAACCATGGGGAAAAACCATGGCATGGTTTGTGGTTTTGGTTATTCTATTATATAGAGTCCAAAACCTATGTTTGAGAAATAATAAAGAATTTCCCACTCATTTCCTATATAAAACCACCTAAGATACCATTTATATTCACAATGTAATTAATCTTACCTAAACTATCTACAGTCTTACCAAGGTTCCCCAAAAATCTCATGAATCTCATCCATAACATTTGGAGCCACACACTCAAGTAAGAGATTTCTCTCTTCTCATTTCCATTCAAGTACCAATTTTTTGTGCCACTTAATTTAATTTTTTTTTTCATATTGGGATATGTTATTACATATATATATTACTTTTTATTTTATTTATAAATGATTAGATACCCCTTAAACTCTCATTAATCCCTCTCATGAACCTTTATGTACACCTGTTACCTTGTCGAAATTTTGTAAGGGTTATTTTCATTCTCCTATTTAGTCAAGTTTCTTCATTATCTTATGATTCATATTTCAAATTAATAATGTTGGGATATTTTTTTTACATATAAATATTACTATAAATTTTATTTATAAATGATTAGAGACCCCTTTGTCTCCCATTAACCAATTTTATGAATCTTTAAGTGACACCGCTATACTGCCGAAATTTCACTAAAATTTTCCATACCAAAACAATTGTGTAGTGAATACCATACCCATTAACTATCACGGGTTATCACCTTTATACACTTATAATTATTTTATTGGGGACTTACATGTATTTATCCCACACTTATTTATCATGGAATAAAATTTTATGATGAATTAATCTATGTTGTATGATTTATGTGGCACACTTAAGTACGAGAATGAAATGAAAGTGACAGGTGTGCTTAGAATTATATAGCACTCAAATGCATTAGGTAATGCTTTAGTCTCATAATACATCATGAATGGGATTAGGTAGTGAAACTAATCCATCATGGGACTTTGTCCATTATGATGTCTTTTCAGTTATCCTTGACCTATGTTTACGATGTAGTGTTTTAAGTTGTTTCCAAATTTCCCATGTTGCCTTTATGATTGTCATATTATATCATGCCACATTATTAATGTTTATGATTATCACTACTTTTATACTACAATGATTTGCCTATTTTACAAAATGTATTACTTTAATCATTTTATGACATATTTATTACATTATTGGTATTTTTAGATCACCCTTTTCTTATGTATGTCCTCAGGTTATCATATGTAGTTTTAAAATCCATCGAATTTTAGAAGCATGTTAAAAAAGTTTTTAATAATGTTGTTGTATCCCATGCTCAATATGTTATTATATGTTCCTAATTCCCAAATACACTATACATATCAATCTTCTAGGTTTTATTATGTGTACTTTTATATAATAAATCATGAATTAATGTGTAATAAAGATATGGGTTGTCATAACATATGGTGGTAGTATCATAACATAATCTACATTATACCCATTTAGTGAATATAATATCTTTTAATCTTCCACTTGTGATAAATCCCCCCAAAGAAGTGTCCCTTATGATTATATTAATATAATGTATTTTTAATGGATATACTACTATATTCTCTATAGGCATATAATTTTTTTACATTTACCCTCTTAATAATTTCTCTAATGAGATAGAACTTGAAGAATATGTTCTTGGTACTATGGTGAAACTGGGGTTCCTTTTCTTGATAAATCACTCCATAGTTGTCATAATACAGCTCCATTAGTCTTAATATAATAAGAACCACTCAAATCTCTGATGAAATTTTTTATCCAAACATTTTACTTCATAACATATGATATAGTGATATAATATACCTTTGTTTTAAATTCTACCATGGTGGGTTTTTTGGAGCTCTTCCATATAAAAGATCCTTCATTGAGGAAAAACATGAAACCATATTGAGATATTGAATTGTATTTTCTAGTTTAGAATCTAGTATCAATATAAACTCTTAAAATGAACTTTTA
The DNA here is from genome assembly GCA_963277665.1 of Viscum album. Lineage (NCBI taxonomy): Eukaryota > Viridiplantae > Streptophyta > Magnoliopsida > Santalales > Viscaceae > Viscum > Viscum album. Next base: position 48,388,500 of record OY728146.1, read on the forward strand.
TTACATAAAAAGACCAATAAAAAACCATTATTTATTATTAAGTACTTAATTATTTTTTCAAATAGGCGCTGCTTTGGTCAAAGAACAAGACACAAAATATAATAATAAAAAAAGTGAGTATTAAAAAAGTCTAAATGGAAGAATATTTTTATAATAATTATCATGAAAAAGAATAAGATCATCAGGAAGGTCAACCAGTCATGTAATGTACTGGTTAACACCCCTATTATCAAGGCTGTATGACACCTTATTGGCTTAACAAAAGCCGTGAGTGAAAATATAACTGATCTCCATGAGTTATTGAAGAAAATTCCTCCAACAGGTTGTGGGTGGCCAATCAAGATGCACCACTCCATTCCAAATGGCCTAGACAATCGTGGTCGAATAACTTTCAAGCCAAATATTATCCCATCCCTATTGCTTAGTGAAGGAAATAACATGGATCACACTCATCATTTTAGCTTCCAGGGACGATGCGATACCACAAATTCCGTAGAAACAACCAAGGAATTTTCCATGGTGGTCTTTGAAGATAACAACACAATCCAAGGGACCCAAATTTCCCTTAGAGGTGCCATCCACGTTCACTTTAATCCATCCTAGGAGTGGGGCTTTCTAGAAAACTTCAAAAGTATACCCAATTTGATGACAGATACCTTTAACCCTAAGACGATGAAGAATCTGAAAGTCCTTGATAGAGTTGTCACAACAAGACTTCTAAATCAAGGTAGCTTCACGAATAGCAATGAGGATCTGCATCCAACCTACATTTAAACTGAATGAGGAATTTCTATAAATGAGAGCATTTCTACCATACCAGATCACCTGGAGGAGCTCCGTAATAATAGTTAGGAAAATATTAGTGATTTTAAGGGAGGCTTAAATATCCACATAATTATCTAGATGTAATATGAGAGAGTCAAAATCCATTTACAATAAAACATGTCAAAAATATATTTCCAAAGGGATGAAGTTATAGAAAAAGACATAAAAAGATGGTTAGTATCTTCCCTATGTTGGTTACATATGTTACATTTAGAGAAAATATTAATCCAAAAATATTAGAGGAAAACATAAGTGGGGAATATATTGTGAGCAGTGCACTAAATAAGAGTAAACTTTTAGGGATTAATCCAAGGCTTATCAAAAGATTTTAACCTACTGAAATTGCTATCCAAATTTTGAAAGTTGTGATTGTAAAAATTTTTGGAATTAAGAAAACCATTATGAGTAGGTCCCCAAAGAAGGAAATCATCAGAGTTGGAATAGGGATAATTATCAATGATATTAATAATGTTATCAGGAAGGTTAGAGATCTGACAATTTAACACCTCCTTGATAGTACAATTAACATTCTCTGGTAAATTATTAAGAGGAATCATGGAGATTAAAGGGGTACCAGTCCAGTTTTCTAACAAAAAATTCATGGAATATTCATTTCTAACTATCCATCTCAAATTAATCATAATATTGGAAAAGTTATATCTAATATAATTACAAAAATAAGAGATAATATAGCTCTAATTTCCCATCTTTGTCTTAACAAGTAATCAATTTTTGAGAAAATAAATGGCTACTGAATCATTTTGAAGGAGGTTCCAAGTTAATATGGCTTGAAAGGATTCATTTAAAAGATTAAGGTTCTTAACTCCAAGGCCTCCTTTTTCTAGAGGCTTAAAACAAGTATTCTAGGGTATGGTCACAAGTTTATGATCCAATGTGCTCCTGAAACAAACAATTTTTTTTAATATAATTTTTTTTGAGGAGAACAACAATCCATTTTTAGAATATCAAAGAGTATAACATTTTTGAGACAATAGTGGATTTAACCATACAGATTATGCCAGCCATGTAGAGGGATTTACCCTTCCATGAGGTGAGATGATTGAGGATTTGGTCCATAGTGTTGGAAAAATAACTATATTTAGGTCAACCCTAAAAAATTGGTACTTCATGGTAATTGAAGGGAAATGAGCCTTATTTAATACTAAAAAGATTGATAATGGAACTATTTCTCACAGAGGGAAATTTTTTTCTAAAGAAAACAAAGTATTTGTTCCAACTAATTTTTTTCCCAGAGATATCTTCATAATGGGGAAGAGAATTTTTTAGATTTTGAATGTTCCTTTTATCTTCTTTTAGGAAGAGGATAATATCATCAGCATAGAGAAGATTTGTGGGAACATTTAAGTTTATATAATTATTAATAGGTTTGAGTTCACTTCGATCAACAAGGTGGGTAATTACTCTACTAAGGTAATCTTTCATGATATAGAAAATAATGTTAGAAAGGGGGTAACCTTTCCTAACTCCCTTGGTTCATTTAAATAAAACCTTGAGGGATCCATTGATGAGGATGGAAGTAGTATCTGAATTGAAGAGAGTCTTAATCTTACCAATGAAGGAGTCATTGAAACCAAATCCATGAAGCACTTTGAAAATAAAACTCCAGTCAATGGTATCAAAATACTTCCTAATATCAAGTTTAATAGCAATATTACCTCCTCTAGTAGACCTATTTTTGGTGTTAGTGCATTCATAGGCAAGATAGATACAGTATTGAATAGACCTACCCTTGATGAATCCAAATTGATTCCAGGATACAATTCTACTACTTATATCAGTGATCCTGTTGGCAAGGAGTTTGGTGATGATTTTATAAAGGAAATTAATGAGGGAAATAGGTATGAAAAGATGAATCTCAGAGGCATTTCTCTCTTTGGTAATTAAAGAGAGAAATTTCACATTTAATCCAAGGAGAATCCAACCATTGGAAAAAAGTTTCAAACAATTTTTTAAACATAAGATTGGATGACTTCCCAAAATTGCTGATAGAACCCATTGTTAAAACCATCAGGGCCTAGGGTGATGTCTAGTTTAAGACTAAAGTCAATGTATTTGATTTCATGGTCAAGAGTAATGCTTATAAGATAATAATTATCTTCCCCATTAACAAAAATAGGAATGACATTAGTTAAGAGATCCTTGTTGATATCCTGACCATTGAAAATATTTTTAAAATAACTAACAACATGATTAGAAATACCTTCCTCAGTGTCAATGAGGTTGTCTCTGTCTCTTATAAAAGTGAGAGTCCTACTAAATTTCCTTATTATTTGTATGTAATTGTAAAATTTAGTGTTCCTATCACCATCCAAAATCTATTTAGTTTTGAAAACTTGATTACCCATGTTATCCTTAAGGGAAAGAAAAGCATTAAGTTTTATAGAAGTATTTATTTCATGTTGCAGATTCGCAATGAAGTCAGAGCTAGTGTTGGAGTTTTGAAGTCGGTTAAGTTCATTTTCAAGAGAGGCAATATAACTATCATTTTTCTTGGATTTATTAATGAACCAACCTTTAAGGTACTGTTTAATATGTTTGATTTTGGTAATACAAGCAAAAGAGTCATTGCGATGTTGCATAGACATCCAATTTTTTTATAATGCTAGAACACTTAGGATCAAAGGACAAAACATTATTAAATATGAAAGGAAGAGAGTGCTTCATGATTTTAGTATGAAGACTAAAAAGGATGATATGATGATCAGAGTTCATCCTGGGAAGGGTTATGCTGGAGATGGTGTTCCAATTATTCAAAGAAAATTCATTCATGAACACTCTATCTAATTTACCAGCAACCACCCTATTGTAATGTCTTATATACCAAGTGAACTTGGAACCTTTAAGGTTGATTTCAATAAGGTTACTATCCTCGATTGAAGATTTGAACTCTCTTGAAAAGATAGAAGAGTTATTTGGGCCCATTTTCTCATAGGAGTTGAGGATAACATTGAAGTCACCAATTACAAACCAAGGATCATGAATATTGCTAGATATAAAAAAGGTCATTCCAAAGAGGTCTTCTATCTTGGTATCTATTCTTATTATAGACCATAGAGCAGAAGATGTGAGAACGATCAAACAAAAAATCACAAGTAAACATTTGCTCTGAAACATGGAAAATATTCACATTTTGAAGTGAGGAGTGATAAAAAAACCAAAGTGTTTCAATAGTAGTACCCTCTTTGCAAGCACCTAAAAAATTATAACCATAGGAGAAGAGATGAATTCTTTTTGAATAAAAGTTAACATTAGTTTCTACAATAGAATTTTTTTTAGGTCTATGAGTAATAATAAATCTTTTTAAAATAATAAAAGTGTTCGAGTTTCTGATACCCTAATAGTTCTAAAAAAGAAGATTCATTGGTACCTAGATTTGGAGGAACCCCCTTTTTTTAATTCCAGATCCCTTTCACCTAGAGAATCTTCTGAAAATTTGGACTAAGTCTGGGTTAGGTTTTTTACCTTGTTTACTATTAGAAGAAATAGGTAAAACATTAGCAGTATATTAACTCTCATCCTTATCAGTTGCATTAGGTGGATCAACCTTCAATGGAGAAATGATTGGGCTGCCACTTAATGTAGTTGACTAATTTTTATTAAAGTTCAAAGTAGAAGTTGTTACATGTGTTCCAACTATCTTAGGGAGTCCTTCAAGAAAAACATTCACAGGAGATGGCATCAAAATACAAGCAGAATTTGAAAGAAATTAACCTATGTCATCTACTAAAATATCTGGCGTATCAACAATATTTTTATAATTCTGATCTGAGGGGGTGGGGGGGGGGATTTCTATCATTGTAGAGGACTCATTCAAATTGGGGTCCAATTGGTACAAGGCAATCCTAGAGTCCTTTAGAGATTCGAGACCCTTAGCCTACTGTAGAGTTGGACTACCTGAAGAAGTCAGTGAAGAGGAATCCCCTTTTTTTATTTCATTAAAGAATATTTATCAAATTTATCTCCACTAACCATATCAACTTTAGTGTAGTCAATGAACCCAATAAATTTCTACCCAGTATCACTAGAGGATATCTTATGGGTCTCCTCCAATAAAAACTCATATTGGGACTGTTTAATGGTCGCAAAGATCATTTTTTCAATGTCTTCTAAAATAGCATGCTCTTCATTAGCATACTCCTCTTATTCCACAAGTTCAGCCAAAGATTTACTTGATTTTTCTCCAATATGGTTCTGGTAAAATGGTTTCTTTACCCAAAATTCATTATTTTTTTTGGGAGGATCAGGTTTACCAATGAAAATACCCTTTTCCTTCTTGTTTTTTCTAACCTCTATCCAGTAATTATCCTTGGAATGGATAGCTTGAATTTTCACTACCCTAGAGTTTAGGATAGAATGCCCCACTATCTTACATAGCTCACAAATGGGAGAATTCTCTCATATTCAATTCTAACTTACATATTATAATCATTTACATTAAATATAATAATATTTAGGAGTTTATAATCTAGGTTGACTTCCACCATGAACCTAAAAAATAGGCCTAATTTAGCATTCAAGGTACGCTAATCAATTTTAAGGGGGGTACCTATATAGGAAACTATATCATTAAAGACCTTAGGATTCCAAAAGAACCAATTACGAACATGCAGACGAATCCAAACCTGCGCCAATGTATTCTTATGTGTGTGATGATTAAAAGCACAGTCCCATTATGAGATTAGAAGGTGACCAGGTTTGAGATGAATGTTCCCAAACTTCCAGACACAATCTAACTCCTCCTGAGATTTCAATAGGATATGAAAATACCCATAGCTAATTAACACCAACTTATAATCAGAGAAACCCCAACAGTGAGCGATTCTCAGTTTAAGTTCAGTATACATCAAAGGTTTATCCCCCTTAAGATATGAAGTACAACCCATAATATTGAATTTAAATAACTTCGTATGATGTTGAAGGGCGTTAGGATTCGCCTCAACTAAGAAATGACCATCATCCAATTTCTTTCATAATGGTTATTTCTTAAGGGAAGATTTAGACAGATCCGTACCTTTAAGAGCTTCAAGGAAGGAAATCCCTCTTGTTCTTTTAGTCAATGAGTGGAAAATGATATCTTCTAAGAGACATAATTTTGATTACACAACATGGAATATACGATGGAACCTATTGTCTAAGAATAGGAAATCTCATCAAAGAATTACCATTCTAAGTCATTATAAATACATTGATTCCTTATAAGACTTACACCATGTAACATTGGTTAGAACCCTCATTGGAGTTCTCTATGATTAATCTATTTAGAAATTTATCAATATATGGGTCCAGAATAAAAAAACCTATTTGATATTTATTTATATATCTCAATACCTAGTATGTATACTACTTAAACCATGTATTTAATTGAGAATAATTTCCCAACCATACCATTATATAATTTAAAGTTATTATATCATTGATATTAAGTAGTATGTCACCTACATAAACAACAAAGAAGTTTTATTGGAATTAATATGATCATATGGAAGTGATGAATTGAGATTAAACCCTAACAAAATGTTTTCCATTGTAACTCATCACATGTCATCAAGGGAGGTGAATTCTCCTTTTCAATGTTCTTATCTGATGGTAGATTCAGTTTCTACCCCTAATTTTCAGGATATTCAAGTTGTTTTTAAAGATTGTACATATTGATGGTGAGATCACAATGTCTATCTCTCCTTTAAAGTTCTTAGATTCTTCTGAGAAGTTAACATTTCATTGGTTATAAGATTAAATTATAATCAACCCAAAAATATTGACTTCGAAAGGCATGTAAACAAGGATTGGGGTTTTCATCATTGATCGATGTTCAATCACTTATATTATTAACATATACTCATTAAACTTTAAAATAAGTATGATTTTGTGGTTTCTTGGTCCAAAGTCTCTCAAATTTTCAACTCATTGAAATCACTACTCTTTAGGTGGTATTTTGACCTCCATTTTCATAGACACCCTTCCACTTTGGTAATTTAGGTTAGGATTCCAGATATATCTCTTACTTTCCAAAATAATTATATACATAAACTTTTGGGTAATTTATTTATATATTTTCTTTATTATAACTCTCAAATTTGATCACCAAAACATTAAATTATGGCATAGATTTGTATCAAGTGGGATATTTAAAAATATATTCTAAATTTCATCTATATTATGATATCATTGGAAATTTGATATAGAAAACTCATTGTGTATGAATTAAGAATTGGTTATTGTAATATTTGTTTTTGTAAAAGTCATGAAGTGGATGAGTTATAAAAGAATCCTTCATTCAACATCACAGAAAAAACTCAAACTAATGGTGTTATGCATAAATAAGTGATCAAGGAAATTAAAATATTGATGTCGATGTCCTTATCATAGATTGGATAAAGATAAAATCTTTTGGAATTGTCATAAATATTTATCCTACTATTACTTTAGTTTATCAAGATCATATTTAAGGAATGTATCAAGATACTTCTACTCTTCAAAACTCATTTTACTAAGAGATATTTAATAATTTAATTTACAATATGAATATTATTGATGTTTAGAAGAATCAACATGATCTAAACATAGATTCGATCCATGATTTTTAGGAAAAAGTGTGTAATTTACATTCTTGACTTTTAAATAACATTTTATTTATTATATTATCACTGATATTTGAATAGATATTGAAGATGAAAATTCAAGTGATGATCATACAGAAAAGTCATTAACTCAAATGGAGGGGGAGTTCTTAGTCTCAATAATGAATTCTACTTATATAGATGAAACAATTTCTTTGAAGGTTTTTTCAAATCCTATACATGATAGTGCCTCTCCATTTATTTTATTATAGATTACTACTAAAACATCCTCATAAGTAGAAGTTTATGATTCTCTAATATTTCATGAGAATTGTACAAGGAGTAAGGAAAGAAAAAAAATGAAAGTTAAAGAAAGGTACAGGTAAATTGAAAACTAATAAGTCTCTAGGTACTGGAAGAAATTAAATTGAGGTTGGGTCATAATTTCCTAGTGAGAGGTAATAAAAGATTCACATAGTTCTTGGGTGTAGTCGAGCCATCTTAATTACAATGAACCAACCTTCATTCCCACCAAAGTTGTAAAATTTATGGCTAATAAAATTTATTATTCTTATGATTAAATGGTTTGAGGTGGTAGAGTAAAAAATGTAGATAAGATATGGTTATTGTTTCTTAGGAAGTTCTATAATCATTATAACATAATGTGAAGATTATTTCTGGTGGAAAATAGTTTATGCGGGGGACTTAAAACTTCACCATTCATGCTCAATGATGGATCACTAATCTTGATTATAATTTTAAGAGTTAAAAAAACTTTAAATTTTTCTATGTGTATGAGGGTTAATAGATGGAGTAAATGGGTTTTAATAAGAAAAAATAAATGAATAAGAAAGGGTTATTGGAAAAAAAATGATTTTGGGTTGATTTTTGAGTGTATGAGGATATGGTATATCACCCACAAGATAAAAGAAGAGATCAATTTCAATATGGATAAGGGTAAATATGAGGTTTTAATGAAAGATTATTGGTCATCCTAGATTTTTTTCGTTTTTTTTTATATTTAGATTCTTCATGTGGTTGAATTACTTCCCTTTCAATGGACATATCATAAAATCCAAAACAAATCATGTGAAAAAAACATATAACACAAAAAATATAACAAAATTACCACCAATCTACTTATATACACAATATTTATCCATTTTATTAATGAAAAAAATCTCTTTGACTATATCATCTAATTGAAAGTGTCAATCCTGAGAATATTTATTAAACCCATAAATGGATAATTATAAATTTTATATCTTAGAAACACTATTTTATTCCTAAAAATATTTTAATTGTATCATAAAAATATCTATAGTTAAATTACTACAAAGAAATTAGGGTGAAACATCCATTTGATATATCCTATATTCATAATGGGATACTATGAAAAGAAACATACTTTATTATCTTAACCAGGGAAAAAGGTCTCTTCATAGAATATGCTATAAAATTTTTTATACCTATTTACCAACAAGTGTGATTTGTAGGTAAAAGTGATACAATCTATGTCATTTTTATTATATTTTACCTAAATAAACCATATGGGTCTCACCATTTTTGGTTCATCCACTATGTTTCAAACTTGTTTAGTGTAAATGAAGTCCTTAGATATCATAGATTCTAACCATTTCTCAAAATTTTCAATTTTATTTGAATTTAGGTAATTGGTAGGTTTATCTAGTATAAAATAAACCTCATAATTATTTTATATAGGAAATATATATCTCTTAGGATCTTAACAAATTCAACCAGATATTCGAAGTTCTTGTGCAACCTAAGTCTGTTCAGTTTCCATAACCTTTTTTGGAACCAATTCACTTTCCATATTATGAATCAATCTTTTTTAATGGTATTGAAAATATTGAAGTCCAATTTTTATCAAACTAAATCCTTATTTTTTATATTACTTCTATATTTTTAAATTTAAATTTTGATGATAATTATCCTGACCCAACCTCCTCGAGTCATGAAACCTGTCATTTGACCCTATGAGTCTCTTATAATATATTGGTTTCCCTCCCATAACTCCACATTTAATAAGAAAACAGGTTCAATTATATGATTAATGATTATACCAACATGTCAACACAAGTTATTTTGTATGTTTTTTACCTCACTCACACACACCTAGGAAGACTTATCAGGAGGTCACCCATCTAGATACAACTCCAAACCAAACACGCTTAACTGCAGAGTTCTTATCTGAAAGGATCCTAAAATCAAATGTGCACATTGTTGAAATGAGTAGTAAAATTTAGTCCTTTAAGTATCACATATATATAGGTGTTACACACTCTACAATTTTAAAGCATATCAACCTTGTTTTGGACCCCACACCTCAATCCCAATAAGTGAAACTGCACTTTTTGATGGGTTTGGATATGATACCATTTGTTAAGAACTGATCTCCCAGAGTTATGAACCCAGTCATAGGACCCCATGGGTCTCCCATAATACCCTGGTTTCCTTCCCAAAACACCATATGCAATTATAAATTAGGGCCACTTATCCAGCTAATGACTATCCCCATAGGCCAACTAAAGTTATTTTAGTGTTCTTATGTCCTCACTAATAAAAACCTAGGGACACTTCCTAGGAGTTCACCAATCCTGAAACTACTCCAGGAAAACCATGCTTAACCATGGAGTTCTTATCAGACAGGATCCTGAAAATAAAGGTGCACCGTGTTGACATTGGTGGTAACATTTAGTCCTTTAAGTATCACATATCTAGAGGTGTTATAGAATACACCATTTTAAAGAACAAGAACCTCATTGTGGACCCCACAACTTAATCCTAAGAGGTTCCACTATACTTTTAGTAGGGTTTGGATCTGATACCATTTTCTAGGACTCGACCTCCTTGAGTCATAAACCTAGTCATCTGAACACATGGGTCCCCTATAATACCTTGGTTTACTACCCTACACCATATAGGAAATAAGTAATCAAGGAAACTTATCCATCTAATGATTTTCCCCATAGTCCTCCACACATTATTTCAGTTTACTTTTCTCCTCACTCACACACACCTAGGGATAATTTCTTAGAGGTCACCCATTTCGACACTATTCTAGGATAAACACACTTAACTATAGAGTTCTTATCATACATGATCTTGAAAAGAATAGTGAAATTTGTTGACATTAATAGTAAAATTTAGTCTTTAATACTCACATATATATGGGTGTTACACACACACCCATTTTAAAGCACAAAATCCATGTTGGGGACCGCACACCTAAATCCCAGGTATTGTAGTTTCACTTTTTGTTGGGTTTGGATCTGATACCATTTTTTAGGACTTGATCTCCTTGATCCATGAACCTGGTCATCTTACCCCATTGGTCTCCTATAATACCTTTGTTACCTTTCCAACACACCATAAGAAATAAGAAATTGGGTCCACTATACAATTTTAAATCAAAAAAACCTCATTATGGATCCCACACCTCAATCCCATTAAGTTCCACTACACTTTTAGCTAAGTTTGGCTCTAATACCATTTTCAAGACCCGACATCCCATAGTTATGAACCTAGTCATCTGACAACAATGGGTCTTCTATAATACCATGGTTTCCTTATTATAACACCATAAAAAATTAGAAATTGGTGCCATTTATCTTTCTAATGACCACCCTTATAAGACAACACATGTTCTTTCAGTGTGATTTTTTCCTCAATAATACACACCTAGGGAGATTTTCAAGGAGGAATCCCACCCTAAAAATACTCTAGGACAAACACACTTAACTATAGAGCTCTTATCAGACATGATCCTAAAAATGAAGGTGAAATTTCTTAACATGAGTAGTAACATTTAGTAATTTAAGTCTCACATATCTATAGGTGTTACAAACTACACCATTTTAAAGTACAACAACTTTATTGTGGACCCACACCTCAATCCTAGGAAGTGACACTACAATTTTAGTTGGGTTTGGCTCTGATACCATTTTTAGGTCCCAACCTCCACAAGTCATGAACCTAGTAATATAACCCCATGAGTATCCTATAATACCTTGATATTATTACTATCACCCCATAAGAAATTAGGAATTTATTCCACTTATCTAGATAACGATCATACCCACATGTCAACACATGTTCTTTCAGTGTGATTTTTCCTCACCCACACACACCTAAGGATGCTTCCTAGGAGGTCTCGCATCCTGACAGTACTCCAGGACAAACATGAATAATTATGGAGTTCTTATCAAAAAGGATATTGAAATAAAGGTTCACCTTGTTGATATGATTACTAATAATTAGTAATTTAATTCTCACATATATATGGGTGTTATAATATCTACTATTTTAAAGAAAATGCTCATTGGGGACCCCACACCTCAATCCCAGGTAGTGTCGCTGCACTTCTAGTTGGGTTTGGATCTGATACCATATTTTATAACCCAAAATCATTGAGTCATGAACCTAATTATATTAATCCATGGATCTCCTATAATACCTTGGTTTCCTTCCTTGTACACTAACTGGGGCTACTTATCCAGCTAATAACTATCCCCACAGGCCAACAAATGTTATTTTAGTGTGATTTTATCCTCACTCACACACACCAAGGGATAATTCTAAGGATTTCATCCATCTTGATACTACTCTAGGCCAAGCACACATAATTATGGAGTTTTTATCAGAAAAGTTTCTAAAAAGAAAGATGCACCATGTTGTCATGACTAGTAACATTTTCCCCATAAGTATCACTTATCCTAGGGTGTTGCACACTCCACCATTTTATAGCACAACATAAGTTTTGTGGACCCCACACATAAATACAAGGTAGTTCTGTTGAACATTCAACTATGTTTAGCTCTGATGCCATTTTTCAAGACCCGACCTCCCCGATTCATGAACCTAGTTATTTAATCCCATGGGTCTACTGTAATACCTTTGTTAACTTCTCATTACACCATGGGAAATTAAAAATAAAAGATAATTATCTTTCTACTGACCATCCCCACAGACCAAAATATGTTCTTTTATTGTGTCTTTGTCCTCACTCACACACACCCTGAGAGAATTCTCAGGATGTCACCCATCCTGACACTACTCCAGGCCAAACATGATTAATTGTGGAGTTCTTATCAGAAAATCTCTCAAAAAAAATGATGATACTTTTTGACATGGGTAATAGTATTTAGTTCTTTAATTATCATATTTATAAGGGTGTTACATTAATTGGGTCACTCAGGTGGCCCAGTTGGCATCCAGCTGGATCATTCATGTTGTTTTGTCTTTATTTTCTATTAAATTTTATTGTTTGGTGGTGTGCGCTGGTTCTCATTCAATATTAATGCGAGTTATTTTGAAAATAAAAGAAATAAAATTTTGGTGGTGTTATATTCCATATCAATAAAAATACCATTATGATCCACAAACACCTTGTGTTTATTAGGTTTATAAAAACAATATACCAATTTTTCTTGGGGAAACCAACAAATAAAAACATTTTTGATTTGGTCATATGTTTTCCTAAAACCAAACTTTCTATATATTCTTAAAAACCAAAATACTCATAAAATCAAAGTTGATATTACTCATAATACATATATCATATGGTATCATTATTATTTTCTTAGATAAGTTATGATTAAGTAATAATACAGATGTCTCTAGAGTATATTCCTAAAATGATATAGGAAGGCCATACTAACTCATCATTAAATGATCCGGTTCAATAGGACATGATTCCTAATTATATACAAAACATTACACTATGATGTTCTAGGTATAAAGACTTGTAAAAATATTCCACAATATATTATATGACCACTAAAAAAATAGATAAATTACTCCACATGTTAGTCTGATGTATGCATCTTAATACTTTTTTTGAGTTGATTTTGTATTTTTTTAAAAAATATTTGAATATTTTAGAGGCTTTAGGCTTGTGTCTCATAATAAAAAATAACCATATCAACTGAATTCACTAGTAAAGGTTATAATGTACCTATACACACCACTTTATTGCATTCTCATTAGTCCAAATACATTAATATGTATTAAGTCTAACCTCATGCCAACCCTTTCAATATTTCCCCTAAAATGTTATTTAGTCATTTTTTCTAACAAAAAATATTCAAAATATAACACACCTATAAAAAAAGGGATTAAAATACTAATCAAAACTACAAATTTCTTCAAGATTTTATTTTATTTTCAAGAGCCTATGTAACACCCTAAGATTTTATATTTATTCATTTGAAATAAATTTGAAGCATTTGATAGCTTTCTTTACACACAAAACTAAGTGTAAATAAACCATGATATATTATAAAATTTATAACCTAGACATTGGATTGGTGGGTATGAATAGGATTAAACACATTACAAAATATATAAAGAAATTTTTTCCTTAATTCAAATGTATTTATTCATGCTTAATAAAAAATCATTAATTTTTTAATAAAATCATTTCATGATTAGAATACCTATATTTTAAAGAATTATATTTTTATACATATTATTTATTTTTAAATATTTATCACTATTTAAGAATTATTTTAATGAAATTTATTGATAATTTATGAATAATCATTCATGAAATATTTATTTAATTATTAAGAGTGAAGATAAAATCATTTGAAGTTAAAATATTTATTTTTCAGAAAACTATATTTATGTGCGCAATGTATTTTTATCTTAATAAATTGAATAAATAACTATTGATTAATGATGTTAATGAAATTTATAGAATATATATTAAATAAAATATTTTAAAATTCATCTAATAGTTTTTGTCAGGAAATCGATGAGAATAAATTTGGTTTTATGCTTAAAATTCATTTTTCTAAAAAACGAGTTTCATTGCGTTTATTTTAAAATTAATTTATGAAAATTATAGAAATTGAATTTAATAGAATAAATTTCATATTTTTAATCATAATTTCTATATTTTTTAATGATTCCACTTTCATTTTTGGTCATAATGAATAGTAAAAATAGTAAAAATGTGTTACTGTAGTTCAGGTTATAATGTTTTACCAGGGGGATTAAACTAAGAGATAATCCATAAAATTCTACTTAAAATTGTATAAATATTATTGTTTAAAAATATTTAGAACTTTTATTATATTAAATTCTATTAATTTTCCATTGATTTCCACTTTAACAAGAATATAACTTTATATTATTTAAATCATTTTTGTAATTCCATGTGTGTCCCTCCCCTCACTTATAAAAGATAACATCTTATCATACTTTATTCACAAAATTTTATCCCTATATATCAGACAATACCTAAAAAAACTTCCTATATTCCTTCCCTTCATTTTTGATCTTTTGGTCTTACGCTAACATTATCCTAAGAAGGCTAAAGTTGTAAACCAAATGAGGTATCTCAAAGAAGAGGTAATCATTTTACCTGGCTATTTAAAAGTTTATTTATTCTTTGAATTACACTAAATTATTTTTATCCATAATAAAATAATTAATAAATTATAATAAATATACTCAGATATTATTAATATTATAAAATACCCATTTACACCTCCTTTCCATCAAATGAGAAATGAATGTATCACTCATGCATATGTGTGGACTATCACCGCCATGTAGATATATAATTCATTTTCCATCACAAAATCACATTGATGTATATAATGATTTATTTAATAAATATATATTATATTTATGATATAATTATTATTATAAATGATAAATATATTTTTTATCTTTCTTTCCTTATTTTCTTTAGAAAATGAAAACAGCCTTCATGTGTACATTCAAACTACCGTCTCTATGAATGATGTAATTCATTTTTCCATATTTTAATTTTATGGATGGTTATAAATATGTATATAATGAATATATATGATATTTATATCATTATTATCATAATCTATATTATTTAACCATGATCAAGATTCATGTATTATAACTTCTAAATCGAAACATACATGAAAAAGGAAACAGTTAACACCCGAAATGATGATGATGATGATTATAATGAAAGATTATTAATGAATGAGTGATAAGATGTTATAAGTAAAACATGTTTTATAGTATAAGTGTTAATATGGTTCTATTATATAATTATAATAAATTTATATTTATTATAAAATATTTTAGAGAACTTATAAATCAAATCATAGTTGAGGTAAGGGATTTATGTTACAATCTCAATTTTTACTAGGATTATTTATGATTAAATTTGTATTGATGAAATTATTTGATCTATATCTCAAAAATATCATGTATTTTATTACCCTCTTATTATTTCTAGATATTACAATTTTTTACTCTCATTTCCCTCTCTCTAAGTACTCAAAATTCTGGAATAATGTGTTTAAGGAAAACTAACTTTATTTCTTCAGTTGAAAATATTTTTATTCTATATCCATATTTTATTTAAAATGTTTTTTTATAATGTTTTTAATATTCTGAAATGATTGAATAGTCATTTTACCTATTTTTTGATGTTTTATAATTTTTTTTAAAAGAAACATTCTTATCATTTTCTAAATGAGGTACTTTTTTTTACCAAAGGTGTGAACGAAATATTTATTCTAACATATACTACATGGACAAATTTCCCTACCATAATGAATACTCATTTCCTTGAATATTAATTTAAAATTTTCGATGGTTCTTTTCAATGAAAATGTTTTTTCCTAATATTCTGATTTTTTTATATTTAAAGTAAGTGATTTCAAAATGAAAAGAGTATTTTCCTCAAGAAATGTTCCAATGGTATTTTAAAGGTATTTTTATCTATAAAAACATCCATTGATGTTACATTTACTTCACTAGGTATATTATATAATTATATAATCCATATTATTTAATTTCGTTATTATTTATTATGATGATGAAATCTTGATGAAACCCATTTTATTTTCTATAGGTTAAGCTATGATGGAATGATAAATATTTTCCAAATATTTTGGAATATATATGAATGTATTATGATTATGTGAGAAGTGGGTCTATTATATAACTACAATATATTGGGTATTTATTAATGTTTTATGATCTTAAAGGGTACACATGTGGTTTTCCCATGCCTAAAAGTGGGTACACATGTGGTTAACCCTATCCCGAGGTAGGTACACAGATGGTTAGACCATTCCTAACATGCAATTAATGTCTTGGTGGATAGCCTTGACATATGAATTATATGATTATTATTATGACACAATTTTTATGAAACTCTCAATGACATGTTCTTATTCTTATAATATTATCGCATGTATCATTATTTTTTATTCTTCTCTGACTCATGTCTTGTGAATTTAAAAATCCTTATGCCATAATTATGGCCATAATACATTTTTTATTTTATTGAAAAGACACTTTGAGGGTGAGTGGGAACCTATAGTAATTCCTATATAATCAAGAAATTCCCTTAAAAACACACATTACAGAGTTCAAATTCCAAAATAATAAATCCAAACCATACCCGCACTAATAATATAAAAAACATCCTATTTTAAAATTCTAAAAATACCACAATCCTCCAACCTTGACTTCATAATTCCACCATTGAAAAAACCATAATTATGATCTATGAATTGTTGGGTATGATTTTCATATGTTAAACTCCTATTATCATACGTTTATTCTCATGTTATTCTTACATATTATCATTGATTGATATATTTTATGTTTAACCTTACCGATCATATGATCTCACCATTTCTTATGTTTCCTTTACCCAAGTTATAAAGAAATGTTTTAAGTAGAGTATCTCCAGGAAGTTTATAATGTGATAAGAGATTTTTGGGAGGTATTGAAGATATTTCATGAAATAATATGATTATGTATATATTCTCTAAACACACTAAACCTTCATGACCCTTAGTTGTGTATTATTATGAAATGTATTGAATATTCATCTAAAATGGTGAAATATTTATGTATGTAATGTTTATCTCACCTAAGTTGGTATTAGAAGAGGTTTTATTTATTTTTGGAGATTAGGATTAGAAAATTTCAGTGATAACCATTAGGATAAGTCTAAGTATAGGAGAGCATCTTAAGTTATGGTAAAGAAAATAGTGTTGTTTTCCTTGAAAATACATCCCTATCTAGATAATGGAAAGTGAATGATACTATAGAATAAATTCACCTAGGGGTAATTTTTTTAAGGAAAACGACACTCTTTTCTTTACCATAACTTAAGATGCTCTCCTATACTTAGACTTATCCTAATGATTATCACTGAATTTTTCTAATCCTAATCTCCAAAAATAAATAAAACCTCTTCTAATACCATCTTAGGTGAGATAAACATTACATACATAAATATTTCACCATTTTTGATGAATATTAAATACATTTCATAATAATACACAACTAAGGGTCATGAAGGTTTAGTGTGTTTAGAGAATATATACATAATCATATTATTTCATAAAATATCTTCAATACCTCCCAAAAATCTCTTATCACATTATAAAATTCCTGGAGATACTCTAATTAAAACATTTCTTTATAACTTGGGTAAAGGAAACATAAGAAATGGTGAGATCATATGATCGGTAAGGTTAAACATAAAATATATAAAAGGGTGTATTGGCTATTAACTTGATCATCACTGGTAAAAAATAAGTGGGCTCAAGACTACACAAATGGATAGAAACTTCTAAGGGATATGCTTGGGTTAATTCACATTTTCTTTATGAATCACTATGAAGGATTTTAATAGAAAATTCTCATTGATAACCTAGGTTTAACCTAAGGTGTAATATATTGAAAAGAAGGTGTCATGAATTTGATATCCTTTGAATTTTTTTTTCATTATTATATTATTTATCACTATGATTATTGTTTCTCAAACTATGATTTTTTGGTTTTAGTTAATAGATGAAACTAGAAGGAACTATGTTAATGCTGAATATGAATTATAATGAAATGATTATCCTCATGAATAACTAAATTTCATGGGAGATGGATTAAAAATTATTATTGTTATTCTTACATAATTTTATCAAGATATGGACCATATTGAGATTCCAAATGAGAAAAAGGTGGACTAAAATATTGTTGGGTCCTTTATGAAGAAAAATACACTTTCTTTTAGTGGGAATGATGATCCCCTAATTACTAAGAAATGGATTAGTACCTATAAAAATATATTTTCCATTAATAAGTTCTTATATTAGGAAAAATTTATTTTAGATATTTATCATTTTGATGGTGATGAAGATTAATGGTGGACTCTTATCAGGAACATGAGGTAATGGGAATAAATTGAATCTATAGAGTAGGATAAGATTAATAGGTTATTTTTCAACAAGTACATTGGTTATATTATTCATACAAGAATGGATAAATAATTCATTGAGATAAATTAGAGTGATGATGAATCCATTAGCACCTATGAGGAAATTTTACAAGACTTTAGAGGTATTATTTTGGTATTATAATCTAAACTAAAATAAAGATTGATCAATTATTTGGTGGATTAAAACCAAGTCTCCAAAGGTTGTTAGAGATAAGAGACTTAAATATATGTGAAGAAATAGTTTTATGTGATTTCAAGGTAGAAATGGAGATCAGAGTCACCCACCAATCTCGTGGTTTTGATAAGAAAATAAAGATTCAATTCAAATAAAATTAAAATAATAAAAACCATTGAGGGAAGAAGATGAGTTTTAATTTATGATATAAGTAAGAAAAAAACATGGAGTAAATTTTATTATTGGTGATATTAATTAATTTAATTTTTTAAAGGGAGTTCATTAGGAAATAAAATGTTTAAGTTATGGGAATAAGTTAGATAATTATTCAAATGGAGAGAAATATCTATAGAATGCAGCACCTATACTCCAATGTTTCAAATGAAAGGTGTATGGGTATTATGCTAACTATTTCTTGAATATAAAGGTTAATGATGATGATAGACATCATAAAAATCTTAATCCTAGAGACAAAGGGAAGTATAATTAAATCACTATTAATGATGTGGGTTATGAAAACAAATTAGTGAAAGGTACACTTACTATCCACTTTAGAACTATTAATTTCTTATTTAATTATGGTTTTACCCACCCTTTTATATATAAATAATTTTCAAAGGGCATCACATTACCACCTCAATGATTAGATATTGAATTAGTAGTAAAAACCCATAATGGTATGATGACCATATCTTAATTATATGATTCTTCTTCAATTAAATTTTATGGGAACATGCTTCCTATAAATCTTATTATTATCCTTATAGTTTAATTTGATTTTATTTTGGGCATGGATTGGTTCTATTTATATAGATATCATATTAGTTTCAAATAAAGTGTAATCATATTTCATATTCTAAATGAAATTGTGAAAATTTATTAGTGTGAGGATAAATGAAATATTCTAGTAGAAATAACTTATATTTTATGGATCTTAGTTCCTATTCATAAGGGGTATTTATTTCATATGTTTGAGGAGAAACTCAACAATAAATATATACCTATTGTATGGGAGTTTATTGATGTCTTTATGAAGATTTTTTTATCCTTCCTCCAAATCATGAAGTTTATTTTTCAATATAATTCATAACTAGTGCTACACCTATTTCAAATAATCTATATAGAATTACTTCTATTGAGTTACATGAACTAAATAAGAAACTCCTGGAGAATCTTGAAAATGGATTAATTTGGATAAGTGAAACACCATAGTGTGAATGTGTTCTTTTTGTTATAAATAAATATGGATAAATGTGAATATACATTTATTATTGAGAACATAACAATATCACAATCAAGAATAAGTATCCTATACCCCATATTAATGATTTATTTGATCAACTATGTAGAGTTAAATACTTTTCCATGATTGAACTTCATTCTGGATAATATCAATTAAGAGTTAAAATTGAAGACATACCTTAAATATAATTTCATATGTGGTATGAACACTATGAATTTATAGTGATTCCATTTGGAATTACTAATTCCCTAATTAGCTTCACAGATTTAGTGAATAGTCTTTATAGATTAACTCAATAAACTTGTGGTAGTGTTTATAGATGATATTATTATATACTAAGAGATTAAGGAAGAGAATGGAAATCACTTTAGAATCGAGTTTAAGACCATAACTATGGATAATATACATACTAAATTTAGAAGGTGTGATTTTTTTTATATAAAGTATCATTCCTGGGACACATGATCACAAGAGAGGGTATATAAGTATATATTTCTAAGATAAAAGTCATTAAAAATTGGCACATACCAACCTTTGTGAAAAAGATCCAAAGTTTCATTAGATTGGATCGATATTATCAATTATTTGTGAATAATTTATCTTGTGTCTCTAATACATTCACTAAGTTAACATGGAAGGGAGTCAAGTTCCTTTAAACTGATTAATGTGAATAAAATTTCAAGGAGCTAAAGACAAGGTTGGTCAGTGCACCTATACTCACACTACCCTATAATGGATAAGGTTTTTTGATCTATAGTGATTCTAATAAGAAGGGTATGGGATGTGTTATTATGTAGAATGACATGGTGATAATTTATGTATCTCACCAATTAAAGGTTATGAGAATAATTACCCGAGCATGACTTAGAGTTAGTAGTAGTAATATTTGAATTAAAGATATAAATGCATTATATTTATAGAGAAATATATAAAATATATACTCATTATAAAAGTTTAAAGTATATATTCACCCATAAAGAGTTCAATATGCATTATACAATATGGTTGGATTAGATTAAATATTTCAACTGAAGAATACAGAACTACCTTAGGAAAGTGAAAAATGTGACTGATGCTCTGATTAGAAAGTATTAGGCTAGATTTTATATAATGATGATCGTAAAAGATCCAATATTTATGAATTTTTAAAATGCGGACCTTGAAATATTAAAGGAATGGGAGAAATATTATCTTCCTCAAATGAGTGTTCAACCATCTATACATGTGAAGATTAAAAAGGTGTAAAAGGAAGAATTATAGCTAAAAAGGAAGGTGAGAAATGTTCCTGAGTACAACCTTGATTATGGTGGAATGATAAAGTTCAAGAATAGAGTATGTGTCCATTTTATAATATAATTGAAGAAGTAACTATTGTATAAATTTCATAACTCATCATTATATATTCACAATAGAAGTAAAAATATGTATGGAGACATTAAGGAGCATTTCTGGTGGGATGAAATGAGGAGAGATATTTTAGAGTATGTATCTCGGTGCTTGGTATAATAACAAGTTAATGTTGAGTGGAAGAAGTCTAAGGGGATATTATACTTATTATCCATACGTATATATATAAGTACCCATCCTCAAAACAATACATAATCTTGAGTTTTTATTCAAGAATCCATTTTCTTACATTTTTAGGATCTTTATGTTTTAGAGTTTTAGAGAATTAGGTCACAAATATTACACAACAAACCAATATATTAAAAAGTGTACACTTCTACCAAGTACCCATTTTCCCCACATTATAAAACATATAAAATGAAAAAAAAATTCTTTTCATGAAAAATATTCATGTATTTCAACTTGAATTCTTCTTTATTCTTACTCATCCTTAAGACCAATGATTTTTTTAAAAACACAGGATAATAAGAAAAATATTAGTAAGGGATATACAAGTAAGAAATCTGTTAGTATAGTTACAAACATGAAAAGACATAAAATTTTTATATTTATCATAATTTTATTTGAGAATATGAAATATATCATATCCACATGAAAAAACACTTTTTTATCAAGAAAACATTTAAAACCCATAAAAATAAAATAGAAACCATTATAGGAAACATAAAGAATTATATTCATAAACTATTTTAGAAATAAAAAAATCCTAGTTAAATAAATTTGGGAAAAATCCCCATCCAAATCCCTCATTATTTCCTTTGAAGATAATGAACATTACCAAATTCATTGGAGATATATATCAGACCCACCCACCATATAAGACGTATCAGGATCACCCGCTATATAATATATATTAGGATCACCCATCATATAAGTTATATCTGGCTCACCCATCATCATTTATAATCCTCAAGTACCATATCATAAATAAAACATTTTAATATTTTACCTTTTTATCTTAAAACCCTTTAAAAAATATTTTGAACCCATACACAAAACAATTTTATATATTGAAATTCCCTTTCCTTTTAAAAACCCATTTTCAAAACTAACATACCCAGAACAAATGGAAGAAGGGTTTTTATTTAGAGAAAACAATTAAATCTTTTAAATATCAAATAAAAATTATGGAAGTGAGGAAAAATATTAAGTTTTTATATGTAAAAATTTAACATCCCTTTTATTTTTTTAAATAAAGTCAAAACATTATGTATAAAATATGTAAAAAGTTTCCTTTTTATTTTTTTTGAAAGCAATTAGAGACATGAAATTTAATTTATAATTAAATTACATACACATAAATACATCCATAAAATAAATTTAATAATATGTATATGAATGAAAAATATTAAGAAAATAAATCTTTAAAACATTTAAAATGAGGTTTTAAGTTAAAATGTACCTTACATTGAGTCTGAATCATCACATACATTATTTATCTCCTTGAATAATAAAATTATGTTAATTATTTACTTGAATAAGAATATTTTCCATTTTAATTCCATTATTATTATCCATTTTATATCATTTATGACCATGTATTATTTAGTTACTTCATCATTTAAGTTTACGTTGGATGTTTTGGGGATGTTTAGTTCATAAACCCGAAACAGTTTCTATATGATGAACATGGAAAAAGAGATAATTATTCCATCATCTCTAGAATAATAATCATTAAACTATAATCATTTTTATGCCTTAATTTTTTTATAACCATCCCTAAACGACGTACTGGAGAAATGAATCACATTGCTTCATGGAGGTGGTAATCCACATGTACGCATAAAAAACGTTATAATTTTCTAACGGATGTAAGGGTAAGAAAATAGATGATATATTATCTTTATAAAATTATAATAATATCATTAATATCATATATATATATATATTTTAAATCAATAATTATAAATATCCATGAGAGGCGGTGATGTAAAATGAAACACATCGCTTTGTGGAGGTGGTAATTCCCACGTACACATGAGAAATGTTTTCATTTTATATAGAATGGAAAAGGTGATGTAAAAGGGTTATAACATAATCATAATAACATTTAAGTATATTTAATATACTGAAGTTATTATTTCAGAATAGTTAAAGATGATTTTAAGGAGATAGAAGAAGAAATAAACTTGAAATAAGTCAATTAGAACTTATACCTTCTCTTTAGATAACCTCATTAGCCCGAATGGCCTGAAGGCCTTCATTTATTTTATTTTATTATGGATAATAACCCATTTTAAGGGTTGAAGGAGAACCCTTATATGGCCCGTAGGCCCAAGGCACAAGGCCTAACACAACCCGAAGGCCAATACATGCCCCAAAGGCCTAGAGGCATACTATGCCCATTATATGAACCGTAGGCCCAACCCACATAACTACCCCTCCCCAAATTTTGTATCATTTATCTCATAACTCCCCACCTTACATTGCTAATCGAATAGCATTTCCCCATACAAAGCTACACGGTGCCTGGTCCTGATGGAGGTTTCCATACCCTCTCATCCTTATAAGTTTGGTATTTTGGTGATACCAAAACCTATAGAATATAGGGATTTAATTTTTAGAATGACTTGGGTAATTATTGGATAATATAGAGTTCTCAAAACGTATAAGGAATAGAAGGGCAGAGGTTCCCATTTATTAGTGAGGGTAGGGGCACTCTTGGAGTTACTCAAAGTATTAATATAAAATAGTTTTCATTAAAATATTGAACCAAATTGATATATTTTCAATATATGATGAATACAAGTCAAACTATTCTCATCAAAAAAATTTTGGATAAGTTTAGGAGATGATTTCAGCCTTATCTCTTTGTTTTAACCCCGTTAACCCTTTTGATGAATAGCGTGGAATCAAAGTTTTTTACACTATAAGTGTCAATAAAGTTAATATAAAAGGAAAATTGGATAATAAATAAACCAATTTTAATATTCTAAACTATATCCCATTCACTTGGATGAATACAATATTTTTATGAATTTTAAATCATTTAATATTTTTCTTTAATTATAAAATATCATTAATGTCATTTTTGGAACTATTTATTTAATTTCACTCTAAAGACATTAATATAGTAATTTAATTCGAATATAAACATTTTACACATTCCTAATATGTTATATTTATCTATTGAATTCATGGGACACTATGAATCACCCGAAAAATATTACTTTTTGAGTTTTTAAAATCATTTATATGATTTTTCTACTACTTGCACAAGCATTATGTCGGTGTTACATAAGCATTTAGGATAATTATTTCATAACTGAAAATTAAAAATAAATTAACATGATAAAAAAATCATTGATATTTCAAATAAACATTTAGAACCAAACATAAAATATTTTTATCCCTATGATTTTTTAGAGATATTAATACAAATAGAGTGAAATTTTGTTTTTATTATTTATTTAAAATTATATTAAGGTCATTATCATCGGAAATTGGAAAGAAATTGAAAATTTTAAAATATTTTATGGTCATAGTCAAAACAAACTTATCCAATAAAATAAATAAACATGTTAGGGAGATTTTAATGTAAATACCCTAATCCGAGTAGCTCCGATCCGGTGGTAACTTTATTATATTGGAACTAGATACAAGAAATCACATCCCAAAGGAACAAATTGTTTAGAAATATTGGTAAACTATATGCAAACTTTAAGTTCACATTACATTTTAAAACATAAAGTATACAAATAATTTAGTTTGAGATTTTCATTATTCCCTTCAGAGTATCCCTATATATCTATCACAAAACACTTCATAGTATCCTATGGAAAATAAAACATAAGAAAGGGGTGAGCTCAGAAGTTCAGTAAGGGTATGAGTACAATGGAAGATATAAATAAACAATTAATAATGAATATGTAAAGTTAAATAACTGAAAAAATTACATTTAATCAATATCTTGAGCATAATATGAGAGTGATAAATAACGAATAAGTAATTCCATATAAATAATCACATGATCTTGAAACTTAACCATGAATATTACGAATAATTGAATAATCACATGGAATATCAATAGATGAATTCATAATTATGGAATGCATAATATCAAACATATTAAACATACTTTCAAGGCCTCATTATAAGACTTATTACTATACTAAGACATATTACATAAATGGATAAGGCCTCAACCAAATACCCAAGCTAATTTGTCTCATAAGTCCCACTGATGCATCGAGGGGATATGTAATTTTGAGTCCCACCCATAAACCAATAATTCAAAATCATTACTCAAATGAAAGTGGTTAAAAATAATCAATATAAACATTAATATTGAAAAACTAACATAGGAAATGTTAATACATACCCTAATCAATAAACATAATCATAAACCATATAGAGTAATATGATGAAAGGTAATAAAATTGTACATCCCCAGTTAAACCAATCATAAAATATCTAGAGAAATAATAAGGATGGTATCAATATAACATATCTCTACTATATCATAAGTATAATAAAAGGTTAATGTCATTGATGAATATAAATACCATAAAAATGTCATCAAAAACATTTTTGAGGAAAATAACCTTTTCACATTGATTTTTTTCTAAAACTAAAAGTTTAAAAAATATTTAAAAAATAATTTTATTTGAAAATAACCATTAAAAACTTATAAAATAATCTTTAAAAAATTGATTGGTCATGAAGGTGGTAAATTATATTTACTCTATACACATTTAAAAAAATATTTATTTCACATTTTCGGTAAAATCCAAATATACCGTGTTCTAAAAATGACATGAAGATTCCTTTCGAAAAATTTTTAAATAGTAAAAATTAGTAAAAATGTCTTTAATAAATAATTTTTGAAAGGATGAAAACATTTTTAGAAAACATTAATTTTTATGAAAAAGGATTTTTGATTGAATAGAGAAATAAAATAAAATTTTCTTAAAAACATTTTCTCAATAATTTTAAACAAAAAAGAGCATAAAAATGGTACTATTAATTGAAAATGTTAATTAATAAACACAGGATAATAAAATATATTTATTTTAATATATAAATATAAAATAATTCCCCAAGGGAGACTTAAAAAAAGACAATATTGAATAATGATGAGATTGTAAAATAAACCCTTACCAATTTGATAACTTTTGAATCATAATATCCATGAAAGAAATAACGTCAAATTAAAATTTAAATGACAAGAAGAGAAATATATTCATGATATAAAATATAAAAAATTGGTATTATATACACCACACAAATGAATAAGTGGTGATTATGGTGTATGAATCATGGAAGTAAAGTGAGACAAGAAACCCTTACCACTTGTTCGACTTCCTTTATATGTGTCAAAACATCATTTATAATAAATATATGTTTATTAAAAATAAATTAAATAATCATAATCATATATATCATACCGTATATTATTTACTTAGAGTCTTTTTCACTCATTTATTAGCAATTCTTTGTTAGAGTCATTATTTCGGGTGATAATTGCTTTGTTTTTCATGTATGTTTTGATTTGGTAATTTTGGTCCTTTTAATTTGATCATGGATATATAATACAAATAATTTTAACCATTATATAAATATAATATATATTCATTATATATTTATTTAGAGTAATCTGTAAAATTTATAGATAGAAAATGGATTACACCGTTCATGGAGACGGTAGGCCATACGTACACATGAACACTGTTTCTATTTTTATCAATTAATGGAATGAAATGAAAATAAATATTAATTAACTTTTAAAGAATAATTATTGTAAAATATATATCATTTTATATTAATAAAATCTATCCTTATTACCATCCATGTAAAAATAAAATGAAACCATTTCACATCGCTATGTAGAGGTGGTAATCCAAACATATGCTCGAGCGACGTTATTGTTTTCTAATGGATTGTAATGTAAGAAGTTAGATGTGATATTATATTTCTATAAAATTATTTATATAATAAATATCACATATACTAATTTAATTTTATCCTTACTACCTTCTATGTAATGCGTAAGATAAAAAAAAATCACATCGATTCGTGAGATGTTAGTCCACCGTACACAGGAGCGATGTTATTGTATCCATCACAGGATGGAAAGTAAGAAGTTATATGTAATATGATAATAAAAAAAGTATAATAATATCATAAATATCATAAAAATATGTTAAATACATCATTACATTCAGACTTGAAAGTTAATTATGGAAAATGTACTATATCAGTTCGCGAGGCGGTAGTCTATCATACACACGATCAACAATTTCATTTTTCATTTAATGGAAGTGTAGATAGATATAGGTTATGATATTAACACAACAAAATATATGTATATATTATATATTGGTGTTATTATTTGGTCATAGTTGGAATACATTATGAGGAGTTAGAATAATAAGTAAAATAAAATCACATAGTAAAAAACTTTACCTC
Source organism: Viscum album (assembly GCA_963277665.1). Classification (NCBI taxonomy): domain Eukaryota; kingdom Viridiplantae; phylum Streptophyta; class Magnoliopsida; order Santalales; family Viscaceae; genus Viscum; species Viscum album. The sequence continues at coordinate 48,416,390 of OY728146.1, forward strand.
TTGTTCGAGGAACCTCTTTAAGTTTAACCTAAAGCCTTCATAGATTAGATTTATGATCTAAAAAAGGAATATAAGATGTGGGTATGGATTTAAGGAAGATATTTGTATAGGTATTTTATGAAAAAAATGGCTTTTGGAGTTTGAATATGGGAGGAGAGGGGGTGGCCTTTTATAAGTGGGGGAGAGAATACGCTTGGTACTTTTAAAAGAATCAATTACACCCAAGTTTTTATCTAGAAAAAGCCTAAAAAATGCGTCATTATAGAAAATTTTTTAAAGGGTCTAAATATTTACATAAAATGGGGTTTGGAAATTTTGGTGGGTCATTTTAACTCTTATTTTTTAGTTTAATCCCCAGTAACCCATTTTTACCTTAATCACGGTAATTAATTCTTACAGTTTTTACTATTCATAATGGTAAAAAATTAAGTTGACCATATTAGATAATATAAATTATCCTAATTAAAAATATAGAATCCATTTTTATAAATTCAATTCATATAAGTGGTGGAATCCCATTTAAAATTAAACCCATAAACGTGATGAAAAAGTGAGTATCTAAAGGGAAACTTTACATAAGTATAAAATATTTTAATACCAAGATTCAGTATGAAATTGATTAAAATGATATAAATTAGTTAAATTTTAATATAATTGAACTAATTTTAATTTAAAAACAATTTGAAATATAATTTAACTTTATAAATTATTTAAACAAAAATCTTGTTTTCAATTATAATCCAATATTTTTCACTATTCATTAAAAAATTAACATTTTCATAAAATTATCAAAAATTTAACCAAAGATAATTATGACAAGTAGAATTAAAAAATAGAGTTTATTTTTCAAATAAATTTTCTATAATTGGTAAAAATTAATTTTAAATTATGTGTGTAAAACGCAACTGCCACTTCGGTGGTGGCGTGTTGGTGAAGGAAAATGATACAACAACGCCATTCTTTGGGAGGTTCAGGGTTCGAATCCTAGGAGTCTGCTTTCGGGGCAAGCCTCTCCCCTGAGATCTACCCGTCTTGCTGGGTCGCTCGGTCTCAACTGGGTGGGCAAAATGAGGCGCGACCCAATGTGCTGACAGATTGCTTTGATGAACCATCGATGATCGGGCTGTCACCCTCCAGAATGCTTTTCCATCTCAGCGGGCAACAGCTCCTTCCCCAGCTGGGGATTTACCTCAGGGAAGTTACCTCTTCATGGGGGATGGGGGTTTCTATATTTGGATGGTTTGAAAAGGCCACACACGGAAATTCCCTTTTTATAAAAGAAATGTCTGTAAAGCGCAACTAACCCACCATTCAGAAAAATACAGTTTTTCCAAAAACATTTCTTTTTCATTAAAATGGTTCTTATTTTATTTATAATCAATATATAACTATTGGATTTATTTTATACATGTGTAAAATAATTAATTTACATAATTTATTTATTCATATTCATACCCTCCAACTTAATGGCTATGTTATAATGGTAATGTTTAGAGAATAAAATTTTAATAGAGTTCCATGTTTCGTTTAAACCCAATGCTGCATGAATCCCAAGATTTCAAAGAGATTAAATTTATTTAAAAAGAAATATATCATAATATATCAGGGTGTTATATTTTCTTCTATTCTTTTGGTTATGTGTCATACATGTTATCAAAAATGATGTTTCTATTTTAAAATTTCTAGGTGTTATATTCTACCTCCTTAAATAAATAGTGTCATCACAATTTAATCTTGATCACAATAATCAAGGTTTTAACATTTAAAAATTACCTTATTGAAATATCACATTGTGAGAAGGGTTAATAAAATATCCTCTTAATGAAATAGAAATAGAAGTATAAAGGTCATCTGGAATAATTACATAACCAGGTTTCCAAGTAAGAAAACATAGGTGGGATGTGAAGATATAAACATGGATGATAAGTGTAATGCCCAAATAATAATGGATGGTGATAGAGAAAATTTATCACAAGAAGGTGAAGGATCAAGAAAAATTCAAAAACCATAAAACCATAAATCTATAATGATTTAAGGGACCATTTGATTCATTATAAATAAAGGTACTAAGATAATTTTTTTTTCAAGATCCTTTTCCTAGAGTTGAGGAATTACTTTACCATCATGATCGAGAACGTATGAAATTATACTGGATGTATTTCTATTTCATAGGAACAATTTAATCCTTTGGTTCTTCTTCTATCAATTCTCACTTTATTTCTTACTCCAAGAAATTAATATACAAAATGAATTTTTATTCCTGAAGCACATTTAAAAGATCATTAGAATGACAATTCACTCCTCTTGTCTCTATATATTTTCCAAAATCAAATTGGTTAGCACAAGTTATAAGATAAAAACCAAATTTCAAGTTAATCCATTCTATATATAGTTAACCTTAAGACTCATCCAAAATATGTCGGTCCAAATTCAAAGTCCAATTTTTTTGAAGTAAGGTAACTAAATAAACATTATATTCTTCAAACAATATAAATTTCCTCTTAATGTCACATTAGAAATATATAAATAACTTGATCACCATTAAAACTTAATGAAAACATGCATTTTTCCAAAAATAAATTATTAGGTTGTTGAATATATTCCATAGATCTAAACATTCAGTAAGCTCCAATAATGATAACATATACCATAAAATCACTTACTAATTTCATGGTCACCAATGATGTACTATAAATATATCATTTTCATTATTATCTCAACATAGAGCACATATTAAGTGTTATCTTCCATTAATCATGTGTTTTTAGAAAAGACCAACTTTCCAAATAATCACTTTTATTGGTATCATTCAACACATACTTTAAAATCTATAAATAAATACCACTAAAATACATTCCTTATACATTTCACGATTCTTATAACGATAATATCATCAATAAATAATTTTAAAACATATTTCTTATATCCAAATATAGAATATCATTAATCATTTCACCACAGATGTATCAATAGAATAAGCTTGACCTCACCCCCTTATCCTTTTTTGAGGTATATTCCTTTGATGATTGGGGAATTGGTTGGAATAGTGACCTATATCCTTACAGTTAAAGAACTATACTTTGAGGGATTCTCCTGTAACCTTGAATTCATGATCATGATGGATTTTTTCTCCAAACTTGAATAAAAATCCTTTTACTTTTAAACATGTACTAAGGTCCTTCTTTCCGCAGGTATCACATGTGGGAAAATCCTTTTTCCCTTTATTCTCTTTATCTATTTTTTCTATGTTATCCTATTATTATCTCTCTTACCTTAAAATCCATAATATATAGAGATTTCTTTCAATATCTTGATATAACATGATACTATGTCCTCATATAATGAGAAATTTTGTGAGACTAGTGTCCTTTGAAGGATTAGTTAGATCCCAATGAAGAAATTGTTAATACTTCTCTTTGTATTACATACATAGTCTATATCATGCCTTGATAACCATGTAAAGTTGTCTTCATACTTGGAAATTTTTTCCTCTTATTTCTATCTTAGACTCAAGAATCATCTTTTCTTATCATCTCATTTCTCATGAGGAAAATATTTCTCCAAGAAGAGTAACTTGAAATCATTTTGTTCCAAGTTTTCTATTTCTTTATTTATCCTTAGTGTTTTGGATCCATGACCACCATTGATCTGAATCTCATGAGAGATTATAAACTACCATGAAAAATTTCTTCATTTTACTACTTCACAAAGTGATAAATTTCTTCTCTAAAAAACTTATCCATTACCTAACTAAAAATGGTTTTTTAGTACCATTGAATAATAAAGATTTCTGACACATGAAGTGGTCTAAAATTTTTACACTACACTGTGGATCAACAAGCTACTCCATATAATTTTTTTAATACTCATAAGCAGAGAAAACTACCCCAATATGGTTATAACTTGATCACTTCTAGATACATATATAGCTTTAGCTTCATTATCCTTACAAGGAGGGCAATCCCTATTTGGAGTATGTGAATTGATATAGTTACTATTCCTTATATTAGGTTCTATTTCTAAATAATGTAATACACTATATTAGATCATAACATTATAAAACATAATGTATAATCACAAAAATAGTAAAAATAATTAACATAAATTGAGAAATTTACCCATAGTTAATCTCATAATCATAAACATGGTTTCTTCAGAGATGTCATTATTTTCAAATCTTTCATAATAGTTTGTAAAGAAAATGTGAATTATCTTAATCATATCCCCTAGGAGTGTCAAACTGGGTGTATAGTAATGCACATTTTCATACACCAGGTGATGATCAGGTCAAGCCTAAGGCACCCTTTTCAGAGTTATTACCCCTAGGTAAATCTGTGTCATAACCACATACACTTGCAGTATCCAGAAATGGATGTATTTCTAGGAAAAACCACATAATCTATTCCTTACCAAAACTTTATAATTTTATTCTATACTTATCCTCAAATTATATCATAGGGTAATATTCTCTAATATATGTTTTATTAAATCTAGTTCTCAAGGTTTCTACTAAACTTCCTATGATACCAACTATAAAGACTCCGGCCCCAGTAGCCCGAAGCCAGTGGTTATGTTATTACATTATAACTAGATACAAGAAATAATATTCCAAATGACTGAATAGTTTAGTAGTTCTGGTAAAATAGATACATACTTAAAATTCACCTTAAATTTTAAATTATAAAATCCACAAAGAATTTTCTTTGATATAACCATTATTCCCCTTATAGTATCCCTATATATCAATCACAAAACACTTCTCGATATATTGGGGAAAATAAAACATAAGAAAGGGGTGAGATTATATGCTCAGTAAGGGTATGCATACAATGAAAGTAATGAATAAATAAGTCATAATCAATATATAAAGGTAAATAACTGAAAAAAATTCCATTTAATCAATATCTTGAGCATAATATGGAAGGAATAAATGATGATCAAGTAATTCTATATAAATAATCACATGATATTGAAACTTAACCACAAATATTCTAAGTAATTGAATAATCACATGGAATATAAATGAATGAATTCATAAATATGGAATGCATAATTACATATATCTTAAACATACTATCAAGGCCTCATGATAAGAATTATCACCATTAAGGCCTTATGCTTTGATATCTTATATAAATTTCTAAGGCCACACCCAAATACCCAATCTAATTTGTATCATGAGTCCTATCGATGCATCAAGGGGCTATATAATTCCAAGCCCCACACACCACTTAATAATTCCAATTCATTCCTCATATGAAAGGGGTGAAACATAATAAACATAAAAATTTGTATTTAAAAACTAACATATGAAATGCTAATAATTACCCCAATCAATAAACATAACCATAAACCATCCAGAGTAATATGGTGAATGGTAATAAAATTGTACATACCTAGTCAAAATGATCATAAAAAATCCAGATAAATAATAAGGATGGAATCAATTTAATATATCCCCAGTGTATCATAATTATAATGAATGGTTGATGTAATTTATGAGTATAAATACCATAAAAATATCATTAAAAACATTTTTGAGGAAAATAACCTTATCAATTTGAAAATATATTTAAAACTAAAAGTTCAAAAAATAATTTGATAATATATATTTTTGAAAATAAATATTTAAAACATGTAAAATTATCATTAAAGCATTAAGTGGTCATGATGGTGGAAAATTCATTTCATGTTGTGTATGTTAAAACAATGATTCCTTTCACATTTTTATTAAAAAACGATCATTGTTTTGAAAATGATAGGAATATTCCTTTGAAAACATTTTTTAAGTAATAAAAATGGGTAAAAATGAATCTAATAAACCATTTCTAAAAGTTTAAAACATTTTTTGAAAACATTTTTAATTTTTTTTAGAAAACATGTATTTTGATGAGAAAAGATTTTCCACCGAATACAAAAATAAAGTAAAATTTTATTAAAACAATTTCTCAATAATTTTAAGTACCAAAGAGTGAAAAAATGGTACTATTACTTGATAAATATCATGAATAAATATAGGTGAAGAAAATATATTTATTTTAATATATAAATATCAAATAGTTCCCCCAAGGGAGACTTAAACAAAAACAATACCGAATAATGATGAGATTGTAAAATAAACCCTTACCTCTTTGGTTACTTTTGAATAATAATCCAGGTGAAATAAATAAATTCAAATAAAAAATTAAATAACATAAATATAAATATATTCATGATATAAAATATCATAAAGGGGCTGTATATACATCACATAAAGGAATAAGTGGTGATTATGACGTATGTCTCATGAAAGTAAAAGTGAGATGAGAAACCCTTACTACTTGCTAGAATTCCTTTGTATGTGTATGGAAATCATGTATAAAAAATATAGGTTTATTATAAATATATTAAAGAAACATAATCACATATATAATACCATATATTATTTAATTATAGTATTGTATCACTCAATTATTAGAAATTATTTGTTAAAATAACTATTTTGGGTGATAATTGCTTCATTTTTCATGTATGTTTTGGTTTAGTAATTTCAGTCCTTTTAATTTGATGATAGATAAATAATTAATATAATTTTAATCCTAATATAAATATAATATATATTTATTATATATTTATTTAGATTAATCTATAAAATTTAGATATAGAAAAAGGTTTACACCGTTCATAGAGACAGTAGGCCACACGTATTCATGAACGCTGTTTCCATTTTTATTGATAAATATAAAGAAATAAAAATAAATATTAATAAAACTTTATGGAATAATAATAATAATTATATATATTATTTATATTAATAAAATAAATTCTTATTACCATCCATGTAAAAATAAAATGAAAAATATTTCACATCGCTTTGTGGGGCGATAGTCCACACGTACACACGAGTGATGTTATTGTTTTCCAATGGATTGGAAGGTAAGAAGTTAGATATGAATTTATATTTATATAAGTATGGTTATATAATATATATCACATATATTAATTAAATTTTATCCTTATTACCTTCCATGAAAATTGTAAGAGAAAAACGAATCACATCACTTTGTGAGGTGGTGGTCCGATGTACACACTGGTGATGTTATCATGACCCTAAAAGATTAGAAAATAAGAAGGTATATGTGATATGATAATTAAAAAATTATAATAATATCATAAATATAATAAAAATATGTTAAATATATAATCAAATCTATCTTTTAAAGGTAGTGATGAAAATGAACTACATCGGTTTGCGAGGCGGTAGTCTGCCGTACACACGATCAACAAATTTATTTTTTATTTGACGGAAGTGTAGATGGATACAGGTTATGAAATTAATATAATAAAATTTTATTATATATTATATATTGGTTTTATTATCTAGGAATATTTGTAAAAGATTATAAAGATTTAGAATAATGAGTAAAATGAAAACACATAGTTAAAAACATTACCTCTTCTTCGAGCAAACTCTTTAAGATTAACCTAAATCCATAATAGATTAGATTTATGATATAAACAATGCCTCTAGGATATGGGGAATGATGTAAGGAATATATTATAGTACTTATTAGATGAACTAAAGGTCCTTGGTAGTGTGAAGATAATAGGAGAGGTGGTGGGATTTTATAAGTGGGGGAGAGGACACACTTGGTACTTTTGAAAAGACTTAATTACACCCTCATTTTTATCATTAAAAAATCCTAAAAAACAAGTAATTATAGAAAAATAGATACTAAATTGTCATGAACCAACCCGGTTAGACCCTGAACTGATCACCCGAGTCGGTCCGCGACATGACCCAAGAGGCGTTCCCGATCCTCCCGGGTTGGCGACAAGTGACAGGGCATCAACAGAGGTTGTGGGAACGATTTCGCCCAAAATAAATAAATAAAGCAGTAGAAATAATACAGAGCATCACAGAAACAATAAACCATGTAATGTGACTAAACATGAACAAAAGAAAATAAAACTAACCAAACTCGACGTCCGAACTAACTCTGTGTGACCCCGCAGGTCACTCCCCGACTCAACGATCCAGCGTCGCCCAAGCCGAGTGCACTCAAGCTGTAGCCTGGAAAAACACTAAAAATAGAAAATAAATATAGGCGTGAGTATTAAAACTCAGTAGGATGGCTCAATATCTATTCCCAATACACTACCTTAAAAAAATAAACACCATTTCAAGTTTGAACTACAATTTATAAAAGTATGTTTTTCTAAATATTTTACTCAAAAGCAAAGTATAAACCATTGCCCTTAACAATTTTCAAATCTAGTTTCATTTCTTTAGTGTCAATGGATTTTTAGAAATGGAATGTGATGTTTATATTTTCAAATTTTTACAAAGAGGATTAAACACTTTCATTTGAAAACCATTTCTTAAAACCAAGTCAAAACCAATCTATCACTTTCCAAGGGAAAAAATATACAAAAAATGCACAAAAGTAAGTACACAACATGGGAAATGTAGAAATACATACAAGTACCAAATCAGCACTACAAGTAACTGAAAGTCAATAGACATGGGTGAACCTAGGAGATCAAGAATAAACTAGAAGACACCAATACATGAGATATCATCCCCGTTGACATGTCACACACGATGAAATCAAAACGCTCAAACGCTCGACCATCCTTTCTCAAGAAGGCTGAGGGAAAAGTTCCATTGTAATAAACCCAATATATACTCCTACTATGGGCCATTGATCAGTACCATAACCTACCAGTGCAGCACTCATTCTCAGAATATTCTCTCAATATGCCAGGTTCCCATGCATCACCCCGACATGCATCAACCCGAGACACTCCATGGAATAGCCTCTTGCCTTTAAACTACATGAGAACTCAGGAGCCTCTAAGAGTGGGCCTCCCAAACAATCATTCACAACCAAGGTAGGAGAGTTATCCCAGGAGGGTTTTCGTCAAAAAAATTTCATCATTTTATGTAAAGTTCCAAATAGACATTAAACACATTTCACATTCACCACATTAAAAAAACCAAAACCAGTTTGAAACCATTTGAAGAGCCCCAAAATATTACTTCACAAGCTGCCAATATTTTTATAAAACCAAACCAAAATATTTTATTTTTTTCAAATAAAACATAAGAGCCAACCAGGAATTTCATCGAACATGAGGTGTGTAATATATAACAATAAAATTCTATTTATCGCATAACAAGATATAAAACACCACTTTGCACACCAAACAGTGAAACCAAGGATCATACATCAATATTTATTAATAAAAAGAGGTACGAAAAGAATGAAATGAATGAATCTTTAATTAAAAAGGCAAGTGAAAAGGGGAACCTACCTCGAGACCGAGATGAAAAGGAAAACGCATGTCTGACAGCTCGCAGTAGGGTCCAACACTCTACAAAATAGATACTAAGGACTCAAAAACACATAATTGCACTTTAATCAAACAGTGAGAAACCAAGTAGCAGAAACAAGATCTTCACCTTGCTTGGCGGAGTCAACCTGAGATGGTACAAGATCCTTGACTTTGGTGGTAAACACCAAAACCCACCAGAAGGGAGTCCCAAGAGAAAAGCTATATGCCCGGAGGGGGACGTCACTGCCGGAGGAGGGTCGTGCCGATAGGGCAGCGCATCGGGGGGGTCACGCTGAAAAAGAAGGAGGTCACGCCAAATGGAAAAGATTTCCGGAGGGTAGGGGATTTGGCCAAGGGTCTTGCGCACTGAGCAGGGGATCGTGCTGGCAGAGGAAACACACCGGAGGACGTCAGGTCGGAGGTGGACCACTGGCTGAACATGTCATTGGAAAAGAAAGGCGAAAACCATGACCAGAAGCGGGGTCGCCGTAATAGGGAGGTGGGTGTTCCAGTTGGGGTTGTTTTACACCTAGCAGGAGAGGCCGAAAGAGGGTCTAGTCACCAGAGCAGGGGGGCGCCGGACGGAGAGTCGGCCAGGAAAAGCGGTGCCGCTTAGCAGGGGGTGCGATGCAGGCAGCTGGTGAGTGGGAGACATTGGTGCTTGGTGCCCGGAGTTATCAAGCGGGAGGCCTTGGAGCGTGGGGGTTTGGCCAGCAGGGAGGGTGTAAAACCCGAGACTTTTATGTTATATAAATCATCAAAGGAATATTTTTCTACACAACACTTGCTTGGCTTGCTTTACACGAAATCGCGACCTTCCTCGATAGCTTGCGTCGTACGCAATACCGAGTTTCACTAAACAACAATATGCTATTAAAACTAGCCGTTATGAATAGTAATAACCACTTTTTGAAATTTTATAAATTTTATTTTTCAAAATGGACTTCATTTTTGGACTCAGAATATCGAAATTATCCTAGGGTGAAATTTTGGTATTTTTCTGAAAACTTTCAATTTTTGATGAATAGTGAAACCACTAAGTGGTAGGTTAAAAACTGAATTTTGCATAAAACTTAATTTTACCACTTCTGTGAATGGAATTTCAAAAATCCAAGAGACACGGTTAATATCAAGGACTAAAATGTGGTTCAATGAGATGAAAATAATTTTTTGGTGAATAGTAACTTTTTACTATTTTTACCGCGGTTAATAGTAAATAGGGTAACTAAGGGTAAATATGATATTAATATTACCCTAACACATGTCCTAATTCTATTGGACAAGTGTAATTCGACCAAAAACAAACTTAGGAATAAAATATGACCATTTAGGCCCACTTGGATTAGATTAGGACATTTATTATTAATTTATTTAAAGAAGGGTTAAAATAGTTAAAATCAAAGTTTAATAAGTAAATCATTTTTAATATAGGGTTATACATAAGATAAATTCGATTGTAAATATTCATTAGAAAGATAAAACGATTTCATACATGATGGTATTTTATTTGTAATTTTTAGACATCAAATAATTTAATTTATTTATGACACAAAGATGATGCAGTAATTATCTTATTAATGAAATATTGACAAAATTGATAATATAAATACCAAAATAAATGTAATTTGAGACTTTTTATGAATTCCACTAATTTTCTAGGTTACTATGATATATTAGTATTGATTTAATCAACTTGGTTCGAACATATAATTCTGTTATGACTTTCACAAAAATCATATATCAAATAGTGTCAAAATTGACACAAAATAGTTTTTAAATCAAATATTATATTATTAATTGTTATTTTATTCCTAAAAATCTAAGGTTCGGCCAAATGACTTAGATAAGGATATATATATTAATAATAAAAAATTTGGGGTTCGTTTGGCATGTTATAGTAAGTGTATTAACCATATAGTGAAAGAAAACAAAAAGACACGGTAAAAGTTAAATTAATTAACTTAGAGTTAAATCTAATTGATAAGGTTAAAATAATACCCTAAACTTGTCTAAATCCTATTGGTTGATAGGATTTCGACCCATCCCCACTTTAGCTTTGAAATAAGACCCTTTGGAACCATTATAAACCGATTTTGACTTTAATATAAAATAATATTTTGAGATATTCCTAAGGTGCCCCTCTCCTCCCTTATAAAAGGGCACCTCCTCCCCCTCCTCCTCACACCAATTTGAGCACTCAAGCTCGGCCAAACCCTGCCATTTTCCCTTCTCCACTTCCCTAGAATAATCCTAGAGGTCCTGGTCTTCTCCAAAGACCAATCTTAGTTCCTTAAGTGGAGGATTCAAAAAGGCGTTCCAAAGAAGAGGTAATATCCATTACCGATCTTTTCAATTTCTTTCTTCTTCAACTTCTTCTTCTTTAGTTGTTTCATGATAAAGTAATAACATCAGTATTACTTACATACTGATATGTTATTATAAATATGAAACAACCCTAATTCACCTTCTATCCATCCTACGGAAAAATGAAATCACCGCGCGTGCGTACGTACGGAATACCGTCTCCACGCCGTGGTGTAATCTATTTTCCACCATCACCTTACAAGGATGGGTATAATGGTGTAATCAGTAACTATATATGATTATTATTAAGTAATATTGATACTGAAATAATATATATATACTCCAATACAATTCCACGATCATAGGAACGATATCATCACTCGTGCGTACGTACGGAATACCGTCTCCACGATGTGATGCGACTCGTTCTACATGATCTTCATTTCATAATGATAATATAAATGAATTGAATGAATTAATATGGTATATACTACACTAATACCATTCTGGAAATGAATTATCTATAACCTAAAGATAAGAATAAGAATTTATTCGACAAAACACGCATAAGAACAAAAAGTTATAAAGACCCGAGTAACAAGTAACAATGAAACATTACTAACAAGAAGCTAATAATATGACCATATATGATCTCATATCAATATGTATGATTCTGGAATAAGTCAATAACATTATTTAAACCATTATACAGGAGCTTCGGACACGAACAAAGCAAATCGGACCTAAGGTAAGGGAAATATCACAATCTCACTTTTATCTGAGATTGTTTTTACTTTGGTAATTACTGGGGTGTATTTTATCATCCACATCAATGTTCCCTCAATATGTAATATGATTTCCATCCTTATACAATAGTTTATATCCAATTTAACCCTTCGGTGAGTTTTTAGTAGAATATATGAAAGGAATCTTTTGTCGTTTTTCGTACGAGGTACTTTTTGACTTCTCCGACAAAAGTACGAGAAGAATGATTTTTTTTTAACTTAAACGGCATGAACAGATTTTTACGGTTTTATAAAGCCTTATTTTCATGAAGCTTCCTCCAAAAGATTTCATGGATATTTTCAATAAAATATCTTTCTTTTAAAATTGCATGATGTTTTGTGAAAAGAAATTGATTTTGAAGAAGAAAGGATATTTTCCTCAAGAATGAAGTTCAAGTGTTTTATCAAAATTATTTTCCATCTAAGATAATAAAGGGTTCTGTTTTATCCCTATTATTACATTGATTTGATTATGTTGTGATGGAATTATTTTTATGAATTCCTTTATCTTATATGAATTGTTTTATGATGTCATGATGTTTAAGATTCCCATTTTTATTATATGGGTTATGCTATGATGTATGGTTTATGATTATGTGGCACACATAAGAAAGGATTCATTATAAGATGGGTGTGACCTATATCTCCCTCCAATGCATTGGGTAAAGATTTTATATCTCATGAGATAGACATGGCTGGAACGGAAGGTTATTTCGGTTCAGTGATACAGGACTGAAACGAGGAGTGAACTCGGTTCAGAAAGGGACTTTGTCCACTAAGATAGTCTTGGCAATGAGTCATGACTAACAAGAAATGATTTTCCATGATTATGTGTGCATGCCACAAAGATTCAAGTTTTATGTTATGATTATGGGGATCTCATTTTCACTTCTATGATTTATTCCATGTTAAGATATTATGATCTCTTTTGCAGGTTTTAATTTTCAAAAAGAGATGATATGATTTTTATTTCCTTTATTTGCCCTTGCTGAGCATTTGAGCTCACCCTTTTATGTTTTCTTTTCCCCAGGCCAGGAAGATGGATATTAAGTAGAATATGCTAAAAGGGACCCTAGATATGATGAAATAAATGGGAGACACTGTAGAAGATTTATGAACCAGTTGTTTATGTTTCCCAGTTTCTAAAGACACTATACCTATACGGTCCTTTGTGGTTTTGTCATATGTTGTAATAAGTGTGATTCAATTTTGAAGTATTAACAATGTATGTAAAGTATGGGTCGTTATAGTTGGTATCAGAGGAAAGGTATAGTCAACCTTTGGAAACTAGGATGTGAAAGCCTTAGTAAGAACCCTAAGGATAAGTCTAAGCATAGAACACAATCTTAGAAATGGCCACGAATAACCTAGGATAAGACCATAAGCATGAAAATTTTATTCTTGAATTATGTGGTTTCCTATTATAATTAGTGTTGCTCACACTATTCTTCTTGGTTTTAGTCAATGGCTGGAACCCGAAGGAACCGTGTTAATGCGGAATGCGATGGGCAATGCAATGATTGTCCCCCTGAGCAACCAAACGATATGGGAGCTGGAATGCAAAATCTTGTAGCCATGCTCACACAACTTTCTCAAGCTATGAATCATGCAGGATTTCCAAACGAACAAAGGAGGGAGCAACATTCTATTGAATCCTTCATGAGGCAGCGTCCACCATCTTTCAGCGGGTCTACTGATCCATTAGTTGCTGAACAATGGATTAGTACTACTGAAAAGATATTTTCAGTTCTTCAATGTTCTGAGCATGATAAAGTCATCCTAGCAGTGTATCGTTTGGAAGGAGATGCTGATCAATGGTGGAATCTTGTTAAGAATACAAGGCAAAGGGATGAAATTGAGTCTATGGAATGGGACGAGTTCAAGAACTTATTTTTCAATAAGTACTTCCCTCGTATTCTCCGAACAAAGATGGAGAAAGAGTTCCTTGAACTGAAGCAAAGGGATGATGAATCTGTTGGTACCTATGAAGCAAATTTTACCAGACTTGCAAGGTACGCTTCTGGTATTATTATCCAACCTGAGAGTAAGATCGATCGATTCTTTAGTGGCTTAAAACCAAGTCTTCGAAGGGCGTTAGCCATAAGGGACTTCAATAGCTACGAGGAAATCGTTCGATGTGCTCTCAAAGTCGATATGGAGATTGGAGTAACCCATCAGTCACATGGGTTTGATAAGAAGAGGAAGATGGAATTCAAAGAAAAATCTAAAGAGCACACGGAAAAGAAGATGAACTTTCCCTTATGCTCAAAGTGTGGAAAGAAACATGGAGGGAGTTGTCTTAAAGGGACAAGTAAATGTTTTAAATGTGGAAAGGAAGGTCATCGGGCATTTGAATGCCGTGATAATGGGAAGAAGATGTCTAATGATGCAAACAAAGGAAGGGATACACAGAATGAACCTGCTACACTTCAATGTTTCAAGTGCAAGGAGATGGGGCATTATGCCAATCAATGCCCAAATCCAAGGGTTGATGATGATGGTCGACGTCAACAAACTCTTAAGGCTAAAGAAAAAGGAAAGTCACATGCAATTTCTATCAGCGATGTGGAGTACGATAACGATGTGGTGAAAGGTACACTTACCATCCACTCTAAAGTAGCAAATGTTTTATTTGATTCTGGATCCACCCACTCTTTTATTTCTGAAAAATTTTCTAAGGGTATCACCGTATTACCTCAACAATTAGATGTTGAGTTAGCTGTGACAACACCTAATGGCACATCAATCGCATCAGAAGTTTATAATTCTTCTCCGATCGAAGTTTGTGGGAAAGTGCTTCCTGCAAATCTTGTGATCCTTCCTTTAGTGGAATTTGATGTGATTCTTGGCATGGATTGTCTTTCTCTACATGGAGCTCATATCAATTGCCAAAGAAGGGAAGTCACATTTCATATTCCAGATCAACCTACGATCGTCTATCAATGCAAGGATGAACATAACCTTCCAGTGGAAATTTCTTCCATCTTATGGGTATTGATTCCACTAAATGAAGGTTATTTATCTCAAATAGTTGGTGAGAAACTCACGATTAAGAATATGCCCATTGTACGGGAGTTTGATGATGTCTTTCCGGAGGAATTACCGGGTCTTCCACCAAATCGTGAAGTTGAGTTTTCAATAGAACTCGTACCGGGTGCTTTGCCTATTTCAAAGACACCTTATAGAATGGCCCCAATTGAGGTGCAGGAATTGAAGAAGCAACTCCAAGAGAATCTTGATAAGGGATTCATACGCCCTAGTGCATCACCTTGGGGAGCACCTGTTCTATTTGTTAAGAAGAAAGATGGATCAATGAGACTCTGCATTGATTATAGAGAACTTAACAAGATCACTATCAAGAACAAATATCCTCTCCCACGCATTGATGACTTATTTGACCAACTACGCGGAGCTCAATACTTTTCTAAGATTGATCTTCGTTCAGGGTATCATCAATTAAGGGTCAAAAGGGAGGATATACCAAAGACGGCTTTCCGTACAAGGTATGGACACTATGAATTTATAGTGATGCCATTTGGTCTTACTAATGCCCCTGCTATCTTCATGGATCTAATGAATAGAGTCTTTAGAGACTATCTTGATCAATTTGTGGTAGTCTTTATAGACGATATGAAGATCACTTGAGAATTATATTGAAGACCCTGAGAAAAGAGAAGCTTTATGCCAAATTTACCAAGTGTGAATTTTGGCTTCAAAAAGTTGCATTTTTGGGTCATATAATCTCAAAAGAGGGGATATCTGTGGATCCAGCAAAAACAGAGGTTATCGAAAGATGGTCAAGACCAACAACAGTAACTGAGATCCGAAGTTTTCTTGGTTTGGCTGGTTATTATCGACGTTTTGTAAAAGATTTTTCACGATTATCTAATCCACTCACCAAGTTGACTCGGAAAGGAGTTAAGTTTGTCTGGACAGAGGAATGTGAAGAGAATTTCAAGGAGTTGAAAAGAAGGTTATCCAGTGCACCTGTGCTCACACTGCCTTGTAGTGGAGAAAGGTTTGTGATCTACAGTGATGCATCCAAGAAGGGATTGGGGTGTGTTCTTATGCAAAATGATATGGTGATAGCTTATGCCTCACGACAGTTGAAAATCCATGAGCAAAATTACCCAACACATGATTTGGAGTTGGCTACGGTAATCTTTGCATTAAAGATTTGGAGGCATTACCTTTATGGTGAAAGGTGTGATATTTATACTGATCATAAAAGTTTAAAGTATATTTTCACACAAAAGGAGCTGAATATGCGCCAAAGAAGATGGTTGGAGCTGATTAAGGATTATGACTGCTCAATCCATTACCACCCTGGGAAAGCAAACAAGGTGGCAGATGCATTAAGTCGACAAGACCATGCTAGTTTATCCATGATGAGGATCACAAAAGATCCAATATTTATGGATTTACAAAGGATGGATCTTGGAATTATAATGGAAGGGGAAAAATCTTATCTTTCTCAAATGAATGTTCAACCATCTATACATGTGAAGATTAAAGAGGCACAGAAAGAAGATGTCGAGTTACAAAAGAAGGTGAGAAATGTTCCTGAATTCAACCTTGATTGTGATGGGATAATAAAGTTCAGGAATCGGGTTTGTGTTCCTCCCATCCCCGAATTAAAGAAAGAGCTGCTGGATGAGGCTCATAGTTCTTCATTCTCTATTCATCCTGGAAGCACGAAGATGTATAGGGACCTGAAAGAGTACTTCTGGTGGGATGGCATGAAAAGAGATGTTGCTGAATATGTCTCTCGATGCTTGGTTTGTCAACAAGTTAAAGCTGAGAGACAGAAGTCTAAGGGGATGTTACAACCATTACCCATACCCGAATGGAAATGGGAAAACATCACTATGGACTTTGTCACAGGACTTCCTAAAACATCCAAAGGCAATAATGCTATCTGGGTCATAGTTGATCGTCTTACAAAGTCTGCACACTTCATTGCTATTAGAGAGGATTTCTCTCTAGATCAGCTTGCCAGGATATATGTAAAGGAAGTGGTAAGATTTCATGGAGTACCACTTTCTATTATATCTGATCGAGATCCGAGATTTACCTCGAAGTTCTGGCGAAGTCTTCAGCATACTCTGGATACAGAGTTGAGTTTCAGCACTGCTTATCATCCCCAGACAGACGGTCAGTCTGAGAGAACAATTCAAACCCTAGAAGATATGTTGAGAGCTTGCTCTATGGATTTCAAAGGAGGTTGGGATCAACACCTACCTTTGGTGGAATTTTCTTATAATAATATCTTTCACTCCAGTATTCAGATGGCTCCTTATGAAGCTCTCTATGGAAAGAAATGCAGGACTCCAACTTGCTGGGATGAAGTTGGGGAAAGAAAGCTATTAGGACCTGATCTCGTTGATGAAATGGCAGAAAAGGTCAGATCTATTCAACAACACATAAGAGCAGCTCAGAGTCGATAGAAAAGTTATGCCGACAACCGAAGAAAAGACCTAGAGTTTGAAGTGGGTGATAAAGTGTTCTTACGAATATCTCCCTGGAAGAGGGTTATGAGATTTGGAAAGAAGGGGAAGTTGAGCCCTAGATATATCGGTCCTTTTGAAATATTGGATCGTGTTGGGAAGGTAGCTTACCGATTGGCGCTTCCACCGAATCTCTCTCAAGTTCACGATGTGTTCCATGTATCTCTCCTGAGAAAGTACATACCAGATCCTTCACATGTACTCACCTCAGAAGTTGTACCGCTGGAGCAAGATCTTTCTTATGAAGAACAGCCGATAGAGATTCTGGATCGTAGCGAAAAAGTCCTACGAAACAAGACCACTCGCTTGGTGAAAGTTTTATGGAGAAACCACCAACTTGAAGAAGCTACATGGGAGCTTGAGGATATGATGAGGGAGAAGTATCCTCATTTGTTTGTTGCAAAGTGACGAATTTCGAGGGCGAAATTCTTTTTAAGGGGGGTAGAATTTAACACCCGAGACTTTTATGTTATATAAATCATCAAAGGAATCTTTTTCTACACAACACTTGCTTGGCTTGCTTTACACGCAATCGCGACCTTCCTCGATAGCTTGCGTCGTACGCAATACCGAGTTTCACTAAACAACAATATGCTATTAAAACTAGCCGTTATGAATAGTAATAACCACTTTTTGAAATTTTATAAATTTTATTTTTCAAAATGGACTTCATTTTTGGACTCAGAATATCGAAATTATCCTAGGGTGAAATTTTGGTATTTTTCTGAAAACTTTCAATTTTTGATGAATAGTGAAACCACTAAGTGGTAGGTTAAAAACTGAATTTTGCATAAAACTTAATTTTACCGCTTCTGTGAATGGAATTTCAAAAATCCGAGAGACACGGTTAATATCAAGGGCTAAAATGTGGTTCAATGAGATGAAAATAATTTTTTGGTGAATAGTAACTTTTTACTATTTTTACCGCGGTTAATAGTAAATAGGGTAACTAAGGGTAAATATGATATTAATATTACCCTAACACATGTCCTAATTCTATTGGACAAGTGTAATTCGACCAAAAACAAACTTAGGAATAAAATATGACCATTTAGGCCCACTTGGATTAGATTAGGACATTTATTATTAATTTATTTAAAGAAGGGTTAAAATAGTTAAAATCAAAGTTTAATAAGTAAATCATTTTTAATATAGGGTTATAAATAAGATAAATTCGATTGTAAATATTCATTAGAAATCTAAAACGATTTCCTACATGATGGTATTTTATTTGTAATTTTTAGACATCAAATAATTTAATTTATTTATGACACAAAGATGATGCAGTAATTATCTTATTAATGAAATATTGACAAAATTGATAATATAAATACCAAAATAAATGTAATTTGAGACTTTTTATGAATTCCACTAATTTTCTAGGTTACTATGATATATTAGTATTGATTTAATCAACTTGGTTCGAACATATAATTCTGTTATGACTTTCACAAAAATCATATATCAAATAGTGTCAAAATTGACACAAAATAGTTTTTAAATCAAATATTATATTATTAATTGTTATTTTATTCCTAAAAATCTAAGGTTCGGCCAAATGACTTAGATAAGGATATATATAATAATAATAAACAATTTGGGGTTCGTTTGGCATGTTATAGTAAGTGTATTAACCATATAGTGAAAGAAAACAAAAAGACACGGTAAAAGTTAAATTAATTAACTTAGAGTTAAATCTAATTGATAAGGTTAAAATAATACCCTAAACTTGTCTAAATCCTATTGGTTGATAGGATTTCGACCCATCCCCACTTTAGCTTCGAAATAAGACCCTTTGGAACCATTATAAACCGATTTTTACTTTAATATAAAATAATATTTTGAGATATTCCTAAGGTGCCCCTCTCCTCCCTTATAAAAGGGCACCTCCTCCCCCTCCTCCTCACACCAATTTGAGCACTCAAGCTCGGCCAACCCCTGCAATTTTCCCTTCTCCACTTCCCTAGAATAATCCTAGAGGTCCTGGTCTTCTCCAAAGACCAATCTTAGTTCCTTAAGTGGAGGATTCAAAAAGGCGTTCCAAAGAAGAGGTAATATCCATTACCGATCTTTTCAATTTCTTTCTTCTTCAACTTCTTCTTCTTTAGTTGTTTCATGATAAAGTAATAACATCAGTATTACTTACATACTGATATGTTATTATAAATATGAAACAACCCTAATTCACCTTCTATCCATCCTACGGAAAAATGAAATCACCGCGCGTGCGTACGTACGGAATACCGTCTCCACGCCGTGGTGTAATCTATTTTCCACCATCACCTTACAAGGATGGGTATAATGGTGTAATCAGTAACTATATATGATTATTATTAAGTAATATTGATACTGAAATAATATATATATACTCCAATACAATTCCACGATCATAGGAACGATATCATCACTCGTGCGTACGTACGGAATACCGTCTCCACGATGTGATGCGACTCGTTCTACATGATCTTCATTTCATAATGATTATATAAATGAATTGAATGAATTAATATGGTATATAATACACTAATACCATTCTGGAAATGAATTATCTATAACCTAAAGATAAGAATAAGAATTTATTCGACAAAACACGCATAAGAACAAAAAGTTATAAAGACCCGAGTAACAAGTAACAATGAAATATTACTAACAAGAAGCTAATAATATGACCATATATGATCTCATATCAATATGTATGATTCTGGAATAAGTCAATAACATTATTTAAACCATTATACAGGAGCTTCGGACACGAACAAAGCAAATCGGACCTAAGGTAAGGGAAATATCACAATCTCACTTTTATCTGAGATTGTTTTTACTTTGGTAATTACTGGGGTGTATTTTATCATCCACATCCATGTTCCCTCAATATGTAATATGATTTCCATCCTTATACAATATTTTATATCCAATTTAACCCTTCGGTGAGTTTTTAGTAGAATATATGAAAGGAATCTTTTGTCGTTTTTCGTACGAGGTACTTTTTGACTTCTCCGACAAAAGTACGAGAAGAATGATTTTTTTTAACTTAAACGGCATGAACGGATTTTTACGGTTTTATAAAGCCTTATTTTCATGAAGCTTCCTCCAAAAGATTTTATGGCTATTTTCAATAAAATATCTTTCTTTTAAAATTGCATGATGTTTTGTGAAAAGAAATTGATTTTGAAGAAGAAAGGATATTTTCCTCAAGAATGAAGTTCAAGTGTTTTATCAAAATTATTTTCCATCTAAGATAATAAAGGGTTCTGTTTTATCCCTATTATTACATTGATTTGATTATGTTGTGATGGAATTATTTTTATGAATTCCTTTATCTTATATGAATTGTTTTATGATGTCATGATGTTTAAGATTCCCATTTTTATTATATGGGTTATGCTATGATGTATGGTTTATGATTATGTGGCACACATAAGAAAGGATTCATTATAAGATGGGTGGGACCTATATCTCCCTCAAATGCATTGGGTAAAGATTTTATATCTCATGAGATAGACATGGCTGGAACGGAAGGTTATTTCGGTTCAGTGATACAGGACTGAAACGAGGAGTGAACTCGGTTCAGAAAGGGACTTTGTCCACTAAGATAGTCTTGGCAATGAGTCATGACTAACAAGAAATGATTTTCCATGATTATGTGTGCATGCCACAAAGATTCAAGTTTTATGTTATGATTATGGGGATCTCATTTTCACTTTTATGATTTATTCCATGTTAAGATATTATGATCTCTTTTGCAGGTTTTAATTTTCAAAAAGAGATGATATGATTTTTATTTCCTTTATTTGCCCTTGCTGAGCATTTGAGCTCACCCTTTTATGTTTTCTTTTCCCCAGGCCAGGAAGATGGATATTAAGTAGAATATGCTAAAAGGGACCCTAGATATGATGAAATAAATGGGAGACACTGTAGAAGATTTATGAACCAGTTGTTTATGTTTCCCAGTTTCTAAAGACACTATACCTATACGGTCCTTTGTGGTTTTGTCATATGTTGTAATAAGTGTGATTCAATTTTGAAGTATTAACAATGTATGTAAAGTATGGGTCGTTATAGAGGGTGTGATGGACAGGGGGATCCGGCTAGAAAGAGAGTGGTGGTTGCAGGTGAGCTGTGCGGGGCTAGATGGGGTGCGGGGGTCCGGCTGGGGGCTGTGGGCTACTGTGCGAGGGAGCAGGAGGTGACAGGGAGGAGGAGGCGACTGCTGTGCGTAGGGCAGGATGAGAGTATGGAACCGGGGCAGCCTGGATGGGTGCAGCAGTGGACAGAGAGGAGGGAGCCATGACGGGCTGCTGTGTGCGAGGGCTAGGAGAGGGTGCTGGGGTGTGTCGCTGAGCAGGACGGGGCGCGCCATACTACTGCACTGAAGGAGGGCTGCATGCAGGGGGTGAGGAGGGCCGATGGAGGGATACTGCAAAAGGGAAGGGGAGAGGAGGCGAAGTGTGCAAGGTTGGAGTGATGCTACAGGGGGAGAGTAGGTGGCCGCGTAGAGAAGATAGGGGGGAGTGAGAGTGTCCAAAACCCTAAAAAAGGTAAAAACCATCTAAAAAACTAATTAAAATTAATAATAATAATAATAACAATAAAAGGAATAATAATAATAATAGTAATAAGAGTAATAAGAATAATAATATCATGATCGTAAAATTAAAAATAATAAAAGTATTTATTTCATTTAAATGATAATAAAATTAATAAATTTTTGTTTTCATCTAAAATAAAAATTTTAAAATTATTAATAACCATATATATTCTAATTTACATTATAAATTAACATTTATTTATTCATTTTAATTATTTAATGGTGAAAAGGCCATGCAATTGCATGGGCGAATCCACACGGCGTCGCGCTACGCCCGTGAGTCCAACGACGTCGAACCCAAAACACGTGATTTTTATTGAAAACTCCAAAGCCTTGTCTGGGACTCACCCGGATCCGAGAAAAAATATTTAAAGGCAGATAAATAATTAAAATAAAATGATAACATGAATCGGGGTGTGACAATTCTCACCACCATAATTCTTTCTATTCCCAGAAATCCAGGATACCATCCAATCGGTTGATCAAAACTTAAGGATTCCACACAACACGATCCAAACTCTTAACACATGGTCATTACATCGACCACCAATGAGACTTAACCCTATCTCCTGAAACAAATTACTAGCATAGGGGAGTCCTGAATGGACTCCGCACCATAAGAATTCAATTAGTATCTGAACTGGGCCTTACTGAAGCTAGAAAGAACACAACAATACTTAAACCACTAAGTAACGTCCGAAAGGAATATAAGATTAACTAAAAAATTCTTACGAATGAAAAACCCTCACACCATGGTTGGGGAGGGAGGGACCAAGGATTAGATCAATGAAACTATGATAGAAAACTACTCACGACTCACCACTTCAGGATAGACACAAACTAAAGCCGTAACCGATTCACATCGGTGGTCCATGCAAGGCCACTAATAGGTAACTGACATCCAAAAAGGCACAATCACTAACATTGATTGAGGGATAATTCCATCACAATATTTACTTAAAGTAGAGAATTTATAGGCAGAAACACTAAAATTGTCTCACCACACGATAGAGGCACAACCTTAACCAGACTTCTTAAAATTCCCCAGGGTTCCTGACTACTCACCGGCTTCACTATGAGGCTCTTTGGCTGGAGCTCTGATGGATGGAGCATCTCCTTCCTCGTAGTCAAGTTCTAATAATCCCTTCAAGAAACATACATATTTTTATTTTACAAAATAATAGACAAGACTTCAAAATAAAATCCACACTGGCATTGAAAACTGTAGTTCATCAAAAGACACACGACATTCCCACACATTTCAGAACCCAAAACACCATCAATACACTAAAACGATAAGAGATCCATTACAATGAAAGGAAACTTTCACAAGAAACATTAAACAAAAACCCAACAACACATCACTTATGAGAACTTCCTCTGTTACGCTTTCTAGTAGTGCCCCGACAGAATCGCCGCAAGTGGCCCAAGCGTCCACAGGCCTGGAAGGGCTTCAGAGAATTTGTACACGATGGATTTTTGTGACCCAACTTTCCACACTGATAACACATGAAGATATATTACTCTGAAGAGGTTGATGAAAGATCTCTAGGCCTTTTGATTCCATGACTTTATCCATCGACTTTTGATCACTTACTCATCTTCTTGCCGGAATCTTCACCACTGCTCATAGATATTGAAGGAGGGAGGACTACTTTGAGAACTCCCACCATCATGACTTTGACATAAAATGTCTGTCTCAACACATCGACAAAATAAGATAGTTTGGCCTCTGAGACCTTCGACTATAGATCAGGGCAGAGGCCCACCTTGAAGCGTCGAGCCTTCATGGGGTTATTTGTGGAATACCCTGAATCATAAGGGAATAGCTCCACAAAGCACTGGAAATATTCCAACACGGATCTATCACCCTACTGCAGGAAACAAATCTCTATCCCCTTTCTCATCCTTTCTTCTTCAAAAAAATACTGACGAATGAAAAAAGCCTTGAAAAACTCCTAAGTAAACTCTTGATGGGGCTTGTTCCAAGACACTGACTTCCACCACATCCACAATGAACCTTCAAGCATGAAGGTTTTAGACTTGACCTTCAATGAATTAGGAAACTCAATGAGGTTAAAGTCCCTTTAAATCTTCCACATCCACTCCTCCACCATAGAAGGGTCTGCTTGACCATAAAAGAGTGGCGGATCTAGCTTTTGAAACTCATGCATAAAATCCTTAGGTTGATCAACCACACTACGATCAGTCATTGAAGCTTCAAAGGGATAACTGATGGACAAAAAAAGTCAATAACTCAATCAAGGACAAATCAATAAATAAAAATCCTCAAAATCAAATACTACATAGTTGAAAACCTACAAACACAAGAAAACAAGCTATCATAACATTAAAACTTATCATTTGAAAACATTTTTAATTTAAAACAAGTTTGGTGGGTTAAACCCTCGCCATTAGTATTCTTTAGAGTCTCACTCACATGCATGTCTCCATGTCACCCTAGGCATCCATCCACCATACCAGAAACCGTACACATTTCCACATATCACTATGCATGTGAGCACCCCTAGGAACACCAAGACTAAAACAAAACAATTTTTTTTTTCAAGAACGAATCATTTTTTTTCTTTTCAAACCATCTTTTTCTAATTCAAACCACTTTCAGAAGTCAGAAGAAACCCAAAAAAATTCAAACAGGGAACTAGTGTCACTGGGTGACTTGACCATATGGTTGGTGGCCATATTCCAAACACGTCACCGACAGAGAGAGTCTTTTTGAACCATGAACCTAGCTCAACATGGCTTGCCAGGCCGTGTGGATTAGGAGGATTATTAGCCCAACTAACTTTGTCATATCCTAATAGCAAAAAGTTACATAAAATCCCAAAGAAACTAATTAAACCAGACTTCCCATGGAAACCTACGGATCAGAATGAGAAAGAGTTCACGACACTCTTCCCACACTTACCCCTCGAGTCCCGATAATCCTACTCCATGTACCTTGACATACTAAATAAAAAAGGTAACTCTGAAAAGCGAGGTCCGCTAAGAGCTGACCTCCTCTGATACCATTTTGTCACAAACCAACCTGGGTTGACCCTAAACTGATCACATGAGCCGGTCCGCGACATGACCCGAGAGGCGTTCCCGATCCTCCCGGGCTGGCGACAGTGCCAGGGCATCAACAAAGGCTGTGGGAACGATTTCACCCAAAATAAATAAATAAAGCAGCATAAATAATACAGAGTAGTCTAGAAAAAATAAACCAAGTAATATGACTAAATATGAATAAAAGAAAATAAAACTAACCAAACTCCACATCCTAACTAACTCCGTGTGACCCCACAGGTCACTCCCTGACTCAACGATCAAGCATCCCCAAGGCAAGCGCACTCAAGCTGTAGCCCATAAAAACACTAAAAATAGAAAAGAACTATAGTCATGAGTATTAAAACTTAGTAGGCTGGCCCGATATCTATTCACAATGAATTAACTTTTAAAAAAAGAAACACCTTTTCAAGTTTGAACTACAATTTATAAAAGTATGTTTTTCTAAATATTTTACTCAAAAGCAAAGTAAAAACCATTGCCCTTAACCATTTTCAAATCTAGTTTCATTTCATTAGTGTCAATGGATTTTTAGAACGGGAAAGTGATGTTTATATTTTCAAATTTGTACAAATAGGACTAAACACTTTCATTTGAAAACCATTTCTAGAAACCAAGTCAAAACCAATATATCACTTTGCAAGGAAAAAAATATACAAAAATTCACAAAAGTAAGTACACAACATGGGTAGTGTAGAAGTACATAAAAGTACCAAATCATCACTACAAGTAAGTAAAAGTCAATAGACATGGGTGAACCTAGGATATCAAGAAAAAACCAAAAGACACCAATACATGAGATATCATCCCCATTGGAATGTCACACACGATGAAATCAAAATGCTCAAACGATCAACCATAATTTATTAGTAAGGAAAAGGGAAAATACCCATAGTAATAAACCCAATATATCCACCTACTATGGCCCACTAGTCAGTACCATAACCTACCAGTGCGACACTCATTCTCATAATATTCTCTCAATACTCTAGGTTCCCATGTCTCAAGTATTTAGAAAAGGGGGTGAGCCAACCGATGCCAGCCGAGAATCTAGTCACACACACACACATATATAATAATGCACAACAGGCATCACCCCGAGCCACTCCATGGAATAGTATCTCTTTTTTAAACTACACGAGCACTAAGGAGCCTCTAAGCATGGGCCTCCCAAACAATCAGTAGTAACCAAGGCTGGAGAGTTATCCTAGGAGGGTTTTCATCAAAAAAAATTCATCATTTTCCATAAAGTGACAAACAGGAATTAAACACATTTCACAATCACCACTTAAAAAAAACAAGAACCAGTTTGAAACCATTTGAAGAGACCCAAAATATTACTTCACAAGATGCCAATATTTTTATAAAACTAAACCAAACCATTTTATTTTTCTCAAATAAACCATAAGAGCCAACCTGGAAGGTCATCGAACAAGAGGTGTGTAATATATAACAAGAAAATCCTATTTATCACATAACAAGGTATAAAGCACCACTTTTCACACCAAACAGTGAAACCAAGGATCATACATCAAAATTTATTAATCAAAAGAGGTGCGAAAAGCATGAAATTAATGAATATTTAATTAAAAAGGCAAGTGAAAAGGTGAACCTAACTCGAGACCTAGATGAAAAGGAAAATGCATGTCCGACACCACGCAATATGGTCCAACTCTCTACAAAATAAATAATAAGGACTGAAAAACACATAAGAGCGCTTTAATTAAACAGTGCGAAACCAAGAAGTGGAAACAAGATCTTCACCTTTCTTGGTGGCGCCAACCTGAGACGATCTGAGATCCTTGACTTTAGTAGTAAATGCCAAAACCCACCCGAAGGAAGTCCTAAGAAAAAATATATATGCGCGGAAGGGGATGTCGCTGCCGGAGGAGAGTTGTGCCAATAGGGCATCGCATCGAGGGGGTCGCGCAGAAAAAGGGGGAGGTCGCACCATAGGGAAAAGATGGATGGAGGGAAGGGGAGCTGAACAAGGGTGTTGTGCACCAAGAATGGGATCGCGCCAGCAGAGGCAATGCACCGGAGGAGGGAAGGTCGGAGGCGGACCACTGGTCGGACATGTCGTTGGCAATGAAAAGCGGTGACTGTGACCGGAAGCGGGGTCACTATAACAAGGAGGTTGGTGTGCCAGTTGGGGCTGCTGCACACCTAGAAAGAGAGTCCAGAATAGGGTCTATTCACCAGAGTGGGGGGCACTAGACGGAGATTCAACCAGGAAAAGCGGCGCCGCTTAGCAGGGGTGCGATTTAGGCAGGTGATGAGCAGGCGACCTTGGCACGTGGTGATGGGAGTCGGTGATCCGGAAGCCTTGGCGCATGGGGGTCTAGCCAGAAGGGAGGGCGTGAGGGATAGGGGGATACGGCTGGAAAGAGATTGGTGGTTGAAAGTGAGCTGTGCGGGGCTGGGCGGGGTACGGGGGTCTGGGTGGGGGCTGCGGGCTGCCGTGCGAGGGAGAAGGAGGCGACGGGGAGGAGGAGGTGACTGCTGTGCATAGGGAAAGAGGAGAGGAGGGAACCAGGGCGGGATAGAGAGGTGAAACAGCAGACTGATAGGAGGTATCAATGGTGGGATGTTGTGTGCGAGGGCTAGGAGAGGGCGCCGGGGTGTGTCGCTGAGTAAGACGGGGTGCACCGAACTTCTGCGCTGAAGGAGGGCCGCATGCAGGGGGTGAGGAGGGCCAATGGCGGGATGCTTCAAAGGGGAAGGGGAGAGGAGGTGGAGTGGGATGGGTTGGAGTGATTCTACATGGGGAGAGGAGGCGGCCACGTAGAGAAGACTGGGGGAGAGAGAGTGTTCGAAACCCTAAAAAAAGGTAAAAACCATCTAAAAAAACTAATTAAAACTAATAATAATAATAATAATAATAATAATAAAAGGAATAATAATAATAATAATAAAAATAAGAGTAATAAAAATAAAAATATCATGATCAGAAAATTAAAAATAATAAAAATATTTATTTCATTTTAATGATAATAAAATCAACAAATTTTAGTTTTCATCTAAAATAAAAATGTTAAAATTATTAATAACCATAGATATTTTAAATGACATTATAAATTAACATTTATTTATTCATTTTAATTATTTAAATGAGAAAAGTACATGTAGTTTCATGGGTGAAGCCGCGCCACGTCACGCTCCGCCCGTGCATCCAACGACGTCGAACCCAAAACATGCGCTTTTTATCGAAAACTCCTAGCCTCGTCCATGGCTCACCCGGACTCGAGAAAAAATATTTAAAGGAAGAAAAATAATTAAAATAAAATGATAACATGGGTCGGGGTGTGACATAAATAGTCTAAATATGGCCATAAAATGGGTTTTGGACAAGTTGGTAGGTCATTTTAACCCTTATCTTTTTTAGTTTAATGCTTGGGAATCCCATTTTTATCTTAATCACGTTAATTTAGTTTTACTATTTTAACTATTCATAATGGAAAAAATTATGTTAAGATTATTATATTATATAAATTTTTATTTTAAAAAATATTGAATCCATTTTTCTAAAATAAATTCAAATAAGTGGCATAATCCAATTCAAAATTATATATAGAGACGTGATGAAAAAGTGGGTTTCCAATGAGATAATTTGCATAAGTATAGAATGTTTTAATATGAAAATTCAATATGAAATTGATTCCAATGAACTAAATTAGTTAAATATTTATATAATTTAACTAATTTTACATTAAAACAAATTTAAAATATAATTTATATTTATAAATAATTTAAACGATAAATAAGCTTTCAATTAAAATTCATTATTTTTCACTATTCGTCAAAAAATTAATGTTTTCATAAAATTATAAAAAATACATCCAAATATAATTTTGAAATATAGATTTAATAAATGAAGTTTATTTATTAAAATAAATTTTCTAAAAGTGTTAAGAATTAATTTTAAATTATTTATGTAAAGTGCGGCTAATCCGTCGTTCAGAAAATATAGTTTTCAAAAAACATTTCTTTCTATTTCAAATGGTTCTTATTTTATTTCTAATCAATATATAACCACTTAATTTATTTTATAAACTTGTAAACCATTTAATTTAAATAATTTATTTATTCTTATTCATACTCATCAACTTCATAGAGAGGTTATAATGGTCATGTTTAAATAATAATACTTTAATATAGTGTCACATTTTGTTTAAAACCGATGTTGTGTGCATCATAAGTTATCGAAGAGATTGAATTTATTTGAAAATAAATTTATCCTAGAGTATTGGGGTGTTTTATTTTTCTTTAAGATTGTTGTTTCATGTCATACACACTATCAAACATGATAATCCTATTTTAAAATCTCATGGATTTACATTTTAGGTCTTATCACATTATTTTTAACATTAATTACTCGATCCACCCTTACCGTGGTGACAAATATTTAATATGGTTACTATTCATACTAATAAAAAATATATGGAAAATATTGAAAGAATTATTATGTAATAATTCCAAATATGTAATTCATTTTTTAAAAACCATTTTCTAGAAGTGGAAGAAATTGACTTAAGTTTAAAATACAAAACACAATGATTTTTTTTAAAGAATGCCTTTTTAAACCCAAAAAATGAACTTATAACAAAATAAGGTATAATAATTATTCTCATGTAATTAATTATATTATTTTATAATTTATCAATACATATTTTACTTTAATATAAAATGGTACTTTTAAATTACATCACATAATGAAAAGAAATGGCACTTTTATAAAAAGTGGTACTTTTTACCAGTCACTAAAAAAATAAATCTTTTAAGAAAAATCCCAAAATTTCACCCTAAACTAACTATGATATGACGGTTTAAAAAATTAAGTTAAAAATTTTAAATTAAATTTATAAAATTTATAAATTAAACTTTTAAATATAACATTATAATATAGGAAAATGAATTCAATAAGAATAAAACTATTTAATTTTTGATTGAAAAATTTATTAATATTATTATAATGAATATAATTCATAAAAATTAATAATAAATAAATTTAGTTTATTATTAACATTACCAAGGTTGTTACATTCTTCCCCCATTTTAGAAATTTCATCCTCGTAATTTTATTCACTACTTAAACAAGTTAGGATATTTTTCTTTCATAACATGTTTTAATTCCTATAGCGCTTCTTCAACCATATAGTTTTTCCAAAAAACCTTAACTTGATGAATTACCTTATTCTGAAACCTATACAATCAAGAATATATAATTTCTGTTCTTCATAATGAAGTTTTTATTCCAACTGAAATACTTCCGGGCTCAAAACATGAGATGTATCTGACACATATTTTCTTAACAAAAAACATGATTGATTGAATGAGAATTATTTTTTATTGGATTTCTGGGAAAACCATACAAGAGTCGGGAAACAAGGAATATAGGCACCCCTCAAGGATTATGGTGGCCTAAAGTGATGAAGGCCGAGCACATCACCAAGGATAATCTGGTTTCATCTCTTTGGTAAGGAACCAACACAACTATAAACAATAAGTTGCTACTCTCCTATTCCCTCCCATGATAAGGAGTCCACTTCATAGTTCCCTTCACGCCATGTGTGATTTATAGACATGTATTTCTTGATTTTATTCCTGCATTGACTTAACAAAAAACATGAAATATATCATATACCTGAGATAAAATCAGAGGCATGGACCCTCGGTAGGAAACTGATCCAAATTTATCTAGGATTTCATATGGTTCAATTAACCATAGAATCATATTTCATTTTTTACCAAAATTCATAACACTTTTCTATGGATATACATTAATAAAAACATGATCACCTACCTTGAAATAAATTTGAAGTATTCAATATCTTACTTTACATGCAACCTTGAGTTTAAATAAACCATGATATATTATAAAATTTATAACCTAGCCATTGGATTTGTGAGTATGTAACCACATTATGAAATATATATAGAAATGTTTTCCTTAATTCAAATATATTGATAAATTCTTATTAAATTATCATTAAATTTTTAATAAAATCATTTTATGATTAAAAGACATATTTTTCAAATAATTATATATTTTTTATATATCATATAATTTTACATATATATCACTATTTAAAACATATTTTAATAAAATTTATTGATAATTTATGAATAATATTTCATACATTAGTTATCTAATGGTTATAAATGAAGATAAAATCATTCGATGGTAAAAGAGTTATATTTTTAAAAAATATTTTTATGTGGGAAATCTATTTTTTACTAATAAATATAATTAATCACTATTTATTAATTATGTTAATTAAATTTATATAATATATAATCAAAAAAATATTTTAACATTCATTTAATAGTTTTTTTAGAAAAAAATGAGAATAAATTCAGTTTTATGCTTAAAAATGTATTTTTCTAAAAACTATATTCATTGTGTTTTGCACATTTATTTTAAAATTAATTTCTACCAATTATATAAATTGAATTATATTAAATTGATTAAATATTTGGAATCATAATGTATAATTTTTTTAGTTAGGCCACTTTCATTTTTTTTCAAAATGAATAGTTAAAAGAGTAATTTTTCCCACAGTTTGGGTTAAAAGGGTTTACCCTGGGGGGGGGGGGTCAAACTAAGAGATAAGGGTATGAATTCCACTTCAAATTGTATATATATAATTGGTTGAAATTATTTATATATTATATTCTCTTAACTTTGTATTATTTTCCATTTTTTACTAATTTCACAAGAAAATGACTTTATATTATTCAAACTTTTAGGTAATTCTAAGTGTGTCCATCCCCTCACTTATAAAATAGAACCTCATTTCCTAACTTATTCACAAAATTTTATCCATTTATAACATACAATACCTAACTAAAAACATTCCTATATTCCTTAATTTCATTATTAAGCTTCTTTCCTTACCTTAATGCCATCCTAAGAAGGATTAAGGTGTAATCCAAAGGAGGTCTCTCCAAGAAGGGGTAAGAGTATTACCTGACTCCTTCAAAGATTATTTCTTCTTCCAATTCATATAAATATATTTTATCCATATTAAAATAATTACTCCATTATCATAAATTTATTGAGATATTTTTATAATTATGGTAAAAACATTTTACACCCCCTTCCCATCAAATGAGAAATGAAAGTATCGCTCGCGCATATGTGTTGACTACCGCCTCCACGTAGCGATATGACTCATTTTAAATCAATAAATAAAATTGATGGATATAATTATATATTTAATATATATATATATATGATATAATCCTGATTCTTTAATGATAAAATATTATTTTCCTTTCTTTCTTTTCTTTATAAAATGAAAACAACCTTCATAGATACGCATAGACTACCGCTCTTTGAATGTTGTAATTAATTTTTTATGCTTAACGTTTACGGATTGTTATAAATATGTATATAAATAATATATATTATATTTATATCATGATTAAAAGTTTATATATCATGTAATCAATATCATTATGTAAGGACTATAACTACAAAATTGAAACATACATGAAAAATAAAACAGTTAACACTCAAAATGATGATAGTAATGAAAAATTGTTAATGAATGGGTGATTAGATGTTATAAGTAAAACATTTAAGGTATTATAAGTGAAAATATGGTTCTATTATATTATTATAATAAATTTAAATCTATTATACTTGGGGTTAGAAAACTTATAAAGAAATTCATACTTTAGGTAAGGGTTTTATGTTACAATATCAATTTTTACTATTAATTTTTATGATTACATTTATAATGACGAAATTAAATTATATATCTCAATAAAATATAATGTATTTTTTATAATCTAGTTATTTTTGTATATTAAAAGTTTTCCTTTAATTTTCCTCTCTCTAAGTATTCAAAAGTCTGAAATATTTTTTTAATGAAAACCGAATTTATTTCTCTTTTAGGTTGAGAATATTTTTATTCAATGTCCATATTTTAATTAAAATGTTATCAATAATATTTTAACCATTATAATTTTTTTTATTAAATTCATTTTCACCTATGTTTTACTTTATATAAAAAGTCTTAAAAGGAATCTTGTTTTCATTTTCTGAATAAGGTAGGTTTTACCAAATGTGTGAATGAATTTTTTTAACATATACTGCAAGAATGAATTACCCTACCATCATGAATAATATTTTAATTTAATATTCATTTAAAACTTTCCATGGTTCTTTTCATATAAAATCCCTTTAATAATATTTTTGAAATTTTTAGATGTTATATTGGTAATTTCAAAATTAAAAGTTTATTTTTACCAAGAAATGTTATATATATCTTTTAAAGGTATTTTTATTTATTAAAAAAATAAATTTATATTATTTATTCTTAATTAGGGATATTTTCCAATAATAACATACTTATTCTTTGACTATATGGTTATTGATTATGATGATGGAATTATGATGAAACCTGTTTTCTGTTCCATGGGTTAAGCTTTTCTAAAATGATAAATGTTTTCATCATATTGTGGAATAAATATGTATGGATTATGATTATGTGTCAGGTGGGTCCATTATATACCTCTAATGAGTTGGATAATGATTAATGTTTTATGAGTTCAAAGGTTATATGAGCAGGTAGAAAAATCCCAAAAGAGGGTACACAGGTGGTTATCACAAGTCCGAAGCTGATATATGTGTTGTTAGACCATGCCTAACATGTGATGAATGTATTGGTGCATGTGAAGACCCAATTTTTTTGAATAGTATATTAACTTACTCTTAACGATTTAATAGAGATGTTAATGGTTAATGAAGAAAGAGGAGTCGATGGATTCATCCAGTAGAATCAAACCTTATGAAGCCCACTTATCAGAGCTTGGGAAGGAGGTGGCATCTTTGGGCTTCGCTTTGGACCAAGCCCAAGTCAAACTCCAGCATGTCAAGTTTGAACGGAAACACCTGCGGGAGAAGTTCAAGTTAGTAGAGATTACTACTAGGGCAATGTTATCTGAGCCTCCCTCAGATTCTCTCACCATAGAACACCTTACACTTAGGTCATATGCTGGTGTTATAAGGGGCTATGTGACGAGACCGTAGCTTCTTTGTGTAATCCTTTGGGATGAATAAATTTAGATTTCTTCCTTTAGTGAAGTTTGTGAAATTTCAAATGTCCGGATAATTTTAGGATGTATTTTATTGATGAATTTTGAAAAAAAGGATATTTTAAAATATTTATGTAAACCTTAAATAATTAATGATGTGTAATGATTTTCAAAAAATGGTCTTCTTCAAAAGTGTTCAGTAAGGAATTTGAAGTCTAATAAGATCAACTTATTTTTTGATGAATAGTAAATTATGAATAGTGATTTTATGCTTAGGATTATTAATATGACCAAATGGATTAGTAATCTCACTTAAAGAAAGTTTTAATATAATTTAGACACCTAGATTAAGTAATGTGATTCAATAAAATGGGTAAATAACGGTTTCATAAATTATTAGTCAAGTATTAGTTTTTTCGGGTGAATAATGTTTTTTTAAATAAAAATTAAATTAAAAATATTTAGAAAAGTATTTTTATAAAATGGACTTTATTTTTGAACTCAGAGCATTGATATTATGTTATGGTAATTTTTGGGGATTTTTATGAAAAAATGAATATTCTGTGAATAGTGTTTTTTTTAAAAATTTAATTAAAAATATTTAAAAAATTATATTTATAAAATGGAGTTCATATTTTTAATCAGATCATCGATATTTGGTTTAGGTGAAATTTTTGGTTTTTTCTGAGAAAGATGAATTTTCAGTGAATAGTAAAAATGCAGTTTTAGGGTTTCGGTATATTTAATGACATCATAACTGTGTTGTGATGATTTCATGAGATATTTTAAGGGTTGGACGACCGAAAGTGATGAAGTATTGTATTGGGGATCCCATGTGGCCTAACTCCATGGGAAATACCATGGGAGAGCCCATGGTTTTGAGAAAACCACTTGTGAGGTGCCCCTTGAAATTATTAAAGTATCACCTCACTTTCCCTATAAATAACAGGCCATTCTCTCATCCTTTAGACACAAAAAATCATTCTCAACAAAGTTATGGTCTCCTTACCTCTCAAGTATTCCTCCCAAGGTGCCCTCAAGCATCTCAAGGTCCCAACCTTTGAGTTTTAAGAGTTACATTTAAGGTAAGGGATCCGACCTCTCTCTTTCTTTTCAAGTAATCTGTTTTATGTCATTTATTTTATTCTCCATGTTCTTATGTTGGAGGATGTTATTTTATATTAATCTTACTTCCCTTTTCATGTTCATATGATGAGATACCCCCTATTTCTCTCATCAATTCTTTTTAAGAATGTTTAAGTGGCGCCATTAGGCTGCCGAATTTTTAAGGGATTCTTTCACCCTTCTCATTTTTCAAAGTTCTACTTTCATGTCAAGTCTTTCAAGTTCCTTTTTATTATGTTGGGGTATGATCTCTATATCTATCATACTGAAATTTTATGTTCATATGATGAGAGACCCCATTTTATCTCGTCAATTCATTTTTGTTGATGTTTAAGTGACGCCGTTAGGCTGCCGAATTTTCATAAGAGAAATATAATTTTTGTCTTCCTTCCATGTTTTTCATTTCAAATGGTATGTCCTTCAAATTTCATTACCATGTTCATATATCCTTAATATTCGGTCCCTCTACTGTTTTATGGGTCATTTATGAATGTTTGACCCATGTCCCCTCTCTTTTCAATGTTTTCTAAAACCCCAAAACATAGCCGTTATGCTGCAGAATTTCCGTCTCAAAATGTCTCTCTCTTTTTCTAAAGTTCTTTTATTTTATTAAGTTAATACTCAAATATCTCTCTTGTATAGGGGTATTCACATATATACCAAGTTTTTCTATTTTAAATTCTGGTATTTACATACATGAGACCCGCTTTCCCTTTCCATGGGTTTAAAGTGACATAAAGATCATGTCTTTAAAGCAGTTTTTAAAACGTTATGATTATGAAATGAAACCCATTTATTTTATGTTATATGGGTTGTTTATGAAATTATTTATGATTATATATGTGTCTCACATGATGATAAATAAAAATTTAAGGGTGCGCCCTGATAGCGCTCCAATGCATTGGGTAAAGACTTAATCTCTAGAGATGACCATTTTTAACGACGCCTTGGTGAATAACCTTGATAATTTTAATGACACCTTGGGGATGGACCTTGGTGAAACAGAAATGATTTTCTATGTTAAATGTTGTAGCCACATATTCAAGTTATGAAAAATGTTATTTTTATTATTATATGCTTAATGATTTTTTTTCATGCCTTAAAGTTCTTTTCATGACATTATTGAAGTATCTCAAGTTCACATGTAAAATGTTTCTCTTATTTACATTACTGGGTCTTCTGCTCACCCTTTCTTTTGATGTATGTCCCCAGGTTATGAGATGCAGTAATGAACCTAGGATGAACTTAAGGAGAATCCTTTCAAGTGTTTAAGAAGAATGTTTTATGTTGTTTTCATGTATTATGTTCATGGTTTCCAAGAAACTAAACCTTAAAGATCCTCAGTTTTGTGTAATGTAATGAAAGTTTATGTTATAAAAAGGTGGGATGCCACAGTTGGTATCAAAGGATGGTTTAGTTATTTTTGGAAATTAGGATATAAAAACTTTAGGAAGAACCCTATAGAAAAGTTTAAATATAGGAAAACTTCTTGGTATTTTGGTAAGTATTGAGTAAGTGGTTTATCAAACAAATACATCCCTGTTTGGATACGAGCAGGTAGAGGTGGCTCTGGCACAGATATAGATAGGGGTAAAACCTGAAAACACCGATTTGAGCTAGACTCGAACGGGAACTGGTGCATGATAAGGGGCCTTGCTGCACTCTTGGTTACGACACTCCCGGGGGATATGTTTGGTTAATCACAAGCTTGTTATGAATCATTATGAAGGAATTAT
Organism: Viscum album; assembly: GCA_963277665.1. Lineage (NCBI taxonomy): Eukaryota > Viridiplantae > Streptophyta > Magnoliopsida > Santalales > Viscaceae > Viscum > Viscum album. The sequence goes on from OY728146.1 coordinate 48,453,867, forward strand.
AGAGAAATGTAATTGTCTCAGCATGAAGTCTTAGTTAAAAGATTCATGAATGAAATAAGTTTCTCACTAAGGTTTTATCCTTTTAGAAAATGGTGGGCAATGGGAGGAACCGTGTAGATGGTGACCGCAATGAACCATGTGCTGACGACCCTCCGATGGAATCCGGAATGGAAACATTCATACGAATGATGAACCAACTGACTCAAGTTATGAGTAATAACTTGAATCAAGATGAGAGGCTGATCTCACCACGAAGGAAAAAACACTCTGTTGAGTCCTTCATGCGTCAATGGACACCAAAATTCTATGGATCTACCGATCCATTGGTTGCGGAACAATGAATAAACTCCATTGAAAAGATCCTTTCTGTACTCCTTTGTTCAGAACAAGAAAAAGTCACCCTTGCTGTTTACCGCCTAGAGAGAGAAGCTGATCAGTGGTGGTCACTGGTCAAAAACATGAATCCTAGAGGAGAGATAGAAGCTATAGAGTGGGAAGAGTTCCGGGGAATATTCTTTAATAAGTATTTCCCTCGTTACATGAGAACGATAATGGAGAAAGAGTTTCTCGAGCTGAAGCAGAAGGAGAACGAATCTGTCGGAAGCTATGAGATTAAATTCACCTAACTTTCACGATATACCTCTAGCTTTGTCATGGATCCAAGTTGAAAGGTTGATATATTTTTTGGTGGGTTGAGACCTCATCTACGGAAGAATCTAGCCAATCGGGACTACGATAGCTACGGGGAGATCGTGCAGAGTGCAATGAAAGTCGAGCTAGAGTTTGGTGAGACACAGTGGTCTCATAAATCAAATTACAAGAAGAGATCGTTGGAGCCCAATTTAGGGAAGACTTTTGATCAGGGAAGAGGTGGAAAGAAAATGTAACTTACCACATGCAATAAATATGGGAAGAAGCATCCGAGGCACTGCTTGATCGGAAGTGGCAAGTGCTACAAGTGTGGAAGAGGAGGCCATATTGCTCAGAATTGTCGTAATGAGGTGAAGCCTCAACTCCCCAATACTAACGACCAAGGAAAAACGGTTCTGGCCCTACCCGAAGTCCATTTCTTCAAGTGTGGACAGCTTGGGAACTTTTCTAATCACTGTCCAAATCCAAGGGCAGTGGAGGGGAATCACCATCAACCTCAGAAAAGGCCAGGGGATCAAGGTCATGCTTTTTCTATCACAACAACTGAAGTTGAAGCTCCGAATGATGTGGTAGAAGGTACTCTTGTTGTCCTCTCAAAACTATCAACTACTTTGTTTGATTCTGGTTCTATGCATTCCATTATTTCTTCCAAGTTTGTAAAGAATATAGAATCAATCCCCAAACTACTTGAGGTAGAGTTGTAATTCAAGACTCCAAGTGGGATTATCCATGCATCAACAGTGTTTAGAGACTCTAGTGTTTACTTTAGTGAGCACAATCTTATCGCAAATCTAGTAGTCATTCCCATGTTGGAATTCGACGTTATACTAGGTATAAACTGGCTCTCAAAGTATAATGCTAAGATCAAATGTAGAAGTAAGGAAATCTCAGTAGTCTTGAATGAACGACCTACAATTATCTTCCAAGGAGAGATATCCCAAACTGATCCCTATCTAGAAGCACCTCCTATAGATTTCTTTATGGAGTTAATTGGTGATGATGAAGAAGGAAAAGGGAGTATACAAATAGAATATGTTCCGATTGTTCAGGAATACATGGATGTATTTCCTGAGGAGTTACCTGGACCTCCCCCAGAAAGAGAGGTAGAGTTCTCCATTGAACTTGTACCTGGATCTCAACCAATATCAAATACCCCATATAGAATGGAAAATGTGGAGCTAGAAGAGTTAAATAAACAACTCCAAGAGTTGTTGGAGAAGAGGTTTATCTGACCGAGTGTGTCTCCTTGGGGAGCACCAGTTCTCTTTGTGAAGAAGAAGGATGGATCAATGCGGCTATACATTGATTATAGAGAACTGAACGGGATCATAGTGAAGAACAGATACCCTCTTCCAAGAATTGATGATTTATTTGAACAACTTCGTGGTGCTCAATTTTTCTCTAAGATTGACCTTTGATCTGGTTATCATCAACTGAGGGTGAAGAAGGAAGATATCCAAAAGACTATCTTCCGATCTAGATATGGGCATTATGAGTTTACTGTTATGCCCTTCGGCTTGACTAATGCTCCTGCTATTTTCATGGATTTGATGAATAGAGTATTTAAAGACTACCTTGATAACTTTGTGGTAGTTTTTATTGATGATATTTTGATATATTCAAAAATTCATGAGGAGAATGAAGATCATCTGAGGGTTATTTTGAAAACTCTGCAGAAGGAGAGGCTCTTTGGAAAGTTCAGAATGTGTGAGTTTTGGTTACAACAAGTGGCTTTCTTGAGGCACATCCTAACCAATGAAGGAATCTCAGTTGTCCCTACAAAGACAATGGTTGTGGAGGAGTGGCCTCAACCCACAATAGTAACTGAGATTCGTAGTTTCCTTGGGCAAAGGAATGCGAGGAAAGTTTCCAAGAGCTGAAGAAGAGATTGGTTACTACACCTGTGTTAACACTACCCTCTATCGAAGAAGGATTCGTTATTTTTAGCGATGCATATCTGAAAGGGCTTGGATGCGTCCTCATGAAAAATGACAAGGTAATTACTTATGCATCTCGACAGTTGAAGGTTCATGAGAAGAATTATCCTACGCATGATCTAGAGTTAGCGGCAGTTGTTTTTGCTCTAAAGATATGGAGGCACTATCTTTATGGGGAGAAATGTGATATATACACCGACCACCAAAGTTTAAAGTATATTTTCACGCAGAAAGAATTGAACATGAGACAAAGGAGATGGTTGGAGCTTATTAAATACTATGATTGTTCAATTCATTATCACCCTAGAAGAGCAAACAAAGTCGCTGATGCGTTAAGCAGGAAAGACCCTATTGTTCTGGAAACAATGAGGATCCTAGGAGATCCCTTGATTAAAGATCTAGTAAAACTGCACATGGGAATTGTAAGCGAAGGGACATCATCAACCTTATCCCAAATGATTTCTCAACCTTCATTACTAGAGAAGATAAAGAAGGCTAAAAAAGAAGATACTTTGCTGTAGGAGAAGTTTGAGGCTGTAAAGGATGGGAAGTTACCTGATTTCAATATTGATCAAGAAGGTGTATTGAAATTTCATACAAGACTATGTGTTCCATCTATTCCAGAGATAGATAAAGAACTGATGGATGAAGCTCATAGATCTACTTTCTCTATACATCCGGGAAGCACTAAAATGTATAGAGACCTTTGTGATCATTATTGGTGGGATAACATGAAGAGGGAGATTGCTGATTACACTAAAAGGTGCCTGGTGTGTCAAAAAGTAAAGGCAAAACGATAACTTCCTAAGGGGGTATTACAACCGCTACCCATACCAGTATGGAAGTGGGATAATATCACTATGGACTTTGTAACTGGTCTCCTGAAAACATCCAAAGGAAACAATGCGATATGGGTTATTGTGGACCATCTCACCAAGACCGCCCATTTTATCTCTATTCGAGAATATTTCTCTCTGGATCAACTTTCCAAGATATACGTAAAGGAAGTGGTAAGGCTGCATGGGGTACCACTATCCATCGTGTCTAATCGTGATCTAAGATTCACATCAAAATTCTGGAGAAGTCTTCAACATGCTTTGAATACTGAATTGAATTTTAGTATGGACTATCATCCTCAAACTGATGGCCAATCTGAAAGGACTATTCAGACACTCGAAGACATGCTGAGATTATTCTCAATGTAGTTTAAAGGTGGATGGGATCAACACCTACCATTAGTTGAGTTCTCCTATAACAACAGCTTCCATTCGAGTATTCAGATGTCACCCTATGAAGCTCTATATGGAAAGAGATGTAGAACTCCTACTTGTTGGGATGAAACTGGCGAGAGAAAGCTTATTGGTCCTAATCTTGTGCAAGAGATGACAGAACAGGTTCATGCCATCCAACAACACATAAAGGCTACTCAGAGTCGAAAGAAGAGCTATGCTGACAACCATCGAAGGGACTTGGAGTTTGGTGTTGGCGAAAAAGTCTTCCTTCTAATTTCTCCATGGAAGAGAGTCATGCGGTTTGGGAAGAAAGGGAAGCTCAGCCCAAGGTACATTGGCCCCTATGAAATCCTTGATCGCATAGGGGCAGTGGCCTATCGACTAGCACTTCCACCGAACCTAGATCAAGTTCATGATGTCTTCCATGTATCTCTCTTGAGGAAGTACATAACCGACCCTTCACCTGTACTGAACCCAGAGGTGGTACAACTGGAACATGACCTCTCTTATGAGGAGAAGCCAGTGGATATCTTAGACTGTAGAGACAAGGTTCTACGGAACAAGACTACCCACCTTGTGAAAGTGTTGTGGGGGAATCATAAGTATGAAGAAGCGACTTGGGAGCCTGAGGAAAAAATGAAGCAAAAGTACCCTCACCTTTTCGACTAGGCCTCAAGTATAAAATTTCGGGGACAAAATTTCTTAAGGGGGGAAGAATGTAACAACCCAAACTTTTTGAATAGTATATTAACTTACTCTTAACGATTTAATAGAGATGTTAATGGTTAATGCAGAAAGAAGAGTCGATGGATCCATCTAGTAGACTCGAACCTTATGAATCCCACTTATCAGAGCTTGGGAAGGAGGTGGCATATTTGGGCTTCGCTTTGGACCAAGCCCAAGCCGAAATCCAGCGTGTCAATCTTGAACAGAAATGCCTACGGGAGAAGTTCAAGATAGTAGAGAATACTACTAGGGCAATGTTATCTGAGCCTCCCTCAGATTCTATCACCATAGCACACCTTACACTTAGGTCATATGTTGGTGTTATAAGGGGCTATGTGACAAGACCATAGCTTCTTTGTGTAATCCTTTGGGATGAATAAATTGAGATTTCTTCCTTTAGTGAAGTTTGTGAAATTTCAAATGTCTGAATAATTTTAGGATGTATTTTATTGATGAATTTTGAAAAAAAAGGATATTTTAAAATATTTATGTAAACCTTAAATAATTAATGATGTGTAATGATTTTCAAAAAATGGTCTTCTGCAAAAGTGTTCAGTATGGAATTTGGAGTCCAATAAGATCAACTAAATTTTTGATGAATAGTAAATTATGAATAGTGATTTTACCCTTAGGATTAGTAATGTGACCAAATGGATTAGTAATCTCACTTAAAGAAAGTTTTAATATAATTTAGACACCTAGATTAAGTAATGTGATTCAATAAAATGGGTAAATAATGGTTTCATAAATTATTAGTCAAGTATTAGTTTTTTTCGGGTGAATAGTGTTTTTTAATTAAAAATATTTAGAAAATTATTTTTATAAAATGGACTTTATTTTTGAACTCAGAGCATCGATATTATGTTATGGTAATTTTTGGTGATTTTTTTGAAAAAATGAATTTTCAGTGAATAGTGTTTTTATTTAAAAATTATATTATAAATATTTAGAAAATTATTTTAATAAAATGGAGTTCATATTTTTAATCAGAGCATCGATATTTGGTTAAGTTGAAATTTTGGGTTTTTTCTAAGAAAGATGAATTTTCAGTGAATAGTAAAAATGCAGTTTTAGGGTTTCAGTATGTTTAATGACATCATAACTGTGTCATGATGATTTAATGAGATATTTTAAGGGTTGGCCGACCAAAGGTGATGAATTATTGTATTGGGGGCCCCATGTGTCCTAACTCCATGGGAAATACCATGGAAGAGCCCATGGTTTTGAGAAAACCACTTGTGAGGTGTCCCTTGAAATTATTAAAGTATCACCTCACTTTCCCTATAAATACCAAGCTATAATCTCATCCTTTCGAATACAAAATCATTCTCAACGAAGTTCTGGTCTTCTTACCTCCCAAGGAGTCCTCCCAAGGTTCCCTCAAGCCTCTCAAGGTCCCAAACTTTGATTTTTAGGAGTTACATTTAAGGTAAGTGATCCGAGCTCTCTCTTTCTTTTCAAGTAATCTCTTTTATGTCATTTATTTTATGCTCCATGTTCCTATGTTGGAGGATGTTATTTTATATTAATATTACTTCCCTTTTCATGTTCATATGATGAGATACCCACTCTTTCTCTCATCAATTCGTTTTAAGAATGTTTAAGTGGCGCCGTTAGGCTGCCGAATTTTTAAGGGATCCTTTCACCCTTCTCATTTTTCAAAGTTCTACTTTCATGTCAAGTCTTTCAAGTTCCTTTTTATTATTTTGGGGTATGATATCTATATCTATCATACTGAAATTTTATGTTCATATGATGAGAGACCCTATTTGATCTTGTCAATTCATTTTTGTTGAAGTTTAAGTGACGCCGTTAGGCTACCGAATTTTCATAAGAGAAATCTAATTTTTGTCTTCCTTCCATGTTTTTAATTTCAAATGGCATGTCCTTAAAATTTCATTACCATGTTCATATATCCTTCATATTAAGTCCCTCTACTTTTTTATAGTTCATTTATTAATGTTTGACCCATGTCCCCTCTCTTTTCAATGTTTTCTAAAACCCTGAAACATAGCTGTTATGGTGCAGAATTTCCGTCTCAAAATGTCTCTCTCTTTTTCTAAAGTTCTTTTATTTTATTAAGTGAATACTCAAAGCTCTATATTATATAGGGGTATTTAAATATATACCAAGTTTTTATATTTCAAATTCTGGGATTTACATACATGAGACCTGCTCTCCCTTTCCGTGGGTTTAAAGTGACATAAAGATCATGTCTTTAAAGCAGTTTCTAAAACGTTATGATTATGAAATGAAACCCATTTATTTTATGCTATATGGGTTGTTTATGAAATTATTAATGATTATATATGTGGATCATATGATTATAAAGAAAAATTTAAGGGTTCACCCTGATAGCGCTCCAATGCATTGGGTAAAGACTTAATCTCTAGAGATGACCATTTTTAATGATGCCTTGGTGAATAACCTTGGCAATTTTAATGACACCTTGGGGATGGACCTTGGTGAAACAAAAATGATTGTCTATGTTAAATGTTTTAGCCACATATTAAAGTTATGAAAAACATTATTTTTATTATGATATACCTCATGATTTCTTTCTCATGCCTTAAAGTTCTTTTCATGACCTTATTGAAGTATCTCAAGTTCACATGTAAAATGTTTCTCTTGTTTCCCTTACTGGGCCTTCTGCTCACACTTTCTTTTGATATATGTCCCCAGGTTATGAGATGCAGTAATGAACCTAGGATGAACTTAAGGAGAAGTCTTTAAAGTGTTTAAGATAAATGTTTTATGTTGTTTTCATGTATTATGTTCTTGGTTTCCAAGACACTAAACCTTAAAGATCCTCAGTTTTGTGTAATGTAATGAAAGTTTATGTTATAAAAAGGTGGAATGCCATAGTGCATATTCTTAACATGTGACTTCGTTGATTATTATTATAATGAAATTTTTATACCACTCTACATGACATGTTATTATACTTATGATATGATCTCATGACTCATGATATTTTATCATTATATGCATCATATCTTATAAACTTCCAAATCCTTATGGCATAATTATGATATATGAATTGACAGGTGTGATTTTCAAATGGTAAAATTATATTATCATACACTTATACTCATTTTATGCTTAAATATGATCATTAAATGATATCTTCCATGTTTACCCTTACTGAGTATATGGGCTCACCCTTTCTTATGTTTCCTTTCCCCAGGATACAAATAAATATTTTAAGCAGGGCATGTCTAAGAAGTGTATAATGTGAGAAGAACTTTTTGGGAGATGTTGAAGATATTTCATGAAATTATATGATTATATATATATATATATTCTATAAAGTAAACTAAAAATTTACAATCCTTGGGCATGTATTATTATTAAATGTATTAAATATTCATCTAAAATGATGTAATATTTATGCATGTAATGTTTGTGTTGCCTCCGTCTACCTGATTAAAAATTCATAGTTAAGTATACATGGAATATATTAGTGTCTAGATGAATAAACTCCTAGGAGGTTTCTTAGGGTGTGTTTGAATTAGAAAAAAAGACACTCAAAGAACACGTGTTGTTTTATGGGGATAATTATTAGTCTAATAAGTAATTTTTAGATCATGTAGGATGAATAATAAATAAGAAAAAATGTGTTTATAGGTTATCTGGTGGTGCTTATGAGTTAGGAACGAAGGGCCATATGGGATAGTGGGGGTGATATAGTGGTTGAGTGAACCGATTGGTACAAATGGTATCAGATATAGTACCTAGTTAGAAGTTCAGTGACACTGCCTGGGTTTGAGGTTTGGAGTACATAATGAGAACATTGTACATTAAGTTGGGGAAGTATAACGCCCCTAGAAAATAGATACTTAAAATAATAATTGGTACTGACCATGTTAAAATGTTGTACCTTTTTTGGGAGCATACCTGATTAAAAATCCATAATTATGTGCACTTAGTTTGGATTAGTGCCAGAATGGGTGACCTCTTAGGAAGTTTCCCAAGCTGACAATTCCAAAAATAAATAGTGGTAAAATCAACTACATTACCCTTCTTATATTTAGTTTTATATATTGGTTTATAAATGTTTATAATGTATAAAACATTAAATACAGTCTCAATACTATAAAAAATTTCATTCATCTATACATAATAACTCTTGTTATTAATCACATATGAAAATACTTTTTCCCCAAATAATATATATAAATAAAAGAAATTGATGCTCATAATTATTCTCCTTAACAACACTTCTCAACCTTATAAATGTATATATTAAACCATAGATTCATCCTATAATATATCTCAAAATTATGTTCACGATTCATGATATAATATACAATAAAATACATGTTTTTGCAGAGTATCATGTTTTATATCAATTCAATAATATTTTTTGTTCAATATACTCCCACTAAAATGATAACCCTATAAATCATATCTATTAGTGGTTTAAGATCTATGTTTTAATAAATATTTATTTTCTTTATAATTTATATAAACATTTTGTAATTTAGGTTAAAAATCATGTCAATTATATCTCACAAGGCTCTTGGAAAATTATGTGGAGAAATTCTTACCCAATTCATCATATAAATTATCCCAACTCTATTCTTTAGAGCTATTAATCCTATTAGTGTCACCTATAAAAATGTAAATAAAATATTATAATTGAACATGGGAACCTAATTCTATTACTATTACCAATAATTAGTATTCCCTATAAAAAATAATTTATGAGAACACAACTTTGACACAACCTACCCATTTGTATGATCAAGGCCTTAACACTTGTTCACTTTGTTAGGAATATAACACTTAATATTTTTAAGGGTTTTCTTCATCTTCATATTTTCATATTTATATCATGAAAATATTTTCATATCATGAAATAATCGTATGTATGAATGCTTCTAGATATTTTTTTTATTCATTTAATAAAATTAATATGTTTTGATAAAATAAATTCATAGCACTATGTAAAGTTAATGATTTTTTCTATTCAAATAAATAAATAAAACCCAATCATATCCTCAAATATCCAAAAACATATAATATATAATGTACATGAAATCATTTTATATAATTATTTTGAATCATATGAAACCAAAATATTACTCATGAGTATGTATGGTGTGACAAGTATCTAGTTAATCTCTTTTTGATAAAACCACATTCCATAGTCTAGTTAGGCTTAACTAAATGATCCAATATCCATAGATTAATACTCTATGGGTGTTTTAATTAAAATAAAACTATAACATCTAATATGAATAAATAATAACTAAAATTTATTATTTAATTCATTAAAAAAAATAACGGATTGATTAAACAAAACTAAATCTTATGACATACCTAACATGTAACACTTATATTCATGATATTACAATTATAAGAAGTAATTTAATTTTTTTAAATTAAATCATATTTTTTTAATATAATAAATTATATATGTGAACATAAAATACATATTTAAATATATAAATAAATGATTCATATTTTTATCATGAGATATAAAAACTTTACATGGTGATAATTTCTATAAAAACAAATGTTGATACAATGATGCCCACACTAGTGAATGCTTTTAAATAATTTTAACAAATATATAATTTAATAATCATAAGGAAAATATTTTTTACATAAAACTATCCATGATACGATAGTATATCACTGTGTACCATTACCATCACAACACTGTCAATGATATAGGAAATTTTCAAATCATTTTCTTGGGGTAGAGTTATCACATAAAACATTCACACTTGAAGCAATTAGAGAAATAAGAAAAATTTGGATAGAATTGCGATGCACTATTTTGGAAAAATATTTTAGTATTTTATAACTTCTTCTATGGTAAATTTTATCCCATAAAACCCTATTCTTTATAGAATAAAAACTTAAAAAATAACACTATTTTAGACAAAGTTTCACCAAAAATCTGTACACATCGCCTGTTATAGAAAAAATGGTCATATTTTATTTTCAAATGGACCATTATTTATATATTTAAAAAATTACATATTTTTGAACTACATAATTGTTTCACTGAATTTGTATATAATACTACTGATTGATCATAGACATTTGATAAGTGAATTAATGATGTATAAAATAAAAACATAAAATAATTCATATATACATCAATGCTCCAATTAAGACTTGTTTGAATAGTGATATTGATGGAGTTATTTCAGTAACTATTATTAATACTTTCCTCCATATGTATCCACAAACCTATTCAATCACCGAATTGATTTTTATTTTCTATTCTTATTTTCAATTGTATTCCATAACAACCTCCATGGTAAAGGATTACATGAGAGGAAATAAATCATTTTCTTATATCAGTAAGATAAACTACATAAAATGATTCATGTAACAATTCCATTTACAATGTTCCTTTCTTAAATAAACTTTATACATTCTTTATAATTAACTGACCCTTATATTTTCATATATTATAAGTGGGAAATTGGAAATGATTATAAATTCTTAATTAAAAATCATAAGTAAAGAGAAATCTATAGTAATGAACTAATGCCACTATATCTAAAAAGGGGTATGTTCTTATCTCCATTAAAAACATATATGTTTAAATAAATTTTCACCAAACAAATCTCACATATCATGCATAATATTATAATACCTTTTTCAAAGGTATAAAGTATAACCATAATACATGGAACATGTATATATAATATTTTATAATTGATACATTATTGATTATCTAAGTAAGGACTATTCTATTTTGATAAATATATAAAATTTAATTTATCCTGATGAATACATATCATGTCATTCATCTACATAGATGTGAACACCACATGTTACACAATAAGGCATGACCATTCACTTCTTTAATATTTCTTATTAAGGGTCAAGATGTCATACCCATCATATAATAGGAAAATCCCATCATAGTTAACAAACCCACTTCATAACAAAAAAATACCCATTCACCCTTGATTAGATTAGCCTCAATGTTACTTAAGAAATGTTTCTAAGTATGATGGTTCAAATTTAAAGTTACCTATTAACCTCATATAAAAAGTGTTAGTAAAAATAACACACCACTAGTATACTAATAGATTAATTCATGAAATCCCACAAAATATACCAAGTGGTTAAATCCATAATATAAACAATATTTTTTGTCTCAGGAGTGAACTATAAACCTCCATATTATTCCTTACTCATATAGATCATAACACCTCATCATAACCAATTCCTATTCATAAATATCATTGGATAGGGATAACATAGATATTTATCGCTAATGGGATAATTATTATTTCACTCTCATGATATATGAAGCACACATGAATGAATCATAAAGTATAAATTCCTTTGTATAACATATCACTTTTGTAAAATTTTAAATCCTTTTTTAGAAAATTAAAATAAAACCATATATATAAACACTAATCCCACCACATCCTAATATATAGAGACCTTAATGAACTTATGTTTTTTACATTAAATAGTTTTATCAAAACATGTTAATTCTCCAAAAAACACATCTTACATAACTATATAACACACACAATATCTCTATTTATCCATCAGGATAATAAATCCCCCAACTAAATTATTTTAGTGAGATCAAATATTTGAATAAAGTATATTTTTGTAATGGTGGGATTTATATTCTTAATCCTTATGTTCAACACTTGAGAATTATAATTAGATAAATTTACTTTACAATAAGTAATATTATGATTTATTTAACCTTTTATCTTAAAAATAGTTAACACTTAGAGATGTTTTAAAAAATGCAACGTTTACATGAGACCATTGGTAATAAGAAACAATATAACTCTTTATAGTAATATTTTAATTTACTATTAATATTTTAAATACTTATTCAAGTAAATAGAATATTTTATTTTTCCTATTTCACTTTTTATTAAAATATTATATCATAAAACTTAATTTTTATAATATTTATTTTGTTTATTTAAATGGGGAACTTCTATGAGCTCAATATTAAATTTTACTAAGCTCTTATAAAATATATTTCTCAAAATATGTTATTTCTAAAACAAAAAAATGATTTATTCACCAAAAATTATATAAATTATGATTTCCTTTATGGGATAAAAAAATTTCAAATTCACATCTGATATTTATTTTGAAAGATCTAGAGTTTTTATTGAGTTACAGATCTTTTGGTTTTAATTTTAATTTCTTTTTTTGACTGAATTTGAATTCCTAATGATTTAATATAAGTTTCATTGGTGTCCGAGGATTTTTTGGTGCTTAGAACCTTGATTTTTGGAAAAATAAGCTATTCCACACAGTTGGTAGAAACCGTGGCACCTAGGATGCCTAGTTACTACTAACTGTGAAAGTAATTTTATAGGGAATCAGAAGAATTTTTTTCTTCCAAACTTTGAACCTAGGGCCACACATCGGTATAGAATCTTTCTGTTTTTTATAGAGGATGATATCATAGTTTGTGCATGATTTCCTAAACTATGTGCATGAACCATGATAGCTCATTCTTGGATAGAGAGGGGCACACAGTTTGGGCAAATGTGTGGCCGAACTTTGCAACCCAAATTTTAAAGGGTAAATGATCGTTTCCCTTTAGGGAATATTAGATTGAACCAATATATTCCTTTATTTTTCTCCAGTGTATCTTCTCCTTTAATGATATTTTCTCAATAAAAACCTAGGATTTGGTTTGGATTCTCCATCCGACCTTAGATTCCACTTCCAATCATCTTGTTGGATAGGCACCAGTAAGTAATTAACCCCTTAGTATTGTTTCATATTTTGAATTTCTTTCGATGGTACTATTTTGGTGTGAGATATTATATCCTATTTTTAGGGTATTCTTACATTTCTCCATTTTATTCTGATTTGGGATGAGTTAGGAGATGATACTAGATGAGTGTTCTACTATAGGCATAAGGTTGGCAGTCTATAAAATTTCCCACAAGGTCTATATGTTTTATAGCTAGTTTTTGTTGTGACACACATTGTATATTCCCGGACTTTCTCCTAAATTAACGAAATGAAGTTTTTAAATTATTTGATCCGGAATGGGTTTCCCACTTAGTACCATTATATGGTTGGAGGTTTTTTGACCTCAAACCAAGACACCCATGGGGTGTGTCCTCTCCTTTGTTTATGATTATTCCACTTGTAGGGTGTTTTGATCATATCAATATCTAAGGATAATTAAATGAATGTACATGATAGGGATCTTTCCTCCTTTTACACATCATAAAATGTTTTAAAATTATTAAATGGGTTATATGGGAAATATGTAATGAGTTGGATAAACTCATGGATTGTTTATAATTATGAAATGGGTTGTCAAATGGTTAATGAATTGATTATGGTAATGGATGCCTTGGACATTTATACTCCTTAGATCCTGATTGATTTGGATGTTGTGGACATTTATACTCCATGGATCTATATTTATGAGATTCCATGGAAATTTATACTCCATGGATCTGGAATAATTTGGATGATAAGGACATTGCTACTCCTTGTATCTAGCATGCTTTGTCTCCCTTGGATATGATCCTTGGGCTCTACCCAAGTCTTTATCAAGGGTTATATGGAGATTATCCATGGACTTAATGTGGATACCTTGGTCATTTTATACCATGGATCTATCCTTTCAAGTCTGACATTGAATTTCTTAACATAGGCCGATGTGGCTATTTTACCATGCTTTATAGTTTTCCCATGCTTATGTTTTCTTGATTTCAGGGAGCCTTGTTGGCTGGACTATTCCACTTCTGCTTTATCTTTTATACCTATTATATATTTCACACTACTTTAACTTATATAAACAAACTGAACTTATTATAGACACCATTGGTGGTGGCCTAATGAATGTTATCTCACACCCTATTTGGGATGTTTTTGGGTTCCCAAACATACTTCATGGATCCAAGTATGGACAATGGAAGCACCTTCTTTATGATTCTTGATTGTTCATTTATTAGGAGCATAGAAGCACATGACAATAATATAATTGTGATTCTATCTAGAGATAGTTCATTTTGGTCTTTTTATATTTCTGATATATGTATTATACTGGATTCCTGTTGTCATTTATTTCATACCTTTATTTTTGTATAGAGACATGACATACACATCATTTTTATATGATACTACCTTGGATTGATTATTATTATTGATGTCTAGATGTTTATCTTCTATCATTGATTTATTTATATTATACTTCTTATTGTTTATTTATCAGTTTCATTGCTGTGCTACTCTAATTATGAGGGTATAGTCTCCCCAATATACCACCTTAGAACCACACTGCTATTCTATAGCTTATGGAATATAGGGAGGAGTTCTTGAGGCCATGTGACCCATTGGCTTGGGGACTTTATAAATTGGAAATTGAAATCTACATAATTCCACCATTTAAAGAGAATTAAAATATCAATGAAATTTTAAATGGTATTTAAATTATGAAATGGAAAGGATTCCATTAAATGGAGTTTCCAGTTGAAAATTAAAGGGTATTTCTTCTATAAATTGAAATTGAAAATCCATATACCGGGACCCGTGCTATTAAATAGAGAGCTTGACCTAGACCCAACTTTATGAGTGGGGTGTAGGAAATGTCTCTAGTGTTTTTATGATCATTAATGTTACCCATTCCTAGATTTAGAAGTAGGAAGAGGGCTGCAGATTATTTATAGGAATACTTAGACTATTACTATGATTTTATCTATGATTTGTTCATTATTTAATCTTTTTTGAGGAATTCACTTGAAATTTATAAAGAAATGACACCATGTTGGCCTCTAGTCATATTCCAGGAGGGTGGCAACGACCATGCTCTAGATGTGGTGGGCACTGAGTTTCCCTTAGAACCGCTAGTAGTTCCACTTGAAAAATTAAGAGATTTACCAAACACTAGTGTTGATTCCTAGTTATATGAAAATTTCCTTTGATTTATGCAGACCTTTTAGGGAGTCCTGAATCCTTACTTGTTTATAGAAGAGATGCAGTGCATGTACCAGTAGTATCATCTGCCCAATTTGTTTGGGGGATGGAAGTCCACAGGCTACTGATCTATGTATTGAGACTATCTTTTATATCTTTGATAATCAGGAGACACCTCAGGAAAGGAGAGTGAAAATTTCTACATATATGCTTCATAGATATGATAAGCACTAGTGGGATGTTTTTAGTTAGGATGATGTTATTCGACATATAGTTTGGATTGATTTACAATGTTAGTTTTATGATTAATTATTTACCAAGACTTTGAGGGATGAGAAGGATAGTGATTTTATGCATTTGGAGAAGGGTGAAATGACTATTATAGAGTATTAAACATGATTTATAGAGCTTTATCACTTTGCAACTATTTATATTCCTAATGATACATCGAGGGAGATATGCTTTAAGGAAGCTCTCAAGCATTCCATTCGATCGTAGGTGAATGTGTTTAGGTTAACTACCATAAATGTGACAGTGAGTCAGGCACTTGTTACTAAATGAAACCCTAGGGAAGTTGGGGGTGTATAGTAATACAAGGTAGCCTTCGACCTAGTGGATTAGTGTTAGCTAGAAAAAAGAACTATTTCATGGATTTTCATCAGAGGAATACCTACCATAGTGTGAGTACTGGTAGTTCTATCTTTTTACATCAGTGTGGTAGATGGGAACATATGTTATGTTAGTTAAAAGAGACCCAATTGAGTGTTGATCATGCATTAGGATATTCCATGTACACAGTTTTTTCAAGACCTTACCTTGAGTGGTTAGTGGAACGGGTCAACTATAACTCCAGGTTTAGGAACATGATTCACAGATCAACATCAGGTTGGGAGCTAGAGTACTACTAGTCATTCATACCGAGGGGGTGTTCATGCCCAGGGGAGATAGAAACAAGTTGTACCATGATAGCAGAGTGAGTCTGCTTTGGGTAGTCCGGTTTTTACATAGGTCTGTAGTTCAGGCTAGATATATTTTATACATCCTACACCTGAGGAGTAGAGCCTCAAGCTATCTATGGTGAGAGGTACTATCTTAGTATCCTCTACTTTAGTATATACTACTTTCAATATAGGTTCTTCTCATTTTTATATATCCATACTTGTTGTGGAGAGTCTTGAACTCAATGTTCAGATTTATGATGGTGTTATGACTTTAGATACTTTTTTGGGGATTTGAATAGAGGATGTATGCTAGTGAAGATAATGAACCTTTGGGTATCACTTCATATGGAATATTTTTGTCCTTGAGATGATATGGTTTGACATCATACTCATGATGGAATATATAGTTTCATATCATAACCATGTTGACAGCTATAACTGATGGGTGAATTTCACATACCCAGATGATGGGGTTTTAATTCAAAAGGGTGAATTGGATGTCTAGGATGGTAGAGCTGGACCAGATCATTTTTGGGCTAGGAAGGATGAAATATCAGATTTATAGTTTATATCTGGATGATCAGGGAGTATGATATACTGAATTAACTTCCATAGTAGATTATTTTAGGGATTTATTTCTGGATGAATTTTTTATTTTAACTCATGATTGATAGGTGCAGTTATCTATAGAGTTGGTTTCAAGATCAGCACTGGTATCCATTCCTCCTTATAGGATGGCTCCTATTGAGTTACAAAAGCTTAAGATATAGCTAGAGGACTTAGAGACAAAGGGGATTATAAGACCCAATACTTTTCCATGGGGTTAAATGGTCATTTTTGTGAAAAGGGAAGATAGAACTCTTATTTTATGAGTGGATTAACTAAAATTGAACAAGTTGACGGTTAAGAATTTGTATCCGTTACTCCAGATATATGAAATTTTTTATCAGATTTGAGGAGTTTTGTTTTTTTTGAAAATCCTTCAAATATTGGGCTATCCTCAGGTGCATATTAGGCCGACATACATACCTTTTACATAATTATATAGTAGTTATGGTCTTTATAGGTATCTATTTATGCCATTTGGTCTCACGAACATGCCAGATGTTTTCATGGACTTGATGAACCAGTTTTTATACCCGTATTTAGAATATTTCGTGGTACTTTTCATGGATGACATCTTGGTGTATTCTCAGAATCAAAACAATCATTTCAAACACCATGAAATCCTTCTGAATACACTATGTGAGTGTAGGTTGTATGCCAAGCTTTAAAAATGTCTGTTTTGGATAGATAATGTTCACTTCTTGGGTCACATCATCTCAGAGGTTGGAGTATCTGTGGATCAAGAGAAGGTGAGTTATGTGTTTTCTTAGGAGGATCCTAATAGTATTTTTGATATCCATAGTTTCTTAGGAATTTACGATTATTATAGGAGCTTCATGTAATACTTTTCACGTTTAGATATGCCTCTTATAGGTTTGAAAAAGAATGGGGTAAAATATACATGGTTTGAAGCCTTTGACAAGGACTTTCAATAATTGAAGTGAATGTTGACTTTAGTGTTGATACTGATTCTTCTTGATATTGGAATGAGATATATAGTTTATGCTGATTCATCATGAATTAGGCTAGGATCTATCTTGATTTAGGGGGATCAATTAATGTTATATAGGCCTCGTCAGCTGAGTCCTCATTAGCGGAATTACCAGACGCATGATCTCAAGTTAGATTCAGTTGTTCATGTGTTGCATTGTTAGAGGAATTACATTCTAGGAGAACATTTTGTGGTGTTCATGGAACCTAAAAACCTCAAGTATATATTTATGCAACAATAATTGAACCTTTAGTAGAGAAGGTGGGTTGAATACCTCATGTAATTAGATTTTGACCTAGAATATATGGCTGGTAAGGGAAATGATTCAACAAATGCTCTAAGCTGAAAAAATTAGATGTAGGTAGTGCATGAGGCCAATAGTATATGGAAGCTGATGGAACTGTTCTCCAAGACGCACTTGGAGGTATAAGATAATCGTGACCATAATTATCTCTCATCATTAAATATGAATTACACTCTTTTGGATCAGGTGAGGGTGATATAACAATCAGATTACGAGGGATTGGACCTACGGGAGAGTGTGGCAGGTGAGGACCTACCACCTAATTGGACTATTGGTGAGGATGAAATTATACATTATCATGGTTACATTTAAGTTGTTGCTGACATATTTGAGGAGCTGATGTGAGAGTTTCAATCCTTATTTTCGGCTATGCATCCTAATGTTACTAAGATGTATCAGGATTTACATTGCCAATATTGGTGGCCAGACATGAAATGAGAGGTAAATAGTTTTTTCATGAGGTGTCCCACCTATCAACTGGTGAAGGGAGAACACTAGAAACTAGTAGGGATTTTACAATAGCTACCCATTCCCAAGTGGAAATGGGATGATTTCACTATGGATTTCGTGACAGGGTTACTCATACCATAGTATCGGATAGGAATTCCTAGTTCACCTACTGATTTTGGCAGGGTTTATAGAGTGAGTTGGGTACATATGTAATTTTGAGCATAACGTACCACCCTTAGAATGATTTCTAGTCATAGTACACAATTTAGGTTTTAGAGGACATGATTAGAGCATGCTTTCTTGATTTTGGGGGATCTTGGGATAGGTATATACCCATAGTTGATTTTTACTAAAAAATATATTTCATGCTACTATATAAATGAAACCTTATAAGGCTTTGTATGTAAGGACATGCCAATCACCACTATTCTAGTTAGAGGTAGGGGAAGAAATATTACTTGGACTGAGTCTTATGTAGGAGACTTCAGAGAAGGTTCAATTGATTTAGAAATGGATGACCACTACACGATCTAGATAGAAATCCTATATCGATCACCATCAACAATGTTTAGATTGTGAGGTCAGGGATTAAGTATTTTTGTGTATCTCATTGAGGAATAGAAACAGATATATTTAGAGACAGGGTAAACTATCACCATGATATGTTGGACCTTTTGATATTTTAGAGTGAGTCAGGATGATAACGTATCAGTTCTAGTTATTGTAGATGTACTGAACCATACACGATGTCTTCCATATATCTCAACTATGATGTATCAGTTAGACCCATATCATAATCTTCATCCAAACGAGGTTGGGATGTAGGTAGATGAAACCTTCAAGGAGAATCGTATACTTATTTTTGATCAGAGAGTGAAGGATATTTGAGGCTATTCTATACCTATAGTACAAGTGATATGGTAGCATGACTGTATACAATATGATACTTGGTATAAAGAAGTTTAAGTACATTATCACTAGATAAATCTTTTCTCAGATAATCCTTTACCACTCACAGAAGGGAAACTTGGGGATAATTTATCTTAAGAGGGGTATATTGTAAGATATTAGGTTTTTCTTGAGGAAAATTTATTTGTGTTTTTAGTTTTATTTATTAGTTTTTACCTAATGTGAATATATAATGATGTCATAGAAGTTTCGGGGTGTTTTCAGGGCTTTTTTAGATCCTAAATCCCTACTTTTTGAAAAAATAATTTGGGACACATAGTTAATAAAAACCGTGCCACCCAGGACACACAGTTACTACTAACCATGTGGGGGAATTTTAGAGGGTAACTTAAGGTGAATGGTTTTCCCTAAACATACACCCAAAGATGAATTATCATTGGGAAGATCTATAATTTTTAACAGATGATGAAAATAATATTTTCACATAATTTCCCAAACTATGCACACGAATCATACAGGATCTTTCTTGGACAGAGAGGGGTTCATGGTTGGCACAAGGTTTGGCCAACTATGCAACCAAATAGTGTGACCCATATTTTAAAGGGTAAATGACCATTTTTCCTATAAGGTTTTATTAGATTGAATCCCTATCTTTATTTATTTTTCTCCATCAAATCTTTTCCTCCTATGAGAGTTTCTCAAGAATAACCTAGGATTTAATCTGGATTCTCCATATGACCACCTACTTGACTTCCGATCGTCTCATTGGATATCCTACTATAAGTGATTAAATAATTTGGATCATTCCGTCATTTCCATTCTATAAAAAATGCTATTTTAGTGCCAGGTATTTTGACCTATTTCTAGGGTGTTCATATGTTTTTCCATTTTCTTCTGATCTGGGATGAGTTAATAAATGATACTGAATGAGTGTTCTACCACAATCATAAGTTAGGTGGTATATAACTTTTCCCGTAAGGTATAGATGTTTTATATCTAGTTACTGTTGTGCCCCGTCATACATTCTGGGTGTTTCTCATAAATTAATGAAATGTCTTGTTTAAATTATTGGAACATGAATATGTTTCCCACTTACTATAATTATATGGTTGGAGGTCATTCAACTCAACCCAAGCCACCCATGGGGTGTGTTCTATTATTTTATTATGATTCTACCACCCACAGAGTGTGTTGATCCTATTTATATCTAATGAGAATTAAATGAATATATAGGAGAGGGACCTTTCCTCCATTTACATATCATAAAATCAATTAAAATTATTAAATGGGTTATATGGTAAATGTGTAATGAGTTAGATGAACTCATGTATTGTTTATAATTATGAATTGGGTTGTGAAATGATGAATTAATTGATTATGGTAATGGATGGATTGGGCATTTTTACTCCTTATATCTTGATTCATTTGGATACCATGGACATTTATACTCCATGGATCCATATTACTTGGAATCCGTATACATTTATAATCCATGTATTGAAAATTATTTTGATGATAAGGACATTGCATACTCCTTAGATCCATCTTACTTTGACCACCATGGACATAATCTGTGGACATGCTCCTTGGGATCCACCCAAGTCTTTACTGATGTTTCTATAGAGATTATCTATGGACTTGATGTGGAAGAATTGGTAATTTTATACCTTGGATCCAACCTTTTAGGTATAACACTAGATTACATGACATAAGACAATGTGGATGTTTTACCATGAATTATAGTTATCCCATGATTACGATTAATTTATTATATGGATCCTTTTCGGTTGGAAAGTTATACCACTACTTTATATTTTATTCCTATTATATATTTCACACTGATTAATATTATATACATAGTCTGGACATGTTATAGATACCATTGGTGGTGGACTACTGATTTGTA
This sequence comes from Viscum album, assembly GCA_963277665.1. NCBI lineage: Eukaryota > Viridiplantae > Streptophyta > Magnoliopsida > Santalales > Viscaceae > Viscum > Viscum album. The sequence continues at coordinate 48,475,422 of OY728146.1, forward strand.
TCTCACACTCTATTCGGGCTATCATCGAGTACCTAAATAGACTTCATGGATGCAGGTTGGGACCGGGGTATGTGTCCTCTTTATGATGCTTGATTGTTCATTTCTTAGTAGCAGAGGAGTACATGACTAATCTATGCTCGTGATGCTATCTGGAGATATTTATTTTTGGTCTTTTTGTACTTATGATACATGTATTTTACTAGATTCCTATTACCATGTATCACCTTCATTTCTTTTTGTATAGATACCTGACATACACATCATTTGTATATGATATTGCTTTGGATTGATTATTATTATTGATGTCTAAATGTTTATCTTCAATCATTTAATGTTTATATTATGTCATTAATTTATTCATATTTGGAATGACTCACCCATATTGAACGATCTAGGTCTTAAAAATTATTAAAAATGAAAGGAATTTTACACTTAACTCCAATTTAGTATTCTAGAATAGTTTTTATAGAAAAGGAATTGGAAATAGAAGATGAAATGGAATAGTAAATAAAACTCAAAATACTATGTGGTATGCTCTAAAAATTCAATCGAAACAGAAAAAAGATAATTTTAAAATATGAAATAAAAAATAAAAATACATTATTACCAATTTAAATTTTTATCCACCCCAGTCTACAAAAAACATCACCCCATTTTCTAATGTACCAAACTAGTCACAAAACCTCACTGTTATATCCCCTTAAATTATAACCCCTCAATATCATAGGCCCCTAACCTTGCATCCCCATCACTATATCCCTTCACTGTTGTAGGACCCTTTCCATCACAGTCTTTCTCCATTACAAACCCTTTCCATTTTGGTTATAACCCATCATTGTTATAGTCTACCATCTTGGTGTTTGAATAGAGGAGATGTATGGGTCAGTCATAGGGGATGATGAAGATAAGAAGATTAGGGTTGGAAGTCTTTGGTTATAAAGTTATATGTTGAGGAAGTATTGGGTAGTTCACATGGATCATTGTTAAGGAAAATTGGGCATGTATGTCTGATGAAGAAATGATGGTGGGATCATTAGATTTGATGTTTGGATATGTAGTGGTGGTGGGGAAGATGATATGTTTGGTTTGGTAGTGGTGGTGGGGAAGATGATTGGGATATTTTTTTTCCAAAAATCTCATTCTAATTTCCATTACACCTTTTCCAATAGTTTTGGAAATAAAATCCAATTCCTTTTCTTAATGGAATCTGAATTTCTATTAAAATTTACTAAAAACATTTTTTTTGTGAGATTAATTTTTCCATTTCCCTTACCAACCCTTTTCCCCCAATTCCAAATGAGGCCTTATTTTTCTAAGTGGTTTTAATTTATATCACTATATTATTCAATATACATATTATACATATTTAATATAATGTCTTCCCTATATGTATGAAAGTTTCTTTTTTATTTAATCTACATACCTTATTTTTATCAACCAAATAAACATGTTCAAATAATTTTAATATATAAATCTATATGATTAATTATTTGTGTTATATTTTCATAATTTTTCATTTATAATATTACACATCCATATTCATCATAAGAAAATGGCACATGATTTTTTTATGTAAAGTGTTAAAATCATATAAAACATAAATCATACTTAGAATCATGTATGGTGTGACAAGTAGTAAAACTTACCTTTCTAGATAGAATCATAATTCCCAGTATAAAAAATTTTTGACCTAAAGTACAAATATCATTAAATAATACCTAATAATGGTTAATAGTTTCAACATGATTTTAACTCAAAATATATAAGGCCACCATTAATAAATTATTTACTTTATAATTATAACTATCAAATCACTAATCTTGGTTAAAATAAACTAAAAATTATGTTATGTATTAGCATGAAACTCTTTATGCAACATCCTAACCTAGATACCATCCCTAATACCTGATCTAGAATTAAAAAAGGCCTAAAACTTGATTCCTAATCTCTATAGGATAACAACTAGCACTATAATAAAATTTACATTTAGCGGTGGTTTAAACCGCCACCAATGGTTCTGCGATAGTTTCAAAAAACTTCTGATAATGTTGGTGTCAATATCCAACATGTGGTAGTTCCTTACATTTAGTGGTGGTTCCTAGTAATCATTATATAATAATTATTTATAGGTGGTTTTATTCATTTTAGTGATGATTTTATGGCAAAAAAAATGACAAGGATTTAGTAGTGGTTAAAACTGCCACTAAATCCAAAATTTTTTAACCAAAAAAACACTAATAAAATGAATAAAACCTCTACTAAATAATAGTGTGTAATATTTAGTAGTGGTTTTAACCGTCTAAAAAATATCATAATATAGCAGCAGTTTAAGCCACTATAAAAAAACTCAATATTTAACAGTAGTTTAAACCACTACTATATGATGATTTACAAAAATTTCTAACTATATAATATGCATCCATAGAACAACCCTAGAAAAAAACAAAAAATGTATAGAACATAACATCCCACTATACAATTATAACAAAATGTACAAATCTTATAATCAGAGTACATATAAATCAATAACATAATTTCATAACAAATTAAACACATAATATAGACATATGGTTATAAAAAAAATACATAGGTCACCCGCTATCCCAATCCCATCTAGAATATAATAAAAAGATAAAAATTACACACATTAGACCTACTAAAATCCCCAGGACACATCACCTTCCCTCCAACTACTTTTCAAGATGCTCTATTCCAATTCACTACACATCCTATGATCTAAAACGAAAAAAATAAAAATAAGATATGTATACACACTAGGGTGCCTATGCAGGTTGTGAGGGAAAATCTTAGCATGGTATTAGAAAGTTTCCCTAGTATACACCATCATATACATGTATGAACAAGGTAAAAATAAACATATCACATAAGTTATTTAATGGAATTTTCTAACTTGGATACCATTACTCTACTTTCATTAGGTCATTATGTGCTAATTGGGACACTATTATAACTTATCATACCTACATTGATTTCATGCCAAAATCCCATTATCGCCACACCTCGTTCCATCATACTCATAACCTAGTGCATACCTGAAAACTCTGTGTGGGCATCGTATAAGTCTTTGAATCACTACCTAAATAATCATGCTGAAATCTTACATATGAATCCTAACTCACTACCTCCTCAATCAAGGTAGTGTCCATAATCCATGAATCTCTTTATATAATGACCCAACCCTCTCACTAAACATGGTCCACTATCACAACCTAATCTTACTCAAGGAATGTTCCAATATCCTAATGCAAGACTACTCAGGGAAAGGTACTACTTCATGAATATAAGGAATCCATATTACCCATGGTATTTTAGGCAGATCCATCTCACCCATATCGAGCCTAGGACTCAATATCCTCCCCCCACTAGGTGTATCACCTATCATAAGCACAAAAAATCACACACATTAAATAAAAAATATGAAATTAAACCAATCAAATAACTCACCAAGAAATACCATGGTACTAGTCAATTGAGACCCGACCCCTCATCTCAAATCATGTATTTCCAGTCAGGGAACCGACTAGACCCCCAATACCCATCATGATCTAAGCTCATTGATATGATCTCATACATATCACATATCAGTTACAATACTACCCACAATCTCCTCCAACCCAAACCTCAAGTCCTATTCTAACTATATAGAATACCTTATCTATCCTGTTCCTATTACCCAAGTATCATCCCAACTGATCAAACTCTATACCCCTTGGAAACATGATTCCGTGTATTGAACAACTCCCATGACCTGCACCCAGGTTCCATTTACCATATCTTAAGGAAGATATTTAAGTATTCCACCTAGTTATAAACCTTATATATAATATATCATCTCATCCCAAAGGACTCATCCCACTCATAGTGCTCATTAAGCATCAACCCACACTTATGAGGGTGTTTCTCAAGAATCATGATCCATATGGTCACCTCACTCATTTTTTCACTAGTCTTAATCCTCTCATAAATAATGGAATAGCCTTAGGGATTCCAACCAAGTATAACCACATAAAGTCTCATATCCAGATACCACCTGAAATATCTCTTCAACTTACACAGTACCCTCTAACCATGGTGACATGGTCACCGAAAAATTCTAATTACCTATCGTTCTAAAGAGAACTTATTCTGAGCTTAAGAGGCCAAAAAAAATCTTATATATTTCTCTATAGTTTTCTTAGACCATATTCATCTAAACAGTCCCCTAAAACATGAATGAAGGAAAGTAATAATATATAAAAAATTATATTAATTTACATGAACCATAACATTCCACCATATAGTTATAAAAAACATGATATAAATGGTTTCCAAATCTTCAAACATGGGAAATCATAAAAATATCATGTGAATAATCTGTGCCACAAATGATACATAAACAAACCTATATTTCCATATTATTCCAAGAGATCAAAGATACCACTAATCACAGCTCGATGATGAACTCTTCTCATCACCCTCTCCATATCTATCTCTACTTCCTTCTAATGGAACCATCAAGATAATTATATTTAAAATTAAATAGTTTTGTATATTTATATTTAAATTTTAAACAAATAAAAGTTTGTGAACTAAATGATTTTGAAGTTTTTTGATTTACTTACTCACTACCAGTCATCGATGTAATATCACCAGGGATATATCTAGTCATCTTCTGATATAAACCAACCAATGATTTCTGCAAAGTAGATATATGAGTCCCCTATTCCTAAACTGTACTTTTCATAGAAACAAACTCTCTCTAAGAATCTCAGGGTAGGGAGTGGCTATAACTAGAAGTATATAAAGATTCAATCCCTGATGTCTTGCTAAAGACCTCAGATGGTAATGGTCCCAAACCCATCCCACACACCATGATGCTCCTTCCTAAGGATTTTACCAACTGGGTCATCTTGGGAGACTGAGAAGGACTGCGCGGGATTGGAATCCCATAGTTCTTTAATTTTTACCTATAAATAAAATATCAATCCTATTTGAAGAAATATATATTAACATAGTGAAAATTGATAATAAGTTATTAAAATGAAAAATTAATTCATATCCCAACTTCTTTGAAATGCTAAATAATGTAACTCTAATCATATTTTTTATGAACATCCATCAATAATTTTGTTCAGGAGACTTAGTGACCTAAATTCTGCGACTACAATAAAAAAAGTTAAATAAAAAATTTAATATATGGAACATATAATAGTGTCTTATAAATATTTAAACTAATTAAAAGATTAGCAGAGTAGATTGGTTTCTTGAAAAACTCTTTTTCCCTGTAGTGTGAGGGATGATTTGATTAGCTCGACTCGATACAAATAAATAACATGTAATTTAATAGTAATTTATTCAATTTAATACCCTTTTCTTATGCATGTATAAATGTAAAATGATATTAATATAATAATATATATTTAAATACCACATGCTTTTCATCACGATAGCTATCAACAAGACCTTCCATTTCTATCTAGGTACCCCATTGGGTACCTTTGCATATAATTGTTGGGTTATTAATTAAGTATCTTTGAATTCATTCCATAATCTATATTTAAAATCTTTCCAATTCTTACCCAAAACTTTCAATGTCCACTTTCATGCTATATGATAAATAATGAGAAAGTAAAAAAAATATGTACATAGAGATTTATTTTGAAAATATTAGAATTTAATAACATAATGAAACCCAATTACCCCATAATGTTTTAAAATTACCTTTATTTTTGAATCAAAAACTTTATTTTTCCAAGATGAAGGCATATGCCTCCAATTAGCATATGTAATTGGAAGGGTAACTAACTCTACCCTCAGTTGGCCTAGAATATGGCCAAATAATCCCACGATGTCATCCTTAAGGATCCCATAACAGTCAAATGGGAAAACTATATTTAGTCTATTCATATTCCAAACATATTAAATTTTCATATTTTTCTCACTAGTATCATTGTTTCAATATTTTATAAAAAACAGTTAGTAGTATAAAACAAGTGAAATAACTTTATTTATGTAAAAATTTGTACCTATAACCATCACCCTCTAATATTCCCATGAAGAACCAGAAGTGGAAACCTTCTCCCTCACTGCTGAGGCTACTTAATGGGGAGGTGTTGGCTGAGATGCTGATTGAATGATGATAGAGTGTGTGAGAGACAATGTATGGGGGAAAGTAGAGGGTGTCTCAGATGCTATAGGGAGGGAGACTGATGGATCATCATCTGTTAGTATGGTTGAGGGAACATCTATTGAGAGCTGACTTGTACCGGTATAATGCTTACTAATTGGTATTAATATCATTAAAACAAAATAAAATTAACTTCTAAACAAACATTTCAAAAAAATAAATCAAAAAATAAATTAGAAATGATAACAGATGAATAGTACTAACAAAAAAAATATACATAATGAATGACTGCTCAAATGACATAAGTGGTTGGTAAATTAGTGGATGACTGTACATACAATAATTTTCTCCTTCAATCATGTCATTTTCTCGATCCATCATAACTTCATCTACTTCATCCATCCTTACAAGAATAATATTTTAAATATCAAGATGGACAAATAAGTTCACTTCTTGCTATTGAAGAGATTAAATTACAGAGGTCAAATCTTCCACTTCATCCCCAATATCATAAAAGTCTATTTGTTTTATATGAGAAACAACACTCCACCCTTCATCTAAGACATTTTCCACATAATATAACATTTTTGGTTGTGCTGATAATACATAAGAATCATGTAATTCATTGTCACTAACATCCATCAAGTGAGAGAAGTTCACAGAAGTGAATTTTAAGGAATATATTTTAACACCCTTGATAATATCGACCCAATTTCATTTGAATAAAAAAACTAAAAAATGCATGTGGTAGTTTAATTCAATAATATCAGTCATCTTTCAATAATATCTCACTTAAGAAAACATAAATATACTACTATTCTATGTTTTCAAACCCTCTTCCTGATAACCTGTATAAAATTTAAATCCATTCACATTGTAAGCATCAAACCTTCTAGCCTATTTTAGAGGACTCGAGCAAGAAACCCCAAATCTTATGAAAATCATCTCGAGTATCAGTATTCATGATATAAAAGAAGTAATATACATTATTATATTTTAAAAATATATGTGTCATCTTAATATAAAAATTGATTGAAATGTTTATGAACTTACACGTTGTATAAACCATTCTTCAAGATATTTATTAAAATATTTTGTTATATCTTTATCATTTAATGTTTGGTCTCTCATTTGATTTTTTTGTATCCTCAACTCTTTAATAAATGAATATTCAATTACACTATTCAGTAGAAAATATCTATGTGCCTGTAATAATTCCATTTCTGTCAGTGTAACATTTGAGATCCTCCTAACTGATCGGCCAATAAAAGGAAAGATTTCATTTTACCATGTAGTTAAGATTGATTTGATGTGTTTTCAATATTTCCAACTTGATTTAATCTCTTCTAAATATCATCCAAGTATCTAGAACAAATGTTAATACACTCCTCTACTAAATAGGCTTTAGAAATAGATCCTCTAGGTTGAGCTTTATTTTTAACATATGATTTCAAATTCCCAATATATATGTGAAATAAAATAAAAAAAACATAATTGTGTATTTAATAAAGTTTCAAGAATTTTTTACTTAAATGGAAAACATATAAATAAATTACCTCTTAATTGGATATATCCATCAATAATTTATAGGGCCTTTTAATTTAGCTTCCTTAATCAAATACACAGTTAAATGCATCATGATAGAAAAAAATGATGGTGGAAAGATCATATCTATTGCACAAAGTGTTAATAAAAATATCTCATGAAGTTTTTCAAGATCAAAATGGATGTATATTTCTCCCACATATTTTTTTGAAGAATTTACAAAATTAGAGTACAATAGCAGTAACCTTTTCTGGTAATAATCTACACAGTTCTAATGGTAGCAACTGATGTAACACAATATGTGAATCATGACTTTTAAATCTTTTTAACCTATGATTCTTTAAGTAAATAAACATAAGATGTTACTTGAATACCCATCAGATACTGTCACATGTTTTAAAATTCAAATAAATTTATCTTTATCCCTATTTCCCATTGAAAAAATTACCAGAGCATACTTTCCATTCTCATCTAGCTAGAGATCATGGTTTATGTTAATTGTTTGTAATTATTTCTGATAATTAAGACAGTCCTTCAATTTTCCATGCTCATTAATCAATTTAAAGATAAAACTTTCACAAAAATTCTTCTCAATATGCATAACATCAATATTATGCTGCAACAAATTAAATTCTAAATACGAAAGTTTAAAGAATATGTTTTTTTCATCAATTTTTGTGTTATGATTTCACTTGATGATGCACTTTGAACTCCTTTCCCACTATCAATCAAATGATGAAACTTTCCAAATTTTGTTTCAACATTTCCAAGTTGTGCCAATATTTCAGAACCTATAACCACTTTGGATGTGGTATATGATCAATAGAACCATTGAATTTTGACTTGTTCAACTGAAATATATGAGATGCATAAAAAAAACTTCAATGAAACAAGATGCACCATTTTTTAATGTGAGGTAGTAATTCAAGCTCAAAATCAATGTTACAAATAGGAAAAGCCAAACCCATGTATGTATTCCAACTAGATAAATTCACAAGTCTAGGGAAGTCATTAATGGTCCACATTAGAGTAGATTTCATTTTGAACATTGTTATAGAAGATGGATCATATCCCTCAACACCATTTCTCCATAACTCCTATAATTATTCAATTAGAGGCTGCAAGTATACATCAATATCATTTATAGGTATTTTTTTTTCTTGGAATAATCATAAAAATGATAAAAGAAGTTTTTTTCATACACATCCATGGAGGTAGATTGTAAGGGATCAAAACAACCGGCCAAATGATATAACTAGTGCTCAAATTCTCAAATGGGTTGAATCCCTCAGTAGCCAATCCCAATCTAACATTCCTAGGATTAGATGAGAAATCTGGATGTAATGAATGAAATGTATTACATGATTTTTAATCTATTGGTTTTCATATTAACGCATCATTATTTTTATCTATAGAATTCCAATTCATGTGTTCGATGGTTTTTGATAACCTGAATACTCTTTGTAGTCGAGGATTTAAAGGAAAGTAATGAAAAACATTTGCAGGTGTGTTCCTTTTATTCTTCTTCTTATTCAAATTATTATGTTTATTTACACCTCCAACATCAACCATTTAATACTATCTAGAAGAAGAACATTTTTTAGAATCCTATTTACTTGAATCCTCTCCCCAATAAAGCATAAAATCATTGGGACATGCATGTATTTTTGTATAATTCAGAACAAGATTGTTAACAACTTTTTTCATATCATAAAAAGACTCAGAGATATTTTTTTCAGTAAATAAATCACACAACAATTATAATATCATGTACATCACCTTATTTTTAATTACAAATAGGCATTTTATATGGTACAACTTCAACAGAGAATAAGGTTTTGAATATTTCAAACATCCACTATAAAAATATTTATTTCCATTGTCAACTAAACCATAAAACACATCTATCTACTCAGTGAAGTTTTCTATTATATGAATCTCCAAAAAATAAAGATTAGTATCCAATGATATGTTACTATATTGAACTAGTTTTCCTATAGTCTCAAAAACATCACTTTTTAAGTTTTTATTTATATCACTCTTAACCGGTTGTTTTGATAGGTTTTGATGTTAATTTTTGTGTCTTAAAATGCCGAATACATCTTTTATAAGGTTTTTAATTTCATTTTCCATTGTCGATGAAGTTGGGAGATCATTTTGTCGATTAACATCACTGATCAAACTTTCTATAATGTTCGATTATTCTTACCAAATCCAACACAAATATTGAGCAGGAAATTGCTTCAATATCAAGTGTTCATAAACTTTATCCCTCTTCAAAAGAATTCTAAATTTACATTTACGATATGGAAATCTTATTCTTCCATCAATAGATTGATTGGAAATTGAAAAATATAAAAATACTCTAAACCCATGGTATATTGAGGTGTGTTCGTCAGTAATGTGATCCAGCTTTTATCCATATCACAAAGTGACTATTCTTTATTAAAAAAATTAAAACACATAATTATTAACATGTATAAAAAGAGCTAAATTATAAGAACTTGGATCTTCATTTCAGGTATGAATCTTTATTTTAGTTTTTTTCTGAGGAAAAAGGAAGAAAGGGTAATTTTATAAGTACACGCTATGTACTTATGAGTACACACTGTGTACCCGGGTACCGTGTACAGCCACGTACTGGCCATGAATGGTTGAGTACATGGCTATGTAGGTAACCTAGAAGACCACCTAAATTGGGGGACGGTTGAGGCTAATACATGACGTGTACATTAAATGAACACACAAAGTAATTTTATTTTTATTTGATAAATCGTAGCGAGGTTGTGTCTCATCTTTAGAAACACTTTCTTCTCTCCTCAGTTCATATAGAAGAGTTATGAAAGACCAAAGAACATTGAACCCCTCCCAATTCTCTGTCCGACCTCTGATTGAGACGCTGTTAGGTGTGTTGGAATCCTATCGGTGAGTTCCCAATTCTTCTATAGTCTTTCTTCCTAATTCCTCCTCTCTCATGAGTATTTCAAGGTTGATCATTTTTACCCTTTTTGTAGATCTTCACCATTCTAGGCCAATTCATGAGCCAATGTTCAAGAGTTTTGATCGTACGACATCAAGGTAGGTAGTTTAGGCCTTTCATTTATTATCTTTGAATTATATATGAAAAAAGTTCTGTATACCCACATTTGGGGTTTTGCGTGTTTAGAATTAGACCCTTTTTATTACCTATTATGCTTTGGTAGATTGATAAAAGGGTAATTTATTATATATAAGGTGTTATACCTTGATTTTGGGTGCGTTTCCTTGTTTTATTGATTATGGACATTTGGTCTAGAATGCCTATTAGGCTTTCCTTGTTTTCTATGAATTTTTCTAATAGGATGGTGTTACTGATTTTATTAGATGCGTGGGATACACATTGTGAAAGTTTGACGATGGGGAATTTGACTTTGAGAGCTTCCTAAGGTAGGGTCACCTATGTATGTTTTGTTGTTATATTGTCCCAAAGGTATTGACTATGAGAGATGTTAGGTGGTCATAGACCGGAGGGGTTAGATCGTGAGAGCTACTCAGAGGGTCATTATTAAATGAATGTTGGATCCTAGGTAATTGACTATGAGATATGCCACGTGGTTATTATTGTTTATTGTTGCTATGAAGACCAAGGGGGTATTGGCCGTGAGAACTTCCTAGGTGGTTGTTCTAAATTATTAGTGCTATGTGGGACCAAAAGGGTTAGACATGGTGAGATTTTCTAGTGGGTCATTATTTTTTGAATTGATGATATGTTAAACCAGAGGGGTTAGACTATGAGAACTTTCTAAGAGGTTTTCTTATGAATGATTGAATGATTTTGATGAGTCAACCAAGCCAAAGAACAAGCTTGGACTCAGTCTTACTTGTTTGTTGGGATAGTATTCTGAGAAATCTGTTTTGTTACCATTACATGGGGGGATACATAACTTAGGATAGATCCCGATATTTCATTATTGAACTGATTGAATAATTAAATAATTTAAATTAATGTAATTGAAAACTGTAGGATTGTTTAGTTGTGAGTACTTCATAGTTTATTTATTCATTTACGCATATTACCTGCTATATATATTCACTGACATTTAAGAACAAATCTTTTGGTGGTTGGCTAATGGGATTATTCTCACACCCTGTTTGGGATATGATTTTGAACCTAAAAAGATTATATGGTTGCAGGTATAGATAAGAGAAAGCACCCTTCTTCATTAGGTACTTGATTACTATTGGTGCTAGAGAGCATGGGACCAAGATGAGGATTGCGATGCTGTTGGAGTTTATACTACTTTTCTATACTTTGGTTTCAGTATTTTATTCTAGTATTGTGACTTGTTTGGCTGCTTTCCTAGATGCATGTGACATGAATCATTATATATATGCTCTAGTTGTTATATTTCTATCAGTCTTCCGCTTTTTACTTTTGTTATATGGTATTACTGCTTGCATTATTGTTTAGTATTTGTTATTCCACTATGTACAATCTAATATTGAGGGAATAGTTTCCCCACTATAAGACCTTGTCCCTCACTACTAGTTGGTAGCCTTTTTAATTTGGGTAAATACACTTGAGGTCATGTGACCAACCGGGTACGGGGCACCCTTGGGTGGCACCAGGAATTAAGATGTTATAAAGTTGTATTAGAGGGTTTATTTTATGATTTTCCTTACTATTTAGATCCTATAGACCATGATAGGATGGAATAGGTAGTTGGTAATAAGCTGTGCTTGGGATTAGATAACCCATGTATAGGTAAAATCCAAGTTACCTTGAATATTGCAATTTTTCTAGTTTTTCAATTATTATAGTTGATTTGATTTAACCGATGGGCAATTCACACATTTTGTGCTATTATTATTTATATCATTCTTATTCTATTTCTATTTTAACCCGATGAGATGAGGGAATTCTATCTCATGAATCATATAGTAACTTACTAGAGATCACATGTCATGTATTATTTTCATGCCATTTAGGATTCATTATTGACTGCATGCTGTTGTGATAGATGTTGTGCTAGATATGCATGCTATTATGATATATGCCATGATAGAATACCTTCTATTTTGATAGGGTATTAGAAAATGTAAATTTTTATTTGTATGGATGACAAACTTTTGTTCCTGAGGTGTTATGGGCCCTCCTGGATCAGAATTTGGTAGACTATGTTTGAACTTTAATTGATTTTTTCAAGTTATGATGTGAAAATTGATACCAAACTTTGATTCGCAGGGATTATGGTCTCCCATGGGTAGGAATTTGTCACGACTTGGACAAAATTTTATTTTTTAAGTGTTATAGAAAAGTTTCATAGACCTACTATACAGAAACCCATATAACATGGTGTGTGTTGTTATAAACACACTCCATGTGTTCTTCTATTCGGGAAGAATTATTTTTCTTAAGTACATGTCATGTACTGGGAGTACACACAGTGTAGTTCTTGACCATGTGACTAACTGTCTGAGCAGAGACACAGGGTTGAGAAACTTTTGGTAGAACAAACCATGTCTATATTGCACACGCCGTTTTGTAAAGAACTATGTATCAAGTCATGTGACCAATGTCACAGGTGGATGAAAATTAGTTTTTACATTCTGTGTCTCATTTATTCACACTGTGTAGTTATCAACCATGTATCCAGCCATGTGACCAATGAAACAGGTGGATGATACTTAGGTTGTACATGTACTGTCTCGTTTATGCATGCCGTGTAGTTATCAACAGTGTATCTGTCTGTGTGGATAACTACACAGGTAGATGGGACTTAAATGGAACATGTCATGTTTAGGGTGAACACACCGTGTATTGTTACACCAGTAGAACCATGTGGTTCAAGACATGTTTAAGTACTTGGGTATGAGGGAAAATTCAAGTACACACCATGTTATTGGAGGAACATGCCGTGTGTAGGGGTGTTACACAAATAGGTTTGGAAGAGTTAAACACCCATGTTAAGGCTTAAAGGGAACACGTCGTGTGGTATTTATACATACCATGTAACCCTGTTTTTTAAAACTTTAATGTTTTCCTTATCCTAATCCTTTATTTTACTTCTAAGTTGTTGTCCTTGATAATCATGAACTGAGGTGTGTTCTTTACCTTACAAATTCATGCCACTGAGACGTCCTCTGGTTGTATTCCTAGTACAAGGTGATGAACAGACACCAAAAATGGTAGATCAAGGAATACCGAAAGATCCTCCCATTGTGCCCATCTTGGCACCAGATGTTATAACAGATGTAGGTGCTGATGGACAATTTAGTGAAGGCTTTTTGAGGATGATGAAGAATTTCCAGGGAGCACCACATCCTAACCCGAATATGGAAGAGTTGACATTGGTGTTCCAGAAGTAGTACCCTCCCACTTTTTTAGGGGATGGAGGACTATAAGCTGCAGAGTCATTGTTGGAGGTTATTCTTTCTATATTTGAGCATCTGGAGACGCCTCTAGAGAGAAGGGTGAAGCTTCTAACGTAAATGCTATGTGATTCCTCCAAGAGATGGTGGGATGTTATCTCAAAGAAGGGACATCATCGGGATATGTCTTGGTAATAGTTTTAGAGGACCTTCTATGATTACTTCTACCCTGAGATTTTGAGGTCCAATCAAGCCTGAGAGTTCATGCATTTAGAGGAGGGTGCTCTTTCAGTAATGGATTACTCTTATCATTTTACAAAGTTTCATTTATTCACACTTGTTTTGGGAGGTGACAAGTTATCACTAGCTACGTGATTTAAGGATGGTATCAGGAATGAAATTATATCATAGGTGAATGTTTTTAGGATAACTTTAGTGACTATTATAATAAACCAGGCACTGATTACTAAGTGAAGTCTGGGGGAGTTGGGAGCTACGATTTGGGGAGGTTCAGCATCCAAGGTTGGTGATCCTTCGACAGATTGCAGGAAGCACCGTAGGGAGATTTCACATGATGTTTCTTTTGGTATCTAGGTGGTATGATACCCATCCAGGAAGAGTGGAAATATGAGACCAAATTTCTTGAAGGACCTAGTCGAGTGCCGATTTTGCAGCAAGATGGGAAATCTTCATCATTTTTTCTAGATTTTCTCACCAGCAGCGAGTGATTGGGGTTCTGTTATGACTCCATGTTAAGGAGAAGGACCACCCATTTCTCATTAGTCATGTAACTAGAGTTTTTCAGACCTTTCAAGACGAGAAGGTGGTCATGGCCGTGGTAGTCCGGCTATATGTGGTCAACAACAGCAGGGTGGATCATCTCAAGGTAGTTAGGTAGGGTTGAAGGGCCACAGTACAAGTTATACTTTTGTGATGGAGCATACCCAACAAGAGAAGAATCCCAGACCCTCTACAATTAGAGTTATGATTCTATTTTCCTTAGTTTTAGCTTATTCTCTTTTTTGATATAGGTTATTCCCATAGTTTTATATCTGTTTCCGTTTTGGAGAGCCTTGGGCTCTGTATCTTTATGTATGAGGATATTATGATGCTAGACAGTCTGTTGGGGATTAGGATGACTAGTGTTTTCCAGTGCAAGGAGTTCCCTCTTAATGTTGGTGGGTGTCACTTCTTATAGTACCTCTATGTATTAGAGATGACATGATTCTATTTCATTCTCATAGTGGACTGGTTAGTCTCTTTCGAGGCCTTTTTTGACTGCTATTTACACAGGGTGAGTTTCACGTCACTAGAGGGAGGGTGTTTTCTACACAAGGGTGAATGGGATGTCTAGGTGAGTAGAGCTAGACCTGAGAATCATGGGTTGGGAGGAATTATAGCCCAGATTTCTAGTTTATATCTCGATGAATAGGGGACTTCACAGATAGACTTTCCTCTAATGGTGGATCATTTGAGAGATGTCTTTCCATATGACTTTTCAGGTTTACCTCCAGAGAGATAGGTACATTTATCTATTGATCTTTTGCCTGGAGTGTCACCAGTGTACATTAATCTTTATATGATGGCTATTCTAGAGTTACAGAAGCTCCAGAAGTAGTTAGAGGAGTTGAAGGAAAAGGGTTTCATCTGACTCAGTAATTCTACTAGGGGTTTTCCTGTCCTTTTTGTGAATAAGGTGGATGGTAACCTCATACTTTGTATGGATTATCGGAAGCTGAAACAGTTGAAGGTCAAGAATCGATATCTCTTGGTGAGGATTTATGATCTATTTGATCAGATTTGAGGAGACTGGGTCTTCTCGAAGATTGACTTGAGATCTAGTTATCATTAGTTGCATGTTATACTATCAGATATTCCTATTACAAACTTTCTAAGCAGGTATGGTCTATATGAATATTTGGTTATGCCGTTCGGTCTCATGAATGCATCATCAATTTCCTTGGCATTGATGAACCGAGTGTTCCATCATTAATTGGATTATTTTGTGGTTGTTTTCATAGAAAATATCTTGGTGTACTCACACACTCTACACAACCATGCCATCGTTCTTGAGATCATATTTAGTACACTAAGATAGCATTAGTTATATGCTATAATCTAAAAATACCACTTTTGGATGGACCTGATTCACTTATTGGGTAATTTTATCTCAAAGAAAAGAGTATTAGTAGACCCAAATAAAGTGAGAGTAGTAGTTTCCTAAGTGAATATGAAGAACGTGTTTGAGTTACATAGTTTTCTGGGGGTTGGATGGTTACTATAGGAGCTTTATACAGAACATTTCACACTTAGCAGCACCACTGATAGGCCCGACTAAGAAGGGTGAGAATTACTTGTGGAAATATTCTTGTGATTTAGAATTTCAGGAGCAGAAAGGGATATTGACTTCAGCACCAATACTGGTTTTTCTATAGTCAAGAAAGATTTACAATGTATACTACGATGCGTAAGGTATTGGTCTGTAAATAATGCTTATGTAGGGGGAAGGAGTCATTGCGTACAAGCCTCGATAGTTGAGGCCACATGAGAGGAATTAACTAAAGAGCAATCTCGAGTTGGATGCAGATGTGAACTCTATATGCTATTGGAGACATTATCTTTTGGAAGAGAGTTTTGTGGTGTAAACTGACCAAAAAAGAACCAAGTATATCTTTACTTAGTGTAATCTAAATTTGAGACAACGAAGGTGGGTTGAGTACCTTCAGTCTTTTGAATTTTAGATTTCCTAGAAGCCTGTGAAAGTAAATGCAGTGGATGATGCATTGAGTAGGAGGAATCAGATATAGGAAGTTTAGGAGGCTAGTAGTGAGTGGAAGATTATGGATTTGTTCTCTGAGATGCATTTGGATGTGCACGATAGATAGGGGTAGACATTTATTTCTTCTATAGATGTTACCTCTACTCTTCTAGACCGAGTTCGAATGAGACAACTATCAGATTCCAAAGGCCCAGTCCTAAGGGAGAGTGTGTTAGGAGGGGACCCTACTTCTGGATGGACCTTAGGTGAGTATTAGGTTTTTCATTTCCATGGTCACTTATGGGTGTCATTAAACATACGTGAGGAGATTTTGTGAGATTTTCATACCTCAACATGGGAAGTTCATCCTGGTGTCACCAATATGTATTGATATCTACACCGTAAGTATTGGTGGCCAGGAATGAAGAGGGATGTTACTAGTTTTGTCATGAGATATTCTACTTGTAAACAGGTGAAGGTAGAGCATCAGTGACCGAAATGACTTTTATAGTAGTTACCCATTCCCATGTGGAAGTGGAATGATTTCATGATGGATTTTATAATGGGTTTACCAAGGTTTTGTTGATGGAATAATGCGGTTTGGGTTATTGTTGACAGGCTCATGAAGGTTGCACATTTCTTACCAATTAAGGAAACCATCAATGTTGATGATCTTGGAAGGTTGTACCTCTAAGAGATTGTATTTTTTCTTGGGTTTCCATACTCTATTATTTCAGATAGGGATTCCTAGTTTACTTCTCGTGTCTGGAAGGGACTACAAAGGGATTTGGGTATGAAGGTACTTATGAGTATAACTTACCATCCCTAAACAGATGGCCATTATGAGTGCATGATTCATGTTTTGGAGGACATGCTTCGAGCATGCATCCTAGATTTCGTGGGTTCTTGGGAGAGACACATACCCCTAGTGGAGTTTTCCTGCAGCAATAGTTTTTAGGAAACAATTCAGATGACACCTTATGAGGCTTTTTATGGTAGACCATGCCGACCACCACTATATTGGATAGAGGCAGGAGAGGCAACTATGCTAGGACCTCATCTTATCCAAGATACCACTGATCAGGTGGAGTTTATTTGGAAGAGGATGGATACTGCAAAATCTCTCCAGAAATCTTATTCTTATCGACAGAGATAACCTCTGGAGTTTGAGTTCGGAGACCAAGTTTTATTACATATCACACAAAGGATGGAACACAAAAGGATTAGTAGATAGGGGAAATTTTCACCAAGATACGTCGGGCCATTTGAGGTTTTGGAGATAGTCGGGCTGGTTGCCTATCAGTTTTAGTTACCTCAGAGGTACTAGGATATGCTTGAAGTATTTCATGTTTCTCAGTTATGGTGATAATTTTTAGACTTGTCTCATGTTTTCCAACCTGTGGAGGTTGAGATAAAGGTGGATGAATCCTTTGAGGAGCACCCTATTCAGACTTTGGATCGTAACACGAAGGTTCTCCATGGCCGGTATGTTCCTCTGGTATAGGTGATATGTTAGCATAAGTGAGTACAGGAAGATAATTGGGAGAGGGAGGTCGACGTACGATCACAGTGGATACAGTTGTTTAAAGTTTCTTCTTCACTAACATTGAAAGGTAAATTCATGGATGCATTTTTTTAAGGGGTGAAGTTTGTAAGAACTTGAATCTTTATTTCAGGTATGGATCATTATTTAAGGTTGTTTTTGAGGAAAAGTAAAGAAATGGGAATTTTCTAAGCACATGCCATGTACTTATGAGTACACACAGTGTACCCAGGTACTACGTAAAACTACGTACTAACCATGTAACGTATGAGTACATGGCCATGTAGGTGACCTAGAAGACCACCTAAAGTGGGGTCTGGTTGAGGATAATACACAGTGTGTACATTAAATGAACACATCATGTAATTTTATTTTTTATTTGATAAATTGGAGTGGGGTCGCGTCTCATCTTCAAAAACAATTTCTTCTCCCCTCGTTTTGTACAGGAGAGCAACAAATGACCAAAGAACTTCGAACCCCTCCTGATTCTCCATCTGACCTCCGATTGAGACATCATCAGGTGTGTTGAAATCACACTGGTGAGTTCTCAATTCCTCTAGAGCTTTTCTTCTGGATTCCTCCTCTCTCATTATTATTTCAAGGTCGATCATTTTTACCCTTTTTGTATATCTTCATCATTATAGGATGATTCAAGGGCCGATGTTCAAGATTGTTGATCATACAACATCAAGGTAGGTGTTTTGTTCCTTTCATTGATTGTATTTGGATTATATATGCTAAAAGTTCCATATACCCACGTTTGGGGTTTTGTGTGTTTGGAATTAAACCATGTTTATTATCTGTTATGGTTTGGTAGATCAATAAAATGGTAATTGCTTATGTATAAGGGGTTATACATTGATTTTGGGTGTGTTTCCTTTATTTTATTGATTATGGTCATTTGGTCTAGAATTCATGTTAGGATTTCCTTGTTTTCCATGAATTGTGTTGATAGGATGGAGTTACTGATTATATGAGATGCATGTGATATGCATTGTGACAATTTGAACATGGGGAATTTTACTGTGAGAGATTCCTAAGGTATGGTCACCTATGTATGTTTTGTTGTTATGTTGACCCAAAGGTATTGACTATGATAGCTGTTGGGTGGTCATAGACCAGAGGGGTTAGACCGTGAGAGCTACCTAGAGGGTCATTATTAAATAAATGTTGGACCCTAGGGAATTTATTGTGAGTGCTACCAGGTGGTCATTATAGTTTATTTTTTCTATGCAGAACAAGGGGGTATTGACCATGAGAGATTCCCAGGTGGTCGTTTTTAAATGATTAGTGCTATGTGGGACCAAAGGGGTTAGAATGTGTGATATTTCCCAAAGGGTCATTATTTATTGAATTGATGATATGTTAAACCAGAGGGGTTAGAATGTGATAAATTTCCCAGAGGGTTGATTATGAGTGATTGAATGATTGTGACGAGTATTCCATGCCAAATCATAAGTTTGGACTCAGTATTACTTGGTTGTTGAGACGGTCTACGAAGATAACTATTTTGTTACGATTACACGGGGTGATACATAGCTTAGGTTAGATCATGAGATTTAATTATTCAATAGATTGAATAATTAACGAACGTAAATGAATGTAATTGAAAACTGTAGGATTTTTTACTTTTGAGTAATTCCTAGTTTATTGCTTCATTTCTACATATTACCTTATATATATATTCACCGACAGTTAGGCATAGATCTTTTGGTGGTTTCCTACTAGGATTCATATCACACCCTGTTTGGGTCATGATTTTGGACCTAGACAGATTATATGGTTGCATGTATAAATAAGGGCAAGCACCCTTCTTCATCAGGTACTTGATTTCTGTTGGATCTAGAGATCATGAGACCAAGTTGAGGCTTGCGATGCTGTTGGAGTTTACTGCTTTTATGAACTTTGGTTTAAGTACTGTATTCCATAATTGTGAATTATTTGGATGCTTTCCTAGATGCATGTGACATGAATGATTATATATATTGTCCAGTTGTTATATTGATTTCAGTATTCTGCTGTTTACTTTTTGTATATGGTATTAATCCTTCCACTATTGTTTACTATTTGTTATTCTGCTATGTATACTCTGCCAATGGGGGCATATTTTCCCAACTATTACACCTTGGCCCTCACTGGTAGTTGGTAGCCTTTGGAATTTGGAGAAATTATCTCAAGGTCATGTGACTAACCAGGTACGGGGCACCCTTGGGTGGCACCTGGAACCGGGACATTACATAAATAGAAGTGAAAAAAACACAACCCAGGTAGTTATAAGAAGAGTCATATAAGTACTAAAAAGTCAAATTAAAAAAAGGAAATCAATCATGTATAGTATAATTTAAAATTTAATAAAAATAAAAATAATAATAAATTCATTAATTTAAAATATGAATCATGGGAGAAACACTATAGAGTCACTAAGTCTAGGTGAACTTAGTAATTCTCTATCACCAAAATAGTGGAGTTAGAGTTCTAACACATATCTAGCTAGATGAGTTGTCACATAATGATTCACTAGAATGTCTAGTGGTGATATAAGATATTCTATTTATGTATGTCACATTATATTTTTCCTTATTTACATATGGTACATCTCAAACCAACTAGAGTGGTTTTAGAATTACCTAACTGATCCACTGCATTCCAAGTGAGTGTATTTGAATATGTTTTATTTGGATTGAATAATTTTATCTTCCCTACTGATTTTTATATTTCAATCATAGATAAGGATATGACCTATGCTTATTCACCTATCATCTTGGATAAAAATTTACTAGAAATATAAAATGAAATCATAAATGTACATGAAGTTACTATAATAATGGAATTTGGTTAAAATGTTTTCCACTTTAATATTTTTGATTTCATCATGTAACCATAATAAGAGAACTCAATTTTTTACATTGTCATATTCTGATGCATATAATCCATGCAAATAAATTTGTTTGATATAATAATTTTTTTCATTTGGGAAACAAATCAAGATCTGAAAATTTTATAAAAAACAATTCGAAAAAATGTAAATATTTTATCCAACCATCTGAAGATGAAATAAATTTTTATTTATTTTATAGATTTTACTATTTATTCGATGAAAAAGAGTTTAATACTTCATCTCTTACATAGTATGTGTAAACTATTGAGTTAATTAACCCAAATCTATTTTTTTATCTTTATCCCAGCATTTAGATCTAGAATTAAAACCCTTTCCTACTAATTTAATATATGTATTTCTAATAGAGAGAAACAAGACACCGATGATAATTTCAATAAAATTTTATCTTAATAAAGAACAAAATCTGATAGATATTTTGAGAGAAAATGCACAAGTTATAGGATATAATTAAGGAGACATTTCTATAAAGTAATGTAAATGATCCTAATATAATCGTAACAACAAAGAAAATAGCCTTCAATAGACTGGATTCTTATTTTATAGAATTACTACCTAAACTATCAAGTGATATTATTAACTAAATTCCTTATCATTATTTAACAACCACCACAAATATAATTAATATTAACTTAAATAACTTAATAAAACTCAGAATATGCATCCATAACACATCAGGAGTAACTTCTGATTTCCAAAGGATACTGTAAATACAAGGGATTGAGAGATAAATATGTAAGATATGTATTTCCATATTTTTAGTGTTAACTAAAATATTAGGGTTTCATGAATTTTTTTTAGCATGACCTTATCAGATGTACAAATTACTCACACACATAACCTAGTTGCTGGAAAGGGTACATGTATATCGGGGACACCTAGATGATAATAAATGAAAATAACCATATGAACATAAAATTACACATGATCAAAATAAAAAATATCCATAAATTCTATAAAATTCATGAAAGTATGAAAAGTCCACTTATACATATGTTAGGAAAACCAAACACATACTAAGTACCAAAATTGGAGGATTAATGAGTGGGGTATCTTGAATGAAAACTTGTGGACAACCCCTACATGTATTCTCCACTCATCAATTAAATGGTACAAATGATCCAAATAATTTTAAAGACTCCAAATAGAACTAAATGTTTTTATTTGATTCATTACCCTTACCTGGATCACGTACAAGAAGTTATACATGCATCCTAAGTGAGACACATGTAAGGTGTGAGCATAACATACTCACTAGATGATCACCTCACCATCCCCAACATCCTTTCATATTCCAAATTATATGAAACAATAATAAAAATACATAGGAATAATAAATATTAAAAACAATACACTTTAAGAAATCAATTTAACATAAATTTCAATGATAAAGACAAACCCACTATTCGAGACGATCCATACTTGATATACATATGTCCGGACTAACTCAGGATCTAGTATAACTGATATAAAAGAATTAAGGTGAAACACTCATCCCATTAAAGGGAAAAATAATAATATATATCAGTGTTAGGTAAATATTTTATCCCATCCATTCATGAATAAGAGAAGGGGTATACTAGTGTTAAGGCATAATGATCCCATCACACACCATCAACCTACCAATCAATAATGGGTGTTCTTGAGAAACATTTTCTATATAATCATATAATATACCTTTCTATCACTATTCATACTCTACTAATACCAAATTTAACAAAAATTATAACTTTTATTACAATTTATATCATTTTAGAAAATCAATAAGCCTTATCATAACAAACTTCATAACCTGAAAATTATTCTAAATCATGGAGGGTTTCATCATGAAATAGAGAATACATCAATTCCATTTTTTTATCAAAATTAATAACTTATTTAACATGAAATAAAAATAACCAAACAAATAAAAAGTCAATAGATTTGAAATATTGTCTGTCAACATGATAATCATAAACCATGGTAAGTAAAACAACTTACAAGCATTGTAAAACAATTTTTAAAAGATTTTTTAGTTCAAAAATTTCTATTTTAATTGTTTCCACTTGGATAAAAACCATTTATAGCCCAAACATTTAAAAATATGATAAGAATAAAGGGTCCTCCTATTTAAATAAATATATAATTCTACTTTTAAGTCAATAGGAAGATGATATACCATTAAAAATTCAATTTTTTCAAGTATAATATTTTAAATTTCATGGTTTTAGATCCCTTCCATAAAGGAGAGAAATTTAGGTATGAGAAAAAAAATATCACCTTAGTTTCTCTTAACCCAACCCCCTTAATAGATAGAATATAATAAAACTAAGGAAATTTAAAAGTTTAACAATCCCTAAATTAGGTAAATAGGAGATCACACACAATAACATTAATTAAAAATACAAAAACCATTTTTAGAGAAGTACCACACCCTTACCTTGCCTAGGGAGAAGTAGTAGTGATGGTTTGGGGGAGAGAGGGGCTGGTGGCTTAGGATTGGGTCAGGGGAGAAGGGGGTCAAAAATGAGGTCCAGGATTCGATGGAGTAGGGAGTGAAGGGGGTCGACAGAGACATAGGAGGGGGTCAATGACAAGGGGAGAAAGGGGTCAGTAGTGAGGGGGATAGAGTTTGATGAGGTTGATAGAAGATGGGGTGGGTGTCTTAGGTTGGGGGGGGGGGGTGGAAGAATTTTCACAGGTAAGAAAAAAAGTTTATAGTATGATTTTTAAAAAACCACAACTATATTTTGATTTTTTTACCAATAGTTTCTTAAACTGCCTCTAAAAAACCATTGCTAATTACTGATTTTGGTGTAGTATAGTGTCAAGGGTCTAGAAACAATAGTGTGAAATGATTTATCCTCATTCAATAACAAAACATTCTTATCAAGTATTCACCAAATATCTAGTACAAAGTGTCTATATATCGAATAAGAAAAGTCCCATAAAATAAATAAATAAATAAATAAATAAATAAATAAATAAATAATTAGGCATTCCAAACAGAGTCCAAATAAAAATTTCAAATAATAATAATACATCACCATGCTAAAATTAATACATTAATTATATTAATTAACAATCAAAAAAATCAGAAAACAATTGGAACACACGTTAATAAATATGATATGAAAAATAAAATACACAGTGTGGCCAAATTTTCTAGTAAAACACATGTACATCCATATCCCCCCAATATATTTAAAATATGAGTGAAAATATCACCTAATTGATTACCTAAACCCATAGGTGATTTCCATCACTCAATATACAACTCAAATATAAGAGTTTCATGTGCACCGTGGTGCACATTAAAGGGGTGAGTATATCACATACCCATTAGGTAATCTTTAATAGTTCTACGTGATTTTTATACAAGAATACACTATAATGCATGGATAAAATAAATTATTATAACATAGTATATAAATTTTTTTAAATATTAAATAAATACCAGAAGAATTTTATTTATCATCTATGTGTTTAAGGAAAATTTAAAATATTCTCACCATATGAAATTTAAATCATCCTTGATAAACATCATCATGATAACTAATAGTGGATTTAAAAAATAAAAGATAATCTAATATATTTACATATATCATTAATGATAATAATGAACTCACCTTACATCTAGGTCATCACTTGATCATAATACTAACCCCTATCAAAAAGAGTACCTCGCACTAAATTAATGGTTAGTTTACCCTACCCAACACTATTTTAAATATATGGTTTGACACATTCATTTAATTTGTATGTTATGTTATCCGTTAATCTAAATATGTGGTTTTCCAAAATCAAATAATTAGAAACATAGTGGTACTAAATTAAATACCCAAATGAGCCCATATTATTTCAAGTAAAAATAAACAACCATGTATCCTATAAATTAAAATATCCATTACCTATTATAATTTTTTCTAAACATGACACATTAAATAAGGAATAATTTTTTTTTATTGGAAAACACATCTAAATTTATTCCAATGAAACATACTAAATAAGTTATTTATATAAAATTACATGAACATTGATTATTTACCAAACATGATATTAAATTCTTGAAAACAAATTTATTACAAGAGATAATTATTTTAAACTCAAAATCATAAGATAAACAAGGTATAAGGCAACTCAAACCAAATTTAAAAAAATAAATCAAGTTCATACAAGATATAGATATTTATTCTTCTATGGAATAGCTATATTAACAATAAAATCATGAAAAAATATCCACAAATCTTTCAAATGTTTATAGTCATATAAAATATTTTTTTAATAACAAACAATACAATAAAAAATTACATAAGTGGGAAAGTAAAAGGAGAAAATTTTATTCATAAAATACACTCAAACATAATAAGTTTAGATCATAAAATTTTAAAATAAAATAAATCCACCTACCTCATCAGTGTTTGAAAAACATTTATCGAGTGCCACCACTTTTAAATCACTCTTTTATGCTAATAAATCTATAAATATATAATTGTTTAATTTTAACAAACTAATTTATATAGATATTTTAATTATCAATTATAAAAAACACTTATCAAACAACTGTGTGATGACATAAAAGCCTCCAACTGCATGCATTTACCTCAACCCAAACTCAAATAATCTCCGACAACAAAAGAACTATAAATATTGGGTTTTTTTCTATACCATGTAAAAATAATAAACTTCAAAATACATTGAATAAGAAAAATATTTAACAATGGTAAATATAGGAGGAAGAAGAAGAGGAAGAGAATAAAGGGGAAAATAGAAGATCCCACCTTGACCTGAGTTTCAACCTTGAATAATATAAGATATAATGAGAGGATGAAGGGAGAAAATCCCTTTTAAGATTCCCACCCATGTAATATATATGCTGTAAATGGGAAAAACTTTTCCTTATATATTTATCACATATGTAAATAATAATAATAATAATAATAATCTTATTCTAATAAAAGAATCATAAAAACATACAAACCTTCCTCTATTAATAAAATGAATAAATTTATTTCTACATCATATTTTAATATAATCTGATTAATTATACTAATTCATGGGAAGTTTAAAACTAAAAAGTGAAAGTTTGATTTGATTTTATACAATGTATGATTAGATAATAGTTTATCTAACTGCGTGTTAATGATTTTTGCACTTCCTTCACCTGACACAATTAATACACATGATTTACTAAACATTCACCTTAACCATGTTACCTTAATTTTTATTTAAAACATTCAATTATCACCCAAATATTTATTTAAAATATTAATTAATTAATTAATTAATTAAAATTCAAGGTGTGACACATTAAATTCTTGACATGACATTTTATAGAGTCATTTTAAATAATTTAAACAAAACATACATAAATTCATAATATAAAATATTTATATTCATGTATAAAGGAAAATAAATAAATGAAAAAAATCATAAAGTTAAGGATATTATCTAATAAATATTTAAATAAACATGATTATATACAATTTATAATTCATAAAGAATATAGAATTTCATACAACATAAAAATAAAAACTTTATATTTATATCATGCATATAGACTATTCATATTTCTACTTTACATGGCATACATATGAATTACTTTATATTAAAATATATTGTGTAAGAATTTTTCTCATTTTAAATCTATATAAATATTTCATATTAATGATGGAAATAATTTACATTATTTAAATATAATAAATTATATATTTATTCAATTCCTTGATAATATCCCCCAAAATAATTTTTACATGGTTTAAATAAAATTCCAATGATAAGACATTTAATATGAACATTGAATCTTATAATTTATAAAAACTTAATAAAATAATTTGTTTTTATATTTTTTCTTTATTTTGTAATTTAAATACACATTATAAATTAAATTTATAATTTTAATATAAATTTTTTTATATTAAATTAGAAACTTGAAAATTTAAATTAAAGACATTCATTATTAAAAATTAGTATTAAAAAATTTATTTTATTTATCATTTCATAAACATTTAATAAATAATCATAAATAATTTGAATTTATTTTATAGACTATTTTATAAAATAAATAAATGTTTTAAATGATTTTATTATTATTTATAAACATCATATAAATTATAAAATCATTAAATAAATGATTATAAAATAAAAAACTAAAAAATATTATATCATAGACCAAGACATACCACATTCCACCACTTATGATATAGAGTAATTTTATATAATTTCTCATCTAGAAAGAGTTGTCCTATAATGTTTTCCAGTGACATGTAGGCAGTGATATCTCACATCAAAGTTCACATTCTAGTATGGAAAAAATTATCTATATAACACTATCCTATGAAAACTAAAATATTTTATTTTAGTCATAACATGTATAATGTTATCTTCATAACACCGAATCATTATGATCCCCTATATTGGGGTTTACCTACAAGACATTTTTTGTGTATTATTATACCATAATGATGTATGTGATGTAGTGATGAATGATTAGGTATTTTCCATTCTTAGAAACTTATTAAATTTTCCAATGATATCCTTATAATGTTGTCTATGCAAGGATTTCCTTCAATTTTTTATTTAATTATCAATTTAAACTCTAAAAAAATTCCATGGAAGTGGCTTTGATACCACTAAATTGTCTTGGTGGGGATAAAACTTATCAAAGAATAATATAAATAACCACCAAAACCTTTCCCACAATATCTAAACATTATATTTTTTAATTGAATGCATGAAATATAATGAACATATCGCTTTTATTAATGAAACTAAAAACCCTTCAATGTGGTTGAGGAAGATCCCATAGTTACAAGAAACAACTTATCACTTCCAAAGGAATCCATAATAAATGTAAATCAACATAAAATATTTCTTTGTATGACTTTTTAATCCCTAACCTACTATAACATTATACTAATAGAGAATGGTAAAATTAAAGAGATTTTCCTATAGAAGCCTTGGATTGAATTATATTGTATTAAAAACCTGTTTGTTTATGATCCTTTATATAATAAGTCATTGAATTCTATATGGGTCAAATGAATACCTCAATCATTTCAAAAACTCTCTTATTATTACATTATTTATAACATATGATATTCAATGTTAAATCTCAGCATAAATATTTAATTCTTTAATCATTCTTTATGATTGTATAAATATCATTAAATGATAATGGCCATTTGTTTAATAAATTTTAGTATAGATTAACCAAGATACAAAAAATTATGTCACATATCACAAATGTAAAATAAATAATGTCACATATCACAACTATATCAAAGATATAGATATGTATATATTTATCTCCATATCATGAACTATATTTCATGCTAAAACCATATCATATATGGTGTTAGGATCATTACCCAAGTTCTGAAATTTCAATTTTGGGAATATAATATCTTCAATAAAAAAATCATAATTATTAATTAGTATTCCAATATATATATTAAACCAATAGAAATATATCCTATTCTATATGTTGATAGGTTTTGACATGATTTTACAACAAAATACAACAAATTATAACCATGTATCCAAGACAAAGTGTTAACTTGAATATATCATTATATCCAATAATAATAGAAAATTATAATCATGACACTCTTATATATTCAACTCATTCAACATAATATCAATAATCCCTCACTGTATTATGTTGTAATACATTAAGTATCATAAATAAATATCTCTAAATATATCACCTAGAATAATAAGAATACCAATTATTTGTACCAATTGAATATAGATTGAGTAACTCTTAATACCAATATTTTGACTTTCCAACATGTGAGAAAAAATTTAATAACCCACAAGTTTTTTATTTTTGGTATATATGATATCAATTAATCAATTTTATGTATATACGAGTGAATTAATTATAGGTAACAAAAATTATTAATGACATTTCCAAATATATCCATTAAAAAAAGTAACTATTTCTAGTTATTTCATATTATTCCATTATTCTTCTCATAGATTATTTCTAAATATACCATATATATATAAAATATTTTTATTGTAAAAATTATTTGAATAACACAATAAATACTTTAATAAAAATTAACACACACAATGACACACACACACACAAAGATAGATTTCATAACATTCCCATTTTATTTTTATCCCTTTAAAGAAATTTTCACCTATTATAAAAAACAATTATAAAATATAAATTTATTTCATTTAAACCTTGGGAAATAATAATCAAAATAATTATAGGTTAGAGGATGAAAAATATACCTCAACCTTGAGTAAATAGATATCACACAAATATTATCAACCTTTATTTTTGGAAATCATCCTTTGATAGAGGTATTATAAATAAGTCCAGCAATTATTTCTTTTTGAAATAAATTATATATTAAAGAATTCATTATACATTATTTATTTTTTGAATTATTATTTGATATATATAATATTTGATCAATAATTATGAACCAAATTCTTTGAAATATTTATATAACATTGATAATCACAACCCATGAAAAATGTAACTTCATTTCAACCATGAGATCCTAAAGTTTAGAATTCATCCAAATCCTTGAGTTGTTTCCTAATTTTTAGAAGCATACCAACCTTCTATAGTACTAAATTGAACTGAATTATGATTCTTCATATTCAATAACACATATTATTCTCCTAAGAAGAAAACTTATCATGAGGTTGACTTATAATTATCAATGTTATCTTCCCAATCCACATACGAAAAACCATAAAAATTAAGCTTCCATTTTATTATATAGAACAATATTCAATAGTCACTTTAATTCAATAAATAATCATTTTTTACTATAATTAAATGATATTACTTTGATTCACTTTGAAAATGAATACACAATATAAAAACATACACAATATCTGATCTTGAAGCTATCAAATACAAGATAATTCCAATCAATATTCTAAAGTTTTTTGATTAATTTCTTGTATTTTATCATCCTTTGAAAAATTTCCCAAAAGTATTAGAGTAGAAACAATATTTTCATCCTCCATTATAATTTTTTTCAATAACTCTTTAGTATACTTATGTTTAGATAATAATATATGCTATTTTATTTGAGTAATCTAAAGACGAAAAAATTATCTAATTTTTCTAAGAGTGGAAATAATTAAAAAACATTTATTTTTATAGAAAAATCCATGTGATTTTTTACCCATTATGTATAAATATTATATCATCCACATAATCAATAACAATAATAGAATTCATACTATTTTGTTTAATATGCAAGTTCTTGTCCAATATTAATTTTATGAAATTACATGATTTTAGGAATGTATCTAACTTGTAATACCAAGATATCAAATATTTTTCAATATATACGATACCTTATTTAATTTACAGACATACAAGTCATTATATTTAAGTTTAAACCCATATGTTTTCTCAATATATCTTCCTTCCTCAGTCTAGTCGCTATGAAATACTAACTTAAGTTCCATATAAAAGGTTTTATATTCTTTGATTGGAAACAAAAATAAAGATTTTTTTTTCATGTATTGATATTGGTTTAAATGTATTATAAAAAAACCCATATACTTATAAATATCACTTTTATACTTGTTACACTTTACTCTTTTCCACTTACCTTTTTTTTTCAAAATAACCACTTTATTATAATATTTTTATTATTATTTATATTAGGAATAAAATTTGATGTGTTATTTTTAGAAACATAATACAATTAATCATTCATTTAATCAACCAATTCTTTACACTTTAATGATTTATCCACACTCCCTAGTTCAAATTGATACAGTAAAGAAGTATGAGTAGTTGTACAAATTGTTTTACTAATTAAACCGATAATCTATATATCACAATGATGTTTTTAGTCTTTAATTTATTAGTAAATCTTAGATGAATTGGATTATTCCATTCTCTATAACTTGATAAGGATGAATCATCACTATCACCTTCTTTATTACTTTAGTTTTTAACATTTTTACAATAACTTTCTTGTTATACCATAAATTCAAAATCCCACTATTCAACTTTTCAACCATTTACTTGTAATATAAACTCAAAAAATGATTTTTAAATCAACTTTACACCAAAATATATAATTATATTCCCAATTTTTTTATTTAAACATAGATAACCTCTTCTGTTTAGAGGATATCCTAAAAAAACCATCAATATATCCTAGCCCAAACTTTCCAATGTGTATACTTTTGAATTTAATTAAACATGGAATTATAATAACTTTAAAGTATTTAAAACCTAATGTATTCTTGTCTTACATTTAACATGGATATATATATATATATATAAATTTACAAAAAATGAACAATGATTTTGAATATGAAATGTGATACTAATTTCTTATCTCTAAAACTAATGTAAAGTTCGATTCTCAACCAATATTTTATGAGCCATCAAAACGAAAATTTGGTTATCCCTTTTAGAATTTTTTTATTATAGGTTGTATGATAAAGTATAATATTGTATAATACCAGGATTATTAGGATAAGATTTAAATTTTCTACTTGCATTCAACACAATTGTGTGTATTAATTTTCTTCAAAAGAAAGCCACTTTCATTTTTAGTAAATCTTTAAAAACTCTTAAACTTATTGATATACCTAAATGAATTCCTCATAAAAATTTTATAAGTAATATTAGTAAATTAATAAATTAAATATATATATTACTTATCTATATTTTTTGAATTTTTCATCATGGTTCCACATATATCAAAGTAAAAAAATTACAAAAGTTTATGTGTTTGAATCATCTTGGGTGTTGAATTAACCATATAACATTTTCTACATCTATTACTTGCCTAATTTATGTCAATTTTAGAATTAAGAATATCATGGACAATATATTCACTTTTTATCTTGAACATATTCATTTTAATAATGTGGATAATTATTCTATTCGATAATGTATTTTTTTCTTTCACACTTAAGTAACAAGAATTTTTATCTTCACCCACTTGAAAAATATTATCCCATATTTGTTAACCTTTTCCACCCTCAAATATATTTCGATATATTCCCAAAGTATTAAAATTTCCCAAATATAAAATTAGTTTATCACAAATCTATACTTCACTAAGTAAGTTATGCTTCATTCCATCAAAGGATAATGTATTCTTTCACTTAATTCCCTTGCCACTAATTTTATTTAACCATATTACTTTGATCTACAGTAAACCATTTTTTATCTAAAGTAAGAAATTATTTCTTATTTTTATGGATACTTCCTTGAATTTTCAAAATAATTTTAGTATATTCAAATCAATCCTCATATGGGATGAAGAAATATTATCCAATATTTATGGTTGTTCCTTATGATATGTTTTTAACATGACATCCAAAACATAAGTTTCCAAATTTTCATTCTACTTATTTCGAAATATATGAGTTTTTTATTAAGGAAAAATTGATATATAAATATGGTAATTTAATATTTAGTAACATGATGTAGTTGTTTAAATCTTCCACACATATTTTTCAGTAACTAAAATATATGATCTAACTTCACTTTTTGAAAAATTCACCTTGTCATTGAACTTGTATTTTTAAGTAGGTTTTATCCCCCTAAACTCCTATATTCCAACTCTTTTATAAGTTTTATAAAGTCTTACATTAAATGAAAATATATTTTCCATATGCCTAAAACCACCACAACATCAATAATCACCATAAAAGAAATATATTCTCATAAAATATCATTTTTCCAATACTGAGTACCTTTATTGTTTCACTCTTTTGAGAGCTCTACTCGGGTTTTTTCACAATTTTTTTTTGATATTTTACTATTATTCCTATATAAAATATATATTTTTTCCATTTTTTATTTCCAATTTGTATATATTTATAACAAAAATTTAAAAATTCTAAATAAAACAAATTTTTAATTTTTTTTCTTTTTAATCCAAAAAAATTAATTACTTTTTTTTAGTTGAGTTAAAACCTTTTTTCCATATATCCAATTCCTCATTTACTTTCTGAGTAAGGTGGATATCAATTTATACATTTATAAATATATTTAAAATAAATAAAACTTTGTCATTTCTCTTTAAACTAAGTCAAACGTCCGAATTTTTTTAAAATTAAACCTAATATTCTCAATAGAGTTCTCAATATATAAAATTTTATTAAGCGATTACATGTTATTTCTCCCTAGATATATAATTATATTCCATCAATTTATTCACTCTCTTATCTTAGGAAAGTAAAATATTATAATTTTCAACTCCTTCAAAAACATTAATTATTTTTTATCATGACCAATATAAAATTGAAACTATTTATTTAAATTTTATTTCTCCCTTTCCAATATAGATATTTTAGAAATTAACTTCATTAATTTATGATTAAAAATGAATTACATATCCATTTCTATCTCTATTTTTCATTACCACTATAATCATCATAATTAAAGAAATATTATTCACTTACTTGGGAAATCAATATATTCTCATCACATTAACTTTATGAAACAAAATCACTTCCTATACAATACCTTTATTCTTCCTCCATTTTAGATATAAAATTTATTTTCTTAAGTTTATAGAAATAATTTTATTTCCCTTTTGAAGGAAAACTTAACTTATTCATTTTTTATTATTATATCATTGAAAAATCTCATTAAGGTATCATATTTTTATTTATTTTTATATTCTTTAAATGTCAATAAATTTATGGAAACGTGAAAAATTTCCCAATTATTGAATCAATTTAATATAAATTTAACTTGATATTTTCCTTTTACCTTTTGAACATTCCTTGAGATAAGTGGAAAAATATTTTCAAATTTCAATTCAATGTCATATTCATTTGAATTTTATTTTTTTTCCTTGATATAAATTAAATTCTTTACATTATTCTTAGATTTAAAATATATTTCATTCTTATAAATTCCTTTATTATTTACCACATAATTTTTACAAAATTACAGTGTATTCTAATACTTCTATGAATCCCTTAATTGATATAATAAATTTTAAAGTCCCATTGAACTGTTCAAACACTTTAGTGGGGGGGGGGGGGGGGTAAATCAGGTGTTAATTTTTATCAAATTCCATTTTAACTTATATTTCCCCTCATAATATTTAAGAATATATCTCATTTTGGAGGTATTTATTAGTTTGTTAACTCTCAATAGTTCTCACCACATGTAATGTCGATAATAAATAAATGGAATATATATGAAAGGTTTTTACAATATTTGACTCCAATGAGTAATCCTACTCCTTTATGTATTAAATTCCCACCAAGACATAGACTATCATTGTTAATATTTATGTGATTAAAAGTTCTCTTCAATTTCACTAAATGGTTGGGTGGGTATTATCCATCCACTAAGTGTTTTTCCCTACACTTCATAGGTAGTTTAGTATCATCCTAGAATATTGGACATGCATCATCTAGTTCCAAAAGTAGCAGATTCCTCTTGAAATATCTTCAGTTTCTTGATTGTAACGATGTCATTGTTTATACTCAAACCACCATTAATTCAATGGGTCCTTCAGGAATTCCATGAATCACATATTCCATATACATTATACATCACAACATCGCAACATGGGATCTTCTTCCTTAATGAACATGTATTTAACTACCATTTTCTTTTGGTAGAAAAATTATTCATCCTTATTCTTCTCCAAGTACACACATATAGATCTTATTTATAAATAGAATAAGGATCATTGGCCCTTCTCATATTTCTTATTCTACTTCTCAATCGTATCCTATGATATTGAAATATCATAGGAAATGTATTCTCCTTCTTAATCATCAATGCATAAATTTTATTCTTCCTAGTTACATCTAGATTCATCTCTCTTCTATGTACAAAAATATTCTCCTTGAAGTTCAACATTGAATTCTTAATAGTTTATTCAATACATATATGACAATGAGTAAGTATTGTATCAAGTCTCTCATTTTTTTCCCATCTTCTCTATAAACACATATTATTCATACAATATCATTAATAATGTTTACCATTATTGAAATATGAAAACCCCTTAGATTTTAGCAATGATATCTTATCATATTTTAAATCATTTAATAAAATTATCCAATTTAATTCTCATTTAAATTCATGTCAAATATATCACTTTATTAATGAAAGATACCCAAACTTATAATTTTCATCCAATATTTAAAAATTTAAGAAAACTATTTTATCAAAAAAAATCACATAAATTTTAATTCATAGTTTAATGCATGGTAACATGAATATAATCCCATGAAAATGAATCTCAACTTTCTACACAACTAGACCTCACAAGATAAATCATCCTCAATTGCCTTTTATTTCTTAGCTTACTTTGTAGTGTGGTATTATTCTATATATCACAACAGTATCTTAATTCTAATTTATTTTTTTAATAACAATATAATTTTTTATGGTTAATACACTTAATTTTAATTATTTCCTTATCTACTTTTAATTCTAGTTGTAACTTTCATAACTTAATCACCTTTAAAAATTTATAAAATTGTTGGACTCCTATGATATCTATAAAAGTATTATGCTGTATAAATAGTTCCTTTTCCTTGTACAATTTTTTAGTTAGAATCTTATATTTCATAAGACTTAGTGAGTCATAAAAAATCACCAGGAAAGTCTTAAAAAAATACTTAGCTAATATATTTTCTCAGAACAATTATTATTTTTCTAGTAATTCTTACAAAACATCAGACAAAGTCTTATAAAAACTCAAAAAAATAATTACACGATTTTTGAAAAAGCATTAAGATAGTTCAAAATACTAGAAATATAAAAAAATCTTTTTTAATTTTTGACAAAGTGTTATGTGATCTCTTACAAATTATTATATGATTATAGATAAAGTATTACCCCAGATTAAAATTCTTACAAGATCTCAAGGAAGTATTACAAAAACTCAAAGAGTTATAAAATTCCAAAAGTCATACTAGAAAATAGAGTCATAATTTTTTTTAAAAGCCTTATAATAACTCTAAGTATTATGAAAAACTTTTTACCTTGGATATTTTCCCTACTTCAACACAAAAA
This sequence comes from Viscum album, assembly GCA_963277665.1. Taxonomy (NCBI): domain Eukaryota; kingdom Viridiplantae; phylum Streptophyta; class Magnoliopsida; order Santalales; family Viscaceae; genus Viscum; species Viscum album. Next base: position 48,511,631 of record OY728146.1, read on the forward strand.
TTTCATAATTCTTCTATTACAGAACTTCCTCTAATCACCTCACTAAATCTTAAAAAAAACCAAAACCTCATCTAAAGAATATTATTCCACTAATATAATAGTATTTATACTCAACTAACCTTGGATGGTTTCTACAACTTCAAGACATAATTTTACACACTTTTAATCATTGCTATTCAATCTATTTTCCATAACTAGCATGCTCTGTCTTCATAAGATGCATTAGACAAAGCTACACCCATATAATCAAAACTTTTTATGCACATAAATATCAACTCTATAATCATCATATGTATGGGATAATACCTTTAATATATTTGTTTAAGTACATATAGTGGGAACATTAACTCAAAACACTATTTCCAATATGTAAATTCATTCTCAATAGTCCTTCATTGGTAGTAAGCTTCATCATATCTTCACATATCACCCAACACACATTGGAAAAGTCAATTTATAATGTAAGAATTATTTATATATAATAAATAAAATCTCCAATGGTTTATTTAGTTCTTCAAAATCTAATTTTTAAATTTTTATCATTGATATTAAATACCTCTATCTCAATATGTGTGATTATTATTATTTTTATTTTCCCCTTATTGACAATAAATGAAAAGTTAATATGATAAAGAATAATAATCTTTAATTCAAGCTTTATTTCACGTCTTCATAAGATTTAATATTCTCTCCTTCATCCTATCTTTAATTTTTATTGCTTTATTCAATCATTGAGAGAAGTATGACATAACACCATACTTATCTATAATCCTTAAGTCAACCATCTCTATCTCAAATTGAGTAATGATTAATGTAAAAATAATACTGATCGATTCATGTATAAATACCATCCATAACCCATATGTGACATTATTCTTATATATATATTCTTAATGGTTTTTATATAGACTAATCAATAAATTTATAACCAACAACCCTCTTCAACAAACAAATAAAAAATATTCAATTTCAATGTAGATAACCCCCTTTTATCAGTTCAACAAAAAATCCCCCATTAATATTCATATTTGATCAAAATATGAATAGTAAAACTGAATTCTATACCTCATACTTAAAAACTATCCAAAAATCTTAGATTCATTCAATAATGATTCTAGAATATCCTCCACTAAACTCCCCTATAAGGGATATACTCCAACATCTCTTCATTATTGAAATTAAATTTTTCCATGAATGGCAACTTATTTTTTCTATACAAAAAGTATAACATTTAGTTAGTTCACTATTTTTGTATACCACCTTAAATTATATATATAAATAATCATAATAAATTAATTATGGGAATAATTTTAATTTTACATCATCTTCTTAATGAGAGAAACCTGGATAAGGTTTTAATCTTAACCTAAAAACCCATTTATTCTCAGCTCTTTTTTGGAGGGAACTCTTGATGCATTAACCTCCTTTGATTTTTTATATTTTGAGTTTATTTGGTAGTATGAAATTATTATTACTTTAAAAATTTTCTTATGTGGAACTTTTTTTTCACATTGGATAATAGAGAACATATAGCCAATGGTTCTCCAACTTAGATTTCTATAAATACATTTTGTTCTGGTATCCATGTCAAGAAATTTTTAGGAGTGTGTACATGAAATTTACACCTTCCACAAAAGTTTTTAATAACTCTTGTTCCATAATTTTTAGATAAAATCTCTTGAAATTTGATTTATTCTTCATATGGATTCACTAATTTTAATTTATCACTTGAATTATCTTGTAATTTCACCATATTTTTTGTATTTCCAAAAGAGTTTTCCAAATAGTTAATAATTCATTTTTAACATTCTCAAACTTATTGGACTTTCAATACAATTTCTTAACAACCTTTATGTTACCCTTTTAAAGTAACTTCTCTTGCTCTTATTCTAGGATTTCTTATTTCAAACGAATCCTCTTGTTTCTATCTTATATTAAATACCTTGTTTATTTCATCTTTATTACTTTAATTATGATTTACATGAACCATTTGAAATTTTCTATGGTGTATACCTTTATCCCATATGATAAGAATCTATATTTTTTTGAAACCCTTTTTAGTTTTCTTCTTGGGAGTACTTTTTTTGACATTATTTATTTGTTTTAACTCCAAGGAGGACTTATCTTTCTCTTCTTTTTTCATCTAATTTTGTCTTATTATCATCTCACATGAACATGGATTGTGATTAGTATATTTTTACCATCAATTATTATCACAATGACCACTTTTGTTTCATTTTTAATAGAAATCCTCAGGAAAATCAAACTAGTTCTTAGTGAATAGATTTCTCCTTCTGTATGAACTTTTCTTCTATTTAGAAGTATTGTTTTTCTCTTATACTCTAACTCCCTTTAATCAAAGACTTATATATTCTTAAAAGATTAAAAACTTATTACAACATTCTATAATCCTATTACCAAACTTCTATTATCACTAATTGGGGACTATAAATCTTAATCTCCTTACTTTAGTTGCATTCTAACAAGATTTTATAGCTTGTAAACCTTGCTGTTTTGGGGAGAGAATCCATAATTTTGGTATATTCTTAGGGTGATTCTCTTATTGGAGATTATTATATCCAACCTTGATGTGGTGGTGAATTTTTTATAATTTTTTCCACCCATATATACCATAATTTTAATTTTATATCTATACTAGAAAGTTAAATAACATTATAACATGAAACATTTTCTAGATTATTGTTTACTATTCTCTAAGATACTATTGTTTTTTGATCAAGAGATTATATCAAGTTCTTCTTAACATAGATTTGATGCATTATTTGGATAATATTCCCATTAAATAATTTAATGGTAGTATTTTTATTCTCACCAGCTTATGAAATCTCAACTTGTTTTTACTCCAAATTTTTCATTTTGACTGCTATTTCAAGACACCTTTGGTTAAGGATATTTTTCTCATCCTTAGATAATATCTATTTATCATCCCATTATCTATTCAGATTTTGAATATGATCCTCATTTATTTTTATTACCTCTTATAAATAGATTTCAAGATTTCTTATTCACATTAATTTAACCTCAAACTGAGCATCTTTGAAATTCATAGAGGTATTATACAATTATTCCAATTTATGGATATTATCTTCTAAGATTCTTCAGATATCATCTTTCTCATCGCTTTATTTCTACATTAATTCATTATACATGGATGTATTTTCATCAAAAGGTGTTAAATGTTGTTACATGTATTCAATAGGTTGAGTGATATTTTTTCACCTTTGAAAATTTTTAGTTAATTATTTATCCATATAATTGACTTCTAACTATAGCTATGTTTTTTTGTCAAATATTACATTGATAAACCAAAATATAAAAGTCAAAACTTAAATGGGAGGTTTCTTTAAGTAATATTTAACTTCAATTTAGAGGTATTTAATTATTTAAATGGACTAATAATTCTCATAATATCCACATCTAAAACTTGATTCTTTAAAAAGATAATTATCAATAGATTTAGTAAATTAAAAATTACCATATTGATTAGATTTAAGTAGTGGTATATACTACTTTTATTTTGAGATTTTTCTCAGTTTATTTTCCTCTATTCAATTCTCATTATTTATGGTTTTTTTGTGACCATCATTTTAGCTTTAACAAGGATATAGACTAAGTTCTCTATCTAAGGAAATTTAAAACTTTCTTCAAATATATACTTCATATATACCAAAAAATAACAAAGAAAAATTTACATCTAACTATAGGATACCTGATTTTCTATAATACTAATTGAAATTCCTAGTGGACCATGCAAACACACGGGGGGAGGGGTTTGAATTAGATGTTACCTTTTTACTAAATTCTCTTTTACCTTTTAATTACTTTATTATTATTTGAACCTCTATCTTGGTTAAGAGTTATGAGTCTATTTATATACCCATAACAATTACCACCACATGAAATGTCAAGAATAAATAAAATATAATTTTAATACATGGTTTTTGAAAGGTTTAGCTCATATAAGGAAACCTAATCCTTATTGTGTTCAACTCTCACCGAGACACAAACTATCACTATTAATATTGTAGTGATAAAACACTAGTGCAGAAAATGTTTTTAACATCAGTTATTTTTCATTTTTTACATCGATTTTTAGCCGACGTTAATACGGATGACGTTATAAATTTTTTTTTACATTGGTTATTTACAAACTGACGTAAAAAACATAACATCGTGGTGTTTATAACATCTGTTATTAATTAACTGATATGAAAAAACCAGGGGGGAGGGTTTATCACCTTGGTTATTATATAACCGATGTGATAAAAAAATGCAGGGGTGTTTATCACGTCGGTTATATAATAACCGACATGATAAACCATTTCCCCGGCCTTTATGACTTCGGTTATTACAAAACGACATGATAAATCGGCGCGGGGGGGGGGGGGGGATTATCACGTTGGTTATTATATAACCGATGTGATAAACTAGTCCGAGGGCCTTTTATCACGTGTATTATTAAATAACCGACGTGATAAAAGGCCGGGGAAATGATTTATCACGTTGGTTATTATATAACCGACGTGATAAACCAATCCAGGGGCCTTTTATCAGGTCGGTTATTGAATAACCGACGTGATAAACCAGTCTGGGGGACTTTTATCACATCAGTTATTCAAATAACTGACGTGATAAACCCTTACAAATTTTTTTCACGTCGGTTATAAAATAACCGACGAGAAAGACCAATTTTTTATTAAATGGAATACAATACTCTTCTCTCCCCAGAAACAACCAGAAACCAAATCAATAATTCCTACCACAAAAACAGAAGTAGACCAAAACAAGAACCAAAGAAAAATTAAGCATTTACCCCACTGGACAGCCCCAAACACCCCGGGACAACCCCCCACCCTCATGTATACCCCCCCACACCCTGTACAACACTCCCACACCCCTAGAGATCCCCCCACACCCCTGGATAGCCCCCACCCCTGGACAACCCCCCACACCCCTAGACAGCCCCCACACCCTCCTGGACACCCTCCCACACCCCTGGACACCCCCACCCTCCTGGACACCCCCACCCCACCGAACAACCCTACCACACCCCTGGACACCCCCACACCCCTGGACAGCCCCCCACACCCCTGGACATCCCCCCACTCCCTATACAGCCCCCCATACCCCTGGAAGACCCCCAATCTCCTGGACACCCCCACACCCCTGGACACCACCCCACACCCCTAGACACCCCAACCCTCCTGGACACCCCCACCCCACCAGACAACCCTCCCACACCCCTGGACACCCCCACCCCACTGAACAACCCCCACACCGTTGGAACCCCTCCCCCCCAGACAAGAATCCAAACCAGAAAAACCATCATAAGTAGACCAAAACAAGATGTAGAGAAAAATTAAACATTCACATATATGACATTCAAAACTTACACTGTAAAATTAAAAACAAAACTAAATCCAACCTAAATGGCTACCAAATACACAATTACAACAAAAATATTCAAAATTTCATTTTACACTACAAACAACTAAAATTCAATCAAACCTGTAAAATAATTTTACCACTCCACTTATAAGTGTTTGATGTCTTGAGCAGTATAGGGTTGAGGGTCATCAAATATCTACAAATGAAAAGGATAGTAGTTAACGTGTATAATGAATAAATCAAATTGGAATATTATAGAAAAGTTTAAAAGGAAATCTTACCAGGTCAAAGTTCACAACTGTCCCAATTGTTATTATTTAATACATAAATCTTAACATATAATATCCACATTCAATGACACCTTGTTGTTCATGAAAATTCTGTTTGAATGAGTGTAAAATCAATATATTATTTTATGTAATAAATCAAAAAGTACAAATTATAAATGGATATTTACCTTCACATTTACATATTTGATCTTTGAAATCCTTTTATTTGTTCTTTTTCGAAAGTAGACCCATGCCCTGTTAGAAAATAATACGAATGGGGTAAATTTAAAATTCATTATAATATATAAAACTATTTATAAATTGAAACTTACTTTTCCAATATATTCATAAAACTTTCCCGCACATCATCATGGACAGAGCATATCCAATAAAGTGTTTTATCCCTTGGAAAAAAACCCCTAACATCCAATGATCACTGATAAAAGAAAATTTAAGGTTAGTGGTTTTTATGTTAAAAGATAATGAACACTTTGAGAGAGATGTGTTTCATACCTATCACAAAAAGGAATCATCCAACATTGTGTGACTATATTCTGTTCAAGTCTTTTAGCAATATAAAGCATTCTTTGTTCCTCATCCAATGAACATGCTTCAGGGGAAATAAATTGTGGGTTCATGAATCCATATACATCTATCAGCTCATTCCTCTCACAAATGATATAAAGATACCTAATATAAAACAAACATAAGTATACATTTTTAATAAATATAACACAGGGAAAAGGTGTTAAGACTTACATGGAAAAATTCTTCACCACGTTTATGCCCAACTTATCTCCAGTAACAAGCTCCATGATATCAGTTTTTATAATCCCCACAGTTATTGCACGTCCACAAACATGAGCTTCCATTGGAAACTCATAATGACCCTCCAAAAAATTTGAATATCTTGACAATCTATCAATACTACTAGAATCTGTATCTGATGTCATAGCCATTTGTCTTTGTTGTTTTCTATACAGTATTTATTTACCTTTGAAGTATTCCTGTAAAAATAAATATAAAAATATATTAGTTTTCAAATGATAAAACAACTTTAATAAAAAAATTAAAATAATAGATATACCATTCATACCTATATGGTAATGAATCGAAGAAGTCTGGATGGCCAAATAAAAAAATGGCTGATACTATGTCCAACTGTCGTCACCTCATCTGTAGGTAATGGTACTAGAGCTGATCTATCTATAATATCATGTACAGTGACCCTCTGATTCATTACCTATAATTGTTGACGATGAACTGTATCTCCTATAAAATATACCAACCAATATGAAACTATATGATGTTGAGGATCATCAACATACAACTTGTAATAAGTAGGAAGCTGCAGCGGAGGAGTAGGATAAAAAATGGGGTCTGTAGGCTGAGGAGGGGGAGTGGGAGCTACTGGCGGGGGTGGAGGATAAATAATGGGGTCTGCAAGGGGAGGTGGAGGAGTGGGAGCTGCAGTCTGAAATTGCCTTTGCATGTCTGCAAACGTAGACCGTACCAATGCTCTAACATTTTCCTCCATCGTCGCCTTAATATTATGAACTTTAGCCTCCAACGATTCTATTTTTTTTATAAACACACTCAACTTTAGAAGTTGAAGAACATGGAAACACTTTTCTTTCCGATACACCTGCCAAATATCCTGTTACACGACCAGAATGTTCAAGCTTTCCCAATTCTACAGATAAAATATCTTGCTTCCCAGTAGCTATAAATTCCCCCTGTGAGCTCTGATCCTCAAGAGAGTCCTGTATTAATTAATTGAACATTTCTGTAATGATTGAAATTATATTAAGAAAATAGTTAACTTAAATAAATAAAATAGATATCTTACAATCCTCTCAGCAACAATTCTCGATTCTTCCAAAAGATATTTCCCTTTTTTGCCCATCTGAGCTCTCTTCCATTTTTCATGTCTAGATGGAGGGGATGGAGGGGCCACCTCTCTAGAGCTTGAAGTTTCAGCTCTTATTTTTTGAAATTTTTCCGCCATTATTTGTTCTTACAAAAATGCATACCCTCCCTGAGATAAACTATGAGGGTATAAATTTTTAGATTGGATCTCCTGATGAGCTTTCCTTGTTTTCTATAAATTAAGAATAAGAAATCATTAACAAAACATTAATAATATCATTTATATAAGAAAGCTTATAAAAGTTTACATTTCCCTTACCAAAAATGACTCTTTTCTTCTACTTTCAACAAACTGTCTCCAAGTGTCTTGTAGAGACCCAAAAGCTTGACGTACATGGACATTACATTACTTTTTCGGAATACTTAATATATAACAAAAATAGACACACAAGGACAGTAATAGTTTAGTGTCTTTGAAAACTCGGAATATAATCTTCTAATCATGGTGAAAGATCTTCAACATCTCCCATAAAGATCTTCCCCTTCTGTTTTCTTACCTAAAACCTTTATTTATATCCTGGGGAAAAGAAAACATATAAAGGGTGAGCTCAAATTCTCAGTAAGGGTAATCATGGATAAAATTAAACAAATCATATAAATTTGAACTTAAAAACATGAACATAATGTTTAAACATCAAAATATTGGGCGACGACATAAACATGGAAGTACATAAGGCATAGATCATAGAGGAACATTAATCATGATAAACTAGAATGGGAATAAAACATGTAATTGTGGCATCCATTAAGTACATGTAATGATTTCTATAGTAGCCAAAGTATTACTACCGAGACCATCTTAGTGGAAAAAGTCCCTTACTGAATCGGGTTTACTTGCCGTTCCAGCCCTGTATTACTGAACCAGATTTACTTGCCGTTCCAGCCATGTCTATCTCATTAGATATAAATCTTTACCCAATACATTGGAGGGAGATATAGGTCCCACCCATCTCATATTGAAATCATTCTTACACGTGCCATAAAACAATCATAAATCATTCATCATAACCCAAAGAATAAATTGGGTTTCATAAACATCATTCCATCATAACATAATCCTTATAAAACAAATGGATATCATTTCATCATAAGAAAAGTGAAACCATATAAATCATAGAGACATTACACTTGAAACATACACATATGAAATAATGTCATCTTATATGCAAAATGGTTTTGATAAAGCACTTGAAATGAATTCTTGAGGAAAATATCATTTCTTCTTGAAAATCATTTTATTTTCACAAAATGCCATGTAATTTTAAAAGAAAAGGGTTTTTTTGAAAATAATCATGAAATATTTTAGAGGAAGCTTCTTGAAAATGAGGCGTTATGAAACCGTAAAAATTCCGTTCACACCGAATAAGTTAAAAATAACATTCTCCTCTTACTTTTGTCGGAAAAGTCAAAAAGTACCTTATATGGTAACCAATGGAAAGATTCCATTCATACAATGTGGTACAAATTAAATAAAGGGTAAAAATGACTTTAAATATTCATGGAATAAAAATAAACATTTTATGAAAACATTTTTAGAAAACATGGTCATGGATGATAACAATAACCCCAGTAAATACTAACGAATAACAATCTCGGATAAGAATGAGATTGGAATAGTTATCCCTTAGCTTAGGTCCCATATGATTCGTATGTATCCGAACCTCCTGTATAATGATTTAAATAATGTCATTGAATTATTACAGAATCATATTCATTGTTATGATATCATATATGGATCACTTATGACTTTATATTACCTGTTCTTTTGTAAATCCCATGTCAAAGCAACGTTTTGGGTAAAATCATCTTATTTATCGTACGTGTTTGGACTTGTTGTTAATGATGTTATTATTAATTATATCATTATTTACTTACTTACAGAATTTAAATCATGATTTATATATCACATATATTCAATATATATCCATCATATACATGTATTTATAATAGTACATAACATATGGAGGTAAGAAATGAAATGCACCATTCATGTAGACGGTAATCCGTACGTACGCATGAATGCTACTTTCATTTATATTTATTATTTTATTGGAATAGATATATTATAATTCCATTATAATATCATATATAATATCACTGACTCCATCCTTTATACATCCCACATAAGGCATTAACGAATTACATCACTTTGAGTGGGAGGTAGTCTGCACTTCCTCAAATGAGATTATTGTATTTACCAACTATGGAAACCATAAAGGCTTGATATAATTGGGAATTAAAGAAGCATAAGGAAATCATAAACATAATATATATCATATATTAATACATTTACATCATAATGGCCACCATGAGAGGCGGTAGGAGAAAATCGAACAATCATCGTTTCGTGAGGCGTTAGTTTTCCATCCACAGAAACATTATGTTCTTCATCCATTAGATGGAGGTGTGTGTAAGTGTAGTTCTAATACTTATCATAACAACATACTAGTATTTTGAGGATAATGGTGTTTTTACAAAAGAATGGATTAAAAAGAGTTTAGGGGTTGGATAAGTAGAATAAAAGAAAACAACTTAAGAGAAACTATTACCTTTAATTTGGGTAACTTCCTTTGGTTTGAACCAAAAGGACTTCTTGAAGTTATTTATGCCTAATTTAAGGCTTCTAGGGGGAGGATAGGGATGTAGGGAGCTTAGTTTGGCATATTTTGGACGATCCAAAAGGCTTGAGAGGTGTGAGGAATTGCATAGAAGTGGTCTCCTTTTATAAGGGAGAGGAGGGGCTCTTTTGGAAAGTGTGGAAATATTATTTTATTATAAACTTATCGTAGGTTTCAAAAGGTCCCAAAAATAATTAAAGATGGTTATAAGAAGACTCATGGTCAAAATAAAATTATCCAATTAGAATTGGACAAGTTTTGGATAATATTTTAATCATTATAATCATATTTATTTAAATCATTTATTAATGAGGTAAATACTGTATCATTATTGTGTCATTAATAATTTAATTTATATGATTTTTAAAAATAATAAAAAAATACCAAAATTTAGGAAATCGTTTTAGATTTAAAATTAATATTTATAGTCTAAAATATAATTTATATATCCCCTTATAAAAATTAATTACTAAAGGATTTTTGTTAATGCCAATTTTGTCTTTACATTAAATTAATTAATCTAATGTGTCCTTGTCTTTCATAAGTGGCTCCATGGGGTCCCAAAATAGACCCAAGGATGTCCATGGTCGGACATTACTCATCCAATAAGGTTTGGACAAGTGTTAAGGTTATTTTGAATTATTATAATATTCTTTTAACCTTGAATTACCCTATTTACTTTTAACCGTGGTAAATAAAAGTAAAAAGTTACTATTCAAAAAAAATTATTTTTATATAATTGAACCAAATTTTACTCCTTGATATTAACCGTGTCTCTCATATTTTAGAAATTCAACTAACAGAAGTGGTAAAATTATGTTTTATGAACAATTGAAAAAGCTCTTAGGAGGTGGGTAAAAGACGGTGAAAAGTTCAATCCAATTTTTATAAATCTAAAATTATTATAAAGTGATTACAATGAATTTCATTGAACTTATATAATTATTATGTATCTATTTTGACCTAAAAAAAATTTAAATCAAATAAATGATTATTTAAAGAAAAAGTCGGTTTTAACCAAAAACTGAGTATTTTCACTATTCATCAAAAATTGATGTTTTTTAGAAAAATACCAAAAATTCAGCCTAAGATATATTTGATATTCCAAATTCAAAAATGATGTCCATTTTTCCAAATTCAAAATATAGAAGTGGAATTAGTTAATTTTAAAATCAATTCCCATTATCAAAACAAATAGCGTGTTTGTAAGAAACAATAACTATCAAAAGATCGGCATTTGTTTATGTCTAAATTCAAAGTGAAATTAATTCCAATGAACACCATTGGATTAAATGGTAAAAATATATTATAATGAAACTTTAAAACCAATTAAAAAGATAATGTAACCATATAAATTATTGCGATGAAAAAAGTTGTTTTTAATTAAAATATAGCGTGTCTTTACTATTCTTCAAAATATGAAAGTTATCAGAATAATATGAAAAATTCATCCAAATTAAATTTTTATATCCCAATTCCAAGGAATAACTTTATTTTGTCAAATTGAACTTATAAAAATATCAAAAACTAGATTTAAAGTGGGTGCGCCATCAAAAGGAGGCAAAACTGCATTTTTTTGAAAAATACTTATTTTACCCGAAAAATTTATTTTATTCTCGTACCATCTTCTAGAATATATGTAAGATGAATAATAATGTTATAAAATTCAAAATCTAGTTAATACTATTCATAATGGCTAGTCCATAATAATATTATAACAATATATCGTTGTTTAGTGAAACTCAGTATTGCGTACTGCACACGCTATCGAGGAAGGTTGCGATTGCGTGTAATGCAAGCCAAGTCAGGGTTCCGTGTAGTGCAAGACTCCTTTTTTGTTTCTTATAACAAAATAAAACCATATTTCATTTATACATTAAACAAAGTCTATACTTAATGTTGTGTAGAATAATTTCTACAAAACGAACTTGAAATTGTGTGTAACACAAGCCAAGAATAGTGTTGCGTACACTGATAGCTAATACAGTGTTGGGTATAGCACAAGATAATATTGGTTTAGCGTACAACACAAGACATCAATTAAAAAGAATAATTCTCATAAAATCTCGTGTTGTTACATTCTACCCCCCTTAAAATGAATTTCTCCCTTGAAATTCGTCGGGGTTATAAATGGTTTGTTACTTGAGAATTTCTTTCATAGAAACCCACATCATAAAAAGGAATGCTAAAACTTAATTTTAAAAAGTGAAGTATGAAACATAACAGTTACCCAAATTAACTCATCACTAGGTTTCCATATAGGAGATCATAGGTGAAAATATAGATATGGAAGAAAAATCTAACCATCATGTTATGATGGAGAGTAGTAGAGAACAGGGCTATGAAAAAGAAAATAATCAGAAAGCTATAGATTTGTGATGATCTAAGGTACCATCTGATTCATCAGATATAAGAGTACTAAGACAAAATTTTTTGATTTCAAGATAATTTCCCTAATGTTGAAGAATTTTTGAATTAAAATAAATTCTTACTTGATTTTGGTAAAATCTCATTTTTGTTCATATCTTGAACAATTTCCACTTCATCTCTTAAAGAAATGAAGTTGAATTTGTTTTCCATGAAGTGTTAGCGGATCGTGCAATATAATGATAGGTCATTCCATATGTCTCAAACATAAGGTTAGAAAAAGTTATATACATAAGTCCATCTATGGTGATATTATCTGTATATGGTTACAAAAATTGACTTATACTTCATCTATCATACCGTTTAATAAAATAAAACTATTTTCTACTAACTAGGGACTTCCTGTAGGCCAGTGGTAGGCGATAAAGGACTATCACACATCGGTTGTGGATTCGATTCTCACAACCTTTTCCGACGTGACGGGTTGTCGCTCATCCTACAGGTTGTCCTTTTTTTCTACATTATAACATCCCATCAATAATATTGAAAAAAAAGTTCTAGATTTAAACAATACTAACTTATGTCCAACATAATCTATTCCAACCTTAAGACTTATCCAAAATACTTCTTTCCAAACTCATAGTATAAATAGAACAATTACTAGAATGGTCATATAACAAGCATGTGAATACCATCATTTATACTCATATATCATAAGATATATCTTGTTGATCGTATTCCAAACATGTGAATACCTTAATATTGTATTCTATTGAAACATGAATACCCATTGAACCTTAGTGAAAACATGAATGCTGTAAAAATTTAACTCTTTCCACATACCAAAATCCCAAAAATTCTTTATACTCAAACCATGATATCACTTTGTCTTTATATAATTCATGAGCTCATTAATAATATCAAAAATTTCATTATCTCTTTAGCACTTCTTTATGCGCATATTAGGTGCTTTCCAAAAATTTCTGAATAACCTTTCATGGTTACCGGTACCATTCATCATACACTTTCAAAACTTAAGGAAAGACAACAGTGTAACAATCCTTAGATGTCTCTTTATTCCATAGTACCATGAGATTACTTATACAACATTATTTTGGAATCCCATTACATGAACACTAAATCACCCCACCACATCGTTGTCATATTCAACATTGCCAATAGTGATCGCATGTGACTTCCCTTTTTTCCTTTGCCTTAAGTGGTTGCTCATGTTGATCATCATTAACCATTGGATTAGGGCATTTATTAGCTTAATTCCCCATTTCCTTACACTTGAAACATTGAAGTGTTGGTGGAGCGTTCTATGTTGTCTTTTCTCTATTCACATCATTAGCAGCCTTTTTCCCATTACTTCGACAATCAACTGCTCGATGACCTTCTTTTCCACACTTAAAACATTTCTAGTACCTTTTAGGAAATCTCCACCATGCTTCTTTCCACACATTGAGCATAAAGAAACATTCATCTTCTTTTCACCATTGTTCTAAGATTTCTCCTTGAACTCCATCTTTTGTTTCTTATAAAAACCATGAGATGGATATGTAACACCAACTTCGAGTTCTACCTTGATAGTACAATGCACAATTTCTTCACAGCTACTGAAATCTCTTATAGCTAATGCCCTTCGAAGACTTGGTTTTAAGCCACTGAAGAATCGATCAACTTTACTTTCAGGTTGGATGATAAATCCAGATTCATACCTTGCAAGCCTTGTAAAATTCACTTCATATATACTAACAGATTCATAATCCTTTTATTTAAGCTCAATGAACTCCTTTTCCATCTTTGTTTGAAGAATACGAGGGAAGTACTTATTGAAAAATAAGTTCTTGAACTCATCCCATTCCATGGAGTCAATTTCAACATGGGGCCTTGTATTATTAATTAAAGTCCACCATTGATATACTTCTCCTTCTAATCGGTTAATAACCAGAATGGCATTTTCATGTTCCGAACAACAAAGTATGGGAAATATCTTTTTAATGGTACTGATCCATTGTTCAGCAATAAGTGAATTAGAAGACCCACTGAAAGAAGGTGGGAGTTGCCTCATGAAGGACTCAATAGAATATTGTTCCCTTCTCTGCTCATTTGGATGTCCAGAATGATTCATATCTTGTGTAAGTATAACAATAAGATTTTTCACCCCATCTACCATGACGTTGGATTGTTCAGGAGGAAAATCATTGCATCGTCCATTACATTGATCAACAAGATTCCTTCGGGTTCCAGCTATCATCTAAAACCAAAAAAGAATAGTGTGAGAGGAAAAAATCATGCTAGGGAAAACAACATACTAAAGGGGGAGTACCTTAAATATCTAACATCTTAGGTATATTTCTAAGATTGTTACCATAATTCAAGGACTATAACCTATACTTATACCTAACCTTAGTGATATCCCTAGACATACCTTAGAAATATTTTTAGGGATCTCACTAAAGTTTTCACATCCTAGTTTCCAAAGGTTAACTAAACCTTTCTTATGATACCAACTGTAGAGACCCAAAATCTTGACGTACATGGACATTACATTACTTTTGAAGAATACTTAATACATAACAAAAATAGAAACACAAGGATTGGAATAGTTTAGTGTCTTTGGAAACTTGGAATATAATATTCTAATCGTGGTGAAAGATCTTCAACATCTCCCATAAAGATCCTACCCTTTTGTTTTCTTACCTAAAACCTTTATTTATATCCTGGGGAAAAGAAAACATATAAATGGTGAGCTCAAATGCTCAGTAAGTGTAAGCATGGATAAAATAAAACAAATCATATACATTTGAACTTAAAAACATGAACATAATGTTTAAACATCAAAATATTGGGCAATGACATAAACATGGCAGTATGTAAGGCATAGATAATAAAGAAACATGAATCATGATAAACTAGAATGGGAATAAAACATATAATTGTGGGATCCATTAAGCACATGTAATTATTTCCATAGTAGCCAAGGCATTACTACTAAGACCATCTTAGTGGACAATGTCCCTTATTGAACCAGGTTTACTTGCCGTTCCAGCCCTGTATTACTGAACCAAATTTACTTGCCGTTCCAGCCATGTCTATCTCATGAGATATAAATCTTTACCCAATGAATTATATGGAGATATATGTCCCACCCATCTCATATTGAAATCATTCTTACGTGTGCCACAAAAAAATCATAAATCATTCATCACAACCCAAATAATAAATTGGGTTTCATAAACATCATTCCATCATAACATAATCCATATAAAACAAATGGATATAATTTCATCATAAGAAAAGTGAAACCATATAAATAATAGAGACATTATACTCGAAACATACACATATGAAATAATTTAATCTTATATGGAAAATGGTTTTGATAAAGCACTTGAAATGATTTCTTGAGGAAAATATCCTTTCTTCTTGAAAATCATTTTATTTTCACAAAATGCCATGAAATTTTAAAAGAAAAGGGTTTTGTTGAAAATAATCATGAAATCTTGTAGAGGAATCTTCTTGAAAATGAGGCATTATGAAACCGTAAAAATTCTGTACATGCGGAATAAGTTAAAAATAACATTCTCCTCGTACTTTTGTCGAAGAAGTCAAAAAGTACCTTATGTGGTAACCAAAAGAAAGATTCCATTAATACAATGTGGTAAAAATTCAATAAAGGGTTAAAATGACTTTAAAAATTCATGTAAGAATTGTAAACATTTTATGAAAACATTTTTAGAAAAAATGGTCATGGATGATAAAAATAACCCCAGTAAATACTTATGAATAACAATCTTTGATAAGAATGAGATTAGAATAGTTATCCCTTACCTTAGGTCCGATATGCTTCGTACGTATCCGAACCTCCTGTATAATGATTTAAATAATGTCATTTATTTATTATAGAATAATATTCATTGTTATGATATCATATATGGTTCACTTATGACTTTATATTACCCGTTCTTTTGTAAATCCCATGTTAAAGCAACGTTTTGGGTAAAATCATCTTATTTATCGTACGTGTTTGGACTTATTGTTCTTGATGTTATTATTACTTATATCATGATTTACTTACTTCCAGAATGTAAATCACGATTTATATATCATATATATTCATTATATATCCATCATATACATGTATTTATAATAGTACATAACATATGGAGGTAAGAAATGAAATGCACCGTTCATGGAGACGGTAAGCCGTACGTACACATGAACGCTACTTTAATTTATATTTATTATTTTAATGGAATAGGTATATTATAATTCCAGTATAATATCATATATAATATCATTAACTCCATCCTTTATACATCCCACATAAGGCATTAACGAATTACGTCACTTCGAGGGGGCGGTAGTCCGCACTTCCTCAAATGAGATTATCGTATTTACCAACTATGGAAACCATAAAGGCTTGATATAATTGGGAAGTAAAGAAGAATAAGGAAATAATAAACATAATATATATCATATATGAACACAGTACCATCATAATGTCCACCATGAGAGGCGGTAGGAGAAAATCGAACAATCATCGTTTTGTGCGGCGTTAGTTTTCCATCCATAGAAACATTATGTTCTTCATCCATTAGATTGAGGTGTGTGTAAGTGTAGTTCTAATAATTATCATAACAATATCCTATTATTTTTAGGATACTGGTGTTGTTACAAAAGAATGTATTAAAAAGAGTTTAGGGGTTGGATAAGTAGAATAAAAGAAAACAACTTAAGAGAAACTATTACATTTAATTTGGGTAACTTCCTTTGGTTTGAACCAAAAGGACTTCTTGAAGTTACTTCTGCCTAATTTAAGGCTTCTAGGGGGATTATAGGGATGTAGGGGGCTTATTTTGGCAGAGTTTGGACGAGCCAAAAGGCTTGAGAGGTGTGAGGAATTGCATAGAAGTGGTCTCCTTTTATAAGAGGGAGGAGGGGCTCTTTTGGAAAGTGTGGAAATATTATTTTATTATAGACTTATCTTCGGTTTCAAAAGGTCCCAAAATAATTAAAGATGAAGATAAGATGTATCATGGTCGAAATAAAATCATCCAATCAGAATTGGACATGTTTTGGATAATATTTTAATCATTATAATCTTACTTATTTAAATAATTTATTAATGAGGTAAATACTGTATCATTATTGTGTCATAAATAATTTAATTTATATGATGTCTAAAAATTATAAAAAAAATAACAACATGTAGGAAAGATTTTTATATTTCCAATTAATCTTTATATAAGAAAAGATAATTTATATATCCCCTTATAAAAATTAATAACTAAAGGATTTTTGTTAATTCCAATTTTGTCTTTACATTAAATTAATTAATCTAATGTGTCATTGTCTTTCATAAGTGGCTCCATGGGGTCCTAAAATTGACCCAAGGATGCCCATGGTCAGCCATTACTCATCCAATAAGGTTTAGATAAGTGTTAAGGTAATTTTGAATTATTATAATATTCTTTTAACCATGAATTACCCTATTTACTTTTAACCGTGGTAAATAAAAGTAAAAAGTTACTATTCACCAAAAATTATTTTTATCTAATTGAACCACATTTTACTCCTTGATATTATCTATGTCTCTCGGATTTTCGAAATTCAACTCATAGAAGCGGTAAAATTAAGTTTTATGAACAATTGCAAAAGCTCCTAGGAGGTGGGTAAAAGACGGTGAAAAGTTCAATACAATTTTTATAAATATAAAATTATTATAAAATGATTCCAATGAATTTCATTGAACTTATATAAGTATTATGTATCTATTTTGACCTAAAAAAATTCGAATCAAATAAATGATTATTTAAATAAAAAGTCGGTTTTAACCAAAAACTGAGTGTTTTCACTATTCATAAAAAAATTGAAGTTTTTCAGAAAAATACCAAACATTCAGCCTAAGATATATTTGATATTCAAAATTCAAAAATGATGTCCATTTTTACAAATTCAAAACATAGAAGTGGCATTAATTAATTGTAAAATCAATTCCCGTTATCAAAACAAATAGCGTGTTTTTAAGAAACAATAACTATCAAAAGATCGACATTTGTTTATGTCCAAATTCAAAGTGAAATTAATTCAATGACCAACATTAGATTAAATAGTAAAAATATATTCTAATTACACTTTAAAACCAATTAAAAAGATAATATAACCATATAAATTATTGTGATGAAAAAAGTTGTTTTTAATTAAAATATAGCGTGTTTTTACTATTCATCAAAATATGAAAGTTATCAGAATAATATGAAAAATTCATCCAAATTAAATTTTTATATCCTGATTCCAAGGAATAATTTTATTTTGTCAAATTTAACTTATAAAATGTCAAAAACTAGATTTAAAGTGGGTGCGCTATCAAAAGGCGGCAAAACTGTATTTTTTGAAAAATACTTATTTTACCCGAAACATTTATTTTATTCTCATAGCATGTTCTAGAATATATGTAAGATGAATAATAATGTTATAAAATTCAAAATTTAGTTAATACTATTCGTAAAGGCTAGTCCATAATAATATTATAGCAATATATCATTGTTTAGTGAAACCTGGTATTGCGTACTGCACACGCTATCAAGGAAGGTCGTGATTGCGTGTAATGCAAGCCAAGTCAGGGTGGCATGTAGTGCAAGACTCCTTTGTTGTTGCGTATAACAAAATACTACCATATTTCATTTATAAATTAAACAAAGTCTATACTTAATGTTGTGTAGAATAATTTCTACAAAACAAACTTGAAATTGTGTGTAACACGAGCCAAGAATAGTGTCGCGTATACTACAAGATAATAAAGTGTTGCGTATAGAGGAAGATAATCTTGGTGTAGCGTAAAACACAAGACATCAATTAAAAAGAATAATTATCATAAAATCTCAGGTTTTTACATGTATTCATCTATAAAAGGATATATACGACATGGATTGTCATGACTCTTATGACCTAAAATGAAATCAGATGAGAGGGTTGATTTGAAATCCCTCCATCTCCTGGCAGCCATCGATAAACATTTCTTCCTGACTCCTCCAGTGTCAGGAATATCAAATGTCATCTGATGAAGAAGAGTTTAAACATATTATATATACTAGAAACATTTAAATAATAGTCAAACAATAGCAAAAGATCTTACCAAAATCTTCTCCCACAACTGAGAGATTATCACTTTATCCACACTTCTCTAGTCATTATACAAAATTCTTATTTTGATCTTAGCCTGAGTTGATACAAAACTCTTTAAATCTTTTGCATTTGGACGTCTAGGAATATCATCATCATCAAACTCAACGAGTATCCTCTGATCCTGCGTATGGGCAAGTGCTAATTTTGGTAAATGTGTGAACCCACGTTTACCAACTCTTGAACTCTTTGTCATAATAGGAGAACATGAGGAAGATTGGGGAACATCAATAAGAGCATGTGAATGTTCCTCCCTAGAGGTATGACCAATATGCTCGTCTCCAGAATCATGTGGTTGATCAACTGAATGATCTCTCATTATCCTTCAAATAAAAAAAAAACATTAGTTCACAAATATATAAATTCAAATATTTTAATACTACTGTAATCAAAAAATAGAAAACTGTACTAAGTTATGTAATAATAAACATTTTTAATATGGTAATCATGTTAAACAATGGTAAATATGGTCAAGATAATAAACATGGTAAACCTGGTAAACCTGGTAAACATGGTAAAGTAATTGTCACTGAAAAAAAATAATAGATATATAATTCATGTAATGGTAAACATGATAAAGTAAACTAAACAAACTGAAAAAAAAAAAAACTTATACTTATTTTGTTTTAATACATGTTTTAATAAAGAAAAAACATACAATATCTAACATTTTATGAAAAAAATAAATGTAAACAAGAAATAAACATATGTTACCTATAATTTTCGGAATGTACAAATGGATTGTTTTCCCAAATTCCTTCATCGTGATCGTTCTTTATGGCACAAACCATGTCTTCAACATGCTCATCATTATGTTATATTAATCTTTCCATGGAAATAGGGATCTCACATAAATCAGTATCTTCATCAAGTTCATCCTCACCAACATATTGTTTTTTCCCTTGTAAAACAACATCCCACTGCATATCTGATTGATCTACTACATAGATTTTTTTTGCATGTGTTTCCATTATAAAAGAATCAGCTATGTCTTCAAATCTATTCAGATTAACAAGTGTCATTCCAAATTGATCGTGTCTGACACTGTTGTTACCGATAAACCATTCACAGTTAAAAACTGGAACTTTAATTTTAAAGTAATCAACCTCCCATATGTCTTCAATCACTCCATAATATGCACTTGATGCAAAAATTGGGTTTTTGTCCTTAGCACTCGAAAAATGAATTTCTTCTACAAACACCAATACACCACTATTCTGAACTACACATCTGTTGTCCTGAGCTTTCATATGAAATGTATAGCCATTAATGTCATAACCGGACCATGTTATCACATTTAAACATGGACCACCCACTATCCATTTTAATGTCTCTAATACATCTAATCTACCAAGAAAGGTCTTTTTAAACCATGACAAAAATGTTTTGTTGTTCTCATTCAAAATCTACATTTCTTTCTTCTTTGGATGACATTGTTTCTACTCATTAATATGCAATGTGATATACGGTTTAGCATCAGCTATGCTATTCAAGATGTATGATTCTAACTTCTTCATCTATTTATCTAACAATGATTTGAATCTCAAGACATGAATCCCCTTTACCTCACTATTAGCTCGTTCATGGAGAGATGGAGGCAAACCTATGTGCTGCACCGCAACCAAGTAGCTCGTACAAAACTCTGCAACCTCCTCAGAAATATACTTTTAAATAATGGAGGCTTCAGGTCAATATGGATTCTTAAAATACCCCTTCAATATTTTCATATACCTTTCAAAAGGATACATCCAATGATGATATACGGTCCACAAAGCATTATTTCTCGAACCAGATGAATCATTAAATGCACCATTATATCAAAAAAAGTTGGTGGAAAATACATTTCCAATTGAAAAAGTATAAAAATTACATCATTTTCCAAAATGTTCAAAGCATTCACATCAATTTCCTTATAAAAAATTGAATTGAAAAAATAACACAACTTCATTATAGTCTTTCTGACACGAATGGGCAATATTCCACGCAATTAAAATGGTATAATTTGTTGCATCATGATGTGACAATCATGAGATTTCATACCTATCAACTTCAAGTCCTTCAAGGAGAAAGTTTTTTTACATTTGAAGAATAACCTTGAGGCACTTTGATATCATGAAGACACTGACAAAATATAATTTTCTCCATCTTCGATAATGTATGAAAAGCCGCGGGAAGAAATGTTTGTCATCTTTTTGGAGTGGGAGCTAACTCCAAATGTATTACCATTGATAGTAAGTCTAATCTTGCATTCAACCCATCTTTTGTATTTCCTTTAATACCTAACAATGTTACAATCAAACAATCACATATATTCTTCTCTACGTGCATGAAATCAATATTATGTTTAACTTCATGATATCTCCAATATGGTAGCTCAAAAAATATTGACCTTTTCTTCCAAATATGTCTATTATTACCAGATTTCTATGTATTTCCTAATGTCACATCGAGGTTTTTCACCCTCTCAAAATACGGATTAGGGGATAAAGGTTTTGGAGCAATATCAAATTCTTGTGATCCATTGAATGCATTTTTTTAGTATTCTATAAGGGTGATCCATATGCAAAAAATTTTGATGACCCATGTACACTGTTTTCCTCCCATGATGCAATTGAAAATATGACGTCTATTGTTCACAAATTGGACATGCTTTATTCCCTTTAACACTGTATCCAGACAAATTTCCATATGCTGGGAAGTCATTTATAGTGAACAAAAGCACTGCATGCAGTTGAAAATATTCCATTTTATAAGAATCATACACCCTAATACCATCATCCCATAAAAGTTTCAAATCATCAATCAAAGGTGACAGGTAAACATAAATATCATTGCCGGGTTGCTTCGGACCAGAGATCATTATACTCAACATGACATATTTGCACTTCATACAAACTTCGGGAGAGAGGTTGTAAATTACCAATAAAATAGGCCATGAACTATGTGTTCTACTGAGGTTTTGGTATGGATTCATTCCATCTGTGAAAAACCCTAGTCTAAGATTTCTAATTTCATTTCCAAATGTAGAATACTGCTCATCAATTTTCTTCCATTGTGGACAATCAGCTGGATGACATATTTTTCCATCACATAACTGCTCATCTTCATGCTATATTAACATTTTTGAATCATGTGAATTAACAAATAAACATTTGAAACGATGAATTATAGGAAGATACCAAAATACCTTTGAAGGGATCTTTGTAATCTCTATATCAGCCTGTGATTTTTCTTTCACCTTATACCATGATGTCCCACATTTAGGAAACTCTGAGAGAAATTCATATTGCTTCCTATATATAATACAGTCATTCGGACAGGCATGTATTTTTTTGTATCCCAATCCCATCGGGAATAATATTTTCTTGGCCTTATAATGTGAATCTGGAAGATCGTTATCTTTTGGAAGAATGTCTTTCATCAATTGTAGCAGCTCTGTAAAACTTCTGTCACTCCATCCATGTTTCGACTTCAGGTTAATCAATCTTAACACCGCCGACAAAACCGTAAAATCTGTACAACCAGGATATAATGGCTTTTCAACATCACCATATAGACGCACAACTATCGGTTCTATCTCAATTTGTTTTTCTACAATACCGCAAATCATTTCTTCAATTCCATTGGAGTTACCATCTTGTGAATCATCATCATCAGTGACATTCCGTCTAGTTTCACCATTCCAAATCCAAGGGCTGTAACTCGGATTAAAACCATGACAAATCAGATGATATTTTATCTCTCTACTTTTCAACTTCTTCATATTCAAACATTTCAGGCATGGACAGAAAAAAATGTCACTACTTGTAACATCTCATTTAGTAAATTCTAAAAAGTCATAAACACCTTCCTCATATTCATTGCTCATTCTATGTGATGTAATCCAATTTAGACTCATTATTACCTATAACAAATATCAAAATTATACATCTTTTTAAGATAAGACAAATATATGTTTATATAAAAAAATCATAATTTTAATGTAAAACAATTTGGAAATATAAAACAAATCTATGCATATTTAAAAAAAATATTCTTGAATATGATTTTAAAAATAAAATATAGTTAGATATAAAAGTTTTAAATTCCATTGAATCAAAGAAACCCATGGGGCCTCCAATGGACACCTTGGACACCCTCCAAACCTTTGGACAGCCCCCCCGAACCCTCTGAACACCACCCGCACCCCATTAGACACCCCCTGGACACCACCACCCCCTTAGACAGCCCCACCCCTCTGAACAACCCCCACCCCCTGGACAACCCCCCACCCCTCTAGATAGCACCCCCACCCCTCCTCGACACCACCCCCACCCCCTACCCCCTTGGAAACCCCTGGACAACCCCAAACCTCTGGACAGCCCCCAACCCTCTGGACAGCCCCCACCCCTGGACAACCCCCACCCCTCTAGACAGCACCCCCACCCCTCCTGGACACCACCCCCACCCCTACCCCCTTGGACACCCCCTAGACACCCCCAACCCTCTAGACACCCCCCACCCCCTGGACAACCCCCGAAACCCTCTGGACAAGCCCCCACCCCTTGGACAGCCCCCACCCACCCCCTTGGATAGCCCCCCACCCCTTAGGCCCCCCACACACCCTTGGAATGCCCCCACCTCCATGGACACCCGGGACACCCCCCAACCCTCTGGACATCCCCCTGAACCCTCTAAACACCACCCCAACCCCTTGAACACCCCATGGACACCACCAACCCTTAGACAAGCCTCCACCCCTCTGGATAACCCCCATCCCCTGGACAACCCCCAACCCTCTGGGCAGCCCCCAACCCTCTGGACAGTCCCCTTACCCCCTGGATAGCCCCCACCCCTCTAGACAACACCCCCACCCCTCTTGGACACCACCCCCACCCCTACCCCCTTGGACACCCCCTGGACACCCCAACCCTCTAGACAGCCCCCACCCCCCGGACAACCCCCCAATCCCTCTGGACAGGCCCCATCCCCTTGGAAAGCCCCCCACCCCCTTGGACATCCCCCACACCCTTCGACACCCCCACCCCCTTGGACACCCTACCCCTAGACTACCCCCCACCTTCATGGACACCCTGGACACCCCAACCCTCTGGACATCCCCCCTAACCCTCTTAACACCACCCCCACCCCCTTGGACACCCTCTGGACACCACCACCCCCTTGGACAGCCCCCACCCCTCTGGACAGTCCCCCCACCCCCTTGACAGCCCCACCCCTCTAGACAGCACCCCACCACTCCTGGACACCACCCCCACCCCCTACCCCCTTGGACACCCCCTGGACACCCCAACCCTCTGGACATCCCCCACCCCCGAAAAACACCCCAAACCCTCTGGACAGGACCCCACCCTTTGGACAGCCCCCCCAACACACCCCTAGACTTCCCCCCACCTCCATGGACACCCTGGACAGCCCCCGACCCTCTGGACAACCCCCAACCCCTTGGATAGCCACCAACCCTCTGGACAACCCTCCACCCCCTTCGACACCCCCACCCCCTTGGACCCCCCCCACATACCCTTGGACTGCCCCCCGCCACCTTCATAGACACCCTGGATAGCCCCCAACCCTCTGTACAACCCCCAACCCCCTGGACAACCACCACCCCTCTTGACATCCCCCCTAGAACCATGGGATTTTAACCTCAAGCTACTAGTTTTGGCATATCTAGGGATTTTAACCTCAAGATACTAGTTTTGGTATCATGCCATTATTCAAAATGAGAACCATGAACTGTATCTCCTACTAGTCTAAAATTCTCTATTGTGTAATGAATTGGGTTTTAATAGAATATAAAGACTTATAATTGTCCACGAAAATAATCGACGTAAATAGATTATGGAACTACAAATAGTGATACCCAAAATAGAAACAACCAAGGATCCAAAACAAACATTCCACCATGATAAACCATATATACTTATAAAATAAATCACACTGGTACATAGAATTGGTACATCACAATGATTTACATATAAATTACAGTAATATAGGTGAATGAGATCATTAGTTGTCAATGAAAACAAAAATTACCATCAATGTCGGGTATCCGCGAAACAAAAACAAACGAAATAGAAGTAGGTGAGGCTTTTGTGAATATTGCGATTCGATCTAATAGATATGGTTATAATAAATAAGATGATAATGGAAAAATGAGGTAATAGGGTTTTAAATCAAAGAATATTACCTCGTTTAAAAAAAATTGCAAAACGTAAATATAGACTATCCGAAAAAAACAAAGGAAATAAAATTGTGGGAGGCTTACCTTAGTGTTGCTAGTGGAGATGATAGATTCGAGGAGAGTAAAGATGATAAACGATGATGGAAAAATGAGTTTAATGATACCAGAATGAAGATTCGATTAGGTTTTTCTGCACGAGAGAGACGAGTCACCTGTCTGTTGATTGAAAAATCAGCAATGACAATCCACGGGGCGTGTTAATTTTTTAAATGTTTTATAATGTCGGTTATTTAATAACTGATGTTATAAACTATTTTTATTAAATTTATAATGTAAGTTATTATAATAACCGATGTTATAAATGAATCAGATAATGCAGTTTTTAGGTCGGTTATTTTATAATCGACGTAAAAAAATCCACGTGTTGGTTTTTTAGGTCGGTTATATAATAACCGACGTAAAAAAAAAATCAGAAACCACAGTTTCTACATCGGTTATTTTATAACCGACATAAAAACTGCCGGGTGTTGGTTTTTTTACATCGGTTATAATATAACTGACCTGAAAAATTCAACTGGTTGGGTTTTTACGTCGGTTATTTGATAACTGATGTCACAAAGGCCTCAAATGCCGCCTTTTTTACATCGGTTATTTTATAACCAACGTAAAAAACCAAAGCCTGTGATTTTTGACGTCGGTTATTAAAATAACGGACGTAAAAAATTTACTCTCCGTATTTTTTATGTCGGTTATAAAATAAACGATGTAAAAAACCACATATCACATATTTTTACGTCGGTTATATATAACCAACGTAAAAAATGGTGACATTAAAAACGTTTTCTACAGTAGTGAAAAGTGCTCATAAATTACACATAATAGTTAGAAATGTATAATACACTTCACAATTGTTTTTTCTTTACACTTAATATGTGTTATATTATCATCCTAGACCATTATGTAGACTTAATACACTTCTAAATGTATTAACTTTTACCTAAAGTCTCTTTGATAAATTGACTATAATGGTGGTGTTATTTATATTGGTACCACTAGTCATTCAATGGGTTCTTCATGAACTCCTTGAATTGGATATTCATTTTAATCTAGATATAAGAACATCATAAAATGATATTGTATTCCCCGATGAAAAGGTATTAAATTTACTTTTTCTTCTATTAGAGAAATAATTTAAACTTATCATTCTTCAAATCCATGAATCTAGATTTTCTTCAGAAGTATAATAAGGGTCATTGGTCTTGCTAAAATTTATTCTTGGAGTTCTCAATCATAACCTACTATATTGAGATATCATAGGTAAAATATTCTATTTATTCTTCTCAATTCAAAAGTTCTCTTCTTCTCATATATAGTCAAATTCCTCTCACTTGGATATATAAAAACACTTTACATTGGTGTTCAGTATCATATTCTTATTAGTTTCTTTGATACACAAATGATCATAAGTAATTTATGTATTAGGTCTCTTAATTCCTTTTCTCATTGACTCTTTTTATATATATTATTCATAAAATATTGTGAATATTATTTCCTACAGTTAAAGTATGGAAACCTATTAATTTTCAATAGCGAGATCTTCTTATATTTTAAACTAGAAAAAAATCATCCATTTTAGTTATCATTTAAATATAATGAAAATATATCTCTATAATACTCTAAGAAACATAGACATTTGATTTTCATGAAATATCTAGAAATATCACATCTCTATTATATATATAAAAATCTCAGGAATTTAGATCCATGGTTTCATTCATGTTTTCATGAATACAACCTCATGATACAAAATATCAACTCATGAAACAACTGGTTCTGACAAGTCAAAACCAATGTCAAATTCATTTTCATTATCACCTTTCATTACTATATGGTTTTCTTCTCTTCATTATGGAAGTATCTCTATCCTCAATTATTTTCTTGAATCACAATCTCATTTGTGACAT
Source organism: Viscum album (assembly GCA_963277665.1). Classification (NCBI taxonomy): domain Eukaryota; kingdom Viridiplantae; phylum Streptophyta; class Magnoliopsida; order Santalales; family Viscaceae; genus Viscum; species Viscum album. The sequence continues at coordinate 48,539,559 of OY728146.1, forward strand.
TTAATCCATTTAAGATTAGTTATTACATAATCTGGTTTAACTTCTAGAAGTATCATATGAAATTACTTCACTTTAAAAAATATATCAAACTATTAGACTCCTATAATATCAAAAAAATTATTTCAAAAAAATATAGTACCATTTCATTGCGTAATTTTTCAGTTATCATCTTATATTTTGTAAGACTTAGATAGTCTCACAAAATCTGTGAGAATGTATTACAAATAAAATACTTAGCCACTATACTATATTAGAATAAGACTTACATTTTTAGTAATTATTATGAAACTCCATAAAAATTCTTACAGAAAATCAAAATAATTCTTACAAAATTTCAGACAGAGTCTTATGTCAACCCAAAAGTATTTCAAGTTCTTAAATTCTTAAGGAATTCTATATAAAGTATTATGTGATCTCAAAAAAGCATTACATGAATTTAGAAAAAGTATTATGATGGCTCAAAAGTTTTATGATATCTCAAGGAGGAATTATGAAAACTAAAATAGTCATATAAAATTACATAAGTCTTATAAAAACTCAATGTCTTATGAAAAATATAAATATTTATCCATTTTTTCAGCTCCGGCACATAAATTCCATATTTATTCTATTAATAACAAAAATTCCTCAAATCACATCAAGGAATTTTTAACCACTCAAAAAACTCATCCAAATGATATTATTCACTGGATAAAAGAGTCTTCATCTAAAATACTACTAGGATAGTTTCTCTAAATTTAATCCATCTTTTTTACTCCTTTAATCACATCACTTCAAGATATTTTCAATAGCCATCATAATCCACTTCATAAGATAAATTTCACAATGCCACACCCACATAATCAGCAATTTTCATGAACATGAATATAAAATATCCTATCATTATATTTAAAGTCTCATCCTTTGAATATTTTTATCGAAGAACTTAAAGTAGTAAGATTAAATCCATTACCAACACGTAAATACATTCTCAAGAGTCCTTCAATGGAAGGTAAATTAATTTTAAACAATTTTGAGGAAGCCTAATATTTTATTAAATGAAGGAAAATCTATTTCTTTATAGGTAATGGGAAACCCATTACATGGTATATAGGCCTTGGGGATCAAAGACCTAATATATGGCCCAAAGACCCTGACTCGTAGGTCCATCCAAGGTTGATCCAAATTGTCTCCATCCTCACTATACTTTCGTATGTTGAAGGCTACTTCACACCCTCCTGATACCATCACAACTACCACCATTCTAGGATACCATCGACATCTCCCCCACCATCACCTGTGCACCTACACCATTGGCCTACTGTCTCTTGTCACCTCAAGAATTTGATCACTGGAGGCCATCACCCCTTCCATTATTCAAAGCACTAGAATCAAAGTGACTCAATCCCTCCCACATGCACTCATATGTAGGGAATAAAATACCACCCCATGTGTTTTGAGGACACTATAGGAAGTTATTAATAATTTAATCCCTTATATAGTATATTCACCTAGAGAGTCTCAAATAACAAGGTTGAGACTCATGTTCATGGAAGGTAACTTCAACATCTATTCACATGTCACTCAAATAATGTTAAAAACCAAACTTTATAATAGAATACTTTATTATTAATAAAAATTACAATCACCAATGATCTATTGGGTGTTTTAAATTTTAGCTAGTCGAGTGATTAATTTATAAAATTTTTCATCTTAAAGAATGTGTATATTATAATTTTTTTACAAATCTATATATTAACATCCATGAATTTATTACCACCTTTATATATGTTTTTGAGATTTTACAATATTATTTTTATGGTCTTTATCCCCATAACCTTGGTAAAATATTTCTACAAAACTGAGCCTTAAATTATATTTCTAACATGAAAATCACTTTAAATGTTTATTATATCAGTAATCATAATCACAACACCATTCACAATAGTAATATAACCAATTGCAACAATATTAATCACATCTATGTTTATAAAAAAACTACATGAAAACTTTTTCTATTTCCAAATGGGATATCCCCTCTTGTAAAATGTGTAAATACACTTGATATTCAATTAATTATTCTAAATACCACTTTTATCATCTTAAATTTCATTTTAACCAACTTATTTAGAAAAAAATTAATAAAGAATAATAAAAAATTATTTATAGATAACCTGAACCATTACCTAATACTAATTGAAGGGGGAAGAACATGAGATCCTAATACACTATGAGGGGGGGGGGTATCAATTTAAATATTTTGGATCCTTAAATTTTACAAAATAAACTCATTAAAACTATTTTTTATTGATTAAATAAAATGGTTAGTGTTTTTTATCTTCAATGAAATGTGAAAGATGAGAATTTCAATTAAATATAAAGAACATAATAATTTACAATATCTACCATTATATATTAATGAATAATTTCTTAAATTGACTTATCTTAATATATTTCCATATATTCTTCTATAATGATCTACTGAATACAAATTTTCATGGTATATCCTTGTACTCTTTACAAGTTTTCCATGATTTTAATAGGTGCTATTACACATGTATAATGAAATAAATAATAAAGTTAAAAAATGGATATCTCTGAGAATCCATGTTTAGTATTTAATAGTTATAGATAAATCTTCTAAAAATTTGAAATTTTATTTAAAAACAATTCACTTACTTCTCTTAACAAGGGTATAGTTCTACCCACTCTTCAATCACTATTTTTTTTGAATTCCAACGAACCTTCAATCAAAATAATAACCAACACCTTCATTACTTAAATTATGAGAATCATTAAAGTAAATAATAATTATAGAAATTCAAACTACTATATGAAACTCATAATACCAAAATATTAACCAAAAAAATATTAAAACTCATCATAGAAAGCACTCATTCTTCAAATTGGAGAAAACATACTTCAAGAATTGAACAAATGATCTTTTTCCATGTTTTCTTCAAAATTTTGGATGCCAATTAGTCTTACTATTCCTATTCTTTATTTATTTTCACAAAAATTCATCACAAAATTCATATACACTTAAAAGTCCTTTATGTTTGTCAAATTTCCATTTCAAATAAAAAACAATTAACTTACATTAAATTCTAACAACTCCACTTTGAATTAAATTATTTCTTCTTGAAACATTCATAAAAACACCTTATATTTTATCTTTATACATATTGGGTGAAATATAAGCCTTTATACATTGAAAATACTTATCAAAATCACCAAAAATCATGAAATGTAGGAATTTTCTTAAAAAATATACAAGGTACCCAATAAGTAGAACTAAAACAAAACCACATTTCTATAACAACCACTGATTACCCATTAAGATATACTAGATGGATTTTTATCTACCATGTAATTGGTGTTGAGAAAAAAAATAATATTATCCTTTTAAAGGATATTAGAAACCTGATATAAAAACACAAGGTAGTCTTTAAGGGTCATTAAAACACTCATTTTTTCATGAAAATTTGTAAACACATTCTAAATGTTTTTAATTATCTTCACTAATTTTTCCCATGAAATGAAATGTTTTATTAAAAATTTGGAAATTAAATATGTGTAATTAAATAGAGAATGACTCGGAGGTAGCTCACCAAGATTAGGACCACCCTGGGACACCTATTCCACATAAAACAATCATTATGAATCCCATTTCAAAGCATCTAATCACTGTGACAGTCAAATGAATTGGAGGTAGCTCACCAACCACTAGAGAGATTAGAGTTGATCTTATGGCCATTTCCAAGAATTAATTTCACTATGGATTACCTTAGGTACTAGATCTGACCACGTTGATTTCATGTTGAACATCTATTCACATCATTCAAGAGCCATGAAAATTTGAAAACATGAAAGAGATTTTCTTCCATGCTGTAAAGATTTAAAATCCCTACTATCTTTGGTGATAGATATTTAAAATATCCACGATTAAAATAAAAAACGTAAAAATAAGTAAAATTGACCCAAGATAAATGACAGTTCATAGGAGATATGAATCGATGGAGATATAAAGATTCTATATCTATAAATAGAGGTTGTTACTGATACCAAGGGGGGACCGAAGAGGAGGCCGAGTGCCGCTATCATTATGCTCACTTATTTATTTTGTTTTTTTTCTTTTATAATTTTATTTTATTTTCTCTTTTAACATGAAATTAATGAATTTTAATTTTTATTCAAGTGTTTCCCACCATTATTATTCCACTAGTTTCTTCTTATTCTTATATTCACTATTCTTTCATAGTGACCTCTTACCCTTGATAATGATGGGCTGACCCAAAGCTTGTCCTGGGGGAGGTATGTGGTGTTTCATGAATTTTGCACTAAAATTATATTTGTTTTATTTTTGTTTATGGTTAGTGAGGATGACATTCATGGGTGTGGATATTTTCTACCACAACATGAAATTTAATTTGCCTTCCATTATTTTATGTAAAAAGTTTCCCTCCCTTCCCTTGATCACGAGATCTTAACATGTTGGAGTTGTGCCACTCAATGGATGAAACAATATATGATGGAGCCTAACCCTAGAATATTACACACTATAGATTGATTTTTTCATCATCCTTGATTATAGGAGGAGTTGGAATCTATTTTTCCTAGGAATTCAAGGTTTCACAATCAATAAATTAAAGATTAGAAATTCAAGAATGATATTTCATAAGTGAATTATCCAATTGAAATTTAAACAAATAAAGATGAATAATGATGGATTCCATAAACCAAACCTTAAGTACGATTTTTTTCTTTTTAACATAAATTCAGTTTGTATCTTCATGTTAGGATAGTTTAAATTGTCATTCTACACTTCTTTAACAAAACCAAAAAATATCATTGTTTTAAGAAAATAATAAAAACAACGAAAATAAGTAGTTTTAGGTGAATTAAAAAAATGAAATTGAATAAACTATGAAGATATTCAAGTGAGTAGATCTAAGATAGCCACTATAGTATACTGGAAAACAAATAGAAATTAGGTTTTTTTACACCCTGTGATCTATGTGTTATCAAAATTGGCACTGTTACTAGGGAGAAAATATGTAGTTTACTTGTATTTTTATTTTTCACAGTATATATAATTTTTTATTTCTTTTATAAAAAATATAAAATAAATAATTTATTTGTACATGATGTTTTGAAAGGATTATTTATTTAATTAATTGAATGACTACCCATATGTGAAATATTAAGAGAAAGTTCTACAAAATTCTAAGTAACTCCTATTAAGAAGGGATGCTTCTCTTATGGTACTGGTAAATCAGATGCACAATGACATAGAGATATATTTCTCACCTAAAAAATGTATGGGCATGGTTGATCAACTCATAACTCACATGCATAGATTCAGGGATAAGGATAAAGTACCTATGGATCTTCATGACTTTTTCAAATACATCCAAGAGTCTGAGACCAAGATTGAGGAGTATCCACAGCCTAAACATCTCAAAAACTAGATTCAAACTAACCATGATAAGCTAGAGTGGATTCAGGATGTGGAATAATTTTTTACTAAGCTATGTTTGGGAGATCAACAATATTTGGACAACTTTTGGAACACATATGAGGTACAACATGATCCCTAATTAATTTAAAATTAGAAGATCCAACACTATTTCAAATCCATCTTTCCATGGAATAATACACCACCCAGGTGGTGGAATTCGAAGAAAAGATGGAGGAGCCCAACTTCCAACCTCCATCCACTGAAATATAACTTTAAGAGTCCCTTACCACTGAAAAGGAGATTGAAGTCAAACCAACTTAGAGAGTTGATCTTATCTTAAACTCTCTCTTATTTTATTTTATTCAATTTTAATTGAGTATTAACTTCCATTGTCTTTAAATTTAAGATTCCTCTAACTATTAATTTGTATTGGAGGAGGAATAATCACCTATACATGAACCTATTAATGAATAAATGGAATTTCCATCACTAATTGAATATGCATTATAGGAGTTCCATAAAGAGATCCATGTTTTTGAGCCAGAGGAAACTAATACAATGTTTTCTCACATTGAAAGGGAGAATTTTGTTATTGATTTTACACATTTAAATAATATCCAAGTAAAACTACCTTCTAACTACCCCTTTTAACACAAAATTCATAGATCACATATTGAGAAAGCAATAGATAATCAAGAGGAAAAAGTTGTACAAGTAGTAACGAAGGAGGATGAGGATCCATATTTCATCCTACCCCTTCCATGAAAGCTATACCTTAGTGTTAAAGGTGTGGATTTGGTGTACTCTATCCATGGACTCCTCACTAGACAAAAAACAAGTGTAAACTAGGAAAAACCAAATTTAGTGGTTCAAATCCAAGAATCTTCACCCACTGATTGATTATGGATAATAGTTGGTACCATGCTTCTGAATGAAGTACAAAATTTAGGGACCACTTTGGGGATTAAACCAAGATTTGTCTTTAATCCCATTCTAGGAATATTAAATTTCATTATAAGGATTAGTTTAGTATTAATCCCCAATATCTCTTATCTTTTTTTATCTTAATTGATATGATCCTTGGGCTTAATTTATTAATTTATCTTTATAGGAACATGATGGAACAATGAATCCCTAAAATGATAATGATAAGAGAAGACTAAAGGTACAAAAGAATAGAGAGTTCATTGTTACATTTAATATTTTTAAACTCCCTATATATTTTCTGAAAATAAAATTTAAGCTAGAAATTTCAGAATCTATGTAAAAACAAAAAATTGAATACCCACATTATAATTATTACTTTACTTGACTTATCATAGAGACATGAGTTTATTAGGAACACCTTTATGAAATTTTTTATAATTAAAAGATAATTATATTGAATGAGTAATTTGGAGAATTTAATTATTAGAGTGAAGCATTAATATTGAAATAAATAATCATGATTTGAAGGAATTGGTTGAATCATGTAAATGAAATTTCCTAATCATTTCTCATACTTTGACCAAAATTCATGTGAATTGATTTATTATTATTAGTCAAGCTATGATTGATTGTAAAATGTGAAATGTCCCTTTCCAAAGAGAATTTATTGACCAAATACTTCCTATTTTATCTTTATAATATTTATTGAGTGACCTTGGGACATACCACCTACTAAAACTTGCATTAAAACTTTTCAAATCTATGACTGTGTGAAAATACATTTAAAATTATTGAGGTATTTTTATTGATAATACATTATCCTTGAGACCACCTTATACATTTATACCTTTTCATTGTATAGAGACCATGGATGACTTTGTTATGAATGAGCTATATTTTAAGACATTTTTATCCATTCCTACCATCCTCTTAGTATTTTTCATGATATTTTAAAGTTTAAGTAAGGGGGTGAGGGAATTCATGGTTAATTGGATGCACTAAATTATAAGGAAAAAGTGTGTGTGTGTGTGTGGGGGGGGGGGGGGTTCTAATTTGGGTATTAAGAAACTTTTTAAGATTCATTCATGGAAATTTACTATTTTCCGTTCTTAAAAAAATAAGAATGGGTTGTGAATTTGAAGAATAAAAAAATCACCATTACTAGAATGATGATTTTTATTATATGTGGTTAGGTGATGGATTTAAGGTTTTTTCTAATAATGAATTTTGAAAATGTAATAAAAATGAAAAATTAGTTTGAAAAAGGTGAATAAGTAAAAAAAATCAATAAGGTAAAATATATTCATTATAATTTCATATTTCATGACCTTACTTTTAGCTTGGGAAGCGGGAGTTGGCACTTTGAAGGGGAGAATTCTACTGAGATTTAAGTTTTTGGTATCATGCTTTATACTTTAGAGATAGATTGTTATTTGTGACTTATTTTTCACATTAATTACAAGTAATATTAGGCCTTAGAATCATAAGAACATTGATTTTATAGCCCTCTTAATTTTATATAACTTTTTTCGTTACAAGATAGAGAAAGTAGTTCCTTTATAATCTTATAGAAAAGTATCATGTTCTCATGATATGAGCATAATTACCTTTGCATTTATATTATGAGTGATGATAAAAAATATTCAAATGTGAGGTAGATCATGGCATGGAATGTTTAATAATAATGAATTAATAAATGTGGATAAATAAAACCAGAATTTAGAGTATTTTCATGAAGGGAGAAATTAAAATTTTTGGATTGATTGTTTCTTTGAAAAGTGTCAAATTTAATTGATATTTTATGTAGAACTTTAAAATTTGGTTTAACATAGATAATTACTTAATTTGGTTACCTTAAGATTTGAATAATGGTAGCATTGGTTCCATCTTAAATTCAATATTGGGATTTAATTCTTGAGGGAAAGCATAGTTTAAGTGATGTGGTATTTGATACAATTTTTTTCATATAATTTTCTAAACATATTCTAATTTTTAATGATTTTCATTGATTTTGATCTTGAAATAAATTTTTTTGTTAAAAAGTGGGAAACTAAAAATGTGGAATTAATAATGTTTGAAATTAATTTAAATGGTTATTTTTATAAGTTTGAATTTATTTATGATTTTATGGTGGAATTTTTACCAAGTGTTTTAATATTTTTCAGGAAAAAATAATTATTCAGCCTTTTCTTTCTGTCAACAAAATTCTCTAAGACACTTATCCAACCAAAAGAGCCTTATGACCATGGAATCTCACTGAAAGATACCACTAAGTTGTAGTGTGTGTAGGGAGGAGTCTATGCATCGTTTGGTCTAAGGACAACATGGGACACACATGTTTTAATGATCCTTAGTTTTTGTGTGAGTGCTTTAGTGAGAGCCCATCCCTACAACAGGCGGTCTGACCAATGGAAACCATGGGATATATTATATATGAGTGGACTAAAAAATCTAATTTTCATTATGGGATACATATGATCTAGAAATTGTTCATACTTGTAGAAACGATACCATCCCTTCTTGTTTCCATGCTCACTGCATTTGGACACAACCTTCCACCGCTCTCTGCCACTACCACCACTCGACCCTAGTTTATTGCCACTTAAACTCACTAGAGATGCTATATATGACACCCAATAAGCTTAAGATACATCTTAATTTCTTCCACTAATCTCAGGACCACTATGGATCACCTTTTCCACTTTAGATGATCACCATTAAGTCCATTTAGAATCATCTAGAAACTATGAAGGCTGAATGACTCAGAGGAAGCTCACTCACCACTAAAGAGCTTGGGGTTGAGTTTATAGCCACTGTAAAGGTTGAATTTAACTATTTATGACCTCAGGGGATCGATACAACCACCGAGATTCCATGTTTTTATTCCATGAAGACTGTGACCAATCCAGAAAATTTTGAAAACCTGAAGGCGATTTTCTTCAATGCTACAATGATTTTAAACCCCTTATATATTTGGTGATAGATATTTAAAATATCAATGATTCAAATAAAAATCTAAAAAATAAGGAAAATTGACCCAAAATAAATGATGATTCACCTGAGATATAGATCAATTGATATATAAGAATTTTCCCTATAAATAGATGGGATTAGTGCTTCCAAGGGTGGACCAAAGAGGAGGTTAGGTCCTTCTGTCATTTTTCTCCATTGTTTCTTTTCTTTTCTTATTTTCCTTTGTAGTTTTAATTTATTTTATTTTTAACATGTAATTCATGCATTTCAATTTTTATTCAAGTTTTTCCCACCATTATTATTTTATTTTTTTCTTTGTTTTCTTCTTAAATTCTCTATTCTTCTATATTGACCTCTTACCCTCGATGATGAGGGGTTGAATTAAGTCTTGACCTAGGGGAGGTATGTGGTTTTTCCTGAATTCTGTGGTAAGATTCCATTTTTTTATTTTTGTTTGTGGCGAATGAGTATGACATGAATGGATGTGGAGATTTTACACCATGACATGAAATTCAAATTTTATTATATTATTTTATGTAAAACTTTTCCTTCCCTTCTATTGATCACAAGATCTTAACACAATGGATTTGATCCATTCAATGGATAAAATGACATATGGTGGATCTTGGTCTTAGAAGATTCTATACTCTCGATTGAGGAATGTCATCAACCTTGATTATAAAATTATAAAAAATCTAGATTTCCTAGGCATTAAAGGTTTGAAAATCAATAAATTAAAAAACATTAATTCAATCGTGATATTTCATAACTGAATAATCAAATTGGAATTAAAAAAAATAAATTAGAATAATTATGGAGCCTATAAACCAAACCTTAAGGACAAGTTATTTCTTTATAATCTTCATTCTATTTGTATTTGTATGTTAGGATATTTTAAATTTTTGTTCTGAACTACTTTCCAAAAACCAAAAATATCATTATTTAAGAAAATAAAAAAAAAACAAAAATAAATATTTTTAGGTGAATTATAAAAAATTAAATGGATAAACTATGAAGATCCTCAAGTGAGATAACCCTGGTCAGCCACTATGTTTCACTAGAAAAGAAATAGAAATTATATTTTTCCACACTCCATGATGGGTGTGTTTTTAGTGACCCCTTTTCACCTCCTCTTTTCCTCCAAAAAATGCTAATAAAGTACCCAAAACCTTTCAAAAAATTTATATGTCTTTATGAGCATTATAACTATGGTCAAATTAATATCAAGGCATCCTTATCCATATATTAACAAGTTTTGACATGATTTGAAAACAAAATATAATAAATAATGATCACGCATCCATAATAAATACTTGTACATGAATATAACATCATCCATAATAATAATATGACAATATAATCATTTAACTACCATATATTAATCACCTTTAAAATGGTCTAAAAAATGTTTTAATTCATCTTCGGAATTTGGGTATCCCTAGGTGGTTTATTTCAAGAAGACTATTGTTTATAAGAGGGTATTTTCATATAATATGATTGATAAAAATAATATTGTATGATACAAAGTTAATTTTGTTAAAAAAGTATTCCCTAAAGGATTGTAATTGTTTATAATGAAATGTATTCTCCCCTTATAAGTGTAATTATATTTAGATATTTAATCAATATTTTAATATCTAAAACTACTTGAGATGCATCTTATGGATTATATTCCAATATATCTACATAGGTATAATAATAATATTATATGAATCATAATTATTAATGTATTCAAAATTATTAATGTACTTAGTTTAAATCCTAATAATCTATATTCAATCAAATTATAGTGATCATTATATGGATTAAATAAATATGGTCATATGTTGTATAATATTTCAAGTAAATATTTATTGAATACATAATAATGAATAATCAAATATTTCTATTTATTTTTATTAAGAAATAAATATCTAGATATATAATCACTTTTTGTTATGTTGATTATTTGATCATTATTTATACACATAAAGATATTATTAATGTAAAGAAATATATAAAGGAGGAATTTTAAATAATGTATTTGAGAGAATACAATTATTTTTCTAGTTTACCAATTGAGAATATTAAAAGTGGTATATATTTTCATTAATCAAATTATACTAAGGGTGTATGAAATGATTTATTATACTAGAAAATTAGTCTATTTTCATGGGCTAAAACCATGGTAAGAGCCCCTCTAACTATGGTTGTAGCCTATATACATGGTTATAATGCTCATTTATGAGTTTTTATAGTGGTGGGGCCATAATCATGATCTCCATGTGACCATGTCCATAGGTAGTATAAACTATTTTTTTTAAAAATATAAATAGCTTTTTAATTATTAAAAATTAATATTTATTTATTAAAATTTCATTTTATTATTTATTTATAATTTTTTATCTCTTTATTATCTCTTTCATTATTTCATTTGACACAACCACTTCTTAGGAGGTCATCCATCGTTACACTACTCCCACCAAAGCATGTTTAACACCATAATCCCTAAGTAACTACTTTAAAGGAATTATGTTAATATTAGTAACTTATTAATATTATTAAACTTATTTTATAAACATAATATTTTATTTAGTTAACTAATAAATAAAAAACCACAAAATCCTAATTTATATTGGATTACAATTTTTTATTATACTTATTTTTAAATATTAATAATTAATAATTAATTATTGACAATGTAATGTAATGTAATTAATTATAATCATATAAATAAATAAATAGTGGATATTCTATGGCCACAATTAGAACTGAACATGGCCATAAGAGACATAGGGACATGGGCATATATTCCTACAGAAATAGGATAGTCTATGGACAACATATGACCACAAGAATCTGTGACCAACGTAGGACACCTACGATCACAATCATTATCGACTATGGAAACAACCATGCCCATAGTTGATTTTTATAATAGTTAATTTCAAATTATTTTTCTTTCATGGTCCATTTGGATATTTTTCCGAGGTGAAACATATCAAATCAAGAGGATAGTGTAATGCGCCAACCTCAGAACAACTGAACTGTACCCCAATCTGGTTGGTTACATGGCCTCAAGTGCTCCTCCCCATATTCCAGAGGCTGTCCACTAGAAGTTAGGATCTATGGTGGTATGCTTGGGAGACTATACCCTCATACCATAGTAGCATAATAGATATAAATAAACAAGAAATAGAGGAAGCATGATATAAATTATAACATAATGGAAATAGACACCAAATAGATAACACTGAAGAAGAATAAACAACAAAGTAGTAATATTAATCAAGAGCCCAAAGGTTGGGTCATATACATGATGAGGTCATGGGATTCTAATATACAAAAAGGGAAACATGGGATATACATACACTACATGATATAAAAAAATACAAAAAGTACAAAATACTGCTCTAATAGCATCATGAGCATATGATCAGTCCTTTGCTTAAATGGTCTAAGCTATAACAAAGTCATATCAAGCATCTGTAATAGGGCACTTTCCCTTATCCATACCTTTAGTCATGAAATCTACATGAATTCCAAAGGAGGCTTGAGTATGGTGTAAGATAAACTCAGTAGGCCCCCAAAAAATGTGTTTAGAAATAATCCAAGTAGTAACATATAAGTGTACAATTATAATGAATAATAAAAATTCTATAAAATAAATACATGTCCACTTGGGTTCCTATAGGACACTTGGAAGACTCCACCTATTTTGGAATTGGATGGAATGAGTCTGATCTGAATACCACACACACACACACACACACACATATATATATTTATATATAAGAATAATATTTATATAGTTATATACTTTATACACCTATATTCTAAGTACGTGAGGACGTAAGTAGGAATATACTTGAATAATAGGTGGTAGATGGAATCGGGGCATAACTCAGGCATCCATAACTAGTATAATGGTCTAGAGCCTCAATAAAAACGGTATATTCCCTAAATCTCATGATGAATGTGAGTCATCATTCCTGTCACTTGAGATAGGTGGGGTGAGTAATCATACCCAAAACCCTAAACATTAGAACATGAAACATCATGCCCATGACCCAAATAAAATTAATGGTGTGAGACATCATTCCTAACACTCGTTATAAGGGAGCATGAAACGTCATGAACAAAAATTTACTTAACCAATTTTCCATAAAAATTATAATATAATACTCATAAGATTATAAAATTATTATTGATATATCATTTCAATTCATCAATCCCAATAAACCACATGAATCACAAATCTCACCATTCCTTTTATAATTATATATCATGTGTCATAGCCTTGTCACCCACTTCAATTCATTTAAAAAAAGTCACTTAAACCACTTTAGAGACAATCCAAACCACATAAGAGGTGTTAAGAATCACTAAAATCTAGATTATGGTTGGTAATTAACTCAACACACCCAAAGTGGGGGAGATTGATGAGGTATACAACCTTTAAACATTTATCAAGGATTAATGGGAGTATAATTAAATAAATATATTAAATTAGAAAAAAACACATTTTAAGGTGATGCATAAAAATTTATGACATTCCACAAAATGGAAAAACACTATGAAAACACCTAAAATATTTGGAAAGAAATATATATCACTTACCTTAGGACTATAGAAGACTCCTCATTCAATATCATCTTCATATTGAAAATAGATTTGAAGAAAACCAAATAATGGTCCAACAATTTGAAAATTGGTTGAATGATATTGCACCTAAATAGTGAAAGATATGAGAAAATAAATGAAAGAAGGAATAAATAGTATTAAGGAGCTTAAATCTAGATATTTAATGCTTCTGATGTTGATCTTTTTGGAGTCTAGATAAAGGAGCACTCATGATCCCTAGGTAGAGGAGAATGAGAGATTCACAAGAGAGGGGAGGAGCTCACATCCGTTGAAAATAGGAGGAAGAAGAAAGGGGTTTAAGTTAAAAATATTTCATGGGAAATTTAGTAAAATCGCTCTAAAAAATGGGTCACATGGTTTTGTTGCATGGTTGTCCAAACCAAGAGAAAATCGTGTTGTCACCACTTTTTAAAAGGGGGCCTCACACGAGTTAGGCGCATGGTTTTCCTAACCATACACCAGTTGAGTGAAAAGCCTATGTACCAACCTCTAAAATCACATATGGACATGCAAATAAGCTCTCATGGTTTTATAAAAATCATGTAGCCTCTGATGTGAAACAATTTCCCCACATGGTTAAGTCACATGGTTAGTACTAACCATGAACTAACCATACATCCCACTATGTTTATCCAATTCCAAGACCTCTGGGCTTAAAAAAGTCATGGACACTCCCAAAACCTTCCTTTGGCCTTAGGGAATGCTTACAAAGATAAAAAAACATTTAACCTGAAAAAACTTATCAACACCTTTGAGAAATACTGGTTCGTTACAACCTCCCCTCTTTAACATGAGTCATCCCCAAGTTGGACTTCTGAGGGTAAATATGGATCTTCTAAGACAAGTTCTGATCATTGAGAATGCATATCAGATTCCCGCTCCCAAGTCTCATCTTGTTCTTTTCCATACTAACATAGCACCCATACCAAAGAAACTATCCTTCCATAGAGAGTCTTTATAATCTGATCCCCAATACACATTGGGTACTCCTCAAAGGAAAAATCCACATCTATCTCAACCTCCTCAAGATGTAAAACATGTGATGAATCTGGATAATAAAGACGATGCTAATACATGTGAAAAACATCATGCATAGACCAATATTTATGAGGAAGAGTAATTTTTAATCCACTATTCCTATCCTATATAAGATCTTAAAGGGACTAACAAATAGAGGCAAAGGATTACCCTACCTCCAAAAATGTCAGTGGACCAACCTGGTAAAAAATCACAATAAAACCAGATCTATAACCTCAAACTCAAGAGGTCATCGATAAAAATTGGCATAACATTGTTATCTAGACTGAGATATCAACATGAACTTTCTGATCAATTGGATTTTCTTTGAAGTCTCCAAGATGAGATGAGGTCTGATCAAAGATGCTTGTCCTGTCTCTAACCAACAAAGAGATAAATGGAATGACTTTAGATGTAAGGCTTTCTAAGGATCCATCTAAATGGTATCCTAAAAAATATTATTATAAGGGAACTAAAATTTGTATGTGTTTATCCTAAGAACCATTTATTTTAAGGACACATGCATAGATCTTGTCCTTCAACACCTAAATATTTCTCTCCATATGTACATCGGTCTGAGGGTGATAGGACATGATCATAAGAACCTGTGTTCATAAGGTCTTCTAAAACCACTACCAGAACCATGTCATGAAATGGGAGTTGAAAGGCCAAAATAATGTGCAATTTCTTATTAAAATTTCCATCATTTTGGGTGATTTTCAGCATTAAAACCCTTGAATTTCAATGATTTAATTAAATGTGGGAATTTATGATGATATGAATCAAAATGATTTTAAGAAAAGTGAAAAGATATTGTTTTTTTTTGTAATTTATTTTAACATATTTATTATTGTTTGGAAATAATCTAACTCTTTTAATGATTTTGTGTAAAAAATAGGCCAGTAGGCTTGCCGCCACCCCATGCTTTCACCACCGCTCACAACCACTCCTTGCATGAACCACCTCTCACTGCTCACTATCACCCCATTAATGCGCCACCACTCCCCACCACCCCATGCATGAACCACCTCTCACCACCACCATATGCTAGCCACCACCACATTCATTCTTCCACAACATGCATGCGGCCACCGCATGTGTAACGACATGAACATTTATGAATATAGTTCTATTTATTTTTATTTAATCAAATGTATTATGGATATTAAAAAGACATGAAAATCTATTGTTTTATTATATCCAATTATATTTAAATGACCATTAAGTATCTTTACCATTGATAATATAGTCGTTGAATAATGATCACACGACTAATATAAATATAGGGTTTTAACAAATCCTTTTGACACATGCAAAAGAAATGATGGCGTCAACAAGTAGGATCATACCCTATGAAGACCATTTATCAGCGATTTAAAGGGAGATAGAATTTTTAGGATTTTCCCTAGACTAATACCAATCCGACATCCAATAACTTAAGCATGAGGGAAACCATTTATTAGAGAAGTTTAAGCTCATTGAGATCACAACCAAAACCATGTTCACCAAAAGACCCCATGAAATCCCCACCATCATGAACCTTACTCATAGGGAATATGATGGCGTAATAAATATATATTTATCAAGACCTGTAATGCCTCGGATTTTCCATACTTTATTCTTAAAAATCAAGGGAATTATTTCGAGACCAGGCTCTGAGACGGCATGCAGTTCCGAGGCCCGGTGAGCCCGGAACAAATGTTTGAATTTAATTTAATAATTAAATTACGCGCGCATGCGGTTTTCTGAAAAAATGGAATAACTCCTGAACGGGTGTTCAGATCGAAAATCCGATGGCACCATTGTGTTCAGAGCAGCGGGTTTACCCTATAAGAGACCTAACATCGACTGGCGCAAGCCGGTGGCGAAATCTGGGTTTTGGACGTAACCGTAATAAAATATTTAATTTAAAATAATTTATTAAATCTGTTGCAGTGGATATATTTATTATTTTTAAATAAATTCTAGCGTAGGGGTCTAGGGTTACAAACCTCATAAACTTGAAACCCTTGGAGGCTCTAGAGGCTCTGGAGAAAACCACCCAACGCGGCGACGACGTTCCTGACGATTTTCACCGGCGACGACGACGTGGCGACCAGATCTTCGCCAACAAACGCCGCAGAATCCTGGTAGGATGTTTTTATTTGATTTTACTTTCCCCATTCTTGGTTCCTACGATGAACGTGGACTAATCTGCAAACCTATTAGCCCGTGGTTCGATCGTTTTGCGGGCAGGTGTGATTTGGGGTTTTATCGGGAAATCAAATACTCGATATTTATAATATGTTGATTGTTTTGTTTTTGATCTAACAATGATGAACCCGAATCATTAAGAATAACGATCGAGGTTCGTCCGTCTTGTTTGATTCTTTGTATTTTTCTCCCTCGCGTTCTTCATTGCGTTCTACGTGTTCTTGGAGGAAATCGATCGTTGCACATTGGTTTGTTGGCACAATGATCCGAGATTGTACATCCAACCCCGGAGTGATGTCACGGAGGTGCAGTGATGGTTTCGGCGAACGATTCGGAGAGGATCAAGAGATATGATTTTTTGTCCATTTTACTTCAGATGGATCATTCCAGGTTTATGATCCGATTAAAGCACCAAAAACACCCATTTTGATGTTCGTATGATGAAACGAAAGAACCCCTAGAGTATCAGGATGAATGGATGTGAAACTGTGGATCTGGAGGATCAGCCGCGATGCGAGGAGGAAGACGGTGTTTCTGAAAAAATCACAACTACACAGCATGTAGTATGGGCTACACGGCGTGTGTTCGTCGCCGGATTTACCTGGTGTGTACTCCAGGAGTACACGAACACGGGTTGGGTACATGGCCAAGGACACGGCGTGTATACCCCTCCCTGGCCAGACCCGACCAGATACACAGAATACCCCTTGTGCTGGTATACGGGCAGGCGACATGGACGAAGACTGTGTACGGGCACATGGACAGCGTACATGGAGCGAGACTAGGTGCCTGGAAATGGAGTGTGATTCTTATAAATGCTGTGTAGTTAATTTCTATCTGACAAGATGATTGACACGGTATGTTTACACAGGAAGTACCCAGAGTTAAGGAATACGGCGTGTGATTCTTCTACACGCCGTGTACTTGAGTTTTACACAGTTTGAACAGATGACATGGTCCGTTTACATGGGCAGTACCCGAGGTCAAGGAACATGAAGGTTCATCCCCTTGGTCTTTCTCCTGAAGGTTTCCGGTATCATTTCCTACATATAGGAGTATGATCCATTAAGTAGGAATTCCTGAATAGAGTTGTTGGAATCCCCTCTGTGAGACATAGAGCTGGATCCTCTATTCATTCCGGGAACCCTAGGTAGAGTTTTTGGTATCGACATGACCAACTTTACCTTGGCTCTGATCCTCTACTTAGAGGATTAGTTCAGACTGAGTTGTTGGAATCACCTCGTGGAGATTGGTTGTGATCCTCATATGAGCATCATGTTCTCAAGTACTTGTGGAGTGTGTTCTCCCGAAACAAGTACTTCGTATCTCTCTCTTCAAACCTATGAGTGTGTTCTCCTTGTTACGTGCTTAGTATAATCTTCAAGCTGGATCTTAGTTGTGGTTTCGCGATAGTCGATCATGTATGAGTATATATGGATATTCTTGTTATATGTTCTGTAGACATATAATGTGTGGAGATGACTGTATATTTCCTTTGTGGTATTTCCCTTGTTGTATTTCCTTTGTGGTTTCAGGTTGTACTATTGGGTATTGTTATACTCACCCCTGCACGGGATTTGACCGCACGTGTCGTGTCCTGTGCAGAAGAGAGAGCCTTTGACAGGATTCTAGGCGGACCAGGACCGGATGATACTCAGTGAGATCAGACAGGCCGAGGTGTGTTCCTACAGCTACAGACTGCAGTCCCAACACCTTTCTTTATAGGTTGAACTTTGTTACGAACTCTCTTTTGATGGGATTGTACTTTTGGCCCAGGTTTTTACTTTCTTGTACTTTACTTTCCTGTCGTTCTCTATTGTTTGGGATTTAGTGTATGCATGCGTTTTTCCTTTTAGTAGTTTTTACTTTCCATCTTTGTGGGCTTGGAGATGTGTGTGCGTGTGTACAGGTTTATAGGCAATGCCTCCCATGTTAGTAGCATGCCTAATCGGTGCTAGTCACCAGCCCCTGGCCTATTGGAGGTGGGATTTGGGAGTTGCTGCTTAGGCCCCACTAGGACGGGTCATGATAGAGTGGTATCAGAGGTGGTCAGTTCTACCTTAGGACCGAGAGTCTGGGAGTTGGTTTTGGGCAACAGTGTTAAGTGTTTCGAGTTTGACTTTCAGGTCAGGGACCCCAGTGTTGGTGCGGGTGGCCGACGTATCCATACACCATGACTCTGATAACTTGATTTTCGACTCAGAACATGAGAAAACTAGTTGCAGGGGAAAATAATGGTACATGCATCATATAGGAATGGGTTGTAGTTTCCATGTCCTTCTTGAGTCAGCTCTCCAGATATACTCACTAACTGAGATACATCTTGTTTTATTACAGGCTGCCTCCGCGATGCGCACTCGCTAGGATCTAGTAGATCAATCACGAGGATGACCCCCTCAGTGATGAAGCCTCGATATAGAGACCAGATCCACCAATTTTACCATCGGGTGGTGTGCCAGTTATCCCACCACATGTGGAGCAGTTTTTAGTGCCTACTGTAGTAGTGGAGAAGGAGCGCAGGCTGAGCGCACTCTACTAGTTTCAAATATAGAGACCCCTTAGGTTTCAAGGCGAGCCTGACCCTCAGGCAGCAAAGGACTGGCTTGAGGCGGTGACCAGAGTCTTCTGTTTGGTCATGACACTAGCAGACCAGATGGTGATCTTGGAAACGAGCCTTCTATAGGGCTCGGGAGGATGATGGTGGAGTTTGGTTATTTAGAATCATGATGAGGTGACTCTTGCATGGTCAGAGTTTGATCATCTCTTCAGAGAGGAGTTTTCACCAGTTACCCTGAGTGCAGTACTTATATAGGTGCTTCTTAGATCTAGTAGGGAACCATGACGGTGGTTGACTATTCATCGAGGTTTACCGACCTCTTGCGGTACTCGATGTATATGGTCAGAGATCAGTACTTCAGAGATCGGACTTTCGAGCGGGGCTTGCGCAACGATATCTGGTCTAGCATCATCCCTATGAGCATTCCTACTTATGATGAGGTGATCGAGCGGGATTTCATGGTCGAGAGCTTCTTGGAAGAGAAAATACAACCAAAATTTTTGAGTAGTGAGCGAGCTGGAGCAGAGACCTCGGCAGCAGGGAGCCGACGTCAGGGACCCAGGCGTGGGATATGTTTTTAGAGGAGATCCCAGGACATGGGATCTTCCGTACATGGTTCTCAGGGTGCATCCAGCTAGCCTCTAGAGAGTCGATGCTACTCATGTGATGGCAGGGGACACCTCGCTCGAGATTTTCCGACCCTCCGTACTACTGACACGGGAGCAGTGGATGGACCACCGAGTCAGAGGCAACGTGTGGAGAAGACAAATGCGCGGGGTGGAAGATGTGGTATAGGAACTAGGAGAGAATATAGATGTGGTCGGTGTTTTGACCTTTTACCACCACCACCCCCAGGAGGTCCACCCCAGGCTCAGGGAGCTGGTGGACAGAGGCCGGGACAGCTGCAGGCGGCAGAGGCGTATGACCCAGGTACTCCCGGAATGATTAGAGGTACAATCTGTGTCTTTTGTACTTTGGCTGCCATACTGATAGACACAGGTGCTAGTCATTCCTTTCTGGCTGCTTATCTTGTTCGAGACCTGGAGATTCCAGTTGAGCCGTTGACTTGACCCTTACGCTTAGAAACACCGACTGGAGAAGATTCAGAGATCACACACCTTTGCAGACAGTGTGACCTGACCCTTGGAGGTGAGATTTTCGGTTGGAACCTCTTGGTGGTAGTGTCGAGGCCTTATGATGTCATTCTAGGTATGGAATGGATATCCACAGTTCATGCCCAGATCGAATGTTTTAGCTGAAGGGTGCGGTGTGTCTGTAGTGATGGAATGAGGTTCTCTTTTGTCGGTGAAATAGAGACCCAGGTAGCACAGGATAAACTTGTGCATAGGAGGGGGCAACCGATATCCTATCAGTTGACTATCCTAGCCTTTGGCGCAGTAGATGTTACGAGTTTCCAATTTCCAGCAGTAGTGGCTGAGTACGAGGATGTCTTTCTAGAGGATGTCCCCGGACTACCTCCTCATCGGGAGATAGATTTCTGCATTGAGTTGCAACCCGGGATGACACCGATATTAGCATCAGCATATCGGATGGCTCCTGTAGAGCTTCGTGAGATGAGGGTGCAGCTGGAAGACTTGCAGAATAAGGGCTTTGTAAGACCCATCATTTCACCCTGGGTAGCCCCAGTGCTGTTTTCTAAGAAGGCAGATGGGTGCTTGAGGATATGTGTGGATTACCGGCGCTTGAATCAGGTGACTGTGAAGAAATGGTATCCACTACCAAGGATCGATGACCTCTTCGACCAGTTGAGAGGAAAACGATGGTTCTTAAAGGTTGATATACGATCAGGCTATCATCAGTTGTGAGTACGGGATGAGGATATACCGAAGATGGATTTCAGATGTCGCTACGGTCACTATGAGTACTTGGTGATGCCCTTCGGCATGACGAATGCCCCGACAGTGTTCATGGAACTCATGAACCGGATCTTTCAACACAATCCAGATCGGTTCGTAGTGGTCTTCATCAATGATATCCTTGTGTACTCTACGTCCGAGGAGGATCACACGAGACACCTAAGGAGGGTTCTGGACACACTCCGAGAGCACTGGTTGTATGGGAAACTCTCGAAGTTCCAGTTCTAGATACAGGAGGTCCACTTTCTAGGACACGTTATCTCAGCAGATGGTGTAGCAGTGGACCCAGCCAAGGTAGAGGCAGTGTTAGCATGGAAACCACCCCAGAGCATGACAGATGTGCGGAGTTTCCTTGGGTTGGAAGGCTACTATCAGAGATTCATTCTTTATTTATCTAGGATTTTAACACCCATGACAGCTTTGACCCAAAAAGGGCAGCCCTTCGTGTGGACCGAGAGATGCCAGCAGGCTTTCCAGTAGTTGAGACAGAGTCTGACGAGCTCCCCGATCTTGAGATTACCGGAAGAGGGTGTCGAGTATGTAGTGTTCTGCGACGCATTAGGGAACGGGCTTGGTTGTGTCCTGATGCAGAGGCAAGTGGTGATTACCTATGTCTCACGTCAGTTGATTCTACATGAGTAGAACTATGCGACCCATGATCTTGAGTTGGCAGTAGTGGTCTTCGCATTGAAGATGTGGAGGCACTACCTGATGGGAGAGCGGTTTTCCATCTACTCTGATCACAATAGTCTCATATATATCTTTTCTCAGAAGGATCTAAATTTGAGACAACGATGATGGCTTGAGTTCCTCCAGGATTACGACATTGAGATTGTTTACACACCTCGGAAAGGGAACATTGTGGCAGATGCTCTTAGCATGAAATCTAGTATGCAGTTGCTGGATGAGGAAATAATGCAGTTGGCCTACTTACAGTTATCCTTCTTGGATAGAGATGAGGGAGCTTACCTTCAGTCGATGGTTGTTACCCCTCCACTCTTATATTGAGTCATGGAATCACAGCTCGAGGACGCTATCTGTGAGACTCTACATGCTCAGATATCCATAGGTGATGCTGCTGATGGATATTCAGAAGGTAGGGATCACATTGTTCTTTTTAGAAAGCGTACAGTAGTACCATTGACGTTGCGGGAGGAGGTTCTGAGGGAGTTCCATACATCTCCTTGGGAGATGCATCTAGGCGTGGAAAAGATGTACAAGGACCTCCGATGTCAGTTCTGGTGGCCAGGAATGAAGAAGAGTGTGGCAGAGTTTGTTCCTCGGTGCCTTACTTGTCAGCAAGTAAAGGCTGAGTACCAGGTGCCAGCAGGTTTGACTCAACCCCTTGAGGTTCCAGAGTGGAAGTGGTACGAGATATCCATGGAATTCGTGATGGGTTTACCATGTACGTCTAGGGGACACGATTCCATCTGGGTGATCATTGATTGACTCACCAAGTCGGCCCACTTCCTAGCCATACAGGAGCAGAGTTCAGTAGAAAGCTTAGGATGCCTCTACGTGCAAGAGATAGTTCGACTTCATGGAGTTCCATCAACGATAATCTCAGATCTTGATGCTCGTTTCACATCCCAGTTGAGGAAGGGATTGCAGGAAGCTTTTGAGAGTCAGTTACGCTTGAGCATAGCGTTTCATCCCCAGACTGATGGTCAGATAGAGCAGACCATCCAGGTTCTGGAGGATATGCTTCGAGCTTGCATACTTGACTTCGGTCGAAGCTGTGAGGATCAACAACCACTGGTGTAATTTTCTTATAACAACATTTATCATTCCACTATTGGTATGGCACCATTTTAGGCTCTATATGGGTGACATTGCAGTTCAACACTTTACTGGACTGATCCAGGAGAGTTATCACTCATGGGCCCAGAGATGGTGTGAGATACTATAGAGAAGGTGCAGGTCATCCAAGAGCAGATGAAGACTACACAGAGTCGAAAAAAGTCTTATGACAACAGGAGGCAGAGGCCCTTTGAGTTCGAGGAGGGAGACCATGTGTTCCTTCAGGTCTCACCTCGACGGGTATTGTGGAGGTTTGGATGAGGCGACAAGCTATCTCCATGGTTCATCGGCCCTTTCCAAATTCTGAGTAGAGTTGGCGAGGTGGCGTATCGCTTGGCTCTACCTCCTTAGATGGACCGGGTACACAACATCTTCTATGTGTCGCAGCTGCAGTGGTACATGCATGATCCATCACACGTCATCGACTAGGGTGAGATGGACATCGATGATGGAGTGAACTTTGCTGAGTACCCAGTGGAGATCGAGGATCGGCAGGAGAAGATTCTTTGTGGGAGAGATATTCCCTTGGTACATGTTTTGTGGCAGCACATGAATCTCCAGGAGAGCACGTGGGAGCGGGAGGCTCAGATTTGTGTGTAGTACCCACATCTTTTTGAGTAGCCTTTGTTTTGGATTTTCAGGGACATAAAAGCCCTAAGGTGGGTGTGATGTAATGTCTCATATTTTCCATACTTTATTCTTAAAAGTAAAGGGAATTATTTTGAGACCAGGCTCTGAGATGACGTGCAGTTCCGAGGCCTGGTGAGCCCGGAACAAATGTTTGAATTTAATTTGATAATTAAATTACACACGCATGCGGTTTTACTAAAAAAGTGGAATAACTCCCGAACGGGTGCTTAGATCAAAAATCTGATGGCACCGTTGCGTTCAGAGCAGCAGGTTTACCCTAGAAGAGACCGAACATCGACTGGTGTAGGCTGGTGGCAAAATCTTGGTTTTGGACGTAACCTTAATAAAATATTTAATTTAAAATATTTTATTAAATCTGTTGAAGCGGATATCTTTATCCATTTTAAATAAAGGCTAGCACATGAGTCCAGGGTTACAAACATCATAACCCTGAAACCCTTGGCGGCTCTGGAGGCTCTGGAGAAAACCTCCCAACGCGGCGATGACGTTCCTAACGATTTTCACCGGCAACGACGACGTGACGACCAGATATTCGCCAAAGAACACCGCGGAATCCAGGAAGGATGTTTGTCTTTGATTTTCCTTTCCCCGTTCTTGATTCATGCGATGAACACAGACTAATCTGTGAACCGATTAGCCTGCGATTCGATCATTTTGCGGGCGGGTGTGATTTGGGGTTTTATCGGGAAATAAAATACTCGAGATTTATAATATGTTGATTGTTGTGGTTTTGATCTAACATCAATGAACCCAGATCATCACGAACAATGATTGAGGTTTGTCCCTCTTTTTTGATTCTTTTTATTTTTCTCCCTTACGTTCTTCGTTGCATTCTACATGTTCTTGGAAGAAATCGATCATTGCGCATTCTTTTGTTGGCACAACGATCCAAGATTCTAGATCCAACCCCGGAGCGATGCCACGGAGGTGGGATGACGGTTTCGGTGGATGATTCAGAGAGGATCGATAGATATGAGTTTTTGGACATTTTTCTTTGAATGGATCGTTCCAGGTTTATGATCCGATTTATGTGCCGAAAACACCCGTTTCAGTGTTCTTATGATGAAATGAACCAACCCATGGAGTATTGGGATGAATAGACGAGAAACTGTGGATCCGGAGGATCAGCTGCGACACGAGGAGGAAGACAACGTTTCTGAAAAAATCCCAACTACACGGCGTGTAGTATGGGCTACAAGGCGTGTGTTTGTCGGCAGATTTACCCAGCGTGTACTCCAGGAGTACACGGACATGGGTTGGGTACACAACCAAGGACACGGCATGTATACCCCTCCCCGGCTAGACCCAGCCAAATACAGGGGATACCCCATGTGCTGGTACACGGGCAGGAGACACAGACGAAGACCGTGTACGGGCACGTGGCCAGCATACACAGAGCGAGTCCAGGTGCTCTAACATGGCGTGTGATTCTTCTATATGCCGTGTAGTTACTTTCTATCCGACAAGCCGAATGACATGGTCCGTTTACACGGGCAGTACCCAGAGTCAAGGAACACAGTGTGTGATTCTTCTACACACCATGTAGTTGAGTTTTACATAGCTTGAATGGATGACATGGGCCGTTTACACGGGCAGTACCCAGGGTCAAGGAACACGGCGTGTAACCATACTACAAACTGTGTAACCAATTTTTACATGGATTGAGCCAGTTTCCTTCTGTTACTTGGGATAGTTTCCTTAGGGTTCATCCCCTTGGTCTTTCTCTTGAAGGTTTCCGGTATCATTTCCTTCATATAAGAGTATGGTCCCTTCAGTAGGACTTCCTGAATAGATTTGTTAGAATCCCTTCTATGAGACTTAGATCCGGATCCTCTATTAATTCCTGGAACCCTAGGTAGAGTTCTTGGTATCGATGTGACCAACTTTACCCGGGCGCCGATCCTCTTCTTAGCGGATTAGTTCAGACTGAGTTGTTGGAATCACCCCATGGCAATTGGTTTTGATCCTCATCTGAGCATCATGTTCTCAAGTACTTGTGGAGTGTGTTCTCCCGGAATGAGTACTTCGTATCTCTCTCTTCAGACCTAGGAGTGTGTTCTCCTTGTTACATGCTTAGTGGAATCTTCGAGCTGGATCTTAGTGGTGGTTTCACGATAGTTGATCGTGTATGAGTATATCTGGATATTCTTGTTATATGTTCTGTAGACATATACTGTGTGGAGATGACTGTATCTTTTCTTTATGGTATTTCCCTTGTTGTATTTCTTTTGTGGTTTCGGGGTGTCCTAGTGGGTATTGTTATGCTCACCCCTACACAGGCTTTGCCCGCATGTGTTGTGTCTTGTGCAGATGAGTGGCCCTTTGACAGGATTCTAGGTGGACTAGGAACGGACGATACTCAGTGATATCAGACAGGCCGAGGTGTGTTCCTACGGCTACAGACTGTAGTCCCAACACCTTTCTTTACAGGTTTGACTTTGTTATGGACTCTCTTTTGATGGGATTGTACTTTTGGCTAAGGGTTTTACTTTCATATACTTTACTTTCCTGACGTACTCTATTGGTTGGGATTTAGTATATGCATGCATCTTTTCCTTTTAGTAGTTTTTACTTTCCATCTTTGTGGGCTTGGAGATGTGTGTGCATGTGTAAAGGTTTATAGGCAATGACTCCCATGTTTGTAGCATGCCTAATCGGTGCTAGTAACCAGCCCCTGGGCTATTGGAGGCAGGCTTGGGGAGTTGCGGCTCAGGCCCCACTGTGACGGGTCGTGACAAGACCCTAGAAATATGAATATGTAAATTATTTTATATAGAATATTTAATATATTTCCATCCTTTTATTGTTATTTTGTATATGATTTTTATAGCACAAATAATATTTTTCGATAATTTTCAAATTAAATTAAGAAATATATTTTGAGGAACGAATGGATTTTTGAAATAAATAATATTTTTATAAAATATTATTATTGAACTAATTTTATTAAATATAAATGATCATGTAATTTTTATGAAGTCTAATGTAATTTTTATTTGGGTTCGACAATTGTTATTGTCAAAAACCCGTCGTTTTCAATAAATGTAGGTTTTTATTTTAAAAGTGAAAATTCACATATTTCTGAAAATTATTTAGATAAACTTAATATTTTTTTTGGAATCAGGACACCAAAATTATCCCAAAGTGAATTTTTAATAATTTTTTGAGACAGTTGAATTTTTGTGTAAAAATAAAATACTGTATAAATATATGATGTGTTTTATGACATAATAATGGCCCAATAATGATTTAATAAATACTATAAAAGTCATACATGGAAAAAAATATGTTTTTACTTTAAAATAAAGTTATTTTAATTTTATTTGATTTAATTTATAATTCCTTAGTGAATCCACCAAGACTTATAAAATATTTTATGATTTTAAAATCATTTCTTTGAAAGTTTGACCTCCACATAATCAATGGAAATATTTTATTATCCTCTGAAATTTTCCTTATAAAATAATTTAATACAATACCCATTTCCATAAACCATCGGTAAAAACCATGGGATGGTTTGTGGTTTTGAATATTTTATTATGTGGTGGCCAAAACCAAAATAATAAATAAATCTCCCTCCTTTCTTATATAAACCCACCCAAGATCTCATTTATCTTTACTAAAACTCATTTAAGCTCATAACCGCTTCGGAATATTTTTCCTAGAGTCCTTCAAATGTCCCTCCAAGATCCCAAGAATCCTCTCACAAGCCTTTTGATTCACACATCCAAGTAAGAGATTTCTCACTTCTTATTTTCATTCAAGAACTTCTTTTATATTATTCATCTTAAATTCCATTATCATATGTTGGTATATAATTTTACATGATCCCATTACTATTCATTTTATTTATAAATTATGACATCTTACTTAAATTCTCATTAATCCTCCTATGATACTTTATGTACACCTGTTACTATGCTGAAATTCCGTAAGGGATTCTCTCTCTATCTCTCTCCACTTTTAATCAAGCACTTCATTTATGATATGCCTTTTTTAATTTAAATTTTATTATTTTGGTATACATTATTAACCATACCACTTACTTTAAAATTAATTTAAAAATTATTATATCCCATTTCACTCTCATTTAACCCTCCTAATAACCTTTACGTACACCCGTTACCTTGCCGAAATTTGGAAAGAGTTCTTTTTATTTCTCCTCTTTATTCAATATTATTTATTATTATACACATTCTATTTCCAATTAATTATGGTGGGGAATATCCTTCCATGTTTCTATTACTTTCCATTCTATGTCTAAATGATGATATACCCATTTCTCTCAGATCAACCCATTTTATGAATTTCTATATGATGTTGGTATGCTGCGTAAATTGTACCGTGATTTTCCATGCCAAAATTATCATATATTGAATACCATACACATTTCTCTATCAAGGGTATTCAACTTTATACACATATAATTATTTATTGGTGAATTAAATATATGTATTCCACATTCCTTAAATGTTGAATAAATTATGATGTTGAATAAATCCATGTTATATGATCTATGTGGCACACTTAAGTATGAGAATGAAATGATTATAAAGGGTGTGCCCTGATAGCACTCTAGTGACTTGCATATTGTTTAGTATCATGATACATCATATTAATATGGGTTTTTAGTTGATTCCTTTATGTGATTTTTTCCACTATGAAGTCTTGGCAGTTTATCTTTGACTTATGTTTATGATGTTGTGTTTTATATTGTTGCCACATTTCCCATGTTATGATTATCATGCTAAATCATGCCTTATTATTAATTTTCCATTATGAATCATTGATATTCCTTGTATAACATATATTATTATCCTCATGTTATTCCATATTTATTATCTTAATGGTATTTATAACTCACCCCTTTCTTAATTATGTCCTCAGGTTATCCAATGTAGTGTTAAGTACGAAAGAATGTTTTGGTCATATCAAATATGTTTTCAATAAATATGTTCTATTTCAGGTTTTAAGTTGTTATTTAATGTTACTAAACCCAAAAGACACTATAAATATTGATATTATGAGTTTTATTAAGTGTATGTTTAGGTAATAAATCATTTTTAATTATAAAATAAAGAGTAGGGTTGTTATATTTGGTATCAAATGATAGGTTTATTTATTTTTGGGATTAAGAATATAAACACCTAGTGAAAACCCTTAGGGATAAGACTAAGTGTAAGAAAAAATACCTAATTTTTTGTAATTATAGAGTAAGTGGTTTATCAAGAAAATAAATCCCTATATGTATACTATAAGTGGATGTGGTTCTGGAATAGATGTACCTAGGAGTAACAACTCCAAAAAGGTGTTTCAGGCCTGACTTAGGGTAACATGGTACACGACAATAGGCCTTACTATGCACCTGATTTGACACACCCAAGGGATATTCTTTGGTAAATTCATAATCTCATTACAAACCATTATTACAGGAATAAATAAATTTCCATAAGAATATATGTTAGGAAGTAGATCATGGATAACATAGACTGAAGCCTAGAAACTCATAAGTTAAAGAGATAAATGTAATTTATAAGTTATCCAATTAATTTCATTGGATTCCCCTTTACATGATTAATTTTTTAAGATACTAATCCCTAAGTATATATTGTATAAAGTGGAACCAGAGTAAAAAAGTGAATGGTAGGGTTATCGTACATAGTTCTATGCATTAATTTATATCACACAATTTTAGTAGAACTATTCAAATACTAACACAAATCATGGAAGTAGAGATGTCGGTGAAAATGGAAAATGGGGAAATTATTTCAGCCCATGTATATAACTCATCCTATATCATAATTGTTTTATTGAACTTTCCAACGAACCTTTCCATACTTTCCTTGGTGGAATTTGATACAATTCTAAGCATGGAATGACCTTCCCTATATAGATCCAATGTAAATTATCATGAGAGGTAAATCACTCTCCATATGGATAATTGACCCCCAATTATATAAAAGTTAAAGGAGGATGATGAATATTATTTAGAACTATCATATCAACCATGAATATCATTTCCATATTAGTAAGTGTATCTATATCAAATTATTGATTCTAAGGAATGAACTATCCTCAAATACATGTCTATTGTGATGGAATTCACTGATGTATTTCATGAGGAGTTTCTAAGTCTTCCTCCAAGTAGTGAGGTTGAATTTTTGATCGATCTTATACCTGGGGAATTTCCAATATCCAATAATCCATAGAGAATGGATATTGTTGAACTTGAGGAACTGAAGAAAAAATTAAAGGAGAATCTAGATAAAGGGTTTATATGCCCAAGTGCTTCACCATGGAGTGCACCAGTCCTCTTCTTCATGAAGAAGTTTAGGTCAATGTGCATTTTCATTGATTATCAAGAGCTTAAAAAAATCATGATAAAGAACAAGTATCCTTTTACACAAATTGATGACTTGTTCGATCAAATATGTGGAGCACAATAATTCACCAAAGTGGATATATGGTTGGGATATTACCTAGTAAGGGTGAATAAGGAAGATATCCCTAAGACTGCTTTTCACACAAGGTATGCGTATTATGAGTTCATAGTGATTCCATTCAGACTCACTAATTATCCAACAATATTTATGGAATTGATGAATAGAGTCTTTAGAGATTACCTCACAAAATTTGTGGTAGTATTTATAGATGACATTATAATATACTCCAAAACCAAGGAGGAGCATGAGAAGTATCAAAGCATTTTTCTAAAGGCCATGAAAAAGGAAAATATCTATGAAAATTATAGCACATGTGTGTTCTAATTGAAGTAATTATAATTATCGGGGAATATAATCATAGGTAATGGGATATCTATGGATCCTTCAAAGAAAAACGAAATTGAGGGATGACCAAGGACAACATCTCTGACATATATCCATAGCTTCGTTGGGTTAGCTAGATATTATCACAGATTTCTGGGAAATTCTTCATGATTTTTAAACGCTTTTACCAAGATAACTAGGAATGGATTAAGATTTGTTTGGAATCATGAATGTGAATAAATCTTCATAGAGTTAAAAAGGATCCTTATCACTACCCCTGTGCTCACATTACCCACGAGTGGGGAGTTTTTTTAATTTTTAGTGATTCTTCAAAGAGGGGATTGATATGTGTGTTGATACAAAATGAAAAATTCGTTGCCTACGCCTTAAGGTAGTTAAAATTTAGGTACAAAACTATCACACATATGATCTAGAGTTGGTTTCTATGATCTTTACATTGAAAATATAGTGGCACTATCTCTTTGCAAATAAGTGTTAAATTTATATTGATCACAAAAGTCTTAAATATATATTCACATAGAAATATATAAATATTTACCAACAAATATGGTTAATCCTCATCAAGGATTACAACTACTCAATCCACTACCATCCTAGAAAAGCGAACAAGGAGACAGATGATCTAAGTAGAGAGGACCCAAAAATTCTATCATTGATGAGAATTGATAAGGACCTAATCTTCTTAGATTTGAAAAATATGGACATGAGAATCATAAATAAATGAAAATCACCAATCCTTTAATAAATTATTTCTCAACCGTCTCTTTTGGAAAGGTTAAAGGATTCTCAAAAAGATGACGTGGGAATTCAGAAGAAAGTGGAAACTATCATAAAAAGGGAAATCCCAAAAGTTTAATGTTAATGAAGAAGGAATTATGAGATTTGGGTCAAGACTATGTGTTCCATAAAATATCAAGTTAAAGAATGAAATTTTGGAAGATACACATAGTTTTACTTTCTACATTCACCCAGAAAACAAAAAGTTGTATCGTGATCTATAAGAGCACTATTGGCGAGATAAAATGAAGATGGAAATCAAAGAATATACATAAAAGTGTTTGGTATATCAAAAATTGAAGGATAAAAGGAATAAGTCTAAAGGGATTATGTAACCATTACCCATACCAACATGGAAACTGGAAAACAACACCATATAAAATTTCACCATACTTCCAATGGCATCCAAGAGAAACAATGATATATGGGTTGTTGTGGATCATCTTACAAAGACTAAACACTTCATTGAGATTAAATAAGATTTCTCACTAGATCAGCTGGCATAGATATACATTAGAGAATTGGTAAGGCTATATGAAGTAAAACTATTGATTGTGTTCAATCGAGATCTAAGATTCACCTATAAGTTTTGGAAAAGTCTCCAGTATGATCTAAACATCGAGCTGAACTTCAGTATGTCTTATCAAACTCAAACTGATGGCCAATCTAAATGGACTATCCAAAAACTTGAGGGAATGCTGAGAGCTTTATCAATGGACTTCAAAGTTGTATGGGACAAACATCTTCCTTTAGTGGAGTTATATTACAAAAAACTATTTCCACTCGAGCATCCAAATGGCCCATTAAAAACCCCATTATGGGAATAGGTGAAGAATACTGAAATGTTGGGATAAAGTTGGTGAACAAAAACTTCTAGGTCCTAAAATGGTCAATGAAACGGCGAAGAACGTTTTGACCATCCAAAAACCCATCAAAACTGCTTAGAGTCGAAAAAAGATCTATGATGAAAATCATTGAAATGACCCAAAGTTTGATGTTAGAGACGTGGTATTCCTCCTCATATATTTATGGAGGAGAGTGATGATATTTGGGAAGAAGGGAAAGCTTAGTCCAAGGTACATCGACCCTTTTGAGATCCTTGATCAAATTGGAGTAGTGGCCTATTGACTAGAACTCCCACCAAACCTATCTCAAGTACATGATGTATTCTATGTATCCCTCATAAGAAAGTACATAACAAACCAATCACATGTACTCAATCTAGAGGTGGTACCACTAGAGAATGACCATTTCCTATGAGGATTAGCTGGAAAATATCTTATATTATAGAGAAAAAGTTTTACAAAATAAGATAATGTCCCTCATCAAAGTGTTGTGGAGAAACCAAAAGTTTGAAGAAGCAATGTGGGAACCAGATGAGATAATGAAACATAGTTACCCTCATCTATTTTAGTATGTGAAAAGGAAATTTTGAGGGTGAAATTTCTTAAGGGGTGAAGTTTGTAACGACCTAAACATTTTTTATTAAAATTCCATTTCTTTTAATTTAATAAAATGTCTTATGGATATAGAAAATACATGTACTTATTTTGTTTTATTATACCCAAATTTTATTTAAATGACCATTAGGAATCTTTACCATTTATAATATATTTTTTTAACAATGATCACATGACTCGTATAAATATAGGGGTTTAACAAATACTTTTTACACAGAAAAAAGAAGTGATGGACTCAACCAGTTGGATCATACTCTATGAATCCCATTTATCGGATCTTCCATGGGAGATAATTTTTTTGGTATTTTCCTTAGACCAATCCCAAGATGAGATCTAACAAATTAATTATGAGTGAAAATTTTTATGGAAGAAGTTCAAGATCATCGAGATCAAAGACCAAACCATGTTCACTGAACGATCCCATGAAAGGCCACAATCACAGGACTTACTCTTAGGGAATATACTAGTGTAATAAAGGGTTGCGTATCAAGACCCTATAAATAGGAATATGTACATTATTTTTTATAGAATAATAAATATATTTTCATCCTATTATTGTTACTTTTTAAATAATCACTAGTGAAAAAAAAGTTTTTTACGTCAATTATTTTTTATTATTTACATCGGTTTTTGTCTGATGTTATTACATGGGATGTTATAAATATTGTTTTTTACGTCGGTTATTTTAAAACTGATGTAAAAAACAGAAATCCGAAGACATTTTCACGTCAGTTCCTAAAACACCAATGTGGAAAATGGTTCAGAGTCTTGATTTATTATGTCAGTTATTTAATAACCGACATAGTATATATGTTTTCACATCGGTTAAAAAATAATCGCCATGAAAACATATATACTGAATCGGTTATTAAACCACTAATGTAAAAACCATTCCCTTGCATTTATTACATCAGTTATTTTATAACTGATGTAAAAACTATTTTTTTAAATAAAACAGTTCAACCATTACAATGCGCTGCCAAAGATGACCTGAAAAAAGTAGAAAACAGACCAAAACTAGACCAAAACCACTGGACAACCCCCCACCCCCTTGGACACCCCGACACCCTTGGACAACCCCTAACCCTAGACACCTATGACCTCCCTAGACACCCTACCACCCCTGGAAACCCTCCACCCACAGGAAAACCCCCACCCCCTGGACACCCCAACCCCTGTGGACAACACCCCACCCCTGGATACCCTCCCACCCCTGGATACCCTCCCACCCCTGGACACCCCCACCCCCCTGGACAACCCCTCCCACCCCCCATGGACACCCCACCCCTGAAAACCACCACCCCCTGGACACCCTCCCACCCACTGGACAACCCCCCTGGACACCCCTACCCTCGTGGACATCCCCCCACCCTAGACACCCGCCCACACCATGGGCAACCTCCCACCCCTGGACAGCCCCCACCCCTAGACACCCACCCACCCCCCCTGGAAAACCCCACCCCCTAGAAAACCCCTCCCACCCCCTGGACACCCCCACCCCCTGGAACCCCCACCCCCTGGACACCCTCCAACCCACTGGACAACCCCCACCACCTTGGACACCCCTACCCCCATGGACAACCCCTACCCCCTAGACACACCCACCCCCTGAACACACCCACCCTTGGACACCCTCCCACCCACTGGACTCCACCCTACCCCACTGGATATCCCCCCCTGCTGGACACCCCTACCCCCTAGACACCCTCTCACCCCCTGGACATCCCCCACCACTAGACACCACCCCACCCCACTAGACATCCCCACCCCCTAGACACCCCTACCCCCTCGAAACCCTCCCACCCCCTTGGACAACACCCTCCCCCTAGACACCATCCCACCCACTGGACACCATACCATCCCATTGGATATCCCCCACCCCCTGGACACCCACCCACCACCCTGGACACCCCCACCCCACTGGACAGCCCCCACCCCTGGACACCGTCCCACCCATTGGACAACCCATTCCACCCCTTGGACACACCACCCCTAAAACCCCCCACCCCTTGGACATCCTCCCCCACCCCCTGGACACCCTCCTACCCCCCTGGACACCCCCACCCCCTGGAAAACCCATCCCACCCCCTTCGACACCCCCACCCCTAAAAACCCCTATCCCCTGGAGACCCTCCCACCCACTAAATAGCCCCCACCCCCTTGGATAGACCTTACCCCTCGTGGAGAACCCCCACCCCCTAGCCACCCTCCCACCCCCTGGACACCCTTCCACCCCAAAGACAACCCCACCCCTGGACACCCACCCACCCCCTGGACAACCCCCACCCCCTGGATAGCCCCTCCCACCCCCTAGACACCCCCACCCATAGAAACCACCCACCCCCTGGGCACCCCCCACCCCCTGGACATCCCCCCCAACCCCTGGACACCCCTACCCCTTGGAAAACTCCCACCCATGGACACCCTCCCACCCATTGGACACCACCCAACCTCACTAGACAGCCCCCACCAACCCCTAGACACCCCTACCCACCCTATACACCCTCCCACCCCCTGGACAACCACCACCCACTAGACACCACTCCACTCCACTGGACAACCCCCTCCCCATGGACACCCCTACCCCATGGACACCCTCCCACCCCAATACATCCCCCTCCCCTTGGACACCATCCCACCCACTGGACACCATCCCACCTCACTGGACAACCCCCCCACCCCTGGACACCCGCCCACCACCCTAGACACCCCACCCCCCTGGATAGCCCCCGCCTCCTAGACACCCCCATCCCCCTGGACACCCGCCCACCCCCTGGACAGCCCCCACCCCTAGAAATCCCCACCCCCTAGACACCCTCCCACCCACTGGACAACCCCCACCCCGGGATATCCCCTCCACCCCCCTGGACACACCCACCCCCTTGACACCCTCCCACCCCCTAGACAGCCCCCACCCCCCTAGACACCCCTACCCCCTTGGACAACCCCCACCCCCTAGACACCCCAACACCCTGGACAACCCCCTACCCCTGGAACCTACCACCCACCCACTGGGAAACACCCACCCTACCACCATGGACACCCTCCCACACCCAAGACCCTACCCCACCCCCATGGAAAGCCCCCTAACCCTTGGACACCACCCTTGGACACCCCAACCCCCATGGACAACCCCCTACCCCCTTGAACAACCCCTACCCCTTTGGACACCCCCACCCCCTGGACACACCAACCCCTTGGACACCCCCTACCCCCATGGACAACCCCTACCCCCCTTGGACAACCCCTACCCCTTTGGATACCGCCACCCCCTGAACACCCCTACCCCTTGGAAAACCCCCCCAAACACCCCAACCCCTAATGAAACCTTTACTATGCTCTACCAAAGTACGAAACAAGCAGAAACCCGACCAAAAGTAGACCAAAACCAAACCAGAATCCATACTAGAAAAAATATTAAAATTGGACCAAAACAAGAAGAACCAGATAAAAATTAAACATTCACATATATACAATTTAAAACTTTCAATTTCAACTAAAAAAACCTAACTCCAACAAATAAAACTACCAAATACACAATTACAATTACAATATTCAAACTTACATTTTAAACTACGAAAAAACTAAAATCCAATAAAACTTGAAAAATAAATTGACCATTCCAATTGTAAGTGATTGAATTCTTGAGAACTATAGGGTTGAGGGTCATCGAATAGCTAAAAATTAAAATGATAGTAGTTAACATGTATAATGAATAAATCAAATGAAATATTATGGAAATGTTTTTAAGGGAATTTTACTAGGTCAAACTTCACAAGTGTTCCAGTTGTAATTATTTCATACATAAATCTTAACATATAATATCCGCATTCGATGACGCCTTGTTGTTCATGAAAATTCTGTTTAAATGAGTTTTAATTCAAAATACTATTTTTTATATAATACATCAAAAAGTAAAAATTATAAATAGATATTTACCTTTACTTTTACATATTTGATATTGGAACTCTTTTTCTTTGTGTTTTTTCTAAAGTGGACCCATCCCCTATTAGAAAATAATACGAATGGAATAAATTTAAAATTCATTATAATATAAAAAACTATTAAGAAATTAAAACTTACTTTTCCAACATATTCTTAAAACTTCCCCGCACATCACCATGGACGGAGGATATCCAATAAAGTGTTTTCTTCCATGAAAAAAAAACACCTAATATCTAATGATCACTGATATAAAAGAAAATTTAAGGTTAGTGGTTTTTTATGTTGAAAGATAATGTACACTTTGCCAGATATATGTTTCATACCTCTCACAAAAAGGTATCATCCAACACTAGGTGATTATATTTTGTTCAAATAATTCAGAAATATAAAGTGTTATTTGTTCCTCATCCAATACATTTGCTTCAAGAGAAATCAAATGAGGGTCCATGAATCCGTATACATCTATCCGATCATTATTCTCAAACATGTTATAAAGATACCTAATACAAAAAAGACATAAGTATACATTTTTAATAAATATAATTCAGGGAAAGGTGTTAAGACTTACATGGAAAGGATCTGAAACACATTGATGCCCAACTTATCTTCAGTAAAAAGCTCCATGATATCATTTTTTCCAATCCACACATTTATTGAACATCCACAAACCAGAGCTTCCATTGAAAACTCATAATGATCTACAAAAAAATGTGAATATCTTGACAATATTTCAAGACTACTAGAATCTATATATGATATCATAGCTATTTGTATTTGTTTTTGTTAATAAAATATTTCTTTACCTTTAAAGTATTTATGTAAAAATAAATAGAAAAATATATTATTTTTCAAATGTTAAAACAACTTTAATAAAAAAATAAAATAAAAGATATAACGTACATACCACTATGTTAATGAGTTGCAGAAGTCTGGATGGCCAAACTAAAAGGTGGACGATACTATGTCCAAATGTCATCACCTCATCTGTAGGTAATGGTAGCTGAGCTAATTTATCTATAATATCATGTACAGTGACCATATGATGCACTACCTCTAACTGTTGATGAGGAACTGTACCTCCTATACAATATACCAGCCCATATGAAACTATATGATGGTGAGGATCATAAAAATACAACTCACTATAAGTAGGAATCATTGGTGGAGGATTAGGATAAAAAATGGGATCCAAAGGATAAGGTGGGGGAGTGGGAGATACCGGCGGAGGTGGAGGATAAATAATGGGGTCTCCAAGGGGAGGTGGAGGAGTGGGAGTTGCAGTCTGAAATTGCCTTTTCATGTCTAAAAACATTGACTATACCGACTATCTAATATTTGTCTCCATCACCCCATTAATATTATGAACTTCATACTCCAAGGATTCTATTTTTTTGATAAGCACCCTCAATGTAAGAAGTTGAAGAAAGTGGAAACACTTTTCTTACCGATACACCCATCAGATATCCTCGTACACAACTGGGGTTTTTGGGCTTTCCCAATGCTGTAGATAAAATATATTGCCTCCCAGTTATTGTAAATACCCCCAGTGAGTTCTTCCCCTCATAAGAATTCTTTATTAAGTAATTGGACATTTTTGTAATGATTCAAATTATAAAATTAATATAATTAACTTAAATAAATAAAATAAATACATTACAATCCTCTAAAATACTATTCTCAATTTTCTAAAAGATATTTTCCCTTTTTGTTCATCTGAGCTCTGTTTCATTTTTTATGTCTAGATGGAGGGGATGGAGGGAAAACCTCTCCAGAGCTTGAAGACTCAGCTCTTAGTTTTTTTAATTTTTCTACCATCATTTGTTCTTCTAATAATGTATACCCTCCCTGAGATAAACTATGGGGGTATACATTTTTAGATTGGATCTTCTGATGGGATGTCCTTTTTTTCTGTAGATTAAGAATAATAAATCATTAACAAAACATTAATAAGATCATTTATATAAGAAAACTTAAAAAATTTTACATTTCCCTTACCAAAAATGAATCTTTTATTCTAGTTTCAACAATTTTTCTCTATGTGTCTTCCTCTATAAAAGGATATACATGACATGGATTGTCATGATTCCTATGAAAAAAAGTGAAATCATATGTGAGGGTTGATTTTAAATCCATCCATCTCCTAGTAGCCATAGATAATCATTTCTTCCTTACTCCCCAAGTTCCAGGAATATCAAATGTCAACTGATAAAGAAGAGGTAAAATATATTATACTAGAAACATTTAAAGATCAATCAAATAATATCAAAAGATCTTACCAAAATCATCTCCCAAAACTGAGATATTATCACTTTATCCACAATTCTACAATCATCATAGAAAATGCATACATTTCTTTTACCATGAGTTGATACAAAACTCTTAAAATATTTTTCATTTGGACCTCTAAGAATATCATTCTCATCAAACTTAACCAGTATCCTCTTGTCCTGGCTACAGGCAAGTGATAATTTTGGTAAATGTGTGGAGCCATGTTTACTAACTCTTGAACTCTTCTTTTTCATTATTGGAGCATATGAGGAAGATTGGGGAACACCAAGAGAAGTATGTTAATGTTCCTCCTCAGAGGCATGATCATGATGCTCATCTCGAGAATCATGTGGTTGATCAACTGATTAATCTATCATTATCCTTTAAATCAAAAAATCAAACATTAGTTTACAAATAAAAAAATTCAAATATTAAAATACTAATGTAAACAAAAAATGGAAAACTGAACTAAGTTATTTAATAGTAAACATGGTAAATTTGGTAAGCATGTTAAACAATGGTAAAGATGGTAAACATGGTAAACATGGTAGTGTAATTTTCATTCAACAAAACCAATAAATATATAAGTTACATAAAGGTAAACTATGGTAAACTATGGTAAACATGGTAAACATGGTAAAGTAATTGTCATTAAAAAAAATCAATAGATATATAAGTTATGTAACGGTAAACATGATAAACTAAACTAAACAAAATTAAAATAAACAAAATATTCTATTTATTTTTTTAATACGTGTTTTAATAAAGAAAAAAAAATTAAAATATCTAATATTTTATGAAAATAATAAATGTAAACAATAAATTAACATATGTTTCCTGTAATATTAATAATGTACAAATGGATAGCTTTCCCAAATTCCATCGCCGTGATCATTCCTTATGGAACAAGCCATGTCTTCAACATGCTCATCATTATTTTCTGCTAATCTTTCCATGGAAGTAGGGATCTCACATAAATAAGTATCTTCATTAAGTTGATCCTCACCAACATATTGTTTTTTCCATTGTAAAACAACAGACCACTGCATATCCGATTGATCAACTACATATAAAATCTATTTTTCATGTGCTTCCATTATAAAATAATCTAATGTGTCTTCCAATATATTCATATTAACAACTATTATTCCAAATTCATCATGTATGACATTGTTGTTACTGATAAACAATTTGAAGTTAAAAATAGGAACTTTAATTGTAAAGTAATCAACCTCCCATATTTCTTCAATGACTACATAATATGCACTTGATATATAAATTGGGTTTTTGTCTTTAGAACTCGAAAAATGCATTGCTTTTGCAAACACAAATAGACCACTATTCTGAACTGCACTTTTATAAACCTGAGGTTTCGCATGAAATTTATTGCCATTAATTTCATACCCAGACCATGTTATCACATTTAAACACGGACCAACCACTAACCATCTTAATGTCTCTCATACATCTGATCTACCAAGTGAGGTCTTTTTAAACCATGGAAAAATGTTTTGTTTTTCTCATTCAAAATCCACATTTATTTCTTCTTTGGATGACATTGTTTCAACTCATTAATATGCAATGTGATATACAGTTTAGCATCAACTATGTTATTCAAGATTTATAATTCTACCTTCTTCATCTATTTAGCTGACAACGATTTGACTTTTAAGCCATGAATCCCCTTTCCCAAATTATTAACTCATTCATGGAGAGATGGAGGCAAACCTATGTGCTACACTACAGCCAAGTAACTCGTAAAAAACTCAAAAACCTCCTCAGAAATATAATTTTCAATAATGGAGGATTTAGGTCAATATGGATTCTTAACACACCCCTTCAATATTTTCATATACCTTTGAAAAGGATACATCCAACGAAGTTATACTGGTCTAAAAAGCTTTATTTCTCGAACCATATGGACCATTAAATACTCCATTATATCAAAAAAATATAGAGGAAGATACATTTTCAATTGAAAAAAGTATAGAAATTGCATCCTTTTCCAAAATGTTCATAGAATTCACATCAAGAATCTTATTATAAATTGAATTGAAAAAATACTACAACTTCATTATAGTCTTTCTGACACAAATGGGAAATATTACACACAATTCAACTGGTATAAGTTATTATGTCATGACATGAAAATCATGAGATTTCATAACTATCAACTTCAAATAATTAAAAGAGAAATTTATTTTTACATTTGAAGAATAACCTTGAGGCAATTTTATATCATGAAGACACGAAAAAAGATAATTTTCTCCCTCTTGTATAATGTATGACAAGCCGGGGGAAGAAATGTTCTTCTTCCATTAGAAGTGGGAGCTAACTCCAAATGTATTCCAATTGATTGTAAGACTAATCTTGCATTCAACCCATCTTTAGTATTTCCTTTAATATCTAACAATGTTCCAATCAAACTATTGCAGATATTTTTCTACACGTGCATAACATCAATATTATGTTTCACTTCATGATATCTCTAATATGGTAGCTCAAACAATATTTAATTTTTATTCCAAATATTTCTATAATTACAATATTTATGTGTCTTTCCCAACGAAACATTAAGGTTTTTCACCCTCTCAAAATAAACATCAGGGGATAAAGGTTTTATAGCAATATCAAATTCTTGTGAGACATTGAATGTATTTTATAGTATTCTAAAAGAGTGATCCATAGGAAAATAATTTCAATGAACCATGTATACTATTTTTCTTTCGTGATGAAATTGAAAATACGAAGTCTGTTGTTCACAAATTTGACATGCTTTATGCCCCTTAACACTGTATCCATAGAAATTTAGATACTATGGTAAGTCATTTATAGTAAACATAAGCACTACATGAAGTTGAAAATATTCTATTTTATAATAATCATACACCTTAATACCATCCTCCCATAAAAGTTTCAAATCATTAATCAATGATGAAAAGAAAACATCAATATCATTTTTGGGTTGCTTCAAACCAGAGATCATTATACTCAACATGACATATTTTCACTTCATTAAACTTCATAAGAGAGGTTATAAATTTCCAATAAAACAAGACATGAACTATGTGTGCTACTGAGGGTTCAGTATGGATTCATTCCATCTGTGCACAACCCAAGCCTGATGTTTTTAATTTCATTTCCAAATGTAGGATACTACTCATAAATTTTCTTCCATTGTGCACAATCATCTTGATGACATATTTTTACATCACATATCTTCTCATCATCATGCCATCATAACTTTTTTTGTATCACGTGAATTAGAAAATAAATGTTTCAAATGATGAATTATATGAAGATAACAAAATACCTTGGCAAGGATCTCTATAATATCTACATAAGCCTGTGAATTTTATTTCAACTTATACTGTGATGTCCCACATTTAGGACACTCTGATAGAAATTCATATTCCTTCTTATATATCATACATTCATTAAGACAAGCATGTATTTTATTATATCCCAATTCCATCAAGCATAATATTTTCTTGGCCTTATAATGTGAATTTGGAAGATTATTGTCTTTTGGAAGAATGTCTTTCAACAATTGAAGCAGCTCAATAAAACCTCTATCACTCCATACCTGTTTCTCTTTCAGGTTAATCAATTTTAACACCACTGAAAA
Source organism: Viscum album (assembly GCA_963277665.1). Taxonomy (NCBI): domain Eukaryota; kingdom Viridiplantae; phylum Streptophyta; class Magnoliopsida; order Santalales; family Viscaceae; genus Viscum; species Viscum album. Next base: position 48,582,483 of record OY728146.1, read on the forward strand.
ACCGTAAAATCCACACAACCATGATACAATGGTTTTTCAGCATCACCATATAGATGCGTAACTGTCAGTTATATCTCAATTTGTTATGGACAATATCACGAATCATTTCTTCAATTCCATCAGAGTTACCATCTTTCAAATCATCATCATTAATAGACCGGACATTTTTTTTTTCAGTTTCACCATACCAAATCGAAGGGATGTAACTCGGATTAAAACCATGACAAATCATATGATCTTTGATATCTCTACTTTTCAACTTCTTCATACTCAAACATTTTTGGCATGGATTTTCACTTCTTGTAAAATTTTGTTTAGAAAATTCCAAAAATCCATCAACACCTTCCTCATTTTCATTACTCATTCGATGTTCTATAATATAACTTTGACTCATTATTATCTTTAAAAAATATCAAAATTATACATCTTTTCAAGATAAGACAATTTTATATTTACATAAAAAATATCATAATTTGAATATAAAAAAATTTAAAAATATAAAAAAAATCTATGCGTATTTGAAAAAGATATGCATGAAGTTTTTCTCAAAAATAAAATATAGTTAGATATAACAATTTTAAATTAATCTTGGATCCTTTATTATTAAGGTACACAAAGAATACATACTAGTGAAACTGGATACCAAATTCACCCTTCTGTAAACAAGAAATATGAAGTATAAATATTAAAAAATGTATACATTCACTACTGAAAATTATAACTATCCCAATGATTTCAGACACCGTTGGACACCCTCCCACCCACTGGATAGCCCCCCACCCACTGAACAACCTTCCACACCCCAAAACACCCCACCCCCTGGACACACCACCCCTGGAAACCCCCTACCCCTTGGACAACCCCCTCACCCCTGGAAACCACCCCCACCCCCTGGACACCCCTACCCTCTTGGAAATCCCCCTCACCCCCCTAAACACCACCCTCACCCCCTTGGACACCCACTAGACTCCACCACCCCCTTGGATAGTCCCCCACCCCTGGACTGCCCACCAAACCTCTAGACACCCCTACCCCCTTGGGTAGCCCCCTCACCCCCTGGACACCCCCACCCCTGGACAACCCTACCCCCTTTGAAATCCCCCCACCCCTGGACACCACCCCCACCCCATTTGACACCCCTTGGATAACACCACTCCCTTGGAAAACCCCCCACCCCCTGAACAACCCCCACCCCCTGGACACCCCCTCACCCCTGGACACCACCCCCACCCCCTGGACACCCCTACCCCCTTGGAAATCCCCCCACCCCCTGGACCCCACCCAAACCCCGTTGGACACCCCCTAGACAATGCCACCCCCTTAGAAATCCACCACCCCTTGGACAACCCCCACCCCCTAGACACCCCCTACCCCCTTGGACAGCTCCCAACCCCCATGGACACGCCACCCCTAGACACCCAACCCCTAGAAACCCCCTAACCCCTTGGACAACCCCCACCCACTAGACACCCCTACCCCCTTGGACACCCCTACCCCCTTGGAAAACCCACTCACCCCTGGAAACCACCCCTACCCCCTTGGACACCCCCTGGACACCACCACCCCCTTGGACAGCCCCCACCCCCTAGACAAACCCCACCCCTAGACAACCCCCACCCCTGGACACCCACACCCCCTGGACACCCCTACCCCCTTGGACAACCCCCTCACCCCCTGGACACCACCCCCACCCCCTGGACACCCCTACCCCATTGGACAACCCCCACCCCCTAGACACCCCCATCACCTTGGAAACCCCTGGACACCCCACCCGTTGGACAACACCACCAACCCCCTAGACACCACCCCACCCCCTTGGACACCCCCTAGACACCACCACCCCCTTGGACATCCCCCACCTCTGGACAACCCCCATCCCCTGGACACCCCCACCCCCTGGACACCCCCTACCCCCTTGGATAGCCCCCTCACCCCTTGGAATCCACCCCCACCCCCACCCCCTGGACACCATACCCCCATGGAAAACCCCCACCCCCTGGACACCACCCCCACCCCCTTGGACACCCTTGGAAACCTCCAACCCCTTGGAAAGCACCACCACCCCATGGACACCACCCCCACCCCTTGGACACCCCCTGGACACCACCCCCTTTTGGACATCCCCCACCCCCTGGACTGCCCCCACCCCTGGACACCCCTACCCCCTTGGACAACCCCTCACTCCCCTGGACAAAACCCACACCCCTAGATACCCCCACCCCCTTAGATAGCCCCCACCCCCTGTACACCACCCCCAGCCCCTTGGACACCCCACCCCCTTGGACAACACCACCACCCGACTGGACACCCCCACCCCTTGGACACCCCCACCCCCACACATATGAAAGTACACACACACACACACACATGATAGAACACAAAAAATTCTTTAACTTGCATGATATAACTTCCATGGATTATTTTACTAGAAAAGAATTTAGCATGATATAAAATAACACTATGACACTTACCATGATAGCAATAACAAAAATAGAAAAAACATCTCAAAACATATATTTAGGGCATAACAAAAAATAAAAAATGAAACCGAGCCATGTGAGGATTACTTGAGTGTTGCGAGTCGACCTGATAGATTTGGTGATAATAAAGATGAGGAATGATGTTGGAAAAATGATGTTGGAGTGCACAACTTCAAAGAATCCTTTCTAGGTTTTCTACTCAAGAGAGACGAGTCGCAGGTCTCCCGATCAAAGAAAATAGAATGACAAACACAGGTCAAGATAAATAATATAAAATCTTTATCAGGTTAGTTATTTAATAACCGACATGATAAACTATTTTTTTATATTTATAATGTCGGTTATTTGATAACAAACGTAGAAGATTATTTATCACATCAATGATTTTATAATCAACATTATAAATATAATTTTATAACGCCAGTTATTTTATAACCGATATGACAAATTACCGAGATTTTATTTATCACATCAATTATAAAATAACTGACGTGATAAAGTGAATAGATTCAATCTTTCACATTGGTTATAAAATAACTGATGTGAAAAATATAATCTTTGTATTTTTTATGTCGGTTATTTTATAATCGATGTAAAAAATTGATTTTCATCAATTTATCATGCCGATTATAAAATAACCAACGTGATAAATTGATTTTTCTATCTTTGCACATCGGTTATATAGAATCAACATGAAAAACACCTACCTATTAAACTGTTTTTTCCATTAGTGAGTTTTTAAAAGAACAAATATTATTTTTCAATAATTTTCAAATTCAATTAAGAAATAAATTTTGAAGAACTAATAGATTTTTGAAATAAATAATATTTTAATAAAATATTATTATTAAACCAATTTTATTAAATATAAATGATCATATAATTTTTATGAAGTATAATGAAATGTTTATTTGGGTTTGGAAATTGTTATTTTCAAAACTCGTCATTTTTTATAAATGTTAGTTTTTATTTTAAAAGTGAAAATTAAAAAATTTAGAAAATTATTTATAAAAAATGATTTTATTTTTGGTATGAGAATTTCAAAATTATCCAATGGTAAAATCTCAATAATTTTACGAGACAATTTATTTTTTGGGTAAAAATTAAATATCTTATAAATATACGGTGTGTTTTATGACATAATAATGACCAAATAGTGATGAAATAAATACTATAAAAGGTATCCTCATACAAATATATATTTTTTCCTTTAAAATAATTTGATTTTAAGTTTATTTTATTTATTTTATAAATACTTAGTGAATTATCCAATACTTATAACATATTTTATGATTTTGAAATCATTTCTTTGAAAGTATGACTCACCTCCACATAAGAAAGGAAAATATTTTATTATCTTCATCCATTATCCTTATAAAATAATTTAAGACACTTTCCTTTTACAAAAACCATGGGAAAAAATTGTGGGATGTTATTTGGTTTTGAATATTTTATTATGTGGAGTCCAAAACCAAAATAATAAAGAAGTATCCCTCCTTTCCTATATAAACCAACCCAAGATAACATTTATCTTCACTAAAACTCCTTTAATATAATAAAAAATGTTCTATATACTCCCTAGACTAATCTCAAGGTGACCCAAGCTCCCAAGAAGCCTCTCCCATGCCTTTGGAGTCACACATCCAAGTAAGGGATTTCTCACTTCTCATTTCCATTCAAGAACTTATTTCATATTATGCATATTCAATTCCATTTTAATATGTTGGGATATGATGTTACATGATCCTGTTACCTTCCATATCATGTATAAATTATTATATCTTCTTTTCACAATCATTAATCCCCATATGATCCTTTTTTGTACACCCGTTACTATGTCGAAATTCAGTAAGAGATTCTCTCTGACCTATTTTAATGAAGCACTTCATTTATGATTTGCCTTTTTAATTTCCATTTGATTATGTTGGTATACATTCTTACCTACCCTAATTAATTTATACTTGATGTAAAAATTATGAGATCCTCTTTCACTCTCATTTAACCCTCCTAATAACCTTTACGTACACCCGTTACCATGCTGAAATTTTGTAAGGGTTCTTTTGTTTTATCCTCTTTCTTCAAGATTTTTTATTATGTTACACCTTATATTTACAATTAATTTTGCTGATTAATGTCATTCCATGTCCCTCTTACTGTCTATTTCATTTATAAATGATGATATACCCCTTTCACTCTCATCAACCCATTTTATTAATTTCTATATGACATCATTTTGCTACCAAAATTGTACCGTGATTTTCCATGTAAAATTATCATGTAGTGAATAACATACCAATTTATATATCAATATTATTCACCTTTATAAAAATATACTTATATATTAGGAACTTAAATGTACTTATTCCACATTCCTTGATCATAGAGTAAAATATGATGTTGAATGCATCCATGTTATATGATCTATGTGGAACACATAAGCATGAGAATGAAATGATTATAAAAGGTGCGCCATGATAGCACTCCAATGCATTGGGTAATGTTTAGTATCATGATATGTCATGTTGGGATGTGGTTTTACCTGATTCCTTTATGGAAATTTTTTCCACAATGAATTGTTGGTGGTTTATCTTTGACTTATATCTATGATGTGGATTTTTAAGTTGTTCCCACATTTACCATGTTATAATTATCATGCAAAATCATGCCTTATTATTCATGTTCCTTTATGCCTCATTGATATTACTTATATAACATGAATTATTACCCTCATTTTATTCCTTGTTTATTCCCTTACTGGTCTTTAGAACTAAAATCTTTCTTATGCATGTCCTTTGGTTATCCGATGTAGTGTTAGGTATGAATGAATGTTTTGGTCATGTCAAAGAATTTTTCAATAAAGATGTTGTATTTTTTGTTTTATGTTTTTATGAAATGTTCCTAAACCCCAAAGACACTTGACCTATCAATCTTTTGAGTTGTATTAAGTGAAATTTTATGTAATAAATCAGGTTTAAATATGAAATAAAGAGAACTATTATTACAACATGTAGCCACCACATGCATGTAGTCCCCATATCACTGATACATGGCATCACTGGATGCCACTTCTGCTTTACCCCTTTACTCACCACCTCCTTCGAGTGTCGCTACGTGCTTAAACTCACCACTGCCCAGCCATTCTCTATAATTTGACCGTCTTCCTTTCTACCACATTCCGCATGGAATATCCCATGATGAACCTTGTTCTCTACTGCTAATCAAGATCCACCAGCCACCGCTGCTTTCCCATTCCTCGCCTACTCACTGCTGTCACCTCATCGAGGATGCTTGTGTGAATTATTCTGTGCTGAAAAATGATTATCCCTGTTTCATTGTGTGATTTAATTCTTCATTTATTCCATGAAAAATTATCATTTATCATGGGTATTGGGGTGATTTAAATCCACCAAGATCTCATCCCTGATTTGAGGGATATTTGAATTCCATTAAGGATGGGCCCATCCCCATTTCATATATAAAGGATCCTTGTCTTCTTGAAAAACCATCAGTCAACAACACCAAGAAGAAGATCTCCACCAAGGAGGAGTCCAGTTGTAAATTACCCCCATTTCTTATTCTTCTTTTTCTTCTTCATTTTTTAGTTTTATTTATTTTTGTTTTAGTTTTCAATTCTAATTTCAATTTCTGTTAAAATTATTCATTTATTTTAAATTTTGTTAGTACTAATTTCATCATATTCTCCAATTATTCTTCTTTTTAAATTTTATTAGTATTATCATAATTAATATCATTAGTAATAATAATAATAACATTATTATTATTATTATTATATTTATTTTAACATTCTGTTTTTATTTTTTTTATTTTCTTATTTTTTTATTCTCTTATACTTTTTGAAAAGTTATTCTGTTAAATATAATAATAATAATAATAATAATCATTATTTTAACGTTCTTTATAAATTATATAAATTTATTAATTATTTTTAATTTAATTTAATTTAATTTATTTTTTTCTCACTCTCATCACAATTTTATTTTACTTTAATCTTTTATTTTCTCATCACCATTGTTTTTAAATTTTATTTCTCTATTTTATTCTACTTCTTCATTTTCTATTCCACCCACTCCACCAATTAATCTCTTACTCTAAAAAATGAGAGGTTGACCCCATGGTTTGGCCCAAGGGGAGGTCAAGGTGTCAATTAATTTTCTTTAAAGTTTAATTTTATTTTTATAATATATTTGAGTAGCATGCATGGGTGAGGTGAATATACCTGATGGGGTGACTTCCCACCAATGACCTACAACTCAATCTATTCTATTAGTTTGTTTAATTACTTTTCCTGCTCTCTATTGTTTATTTATTCACATAATAGAGTTGAACTAATAAATGGATTAAATGACATCAATTGAGATAGTTCTTGGAAGACAACACATACAAGACTAAGATGTGTTATCGAACTTGATTAAAGGAGGATGTGGAATTGAGATTCCTTAGGTATTCATTTATTTTCAAAATTTATAAATGAACAATAGTAGTTCAAACACGATATTTCATGTTTTTATTATCAAAATAAAATCAAACATATAAATAGGAATAATGATTGAATGAGAAACTTAACATAAGCCCAAGTCCTTTCTTCCTTAACTCATTATGTGCAAAATTTTCATGATAGTTTAAATTATCCTATTTTCATGTCATTTTTTTAAATATTCCAAAAAAAAGATATATCCTCATTTTCTTTAATTTATTAAACTAAAAAAGAAGTATTTTAGGTTAATTAGATAAATTAAGTGAACCAAACTGATAAGGATCCTCAAGTGAGACGACCTTGGTCATCCACTGTATTGCATTAGGAAAAATTGTAATTTCTTTTTAACATGCCCTGCAACGGTTGTGAGTCAAGTGTGTCTATTATATATAATAGATATAGGAGCTCCATGAAGATGTATGACCTCATTGATATATATAATCCCAAGATTTTCTACGTAAAAGGTTTCTTGAATAGGTAAAAATTGTGCAACCTTCATCAAATGATCAACGAGATCCCACAATGCATTGTTACCTCAAGGTGATTTAGAAAAAATAGTTATAAAATAAATAGATACACCATCCCATTTCCAATTGGGAATATACAATGGAAATAAAATTCCTACCGGCTACTGATATTCTGCCTTCACCTGTTGATAGGTGGAACATCGAGTGATAAAACTAGCTATCTCTCATTTCATACCAGGACACTAATACTAGAGAAAAAAAGTCTAGATACATCTTTGTAACACCATAATGCACTTCCCATATCAAGGAATGAAATTCATACATCAAATCCTCTCAAATTTATGTCAAAACCTATAAATTCCCATGTATCTGAAAGGTATCATCCTCATCCATGGTCCAACCTAGTGATGTATCCTTATCTTAAATACTCTCCCTTAAGAAAATCCCCAAAGGATTATAAATCTTCCTCATTATTACATTCTCTAGAAGGGTAGAGTTCACTAACAAGGTTTTGAGAATAGTTTGTCAATCATTCTCCTGAATTTCAACATGCATTTATGAGAAAAAGGCCATGAGATTCCACTCACCACATGCCTCATATACCACCTATGTCTAAGTATTTTAGCTCAGCACATCAGCTAAAACATTTCCCTTTATAAGGATATTATCAAGATTGATATTAAATGACTGGTGGTATTCAATATATCAACACTTCTTGAGATTCATATCATAATATATAAAGATATACTTGAGGATTTTGTGATTAGTGAACATCAAAAAATTATCCCACAAGAGATAATGTCCCCAACAACAAAAATCATGAAATAAGACTACTATTTCAAGATCGTACATTGGGTAATTTCACTCATTATTCTATAACTAATTAGACCCGTACACAAGGACTCATTCATCCTACATCAGAACTGATCCCAACCCGGTATCTAATGTGTCAGTATAAAATGTACATCTCCTTCTTGGATCTAGAAGAATCAAGATTGGTATTGAATTCAATCTGTGTTTCCATTCCTAGAAGGTGATTTTATATGATTATGAACAGATGAATTTCACACCTTTCTTCATCAATATCATAAATAGCGCTACTAGGAATGAAAAATACTATATGAACCATTTTTAATACCCACCTATCCCTCAGAAACTCCATATGTCAATGATGTTCTTAGGATGATCCCCAAAAACTACAACTCCCACCTTATATGGGTCTTCTGATAATCCTAACTCTGTGATGACATGACACATGAAGTGGAATTTTTCGATCTAAAAGTGGCATTTTATGAGTTTTGCATAAAGTTGCTTCTCTCTCAGTTTATTTAGCATGATCTAAAGTTGTTTGGCATGGCTGTGTTGAGAATGTGAATACACAAATATTTCATCCACAAAGACTACCATAAATATATCTAGATACGGGTGGAAAAACCAATTCATCATAACCATAAACACTATAGGTATGCTCACGAGACCGAATGATAGTACTGGGTACTCATAAGTCCTTACCTACTTTAGAAAGTTGTATGAAGAAAGTATAATGATCTGACATGTACCTAATGGTAGACTAACCTCAAATAAATTGTTGAAAACAAACTCTATCATCTAAGTTGATCAAAGAGGTTGTCCATTTGAGGAAGAGGATACCATTTCTTGACCGTAATCTCATTTAACCATCATAAATCCATGAAAATATTGAGGTTACCATCTAACTTCTTAAAAAAAGGACTGGTGAACCCCATGGAAAATTACTAGGGCATATGAAACCCTTATCATCCAAGTATTCCAACTATTTATTAATCTACAAAATCTCCATAGGTTCCATCCTATAAGGAATAATGTACACTTGTTCCTCTCCTGGCACTACCTCAGTAGTTAATTCTACCTATCTCACTGGTGGTAGCCTAGAAATAGTTTTAGGGAAAACATCTCTAAAATGATCCACTATAGGATGAAAATCTATGAGTTTTATTCCCTAATAATTCAAGTAGAGACTGATGATCTGAGTTATAACTCTACCTAGACTTTTCTCCTCTAGTCCATCTCTAGTCGTATGAACATACCATTCTCCCTTGTAAACATTTATACTGCCATATAGTGATTTAAACATCACCATCCAATGATAGAAGTCTATATGAGATCGATAGGTAACTAACCAATCTATCCTTATAATTACATCGAACCATTTCATATTGAGTATGAAAGGACTCCACACGAACAGGTAACCACCTATCTCAAGGGGAAAATATTTAAATCAGTGAACACTCTCTGGTTGAATACTTAATGGGGTATTGAGTGTCATGTCACCACATAAGTGTTCTATCTTGAGGCCCATAATCTCTAGAATCAAATCATATATGAAAGAGTTCAACACGCCTTTATCGAATAAAGCAGACACTAATGTAGAGGATACTAGAATAGTCCCTCAAAAAGTAAGAGGTCAGGAACTATGCTCCTCTGGAATAGGTTTAACTTCATGTAAATCACCTATACTAAGGCCCTAAGTCACAACCAAACTGCCATGAGTAGGCTTGATCTGCTTGCACTAAGAATTCTGAGTTTTGTTTCCTCTGCCTTGACCACTACCTCGACATGAGCAGCCGATGGTATTCTAGCCACCTTCCTGATGAGACACTACTGGACCTACTTCAGAATTTGGTATATGTGTAGATCCCCTCTCTCTATTCACTGATGGAAATTTCCTAAGAAATCCTTGGATATTTCTCATCCTACCACAACCTCTTTATTCCACTATATCCCACATACACTGTGGTTTCATGTGTCCTGATTTCCCGCACTGGTGACATATATGAAAGATATCAATATGAGGTTCCTGGATACTACTACCCCTATAAGAAACCTAAAAATTCCTCTTTCATATACTCGAATAAACACTAACATATCTAGGTTATAAACCACCTTGTATCACACCATTATATTCCCTCAAATTCCTCTCAGTGATGAGGGTTTGGTTGACTATCTCACTAATAGTTGTCAACCGAAAGACATTAACTTGCAATCAGATTACATATACCTTCCCATCCTCAAATCACCTCATATTCACAAACTCTTCACTATATAAGGTTGGTTAAAAATTCTACAACTTATTAAAATGAGCAGAAAACTCCATGACATACATAACTCTCTTCTACAGATTCATAATATCTCCAGCTTGGTCAGCTCTCAAACTCCATGGGAAGAAGTAGTCATAGAATATTGTCTGGAAATCCATCTAGACCATATCTCGGTGATGGTCTTACAGGGTAATAACATCCCACCATTTCTTTGAAGAACCACATAAAATATAGGATGTGAGCTTGGCCCTTAACTATGGTGGTGTCTACAGATGCTCAAATATCAACAACATGACCTCTGACCATGTATCGACAACATGTATTCTTCTATCACCCAAACAATTTAGAGTATTATCATTCTAGAACTACTATATCTACTCTACTATAGTCTAGGTTGGTTAAGACGATCCAATCATAGATTTCATCATGAAAATAAAACCAACCTGGAACTGAGTTGTAGTATTCAAGTTGGGAATAATAGTTGGTTCCTCTAGTGGAACTACAAGATGAAACATTGGTGGTTCAGGGATCACCATCTCCAATGCATGATCATTGACTCATTCCTAGAATATGACCCAAGGATGTCATAGTGACATGATTCTACAAATCCAAATGTATGCATCTTAAAATAATTTAACAGTTGAAAGGATCACATAAATATAATAGGATAGGTACACATCCTTCCTATAGAAAACGGAACACCTCTTTGACTTCTCCAAAATCCAGGTCTAGGTGGTAGATAAAAAACCATAATAGGCCATAAGAATGTAAGATACATACCCAACTACCCACTGCCAAGGCCAAGATTTGGTCTAGGTCTCATATCACACTACAAAGGTTCTGGTATATGGTGTGTCAATTGCAAGGCATATAGGAAATCAACCTTTACTTTCCAATTGGTATAACCATTTAATAATAACCATTTTATTTAAAAGTATTAAATTCATTTCCATTCATAATCATCTTATACATATATACATATACCATGGTCTAGAACCAGTAATCCTAGAACCCACAACATGAAATAATTAATTAATGACAGTTTCATAACTAAACTATATAGGAAAACACTATTTAGATATATGTTGGAACTTTTATTAATTAAAGTATCCAATTACTTCAAGAAACATCAGTAAATTTCTATATAACAATCCAGACACTAGATATATGCAACATAAAATGCATGAAGAAATGTAAACATGGGATAGAAAAATTCATGGAATATAAGTCCTAAAGTGCCTATAATGATGCAAGATTAGACACACACTCATTTCATCAATATAAGATAAAATAAATATCATTATAATAATACCAATAATAATAACATCACAATACATGTGTGTAACCTAATGGTGAAGTCATATCAACTATAAAAAGTATAATCAATAACTGCAACATCCCATCCATGATGATTTGGGTTTCCCTTATATGTGGGATAAATACACCTAGGAAAAGTTTCATTACTAAATTTCATTATATTTAAGTCTTCAGTATAATACTAAAATAGTAATAAAAAAGTAAAAATATCTTTAATTCCACTTTGTATCATCTCAACCCAAGATCCACTTAACTGTGCCCCAAGCCAGTGGGTCACATGACCTCAAATAGTGCCTCCCCATATGCTAGAGGTTTCTTGACTAATAAGGAGGGTATATGGTGGTATGTTGGGTAGACTATACCCTCATATCAATGTAGCACAACAAATTTAAATAAAAAAGAAATAGAGGAACCATGATATATATGATATCATAATAGAGACATATATCAGATAGATTACACAATGTAAGAATGAACATACAAGAAGTAATAATAATCAAAATCCCAAAGGTTGGGTCATATACATGATTATGTCATTGTATGTTTATATACAAAAAAGGGAAACAAGGTTCATACATATACAACATGATATAAAAAATACAAAAGTGAAAAAACATTTCTCCACTAGCATCACAAGCATATTCTCAGTCCTATGCTCCCATGATCCAAGCTATAAGAAATACATATCAAGCATTTATATATGGTGATTTCCCTTATCCATTCCTTCAATCATGAAATATAATTGGGTACCAAGGTATCCAAATTAGGGTGTAAGATAAAATCATAAGTCCACCACCAATGATGAATAGAAATAGTCCAATCAGTGTACATAACATACGTGTGTGAAATTATAATGAATAATAACAATGCTGGAAAGTAAATACCAATCTGCTCAGGTTTCTATAGGACACTTGGAAGACGCTACCTTCTTCAACATAGTCCATAATGAGTATGTTCCAAATACTATATATATATAAGAATAATGTAAATATATTTATATATAGTTATATACTATACACACATATATTTACTAAGTATGTGAGGACGTAAATAGGCATATACCTAGATACTAGGTGCTAGTTGGACTTTGGGTGTAACTCAAGTATCCATAACTAGTCTAAATAGCTACATGATCAAAAAAATTGTACATTCCATGAATCTCAAGATGAATGTGATACATCATGCCCATCACTCGATATAGGTTGGGTGAGTCATCATTCCCAACACCTGAAACTTAGAAATGTGGAATTTCACACCCATAACCCATCACCCAAATAGAATGAATGGTGTGAGACATCATGACCAACACATAATGTAAGGGAGCATGGAATGTCATTCCAAAAAATTCCCTTAACCATCATTCCACAACCAATAATAATATAATACTCATAATATTGGAAAGGAATTTTAGATATATCATTTCAATTTGTTAAGCCCAATCAACCATAAAAATAAAAAATTACACTATTCCCATTTATAATTATACAACATATGGATTGGTCTTTCTACAAATTTCAATTTATTTAAAACAATTAAATTTATTTATTAAGTAGGAAAAACCACTTTAGAGTCAAGAATATCCACATAGAAGGTGCTTGAAATCATTAACATCTAGATTATGGAGGGAAATTAACTCAACACACCCTAAGAGGTGGTGATTGATGAGGTAGAAAACCTTAAACCCTTTAGCAAGGATCAACAGAAGTATAAGGACATGAATATATTAACTTATAAAGGAAAAATTATTTAAGGTGATGTTCAAAAATGTCCTTCATTCCACATAATGAAAAAACACTAGGAAAACACCTAGACTTTTGGGAATGAAATATAGACCACATCCCTTCGGTTCATAGACAACCCTCATCTAATTTCGTCTTTATATTCAAATTATATTGGAAGAAAATTGAATAATAATCCAAGGTCTTGAAAATTGAGGAAATGATCTCACAACTAAATAATTCATGCGGTGTGAATATAAATTATGGAAGGATGTAAGTGGATTAAGGAAATTACCTCTTGATATAAAATGCTTCTAACAACGATCCATTTCGAGTTTGGATGAGGGAGCACTCAAGATCCCTAGGTGGAGGAGACAAAGATCTTAATAGGAGATGGGAGGAGACTATGCACATTGGAAATAGGAGGAAGAAGAAATTGATTTAAGTTAAAAAAATATAATGGAAAATTTAGTAAAATCACCATAAAAATATTGTCACTCAATTTAGACTCACGGTTGGACACACTGTGAACAAACCATGCTATCCCACTATCTAAGGAGGGATCCCGCACATGCGAGGTGAACAATTTTCTTAACCATGCACAAGACAAGAAAAAAATTCTATATACCAACCTCTGAAATCCCACATGGGAATGAATCTCAGATCACATGGTTTTAAAAAAACTGTTCGGCCTCTAATATGCAATAAGTTCCCTGCAATATTAAGCTGCAATTTTAGTACTAACCATGTGCTAACTATGTAGACCACTTTATTTATCCAATTCCCAGAGCTACATGATCTGTACAAGCCCCAGACACTCCCAAAACCTTCTTTAGGCCGTAGGGAATGTTTACCAAGATAAAAAAAGGATTTAACCGAAAAAAATGATCCTTACAATTGAGAAAATCTGGGTCGTTACATATGGGAGGTTGAATCATCCAATATAGGATCTTATTGTCATGTTCTATACTCACATATATATTTTGGATATGTCTATGAAATACTTTCCAGTAACTATACTGAATACCCTTGTTGTGAAATGAATCAATTGATGACATTAATTTGTGAGAACACTATACGATAGGTTCTTCATCAACCCATATTGTTTGATGGTTATATAGTTTAAAGATGTATAGTTCGAAACTCTAGAATTTATTTCTATCTAGGTATGGTTTAGGTGTTATGGAGTTGGGATTGAACTTGTAATATGTGTTTCCTATGTATATTTGTAAAGGGAAAAAACACAAGTATTTTAGTGCCATATAACGAGACATCCCATATTTTTTTATGATTTTTTATAAAGACTATAATGATGAATTTTAAGATCATTCAAACATGATGAATGGTTCCTTTTAAGGTTATGCATCCATAACAGATAATATTCCTTTTAATACTATGAAACTAAGACCATTATGTCTTGTAATTTGAGATTATATAACTAGGGATAATTTTAAATAGTTTAAAGTCATGCAGAATGGACAACAAGGTGAATAATACCTAGAAATAATTTTATGTTGGAATTGTACATGAGAATCCATTTTTGATTTAACCTAAAAGATGATTCATGTAAAGTAATGTAATGTGGATTACACCATATTAGAGGCCATTTAATTTATTAGATGGGGCCAGTGGAGGTTTGGGGCTCAGAAACATTTAGAGTCCAATTCATATCTCATCCCATATATTGGTAATTAAACATAGGAGGGTTGAATGGAAGAAAAAGTGGTATAGATCAATGAGGGGAAATGTTTGGATTATTGTATATTTATAACTAGTTGTATCTTTAATCCATTATCAGGTAGGATGACCGAGTTCTTGGTGGATATTGGATCAATTTAGAATATCCAATTATGGTAGCCTGGGTAGGGATGGCCATGAAGACTCCCAATAGCTCTATGAGAAGTGGGATTCTCATTATAAATGGAATACATGATTAATTATATTTCATGGACCCTAATATATAGGGAGAACAACCCTTGTAATATCTCTTATAGAATGATATATTTTTATTTCCAAGGGAATACATGATCACAAGGGCCTCATTAATATGAATAATTAATTTGTAATGTATGTTGGGAGACTATAAAATAGGGCTTGGAAAATGATGTTTTTGGGGTTTTGAATTGGGAAAAAGATTCCAAAAAGTTCTTTTGAGATACTAGGGTATAGAATTTAATTTTATACTATTTAAATGACTAGGGAGAATTTGAAACCTAGGTATATCTTTTAAGACTGGGTATATCTCTATTCAAGAGAGGCTTGGGTGTCATTATTGAGAACCCTAGGTGTAGCCTCAGATAAGTGGATTGAGAAAATGGTACCATAGAGTATCCCTCTAAGGGATAGGTGAGACTACACCAAAGAGATATTAGGCACTAAGCTATCTCATCCTTCTTGAATTAAAAGATGTCTCAAAAGGGTCCTTTCACACTATGTTAAGTAAAGTCTTGGGGGAAGTACTATTTCATGAAGGTTTTGAATATAAAATATTTCAGATGACCTAAGTACTTTTAATTTCATTTATTTATCCCTAATCTTCACTAAAAAAGCAACATAAGGGATATTTTTAAATTCTTGGGCTTGTAGGTATACACTCAAGTTCCTATAGATTTATCCTTATGGTTTATAGTGGAGTTTTTCTATTAGCCTCAACTCATTTTTTAAAAAAAATAGAGGTTGGTGTCTCATTTTTAATACAATGGAGTCTTTGGAACCCAAAAATTTATAATAACCACCTATAACTACTATTGGTTCTTAGATTCATCTTCAAGAGTGAATGGAATTGAAAGGGTGTGGGATGTGGTCACTAGACAGGTCATGATCATTGAGAGGAAAGTGTGGTGTAGTGGGAACTGTGAGGTGAGTGTTGTGATATGGGTAACATAAGGGGTGAACTAGGAGGTGGGTTCCATGATAAATGTGTGAGGTAGGGATATATGAAACAATAAGTCAATACTGTAGAGTATGAACTAGGATACCCCCCACTACATTGAAAATTTCCAAATTCATCTTGAGGATATCATAACGGTGTCAATGAATAATGAAATAATTAACAAATACCCCCCCTAAATTTGGGTTTTATTGGGATAATTAGGTTCAAATTCTTAGTATAGTAAAACTTTGGCATGAAATGTAATTCAAAGAGGGAATGCAACCTTGTTTGAGAGAAGGGAATATGTGTTAGTGGCAATGAGGGTGCACACAATGGTGGGGATGATGGTTCTTGCACTCCCTTAAATATAAGAGCATGCACTAATTATGAGTAAAGAACCTTTGTTGCATACTGATGTGGCATGGTATTCCTCTATAATTTTTAGGGGACTAACCTAGTCAAGGTTCACAAATCAATAAAGTGAATCCTAAAAAATTGAACACTATCTTTTCACCCCAATGACCTCAGTGTGTACCCTGCTTTTCATTAAGTATAAGAGACTATGATTTTACAAGGACTTGGTAAGCTGAACCTAGTGTTAGGATGAGAATTCTCACCTAGTTTTAGTACACCGGGTACTTTGATCATGTAGTTACATGTTGTGATCCATATATCCTGAGTGAATTGTGAAGAGAAAAGTTTTACACTTTGTGAAATTTTCATCAACTTATCTTCATGCTCTATTTTGGGTCTATGTTTCTAAATTCCTTTTCAATTTATTCTTCTCGTATTATATATTAATATGACTAACAATTTATTTATTTTTTACAATAAATGTATATATCTTCATATATAATTCATGATGAAGTTGATATATCTTGTGTTGATGAAATTGTTAAGGATGTCTAATCAGGACATGTCCAGGAATGAAAATTATATATTTTAGATCCTTCATTGAATTTACCTTAAAGTTATTAGAAATACTCATTATCATACTTCCTCTATATGGTAACAAAATGCTAATTGATGATAAAATCCCGCATTCAGACTATAATCTTTCAACGTCCAAGAACACTCACTAGAAGAGTTTGGAAATAAGGAATATCTCATCAAGGGGATCATACATTAGAGAATACTCTAAAAATATAATATATATCATGTGGAATAAAAAATACACATCATATAAACATTGAGATTAGTTGGAGCCTCATACAGATTTCTATAATTTTATTTATCTCTAGGTATCCACTGATCAAATTTAAGTTTGGAATACTAGCTATGACCTATTCCTTGGAGGAATATTAATGCTCGAGTGGATATAAGTGTACTGGGTGAAATTTACACGTGTTTATTTTTTATGAAAACCTAAAAAATAATGATATTTAACTCTATATAGATGTTTCAGATGTATATATATAATAATTCATATTTCATTCTTAATCATTTGACCCATTGGAGTCGTTAGACGAACAACTTCTATTTTTTTCATGGGTAAGTGGAGATTAGTCTATAGGATGTGTACAAGATATATGAGTCATTAATAATTGGATAAATATACAAAATATTTATCCTACAAAAGTATTCTTGGGGATGTACTAAATGGATACATCCCTTGGAACAAGAACTATTGAGGGAATCTAAGGAGTCCATGAGGAAAGAACCTAATCGATGAACTGGCATAAGATTTTACATGAAGATGAACATCTTCTTAATAAATAATGGCGAGAGGATAAACTATCAACACACAAATTGGTGTCCCTTAATGTATAATAGAGGAAACTAGGTAACCTACTCAATTGAATTAGAGAATGGACAATATGAGGGATGAGGCTATTAAGTCAGCCCTGATATATAACCTTATGTTCATCTCACTAGATTCCAAAAGAAAATTCTTAGTAGATACATATTTTCAATCCATGAATTATACATAATTGTATGGAAAATTACTTTCATAATGGAGTAAAGGTTATTATAAGGAATGCCTATCAGTATGGCAGTACTGAAACTGACTAAGATATATTGGTTCCTTCTACTCAAAAACCAAGGTAATTCCTTATTCTATATCTTCATACTATTTCTTGTACTATGAGATTGGGTAATATTGCATTTCAAAACACATAAATTTCATATTTTACTTGAAATACCAAGGTACTGGTTCAATCCATACATTAAATCTATATCTGGCATTTGGAAACATTCAATGAGAGATGATACAATAATCAAATATGTGAACACATTCTCAAAATTCAATTTCTTTTTGTAATGTGAGGTATCAACTAAGACAATCGAATATTATGACCACAAATTTTATGGAAATATTTTAAATAAAATGATAGAAAGGGACTGCATTTTATCGACGTGAATAGACTTTTATATCACCATATAGATTTTATCACCAATTATAATGCATAGAAAGGCTTGTACTGACATTTATTATATATGCGAAGGAGGATAAACATCTAATATTATATAATAAATTATGGTTGATGATGATCCGAGAGGATTATAATTATAAGGTCATATAAACTTCCTAAAATTCTTATATTAGACCATTATTTAAATATTCCCATGCCTTGATATATTCTAATCCTTAATATACGTTGGAAAATAAGGTTTATATATTTCGAGATCCTTGAGTTGTAGAAAAAATGAAATTAGGTACCCAGAAGCCTTAGCAGAAGGAAATCATGAATGAAGTGTCCAATACTCCATTCTAATAGAATCTACAGGCTTATTTATAGCTCATAATGAGATAACCAATAAAACATGAGCGCATGGAATGAAAATCCAATTAGAGGAAATGAAGTGATTGCTTGACTGAAAGTGGGAGGCTGAGCAAGATGCTTAAAATAAAAGGGATTAATAGTTCCTAAAATATTGAAGAAAACACTCATATGCCTATATAGATTATATATATATATATTGAATCCTAACAATTTTAGGGAAACTGGGGAGCTATATATAAGCCTTAAGATCGATGGGTTTCCCTTCAATCCCTTACTCCTATCCCCTAGATTTAAACTTTAAGGGTACCCACCAATATTAATCTATAAATCAACCCAATCTAGGGAAGAAAATAACTTAAGGAGTTATATATATTAGTTCATGCTACATATAAAATAATTCTTATCATTACTTAGGTATATGATATGTAGAATCAAAATAATAATAAATGAGTGATTAATTAATTTCTTAATAACGAGTGATATGATATTTTAGATTCTGATGATGCAAGAAAAAATTTTCCCCTTCAATTCTCTCAATTTTTGCTAATATGTTAGAGTTTTCTCTTTTTTACATAGGAAAAAAATTGCGAGGATGACCATAAAATATAATTGATATACAATAGCTGGTACTCAACTTGGATGTGTAGAAGATTTAATGGGTTTGGTGGTAGATGATACATCACCAGGTCTCAAGGTGATGATTGAGGTAGAGGGGTGGGAAATATTTGGTATTTACCCTATTTTAGGAAATTTTAATAAGAAATAGTAGTTTATATCCCACCACACTTATATAGAAAATGATTACATTCCGTTAAAATGGATACACATCATTACAAGTGAAAATGGTTGATTTTTTATTTCATTTCATGTATTCTCGTTTAGAAATTGTTATGATGACTCTTTTATATTTTTCAGTATATAACTAGTCAAAGAAGGAACACTATTACCTAATATTATAAGTTTAAGAAGCTACTAAACAAAACCCATTGGGTAATGAACTCATATTTGGTAAATTAGATCATAAAACTAGTTCAAATATATTTCCAGATCACTTTCTTGGGCCATGATATTATATATTTCTCCAATATCATTACCTTATGCATCTAGTGGAGAGGATGGGGGTGAAAAGAATCATGAGGTACTAACCCCTCTTGGTGTTGACATGAGGGACAAAACTACTGGAAAGGGGATTCCAATACCCCAAGGGTAACCTTTTATTATTTTTGTTGAGGTTTAAACATCCCAATATGACATCTAAGCTACTGATAATGATATCTCAATAATCATAGAGAAATCCCCAAGGGTATATTTTGAATCACCAAGTGAAAGGGTGGAATTTATTGAGACTCAGTTGGGGTTTATAAACATAGTATAAAGGA
The DNA here is from genome assembly GCA_963277665.1 of Viscum album. NCBI lineage: Eukaryota > Viridiplantae > Streptophyta > Magnoliopsida > Santalales > Viscaceae > Viscum > Viscum album. The sequence continues at coordinate 48,603,014 of OY728146.1, forward strand.
ACTTCACAACATATTCACATAATTCCTCTAGTGGTTGAGGGAAAGAAATTCTAGGTGCATTATAAAATACATAAATGGAGTATCATGATGATTTAAACCACTTCATTATGATAGGTACTATAGAACATGAAAATATCTCAAAGATAGAGAAAGAGATAAAATAACTCTTTGTAGAGGAAATCAAAGACTGTTCAACATACTTTGTAAAATTTCATGATTTTAAAGAATACTTGGTGAAATGTAAGTCCTATATATTAATGTATTCTCTTCCAATTATTTATATTTCACAATATCATAAATTCCATGCACAAAATTTTTTTTATATAAAATATTCCTAGATAGATCCTTGAGAAAGAAGAGAAACTTAACATTCTTTTATAAGTTAGTTTTTTATTAATCATGAATTAGGTTCATGAATAAATATACTAGGCTCACAAGGAATATAGTTTGAAGATATTGAGATGGATTTGTTATAGGAGGATATCTTGGTCAACTAAACTAATGTAACTGTGAAAACAAGAGGGATCATCCCCATCAAACCAACCAATGAGTGAAAAAACAAAGCAATGATGGTAGGGGAATACACTCCTACAATGCCATCTAATGGGAGAATAATAGTCGGAGAAGTTAACTCCTTTAATTATAGAGATAAAAATAAACACTATTCTCCTAAATATTTCATATTTTCTAACTAATATATACATTATTTTGATCAATTAAAGTGGTAACATCATAAATAGTGTAGAAATAAGAAGATTAATCTACCATTATGGTTCCTGATCACTAAAAGAAACTTAAGATAAGACCTATTTGGTATTATCAAACTCAGATGAAATTTAGTTCATGATATACCTAAGTTACTTGGGACTAGATTATACCCTGTTTTATCTAATGGTATCTAATTTATATCTTAAGTTCCTTATGATTTAGTGGAAAATGAGGCATCTAGTGTTGAAATATATATGAAAGATAATTTATGATACCCCTATAGAATATCTAAGAAATATACTTCCCAAGATTCATCATATGTTATCACATTGTGATATGGTGGATTTTACTATCTTAAAATCCACGATACTATAAAAGAAATAGCTGATTAGTTAGGGAATAGATGAGTGATCCATTCAAACCTATCTAAGACTGAATAAAAAAACCAATCTACTAATCATATAGCTGTAATGATCCAAGAAAAATAACATCAAGATACAATAATTTCAAAATTACAATATTTAGTTGATAAAGGAATGAACATAGTAAGACAACTTCAATAGAAGTTGGTTGTGGTCAAGTAGAAAGTGTAATAGAATTAAAATCCCCATGAATAAGTTAAAAATGTATAAAAGATGCCACTAACCAAGTAGAAAAGGTACATCCAGATAAAGAAGTTAATATCAAAAACTAGTTGAACTTCACAATAATTTTAACAATTCATAGTAGTTAATAGCTCAACTTTAGGAATTTATTGAACAATCCCTATAATATAATCATCATGCATCCCTTTTATTATTCATTAGAAAGAGACACCAAATTATATATATATATATATATATATTCCTCCCATTTTCTTTATAAAGTATTTTTTTACCTTAAATCCAATATTTTTTTCTTTATGGAGAATTGGAATCTTTACCATCTTAAATATAAAATTCTAATAATTTGTGAAAATGTATACATTAGTATCAAATCAATTGAACCTATGAAAATATTTAAGAAAAAATGGGTTTGTTGTAAATCATAATTTATAATATATGAGTCAATGATTAAAATGATTGATCAATCCATTATCTTCTAAACTATGTACTCTTGGATGGATATATGTGAGCTTGATATTCAGTGTATATTCTATCAACATAGGTTATGGTTAACTTATTAGATAAAGGATATAAGATGTTTTTTTCAATAGGAATTGTTCTCTTAGATAGATATAGGTGGACTTGATATGTAGTGTGTATTACATCACTATAGTCTAAGGTTAGACTGTTTAGATATGAGGTTATGAGTGAGTAAACCTAGATGAAAACATGAAGGGGGTTTTATATTAATGGGGTAATTTTTAAAAAGGGATTGAGTAAAATGAAGTTATATCCTTATGTGATTTGGATAAATCATCAAAACTATTATTTTGGGAATAAAAACATGGTCTGTCTTTTTCATTGATCTATAGACCTTACGAGCATAGCTTGAAATTTTCTAGGGACAAATGTTAGTACATATATGATTTCAGAAATTTTTTTAGTTTTTTCTCTAAATTTTTCCTAATATAATAAATGAATTCATATAAAAAAAATACTTGACATTTTTTAAGCCAGTATTTATAGGTTTTAAACCTAAAAAGTTTTCTGTTTTTCTCATTTATTTAATACTCTAATTTTTTTCCAATCCATGATATGGAAGGCTCAAAAATTTAATAATTGAATTTTTTTAGGCTTCCCTTTGTGCCTATTCACCTTGAAAAGTTTTTTATCTTTTTTCTTTTGATTCATGCTTTAAATTTTGATTAATCTATGATAGGGGAGTCTTAGCGAGTGAAGAATTGATTTTTTCTTAGTTCTCCCTTTGTATGGTCTCAACTTAAATTATTTTTTGGCTTTTTATTTTTATAATTTAATCTTTTGCATGTTGGAATATTTTCAGGTGTCTATAGTATACATTTATATATCTTGGACCAAAAGAGATAATGTTTAGGGAAATGAATTTTTTTCTACAACATAACTGATGTTTAACACCATAATTTTTTTAATAAAATAGGTATAATTACCTATAATAATCATAACTAACCCAATATGAATTGTGAGTCAAATGTTTGTGTAATAAACATTAGTTTTTTCAGAGGGATGATGTTCTTAATGTTTATGTTCAGACAACTTTGACCAAAATTTGGTTGAAGTTTAACATAATTTTTTTTAACTAAAATGTAGCTAAGGTTTAAAATCATATATCTTTGACCAAAATATAGTGCTTTATATACCACCAAAGGATAGGGATAACTCAACATGAAAGATGAATTTGACATTGGTATGAATGATTGAAAGGGTAGAAAATAGTTTTAACGGCCGAATGGAAGTCTCCAAGGGACATGACTATTCTCATATATATGGACAAAGGATGATGAATGAAGTAAATAATAGGTTTAAGTATTTTAATTGGGGAATGGTGGGATGATAATGAATAATATATAATGACTACTGATAATGTTTAAATAAAGGTTTAATTTTCTCTTCATTGAATAGATATACTAAGGAAAAATTCTGAACACATTTTAATGATGTGTTCCACTATAATACTATTAAAGGTTAATGGGGTTAAGTAATATTATGTCTAGTATGAATATATACACTTGGATGGGTTTAGGTGGATTATAAATGTAGGGCCTCTGTAATTAACATGACAATGGGGTTCTTTGAGATCATATTTACCTATTATAAATAGCCATATTTTTTTTGGAAATTGAAATACTTAAGGTATAATGTATATTATATATAAATATAATATTCAAAATTAGTCAAAATATTTTGATTCAAAGCTGATCAAATTTGATTAATGCTAAGTATTGAAAATGGGTCACAATTGGGTATGGGTTTTTGGCTAAGCCTAGGATAAATATTTCAGATGTCACTACATATCCTATAAGGATAGGAATCAAGAAACACATAATTATTAAAAAGGGGGGAAATTTATCCTAACAGAGGGTTGATAAAGGAAAAACTAACATTGATTGGTGAGTCTATATGATACGATGGAAGGATAAGGAATGCGGTTTGGATAGAAATCAAAATTGTGGCTAGGTATGGGATAAGCGGTCTATATGTCATTAAAAATTCCATAAAAATAGGAATCAATTCAAATATTGTTCTTAGAAAATTGTTTTTATAAAGGCCAGAATCATGCATAAAGAAAAGTGTAACAGATTGAAGGGATATCCCAATGAGAGGAATTTAGGCTCAAAAACCTAATGTGAATTGATAGGCTTGACTCTAGAATAGAGTGAGGAATGAGATATGAAGGAATTTTTAGTCGATCTATGGATAAGAGATCCATTTTCACTACATATATTGTGAGGATGGAAATCATGCTTCCCATAGTTCTTAAAAGAATTAATTTTATCTTAGTGAAGGGTTAATGAGATACAACTATTTGAATCGGTGTGTGAAGAAATTTTCTAGTAAATTAATAAAGTTTCTATAAGCATGAACTATCCATATGAAAGTCCAGTTGAGGTGGTGATTTAATTTAATCAAGTGGAGGGATGCATGTGAATATCAAATCTCATGGGAATTATCCTCATATACTTTAGATGATCATGGAATTGTAATTAATGGAAGTTATCTCCTATAAATTTGATGGAGGGGTCATTTTTAATTAATGTAAATGGGTTTTTATTCAGTATAATCTATTATTATCTTGTGATTTGGATTTATTCATTCCATTATAATCTTTTTCTTACTCTTATATTGAAGTTGTTTCTTCCTTTGGATTAGGATTTCATCTAAACCACATCAAATTTTTGTGTTCCTTATTTATGTTATTTACTTATATTTATTTTTTATTTGATTTTGGATTACTATTATGAGTGTCTAAAAGTGTTGGAAGGTTTCAGGATAGCGTAAGTGGATTTGTTTTCATAGTTTCCCAATCATGAATAAAACTCTTAGTGGTGTTTATTTTTTAAAAAAAAATTGGAAACCTTGATCTACATTGGGGTTAAAGAAGTTGGGTTGTTTTAGAACTACTACCCCCCAGTTCAACATATAAAATCATAACTTGGTTTAATGTTATGATGAATGGACTAGATAAAAACTTTGATAAAAACATTTGTTACTTTTTCTTTACCCATTTATGAATCGATATGATATTTCTACTATGGAATATGGAGTTGGAATAGGGAAAGATGAGGCTATAGAATCTTGATTGACTAGTCTTTGGTTTCTAGAATATGATTATGGAATAATACATATTTTATAAGTATATTGATCTTTCATTGATTGGGATGAAACTATAAGTAATGGAAAGCACATAGTGGGAAATACTTCATAGGAGTTTGATGAGAGTTTTCTAGATAATGTTGTCCTGGAACATGTCCTTCATTATATGAGGAGAAAATAATAGTAGGATTGATGACCAATATTTTGAATATGTTTTAGAAGCCTTCCATAATAAAAATAGTTTTCATGTTTTGGTGAATTTTAAATATAAGGATATTATATGGAATGTTAGTTAATGATAATATAATTGAGTTTAGTGAGATTAAGATTCAACTAAATTATATTTTCAAGAAGTTCTCTGAAGGTGTGTTGGACTTAATTCATCATTTATTTCTTCCAAAATCATGGGATGTGATGGTGAACAATGTGAGTAATTATAGTGTAAAGAATGAATTGTTTATAAAGGAGATATTTAATTTGATATTTAATGAATAGATTCAAAAGATGGATTTTTCAGGTTCTATTAAAAGTACATTTATAATTAAATAAAATGATTTATCCACTTGAATAAGTTAGAGTAAAATAGGAAACGACATAAGAGATAAGATCTATGGGAATTGAGTTGGTCATGGTGAATTTTTTTTGTCACTAAAGAAAGAATAAAAACTCTTGGAAGGATTACTGTGAGTGGTGTGGTAATTATAGAAATAATGCTTTAATTTCATTATAAAACTATATAGCTGAAGGGGTTGGTGGAACTTTAGTATGAAGTTCCACAAGATAGATGGATTTAGGGATTATTGATTTTGAAGCTTCATTTCATTCAATTTATGAAAGTGTATGTATGAAAAATTATGTGAATACGAGCCTTGTAAAGTTTTATACTCTGAATTTATAGGTACCTGAGGTTATTATTAAAGGATTTAGATCATTTAACCAAGGAAAAAATGTCTTCTATATTTTTAAGGTGTTGATCGTGTAGCAATTCACTATTCATTTCCACCCTTATACCACTGTGTTATAACTGATTTTGTATCATAAATTAAAAATATAATAACAATTTTAAATTCATGTATTATTCAATTATTTTGTTTTAATCATGGTTAAAATGGTTAATTTTATTTTTTTGGATGATTTTATTTTTAGTGGAGGTGATTTGGAGGGTCTATGATGAAGTTGAAGATAAATGGGCCAAACTCCACAGGAATCCAAGAACATATGGGGACTCATCCACACACTTCTACTTATCAGTGCATAAAATTGGGATTTTTTGGGATGATCCAAAATTAAGTGGGATAAAAATCTTCTAAATACACCCAATCCTAATTCATTTTTATGGGGCCCAATCAAACTGATCTTTCTAAGAAACTAAATATGTATGAAATCAAAAGTTATGTTTTGTATTTCATATATATCTCAGGATACAATTTTCAAAATGGTAAAAAAATTTATGTAGAGATATTCAAGAGGTGGGGGATAAACTTTTTAATTTTCTAAAATGTGAGACAAGACTATCTGGAAACTCAAAATTATGGGCCATGTAGTTTCTCAAAATCTAGGAGCTCAAAACCACCTTCAACTTTTCCTATAAAATGGAACCTTGGGAACCCCATTAATGTGTTTAACCTGGAGGAAAGGTGAAGATATTTTGGAGTCCTAAAGGATTACTCTCCTCATCCTAGAATTTATGAAGGCCACTATCTTCATAGGGGGGATCATGGATGAAGGTGAAGTTCTACCCGAGCCTCCTCCTCCTCTTGATGGCGATCTAAATGATGTATAGTCATTTAGAGGGAGATACACACACTTGGGAGGGAGTTCTGACACTTTTTGTGCTTCTAGTTTTGTGTCATTTATTCTAGGAACATTTAAGTTATATTTTATCTTAACATGATTCTACTTTTAATGTTTTTTTGGTTTAATCAAGTGAAACACATTTTATCTCAACACCGACTAGGTTGATATTTCAAGTGGGAATATTGGGTTTATCCTATTGGAAAACATATGAATAATTTTTCACATTCACATGCATGAGATCTTATTATTATATGGTGTACCTTATTCTATGCTTGATGACCAAACCTTTATAACACAATTATTGTGCCAAGGGTTGGTTATTTGTGCTTTGTTTTAGAGGCAAGAGGGGAAACACGATATGTACAACCCTCGACCAAAGAATTCCATTAAACCATGTGAAATATTCAGAACATTTAACTATAAAATATGTTTAGTGAACTTAAAATGACCTACGTATATCATAATTATAAAAACACCACCATATTTTTTAAACTATTAAGCTCTTTAATTAATTCATTTTATTTTTATAACCACTTTCAACACCACCCCCTATTTTAGATTATTTTACTAAAAATAAAAAATTTAAACACCCAAAACTCTTTAAGAGACAACCTAGGGTCTTCTATAGACTATAAATAAACTTTAATAACATATTAAATTTGATGTTTCACAACAACTGGTTTGAATTTTGGATTCATTTTCAGGGAGTTCTCAGGTTTTTAATGTGTTTTTTGATAAGTTTTTTTTAAAATTTTAAGAATATTTATTTGTTTTATCTTATACCTTTACATATATTTTTTGTGGTCTTATTTATTTCTTGTGTAGGTTTTGTGAATGATGCACTCTAGTCTGGGAGATTTACCTCTTATTGAACCCAAACCAGAGAGAATTTTACATCAACAACACTGAGACACACAAGAGAAACCTTTGAAGGAGGTCACACCACACCTTAAAACCATTCTAAACCCATATTATTCTAGATCCAAACTTGAGATTGAAATAAAATTGTATAATATAGGTTAAAATAACCAAAAATTAAAATAACTAACCTCTCTTGATGTAGACATACACCCCACATATATTTAAATACAAGGTGAAACATGTAATTTTGAACTAAAATCTGGTTTAATTCACTTATTACCAAGATTTCATAGACTTTCTAGAGAATATCCATATAATAACTTAAAATTATTTCATACTTTATATTCTACATTAAAACTTACTAATATGGATGAAGAACAAGTAAATACTAGGGAATTACCTTTTTCATTATAAGACACTGCAAAATATTGGGATTATTATGTTAATTCCCCTATTAGAGGATGGGTAGACATGAAACATCTTTTTCTTGAAAAATATTTACCAGCCTCTCAAACTAAAACAATAAGGAAACAAATTTGTGGGATAAGATAATTCCAAGGGGAAACACTTCATGAATACTATGAAAGAGGCTTTTTTTCAGGTTACACACACCATCAAATAAGTGATAAAATTTTAATACAATATTTTTATGATGGTTTAATTTTAATTGATCGAAACGTGATTGATGATACTATAGGTGGTTTACTAGTTGATAAAACCTTAATCACTATAAGGACCCTCATTGAGAAAATGACACTGAACACTCAACAATACAGTTCAAGGTCTTGTGTTCCCATTCGAGGTGTCCTTGAGGTGAATAGATCTGAGTTTGAGAAGAATGTGGACACAAATATATAGAGGTAAGTAACCTTTTTAGAAAACTTTATTTTTCCCAAATGAAATCCCAACTTCCTCCTCCCATCCATTGTGGTATATGTTCGGTTGACACCCATTAGTTTTACCAATACCCTCAATTGAGAGATAATTCTGATATTTGTTAGGAAATATTTTCAAGACTTCATTATAACCAAACCTTTAGGAAAGAGACATACTATCCAACAAACCCTGGGTGTAAATAAAACCAAGACTATAGGAATTTGGGGTATTTGAACAAACCTAAAAAATATTGGAACTACTTGAGTTACAATAGTCATCTTCCACCACCACCAATAAATTCACAACCACCACAAAGGCCTTTCCAAAAACCCCCTCCAAAACCTATGCCTAACCTAGAATAAATGATTAAGTAATGTCTATAAATAATCACCAATTACAAAAAACCACCCAATCTTCCATAAAAGTCCTGAAAACTCAATTATAACAACTTTCCAATTCAGTGGGGGAAATCCAAAGTCCTTGCTCAGGTAAACTACCCTCTCAACCACTAGTCAGTCCTATGGATAAGGTAGATGTTAGTTCCATCAACCTTAAGAGTGAAAATAAATTAAAATCCAAATGAACCCTCCATTAGAGTCACCCCATCGCATGTAAACCACCACTTCAACCACTAAAAATTGTCTAAATAAAGAAAAACCTTGTCATGAGAGAAGTCATTCCAAATTTAAGAGAGTTTTATTTGATGAACAATCAAGAGAAACCACTCCAATTCCATTTCCCCAAAAAAACACCCAACATAGGAAACACAAAGAAACTGAAATTGATAAATAAATCTTGGAAAAGTTCAAAAACGATCAGGTTAAAATTCCCTTGATTGAGTCCATAAATCAAATTCCACGATATAAAAAAGTTCTCAATGAGATGTGTAAACACCAAAGGAGACTTCTAGGTGATTAAAATGTGATATTATAGAGGAAAATCTCATCATTGATTGATCCATCACTTCTTACCAAATGTGATGATCCTGGAACATTCTTGATTTCATGCACTATTGGGGAGTGTTTATTTTAAAATTCTATAATTGAATTGGGTGACTCTATAAATGCGATTCCTAACCATATTTTATCTTTATTTCAAGTTACAGAATTGAATCTAAAAGTAATTTAGTTTAATTGAAAAACCAAAGTATAAAACACCCCACTGGCATGTAAGAGCATGTTCTTTTGAGGGTAAAATTTTTAATTTTCCCTACTGCCTTTTATGTGCATAAAATGGAAGATGATAGGATGAATGGACATGACCTAATTATATTAGGGATTAATTTCTTGAAAATTTACATAACCATAATTAATGTCCACATTGGTACATTATTTATGGAGTTTTGTCGTGACATTGTCCACTTCAACATCCTTTTTTCCATGAAACACCCCTTAAAAGAACATTCCTCACTTTTAGTTAATTAAATTGATGTAATAACTTCCCAAGAAAAAACTTATTTTATATCCCCTAACACCCTTTGCTAGTTTTTATCATTGATATACATGATAGGAAATGAATCATGCAATGAATGTTGTACCAGTTTAGAAAAATATCATGCATGTTGGTTATTTGATGATTTCTTGAGAATTGAGGATACCATGAAAATCAATGATACTAATAATATTTTAAAAGATTATTCCTTATGTGAGAATATTATAAATGAGATTTTATATGAGATCATTGACCTCTAACTTCCACATTCACTCCCATCGATCTAAAATCCCCATCAATTGAAACTTTAACCTCTGCCTCAAAATATGAAATATTCATATATTGAGAATAGAGATAATTTTCTCATAATCATTTATATTTTAATCCATATAGAGAATTAATTTCAACTTATTAACCTTTTGAGGGAGTATAAACAAGATTTGGGATGGAAAATTTCTGGAATTCATAGTATTATCCAATCAATTAGCACACATGATATATTATTAAATGATGAGGCCAAACAAGTGAGGAAATAACAACGTAGATTGAACCCAAACCTTGAAGAAGTTTTCAAAAATAAGATAACCAAATTATTAGCTATTGGAATCATTAACCCCATATCTAGAATCTAATGAGTCAGTCTAGTGTAGGTATTACCCAAGAAAACTAGCATTGCAGTAATTAAAACTGAGAATAATGAATTGGTTCCAACATGTGTGTAAAATAGTTGGCGTGTCTATATAGACTATTGATTAAAAAAACCTCCACACTAGGAAGGAATATTTACCATTACTATTAATTAAAGAGATGATAGAGAGGATAATAGGGATTTCCCCTCATTGTTTCATGATGGGTATTCTGGATACTTTTAGATCCATATTTCCCCCGAGGATCATGAAAAGAAAACTGTCACTTACCCCTTTGGAACATTTTCATATAAGAGGATTCTATTTGATCTGTGAAGTGCTCCAGGTACTTTCTATAGATGCATGGTTCGTATGTTTTTAGATTACATGGAGGATTGAATGGAAGTATTCATGGATGATTTCACTATTTATGGATTCTCTTTTGATGAATGTTTGAGTAGTACTAGTTCTATCCTACATCATTGCATTGAAGATAATCTTGTATTAAATTATGAAAAATTTCATTTCATGGTGAAAAAGGTATAATACTAGGGAATTTCATTTCTAAGGATGGTGTTCAAGTAGATAAATCAAAAGTTGATGTCATTTCTTCCCTACCATTCCAAAAAAATGTGCAGGATGTGTGGTATTTCTTAGGTCGTGCTAGATTTTACCATTGCTTCATTCATGAAATTAGTAAGATTAAACTCCCCCTATTTTGATTACTTAAGAAATAAAAATAATATGATTTTGATAAAAAATGTGAGGAAGATTTTAAAAAATTGAAATGGAGTCTCACAACACCCCAAGTAATCCAACCACATTAATGGGAATTACTATTTGAGATCATGTGTGATGACACTAACTATGCAGTTGGGGCAGTCTTATCCCAAAGGGTTGATCGAGCTCCACAGGTCATAGCCAATGCCTCATGGACACTGAACCCTAACCAATAAAACTACCCCATAACTGGAAAATAATTTATTTCCATTATGTTTTCCTTAGATAAATTCTAGTCATATCTTTTAGGGTCCCAAGTAACTGTTTTCTCAGACCATGCATCCCTTAGGTATATTCTTAAGAAACTATAATCCAAACCACATATCATTAATTAGATGTTCCTCCTTAAATAATTTAATTTAGAAATCAGGGATAAAAAAATAGAGAAGAATGTGGTGGATAACCAATTCAGTAGTATCCTCATATCCTCTGACATTGAATAATCCCTCTGCATTCCCATAAATGTCATGTTTCCTGATGATCAATTGTACTGAGTGAAAGATTACATTCCTTGATATGTATTAATTGTAAATTATTTGGTATAATATTTCATGCATACCCATTTTAAAAGAAACCAACATGTCAATTTGAAACATGAGTCCCATTGGTACATTTGGGATGATCCCTACCTTTCGAATACATGTAGAGATCAAGCCCTCATGACTTGTGTTCTTGATAGTGAGTTTTAGTCTACCCTTAGGTTCTTACACACTCTTGATTGTGGGGGCCACTTGGTCCCCAATGTAATGAACACAAGGTCCTTGATTCTAGTACCATTTTTAAAACACTATTTTTGGTTGCCCATGATTTCTATAAATATAGTCCATGATATAAATGAATGGGGAATGTATCTAAAATTAATGAAATTCCATAAAAACCCATGATCTTTCATGGAATTTTTAATGTTTTTGGCATTGAATTTATGAGGCCATTCCTTAATTAATTTGGAAACATTTACATTATTTTAGAAGTTGATTATGTTTCAAAATGGGTCGAGGCATGAGCCATAAGCATAGATGATTCCAAGACACTTGTGAAATTTTTGAGAACCCAAATTTCTAATAGGTTTGGATAACCTAGGTTCATAATTAGTGACTAGAGTTCTTATTTCTACAAACTGAAAAATTAAATCACCATTCCATCGGTATGAGGCCGGGCATTGAGTGTCTACTGCATGTCACACATAGACCAATGGTCAAGATGAGTTGTTGAATATAGAGGTGAAATTAATTCTTGAAAAAATGGTTGAACCTGAGAAAAATATTGGATTCCTTAGACTTGATGATTAATTATGGGATTATCATACTTCCTTTAAGATTACTATCATAATGTCACCATATCGGTTAGGTTTTGGAAAGGTTTGTTACCTCCATATTGAGATAGAGCACCAGACCTACTTGGCCATTAAAAAAATGAAATTATAATATTTCTGGGGTAGGTACTCAATGGAAGAAACATATTAGGGAGTTATTGGAAGTTTATAGAGATTTATATGATAACTCATAGATTTATAAGGTGTTAATCAAGGATTCCCATGATTTCCTCACCCTTCATCATAAATTTAATATCGGGAAGAAGGTACTCTTTTTCAATATAATGTTGAAGTTGCATCCCCGTAAGCTTTGTTCCCATTAGTTATAACCATACACTATTACTAATGTTTATCCATTTGGTGTTTTTTAGGTTCAAAATAAAGAAACCAAACTAACATTCACTATCAAATAGGCAACAATTGAATCACTTTCACAAATCCATTCTGAAGTTCCTGATTGGGAAAATCTAAGTTCAAGAAGAAACCTACCAATGACACACACCGAGTTTTATCCTTCCTTCCCACATTCTCTTTTATTATAGTGAAAAAAATACATATTGTAGGTGTGGGGGAAGTGTACATTCCTAGGAAATTTAGTAATTTTCATTATATTTATTTTTTATCTATTTTTTGATAGTTCTAGAGTGTTATAAATCCCCATTAAAACCTCACTATTTTGATGGAATATTCATTTTTATGCCCACTTAATCATGCAAGTTATTAAAAATGCATGATTAATTTCTCTATTTCCTGTTTTTAACAGTTTTTTATTTTTCTTATGAAATGTGTGTTTTATCATGAATATAACATTGAGGTGTGAATTTTTTATAGTAAACTGGTTGTTTTTTATAATATTAATGATTTTATCTCTATAAAGCCTTTGAGAATATTGATACCCTTTATGCGAGTTGTTTATGGAAAAACTATGTCACTTAATATCTCCACACATCTTTTCACCCTACTATGAAGTGTGATGATTTATTATTTAATAGAAGGTAAATATAATTTAGGTTAATATTTATCTACTTTCAAAAATTATTTTTCCATAAATTAATTCCTTATTAGATCTATTTCATTACTGTATTGGATTGACCTATGCATGTGTACATATTATAAGACTATTTTATGCCCGAAAAAAACTTAAAAAAAAACAAAATATGGGTTGTGTATTGGAAATTTCAAAATAAACTCTTCCTCAAACTTTTATCTTGTTATAACTACCACAATTAGTGTTTTGAGTAGATCAAAAAAGGGATGAGTGATGAGTGTGAGATTTTTTCCAAGTTCAAATTTTGAAAAAAAACAAAAAATAATAATAAATGAGGGGATTGATGAAATGTATAACATATGGGGATATAAAGGCTGGGAAATCATGGTTTTACTTATGGTAATTCTCAAGTGATTGGGTCTTGATATTTGATTGCAAAGGATGTAGGGTAGGTTCAGTTGACAAAATCATTTAAGTAGATTTTTTTAAAATAAACTATATTTACTGGATATATAGTGGAAAGAATATAATGAAATGTTTTTCACACATACACATGTATAATTAGTGACATGGTTAACTTTTGAAATATTTTATCATATTGGTATCATGCAGATATTATAATTTCATTCTGATACAATTAATGAGACATATTGTTCCATAAAAACTGGGAATAAATCCTTGGTTTTTACTTTCATCACATTTCTATCACATATAATATTTTATTTTATTGTTAAATTTTTATGAATCTAGTAATATCTTCATGCGTAATTTTTTTGAAATTTCACTTTTCCCATGAGTTAAAATTTTTAGGTGTGGGGGCGTGATCGTGTAGTGATTAACTATTAATCACTATTATTATACCACCATGTTAAACTAATTTTGTATCATAAATTCCAAATTTAATAAAAACTATTAATTCCTTTTTGATTCAAATATTTTTTTAATCACTTTAAAAAGGGTAATTTTATTTTTTGGATGATTTCATTGTAGGGGAAGGTGATTTGAAGGGGCCCGGATGAAGTTGAAGAAAAATGGGACAAACTACACATGAATCCAAGAACATATATGGACTCATCCACACAATTATAGTTATACATTCATCTAATTGGGATTATATTTTGTGTTATGATTCAAAATTATGTTTTCTACCACTATTCTGAAGAAACCCAAACCCATTTCATTTTGTAAGGGGCCCAAACGAACTAATATATACAAGAAAATGAATCTTCATAAAGTCAAAAGTTGTGTTCTATATTTCATCTATATATATGGTTATAGTTTTAAAAATTGGGACAAATGTCATTTTCATATATTCAAGAGTTGGGGAAAAAAGTTTTAATTTTCTCCAAAGTGAGATAAGACTTTCTATCCACCCATATTCATGGGACAAGTGGTTTCTCCAAATATGGGGGTTGAAAACCACCTTACACTTTGCCTATAAAATGGTACCTTGGGAACCACATTTGTGAGTTATACCAAGAGGCAATGTGATTTTATTTTATATTACTTAAAGACTAATATCCTCATTCTATAATTTCTGGAGGCCCCTATCCTCATAATGGGATCAAGGATGAATGCAAAGTTCCACCCGAGCCTCCTCCTCCTCTCGATGGAGAGCTAAACAATGGATGATAATTTTGAGGGAGATACACACACGTGGGGGGTAAATTAAATAATTTTTATGCTAATAGTTTTGTTTAATTTTTTGTTTGTAACATTTCATTTAAGTTTTATTTTAACATTAATCTTCCTTTAATTATTTTTTTGGTTTATTCAAGTTAAACACTTTTTATCACAACACTGATTGGTTTGCGATTTCAAGTGGGAATCTTGGGTTGATATAATTGGAAAAAACAAGTATCCTTTTTAAAATTCACATTCTCGAGATTTAATTATGCTTTGGTATCCCTTGTTCTATGCTTAAGGACCAAACGTTGAAAGCACAATAGTTGTGTCAAGGGTTGGTTGGTTGTTCATTGTTTTAAGAGTCAAGAGGGGAATAAAGATCTTGACAACACTCAACCAATGAATTCCAGTAAATCATGTGAAATTTTTAGAACATTTAACTATCCAAGATGCATAGTGAACATTAAATTAACTCATTCTCTCAAAATATTTAAAACACCACCATACATTTTTAATTATTAAATAATTAATTTTATTTTTACAACTGTTTTCAAAACCAACCCCCTATTTTTGTCCATTTTATTAATAATACAAACTTTAAACCCCAAAATATCATTGATATACAACCTAGTTTATTCCATAAAATATAAATTAACTTAAAAAATAATAATAAATTTTACATTTCAGGATAAAATGTTTAAATTTTAGAACTGTTGTTGGGGAGCTCTTGGGTTTTTAGTTTGTTTTTGATACGTTTTTGTAACTATTTTGAATATTTATTTGTTTTATCTAATGAATTTATATATATTTGTGTTATTATTTATTTCTTGTGTATGTTATATTTATGAAATGTTCTACTCCATGATATTTACCTCCTTTTGAACCCAAACCAAAGAGGATCCTACGTCAGTGACACCGAGGCACATAGGAGAGACCATTGAAGGAAGACACACAACACCTTGAGACTTTTCTAAACCCCTATTGTTATGAACCAAACTTGATACTAAAATAAACTTAAATAATATGTCTAAAAATAACCATAAAATAAAAATTAACCCCACCTGATATAGAGATCCATCCTACATACTTTCAAATACAAGGTGAAGAACTTAATTTTGAACTAAAATCCGTTTTAATTCACTTATTACCAAGATTTCATGGACTCATATGAGAAGATCCACATAATCACTTAAAATAATTTTCATACTATGTGTTTTACATTAAAACATAATAATGTGGATGAAGAAATAGTAAATATTAGGGAATTACCTTTTTCATTAGAAGAAACTACAAAATATTGGTTGTATTAAGTTAATTCCACTATTTGAGGGTAGGTAGACATGAAACACCTTTTTAGAAAAATATTTCCCAGCCTCTCAGACTGCAACAATAAATATTTTTTTTGGGATTTGAAAATATCAAGGGTAAAAACTTCTTGAATACCAGGAAATATTTAAAAGGATTTTTCCATGTTTCCCACACCACTAAATATGTAATCAACTTTTAATACCATATTTTAATGAAGGTTTAATTTATATTGATCGAAACATGATTGATGTAGATAAATGTGGTGAACTAGTTAATAAAACCCCAATCACTATAAGGAACCTTTTTGTAATCATGGAACATAAGACTCAACAATTCAATTCAAGGTTTAGTATACACATTCGTGGTATCCATGAGGTGCATAGTTCTAATTTTTAGAAGAAGGTGGATAAATTTTTTGAATAAGTAAGTAACCTCATCAAAAAAATTCTCTTTCCCAAGGGAAATCACAATATCCACCTCCCATCCATTATGGTATATTTTCTTCTGAAACCCATTATTTTAACCAATTACCTTAATTGAGATAAACTTCTAAGAGTTGCGAGGAAATTTATTCAGGTCGCCCCTATAACCAACACATTAGGGAAGAACCAATATATCCTTACAACCCAGGGTGGTAAAAAAACCAAGCCTATAGGTAAGGGGGTATTCAAACCAACCTCAATAATCTTGGAACCACTTGGGTCAAGGTATCCATCCTACTCCTCCACCAATAAATCATTAACCACTTCAAAGGCCTTTCTGAAAACCCCCTCCAAAGCCTAAACCAAGCCCATAAGTCAGGATGAAACAAATAGATACAAATAATCTCCAATTCCCACAAACCACTCAAGAATACATAAAAGACATAAAATATCAATTAGGAAAGATCACCAACTCAATGAGGGAATCTAATGTAATGGTTCTGGTAAAATACCCTCTGATCCACTAGTTAACCCTATGGATTAGGGAAATGTTAGTTCAATAATGCTTAAGAGTGGAACAAAAATTAAAATCTAAATGATCCCTACATTATAGTTATCCTATCGTGAGGAAACCACCACCGCAACCATTGAAAATGGTCCAAATGAGAAAAAACTTTATTCTAAGAGAAGCCTCACCAAAAAGAAGAGATTTTCATTTGATGAACCATCAAGATAAACCACTGATATTTTATTTCCACAAAGTTACACCCAACTAATGAAACAAGAAGAAACTAACTTGACAAATAAATCATGGAAACTTTCAAAAAAGTGCAGGTTAACATTCCCTTGATCGATGCCATGAATTAAATTACACAATACGTAAATTTTATAAATGATATGTACACACTAAAGGTGACTTAGAGATGATGAAAAGTCAAGGCTAGGGAGGAAAGTCTCAAAATTTATTGATCCATCACTTCTAACCAAATGAAATGATCCTGGAATATTCTTGATTCCATGCAATATTGTGGAGTATTTATTTTCCAATGCTATGCTTAATTTTGGTACCTCTATAAATGTGATTCCTATCTATATTTCTTCCTCACTGTAGGCTTGGTAATTGAATCAAAAAGGAATTTTTGTTCAACTGGAAAACCGGAGTACAACAGACCCTGTTGGTTGTTAGAGGATGTTCTTATGAGGGTGGAAAATTAATTTTACCAGCACACTTTTATGTGCTTAAAATGGGAGATGATAAAATGAATGGACATTCCCCAATTATATTGGAGAGACCTTTCTTGAAAATTTCCCAAACCATAATTAATGCCCACAATGTTAAATTATCTATGAATTTTTGTGGGAACATTTTCCACTTCAACATCCTTGATTCCACGAATCACCCCTTGGAAGAAAATTCCCCACATTCTTTTAATTCAATTGATGTACTCCCTTCCCCGGAATTTTTTTTCTTTCCTCTGATCCCCTTTCTGAGTTTTCATCATTGATAAAAATTCTAGGTAATGAGTCATGTATTGAATGTTGTATCGGTCTAGAAAAATATCATACATGTTTGTTAATTGATGATCTCTTGAGGACTAAGGATCCCATGACCTTCGCTGATACTTCTAAGCTTGTAAAATATCATTCCTCATTTGAGGATATTACCATTGAGAAATTACATGAGATCATTAACCTATCACTTACACATTCAATCCCATCAATCCAAAATCCCCCTGAATTGGAACATAAACCACTGCCTCAAAATATGTAATATTCATATCTTTAGCTTGGAAATAATATTCCCCTCATAATTTCTAGTTTAATCCCTATAGAGAATGAATTGTAACTGTTTTAAATTTTGAGGGAGTATAAACAAGATTTGGGAAGGAAAATTACTGACATTACTAGTATTAGACTATCAATTTTCATACATCATATATTGTTAAATGATGATACTAAACCAATGAAGAAGACACAATGTCGATTGAACCGAAACCTCTTAGATGTTGTTAAAAATGTTATACAAAAATCATTGGCTGCTAGAATCATTTACCCCATATCTAACAACCAATAGGCCAATCCAATTAGGTTAGTTCTGAAGAAAATTGGTCTTAATGTAATTAAAAATGAGAATAATGAATTGGTTACAACCTGTGTGAATAATAGTTAGTGTGTCTATATAAAATATCGTTAACTAAACCAATACACTAAGAAAGACTATTTCCCATTACCTTTCATTGACAAGATGCTAGAGATACCAAAAAGGAAGTCCCATTACTATTTTCTTGATGGGTATTCTAGATACCTTCTGATCTATATTTCCCCTGAGGATCTGAAAAACACAACCTTCATTTTCTTATTTGGAACATTTTCATATAGGAGGAACCCATTTGTTCTGTGTAATTCTTTATGTACTTTCCATCAATTCATGATTAGTACTTTTTCAGATTACCTAGAGGATTGCATGTAATTATTCATGGAACATTTCACTATTTAAGGAACCTATTTTTATGAATGTTTGAGTAGTCTTAGTTACATCCTACGTCACTTTATTTAAAATAATTTTGTATTAAATTATGATAAATTCCATTTCATGGTGCGAAAAGGTATAATACATGGGAATGTCATTTTTAGGGATGGTATCCAAGTAGATAAATCAAAAGTGGATGCCATTTATTCCCTACCATTCCCCAAAAATGTGTGGGTTGTGTTTTATTTCTTAGGTCATGCTATATTTTACCATCATTTAATATGTGAATTTAGTACGATTTCAATCCCCCTCACCCTATAACTCCAAAAATAAAGAGAATTTGTTTTTTATAAATAATAAAAGGAATCTTTTAAAAAATTGAAGTGGAGTCTCATGTCACCCCTGGTTATCCAACCACCTCAATGGAATTTACAATTTGAGATCATGTGTGAATCCTTTAACAATGCATTTGGGGAAGTCTAATCATAAAGGGTTAGTAGACCCCCTTATGCGATAGCTTATGCCTCACATACACCAGAACCTTCCCAATAAATCCACACCATAACTAAAAAAATATTTTCTTTCCATTATTTTTTCCTTAAATAAAATTTAGGTCACACCTTTTAGGGTCCCAAGTGATTGTGTTCTCAGACCATACAACCCTTTGGCATCTTATTAAGAAACCCAAATCCAAACCACGTATCATTAATTTGATTCTCCTCCTTCAAGAATTAAATATTTAAATTAGGGATGAAAAAGGCATAGATAACGTGGTGGCCAACCATATCAAAAGGACACTACCATCCTCTAACATTGACACAACCCCCAATATTCCCATAAATGAAATGTTTCTTAATGAGAAATTTTACCTAGTAAAAGATGTTATTCCTTGGTATGCTGAAATTTTAAAGAATTTGGTATCATATTTTATTCCAACTGATTTCCACAAAAAACAATATGACCATATAAAACATGAGTCCCATTGGTAAATTTGGGATAACCCCTACATTTGGAACACATTTAGCAATCAAGTCCCCAAGCATTGTGTTACCGATAGCGAGTTTCAGTCTTTCGTTGGGTTCTACAACACTCTTGCCTATGGGGTCCACTTTCTTTCTCAATGGACTGCACACAAGGTCATTAATTCTAGTATTTTTGGACAACACTATTTTGTGATTCCCATGATATCTGTAAATCTTTTTATAACTATCAAAGAATGGGGAATGTCTCTAAAATAAATAAAATTCCACAAAACCCTTACTCTTTCATGAAATTTTTGATGTTTTGGGAATTGAATTTATGAGACAATTACCCAATTAATTTGGGAACTTTTACATTCATTTGGATGTTTATTATGTGCAAAAATTTGTAGATTCTTGAGCCATGAGTAAAGTTGATTCCAAGACAGTTGTGGGATTTTTGAGAACCAAAATTTTTCGTAGGTTTTTATTTCCTTGGTTCATCATCAGTGATGAGAGTTATCATTTCTACAACCGAACAACAGAATTACTTTTCCATCGGTATGGGGTCGAGAATCGAATTTCTACACCATATCACCCATAGACCAATGGTCAAGATGAGGTATCAAATAGAGAGATAAAACAATTATTAAAAAAGTGGTTCAACCCAATAGAAAAGATTGGTGTCTTAGACTCAATGATTCATTATGTGATTATTGTACTACCTTAAAGAATCCCATTGTAATGTCACCATATCATCATGTTTTTGGAAGGAGTTATCTCCTATCCATTGATATAGATCACCAGGCCTATTGAGACATTAAACAGTGTAATTATCTTATTTCTGGTGGAGGTTATCAAAGGAAGCTATAAATTAAGGATTTGGAGGAAATGTATAGATATTCATATTTTAACTCTTGGATTTATAAGATGCGAACCAAGACTACCCATGACCAGATCATCCTTCATCATCAATTTAAAATTGGGAAGAAGGTTCTTCTTTTCAATATAAGGATGAATTTTTATATAGGTAAGCTTCATTACCATTTTTGGCCCATATAATATTAATAATCTTTATTCATTTGGTGTTGTTCATGTTCAAAATTAGGAAACCAAAAAAACCTTCACAGTCAATAGGTATTGGTCGAAACACTTTCACGAATCCATTCTAACATCCACGATAGAGGAAATCCAAGCTCAAGAAGAAACCTTCCAATGACACACACTACTTTTTATCCTTCCTTCTAACATTATATTTTATTAAAACAAGGACACTACACACTCTAGGTGTGGGGGGCTGGGTAAATTGCTAGGATAGTTAGGAATTTTCATCATCTCCCTTCTTTATATATTTTTGACTTTCTATATAGTATCATTACTCCCCCTTCCCCCCTCACTTTTATGATAGAATATTCATTTTTTATTCCCACTAAATTATGGAAGTTATTGAAAATACATGATGAATTACCAAATTTATTATTTTTTTAATAAATTATATTTTTTTCAGTTATGAAATGTGTGTTTTAGAATGAATTTAACATTTATGAGTGAATTTTTTATAGTAAATTGATTTTTTGTCTATATTATTAATGATTCTATCTCTATGAGACCTTTGAGAATATTGATACCCTTTGTATGAGTATTTTATAGAAAAAATATGTCACTTAATATCTCCACAAATCTTTTCACCCTACCATGATGTTTGATTATTTCTTACTTAATAGAAGGTAAATATAAGTTAGGTTAATGTTTCTAGACATTCCAAAAATGATTTTCCATACATTCATTCCTTATTTAATTTGTTTCATCACTGTATGAGATTGAAATATGTGTGTGTACCTATTATACGACTATTGTACACCCTAAAAAAACTCAAAAGAAAAAAAACAACAAAAACAAAAAAATATGGGTTGTTTCTTGGGTAGGTCAAAAACCAGTATTCCTAAACATTTGATATTATTATAACTATTAAAATTAGTGTCATGAGGAGATGAAATAATTGTTGAGTGATGAGTGTGATATTTGATGCAATTTCAACTTTAAAAAAATTATAATAAATGAGGGGAGTGATGAAATGTACAAAATATGGGGATATATAGTTTAGTAGATCATGGATTGAATTCTGAGAATGTTTAAGTGAGTGGGTCTTGAAATTTGATTGCAAAGGATGTAGGGTAGGTTTAGTGGACATAATAATTTAAGATTAAAATTTTAAAATAACCTATATTTATTAGATAAATAGTGGAGTGAATAACATGAAATGGGTTTCACACACACACATGGAGAATTAGTGAAATGGTTAAATTTTAAATTATTTTCTCATATCTGTATGATGAATATATTATAATTTCATTCTAATAAAATATATGAGACATATTTTTCTATGATCACAGAGAATAAATCCTTTGTTTTTTCTTTGATCACATTTCTATCACAGATTAAATTTTATTTTAATGTCAAATCTTCATGAAGTTGGTAATATCTCCATACTTCATTTTTTTTGAAATGTAACTTCTCCTAGGAGTGAAAATGTTTAGGTTTGGGGGTGTGATCATATAATGATTCAATATTAATTTTTACCCTTATACCATTATGTTAAACTTGTTTTTTTATCATAAATTCAAAATTTAATAACAAATTTCACTTGATTTTTGATTCAATTATTTTATGTTAATCACTATTAAAAAAGATAATTTCACTTGTTTGGATGATTTTGTTGTAGGTGGAGGTGATTCAGGGGGTTCAAGACAAAATTGAAGAATAATGGGCCAAATTTCACAAGACTACAAGTAAATATGTTCAATTATATAGAAACTTACACTAATATGTGCATCAAATTGGGATTATATTTTTGTGATGATCCAAAATTCAGTGGGATACAACTCTTTCAAAGACACCCAAGCCCAATTTATTTTTATGGCCCCCAACCAAACATATCATTCCATTAAATTGAATCTGTACAAAGTCAAATGTTGTGTTCTATATTTCATCTATATCCCAAGATGTAGTTTTAAAAATGGTGCCCAATATTTAGCGGAAATATTAAAGAGTTTGGTAATTTTTTTTAATTTTATAAAAAGTAAGATAAGAATATCTGAACACTAAAAACCCTGGGAAAAGTAGTTTCTCGAAATCTGGGGGCTCAAAACCACCTTCCACTTTTCCTATAAAATGGAACCTTGGGCACCCAATTTGGGAGTTAGACCAAGTGTAAAGGTTCTTTTATTTTGGATTCCTGTTGGATAACTCTTCGCATACTAGAAGTTATAGAGGCCCCTATCCTCATAGGGGGATCAATGATAAAGGGTAAGTTCTACCAGTGCCCCCTCCTTCTCTCGATGGAATGATAAATGGTGGATGGTTATTTTCAGGGAGATATATACACTTGGGAGGGTGTTTCAACACTTTTTATGCTACATTTTCGTCTAAGTTTTTTGGGAAACATTTCATCTAAAATTTATCTTAAAATAATTCTTATTTTAATTCTTTAGTTTGGTTTAATAATGTGAAACACTTTTTATCTCAACATCGATTGGTTTGAGATTCCAGGTGGGAATCTTGGGTTGATCTAAATGGACAACACAATAATCCTTTTTCTCATTCACATGCATGATATTTCATTTTGATTTGGTATCCCCTATTCTATTATTAACATCCTAATATTGAAAACACGATTGTTGTGTCAAGGGTTGGTTCTTTGTGCTTCATTTTAAGAGGCAAGAGGAGAATCAAGATCTTTACAACCCTTAAATAAAAAAATCCATCAAACCATGTGCAATTTTCAAAACCTTTAACTATCCAATATTTTTAGTGAACTTGAAATGAACTCCTTCTCTCATAATTTTAAAAACATCAAATTCATTTTTCAACTATTAAAATATTTAATTAAATCATATTATTTCTATAAACTATTTTCAAAACCACCCCATATTTTAGTCTATTTTTTTAAAAACACACACTTTAAACACCAAATTATCATTGAGATATGAACTAGTGTCTTCTCTAGAATATAATTCATCTTTAAAAACATAATCAATTTGATGTGTCATAATAATGCGTTTAGGTGTTTGTCACATCCTAGGTTTATGAAATAACATAATTTCCATTGGTTAGCATGATGATGTAGGATTCTATATTATTTTTATTTATGGTGCATGGAAAATAAAATGAGGTTCTATGGTGGCAGATCGTGGTGTGGATGATTAAACTCTATAACTAATCATGGTTTTAAAAGGTTTCATGCATACTTGAGAAAAATCTTTTTGAATAGTAAATTTTGGCATGACCATATTGACACATTAGTGAGAAGGGTTTATGGACCTTCGATGATACATGATTGTTGAAGAATGATTATGTGTATTATATAATATTTAAAGGTTTCACATAAGGAAAAAATTAGATGGTGTCATTCAATTCAAATTTAAAGGCATGAATAGATCAAGAGATTGAGTTAGTTCACATGAATGTATAGGGACCATCACCAATTCAATCTTATGGGGAAAACTATACTATATTACCTTCATCAATGATTCTATATGGAAGGTGTGGATATTTTTCCTGAAAAATGTCTGATGTTTTCTAGAATTTCATCATATAGAGATATATGGGTGAAGCTAAGACTATATTGAAGATGAAATTCCTTTGAGATGATAATAGAGGTTGATAAGGAATAAGGGAAGTCCAAGAATTCTATTGGATGAGTGGGATGCAGATGGAGAAGACAAAGACTAGAAAACTAATGAAGAATGGTGTTGTAGAATTAAAGAATAAATAAATAAATGAAATGGATAAGAGAGCATTTCTATTTTCTATTTTATAGAAGGATTTTTGAGCTGAAGTATTTAATCACGTGGCATATGTTTTGAATCAAAGTCCTTATAAACTTCTAGCAAAACAACATTATATGGAACTTTGGTTTGGAAGCAAGGTGGATTTTACTTACCTAAAAGTTTTTGGATGTATCACGTATACCCATGTGTATTCATAAGATAAGGATAAATTGGAAGATAGTTCCCAAGTATGTTTTTTATTGGATGCAGTGAAAAAAATTGGTTTCAAAATTAGGGATAACTATCAACAGAATAAGATTAGAGTCTGGAATATCCTTTTAAATGATAATATATTTTGGAAAGATAAAATATAGATGGATAGTGATATTGAGAACATGCAAACAATAGATCAATATTAGGTTGATCTGATCAGAGGCCAAGTAGTGCTGGGTTGTTCATAGAGTAGTAAAGTTGTAGTCTATGGGGTATAATCAAGATATATAACAAAATGTTCTGATAATGATTAAAAAATACTAGGGTTTGGTGCGTAGGAATGCTCAAGGATAGTGTAATCTCGAGGCACAATTTCATTAGTGTGATGTATGAAAGGAGATGATACTAAGGAGTTGAGGTGGTTTACCAAGTTCATAAGGAAAGTGCATGGGTTTGATTCAGAAATTAACTTTTTTACTTATCCTAGGTGGTGGGGTGAATCAAAAGTTTTAGTGATATGATAATTATAAGTGTCTAATTATAGTAAGAGTTATTTGTGAATTAATTTTTAGATTACTTTCTTGTTTCTTACACATGGGTGATAAAAAAACTTTTGAAAATTAAGAGGAAAATTTAGAAGAAATGGTTTCATTATCTAAACGAGGAAGCATATGGTAGAGTTTAGTACAAGGTGTGAATGATTGTTAAAAGGTTACAATAATATTAAGGAGTGTATCTCAGTGTCAATTTCTCTAATATAGTGAAATAAAAATCTACTTAGAAATTTCTCAACCTAGTTTCCATGGATGATTTATTTCTTAAACAACTTAATTTGAAGACAATGTTCCTTCATAGGGATTTATAGGAAGAAATCAACATGGATCAACCAAAAGGTTTCATACTGGAATTGAATGATGTCATGGTGTGAAAGGAAAATAAATTTATATATGGGAATAAACACACACCAAGGTAATATAATCAAAATTTTAGAAACTTCATAATGGAATAAAATTTTGTCCAGAGTAATGCAAATCATTTCTATTACTATAAGGTGTTCGATGATGTAAGTTTCATCATTATTATTTTGGATTTTGATGAATTAAACTTATTTGACCTATTATGGTATGCATGGAAGAGGAAAATAATAAAATTTATGGAAGTTTTTAGATGAAGGACTTTGGTTTCTTTATAAATATATTTGGAATAAGGATCAGAAAGGACTTAAGATCTATAACTTTATTCATTTCTTAGACAGAGTATATCTGAAAATTACTAAAAAAAATTAAAATAAGTAAGTCAAATCTTGTGATTACTCACATATCTGAACACTTCAATATTTAAAATGAGAGTATACCTAAAATGAATTAAAATTATAAGTACATGGTGAAGGTTATATATACATCATATTTGGGAATTATGATATATTCCATGGTTTTTACATGGAAAAATATCCATAAATCAGTAGGTGTGACCTATGGATTTATATAAGATTCTTGAAAGGAACACATGGAGGCCTTAAAGTGGATCTTATAATCTCTCAAAGGGTTAGCAGGTTAGGAACTTTATTTCAGAATAGATGATCCCTCACAAGGGTTTTAATATACTAACTTTAGAGGAGATAAAAATTAAAAATCATATCACCACTAGTTATGTGTTTACTTTTAAAGTAAATTACAAGATATTCATGTGTTAATTATAACTAATAGTTTAAATATCAACTATGAAAGTAGGGTATAATCTAATTGTAAAAGTAGATAAATAGTTGGTTTTCTTAGGGGTCCTTGGAAAATATTATAAGAAGGTATGATTTTGGAATGCTATACCATGGTAGAAAAAGTGCAATTCAGTTGGATAAGAATCCATAATTTCACTCCCAGAATAATTAAATTTAACTAAAATGCAACTTCTTCCAATAGATTATGAAAGATGGGGCACTGGAACTATAAAATATTTAAGGGAATCAGAATATGGATGATATTCTAAATGAATTTATATCTTGGTAAATTATAGAGTAGTGTTTAAAATTGGTGGGGATTGAATGATTTATAGGTCATAAGATCATATAAGCACTAATAAATAAGAGGGATATAACTATAGAATATAGTTATAAAATATAGTACTTATGACCCAAAGGACTTGGTGATGAAAATTGAAAAAAATTCTCACGTGGAATATTTTTATTCATGGTGTGTAAGTCCATTTTTTGGGATAAGTACTAAAGTTTTATAAAATGAGTAACTTCTAAAAATTAATAACAGTACTAGATAGAAGGCTGAAGTTGAACCATAATTCTAAAACTAGTGATAGTGGTGATAGTGAATTCATATGACACATGTATCGAACTTGGGTGATGTGTTATAAAATCTTAGCACTAATGTTGGTGCACAAAGACACAATGGAATTGAATAAGAATATTTTATACTGATATATAATATTCTTTAGGATGATATGTAAAGTTAAAATCATGTCTTTTCTATAATCATGAACTATTTATTTTAAGGACTACCTGAGATAGAGATTTTCTTTTAACCAAGTTAAGGGATGCCCGTGAATATCCACCGCTAGTGGTGTAACACCCTATGTTTTTTGATCATATTTCTCTTTAAAAAGTAAATATTTTCAATTGCCTATGAAACAAAAAAATATGAACTTATGTGAATAATTCTAATACATAATTAAATTAATCACATTATTTTTTATTTAAATTAAATATAATTGTTGAAACTAATTTAAAATTCACTTAAGAAATAATATTCATCTTCAAGAAATTTCTCAAAATATTTTTTTGATTGTTTTTTTAAAATATATATATATTTTAAAAAAATTATTAAAATTATTAAAAATATAAAATTTTATTTTTTACTCATCTATAAAATGAATTAATTAGTTATAAATTGGTAATAAATTAAAATAAAATCATTTTAAGGTAACCAAAGAGATGTTTTTTTTCTGAAAAACCTATTTTATACATGCAATGTGTTTTTATTTTAATAAATTAAATTTATAAAAATTGAGAAATTATTTTAATAAAATGTGTATATAATATATTCAATTACATATTTTAACATCCAAATAATAATTTTTTCAAGGTAATGAATTGGATTTAATTAAGTTTTATACAAAAAATGAATTTTTTAAAAAGGTTTTTTTGTTTCATTTTGTGTGTTTATTTTAATTAAAATATTTAACATTAATAGGAATTGAATTTTATAAAATGGTTTCCATTTTATTAATAATAATGTAAAAAATTTATAATGAGGTCACATTCATTTTTGTTTATAATGAATAGTATCCATGGTAAAACATTGTAACTATCGTAAAGGCTAATATGGTTAATGAGGGGTTAAACAAAAGAGATATGGTCTAAAAGTAAATATAACCTAGTAAAAATCATTTTTTTAATTTATTTCAACCCAAAAGTATATTATATAAAGTTTTTTATTTTATTGGTACCAAATTCACTTGAATATGACTTTATTATATTTTTAATTTTTATGTATTTACAACAGTGCCACCCACATCACTTATAAACAAGAACCTCATCTCTTCACTTATTCAAAAACTTTTAGCCTTATATTATAAACAAAACATACCAATATATCTTCATAAATTCCCTACCCATGTCATATAACTTCTGGTCATTCCAAAAGACCATGCTTTGAAGGCTTAAGGTGTAAGCCAAAGGAGGTTTTCCAACGAAGAAGCAATTGTCCTTATCAATTTATTTCAAGATTATTTTTCATTAACGTACTATTAATATGATATAAAAATATTAACATGATTGAATAAATTTTATTACTATATTTAAATGTTTTTATGTTAATTTTATAACCATTTTTTACCTTCTTTCCATCCTATGTGAAATGATAACGTTATTTATGCATACATGCAAGCTATATCCTCCATGAAGTGTTATGATTGGGTTTTCATTTAAAACATAAATGGATGGTAATATGGATATATTTTATAAATATATGTGATATTTATGATGTTTTTATTCATATTTAAATTTTATTTATTATATATCTTTCTTTCATCCTATCAATTAAAAAGTGAAAACATATTCTACCTGTATATATGGACTACAATCTTTATTAAATGATGTAATTAATTTTTCATCAATAAATTATATGAATGGTTATAAAAATGTAAATAATTAATTAATATAATACATATAATTTTTTTAATATTATGTATATTTTTAAACAATTACATAGGTTCATGAACTAGAATCGTTGAACAAAAACATTCATGGAATACAGACTAGTTTTCACTCAAATATTGATTTTAATAAAGAATTGTTAATAAATGGGTAATTTTAAATTATAATGAAATATTATATTATAATATAAGTATATATATGGTCATTATATAGATTTATAAAAAATTAAATTATATAAAAATAAATTTAGGGCCTTAGGTAAGTGTTTATGTTATAATATTATTTTAATCGAGATTATTTATGACTCAATCTCCTTTGGGAAGATAATATGACATTTATCTATTAAAACATATAAACTTTATTATAATTTTTTTATTTTTTAGTTTTTTCATGTTTTAATTTCATTCTCCTCTCTTTGTTACTAAAAATATTGAGAAAATTCTTTTTTTGAGAAAATTTGACCTTATTTCCTCTTCGGTCAACAAACTTTTTCTTCCATGTCCATGTTCATTAAAATGTTTTCAAGAATGTTGTTTTATATGATCCAATAATTATTTAAATTAATTTTAACCATATTTTAATTTCTTTTGAAAGGATTAAAAATATTTTTTTTATAATGTTTTTCCATGCATGTTATTTATGAATTTTTACAAAAAGTGTGAAAGGAATCCTTGGTTTAACATTTACTGCATGAAAAAATTTCCATCAAGTATGGTTATTATTTTATTTGAGGACTATTTTATATGTTTCCATGTTTATTTTCAAAGTAAATTATTTTCTCAATTTTATTCAATCCTTTTTAAAATTTTATCATAAGAAATGATATCATTCTCTTATTTTCAAAGGAGGATTGAAATTCTCTTTTAAAGGTATTTTTTATCTATATCAAAATCCTTTGATGTTTATTATGATTTATTAGTGATATTATATAGTGATAGAATCCATGTTATATCTTTATATGGACTATGATTATTTTATGATTAAATTCTTATGAAACCCATTTGTTTTCCATGGGTTATGTTATAGTGGAATTATGGATATTTATATGATTTTTTGGCATACATATGTTGGTTTTAATTTTGTGATGGGTGGACCCAGAATTATATACCCCTCTAATAAATTGGGTAATGATTTATATCTCATGAGATAATATAAAAGATTCTTTAGAGTGAACCCATTCAAGGGATGACAATATTTTAGAGAGTGAAAGCTATCTGTTATGGGATTTTGTCCACTATGTGATGATAGTGTTTGTTCCTTGACTAATGAAATTATTTTCTATACTTATGATTGTGACATAATTACTTTGACATGTTCTTATAATTATGATTTTTTCTCATGGTTAATTATTTATTAATGATGATTCTTCCCTCTTATGACTCATATATTTTGAAATACTAAAGCATTATACCATAACTCATTATTTATGAAACATGATTGATTGGGTATGAACTTTATAATTTATGATCATGCTATCATAATCTTATGTTAATATTATTATTTTATATAATAATAAATCAATATCTCCCATTTATACCCTTCCTAATCATATAAGATCACCATTTTTTATGTTTCTATTTTCCCCAGGTTGTAGATAAAGTTATTATGTAAAAAATATATATGATTGGTACCATGAGAGAAGTATTTTATGGGATATGTTACAGATATTTCATGAAATAAGTTGATTATGTATCTAATATTCAAAGAAACTAAACATTGTTGGTTCTGTAGTGTGTAATATTATGAAATAAATTTAATATTCATCTAAAATGATGAAATATTTATACATGTAATACCCAGGTAACCTCAAGTGAAATTCTACCCATGGATTTAGGATGGAAGTGAATATGAAATTAATAGAAATTAACTACTATAAATTTTCTGGTGGGGTTATTTATAATTGGTGGAAATGGTTTTTTTAAGACAATGATTTTTTATATTGTAATTTAGAGTTACTTATTGCATTATATTCTTTTGTTTACTCTTCTAGTTATTTTGTTGCTTCCCATGGATTAAGAATTCACTCAAACCATATAAAGTCCTTATATTCTTATGTTAAGTGATTTACTTATGTTTAATTTTTACTCTCTTTTGGATGTCCACTTTGAGTATTTTAAAGTTTCAAAAAGTGTGTGGTTATGTTAGTGTGGATCCTTAGTTCTAGATATACCACTTCATGGCATAAATAATTTTCAAACCTTTTAGTATCCTTATTATGGATTTTAGGTTCTAGATTTTTGGGGGTCTAGGTACTACTCTATCCAACACAATGAAAATTAATATAAAATTTTGGGCCATACCCCATGAATTACTATATAGATCCATATTTTATACAAGGGGATTATGTCATGTGGAATTGAAAACTCTAAGAAGTTTATGGGTCATGTAAGATAGACCATATGTCTTGTAATTTAGGATCATTCAATAAAGAATATAAATTTTTAGTTTGTTTTTATATGGTGAGAAAAATACATTTCATGTATTTTAGGTTCATTTGGAAAGGACCAAACTCTAAAATTTAGAGTCATGTGATTTGGACATTTGGTAGTTTAAGTCCATCTAACTAGGACCTTATTTCAAAAAGTTTATAGTCATGAAATAAGGACAATATATCCCAATATGAATCTATTTAGAATATTTCTTTGTAAATATCCCATTAATGGGAGACATAATTGACTTTCTATCCATTTTAATTAAACATTATTCTTCATTAGTGTATCTTATGTATGATTTATGGTCCTTCCATGTTTAGTTATAATTTTTGAGGTTTCTTTCTATGTATTATTGGAATTATTAAGGCTAAAAAATTCTTCTTGGATAAATTAGTGAAGGTAAAACTTATTATTAAACACTCGTACACCAATATTGTGATGAAATCCATGGTTTAATAGTGAATTAAACCTTTTTACATCAAGATACTCTACTTCACCAAACAAGATATATAATAAATCATATTCAATTATTTGATCATAGATATCTATCCAATGTAAAGGTAACTAAACATAAATGGAAAATACTAACTTTTTCCCAAATACTATAAAGTATGGGGTCACATGTCTGGAAGTACAAGAAATAGCATGATAATCCTATAAAGTATCCAGGGTATTTTTAGTGAAGACTTTCTACTCTTTTCTACCATTTTACAAAGTTTATTCGATAAAGACTTATTGAATGCCTCTATTTTTTCCATTAATTTCCATGTAGTAGTAGGATGAATTATTAGAATATATATTGTATTAAATATACAATTTCCTTAGATTATATTTATAGAATTTGTGGCCATTATATATGGTAATTGTGAGAGTGACTCTAAATATAGAGATGATATTTGATTTCACAAAATTTATCATGGATTTAGACCCAATCTCCTTCAAGGATACAAATATATACCATTTGTATAATAATTTAGTTATTTTAATGATAAATTTTAATGACATGACTGTGGATGGAGGGTATGAACCCATAAAATTTATCCCCCATATGTTTAATAGATAATATTATTTAGCATTGTGAGATAACTCTAGGGGTTGATAGATGAAACTAGAATATACCTGATTTGTGTGTAATATCTTTGAAAACTCCAACAATAATGCATCATGGATGGAAAATATAGGTTTCTTGATTTGGTGAAAGATCTTGGTCTTTATTTTATGCATTACATAGCTTCCAACATGTATTGTTTTTCATAATAGTGAAGGTATATTCTCTATCAGTGTGCCTGAGAATGACCCAATCAAAGAACCCATTTATAATGGAATTTTTAGGAATTTAGGACACCGTAAATTATGTAATTTTATACTCATCAATGAGCCTCCTACCTTTTTACTCGACATTGTGGAAGAGTTTTACTCTGAAGGTATTCTATTAAAAGGTATGTAGATCTGAATTAAGATAGTATGGTGTCAACCTTGTTGATGGATTCTATATATTTTCTGATGAATAAAAGAACCAATCTGTTTTGCATGATGTGGATGATTATTTCTTCCTGATTTAGTTAAAAAGGATAGTTTCTATATTATCTAGGGAATAGACTTGATCATTTTATAAATATATAACATGAGATAACATTGGTTTTGGGTGAATTTGTGACATCCACACCTATGAAAAGTCAATAAAGGGTATTTTATCCCCCTTCTTGATAGAAATTTATATGTCGATATACTTTATCATTAAATCTATGTCACCATTTATATTTGAATAGAAAATTAGTATTTAGAAGACTACATAAAATCTAGTGATAAGAGACTGGTACTCTTCCTCATTACTGGTACATCCTTACAAGAGGAGAGGGAGTATGGTAGAATTTTCTTTATGGGAGAAATGAGTAAAATTCCAAAACTAAGACTATTGAGTCTTGGATTTTCAATCCTATTACTAATTGGACTATTGGATCCATTATAAAAGTATATATCCCATGTTTTTGGAGTTTCATGGATGGTTAAGGCTTCATCACCGGGAAATAATTTGTAAAAAACTCTTATGTGGAAGGGTGTGCCATAAGAAATTATTATAACGATTGTCCATTGACCAACTTTAGAGAGAAAAATTAGATATAAAACATATAAAGGATGATAAACTATCTTGATAATCATACATTAAATATTTGATTCCCAAGGATATATTTCAATGGATTCACATGAGAAATCATGTAAATCTCATGATGTTATAGATAATGAAATAATTCTTTCACTAAAAATATTAAGGTGAGGAAATATTTATTGATAATGATTTATAAAATATCATTCCTTAACATTGTTTAGATTAGATATTATAGACTATTTTATTTTTCTACAACATTATTCTAGAAAATAATAGCACTAAGATAATACTCTAGGGCCGTTATGTAAAGGATAAAAGATTTTCCTTATACAAGAAGAATCTAAACATGGGGTGAAAAAATATTGTTTAAGAATATTCGAATTATATAATAAATCCTCATCCCACTAGTTGGTTATTAATTTAATAATTATTTTTTTTAAATTTAAGAAATTTCCATATAGGTTTTTAATGAAACACTTGATGTAGATAATGAATCCTTGGAGACCTCTAAATTTAAAAATATTTTTAAGTGGGGGAATCTATAGTATTTTATTAGTTTTCTTAGGATCAACATTCATTCTGTGATGATGGAATATAAAAAAAAGAAAACTTTTAAATGTATCTGTATATAAACATTTAAATGGGTTTGTATTTTGTTTGGGTGACCAAATTTTGGAGAAAAAATTTTTGTGGTAATATTTTTTTTGAATACTCACATGACTTAATAAATAGATCATTAAAATTGAATTACATGAATTTACTAAGGATGGGTATAAAAATACATTGCATTACTCTTTGATATGTATATCTAATATTTTTGAGACCAAAAGAAATAAATCTATATTAATATACCACTTTGGGTTTTTGAATGTTGTAACCTCTTCACCCTCTTGATCCATTTGGATTTGATTATATCTTGAGATCCTATTAATTAAGGATAAATCCTTAAAACTAATTGTTATATCAATAAAAGACATATAAATAGAATAATTAAATCATATTTTAAAAAATGATTGTACAAATTCCTGAAATCAATACAAACTCTATTTTGACAATATTTTTCTTAATAGGGATAATGTTGGTATTGCATTTAGGGTATTTAACCTCCCAAATTAAATCTTATTTGATACATTTATCCACCCTATATTTAACTTTATTATGAGATGGGTGCATTCTTGTTGATCCATTATTATATATATGATGATTTTTTGGTAGTCCTAAATGATTAATAGAAGCCTATGGATTTATAAAAAACATCTTTAAATAGATCTATTTCAGTTTATCCCATATTTTTCTAAAGAAATAAATTTAGGATTATTTTTCTTTCATATTTATGGTAGAACTTATCAATTTAGGTCTTGGGTCTTATTTAGTATACAAATTCACTCATTTAATTACATTAATAGTTGTTTAATCTTACTCAAAAGATAATAGGGAATCTTTAAGTTCTTCTTCATCCATTCCAACATGGATGGAGAATGGGTCTTATTCATTGGTTTTGTTGGTCAGAGTGGATACTCAAGAGGGGGGTGAATTGAGTTCCAATTAAAATTTCTATTTATAATATCTATATTAAAATCACCCAAATTTAATAACAAGATAATCTGTAGTGAATTTGTATTAGAGAAAAGGGTCAGTTAGGTTCTCAAGAGATTGATTAGTTCTCAGTTAATTGAATCTGAAGATTAATTAACTTTTTAAGATAAACTAATGCTTTAAAATATATATAAATAGTTTCAATATTAACTATCAAAGTAACTTTGAAACAATTTTATATTTCAAAGTAATTGGCCACGGAATATTCAATATAGGTTAAAACAAAAATAAGTAAGCACAACAGTTTTAAAAAAAGAGGTTCAGTCTCAAGCTGAGACTTAGTCTTCTCAAACAATTTA
Source organism: Viscum album (assembly GCA_963277665.1). Lineage (NCBI taxonomy): Eukaryota > Viridiplantae > Streptophyta > Magnoliopsida > Santalales > Viscaceae > Viscum > Viscum album. Next base: position 48,638,970 of record OY728146.1, read on the forward strand.
TATAAATTTTGATCCACACCTTGGATCGGGGTAAACAACAGTACATAGACTATCCAGGTACTAAGACCTCTACCATAGTTCTTCGTGGGAAAACAAAAACAATAGCACACAGGCTATCCAGGTCACACTTGACCTCTTCCACAATTCATAGTGGGATATAGTAATGTGTAAGAAGTTTTTAGTGAGGATTTAGTATGCTCCAGTTCATTCCAGGAGTACGTGTGTAGAAATAACACACACTGCTCAAAAAGTAAATGAATGAAACACAATAGAGCTAAACAGATAAAGATGAGTTTAGAGTACTCTTTGTTTTGTGAGTGAAGCTATGGACTCATTGGATTGATGTAAATGAAAATCTGAGTCCTTCTTTGGTTTTTTGTCAAGAAAACAGAGTGTCGTAGTTCTAGTTTCTTCCCTTATAGTGTAGGTTTTCAGATTGAATGCGAAAGTGTTCTTTGTAATACTACAAATTCTTCTTTGAACTTGTATTCCTGATGAGTATGAGTGTTATTCAAGTTCCTCATATGTTCTTCTTTTCTTGTATGTGCGTTCATGGAAGAATTATTTCTCTAGGCCTCTTCACCTCTTACTTTTACTGCAGATCAATCTTCCTTATATTCCATGAGCTCCGGCAATAGTAATGATTACTTTTTCATAGGTATGAGGTACGGTTCCCTGACATGCCTAAAAATATCATTAAATATCATTAATTGCATTAAAAACAACAAATATGACCGTTTGAATTAAATAAGAGTTAATAGAAATTCAAACAGTTTTCATGACTATCGGTGAGTCATGAGATTGGTAGGTCATTTTGAATCTTCATTGGTATCGGTAGGTCTTGGGATCAACATCAACATCGGTAGGTCCTTGGATCAGCATCGACTTCGCTAGGTCATGATCAGCATCAGTATCAGTAGCTTGTGATCAACATCGTCTTCGGTAGCTTGTGATCAGCATCAGCTTCGGTAGCTTGTGATCATCATCGGTATGACGGTTGAAATCGGTGCAACCGTTGCCATCGGTGCAACCGTTCATCATCTATGTGATCGTTCACCATCGGTGCAACCATTCATCATCAGTGAGACCGTTCATCATCAGTGAGACCATTCATAATCCATGTGACCATTTATCATCGGTGCGACCATTCATCATCAGTGCGACCGTTCATCATCGGTGCGACTGTTCATCATCTGTGCGACCGTTCATCTTCGGTGCGACCGTTTATCATCGATGAATCAATAAAATAACTAACGATGAGTCATAAAAATGAAATTCACAGTAAATTTTTGTTCAATCCAGAATACTTACAGGTCCACAGTAGAACATAGATTAACATAGATAAACATTATGTAGACAATATTTAAACATATGTAAATACATTTAGAAAAAATTAAACAAAAGTCTAAATTTTCATAAATAAAACAATGATTTGTGATTATTAAAATAACCATCTCACAGAGAGTTCAACAATCTCCCCTTTTTGATAATCAAAAATCAATGGCATAAATGAAGAGAGAAGAGAGTATGTCATTTAGTATACTCCCCCTATATAAAAAGAATATATGCCAAAAGTTAAACAGATCATCATAGAATGACATTAGAATAAAACAAAGAGAGAATATATCAACATAGCATTAAATAAGTAGTCATTTCTCCTCTTTTATAGATATATATTCATTTGTCCCCCTTTTATCATTTCTCCCACTATCATTATTTATCCCCTATCATTATTTCTCCCCTTATCATTATTTCTCCCCCTTTGGGATTATCAAAAAGTAGAGTAGAAGGAAGATACTAAAGAATAAAAATTCCACATATAAATAAGTTCTGAGAAAGAGTACAAGAACCATATACAAAAGTTAAAAGTACAAGAAATAGACACCCTATCAAATTTTTTTGGAATGACTACTTATTTTGGTGAAATGGATATTTCCCTTTCGCAGAAGGAGGAATGGATGGTCCAGAGGGTGCTTTGGTGGAATGTTGATCTGGTCGGATGAAGAGAGGAGGTAGGACAGCTCTGGCTGGTAGCATAGTGGGTGCTAAGGTCACTTGCTGAGGAGTAGAAGATCTTTATGAAGGTGGATGATGAAACACTGGCCATATATTTGATAGAGCTTAAGAGACTAAAATATGACCAGGAGCAACATCTGATGAACTGAGAGGCTCTGCAGTAGGAAGAACAATTGCCTTCACTTGCACATGAAGATATGGTTTGAGCAGATTGATGAAATCTTGAATTAATTCACCACCATATTTCATATCCTTTTCAAATTCATCCATGTTCTGCATGAAACTTTCCAGAGTAGGAGTGAAATCCTTCAACTGTTGGACTTGAGCCTTGAAAGATTGAGTGACTGGAGGAAGACTCAAATTCTCAGCCAAAACCTTAAACTGAGGGTTCAACTCATGATTGGTATAAATCTTATAAAAGTAGTGATCCACTTTCTATTTGATCTCTTTCCGAGCCTTAGTAGCATCAGTTGAATACAACTGCACCATTTTGTGGATATGATCACTATTGTCTTTCATCTTTTTCAAGGAATCCAAATCCAGGATCTGCCCAAGAGCTACTAACTCTTCTTTTATAATACCCTTTAAGGTATTGATTTCATGACCAGTGATCTTGGACACTTTGGAGGAGTTGGCCTGAGAAAAAATATGAGTGATATCAACTTTCAACTTCCTCAAATCAGCTTTCTTCAGGTGTTCTACCAAATTTCTCAACACTTCCATCATACCAGAGATGGTTGATCTAAAATCACCTGACAAAGAGACTAAAACACTTATTAAATCTTTGTGTGTTTGATTCATAGAGGTAATATGCCTTCCAATCATCTCACCAGTATTGCATAGGTCTGTCTTAATGATACTTACCACTCTTTGAGTTAGAGCATCCATAGCAGCCTCGAATAAATTCATAGGAGTAGGAGTAGAAGAATTAGAGAATTCCTTTTTAATTTTCTCTTTAACTGCTTGAAGAAAATCAGATTTAAAACTATCAAGATCATATTGTGCAACTGAATGACCAAGTCTAGATTGAGAAATTGAAGGAACGGGTCTATCTTCTGTCACTTTCATATACTCAACAACTAATCAAGCCTTAACCGAATCTCTTAAACTTTCATTATGCACTTCTTCTTCCTCTTCCTCTGTATAATCTAAACCCATAACCACAAGACCTAGGTGTTCTTCCCATGTGTCTTTGCATGAAGGATACAAAGGTTTCACAAAACTAGCTCTTCTAGAATTATCAAGGGAGACTTCCTCATCCACATCAATCTCTGACTGTACTATCCTTTCAGTCTTAGGAATAGGTTCTTTCTCATTTAGTTGGGGTTGAGGATCAGCTTGAATCACATTTTGACCATCCACTGGCCAGGTACTTACATCAACATCATCATCACTACTGTCATCTTCACTACTATCACCATCACTTCCATCACCCTCATCACCATCTTCACCATCATTGACCGATTGTCCATTTGAACTATCTTTACTGCTGGATTCATACTACTCAGAATTTGATTCTTCAGTATCACCTTATTCTTCATCATCTAAAAGAGGTTCTATCACTGGTAACTTGAGAGGTGGACTAGCTGGTCCAAATTCAATTCTTCTTTTCTTCGGACTAATCGTATCAGGATCACTCCTATAATCACGAGGTGATTCAGGCTCCTTTCCAGTATCATCTTCTTCTTCAGCTTCTTCTTCTTCTATTCCCTTCTTATTGGACTCACCATTTTCCTTAGGAACTATTGTTTCCTCTTCTTCATCATAATAAAACACTTCTTCACAACGTTTTAAACTAGGATCTCTCATCCCCTTTGGTCTCTTAGAATGATCAATAGGATTGCAAGATTCATACAACTTTTCTTCATCAGTAACCCAAGCCTTCTTCCATGGGTTTCAGTTGATTTTCATCCTTTTAAAAATATACTTATTAATACAGAAGATACTACTGGATGAGATACACTCATCTCCATCGTCACCAAAACCCAAGAACTTCAACATGAAAGAGATTTTCTTGGAGTAGAACAGGGTTGTAGCTTTCTTGGATGGCTTCACAATCTCAGCAATATAGACAGTAAAATATCTAAATTGGTTGACCTTTTCACCATTAAACAACAGAAACAATAGAAAAACATCTTGATACTTTACAGAAGAAAAATCACCTATTCTAGGACATACTTGGTGTTGAACAAACAATAACAAAATTCTACTCTCACCATCCAACTCAGTAGCTGTTATTCTTTTGGATTCAGACTTACCAGTCAACATCTCCAGAGCTAGATCATAAGAAAAGTATTCAGTGGTAGGAGGTATATTTCCAGTTTAATTCTCATATCTGCCGTTATGAGGTACTCCTAAACATTCAGCCCACTACTTCGATGAAAAAGTTATCTTTTTTCCCTTTTATTATAGATGATAATCTCACAACTTCTACTCCATCCAAAACAATACTTAAGTTTAGATAAAATTCATGCACCAAATTCGGGTAGTAGAATCATTCATTATCACAGAACCAGTCTTTCCATCCTTGCATCTCCAAAACTTTTAAAAGAGTAGACTTGCTGGATAACACCCATTCGGCCCTTACTTCTTTTTCAGCTGTAACAACCCGAGTTTCCAACTTTGGGTTCACTGACCTTTGAGTCGTGCTGCTCGATTCTCCTCAAGCACGTTTCACAAGAGAGGAACCTTTATATTCCTTGCTTTGTCTCTTTTTATTGTCCATTTGGAGGTTTGAGAGGATTGAGTGGTTGGAAAGGTTCGAAAGGTTCATAAGGTTTGTGATTCATAAAAGAAGAGAGAGTTCGGCGGGGGATGGAAGGTCAATAGTCTATAGAAATAGACGCAGGTCATTATTTTTATCATTTAGGGTTACAATAATAATAATAAACAATAATAACGATTTAGTAAAACAACTTCGTTTTGACAAACACTAACGGTTTCGCAAACTGTACAACTCAATCGGTAGCGTAGATCGGTTTCACAGATCATTTTAACAGATCAGTTTCACAGATCGGTTTCACAGATCGGTTTTACAGATCTTTTTCATAGATTAGTTTCACTAATTGGTTTCACAGATCAGTTTCACAGATCGGTTTCACAGATCAGTTTCATAGATCGGTTTCACAGATCGGTTTCACAGATCGGTTTCATAGATCTATTATACATAACTCTTGTTTAATAAAGTCTAACTTTTCAGAGCTTAAGGGATTGGTAAAAATATCAGCTAACTGATGTTTAGAGCTAATAAATTCTAGAGAAATACCACCCTTTTGATAGTGATCTCTCAAGAAGGGATTTTTGACATAAATGTGTTTGGTCCTAGGGTGAGACAATGGATTCTTAGAAATGTTAATTGCACTAGTGTTATCACAATTTATAGACACATGTCTAAATTGATATCCATAGTCCAATAGAGTGTGTTTCATCCACAGAATCTGTGCACAACAACTACCCGAAACAATGTATTCTTCTTTAGTAGTAGATAATGCAACAGAGTTCTGTTTCTTACTACACCAAGATACCAGTGACTTTCCCAAAAATGACATGTTCCAGATGTGCTCTTCCTATCTAACTTGAAACCAGTAAAGTCAGCATCTGAATAACTCATTAAGTCAAAGGGTTGTCCTTTTGGATAAAATAAACCTAAATTTTCAATGTGTTTAATATATTTGAAAATTCTTTTAACAGACAGAAAATGATATTCTTTAGGATTAGCTTGAAATCTTGCACACATACACACACTGAACATGATATCTAGTCGACTAACAGTAAGGTAAAATAAGCTTCCAATCATACCTCTATAATTGGTTTGATCAACTGGTTTCCCATTTTAATCATCATCCAACTTACAGGTGTTACTCATAGGTGTGTCACTTCCCTTATTACTATCCAAAACAAAACGTTTTCAAAGATTCTTTGTATATTTACTTTGATTTAAAATAATACCATCCTTCTTTTGAAAAACTTTTAATCCAAAAAAATACATGAGTTCTCCCATTAAACTAATTTCAAATTCATTTTCATAACGTTTGAAAAATTAGTACATAAAGAATGTTTGGAAGATCCAAAAATAATATCATCAATATAGATTTGTACAATCAAAATATCTTTGGAAATTCTTTTAATAAAAATAGCCAGATCAGCAATTCCTTTAGGAAAACCTTTTGAAATAAGAAAATTTGTAAATATATCATACCAAGCTCTTGGAGCCTGTTTTAAACCATATAAAGCTTTAGAAAGTTTAAAAACATGATTTTGGAAATGGGGGTTTGTAAATCCAGGAGGTTGTTCAACAAAAACATCTTCAATTATAAAACCATTTAGAAAAGCACTTTTGACATCCATTTGATATAACTTGAAATTCAAATGAGGATAATAGGATAGTATGATTCTAATAGATTCTAATATAGCTATAGGTGAAAAGGTTTCTTCATAGTCTATACCTTCCTCTTAACTATAACCTTGTGCAACTAGCCTTGCTTTGTTTCTAACTATATTTCCTGAGTCATCAACCTTGTTTCTAAAAACCCATTTAGTGCCTATGGTCAAGGTGTCCTTAGATATTTCTACCAATTCCCAGACTTTGTTTCTTTCAAATTCATTTAACTCTTCTTGCATATCCATTACCCAAAATTCATCATTGATTTCATCATTGATAATTTTAGGTTCTAGCTATGAAAGAAAGCCTTGATGTTCAACCTGATTTCTTAGATAAGCTCTAGTCTGTGCCCCTCTATCGAGATTACCAACAACAACATATAAAGGATGATTCTTTAGAATCTTTGTTGATCTAGTAAAGGTAGGACTATAAATTTCAAGTTCTTCTCTAGGTTCAGATTCATCAGAAGGAGGTTCTGGAACATTTCCAGAACTGTTTGTCTTTACAACAGGTTCATTGAATTTATCACTAAGGTTCAGAACAGACAAATCTTCCTCAAGATTTTCAACCAATGGTTTAGGTTCATGTGGATCGGTTTCATCAAATTTGATGTGAATAGATTCTTCCACACACTTGGTTCTCTTATTAAACACACTATAGTCTTTTTTAGAAAGTGAATATCCTAAAAATATTCCTTCATCACTCTTGGATGAAATTTTTTCTAGATTATCCTTAGTATTGAGAATGAAGACATTGCAACCAAAAAATATGAAGTAACTAACTTTAGGCTTTCTATTATTCCACAACTCATAAGGGGTATTCTTAAGAACATGTCTAATAAAAAATCTATTCATAATATAATAATCTATATTAACAGCTTCAGCCCAAAAATAAATAGGTAGGTCATATTCATTAATCATTGTTCTTACAATTTCTTGAAGAGTAATATTTCTTCTTTCTACTACACCATTCTGCTAAGGTGTCGTGGGGGCAGAAAAGTTGTGATTATAGCCATTTTGTGAGAAATAATATTCAAACTCATGATTTTCAAACTCACGACCATGATCAATTTTCAGGATCTTAATCTTAAGTCCACTTAGGTTTTCTACATACTTGGATTATATAACAAAATAAGAATAAGCTTCACTTTTGTGAGCTAATAAGTATACCCAATTATATCTAGAAAAGTCATCTACTAATACATAGACATAGTGCTTACCATTTAAACTAGAAACTCTAGAAGGTCCAAACAAGTCCATGTGAACCAACTTGAGTGGTTGAGAAGTTGAAACTTCTTTATTTGATTTAAAAGAAACTTTATGTTTCTTTCCCTTTTGATAGGGATTACAAACTTTTTCAGCTGGGAATTCAAGTTTAGGTAGGTCTCTAACTAATTTTTTCTTAGACAATTTTCTAAGTTAATAAAAATTGCAGTGTCCTAATCCTTTGTGCCATAGACAAGAATCTTTATGAAAAGAATTTAAGAAAGTAACTTTTTGTTTGGCTAGAGAATTTAAATCCACATCATATACATTTTCATTTCTCAAAGCAGTAAATACTAAAACATTTTTAGAATAAAAAACATTACAAGAATCATTTTCAAATTTAACATTGAAACCATCATCACACAACTGGGAAATACATAAAAAATTATTTTTAAGTTTATCAACAAATAATACTTTAGAAATTAAAACTGAATAAGTGTTACCAATCTGGACTAGGCTGATGATATTTCCTTTAGAGTTATAACCAAAGGTGACATGGCCTCCATCAACTTTGATTAAGCTTTTGAAGCATGAAAAGTCTCCTCTCATGTGTCTTGAACATCCACTATCTAAATACCATGTCTTCCTCCAGGAACTTTTCAAGCAAGTTTGCTACAAAATAGGTTTAAACAGAAAATGATTTTGGTACCCAGATTTTCTTTGGTCCAGATAGGTTAGCAAACAAAGCCTCAGGTACCCAGATTTGTCTCATGGGTCTCATATAATCTACAGAATAAATAGTTTTTGAAAGATAAACTTTATTTGATATATAACTATATGAATAACTAGTTGAAGCATATGAATTTCCAGAACTATAACTAGCAGCATTCTGTCCAAATTTTGGAATAAATATAGTTTTAGTAATCTGTCTTTTTCCAGGATGATAGCCTATTTCAGTGGTATATTTTGGTGCCACTTGTTTTCCTAACATCTGTGTAAGAGTATCCTTTCCATTTGTGAATTTATCTAAGTCCTTCCTTAATTACTCATTAAAAAACTTCTGTTTAGTATTTTCCTTCAACAATTGAGCATTTTTTTCCTTTTCTATATCAAGGGAGGATTTAACAGAACTGGTTAGAGCATGCTGTTTCTTCAAGGTATTATAATTGTCCTTAATCACATTATAGGTTTCTTCTAGCATATTAAAATATTAAAATAGTTCTTCACTAGACATATTTTCAGATTCAGAATCAGATTCAACTCCAGAATAATATTAATTTCAAGTAGGAGTATCCAGTGTTACCTCAGATGTGTTTGTCATGAAACACATATTGGCACGATTCTTTTCAGAATAAAAAAATTCAGACTCACTTGTTTTGTCTTCTGAATCACTCCAAGTTTCTTTCATAGGTTTCTTGTACTTTTTGTCCTTGTAGTCATATTTCTTTTTGAACTTTAATTTAGGACAATCAGCTTTCACATGTCCTTTCCTTTTTCACTCATAGAAAACAATTTCATCACTCTTATCAGACATTTTCCAATCCTTCTTCCAATGAACGTTATTTTCATACATTCATCTATAATTTGATTTTATGAAGATATTTTTCTTCTTATATAACTTCTAAATTCTCCTGGATATTTGTGCCATCTCAGCATCACTGTCAGAATCTGAACTTTCACTTGTTAAGCTTTCAGTATGTATGTGAATTTTCTCCTTATCCTTGCTCTTTGAGGTAGTAGATTTAAATGACACTGACTTCCTTTTTGGTTAATCATCCTCTTCCTTGTTCACCTTTAGTTCTTCTTTATACATCATAAGATTACCAATCAGCTCCTTAACAAGAAAATCACCAATATCACATGATTCTCTAATTGAAACTAATGTGCCCCTCCACTTGTCTGGAAGACATCTTAGTATTCTCATAATTTTCTCTTTTGTAGGAACAAGTTTTCCAAGCAATCTCATAATGTTGACAATCTAATTAAACCTGAGATACATATCAGAAATAGGTTCATCAGACTTCATTGTAAAATTATCATATTTAATAGTATAGGTGTTCAGTCTCATCTCTTTAACATTGGTTGTTCCTTCATGAGAAACTACCAAAGTATCCCAAATTTCATAAGCAGTTTTTCAAGTAGATATGTGATTAAATTATTCATCTCCTAGAGCACAGTATATGGAATTCATAGATTTATAGTTATTATTATAATTAGTTCTAGTAGGTTCATCCCAAGTAGTTCTCTTAGTGTCTATAATCTTATATTGAGTTTCTATAGCAGTTCAGATATCAAATCCCATACTTTCCAAATGAATTTTCATTTTAAGCTTCCACTGGGAATAATTTATACCATTAAAGAAAGGTGGAATGTTAGTAGCATCACCTTATAATCTATTGTCCATAGTTATATTTTGACAAATATATTTAAAGAGATAAAATTTTGAACTAACAGAAATTTAAGATCTTCAAGATACAACTAAATTCATAGTTGAAAAACAGAGTATTTTGAAAACCTTGAAATACAAAACAGACCTCTGATACCAAATGTTGGTCAGAGTGGATACTCAAGAGGGGGGTGAATTGAGTTCCAATTAAAATTTCTGTTTAAAATATCTCTATTAAAATCACCCAAATTGAATAACAAGATAATCTATAGTGAATTTTTATTAGAGTAAAGGGTCAGTAAGGTTCTCAAGAGATTGATTAGTTCTCAGTTAATTAAATCTGAAGATTAATTAACTTTCAAAGATAACCTAATGCTTTACAATATATACAAACACTTTCTAGATTAACTATCAAAGTAACTTTAAAAAAATTTTATATTTAAATGTAATTGGCAGGAGAATATTAAATATAGGTTAAAACTAAAATAAGTAAGCACAACAGTTTTAAAAAAAGAGGTTCAGTCTCAAGCCGAGACTTATTCCGCTCAAACAATTTATATAAATTTTGATCCACACCCTGGATCAGGGTAAACAATAGTACATAGACAGTCCAGGTACTAAGACCTCTACCACAGTTCTTCGTGGGAAAACAAAAACAATAGAACACAGGATATCTAGGTCACACTTGACCTCTTCCACAATTCACAGTGGGATATAGTAATGTGTATGAAGTTTGGAGTGAGGATTTAGTATCCTCTAGTTCAGTCTAGGAGTCAGTGTGTAAAAACAACACACACTGCTCAAAAAATTAAATGAATGAAACACAATAGAGATAAACATATAGAGATGAGTTTAGAGTGCTATTTGTGTTGTGAGTGAAGCTATGGACTCCTTGGATTGATGTAAATGAAGCTCTGAGTCCTTCTCTAGTTTTTTGTCAAGAAAACAGAGTGTCGTAGTTCTTTTTTATTCACTTCTAGTGTAGGTGTTCAGCTTGAATGTGAAAGTGTTCTTTGTAATACTGCAGATTCTTCTTTGAACTTGTATTATTGATGAGTATGAGTGTTCTTCATGTTCCTCGTGTTTTCTTATTTTCCTGTATGTGCGTGCATGGAAGAATTATTTCTCTATGCCTCTTCTCCTCTTTCTTTTACTACAGCTTGATCTTCCTTATATTACACGAGCACTGACAATAGGAATGATTATATTTTCATAGGTATGAGTTACAGTTCCTTAACATAACAACAACGATCATTAAATATCACTAATTTCATTAAAAACAAAAAATATGACCGTTGGAATAAAATAATAGTTAATATAAATTGAAACAATTTTCATGACTATTAGTGAGTTAAGAGAACGGTAGGTCATTTTGAATCTGCATCAGTATCTGTAGGTCCTTGGATCAGCATCAGCATCGGTAGGACCTTGGATCAGCATCGGCATCGGTAGGTCATGATCAACATCGGTATCTGTAGCTTGTGATCATCATCGGCTTCGGTAGCTTGTGATCAGCATCGGCTTCGGTAGCCTCTGATCAACATCGGTGTGACCATTTCCATTTGTGTAACCATTGCCATCAGTAAAACCATTCATCATTTTCTTGACCGTTCATCATTGACAAGACTATTCATCATCGGTGTGACCGTTCATCATCGGTATGAACGTTCATCACCAGTGTGACCGTTCATCATCGGTGTGACCGTTCATCATCCGTGCAACCGTTCATCATCGATGTGACCATTCATCATCGGTGTGACCTTTCTTCATCAGTGCGACCATTCATCATCGGTACGACCATTAATCATCGGTGACTCAAGAAAATAACTAATGGTGAGTCATAAACATGAAATTCACACTAAGTGTCTGTTCAACCCAGAATACTTCCAGGTCAACAGTAAAACATAAATTAACATAGATAAACATTATGCAGACAAGATTTAAACATATGTAAATACATTTAGAACAAATTAAACAAAAGACTAAACTTTCATAAATAAAATAATGATTTGTGATTATTAAAATAACCATCTCACAGAGAGTTAAATAGGTTTCAAGTTATTTTACATAGATTCTATTATTTTGTTAGAATATTACTCATCCAAAGTAGAAAAACTTTGATTGGGTTTAAATATAAACCATGTGAATAGTGGTTAAGGCACCTAACCCTTATTTTTTCTTTTTATGTTTAATTTTTATCTGATCAAAATGTCTCAACTATATTTAATGAATATTAGTTTAACCTATGTTCTTGTAATTATACTCAAGGTCATGATTAATGCATATGGGTCACCTGGTTACTTTTCATTCTACTAATTGATATTGATTAATTAAGATATTTTCTTATCTATCATTATAGAAGAAGATGATTTGATGCTAATTTTCTTTATTTGGTAAAACTCTATGAATCCCTAAATTTGGAATTGATTATTCAATAAAATCTATGGATGGTAATATGTTTTATCCCAAATTATTCCAGTGAAAAATAGCAGTGACTTCAAATCCATTAGGGTAAACAATCTATATTGAAACATTTACTTGTGGATGTTTTCCGTCCATTTTATAATATCATGTATCAATGTACAAGAATTTATAGGAATCAAATGTAGAATAGTCACTATATAGAACATTCATTTTCCCATACAAATTATATTTCAATACTTGATAGTAATATGATGGAACTATTTTATGCACACGAATCTATGAACTACCCAATAATACATTGAAGGAAATGTCCCATAAAACCATTATGAACACAGAGTTAGACATAATCTCCTTGAACTGGGACTTTATCATCATATTACCAAAGAGTTTTTGATCACTTTTATTGAAACCATGGATTTTCAGTCCATAAAAATATTGATAATATCCCACACATACCATATAGTAGAATGTCTAGGATGGAATGAGGCTAAATCCAAAATCATGGTGTACTAGATCTTGATGAATATTGACATCATTTAATTTTTAAGATACATACACCGGCCTTATATGTCCCTTTATAACAATTTCCCAATCTTGTTATATGATGTAAATGATCATGTTACTCTCATTAAGCTTAGTTCTGACCTTGTATGTTTCAATAGTACCCACATTGGTCTTAAACTAACAAGGGCTCAATAAAGACTTAATGAGGGATTCTCTAAGATCCTTGGAGAAGTGAAGGGAATCTTGAATTTAAATTCATACTGGAATGACTATCATATTATTTAATATTTCATATATTTTAGTCAAATATAGATGCTTCCTTACAAGTAGATATTACAAATATTTTGTCTTAAGTGACTCAGATGGTTTTGATGATGAAATTTCCATTCCTAAGTTATAATTAGAGGACATTTTTGTTATTTATAGGTTAGGTTGAATCAATTTTTCCATGTTTCATTATTGGATAAATTATGATATATCAACCAATTTATCCACCAGTCTAATAGAAGTTGAAAAGGTCCTAAAAGATCCTGGATTGGATTGATGTTTTTTTAGGATCATTGAAGTACTCTCATCCATGTTTCCACCACATATATGATTTCAATAAGAAGAAAAACCAAACTCCAAGACCAACCTTGGGTGTGTCTTCCTTTAAATTGAAGGCCACCTCCAAAATTTTTAATGGTAATATTTTATTTATCAAACTAAACTTCATTATCATATTGGCCTATCATTCAGATGAAATTGATAAATCTATACTAGGATTATTCATAAGAGGAGAGTTATGTTTGGTGGTGAAGTGCCCATCCTCCCAATGATGGGGGTATGAAGCCCATGAGGTTATGGATTATTTAGGATATCCTTAGGGGTTCCTATTTTTAATATTTGTTTCTTAAATTATGATTATACTATGTTTTTGAATCTTTAGGTGCATAATATGTGTGTGTAATGATGGCAAGTGGATTTAGGATCATGAATAGTTGATTCAATCATGCCCTGATGATTGTATGTGTATAATTTACTAAATTTTAAGTCATTTAGTCACAAAATATACATAGGATCCTATTTTTTACCTACTTAAAATCTTTTTATTTTTCCAATGGAGTAGTATAAATATGTGTCACATATGTCTTGAGGTAATCTAAAACTGCTTACTATCAATCCACTATACTTTGGGGGAGTTTCTTGAGGATTATACAATACTAGATGGTACAATACAACATTTATAGGTAAGGATAGTAATTAATATAATCATTTTGGATTACCATTTTAGTATTAATGATCTCCAACAATGTGATTAGGTTAATATCAATATATGAGATAAATTACCCTAGGACTTGTTCATTCCAAAAGTAATAGACCCTATTTTGTTTCTTTAAATTTTTAGTGACTCTAATATTTATTTATGTAATTTTTATTATGATTAGGAAATGTGAATTATTATTTATTCCTAAGATAAGGAACTATATTAATCATGGTTAGATAAAGGGATGGAGCTGGAACTAGTATTGTCTTGAGAGTAAAAATAGTAGTTTCTACCTTTCAAGGATTCCTTTCCTGTAATGATATCATTTTCTAAGATATGGTTTTAGTATTCCAAATGGTTTCTTCTAACCACTTTTATGTTTTAGAGAATTCTTGAAACCCACCATGGTATTTTTTTAAGATAATTATTTCCAAATTATCCTAAATATTCTCTAAACATATTTACAATAACTATTCATGTCAAAGCTGTATGCCAAGGGAATAGGAAAGACCCTTCCACATGAAAATGAATTCCATGAATCCATCATTTTCAACCTATTTAAAATTTTATAGGTCTAAAATGACAGTTTTTATTATCATTATGTTCAATTGATAAAATAAATACTATTTAAGGCCTCCCAATCAGTAATAAATATAACTACATAATTATTATACCAAAAAGTTAGACCTTCCATGGTTTTCATAGAACACCTGATCTGAATTGACTTTTATAGTTTTAATGTTACTACCATCATCCCAAATTGATATGTATAATGCATTATATTTTCTTGAAGGTCTCCCATAAAATTATACATTGTGAAGTTAGGGTTCTCAAAGTCGGATGGGGTAGGAATTAAATCCACCCATTCAAGATACTATTTCTTCTCCCATTATACTGGTGCACACTAACCTTCCATGTCTTCAAATCAAGCAGTGAAAGCATAAAGTACTTATAATTGATACCCTTCAATGTTAGATGAATTTTTATTTAGGTAATTTACCCATGTTTGATGTTGTTGGATTATCTAAACCTATAGTTATTGACTTACCTGGGCTAGACATGGATGAGTTAACTAAAATATTTATTGATGATATCATAATATAATGTACACTTGATAATCTATTGGTGCCGCAACTAAATAGAAAGGTTAGTTTGATTTCAAGTTAATTGGGTGACTTGACTATTATATTACATATTGAGTTGTTTAGGGTCACTTGGATGAGACACAACTACTTCAACATGGAAATCATACCTAGAAGGCAAGTTCTCTATGAGTAGATAAACATTTATTTAATTTAGTTTATATATATTTTCCTTTTACTGAGAAAATAATTCATCAGCTAACATGGACCTAACAACCTAAGTGGCGGTGGGATATATATATGTATCTATACATTTAACTTTTTCCTTGGAACTAATTATCTGAGTTGGTGGAAATTAAATATTTAAAGGAGATCCCAAAACATGAGTTTGTCTCAGATTCGAAGTATGTACACCCCCTTCACATACCACTGTGTGAATTATTTTTTCTATGAATTATTTATTTGACCATTAATCCTCCTCATCATGCACTTTAACATCAGTGGGATTGATATTAATGAAATATAGAGATGAAAATTCTAAAGTAAGAACCAAATACTCTTATGAATTTAAGAAATATGCGACTTCATCAGCTTATAATAATCTTCAAAGGTCAAATAAAAATCCTAATATTGTTTTTAACTATTATAAGATTGCGTTAGTTTCCACCCCCTAAGAGGATATGACATCTCCTTATTATTCTCCCATCAAGATGTGGTAGGTGGTTTTTCATGTATAGTGACACAAATTAAATCTTCTCAGATCTCCATTAAATGTGAACCTAGTAGAGGGGTTGGATCATAAATCATCAGTGGAGTAGACCATAGGGGTATTTCTAGTGAGGGTGCCCCAAAACATGAGAATATTTATATCCTTAAAGTTGAAACACCATTAATTTAAGAATTTTCCCATTTTATTTATGATACCAAGGGTGGTGATGGGGGTAAAAATGCCTCTATACCTATGGGTTGGGGTTTCCCCTATATTGTGGGAGTCATAACTACATCCCTTTTCACCTTTTAGGCATGTATTCTGATGTGAGTTAGATACTTTCCATTGTTATACTATCATAGGTATGGAAAATCCATTATTGTAAGTTCATTTATTTATATATAAATTTATTACCTCAATTTTGAAACTTTATTTACTTTCCTAGAAACTTGACATAAAAGTATATCAATAAATCATCCCCATTGAGTATATATCTAAGGTCCTAAAAGGAATTAGGTGAGATATACCCTTAGCAGGGGCCAATCAGGAATGTTTGTCTTATCCTATTTAATTTTTTTTAATTTACCTATAACTACCATTGACCTATCAACCATTAGGTTCACTCATTTTTCTCTTTTATTTTCTAAGTTGATGAGATTATCTTTAAATTTTACCAGACCTTTAATTTATATATCATGAAATTAAACTTTTCCTTATTTTGGTGCGCATGTATAAAGTAAATAGGGCATGAATATTTTTTACTTGGTTCACCACTATGGGCTAGTCCAAGTTTCATGTGATCGATAATTTGTTGATATGATAAATCTATAGAAAGATCATTGATCTTTATTGGGGTTTAGACTTGGTCACTCCTCACCTAGGCTCACTACCTTAAAATGTTTAGGGTTGAATCATTGTTACTTAACTCTCACATCTAAATCACTTCCCCCTAATTCTTTTCTCACTACTTCAAGAAGGACTCCAAATAGTTTATAGTCATAAATTTACCTTCAACAATATCACCTGTATTGATTTAATTTTCAAAAGTATATAGATTCTCTATTGATTTCCACTTATTTCCATTCAAAGTCATAGTGTGATATACTATTAAACATCCTTCTTCTTTTATATACAATAAATGAAAGTGAATTCCTTTAATACTTTCTCTTTCTCTTTATTTCATGAAAGTATGTAGATGCTTTGTTGATGTCCACTTGTAGCACTTCATAGACCTAATGTGATCTCCTCTCAAGCAAAATTCTTCTTTCACCTACCAAATGTGGAAGTGAAATCCTTCAAGAATTACCATTTCGATTTATTTTAACCTTTTATAACATAGAATCTTCTTATCAATATCCTCTTACTTTTGAATTTTAATTAATAGGTTCCAATTCATTATTCTCCTTCTTCCCAGCCCCTCACATAGAACTTCTCATTCTCCTCTAAAAAATATATATTCAATATCCTCTAGATTTATTACATCCTTTAAAAAATTATTATACTTATTTTAACAGGATTATTATGTGATAAAATAGTTCTAAACTATCACTCCATAACAAGTATTCAAATATACACTATTAACTCCCACAATTTCAAAAAAACATGCAGTCAATATAATTAACTACTTCATGGCTCATTTTTTTGTATCATAAATTAATTAACTTTAATGATGCTATAATAAAATTTTAATATTTTCATGAATCAGGGACAAAAATAGAGGGCCATGATGTTTGATACATCAAAGAACCATTCATGCATCATTTGAGTTAACAAAGATGGATTTGTTGTGTCTCCAGCTAAAACTCCCACCAAAATGCCTTTCAACCAGACACTGTAACATGGTGTAGTTTATATCCTTGCAATAAATAACTTTGAAATGCCTATATCCATGACTTCTCATCCATTTTTCCTAATTATGTAGATATTTAAATACCAATTCCCGATGTCCAAGTAAAACTCCTCCAGCATGAGCACCACCACACCCATTTTGGGATCCCTATTTCTTATAGGTGGAAATTTAACTTGAAAATCCAAGTGAAATTAAAAAATTACTATCACCACAGTGTGGAGTTATTATTTAGTGACTAGTTTAATTGAGTTATTAATTTCTTATTCCATTCATTTTTTGGGTTATCCCATTTTTCCTAGGTGAACTTCCACTGAGCCACACCCTGCTCTACGATGTGGTTTCCTTTAGTTAATAATTTTTTCCTTTTGAAATTAAATTTGAATCATAACATGAACACTAAAATTCCAAGATCTGGATTCATGGATTCCCATATATTCCTTGGAACTCCATAATTTTTACCTCTATAGTGATGTCCTTTCTAATTTTTATTTTTAGGTAACTCCTACACAAAACCTCATGCGCTATGGTGTGCCCTATACCAAACATTCTATAAGATGCCTCTATAAATTATTTCTTCCTTTAATTGACCATGTGGGATCCTTATAGGTTTCATTCAAACTTTCTGATTTCTTCTGGAAATCCTTCCATCGGTGCTAACTCATTTAACACTAAGAACCACCTCCAATCAAGGTTTTGTAAACAATCTAATTCTTATCAACAAATTAAACTTCAATACACCACTTCATCTTTTCAACAAACACTCTTTTCAATAAACCACTCCTTGTTAAAAAATACAATAGAAACCATTTTTCTTCCAACAATATCCCCCTTTAGATATTGTTGATGATATCCATTTCAAATCTTCTCCCCCTTTCTCCCAATGAGATACAATGAAATACTCTCCCCTTATTTAAAATATCAAAAGAGTTCAAACTATAGCATAAATTAATCTTTAATATCTGTAACTATGGGTGACTAGATCTTCTCTAATGTTATAAATAGGTATCTTCCATTTCAACTCTCCCTTTGGAACGTATTTTTCCTCCTTTGTATCTTCTTACCAACTACTAAAAACATTTGTGATTTATGAAACAATAGTTATGAACCTTCAAATTTCATATTGGACTTCTCAATTCCAGAATCAAAATTCTTACATAGCTATCCCTTCTCAAAAGATTAATTTAGTGGATTTAACACTTGGAAATGATATGAAAAAAATACTCTAAGCATATTGAATGAGAAATAAATATAGGAAACACAAGTTTTTTTTAAATAAAAATAATGCTGTCTATTTCACTCATGGATACCAATGATAATGTTGCAAATTTAAACATTTACTTTCTCAACACAACCTATGATCTTCATCACTTTCACACCAAATAGTTATAAAAAATCACTTAATCATTTGGTAGGGATGATCATACAACTTTTTAGAAATGATATCAATTATAAAATACATATTTATACCAATTGAAACTAATGTTCATCCAACTCTTCATAGAGGTTTTAAACATTTTTTGTTATTTAAAAAAAAACCAAACCATAGTTTAAAATAAGATAAGAAAAATCATGGTAGATAAAAAAATGCAATTCCATTGCATTAGAAACAGAAAAATTCTTGCATAGTAGATGTAGGAACCCCATCAAAGAGAAAAATATCTAGACTAGTAATAGAATATATTTGTGTGGTAAGATAATATTACAACAAATTACCTTCCATCCACATATGATATATGACAATACTTTCCTTCACCTTCAAGGTGAATGCCTACATCATCTATATTATAAACTAGTGAACAAATTCCAAAATCTTCAAATGCTTGACGACGATAGAAGAATAATATTTTATAAAATAAAGAGATATAACCCTTTTATGACATAAAATAATTCCCAAAAGTAATGTTTTTTCCTTACCTATAGTATAGGTACCAAATCACAGGTTCGTAGTGAATCCCAAAATAACCGATTTTTCTATGATCAATAGTAGTCCCACATCTTGACACACTTTTTTCACATGAAGAGATATCCAGATTTATATTATACCTAGTTCAAGGGGGATGCCACCATACCCAACACACTTTTTTCCTAGTATTCCAAAATTTCTTAAAGTGGAAATTTCCAATATCAATGAATGAAGAAAACCCCTAGGTGTGGCCTCTCAGATTTCTAAAATGATCTATTAGATAATTTTGAAACTATATAAAATAAAAATGAAAAAATATGGACCCAATTCCATGAACAACTTCATTTCACCCACATTAAAAAGATAATAAAACTTCAAAATAATATTTATATGAATAAGATCAACATGATTATTGAATGTATAAGAGATACATGATATATAGAGTCACTTAGAGGATTACATCTAGAGAGAAAAATCTACAATGGATCTATAACAGTTAAAAAATACCACCTCCTATGAACTCTCTATGAAAATATGATTAGTATACTCCAATAAATTTTTATTGTAACACCTATACCTAGAATCCAACATAATATCTCTCATTTGAATATAAGAATCTGTAGGTAGTGCATTCATCGTAATATTCCCAATAAAAAAATCATTTTTATAGGGATAAATTTATCTTAGATGAAGGTCCCCATCCTACCTATAGCTTTGGGGTTTTGTAAACATCTTGAAAACATGTAGTATAACAAATTCCATTAACATCAGGCAAGTAAATTGACCAGTCATTGAAAGATGAGAAATGTGCTTGTCTAAAGAGATCTAGGAATCAATAATTATAAATTAGAAAAATGTTCGATATGAAAACATGTCCCTAACTATAATATTAGGAGATAAGAATCTATGGAAATAAAACATGGAATCAGCCTGTAAGTCCTTCTGAAAGGATATATCACTTGTAACCACAATACATTGAGAATTTTCAATGATATATAAGAAAATAAATATATTCCTACTCCAAACTCTTAAATTTAATCTACCACTATTCCCTTCAACCATCTCCCATAGATAATAATATTTAGAATGAGTGAACTGTGAAGACAGATAGGATCCAACTATATAATCCCAAGATAGTTTATCATTGATAGATTCCATAGTATCCTATTAACCTTAAAGTTTAATACCACCCTCCTCCTATAGTAGAGTCAAATATCTCTAACTATTCAAGTTATACATATTTTCCTTTCCAATTCCGTATAAAAAATAAAAAAAACCCAACCTATGAAGGACCTATTTGGGTAAAAAAACCTAAGAATATAAATGAATAGGAATAGAGAAGAGGGAACTGTTAAGTAGTGTGATTATACTAAAAAATATAAGAAATTATTGTTCCTAATTTTTAATATTACTATCGATTTTTTATGATAGAGTAAAAATAATGAATTCTAACACAACCATGAATCAAAAGAGCCTTAAGATATTCATTATAAAATCCATTATTTTATTACTATACCACCTCTCAAGGAGGTGCCTTATCTTTCCAGGCATGTTTATATAGAATAATAAATTACTCTTACTAAAATTGATATACTTTCCACTCTAAAAACTTATATTTTAAGATGTATCATTTTGTTATCCATATATTTCTGCTTATAATTAAGGAAAACTAAACGATCATCTAAAAATAGAAAGTTAGAATTACCTGAGATCCCATAATAACCAACAAACCACCCAAAAATACTATCCCCCAAAAATTCATTCAGATTTCTATTAATATCATCCAATGAAATGATAAATATAATAATATAGAGTGGATCACCATACATAAGGTCCCTTACATACTTAAAGAAACCATAATTCCTCCCCATGAGGGAAATATACATCCAAGGTGATGAGAAACATTGATACAATAAGTCAATAACCTTATATTTATAACCCAATTTCCTAAGGACTAATATTATGATATTACATTTCAACATATCAAAAACTTTTTCCATATCAATTTCGATCACTATATTAACCACTAAAACATTCTAATCCAAATATTCCATTATTTAATGATCTAGACCAACTACCTCCTGATTGTTATGACCCTTTATAGATCCATGATAATCCTCCAAAATAATATAATATGGAGGGGGATAAAATATATTGTTGATAATATTAGAAATAATCATATAATAAATGTTTCATAATATAATTGGATGAAATTACTAAAAAATATTGGGATGTTTAATTTTGGTGAAAAGAAAAAAATTAGTGGTTTCCATAGATTTAGGGATTAATCCACCCCTATATAAATCCATAACAACACATACCACAACTCCCTTGATGAAATACCATGAAATAGAATGAAGGATACCAAAAAATCATTAGATCCAAATGAACTATCAACACCCATGCATTAAACAGATCTATAGATTTATCATTCTCCAATAAATCTAGAAATAGAATCATTATTAAGGTTGAATACTTATCAAAATATTATCAATAAGTCATTGTGATTATATAGACTAAACATATAGATAAGAACATGATATAGGGTTAGTGAGTGCACTAGTAAAGAACCTATCTGCTAAGTCTCCTAGCATATATACATTTGATTCAACAGAACCATAATCTTTAATAAGGATGATCCTTCCAAATAACTACTTCATGTTAATACACACATGAAAAAATATAGTGTTATGGTTTATTTTATCTAACCATTGATACCTAGAATTTTCCCTGACCACCATCTATTCTTTTAACAAAAGAGACCAAACCTATCCACTAAGTCTCCAATGTCTCTTACTAAGACTTCATCCCCTTCCATATCCTCAACTTAATCATTACATCATTTTTGAATGGATGATTTAAATTTATTTCATTTCAATATACGTGGGATTTGATAATACCTTCAACAACCACATTAAAATAAGTGTATATTACCTAAAATAATCCACATTCCTTGTTCTATAGTCGATAATATTTAAAGCTTCACTTCTTGGAAGAAAGTTCTCCATGTTCTAAGACTAAATCAGAGTGATTATAAAAACACCTCAATAAGAGATATATTATATAACTTCAAGATATTAAAATAATTAACCCCATGAATGTTTTAAATACACCTTTCAAGATTAAGCCAAACCGACCACCCACACTTCCTATTATTGCACCATGTAAAATATTCTCTTGAGAATCCCAAATCCACTAGCTACGACTGATCCATAAAAGAGTTGAAATCATCCATAAAACATCTTGAAAGAACACATCCTAATGTTTTATATAATGTATAGATGTTCTTAATTGTCTCTAAACAAACCAAGTTAGATAAATAGGGTTGAATTTAGCGAGATCCATTCAAATACACAATCTTTCATCCACCTCAGACTCTGTATACATTGTTGTGAAAAAAACTCCCAACTAAAAAAGGATACTTTCAAAGTAATATGTTGTTATATTTCATTATTATATGTCACTATATCTGTATACTTCCATAAAATATATATGTATTGATTAGTTATAGATATATGCAAAGAGAAATGAAATTTTATCTTAGGCACAACGTCTTTGAGATCAACCACATGGTGCTTTAGTTACATAATCAAAATAATTTTAAAGTTGTAAATAACCTACTATTTCTTAATAATTATAAAATGAATATTACAAAAAGCCCATTAATATTCCATATAAGTATAGAAATTATAAGTACTTGTTGAAGTTCAGGACCTTATGGGATTCACCACCTTCATCATCAGATGATACAAAAAAATACCACCTTAATATCTCATCCTTAATATGAGAGTGAGTGTGAAACTGATAAGAATTTATATCATAAATAGTTAAAAATTTTCTAAACATTTCCCACCTTCTCCCACTAGTATACAAGACCAATTTAAAATTAGAGTTACCTTAAAAAATAACAAAGGAGTTAATGGTGGAACTGGAAAATGGGGGGAGAGATATCTCAGTTCTCTACAAGTCCAGATCCCCATCATGAAAGTAATTATTTATTTAGACAATATTTATGCCATCGTCATAGGGAGAATCATCATCAATATGAAACAAACCAGATTTTTGATATTCCAATGGATCATACAAAAAGACTATAAAAGAGGTGTTTCAAGAAGAATAATATAGTTTTGTCTATAAATTATATTATTAGTCAACCTACACTCATACCTAACAATTAATCCATGGATTTCAATGCAATCATGATACAACGACTATTATCAAGAAGGATTTGAAAGAGTATGTGATGAAATATCCACCACTAATGAGTGAGATTGAGGCTTAACTTATATTGGAACATAGTACCTCAAACCTGGACCCCAATAAAAGGAGGAGAAACCTTACACCTAGGAATAGGAGACTATTTTCTTCCCTTTAGTATGAGTAAGGTTCCTACACCTATTGGAGCTGTGACCTTGAATTTGGTGGTGGAATAAATACTTGATACTTTCTTCATAAATTTTTTCTTCCAAAAAAATATATGATATAATATTTTCTACTAAAGCTGGTCTGGTAGGTGTTGAGACACATCCATCTCCACACAAATTCATAGAGGCATGGGTAGCAAGAAATTTATTGTATGAGGGTCATTGTGAATAAAATAACTCAATGAGTTACCAATACCCATAATAATCACTTTATTTTGTAATGTTTTAGGAAGACCCATGTGATGAAGCTAATGTGATGTAGTAAATAGGTCCCTTCTCCTATAAAAATTAGAAGTCCACTTGAAAAGTAGAAATTGATCATGATTAAATAGACAATAATTACATGATCAAGATATGAAATGTTCCTCATTGGAGTCAAGGAAGATTCCAAGATTTCTATCATCTAGAGGCATGACACTTTCTAGAGATGATAAATCCCAACTAGTGTTTACCCATTGAGTAAAATTAGAAATAGAAGGATGATCACACCTAAATTTTACAAGATTGATCCATGAATGAAACAAAAAAGAATTTAAAAACTCAAAATCAGATATACCAAACAAAAGCATTCCATAAAAAATCATGTATTGGGAGGAAGATGGATTGGAGGATCCCAAATGACACCTTTATCTCAAGATAGAGACATCGAGGGGGGGATGAACATGGATCCCTTAAATGAATGATGAGGGAAACTACGTGCCTCTGAAGGTGGATACCACTATATAATTATAGTATAATTATTTAGGGAAGATAATAAATACCATTTAATATACATCAATTTCATATTATAGCAATGGAAACTTCATATATGGATTTAAAACTTATAATTCCACCATTCATGACCATTCACCATGACTTTTTTAACATCAAAACTCTTCACATGAACAAATCTTTAGTATTGACACCAAATGAGATTTAAAATATAACTAACTCCATAAGTTACATTAAATTTCAAGTTTCAATATATTTCCACTCATCACACACTTCATGTGCTTTTGAATACTCTTAACCCATGAACTACACCTCCCTTAATTTTCCAAAACACTTCAAATAGTTTAGAAATTTTTTATTTATTTTGGAATATTGGTACCTCAAGTTTACTCATGCTATGGAATGAGGATAGTCATGATAGACCAACCCATTACTTTCTAAATTTCCTTTTCCCATTTTTAGATGCAAGGAAAGAAACACCATCATCTCATTGAGAACTTTATCTTCATAATATCTTTTAAACAACATCTTAATCCTCTTACCAAATGATTCATGTGTGATGTAACATATAAAATCCGCATTAAATATTTTAGAATTGATGTTCATTCAATGGTTTGGTGATTCCCACAATTGTGGATTTGATCATTTTGGAGTAAGTTTTTACTTATGTTTCTTTTTTTAGTGGATCTTACATATAGATTTTTCCCCCATTAGAGGTATTTTCCTCTAAGATTCAACTATTTCCTTTTAGTGTATTGTGTGAGATAACTTAAGTAAACCCAATTATTAATGAACATGAGTGCCATATTGGACTCCTTTACTTCTATTCAAGAATGTTGTTGTGCGTGAATAGATATTGGTGCTTGATGCACCCTTTTATGAGGCACATTTTTATTCATTGAATCATTGAACCTATTTCCCATATTAACAAGTAATTTCTTGTATATAATATTTATTTGAATTTCATAGGATTGGAACATCCCCTTATCAGATATTTAACATTCAATTCATTATTCCAATTACATTACCTTTCCTTATGACCAAGGTTAGAACAAATAGAACATATACCATGGTAATATTACCTTACTTGGTCATTCCCTAAATAATGTATTGGAACTAATGGATATCTTTTTTCAATTTTGTGGTTTTTGTCTTTAAAACACATGATCATAATGTTTTGAGGACTTTTATAGTTGTGTAATTTTGATGCTACCTTCTTTTGTTGACTCCTCCATCCAAATTCAACATGAATCATATGTTATTCTATTCCAAGTTTCAGAAATAAAATTATTATTTCGATTGAGGAAATATTTGTTTGGATTTCTATATACTCATTTGTGGTTTTTATCCTCCCCTAAGGTTCTCTGATCTTCTCATATTTCATCTTTATGTGTGTAAAATTTCTTTGAAACTTGATGTATCATCCATTAATAATTATATTATCTCTTTATGTTTTGTTTTTTAGAGGAATGATTCCTCACTTAAAATCCTTCCTGATGGCCATTTTCTTAATGATTTATTAAAAATTATCTTCAATCTAATCACTTTGTTTTTTCATATTTTCTCCCATTTTATTTATGGTGAAACTAAGGGAAACTTATTCTTTCTTTTCCCTCTTATTCTCTAAGTAATGATCTTTAATTATCTTATAATAAAATTCATGCATGACTTAACATTATTCCTACTTCTTTTGTAAGGCTGGTATCTCCTCTTATCTACTACATTAACACCACCTTGATTAAAAACATGATGTTGTTTCCACTTCACTAAAATCACATATCCTTTTAAAACCCAATAGAGAGTCTCAAATTTCTTGTAAAATTTCCTAATATAAAATAGAGTTAAAAATATATATAGAGACAATATTAAAATATATTTCTTTATATAAGGATATCATACTTAGGGGATAATTCCTTATACTTTTCTTCTTCTTTCTATTTGATATAAATCAATTTTCACTTAACTTATTTTCCAAATTAATATTACAAAAACATCTACATATCTTCAAAGAATTATCAATGTTCAATACTCTTTAAGAAATATTATTCTAAATCATCATTTAAATATTTCTTAAAATAATCATCAATCTAAATATTTCTATGATATGTTTTAAGATAACTCATTGTCATCCTAACAGAGAAATTATATCCTTCATAACTTCTTAAGTAACTCCAAGAGAATCATCCTTGAATGAAAAAAATAATTTTCCCATCCATTGAAGTTTTTCCCATAATACATAATTTATTTAACTCAATATTCAATCTATATTCATAAAACATTATATAAAGTAAGAGAAAAAAATACAATATGAAATAAGTCTCCCATTTATAGCAATTTTAAGTCCCTTAAGGGGATTAGGTGAGATAAACACTTGGGGGGAGGGGGGGGGGGGGTTGAACCAAGGTATGTAAGTCTTATCCAAATTAAAAACTTTTTTCCTTAACATCTCAATAACCTATAGAATCTTAACCTATCAACCTTGAGGGTCACTCATTTTTCTCTTTTTTTATGTTGAACAGAACATCTCTTAACTTGACCAACCCTTTACTAGATTTATCATGTAATTATATATTTTCCTCTTTTTGCCTGCATGAATAATTTAAAAAGGACATGAATATTTTTACTTAGTTCATCACTACATGGTAGTCCAATGTGAATATAATCAATATTGTTTCAATGCATCGAATCACTATAAAGAACACTTGTGTTCATTTGGGGTTAGGCTTGGTCACTCTTATCCTAGGATCATCACCTTACAATATTTAGGGTCAACATACTATCTCACAAGGATTACTACCAACTCAAAACCACTCTTCTCCTTTTCTCACTACTTGAGTAAAGACTCCACATAGTTTATGGACATGTATGCCCTTAAACAACATCAATTTTATTTATTTCATCCTCAAAAGTATATATGTTATCTGTTGATTTACATTTATTAATATTAACATAAATTATATTATCTTCTATTGAAAAACCATCTTATTTCATCTTACATACATAGTAGTAAATTGTTTCAAGACATCATCGTTGGATCAATTTAATGAAAGTATGTAGATTCTCTTTTTATGTCCACTTGTTTTTGTTTATAAACATGTTGTGATATCCTCTCAAATATCCTTTTTCTTTTACCTACCACATGTGGTAGTCAATTACATCAAGACTTCCTATTTCATGTGATTTTAACTTATTGTAACATAAATCTTATTCTACTTCTCCTATAACTTCAGAAGAGTCTTCAATGGGTTCCAATTACTTATTATTCTTATTTCAAAACCCTCACATTGAACTAAGTATCCACCTATGAAAAATAGATATTCAATATCATATATATTTAATAACTTAAAAAATTATGATCCTCACTATTTTAATAAGGATATTATGTAACAATAAATTATCCAACTATTTCTCTATCATGGGTCTTCAAAAACCACCCATTAACTTCCATGATTTCCACTAGTAACATAGTCAACCTTTGTAACTACTTAATGGATCATTTTTGTACAGTGTTAATTAATTATTTATTAATTCACTATAAATATGCTACAATAAAACTTCAATATTTTCCTGAACCAGGGCCAAAAATTGATCCCCAAGATATATGAATGATTAAAGAAACATTCATCCATCATATGAGTTAACATCTTTAGATTTGGAACATCTTCAGTCAAAATGCCTAGAAAAATTTCTTTCAAGAAGACACCAAAATATTTAATAGTGAATATCCTTGAAATATTCCATTTAAAATACCTAGATACATGTCCTATTATATATTTTTCCATATAATTTAGAGACCTAAATGCTACTTCTCAATGTCTAAGAGAACACCTTTTCCACCAGCACAACCATGCCTATTTGGGATAACCATTTCTCATAGGTGGAACTTTAACTCAAAACGACCAAATTCTGAACACCATAATGTGTTGGAATTCTTTGTATTATTATTTAATTGGGTTTTATATGATTTAATCCATACCCATTTTTGGTTACCTCATTTTAAATAAGTGAACTTCCAATGTGCTATTCCCAGCTCAACGATGTGGTTACCTTTAGCTGTCCATTTTTCTTTTCAGATATTTAATGTGAATCATGCCTCATCTATTACCACTGAAACACTTATATTATACTTCATCATTTCACATAAGTTCTCTAGAAATCCACTATAAGTACCAAAACATCATTATACTTTACATTTTTCATATGTTGGGTAAATCTTATATAAAATTCCAAGTGTTATAGTGTGGCTTACACCGACCTTTATCTAACATGCATCCATAACTTATTTTGTGCTTAACATGAAAATGCAGGATCCTTTTATAATTCCTTCTCACTTATATATTTCCTTCAAATATCCTTCCATTGGGGGTAACTTTTTATCACCATGAACTAACTTCAATAAATATTTTTCCATAAATAAAATTATTTTCTAAAAATACAAATTCAGCTCACCGTTGAATCAATTAAAAAAATATTCTTATCAACAAAAAGATCCTTTAAAACATATATAACACAAACCATTTGGGTTTAAACATCATATTTTTATACTGTAGGAATAGTTGGGTTTTGTTGTATTGATCAATTGGTAGACCCAAATCTCTTGTTTGATGCCTGACTTGAAGTAATCACATTGCATGATACCATACAAGAACTACTATATTAACTAGTGAGGTGAGTAAAATACAGAGCTTTGAATTCACTCCAACCTATGATGCATATATGGGGAGGATATTATTGTATAATATGTAAAAGTGTCTCAAGGAAATTGGGGAAAGCCATTTTGAATTCTCATTATTCTTAAAAGGATTAGGTTTCCAAGCTTCCAGAAGGGTGTCCAGATCAACATGGTTAGACTTCACACCCAACACCTTGAGGTGATCAATGAATACTTTTAAGGTTATCATTTATGTCAGATATTATTAAATGTTGTAAAAAATTTCTACATATTTGGGGTATGAATTCATCTTTGAAGGATTTGATAATAACATACTAAGAGGTAGGAATGGGACATAATATATCTTATATGTTGTATTCATACAATTATTTCCACATGATGTTGGAAGATTTATTATCTTTTATGAATGGTTCTTTAATTTGTTTCAATTATAAAATCCACTATTCTACTACTTATCCTAATGTACCGGGACCAGTTTATAAATATATAAATAATTACATGGTGGAATAATATACTGGAGGAAAAACGATTATAATCACCTCATCTCACCCATTGGCAGGGACGAGACATTTCCAAATAAAGTTCTTGGTATAACTAGCTTTAATTTTGCAAGCACTTTTTGATAAAAAAGAATCTTCACGATGATTGAAATATGAGAGAACCTTATTTATAAAAACTCTATGGAGGACCTATAAATTACATATCTTGATCACTATGAGGAATACCTATATGTTTTTTTGTGTTTTATAATCATAGGTAGGACCTCCATGGTTTTCTTATACTTCATCTCCTTAGATATGACCTTCATATTTATAGGGTTCTTGATCACCATGGGGAGGTCCACCATGGTTGTGGTGTGCATGATCAACATAGGTAGGGAATTCATAGTTTTAGTGTGCTTGATCACATCAGGGATAACCATAATGTATTCTTATATGTTGATCATCATAAATGAAAGGACTTCCACTTTATCTGGTTACTTTTTAGTGGGGAGGAAATTCCTGATAAACACCCTAGAGAAGACCTCTAGAGTTACTAATTTATTAATCTCCATTATGGGGAGTAAATACACTTTATATGGGTTCTCTTCCATATGGAGGGACTTTGCAAAAGACACCCTACAGAGGGACTCTATGTTGATCAAATTGTTTATAATAGGGAGGAAATCCATGATGGGTTCTATGGGGAGGAATTCTGTGGTTATTAGGTTCTTAATCACAATGGGGAGGACCATTATAATTCATGATTTATAAATTTCCATTAAATATATGACCTATATTTCATTTTTTTAGTGATAAAAATGGTGATAAATTCCATGGTTATTGATTTATTGATTTACATTATGGGGAAGAACTCCAGCCTAGTTAGTTTTTTTATTGTAGAGAGGAATTTAATTAAAAACACCTCAGGGAGGACCTTTATTTCCAATACTTATTAATTTATGGATAAGGGGATTACCTCATTATCCATTGAATTCCATATCATGGGGAGGACCTCTATCACAAGAACCATATGGAGGACCTCTATGGTTATTGGGTTTTTTTTCACCACTGAGATGAACTCTATATCTAGTATTCTTATTAACATGGGTAGGACCTCTATATCAAGGGCTCTGGGGAGGATCACTAGAGTTATCAATTTTTATTTAGCTATGGGGAGGACCTCCATGGTAATCTTATTATTGATCACCATGAGGATGGATTTAATTATTGGTCTTAACATTTCCAATAAGAATTCAATAAATGGTTATTTGGGGAGGATCTCTAGAGTGACATGATGTTCCCTTATGAGGACGACCTCTAAAATAATTTTTTTATCCCTCATTAGCGAGGGTTTAGTTTAGGTAGTCACCAATATGCTTTTTAATGATGTTTGAGGCTTATTGTTGACCGTGATATGGATTTTTAAAAGGATACCATGGGTCATAGAGAGGTCATGTTTAGAATATACAAGGACTTTCACTTAAATTTTAGTTTATGGTTACACTCGAGAGGCCCTCCTCTTGGGTACCCAGGCTTGGGTAACTAGTGTTAGGAATATTTTTCAATATATTTCGAGATAATAAATGATGTAATCAGTGAAAATGACCATGGTTGATGGGATCCCTTCTGGGAAACTACTATATGGTTTTATGAATGTGGTGGACATCGTAATCTAGATACTTAAGATAAGTAAGGTTGGAATTTACTGACTCAAGGGAAAGGATCCCAAATAGGTTGGAGGTAATGATAATGGACCCTACCCATTACTAGTATGTATTTGACATGAAAGTCAATATGGATTTAATTACTCCAGGATGAAATGATCTATCTCTAGTGTAGGGATGAATCCATTGTGGAGGTACTATCATACCATGGATCCACTACTTGGAACTAAAGAGATTGAGTGTGTTATAGTTTTCATTTAGGTTTTACTTATATTATGGAAATTCAAGTTTCAATATATTTCTAAGGTGTCATTTTCTAGCAATTCACACCCACTCAGGTTTCCCTATAGCTACCTTCATCCTGGCTATAAAACCTGATGCCTTATGATATATTGATTAAATATTCCATTTTAATATTAAGGGAGGAAAAAATCAATAAGGATCTTATTGAAATTGAGAGGATGGGTGGTTGACTCATCCTACTCAGAAGATTATTGTTTAGTATATGACTCTCAACCTGTTCATGAAATCCTTGTTTGTAAAATACCGATTACCCTTACCATGAAAGTGATAGATTGATACCTTGTATTTGTAAGAACACTATATGAGGGGTTCTCCATCTTCCATCATTGATTAATTGTAAAATATTTTTTGTGTTCATAGTTAAGAACTCTAAAATTAATCACTATTTAAAGAGGAGGTAGGTGTTTTGAAGTTGGGACTAGGCCTATGAGAGGGGATTCTTATATATCACTATAATGGGACAAAAAACCTTATAGTTCATTTCCATATAATGAGGTAGATTATACCATTCCAGGCCATGTGATAAAGACAATAGTAGTTCCTTTAAAGGTCATTTAATAATGAACAATGTTTCCTTTTAAGGTCATGCATCCATGATTAGTGATGCCCCTCTTAAGTCCATGTAATGAGGACCATTGCATATCATTGTTTAAGATCATACAACTAGGACAAATTTTGAGTTTTTAAATTTATGAAGAATACAATATATAGAGAAAGGTACTTATAATTAGTTCAATTCTAGAATTATATGAGAATACATTTATGGTCTAACCAGATAGATGAGTCAGATGAATTCATTGAAGGGGGATTACACTATATTGGAGGCCCATTTAATTCATTAAATTAAATTAGTGGAGGATTTTGGATTATACTAAGTTGTAGAACCATTTATATCTCCTCCCATATATTGGTATCAGGAAAAGGGAAGGATGAATAGATTCACAAGTGATGTGGGACATGGGGGGGGGGGGGTAATATTGGGATTAAAATTGACCAACAAACAATTATATTTTTGACACATTATTAGGTAGGCCAAATAGTTTCTTGTTGGACATGGGATTATTTTAGAATTAAAAAAGTGGATAAAATAGTCAGGTTGGGCCAGGAAGATTCCCATGGGATTTCTAAGAAGTGGGATCCTTGTTATTAATGGAATACATGACTAACTTTATTCTGGGGACCCTAATAGTTAGGAAAAATAACCCTGGTAATTTTTCTTATAGGATGATATATTTCTATTATAAATGGAAAACATGATCATAAGGGACACATGAATATGAAAAATTATCCAGTCATGTAAATTGAGAGGCTATGGAGGATACCTAGGTACAATAGAATTTTCAGGGGTTAAGCTCTGGAAAAAGGGTTCCAACTAGGTCTTTGGAGATATCAGGGAGAAAGAGTGAATTTAAGGCCAATTAGTTGACTTAGGTGATTGAAGTATCAAGTCATATTCTTTTAGTTTTGAATATAACCACTTAAGAGA
Organism: Viscum album; assembly: GCA_963277665.1. NCBI lineage: Eukaryota > Viridiplantae > Streptophyta > Magnoliopsida > Santalales > Viscaceae > Viscum > Viscum album. Next base: position 48,672,417 of record OY728146.1, read on the forward strand.
ATCTTGGATTCCAATATTTTACATCCTTAGGAATTAATTCAAATGGGTAGCTTCAGAGAATGGATACCTTTTAGGAATCGGTGAAACTCCACTAAGTATATCTTAGGAATTAATCTATTTTGACCTTCTTTCCTTGTGGGATGTCTCAAAAGGGATCTTTTAGCGTGGGTTCGGTAATATCTTGATAAAAGTGGAATTTATTAATGGTTTTGAATATAAAAACCTCCATATAACCTAGGTTACCCCATTTTCCATTACTTATCTAAGGATTTGACTTGAAAAGTCACATGAGGGTGAGTTTGGAAAGAAATGGTGATCTATTATTCACTTATGTGGCTCTTGATCCTCCCTTGTGGTGTTTTGTGAAGATTTCTATCACCCTCTATAATTTGTTTTGGAAATGGGAGGATTATGACTCCTTTAATAGGACAAGGGAGGATCAGGAACCCATCCCTTTGTAATTACCAAACATAACTACCATGTTCACTTAGATATAGGTTTGGATATGTACAGTGTTAGAATGGTGTGAGACGTAGGTTCTATGTAGTTTGTAATCACCGAGGGATAGACATGGAGAGGCATTTGTGGGGAGATAAGCATGGTAAGGTGGGAATTAGAAGGTGGGTTCTTGGACGTGGGTGCCATAAACCAGGAATGGGGAACTAGGGAGACAATCACTAGGAGGAGGGTGCTATGAGAAGGAAAAAAATGTAGGGTTCCATCATACAACACGGTGATGGCTTAGATCTCATCTTAAGGACACCCAATCGAATTTGAAAATTTATAAATTCATTATTAGGGATTCGTAAATATATCATTGAAAAATGTGAGTGATAACATAGTTTTAATATAGATAATTAAAATTTCTAATTACTTTAATGATTATTAGAATAATAAATTTTAAAAAATACTTATTCTGGACTTGTAATGAAAATATGATCATATTATATTAGGAATACCATGAATTTGTACCATTAGAGATCTTGTTTATTTTACTAATTAAACATACATGGATATAGATTTGAATTACAACATGATAAATAGATTCAAATAATATCCTATAAAATTATATTAGAATGAAATTAATAACTTTTTTAATCATCATGTTATAACTAATTTAGGTTTTATCTACAATAAAAAATAAAGAAAGAGATAGTTTTTTTCTAGATGAATATAATTTGTTTAATCTATATAAATAAAAATTAAAAAACTAGATTTATATTCATGATCACATGTTATAAAATTTCTTAGAGATCATGGAAAAAAATTATTTATAATTATAAAAAACTTGAAAATAAGAAAAAATAGTGAAAAAATATCAAATAAAATAATTTAATGTGGGTATGGAAAAGTGAAAAGTTATATTCCTAGTGAGGAATAACATAACTTCGATATTTTTGAATAAAACATAAAAAATTCACCACAAATAAATTTTTTAACAAACTAAAAAATAAAAATTGAAAGATATTCATACATGACTAAAAAAAACCAAATGAAATTTTAGTTTGTCTGAATTAAAGTCTTTAATGTTCTGTATATTTTTTTTCATTATATTATAATTTTCATAAATATAAAATAAAGAAATTATTATCTATTCTCCCCCACTTTGAGAAAAAGGATTTTACCTTTCAAAACCCCCCAAAACTCTACATTGTGTTTAATTGTATAATTTCAGGGATGAATCAGATTTAACTAAACATATTCCTTAATAGTTTCAATATGTTTGAATCATTCCATTGTGATTAAAATTCTTCTGTAAAATAAGTAAAATGTGTGGTTAAGATCAATTTAAGAAAAAATTTAAAAAAATAAAACAAGTTATTTATCAATATAAATTGGTTCAACCATAATATTTGGAGACAAATTCTACTCCTATTACTCTAATGATGGAAATTTTGAATGATAATGATTGAAAAATAAATTTTACTGAAGTACATATAATGAATTCAAGAACTTATGAATAAAATATATATTTTGGAGAAATATGATATATCAAGTAACAACATGACCGGTCTATTTATGAAATCACTACTCACTATGTTTTTTGGAATTATGTGCATGACATATCAATAAATCATGATATGTCCTATAGAAAATGTGAGAGACACCCTAAGAGGTGGGTTGAATCTGGGTGACAAAAGTTTTTTAATATTTAAACCTTTTTAATCACTATCAGTCAATATATTTGATCTTAATACACATTTTATTGGTTCAAATTTTTATTCATTTTTATTCTATTGCTTTACCAATCCCACAAAATTGATTCATATGAAACTAAATTCATCATAAATAATAAATTACTTGGTTCACATTTCAATGAAGAAAGTAGAATTAATTTTACATGGATAGTTCACAACTAACCTATAAAACCTACAAATAAACTATTAGTAATGGGTTTAAAATAAATAGCTACCTAATCATGGCTCACTATCAATACATAGTGCAAGACTAATTGTTCATACATTCAATATTATTTTCACTACAATGTATAGGGTTAATTGTCCCCATAAATTCAAACATAGAGTTCCTATAAAATTGAATTTAAATAATATTACATATTATGATAAGAACATAACTACAATTTATAATATATAAATTATACCAAGGCCAAATATCCATGAGTTTTATTTTTCTTCAACAATTATTTGATTCATAAATCTTTATCAAAGTTTCAAAATTTGAATCACTCTCCAAAAATATTTCATATCTTAAATTTAGCTTCATATTTATCCACTTAATTATATTCTCTCATATTTGAATATGTTTCTTTTATTAGAAATTCTATAAGATAACTCTCACCTTATTCTATGAGTATTATTCAATTAATTTAAATGATTGGGTCTCTATCTTAGCTCTTATCTTTTCTTCTATTAAGGATGTATCAAATATTTATAAAAAATTTAATTTTTTTTGAATTTATTATTATTTAAATAAATTTAAATAGATTCAGCTATAATGATTAAATGCTACGTAATTGTTTTTATAAATATAAGAATTATTTTTCCTAAATAATATATATTTGTTTTCCCATAATAACCTTTAATAAAGGTGGCATATATTTTATCGTACATATTGAAATTACATTATTCATTTAAAAAAATTTAAATCAACTCAATAATCTTAAAATTATTCCATAAATAATTCACATTTAATGTTTAATAATTTCCATAGAAAAATTATCTATTTTGAATATCAATTGTCACAGAATTGAGCTATATACTAATGTAATGATATCCCTTATATTGTAGGGTATGATATTGGAATAATACATAAAACCACATTTAATTTATATAATAAAATTAAACTATAAATATATTAGGATTCAACATCATAAAAAATTATATATTTACACCTTATCATAGCATAAATAACAATTACATAAATGTTGTAGTCTACCTGACTCATATTATAATATAATAAATTTATGTAGAAAATTTTTACATAATAAAATCCTTCCCATGAGCCTAGTTTTTTCTAATCACCTTATACAATATATTAGGTTTGGAAAAATTTAATGGGATTGTATTTATGATCTCTAAGAATAGATGTTTTCTTGACAGTGATTCATAGAATATAAGTTAGTGATGCTACATAGTTGTTAATGACTAAATTAGAGATGAAACAACTCGATGCAGACTCAAAGACAAAAAATGCCTTATTAGAAGCATTTTAAAACTAAATATTCAAGAAAGTGATGAGCTGTAAATCTATAAAAGTTATTTGGGATAAAATTTCCAATGTTTAAAAATATGAAAACAAGTCTATAGAGGTAAAGTTTCATGTGTTTCACTATAGATTTTATGATTCGAAGATGAGTAAAAAAAATATACATTTAGAGTTTCTTTAATGATATCATTAAGGTTTTTAGAGAAATTCCTGATGTTGTTGATAAGATAAAGGTTATTAGTATCATAAATATGATTAGGTAAAGATTACCAACATTGTTTAATCCAAATGTTTTATCACTCGAGGATAAAATATTATAGATCTATTAGTTGATGATTTTCATTGATAGTTGGTCACATATAAAATATGAGTGAAACATGAAAAAGAATCAAGCCACTAAAAAAAATAAGATAACATTCTAATATAGAGATAGTATTGATATTTATAATGTAATAAATTAATATGTAGATGTAAGTGATGAGTTTTTATCACTTGTGGAGAGAAAGTTCAAGTGTGGTAAAGGAAGGTTTAAAGGAAAGCTACCGCTAGCATGTTTCAACTATAGAAAGGTTAGAAACATTGTTGTGAGGTGTACAAATAAGGTTGATGGGGAAATTGAAGGTGAATACACATCAAAAGAACAATGTAAGTTCCCCTTTAAGAAATATAAAATTTGTAAATACACACAAAAAGAGGTTTCAATAGAAGAGTGTGGTAAGTAAGGGAGAAGAGGATTATGATAAAATATATCATGAATAGGAAGAGACCAGATTTATTATAGATATTATGTATGGAAGTGGTTGAGAAAAATCTACCAAAAAATGAGGAATAAGATCAACCTAAATGTTTTTTGATCTAAAAGTGTAACATGAAATTTTCCTTTAGGATCTTGATCTACAATGGAAGAAAAATAGTAATATTATTTCTTTTATGAAATAACCTCCTAAGTATGTCAAAACAATCAGATATAAAATAACTTATTTAGAGAGGATATATTAAAAAAAGGAGTTGAAAAAGAACCATCTATTGAAGTAGTTGAATTTAAAGAGAAAACTGAAGAACAAACTAAGGTGATCAATGACCTTAATGTTTATACCAAGTAATGATAAAAATGGTTGAATCTATAGTGACCCAAACCTAATAAGTATGTAGCTAGTGTATAATACCAATACATTAACATGATTAAAAGGAATCAAATACCAAAGGATTAATCAGTTTATTAGTCTTTGTAAACCAAATATATACATGATTCTTATATTAAAACTGAATACTCAAATTACAACACAATTGTTTTCTTTCAAGAATAACTTTATTCTATCTAGCATATCCTTGACTAAATTTATTAATAAAATTAATGGGATCTAGGGGAAGTGAAACCAAATAATGGTGAGATCAAATTCTGAGTAAGGGTTAAGTATAGTGGAAAAAATAATGAATCATATAGAAAAATCAATATGGATAGGTAATAGATGAACACAAATGACACATAATCAATAAATTGAGAACAAAGTTCATAAATAACATTGAAAGGTAAATAACTAAACACATATTCCATTTAAATAACATGACTACATGAATAGATAAAGAAGAGTAAATATGAAAAATTAACTAACTGAAAACACATTACATTTAATCAATAAACTTAACACAAAATTCATACATATATTTTTTCATTTTAAAAATATCATGCACAATAAATACTGAATCTAAATGAATGAAATGATTAATTATTAGACATCATGTATCTGGCACATGAAACACTATACCATCAAGATATATTCTTAAGACAGTTTATGTCCATGGGTAGAAAACCATATGGTTTATCTTAGAAACAAACTCAAAGGGTTTTTCACCAACTGATTTCATCTCATGAGACTAACGATGCATCGAGAGGATTTCCATAACGATCCCCAACCCATGTTAGGAATTCCAAATCATTCCTCATATAGAGAATAATTGAGAAAAGGATACAGATTTATCAATATTTCCCCATTCAATCAAATAAATGTCAAAGTAAAAAAATCATATATAGAAATGAGATATGTTTTAATAAATTAGAATATCCAAGACAAATGATATAGATAATTATGTGGAATTTAATGTCTAGTGAATATTTTAGGGGATATAAAAAAATGAAGTAAGGAAGTGAAAGTAAATCTTATACTTATTCAAAATAATCATAAAATATCTAAGGAAGAATAAGGATGGTATAAATATGAAGTATACCCATTATATTAAGAATAAGGGTTTTTGTTTTTGAATAATAGAAATACCATTAAAATATCATTAAAACATTCTTGATGAAAATAATCATTAAACATTCCAATGTGTACCATAACAATTTTAAACATTTGAATCATAAGCTACATGAAGGAATGACATTAAATAGAACTTAGGAGATCATGATAATAATGATATCCATGATATAAAATTTCATAGGTCCATATATACACCACACAAATAAAACGAGTGTCGAATATCAAATAAGTCTCACAGAAATAAAAGTGTGACTGGAAATCACTTTACAATTGTGTTAACATTTGAATTAGAAGCACAAAAAGTAATAATATTCAAATTAAACATTTAAATAACATGATGTTAAAATTATTTATGATATATTATATAAAAAGGGTATGTATATTCACCAGAAAAAATATGTAAGATATGAATATGAAATTTATCTCACACATGTAAAAAGTGAGATGAAAACCCTTACTACTTGGTAACATTCAAGTAAAACCTCATCAGATAAAATAATTCAAGTTCAAACTTAAAATAAAAAAAATATTAAGTATTAATAATATTACTTTTCAAGGTGGTAGTATTTAAACCATATAAATGAAATTATGTGCACAACAATAATGTATGCCTCAAATAATGGAAATTGAGATGAAGTCCCTTACCTTATGCTTCTTTTTTGGATGAAATTTATTCAACCTAGTCTATAGTGGATTATTTTTTTTAATAACTTACTATATAACCATATTAATATTTATTATATTATATATGATCCTTTTATAACATATTATTACATTCCATTAATAATCATTCATTATTTTGATCGTTTTGGGTGTTAATTGCCTTATTTTTTCAAGTATTTTTGACAGGTAATTTTTTGTTCACATTACTTTGATAATGATTCCAAAATATAAATAATTTAAATCATGATTTAAATAACATATTTATTGAGTATATATGTATTTATATTAATACATAATATTTAAATATAGGAAAGGTAATTCACCGTTCATGGAGATGGTAGGTTGTACGTACATATGAATGCTTCTTCCATTTTCTTATCATAACTAAGGAAATAAAATGAAATGATATATATGCATATTATAACTCAAGTATCATATTAATTTCATATTTAAAAGATTTTTTAATTAAAACCATTATCAAAACATTTTATGTAAAGTGTGTATGAATCACATCACCTTGAGGAGGCGGTAGTCCACACATCCAAAAATGGGGTTATTGTATTCCAAAAAAATAGAAAGAATAAAGGAATGTGTTATATAAAAATTAAAAAAAGAATAAATACACTATAAATATCATAAATATAATTTATAAAATATAAATCCATCATTATTACCAAACATTAAAGGTTTAAATGGAAGAATGAATGACATCGGTTCACGAGACAATAGTCCACCGTACACAAGAATGATGATTGCATGTCTCATTTGATGGAAGTGTGTGAGTATATATAGTACCCTTTAAATAAAAACATTTCAGTATATTTATGATACTAAGGTTATTATATGATCAAGATATAATAGGAATTTAAGGTTTGGAGAAAGAAATAAAACAAAATTTCATATTGAAGGATATTGCCTCTTCTTTGGGTAACATCTATTTGGTTTATACCAAAAGCCTTAAATGGTTGGATTTATACCAAAATTTTGGATTATTTGGTGAGGGATGTATTTTGAGAGATTATTTGGGTACGTTTTGGGTTATCTGAAGAGCTTTATAGGTGTGAATAAGGGAGGGGGTTGAGTACCCTTTTATAGTGGAAGAGGAGTGACATTCTTGTAAATATAAAAAGGTAAACAATATTAGGAGGACTCCCTCTCATCACATGACTCAAATAATGAACCCAATTAGATAAAAGGGAGGCTATTGTTGAAATATATAGATAAAATAGTTTTTGGAAACGTTTTTAGGTTATTTTTACACTTAATATTATAGTTTAACCACTAAGTAAACTAATTTTCACCTTAATTGTTGTAATTAATTTTAAATGATTTCACTAATATTTTTTGGTAAAAAACTAATTTAACCTAAATATAAATTAAAAATTATTATTATTAAAAATATTTAACCCATTTTTATAAATTCAAATTACAAATTTGGAAGAAATTAATTTAAAATTAATCTCTTAGACAGAACGAGAAATCTTGTTTTTAAAGTGAAAATGTTCAAAATCTTGAAATGTTTTTATATAGAAATTCAATATATAATTGATAAAAATGACCAAAATGGATTAATATATGTAAAATATATCTAATTATGCTTTAAAACCAATTAAAAATATAATTTAACCATATAAAATATTTATATGAAAAATAAATTTTAAATTAAAATTCAGTATTTATCTCTTTTATCAAAAAATGAAACTTTATAGAAAAATAAAAGATATTAAGAATATAATAATTTTTATGTGATTATTTTAAAAATGAAAATCATTTTTAAAAATATAATTTATAAAAGTGTCAACATTTTGTTTTAAAATAGGTGCGAAAGTGAAAAAACTGCCTTTAGAAAAATATAGTTTTTAGTATAAAATTAGATTTGTTCTTATCTTATTCCTATAAAACATATTGGATGAATATAATTTTTTTTAATATATATATATATATATATTTAGTTAATATAACTCACTAATATCAATTAATTTAATTTATTAAGATAAAACACCTTTTAGTTCATAAAATAGTTTTTTATGAAAACATTTCCATTATATTTAATTGGATTCAATATTCATTTCTAACACCAAAGAATTATATAAAAATATATAAAAAATATTTTCAATATTTAGTTAATCCTTGTCATACATGTTATTACAATTTATTTTTTTATAACTATCACTTTAATTAATAATATTAATAGTATACCTTAGTTTGGTAAAACTCAGTCTTTAATGTAACATAAGCTATCGAAGAAAATAATTTTTGGGTATGAAACAATATAACTCAGTATTGTGTGAATTAAATGATATATAATAGATTAATTTTTTTTAAAATATTAAATATATCATAAAGTCTCTAGAGGTTATATTCCTTTCTACATTTGGTGTTGCATGTCATACATGCTATCAAATAAAACATACTCTTTTAGAATTTTCATGGTGTTACAGTATCCCAAACATAAATAAATTATTTCCTCACAATTTAAACTCAATATTGGTAACTTAGGTTTTTATATTTAAAAATTATTTTATTTTGAAATCCCACATAATAAAATGGTTAATAAAATTATCATCTTAATAAGATAGCGGGGGAAGGACAATAGTAACGTAACTAAGTTCCCATATAGGATTACCTAGGTGGGAAATAAAAACATGAACATGAGTGATAAGAATAAATAAATATATAAAGTGATTGAGGTCATTGATCACAAAAAATTGAATGATAAGTGGGAAGTTTAGGGCCTCAAAGCCTTAAATCTGTGATGATTTAAAAGACCACCTGATTCATCAGATATGAATGTAATAGGATAACATTTTTGTTCAAGTACCTTCTCATATAGTTGATGAATTCATTTACTATTTAAAAATATAATGAGATATATTTACTTGATATTTTTCCATTTAATAATAAAAATATCATCCATTGGTTGTGCTTCAATCAATTTCCAATTTATTCCCTTTACTCCAAAAAATGAATACCCCAAAATGAAGTTTTTTATGACTGAAGAAATAAAATCAACTTTTTAATAGATCATGAGATAAACTAAAGGGTTAAAATTACTTTTATATTTCTATAAATATATTAAAAAATTAATATGGTTAATACCTTAATATCTAAACCAAATAGTACTACTATTGTTTCATCATTATTATTTATTGGTCAATTTGTTTTAACTAAAAGTAGTAACATATTAACTAGGACATCACATATTCTAGTGGTAGTCCTGAAACCCTTATCTTCCATTGACCATGGGTTCAATATCCAATGCCTTATAGGTTATCCATGTTCTAAAACCATATTAATACAGTTTCAAAAATAACTATGATGTAAACCCTTGAAATTTTAACATTAAATTACCGTCTTTTTATAGTTTTCAATACAAAATTTCTTAAAACATAATATTATTATTTGACTGCTATTACAATGTCACTAATGATCATAATAACATTAAATGTTATCAACGCCTTTAAAATCATCTCCTGAAAATTTAATTACATTATTCCTCAAATAGATTTTCTACTAAAACAGATACTAAACTAATTCATTTTTTTTTCAAAAATTTCTTCCAAAACACCCTTAACCTTTGTATAATACCATTACATAAAACCTAAAAATAGGTGTTTAAGACTTATAACTTATGATCAACCTTATTCTATATCTTACCAAAACATTAATATGTTATTATAGACTTATCCTTTATGTATATCATAAGGTTTTGTTCCCTAATATATGTTTTATTATATCTAGTTCCCAAGGTTTCTACTAAAATTACTTTGATACCAACTATACGAACCCAACTATAAGACCCCGACCTTAAACCTTACTTAATATTGAATTAAATGAATAATTCACATTGAGGAACTTTTCAGGTTTAGAGTTTTAGAGAATTAGGACATAACTATTACATCTCAAAAGATTACAAAGTAGAAACTTCTACTAAGTTTCCATAAAATAAAAACTCTTAAAAAAACATGTCTAGTTCCATGTTTTAGGTAGCATGACTTTCCCTTGATCCCATCCTTGACCCTATTCCACATTAAGTCCTGTGAAAAACATTTCAAAAACCTGGGATGAGCATAAAAAGCTCAGTAAGGGATACACAAAGAATGAAAACTATTATTTTTTCAAAACAACAAGTAAACCATGTATACTTTATAAAAGTAATACTTTTCACCTTTTCGAAGTAGTAAAAAATCTTCACTGAATAAAAGTTCATTACTTACCATTATGTAACCAAAAGATTACCATAAAACCCATATAAAGATCACGTAACATATAAAGGTAACTTGGGACATAAACATACTTAAGTGGAATAACCATACGGTCGACTTCCACACATACTTAATGGAATAGCCATACGGCCAACTTCCACACATACTTAATGGAATAACTATACGACCGACTTCCATACCCAATGATTTGGAGGTTATAACATAACCACCCATCCTGGTATTCATGACACCACCCGTCATATGGTTTATCACGTAACCACCCGTCAAATGTCCAAGTACCATTATAAAAATCATAATACATAAAACAAATATAATGGAAAGAAAATATTTCCACACTTTTATCACAATATATCACTTAAATATATTGACATAACAAATACATTATAAAAACCACATTCAATGCCAAAATACATAAAAGAGTATATGGTATTTATTTCATTTTAAAAAACATTACGGATTGTTTAGGAAGACAAAGACCAAATAATACTCGCGGTGGCGGAAAAGGTCATTGTCACCGCGTACGTTAAATGAAACATTCATTTTTTTCATTTTGTAAAATGCTTCGTAGAAAAAGATTCCTTTTGTATAAAAGTAAAATTCAAAGGGGTTTATACACCGTATAAAAGAAAGTTGTGTATAAAACGAAATATTCTTCAATGAAAGGAGATTGAGATGAAGTCCCTTACAAAGTTGGTATCCTTAGATTAAGGATAAATCAATTATATGATTATGTGTGATAAATATGAATACACAAAATATAAGTTGATATTAAGTGTAAAACAATCAGAGGTCATTCGCACATAATCATGGAAAAACAAAACCAATGACATAGATATTTAACTCAATGAAATGAGATTGAGTTATGATTTCTGATACAAGTCCGTCTAAATGACATAAGAATTTATCAATGAGATGATTATCTGTAGAAATAGTATATCCACATAGATGGTTGTGGAAACTACAACATAGATATTCCACACATAATCTTCGCATAATAAAATCAAGAATTAGAGGTTTAACCCAAAGAATTGAAAGTGGGTTAAGAAGTTCCCTTACAGAAATTCGACAGCCTAACGACGTCACTTCAAAACTTATAAAATGAGTTGATGAGAGATAAAAAGGGTATATCATCACTTGGACATAAACTTTACATTAATAAGGATATAGGAGAACATATCCCAACATAATAGTATGTGAATTAAAAGACATAACAAAATAAGTCTTTTAAAAAGAGGAGGGTGAAAGGTTCCCTTACCGAGTTGGGTAACTTTCGAAACGTACACCCCATTGAAGAAGGGTCATACAATGAATATGTAAGTAACCATAAATGAAATTATATTACACAAAGAGTATAATAATGGGAAGTACATACACCACTCAAAGGAAATTATGGCAAATGTAGCATAAATCTCACTAGAATAAAAGTGAGATGAAAAATCCCTTACGAAAACTCGGCAGCCTAACGACGCCACTTAAAACTTCCAAAAATGGATTGATGAGATCAAATAGGGTATCTCATCACATTAAAATAAAATATACAGAAAGAGGAATATAAAAGAACATCCCCCATCATAACAAAGAGGAGCTTAAAATAAGTGATATAAAGGAGAGTACTTAAAGAGAAAGAGAGAGGTTAGATCTCTTACGAAAATTCGGTAGCCTAACGACGCCACTCAAGACTTCCAAAACGGATTGATGAGATAGAATAGGGTATATCATCATATGAAAATAAAAATTACAGTAAGATTAATATAAAAGAACATTCCAATCACAAGAAAGATGAGCTTAGAAGGAATGACATAAAAGAGTGTACTTAAAAAGAAAGAGAGGAGTAGGATCCCTTACCTCATGTCCGACATGACTCGATCGTTCTTTAATCTCCTGAATAATAAAATTTGGTAAATTTATAATTGCTTAAGGACCTCCTTTAAATATTGTTATTCATTTCATATCACATATTATAATGTTATAATAATTGGTTAATAAAGTGAGTTCGTATCAAACGTTTTTGTTGATGTTCAGTACATGAGTAAAAATTGATCTTGTTGGAAAAGAATTTTCCATGTAGTTATAGGTAAATCATCTCAAGAATAGTATTTATGTTCTAAATATCATATATATCCAGTATATATTCCTTTTATACTATTACATAGCATTTGGAGATAAAAAATTAAAAGCACCGTTCATGGAGACGGTAGGCCGTACGTACGCATGAACGCTACTTTCATTTTTTTGCCATATTAATGGAATTAAAAAAATGAGTGATATATATATTATAATTACAGAATGATACCCCCCATTTAGATGTAATATATTACATATATATACATTATATATATGAACTTATAATAGTACATAACATTTGGAGATAAGAAATGAAATGTACCGTTCATGGAGACGGTAAGCCGTACGTACGCATGAACGCTACTTCCATTTTTATTTCATATTTAATGGAATTAAAACATAATTATACATAATAGTCTTTTAATTACAGTATGGTATCATATATAATTTCATTAAATATATCCTTTATACGTACCACATATGGTATTAACGAATCAAATCACTTTGAGGGGGCTGTAGTCCGCACTTCCTTAAATGAAGATATCACATTTACCCATAATGGAAACCATAAAGGTATGCCATAAATGAAAAATAAAGAAGCTTAAGTAAAACATAAACATATTAGATATCATATATAAATATAGTGTCATCTTAATGGCCACCTTTTAAGGTGTTAGAAGAAGGTTGAACAATCATCGTTTCGTGAGGCAGAAATTCTCCATCCCCAGAAACAGTATGTTCTTTAACCATTAGATGTAGGTGTGTGTAAGTGTAGCTTGAATACTTCTTATAAAAACATCCTAGTATATTGAAGATACTGGATATGTTACAAAATAAATGAATAAAAAGAGTTTAGGGGATTGGAGAAGCAAAATAAAACAAAAGGACTCAAGTGAAGACATTACCTTAAAATCTGGTAACTTCCTTTTATTTGAGCTCAAAGGCTTCCTTGGAAAGGATTCTTCCCAAAGTGAGGCTTCAAGGAGTTAGAGAGGGATGTTTAGAGACAAAATGGTCAGGGTTTGGACGATCCAAAGGCTTTGGAAGTGTGGGTAAGGAGGTAGGGGTGGGGGCCTTTTATAAGAGGAGAGGAGGGGCACTCTTGGAAATGTATAAAATGTAACTTTATTTTCAAATGAGTTTCGGATTTTATTGGTCCCACATAGAAGTTTTTAGAGGATAAGGAGATAAGGGTTCAAAATACACCCATCCAATAGGTTTGGACATGTGTAGGTCTTAGATGTTATATTATCCTTCCATTTTATTTAAATCGTTAAATAATGAGGTCATCACTGCATCATCATGATGTCATAAATAATTTAATTTATTTAATGTCTAAAAAATATAAAAAAATACTATGATGTAGGAAATATTTTTAGATTTCTAATGAATATTTATAATCCAAAGGATCATTTATGTAGACAAAATTAAAAATATTTTACTTAGGTGATACATTCTTTGTTACATTTAACATTCTTTAAAAATAAAAAGATAAAAAGTCACTTTCTCACAAAAGTGATTCCATGGGCCCCCCAAGTTTGGCACAAGGAATACCATGGTCGGCCATGAGACAAACAGTAGCCTTAGGACACATTTTCTGGTCATTCTTATTATTATGATATTATCTTAATATCTTTAACTACCCGATTACTCATTAATCAAGATAATTAAAGATAATTACCGTTGTTACTATTCATAATGTCAAAAAACAGAAGAGTCTTAATTACATAATTTGGACCTTCAGATTCCAAATATGTAATTAATTTTACCAAATTACAAACACATAAATTGCAATAATTAATTTAAAAAACTTCCCGTTGTCAAAACAAATAGCGGGTTTTTTAGAAACAATATTTATGAAACGTTTGGCACTTGTTTGTGCCTAATTCCAAAGTGAAATTAATCCCAATTACCATAATTGAATTACATAGTAAAAATATATACTAATTACACGTTAAAACAAATTAAAAAGATAATATAACCATATAATTAAATTATATGGAAAAGCAGTTTTGATGTAAAATGCAGTATTTTTCACTATTCATTGAAAAATGAACATTGTTAGAAAAATACCAAAAATTAAACCAAGGTAAATTTCAATGTCCCAATCATAAATAATATGTTTATTTTAAAAAATAGAGCTTATAAAATTGTCAAAAGTGGATTTAAAATGGGTTCTCCATCAAAAGGTGGTTAATCGTCCTTTTAAAGAATATTAGAATGTTTACGCTTAAAAACTGGATTCATTTGCATTTTTAATCCTCTAACATTTATTGTAAAGAGTAAAAATATTTGTAAAACGTATATAACCATTTGTAGTTAGTTCTGTTCATTCCCTCCATTACAACAGCTAGGCGTTAACTACCATTTAAAATAATATTATTTTGTTATTAGAGTGCAACGTAAGATTCCCAAGAAACTCGTTGTTGCGTATTGGGTACGCCATCGAGCATAGCATCCCCTTTAAAGTAATATTAATATTTTATTCACAAATATAGATAAATATAAAGATTCCATATTCTTTATTTACCTGGGGTGTTACATCCTTCCCCCCTTTTGGGAATTGCATCCTCGCAATTTTAAAATTGGGCTCGGAAACATCCTTGAAAGTCCCACATTGGAACAAGAGTTGGTAAAACAATCACTTTAAAATAAAGGGAGAGAAGTACAGAGGTCACCCGAGTTAACCCATACTATGATTCCAAGTAGGAAAATATGTATATGGAAGAAAAAACAAAGGGTCATGTTCTGATGGAGAGTGATAGTAAACATGTCTAGGAGAAAGTTAACCATAAGAAAATCACAAAATTGTGATGGGTTATACAGTATTCGATTCCCCAGTAGGAAAAGTTAATAGACAACATTTTTGTTTTAAGTTACTTTTTATTGAAGAATTTATTCATAAGGAAGCATAATCAGTTATCATGTTGACCTTCAACTTTTATTAGATTCCCTACACAAACTCATATTTTCTCCAAAAGACGAGTATTTAGGAAGACTTGTTCACATTAAGAGTACTATAATAAACTTCTAGAGAATCACCTTATCCACAAAATAGAACTATATACTTCCCATGTCTTTAGACTTTAACCAAAACCAAAACCAAAAAGGTTATTACAAGATCAGATAATCCAGAAAAGGATAACCCTTTATAAAAAGAAAATTTATTCTTAATCTCCAAAATTTTTCCAACAAAACCCAAAGTTCAAAAAGGACCATTCGATAAACAATTTGTCCATAAAATTATTCAAAGTAAACAAAACTAAGATTGAAACCCAAATATTTAAAGGATTTAATCACATAGTCTTCCAAGGTACAAATTAACTTTTATCTCCAAATAACATCAGTTGCTCTTAAATTCTAACATTGAAAAGTAATTAACCTAATCACATATCCTCCATGATAGGTTAATAATTTCCATAGATAAACCAAAATAAACTTACTATTGATTCCTAAAATCATCTAACTAAAAAGAATTAGTCAAACTAACCAGGGAATTCACGTAGTCCAGTGGTAGGCGATAAATACCAGTCGCACTTTGGTTGTGGGTTCGATTCCCACAGCTTTGTCCGACGCGACGGGTTGTCACACGGTCTGCGTATTTTCCTTTTTCCAAAACTATATAATTTTAAAACATTCCCCAAAACGAGATAAAATCTTAAAAAATGATCATAACATATTTTAACCTCATGTTTATCTCATTCATTTCATTTTCCAGCATAACATATAATAACCCATAATTACCTCAAAAGTAAGGATCATATAAACTCTAATGGTTACCTTTATAATTATTACCTGAACTTCCACATCGATTTTTCATCTCGTACATGATGCATTACAGATCATACCAAGGTTCAAGTGGTTGATCATAACTCCTTGATAGTTGGTTCAGAACAACCACGAGTTTCTTCATTGAATCCCCCATTTTATCTAGTATCCTAATTAGAGAACCACCACAGTTTCCTTCAAACCTATTGTCTCTTTGGTGCCTGCTAGATCCATCCATTCACTAAAAAAAGAAATGTCAGTGTGAGTATATCAACAAAACCATCATGTACTAATGAGGAAGATAAACACTAATATATACTTACTCATTCACTTTATCTAAAACTAGGACTCTTTCTGAAATCCTAACCATTATGGTAATGTCACTTATGCTTATAGAATACCCTAACCTCTAAAGTTATCTAAACCGACCTCTGATACCAACTATAAGACCCCAGCCTTAAACCTTACTTAATATTGAATTAAATGAATAATTAACATTGAGGATCTTTTCAGGTTTATAGTTTTAGAGAATTAGGACATAACTATTACATCTCAAAAGATTACAAAGTAGAAACTTCTACTAAGTTTCCATAAAATAAAAACTCTTAAAAAGAAACATGTCTAGTTCCATGTTTTAGGTAGCATGACTTTCCCTTGATCCCATCCTTGACCCTATTCCACGTTAAGTCCTATGAAAAACATTTCAAAAACCTGGGATGATCATAAAAAGCTCAGTAAGGGATACACAAAGAATGAAAACTATTAGTTTTTCAAAACAACAAGTAAACCATGTATACTTTATCAAAGTAATACTTTTCACCTTTTCGAGGTAGTAAAAACTCTTCACTGAATAAAAGTTCATTACTTACCCTTCTGTAACCAAAAGATTACCATAAAACCCATATAAAGATCACATAACATATAAAGGTAACTTTGGACATAAACATACTTAAGTAGAATAACCATACAATCGACTTCCACACATACTTAATGGAATAGCCATATGACCGAATTCCACACATACTTAATGGAATAGCCATACGGCCGACTTCCATACCTAATGCATTGGAGGTGATAACGTAACCACCCGTCCTAGTATTCACAGCACCACCCGTCATATGGTTTATCACATAACCACCCATCAAATGTCCAAGTACCATTATAAAAATCATAATACACAAAACAAATATAATGGAAAGAAAACATTTCCACACATTGATCACAATATATCACTTAAATATATTGACATAACAAATCCATTATAAAAACCATTTTCAATACCAAAATACATAAAAGAGTATATGGTATTTATTTTATTTTAAAAATTATTACGGCTTGTTCAAGAAGACAAAGACCAAACACTACTCGCGGCGGCGGAAAAGGTCGTTTTCACCACGTACGTTAAAAGAAACATTCCTTTTTGTCGTTTTGTAAAATGATTTTTAGAAAAAGATTCATTTTGTATAAAAGTAAAAGTCAAAGGGGTTTATACACCATATAAAAGAAAGTTGTGTATAAAATGAAATATTCTTCAATGAAAGGAGATTGAGATGAAGTCCCTTATAAAGTCGGTATCCTTAGATTAAGGATAATTCAATTATATGATTATGTATGACAAATACGAATACACAAAATATAAGTGGATATTAAGTGTAAAACAATCAGAGGTCATTCACACATAATCATGGAAAAACAAAACCAATGACATAGATATTTAACTCAATGAAATGAGATTGAGTTATGATTTCCGATACAAGTCCGTCTAAATGACATAAGAATTTATCAATGAGATGATTATGTGTAGAAATAGTATATACACACAAAT
The DNA here is from genome assembly GCA_963277665.1 of Viscum album. Taxonomy (NCBI): domain Eukaryota; kingdom Viridiplantae; phylum Streptophyta; class Magnoliopsida; order Santalales; family Viscaceae; genus Viscum; species Viscum album. Next base: position 48,690,887 of record OY728146.1, read on the forward strand.
GTTTGTGGAAAATACAACATAGATATTCCACACATAATCCTCGCATAATAAAATCAAGAATTATAGGTTTAACCCAAAGAATTGAAAGTGGGTTAAGAAGTTCCCTTACAGAAATTCGACAGCCTAACGGCGTCACTTCAAAACTTATAAAATGAGTTGATGAGAGATAAAAAGGGTATCTCATCACTTGGACATAAACTTTACATTAATAAGGATATATAAGAACATATCCCAACATAATAGTATGTGAATTAAAAGACATAACAAAATAAGTGTTTTAAAAAGAGGAGGGTGAAAGGTTCCCTTACCGACTTGGGTAACTTTCGAAACGTACACCCCATTGAAGAAGGGTCATACAATGAATATGTAAGTACCCATAAATGAAATTATATTACACAAAGAGTATAATAATGGGCAGTATATACACCAGTCAAAGGAAATTATGGAAAATGTAGCATAAATCTCACGCGAATAAAAGTGAGATGAAAAATCCCTTACGAAAACTCGGCAGCCTAACGACGCCACTTAAAACATCCAAAAATGAATTGATGAGATCAAATAGGGTATCTCATCACATTACAATAAAATGTACAGCAAGATAAATATGAAAGAACACCCCCCATCATAACAAATAGGAGCTTAAAACAAGTGACATAAAGGAGAGTACTTAAAGAGAAAGAGAGAGGTTATATCTCTTACGAAAATTCGGCAGCCTAACGGCGCCACTCAAAACTTCCAAAATTGATTGATGAGAGAGAATAGGGTCTCTCATCATATGAACATAAAAATTACAGTAAGAGTGATATAAAATAACATTCCAATCAGAAGAAATATGAGCTTAGAAGTAATTACATAAAAGAGTGTACTTAAAAAGAAAGGGAGGAGTAGGATCACTTACCTCGTGTCCGACATGACTCGATCGTTCTTTAATCTCCTGAATAATAAAATTTGGTCAATTTATAATTTCTTAAGGACCTACTTTAAATATTATTATTCAGTTCATATCACATATTATAATTTTATAATAATTGGTTAATAAAGTGAGTTCGTATCAGACGTTTTTGTCGATGTTCAGTACATGAGTAAAAATTGAACTTGTTGGAAAAGAATTTTCCATGTAGTTATAGGTACATCATCTCCAGAATAGTATTTATGTTTTAAATATCATATATATCCAGTATATATTCGTTTTATACTATTCCATAGCATTTGGAGATAAAAAATTAAAAGCACCGTTCATGGAGACGGTAGGCCGTACATACGCATGAACGCTACTTTCATTTTTTTGCCATATTAATGGAATTAAAACAAAATGAGAGATATATATATTATAATTCTAGAATGATACCCATAATTTAGATGTAATATATTACATATATATCCATTATATATATGTACTTATAATAGTACATAACATTTGGAGATAAGAAATGAAATGTACCGTTCATGGAGACGGTAAGCCGTACGTACGCATGAACGCTACTTCCATTTCTATTTAATATTTAATGGCATTAAAACATAATGATACATAATAGTATTTTAATTCCAGTATGTTATCATATATAATATCATTAAATATATCCTTTATACATACCACATATGGTATTAACGAATCAAATCACTTTGAGGGGGCGGTAGTCTGCACTTCCTTAAATGAAGATATCGTGTTTACCGATAATGGAAACCATAAAGGTATGCCATAAATGAAAAATACAGAAGCTTAAGTAAAACATAAACATATTAGATATCATATATAAATATAGTTTCATCTTAATGGCCACCTTTTAAGGTGTTAGAATAATGTTGAACAATCATCGTTTCGTGAGGCAGAAATTCGCCATCCACAGAAACAGTATGTTCTTTAACCATTAGATGTAGGTGTGTGTAAGTGTAGCTCTAATACCTATTATAACAACATCCTAGTATATTTAAGATACTTGATTTGTTACAAAATAAATGAATAAAAAGAGTTTAGGGGATTGGAGAAGCAAAATAAAACAAAAGGACTCAAGTGAAGACATTACCTTAAAATCGGGTAACTTCCTTTTATTTGAGCTCAAAGGCTTCCTTGGAAAAGGATTCTTCCCACATTGAGGCTTCAAGGAGTTAGAGAGGGATGTGTAGAGAGAAAATGGGCAGGGGTTGGACGAGCCAAAGGCTTTGGAAGTGTGGGTAAGGAGGTAGGGGTGGGGCCTTTTATAAGAGGAGAGGATGGGCACTCTTGGAAAGGTATAAAATGTAACTTTATTTTCAAATGAGTTTCGGATTTTATTGGTCCCACATAGATGTGTTTCTAGGATAAGGTGATAAGGGTTCGAAATACACCCATAAAATAGGTTTTGGACATATGTAGGTCTTAGAGTTTACATTATCTTTCCATTTTATTTAAATCGTTAAATAATGAGGTCATCGCTGCATCATCATGATGTCATAAATAATTTAATTTATTTGATGTCTAAAAATTATAAACCAAAATACTATGATGTAGGAAATAATTTTATCTTTCCAATGAATATTTATAGTCCAAAATATCATTTATTTAGAAAAAATTAAAAATATTTTACTTAGGTGATACATTCTTTGTTACATTTAACATTCTTTAAAAATAAAAAGATAAAAAGTCACTTTCTCACAAAAGTGATTCCATGGGGCCCCCAAGTTTGGAACAAGGCATCCCATGGTCGGCCATGAGACAACCAGTAGCCTTAGGACACATTTTGTGGTCATTTTTTGTTTATTATGATATTATCTTATTATCTTTAACTATCCGATTACTCATTAATCAAGATAATTAAAGATAATTACCGTCATTACTATTCATAATGTCAAAAAACAAAAGAGTCATAATTACATAATTTGGAACTTCTGATTCCAAATATGTAATTAATTTTACCAAATTCCAAACACATAAATTTCAATAATTAATTTAAAAAACTTATCATTGTCAAAACAAATAGCGGGTTTTTAGAAACAATATTTATGAAAAGTTTGGCACTTGTTTGTGTCTAATTGCAAAGTCAAATTAATCCCAATGACCATCATTGAATTAAATGGTATAAATATATTCTAATTACACTTTAAAACAAATTAAAAAGATAATATAACCATATAATTAAATTATATGAAAAAGCAGTTTTGATGTAAAATGCAGTATTTTTCACTATTCATTGAAAAATGAACATTGTCAGCAAAATACCAAAAATTAACCCAAGATAAATTTCAATGTCCCAATCATAAATAATATGTTTATTTTAAAAAATAGAGCTTATAAAATTTTCAAAAAGTGGATTTAAAAGGGGTTCTCCATCAAAAGGTGGTTAATCGACCTTTTAAAGAATATTAGAAAGTTTACGCTTAAAAACTAGATTCATTTGAATTTTTAATCCTCTAACATTTATTGTAAAGAGTAAAAATATTTGAAAAACATATATAATCATTTTTAGTTAGTTCTGTTCATTCCCACCATTACAACGGCTAGGCGTTAACTACCATTTAAAATAATATTATTTTATTATTAGAGTGCAACGTAAGATTCCCAAGAAACTCTTTGTTGCATATTGGGTACGCCATCGAGCATAGCATCCCCTTTAAAGTAATATTAATATTTTATTCACAAATATGGATAAATATAAAGATGTCATATTCTTTATTTACCTGGGGTGTTACACCAACCCCAATAAGACCAGAGCTAGTGTCTACTACCATTACATTTTCATGATTTCAAGGAAGAAAATCCTAAAGGATCTATTAGTTTTGTTGTCTTATTAAACTAGATACATATATGAGTCTTACATTAAAACTGAATACAATAATTACAATATAGTTTTTTTCTTTAGAGGAAAAATTTATTGCATCTAGAATATCCTTTCATATATTTGTTAGTATAATTCATTGAATCCTGGGGAAGGGAAACAAAATAAGGGTGATCTCAAATGATTAGTAGGGGTTAAGTATAATGGAAGAAATAATGCATCAATGATAATAATTAATATGGAAAGGTAATAACTAAAAATACATGAAATATAATAAATAAACTAAGAATGAAGTGAGTAAATAATATAAAGGTAAATAACTGAACACACATTCCATTTAAATAACTTGACTGCATGAATAGATAAGGAAGTGTAAATACAACACGGTAACTATCTAAAAACACATGCCATTTAATCAATAAAGTAATAATGAAATGTATCAATATATATTGTCATAGTAAAAATATCATGGATAATAAATACTAAATCTGAATAAATACAATGCTTAATTATCGGACATCATGTATCTGGAAAATGAACTACTGTACCATTAAGATCTATCCTCAAGATAGTTTATGTGTGTGGGTTAAAACCCATCTGATTTTTCTTAGAAACAAACTCGAAGGGTTTTTCCAACTTATTTCATCTCATGAGACTACTGATGCATCTATGGATTTTATTACCTGGTCTCTACCCCATTTCATGCATGTCCAAATCATTCCTCACATATCAAATACTCGATTTAATTTATAAACAATTCATTTTATTAGATATCTATATTGAGTAATGGATATAGATTTATCAATATTTTCCCATTCTGTAAAATACATTTCAAAGTAAAACACCATATATATAACTGAGATATGGTTTGTAAAATAATAATATCCTGGATAAATGATATGTATAATTAGGAGAAATTTAAGGTCTATTGAATATTTCAACGGGAATACAAAAGTGAATCAATGAAGTGAATGAAAATACTATTCTTGGTAAAAATAATCATAAGCAGTCTAGAGGAAGAATACAGATTATATCAATATGAAATATACCCATTAGAGTAAGAATAAGGGTTGTTGTAATTGAATAATATATCTACAATTATAAAATCATTCAAAACATTCTTGAGTAAAATAATCATTAAAATTTACAAAGCATCCCATAACACTTTGAAAAATTTGATTCATAATACCCATGAAGGAATAAAATTAAATGAATCTTAGAATATAATTAGAATAATTATATTCATGATATAAAATTTAATTGGGTAGTATATACACCACAAAAAATAAACCAGTGGTGAATATGGAATAAGTATCACAGTAATAAAAGTGAGACTAGAATTCCCCTAACAATTGTGGTAACATTTGAATCAGAAGCCTCAAAAGTAATAATCATAAAATTAATCATTTAAATTCCATTATTATAAAATAATTCATTATATAATATATCAAAATGGGTTGTAAAAACACCAAAAAATAAGTAATTGGTGAATATGACATTTATCTCACACATGTAAAAAGTTAGATAAAAATCATTTATTACTTGGTAAGATTTAAGTAAAACCCCATCCGATGAAATAATTAAATTTGAAACGTAAAATACCATGAAATATGAATTATTCATGATATTACATTTAAAAGTGGTAGTATTTTCTACATATATATGAAATTAGATGCACAACAATACACTATGCCTCAAAGAATGAAAATTGAGATGAATTCCCTTACCTTACACTTCATTCTGGTTGAAAGATCTTTAAAATACTATATAGTGGTTTAAAAAATGTTCATAACTTATTCATTAACCATATTAATATTTATTATATCATATATTATCCTTTTATAACATATTATTACCAAATCGTTAATAATATTTCATTATTTTCATTGTTATGTGTCTTAATTTCCTTGCTTTTCGAGAATGTTTCGACATGTAATTTTTTATTACTATGAATTAGATAATTATTTAATCATATCCATAATGTAAAACATGATTTAAATATAATATTTATTCATTACATATGTATTTTTATTAATACATAAAATTTGGAGATAACAAATGGAATGCATCATTCACGGAGACAGTTGGTCGTACAAACACTTGAACACTGCTTCCTTTTTATTGTCATATTTAATAAATGAAAATTAAATGATATGTATTTATATTATAATTAAATAATCATATTAATTTAATATTTATCAGATATATTAATTAAAATCATCCTTAATACATTCCATGTAAAGTGTGAACGAATCCCATCGCTTTGAGGAGGTAGTAGTCCACATGTCAAAAAACGGTGTTTTCATATTCCCACAAAAAATAAATCATGAAGTTATGTGTTATATAAAAATTAAATAACCATAAAAAAAATTATTAATATAATATATATCATTAATAAACTATAAATCCATCATTATTCCCAACCTTGAATGGTGGAAATGGAATAATGAACGACATCGGTTCGTAAGGAAGTAGTCCGCCATGCACACGAAAGATAATTGCATATCACATTTTATGGAAGTGTGTGCGAGTAGAAGTTGTAACATTTAAAGAACAAAATATCTTTATATTTAAAAATTTGAGGTTATTATATAAGCAATATATAATAATAATTGAAGTCGTGTAGAAAGAAATAAAAAACATTTCTCATTGAAGGACGTCACCTCTTCATTATGTAACTCCTTTTGGTTTATACCAAAATCCTTCCTTGGATAGATTTATAACAAATTTTAGGATTCTAGGATTATTTTATTGATTTTGGGAGATTATTTCATCAGGTTTTGGGTGGGAAAAAGGGCTTGAGTGGTGTGCATAAGTGAGGGGGTGAGTTCCCTTGTATAGTGGAGGCGGAGTGACATTCTTGTAAATATAAAAAGGTAAACCCTATTGGGAGGTCTGCATTATATTATATGACTCCAATAATGAAGAAAATTAGATAAAATAGAGGATATATTCGAAATATTTCCTTCAAATAGGTTTTTTTCTAGTTTCTACTTAATTTTTCTACATAAGATTAATGTTTAACAAATAAATCAACTCATCTTTTCCTTAATCGCTATAAATAATTTTATTTGATTTCACTAATATTTTTGGTAAAAAACTAAGTTGAAAATAATTTAAATTATAAATTATTATTATTAAAAATATGGAATCCTTTTTTCTAAATAAAAATAACAAAAGTGGTAGAAATTAATTTAAAATTAATCCCGAAGACGGTATGAGAAAGGAGGTTTTTAATGTAAAAATGTTCAAAAGTTTGAAATGTTTTTATTACCAAATCCAATATAAAATTTATCCAAATGACCTAAATTAGATTAATATATTTCAAATTCATCTAATTAAATTTTAAAATCAATTCATAATATAGTCTAACCTTATAATCATTTATATAAAAAAGAATGTTTTAATTAAAATTCAGTATTTTTCACTATTCATCAAAAAAATGAAGCATCCCAAAAAAATACTAAAAATTCACCCTAATATAATTTTAAAGTTACTAACTTAAAAATAAACTTTATTTTTTTAAATATAATTCACAAAAGTGTCAAAATTAAAATTTAAAATTGGCGCACCATTAAAAGGTGAAAAAATGCCTGTAGAAAAACATAGTATATTAGGCATACAATTGGATTTGTTCTTATCTTATGACAATAAAACCTATTGGATGAATTTAAAAAATAATTTATTGAATATCTAATATATATATATTTTATTAATACCAATCACTAATAGAAATTTATTTAATTTATTAAGGAAAAATTCCTCTGAGTGTATAGAATGGTTTTCTTAGAAAAACATTTCTTTTATATTCAATTAGATTATATATAAATTTATAACACCAAATAGTTATATAAAAATACATAAAAAACATTTAAAATTTTTTGTTAATCCTTTCAAAAATTTAATTACAATGTCTAGTTAATAACTATCATATTAAATAATAATATTAATTTCATATTGTGGTTTGGTAAAACTCGGTCTTGCGTGTAACATGAGCTATCGAAGAAACTCGTTATTGCATGCAACATAAGATAACTCAATATTGTGTGAATTTAAAGATATATAATATATTAAATCTATGAAGAATAGTAAATATATAATAAATTCTCAATAGGTTATATTCCTTTCTATAATTGGGTTTTCATGTCATACATGATATCGAATAAAATTAACTCTTTTATAATTTTCGGGGTGTTACAAAATACTTAGATGAAGAGGTTATTAATTTTTGAAAGAAACATGAATCTTAATTGAAATCATGTAGTCCATATAAGAAGTTAACTGATCACTACTCCAGGCCAAGCATGCTTAATTGAGAAGGTGAAGGCTGTTATGACTTGGGAACAACCACAATGTGTTTTTGAGATTCAGTGCTTCTTGGGATTAGCAGGATATTATCGCCGATTTTTAAATACTTTTCAAAGTTAGCTTCTCCAATGACTACTCTAACTCAAAAGGGAGTGAAGTTTTCCTGGAATGATAAATGTCAGAGTTCTTTTGTTGAGCTAAAGCGTCTTTTGACTACTGTGCCGGTGTAAACTCTTCCTAAGGCTGGGATAGGTTACGTGGTCTTTTGTGATGCATCGAGTTTCGGTTTGGGATGTGTCCTTATGCAAGGTAATAATGTTTTTTCCTATGGATCTTTTCAGCTTAAGCCTCATGAGAAGAACTATCCTACCCATGACCTTTAACTTGCAGCTATAATGCACATACTTAAGTGTTGGAGACAATACCTTTATGGAGAAAGGTTTACTGTGTATTAAAACCAAAAGAGCTTGAGTTATATCTTCTCTCAAAAAGATTTGAATCTCCGCCAAAGGTTTTGGGTGGAGTACCTGCAATCTATCGAATTTGACATTGCCTATACCCTAGGGAATGGAATGTAGTTGCAGATGCATTAAGAAGGAAACTTTCATTACAAGATGTGAAAGAATCTTCAGAAGAGTGGAGTGATGAATCTCATATTTTCATATATTTTATACTGTAAATAATTTTTTATAATCCCAACATAGTGTTATTGAATGGGTAATTGCCATGTTTTTAGGTTTTAGTGTTATTTTGAACCCAAATGTGAAAAACGACTAATTCTGGATTTTTGACAGAATTTTACGTCAGGGGTATTTTTGGCATTTAAAGTAAACTAAAATTACAAATCTTCTGATTCAAATTTTTTTAGAATCATAATTTAATTTTCTTCAACTTTGTCTTCTAGAACAGGATCTGATTCGACCATCTTGTGGTCCAAACAATTCAATGAAGTTGAATATTATTCAGGAACACCAAGGAAGCTTCCTGGAAATTTCATCCAGAAAAAATAAGGTTCAGTGAAATATCCATAACTCGCTCAAACCGACTATAATGGAGATGAAATTTTGTTGATAGACGGAGAAGAAGATTTGTAACATGTTTCATTAAGGGGGCCACACCTTAAATGGCCTTTTTCAGGGACATTAATTCATTACAAAACGGTTGTTTGCGGTTTGATGATTCTGACTGGACAGAATACATTCTCAGAGTAAATTGGACATAAAGAATTCATCACTTTTCCGAATGCGCTGAAATTTTGAGGGTGAACGTCCAAGACATTTATGAACAACATTCATGAAGGGTAGAACGTGTGAAGATGTCATTAAAGGGGTCTAAAATGCGTCGACATTTGAGGGACAAATTCTGCCTATAAAAGGAGGCCCTCACCTCCTTCCCAAAGCATCCCATTCTCCATCCATTCCTTCATGGCACCAAGGAGGAGATCTCCACTGAGGGAGGCCGGCCACAAATCTTCCCCATTTCTTTTTATTTTATTTCATTTCTTTATTTTTTAGTTTTCAATTGTAATTTATATTTCTAATAAATTCATGCATTGTTTTTATTTTTGTGTCCACCGATTCACCCTCTTATCTTCCTCTCATCTTACCATTGTGACCTATAATACTCATGATCATGAGTAACTAATCCGAGGAATATACCGAGGTATTAATAAGTTTCTTGAACCCAAGACCATGTTTTTAATATTATTTGATTTAATTATAAGGATAATTTATAGTGGGAGTAATCCTCACTGTGGTTGTCTAAAGATTAAACTTCTTAATCTACAACCATTTTCCCTCGATCGAGGAGGTGGATGGAAGGTGTGCTTGGTGATCGCTAAGTAGACTTTTCATTCATAACCGGTGTAGAATAATGTGTGCACACATACGATTTAGTGTGTACACTAAGAATATTTGAAATTGGCCAATGAAGGTGATCCCTGAATATTCTCTCGGGAGAACTTCCTTTCTTCCCTAATTACATTCTGTTTAGCATTGCATTGTAATTTAGAATTAAATTTTAGTTTCTTATGATTTATGAATTTAATTTATTTTATTAAATTACATTTATTTCATAAAATATTAAACAAAAAAAAAGAATTATATTTGGTGGAATAGAAGTAGTGATTTATTAACCAAAAAAGCTCCTCAAGAGAACGACCTAGGTCAGCCACTGTGCTGCACTTAGTATAAATATTTTTGAGAGCGCACACGACAACGCTTCGTCAAATTAAGTTTGACGCACGCTTTTCGTAAGGCGTGGAAAAACAATTATTTCTAAGTTAAAATGTAGTAATGTGGTTGACCTAGGATGTCTCCCGAAGAGGAGTGCACACAAAACGGGTTGTCACCTTAAAACGGGGGTAAAAATGTTGTGAAAGGAAATTTGAAATTCAAATGATTGAAAAAAACTATGAAATTAAAAAGGGTGATCAGGTCGGGGTCGGCTTCTTAATTATAATGCCATCCTTGTTCAATTTAATTCAAACCTATTCTTCTTAGTTTATTAAAGTGAGTTTCCACAGTCGTTTCCTCTCACTTCCTTGGTGAAATTATTATTGTGAGAGAAATCCTTACCAAGATCTTGGTTTGGTTAACTCTCCTTCCATGTGTAAAATAGTTGTATTGAATATCCTTAATTTAAATGGGCAATACCCGATCGGGTTTTGTTTATCCCAAATAATCAAGAACACTCACTACACCTTTTACACGTACTGACGATCGTCGAGTACTTCACCACTAATTCCTGGTTTATTCCATCGTATATAAACCATAAATTAGTGGAGGGAGATATTGATTATTTTACCAAGGAAAAAATAAATAATGGAATTAATATTCAAGAACGATCAAACTTGATAATAAAATCCGCTATAAAAATTTGAAAACATCTTTGAAGAAGAAAGAAATTTATTCAATTGCATCCAAGAACTCAAGCATTACAATGCAGAAAACCAACCCTTCCCCAATCACTCCAAATGTTTACCCCACCATGGTAAGGGTAATCGAGTTGAATGGGGAAGAATAAGGCATTAAAAAAATATTAAAGAGAAAATAAATAAAAGAGAATGCTGAAAATTTCTCCTTCTTGGTGTCCCAGAAGGAATGGGGTGGAGAATGGATGCTTTGAGAGGGTGGAGCTCTCCTCCTTTTATAGGAAGAATGATTCCCCTGAATGTCGACACGTTTTATCCAAATTAAATGACATCTTCACGTGTTGAGACCTTATTTAATGTTGTTCATAATTCCCTTGGCCGTGTCTCCTCAAAATATCAGCGGATTTGGACATGTATTCCGAGAGTTATGGCCGTTTTACTATGCGAATTTATTCTGTCCAGTCAGACTCTCCAAAACGAAATCCTCTGGATTAGGGTGATTTAATGACCCCATAAACGGCCACTTCACTCGGTTATTTCTTCATAAAAGATTCTCCAAAACATCTTTCTAGTCCACCCACCTAATTTAATAAGCTTTGGGCCCACATTGGATGACTTATGGATCCCACATCAAAACTAGGCAGAACTGAAAACAGTTTTCTTGATCCAAATTGTGAGCTTCTTTTGAGCTTCCATATGGCCGATTCAGATTTTAGTCCAAAAATATTAAATGAAGCCCTGGATGTGCAGAATCTGGAAAAAAAAGTTTTTTTCAATTTTGATCAGTGTAAATAATGTTATGGCCAAACTACCGAAATAATTTAAAACTCTTAAAAATCCAAAATGGCCAATTTTTACTATTCAGCTCAAAATAACACCATTATTATAAAAATGAAACAATTCCTCTTAGAGGAACAATTTTGTGGGTTTAAAACAATGATATTAAATATAAATTAATTGAAAATATTTTATCTATCAATTCCCCCACACTTAGCACTTGGACTCCTGGACAAGTAAAAATCAAATCAAATCAAATCCAAAACACATACCAATGAGATCAATCAAATCAATTTCAAGAAACAAAAAGACATCATGCCTCATCAAAAAATGTTATTTAAAGTTCTCCATTTAAGATTTTAATATATTTCCACTTCATTTATTATCCCATGCACACAAAACACATAACTCACATGAATTTTCTCTCATCTCACAAATGTAAAGGCTGAACAAGGCTTTTCTCATCCAAACTCACACAAGAGTCACCATAGGTTTGATAAATTCCTACTTCTCCACCCGATGTGAGTCAAGGACATTTTTTTCTCATGAGGACTTTTCAGGGTTGTTCTGTGGCTTCCGGTTGGTAGGATTTAGATGTTAAAAGTTCTGAGACAGAAAAAGGAAGGCTTGGCTCTTATTGAAGCAAAATTGCAAGATTTCTAATTTCACTCAAATATGGTCTCCTTCACTTACCCTTTGTTAAAAATAGGCTCCATCATCATTAAATCAGCTCAGTAGTAAACATTTCAATCTTTTCAAACATGATTTTTTTAAAGCTCCAGATAGGCACAACTTTCTTGTCATAAAAGCTCCAGAAAAGGCACAACTTTGAACAGAATAATTTTTCAGCATCACACACATCTCTTCCACAATTTATATTCCACCCAAAGTATAACCAAATGAGGTAGTACACCATAAGACATCTTACCCCACACTTAATTTCAACTAGATCATGAAATTTTACTTCAAAAGCAGGTATGATAGGGAAAATTGGCTTGTAATGTGGATAACCTAACAGGCAATTCATGGCTACTAGGGGATACAATGAAGGATAAATGTAAAGGTGTGCCATAATGAAAAGTATTATTTTGAAAATGGGGCTTCAAACAAAATAAATGCCTCAATCATTTAAAACACATGTACCCCAACCCTCAAGTTTTGAAAGGAATAAATCAAATTCTGGTTAAAGCAAGCATGGTCTGGTTCTCTCAAGAAATGATGTGAATGAAAAGAATATGACAAAAATGGTTCAAAAGCCTCACAGGAAAGTTATTTCAAATATATAGACAGTTAAATATGGAATGATATTCAAAAATCAGTGTACTTTTCATGAAATTCCAAAAAAAATGAACTTGAAACAAATTCATTTCAGCATTCATTTAAGCTCGGTTTCATGAAATAGATTGGTTCACTCATTGAAATGGGTTTCAAAAATGGTATTGATAATCTTTTCAGCTCAAAATTTTCAGAAACACACCATAAATTGAAAAATAAACACCCAAAAATTTGAAAACACACATTTTTTTATTTTTTTTTATTTTTGAAATCAAACATCAAATAAAAATCGTATACTATAAAGGTTCCGCCCCCCACACTTAAATGATGCAGTGTCCTCAATTCATTCAAGTTTATTTAACATGTAAGACAATTTTAAAATTAATCACAACATCAACAAAGTGTGAAGGAGAGGTACAACCTGATTTATTCGCAGTGTAACATTGAGTTAACCTCCTAAGTGTTGCACTCTGAAAACCTACAAATAAAAGAGAAAAAGAAAACATAAGATATTTATTGAAATAAATGAAAATATAAATAGGATGAGAATAGAAGGAGAAAACTTGGTTTAATCCCCCAAGTGGGCCCTGGGTTTTGACTGCCTCCAGAGGGGCAATTCTAATCGGTTATCCCCAATCTGATGGTGGGTGAAGTTTCTTGCTCATAAACCAACAAAAACATTTCTTTCCAGGATGAACTTATTTTTTTTTCTTGAGGACTCCATCGATAAAATTCACCATGTCTAACCTCTTTGTAATGAGATAAAACATGCATGGTGGGGTTAGGACAATGAATGAGTCCTCCTCTTTCTTGGGTTCCGCATGAACAACATCTTCATTATTATCTATTGGTTTCTGAAGGTATGATACATCTGGGAAAAAATCAAAGGGAATGTCAGATTTTAATTCTATTTAAAAAACATTAAAGCATTAAGAATCAATATCAAATTCTTCCCTTTCAAAGAAAGTATATTGTGTCTCATTTTCCTCCAGAAAATCCACTTTGATCTTCTCTTGTACTCCCTCAATTAAATGTTAAATAGGTTTGGCGAGCTCTAGATGTTCCTCCATGGATGAATATCCTTTTTCATCGTCTTTGTAACATCCCAAGTAAGTAATGAATAATAGATATTTTTATCTATGTCTATTAATGATTAAGATAGTGTTATAGAGGCTTAAAATGAAAATAAATACAATCTTATGCATGGAATACACTAATATTCTTAAAAGATTGTTTTAGTGCCTTTTGAGGTCAATCCATTTTTGAATCTATATTTTGAAAATTTTATAAACTATGTTTGTCAAAATAAACTTATCCTTTATGATTGGGACATCAAAATTTACCTTGTGTGAATTTTTGGTATTTTTCTGACAATGTTCATTTTTTTATGAATAGTGAAAAATACTGCATTTTACATCAAAACTCCTTTTTAATCTAATTTATTTATATGATTAGATTATGTTTTGAATTGGTTTTGAAGTTAAATTAGAATATATTTTTACCATTTTATCCAATGGTGGTCATTGGAATCAATTTCACTTTGAAATTAGACTTAAACTGGTGTCAATCTTTTGATACTTATTGTTTTGTAAAAACACGCTATTTGCTCTGGCAGCAGGAATTAATTATTAAATTAATTAATGTGACTTATATGATTTGAATTTTGTAAAATAGACTTCATTTTTGAATTCGGAATATCAAATATAGCTTAGGGTGAATAGTAACTTATTAAGTTCTTAATCGCGATTAGTGGTAATTAGGGTAGTTTAAGGTATAAATAATGGTTTAATAATAGGAAATGACCTAGACACATGTCCCAACCTTATTGGTTGTGTCATGGCCGACCAAGACAAGCCATGGGTCAACTTGGGGACCCCATGGAGACACTTTGGTTTGGAAATGATATAAATTACTTTTTATTAAATGTTAAAGTAAAAATGACACAAACAAGAGATGTTTTACGAAAACAATTTTTACATGGGGTTATAAAGATCAGATTTTTTATTATAAATAGTAATTGGAAATCTAAAAATATTTCATACATCATAGTATTTTTTTTATGATTTTTAGACATTAAAAAAAGTAAATTATTTGTGACATAATAATGATGCAGCGATGACATCATTATTTGACGATTTAAATAAAATGTAAAGATAATATAAAATCTATGAACTACACATGTCCAAAACCAATTGGATGAGTGGATTTCGAACCCTTATCACCTTATCCACGAATTATATCAATGTGGGACCTTTTAAAACCGAAACACATTTTCAAATAAAGTAATATTTCTTTACTTTCCAAAAGTGCCCCTCCTCTCCTCTTATAAAAGGCCCCCACCTCTACCTCATTTCACACACTTCTCAAGCCTTTGGCTCGGCCAAAACCTGCCCATTTACTCTTTCCACATCCCTATCCTCATCCTAGAAGATTCCCTTTGGGCATAATCCTTTCAAAGGAAGCCTTTTGGCTCAAATCAAAAGGAGTTACACTTTTTAAGGTAATTCATTCTCTCATGTTCATTTGTTTTATTTTGCTTCTCCAACCCCCTAAACTCTTTTTATTTACTTCTTTTGTAACAACACCAATATCTTCAATATACTAGGATGTTGTTATAAGATATATTTTAGCTACACTCTCACACAACTACATCAAATGGTTAAAGAACATACGGTTTCCGTGGATGGCGAAATTCTGCCTCCCGAAACGATGATTGTTCAATACTCATTTAACACCTTAAAAAGGGGCCATTATGATGTAACTATTTTTATATATGATATATAATATGTTTATGTTTTCCTTAAGATTCTGTTTTTTTCATTTTGGGCATACCTTTATGGTTTCCATTATGGGTAAACACGATATCTTCATTTTAGGAAGTGCGGACTACCGCCCCCTAAAAGTGATTTGATTCGTTAATACCATATGTGGGATGTGTAAAGGATAAAGTTAATGATGTTATATATGTTATTATACTGGAATTATAATATACTCTTATATCATTATGATTCCATTCCAGAAAATATGAAATAGAAATGGAAGTAGCGTTCATGCGTACGTACGGCTTACCGTCTCCATGAACGGTGCATTGCATTTCTTACCTCTAAATGTGATGTAATATTATAAATGCATGTATGTACTGGATATATATGACATATATGATATCTACATCATGAATACCATTCTGGATATAATGAACCTTTGACCAAATTAACAACATGTAAGTGTAAGAAGTCTATTTTTGACTTAAGAACCAAATACCGACAAAATGAACATTATTAACTTAACTGATTACATGATGTTCATAACATGGTATAAAAGGGAATAATGAACTTGAAAAGGATTCATAAGCAAGTAGAGATTAACTCAAGTTTATTATTCAGGAGATTAAAGAACGGTCGGGTCAAGTCGGATACGAGGTATGGGACTTCGTCTCAATCTCCTTTCGTTGAGGCATATTTTATTTTATACACAACTTTCTTTTATACGGTGTATAAACCCCTTTGACTTTTATGTTTATTCAAAAGGAATATTTTTTATACGAAGCGTTTACTAAACGACAAAAGGGAAAGTTTTTGTCGTACGTATGCGGCGACAACGACTTCTCCGCCGTCGTGACCGTTATTTGAGTTTCGGCTTCCTCTACAAGCCATACCTTCTTTTTAAAAGAAAAATAAATACCATGTTTTACTTTTCCTTTATTTTAGTATTGAAAATGGTTTTCATAATGTTTTTATATCAATGTGTTGTATTGATATCTCGTGATTGAAATGTGGAAATTTTATGTTTCCTTTATGCATGTTTTATGTGATACGATTATGTTATGGTTCTTGGGCATTATTATGAAGACGGGTGGTTCCGTGATAAACTAAGGGCAGGTGAGCCCGATATAGCTCTCCAATGCATTGGGTAACGCGAAGGAGTGAAACGTTAAGGTTTCTCCGAAGAGATTTTAGGGAATATACTGTGATGGGTATTCCAAACGTAACCAAGAGGGTTACTCCCTACATAAGAATGTTATGAATGCCTCAAGTTACCTTTACGTATTATGATTTCTATGATTTATTCATGATTTTATGAGGTATGTTAAAGTGCCTATGTTATATGGGAAAAGTATGATTTCATTCTTATGTATATATGAACTCATGTTTCCTTTCCATTTTTTTTATAACCCATACTGAGTTTTTATGCTCATCCCAAGTTTTTGAAATGTTTTTCACAGGTCAAGGGAAAGGTACATGATAAGATGATAGAGTCAAGGATGTGTCAAGAAATAATCCATGTTTTATTTTAAATGTGTTACCATTGATGGGAATGAAGAATACTATCTTTATGTAACCACTTTGTTTATATGTGGAATGTAATGCAAGTTTTATGATCTAATTCTCTAAAACTCTAAACCCGAAAAGATCCTCAATGTGTAATCTTGTAATAACTCAAGATTAAGTAAGGTTTAAGGCTGGGGCCTTATAGTTGGTATCAGAGGTCGGTTTAGATAACTTTAGGAGTTAGAATTTTATTAAATGATTATCCAAAAATATTTTTTTTTGATATAGCATTTAAAGATTACCATGTTGCTTCATCTAAGACATGTTTATTCAGAATGGTTTTCCGCAGAGGAAACAAGGAAGCAGTGCTAGGAAGGCATACAGAAGGAAATAACCTTCCGAATCAGCATCCAGAAATGGTCGGAATTGGAACTGAACAGTTTGTTGCAGTAATGGCGCAGTTGACACAAGCAATAAATGGCGGTGGTATCCATGCACGAGATCATCCAGATCAACCGCAGAGGAACATGTCAGTGGTGGAACATTTCATGAGGCAACATCCACCATCATTCAGAGGATCATCTGACCCTGTGCTAGCTGAAGGGTGGATTAAAGCACTGGAGAAGATTTTTGATTTCATGGGGTGTTCAGACAATCAAAAGGTTAGTCTTGCTATTTACCGTTTGGAGGGTGAAGCAGATCAGTGGTGGTCTATGGTTAAAAATATCAGGGACGCCGATGAGATTGATGCTCTTGACTGGGATGAATTCAAAGGTATGTTTCTTGAGAAGTATTTTCCTAAGGCTGTTCGACTTAGGATGGAAAAGCAATTCTTGGAATTGAGGCAAGAGGAAGACTCAGTGGCTGCCTATGAAGAATGGTTCACTCGATTGGCAAGGTATGCTCCAAATTTTATCCGGGACCTTGATAGTAAAATCAATCGTTTTTACTCAGGATTAAATCCAAAGTATCGAAGGGAATTAGCTTCTCGTGAGTTTAAAAGTTATGAAAAGCTTGTTCGATGTGCTGAGAAGGTGGAAATGGAGTTTGCCGATGACCAAGTTTTCTATAACAACCAGCAGAAGAAGAGACCGAGGTGGCAGGAGAAAGGTAAGAATTCTTCAAAAAAGTCTGATGGTAAGAGAACTAAGTTTCCAGTTTGTGATAAATGTGGCAAAAGGCATGCTGGGGAATGTCTTCTGAATTCTGGGAAGTGCTACCGATGTGGTAAGATGGGACATAAGGCTCGTGATTGCACTGAAAAGGATCAAGGTGAAGGTAAGAACAAATTTGATTTACAGTTAGTGAAATGTTATAAGTGCAATGAGATGGGTCACTATGCAAACGAGTGTCCAACAAGGAGCTTGAGTGATGGGAAATAGTTAGACTACAAGCAGAAAGGGGTGGTGAAATCCTTTGCAACTACTTCAGCAGATGTCGGTCCATCAAATGAAGTTGTATCAGGTACTTTGTTTGTCTTTTCAGATTATGCCAGTGTGTTGTTTGATTCGGGGTCTACACATTCTTTCATCTCTGAAACCTTTTCTAGTAAAATGGGAATACCATCTCAAGAAATGACTCCTGAACTTTTGGTAAAAACACCTGGGGGAAGTGTCGAGGCAAAAAGAATTTATAAGAATCTTCCTATCCTTATCTGTGGAAAGAACCTACTTGCAAACCTTATTGTTTTACCTCTAGTAGAGTTTGATGTTATCCTGGGTATGGATTGGCTCTCTATTTACCATGCTAAGATTGACTGTAGAGCTAAAGAAGTTTCTTTTCAGAAAGACTTTCAGTTTGTTTACAAGAATGAACCCTTACTTTTGATAACATATCAAGAGGCTGAGAAACTTGTAAAAGATGGAAATGAATGTTACCTTGCACACGTCGTTGAAAATAAAGGAACTGTTCAGATTAATGATGTACCAGTGGTAAATGAGTATCCTGATGTTTTTCCTGATGAGTTGCCTGGAATAATACCAGATCGGGAAGTTGAGTTTACTGTTGACTTAGTTCCTGATGCTAAGCCAATTTCAAAACCCCCTTATCGAATGGCACAAATTGAACTTTTAGAGTTGAAGGAGCAATTGCAAGATTTATTAGAGAAAGGTTTCATTAGACCTAGCACATCACCATGGGGTGCTCCTGTTTTATTTGTTAAAAAGAAAGATGGTTCTATGAGACTTTGCATTGATTATAGAGCCTTGAATAATATCACTATTAAGAACAAATATCCTTTGCCTCATATCGATGATTTGTTTGATCAGCTCCAGGGAGCTCAGTTTTTTTCAAAGATTGACTTGAGATCGGGGTACCATCAGCTGAAGGTAAAGGAGGCAGATATTCCGAAGACCGCGTTCCGTACAAGATATGGCCATTATGAATTTGTAGTAATGCCTTTTGGGATAACCAATGCACCTGCTGTATTCATGGACTTAATGAATATAATTTTCCATGAGTTCTTGGATAAGTTTGTGGTGGTTTTCATTGATGATATTTTGGTGTTTTCTAAAAGTAAAGAGGAGCATGAAAGACATTTAAGGGTTATCTTGCAAACCTTAAAAGAAAAGAAACTGTATGGGAAATTCAGCAAGTGTGAGTTTTGGTTGCAACAAATTTCTTTCCTTGGTCACATTGTTTCTAAAGATGGAATAACTGTTGATCCTGCAAAAACAAAAGTTGTGGAAGAATGGCCAAGACCCACAAATGTAACTGAGATTCGTAGCTTCCTTGGTTTGGAGGGCTATTACCGAAGGTTTGTTAGAAATTTTTCACGGTTATCTCGTCCAATGACTAAGCTAACTCAGAAGGGTGTTAAGTTTATCTAGACAAAAGAATGTGATGATTGTTTTCAGGAATTGAAAAGAAGATTGGTGAATGCTCCAGTTTTGGCACTACCTTCCAGGAATGGTGAGTTTGTTATATACAGTGATGCTTCATTGAAAGGAATTGGTTGCGTCCTAATGCAGAATGACCAGGTAATTGCTTATGCTTCACGACAGTTGAAAACTCATGAGGTAAATTACCCTACACATGATTTGGAATTAGCTGCTGTTGTTTTTGCTTTAAAAATTTGGAGGCATCATTTGTATGGAGTAAAGTGTGAAATATATACCGATCACAAAAGTTTAAAGTATATATTCACTCAGAAAGAGTTAAACATGAGACAAAGGAGATGGCTTGAATTAATCAAGGATTATGATTGTACAATTCATTACCATCCGGGAAAAGCAAATAAACTGCCTGATGCTCTGAGTCAAAAAAGTAATGCTTCATTAACAATGTTGCGTTTGGAACGTGATCCTTTGGTTAAGGATTTGATGAACTTTGGCATAGAAGTTGTTAGTGCAGGAATTCCTTCTGTTTTGTTTCAGTTATCAGTGAGATCATCTCTATCAGATAGAATCACGCAAGCACAGAAGAAAGACAGTGAGTTGCAGAAAAAGGTAGAGCTGGTTCAGAAAGGTAAGTTGCCTGAATTCAACATTGATAGTGATTGTGTTTTGAGATTTGGGAAGATATTGTGTGTGCCTTGTGATTCACAGTTGAAGAGAGAGTTGTTGTGTGAAGCTAATAGTTCTCCGTTTTCAGTTCATCCGGGCAGTACTAAGATGTATAGAGATCTGCGGGAGTATTACTGGTGGGATGGAATGAAAAGAGATATTTCTGATTTTACTGTGAAGTGTTTGAATTGTCAGCAGGTTAAAGCAGAGCGGCAGTTACCGAAAGGGATGCTTCAACCTTTACCAGTGCCAGAGTGGAAATGGGAGAATATATCCATGGACTTTGTTGTTGGATTACCGAAGACATCTCGAGGTAATAATGCAATCTGGGTTATTGTTGATCGCTTGACCAAATCTGCTCATTTCCTTGCTATACGAGATACTTTCTCTCTTGATCAACTTTCCCGTTTGTATCTTAAAGAGATAGTCAGGTTACATGGAGTTCCTCTCTCCATTGTATCGGATCGTGATCCCAGGTTTACTTCTAACTTTTGGAAAGGCCTTCAGAAGTCGTTGGGTACTGAATTAAATTTTAGTACAGCTTTTCATCCTCAATCAGATGGGCAGTCAGAACGAACAATTCAGACATTGGAGGATATGCTACGAGCTTGTTCTATGGATTACCAGGGAAGTTGGGACCAACATCTCTCTTTTGTTGAGTTTTCATATAATAACAGTTTGCATTCCAATATACAGATGGCACCATTTCAGGCATTATATGGGAAGCGGTGTCGAACTCCAGCTTTCTATGATGAAGTGGGTGAAAGAAAGTTGATGGGACCAGAATTGGTAGAAGAGATGGCAGAAAAAGTTCAGCTAATTCAGAAACAATGAGAACAGCTCAGAGCAGGCAGAAGAGTTATGCGGATAACCGGAGGAAGGATCTATCTTTCGAGGTAGGTGATCATGTTTTTCTCAAGGTTTCTCCTTGGAAAAGCGTGATGAGATTTGGTAAGAAAGGAAAGTTGAGTCCAAGGTTTGTTGGACCATACGAAATTCTGGAGAGAGTTGGATCAGTTGCATACCGAGTGGCTTTACCTCCGAGTTTATCTTAGGTACACAATGTTTTTCACGTTTCAATGTTGAGAAAGTATATGCCAGATCCATCTCATGTTTTGAGTCCAGAGGTAGTTCAGCTGGAAGAGAACCTATCTTATGAGGAACAACCGGTCCAGATTCTTGACCACATGGAGCAAGTGTTACAGAATAAGGTGATTAAGTAGGTAAAGGTTTTGTGGAAAAACCACATGATTGAAGAGGCAACATGGGAATCTGAAAATGCAATGAGGGATAAGTACCCCCATTTATTCGATAAGTAAATAAACTGCGGGGACGCAATTTTCTAAAGGGGGGAAGGATGTAACATCCCAAGTAAGTAATGAATAATAGATATTTTTATCTATGTCTATTAATGATTAAGATAGTGTTATAGAGGCTTAAAATGAAAATAAATACAATCTTATGCATGGAATACACTAATATTCTTAAAAGATTGTTTTAGTGCCTTTTGATGGCAAACCATTTTTGAATCTATATTTTGACAATTTTATAAACTATGTTTGTCAAAATAAACTTATCCTTTATGATTGGGACATCAAAATTTACCTTGTGTGAATTTTTGGTATTTTTCTGACAATGTTCATTTTTTAATGAATAGTGAAAAATACTGCATTTTACATCAAAAATGCTTTTTAATATAATTTATTTATATGATTAGATTATGTTTTGAATTGGTTTTGAAGTGAAATTAGAATATATTTTTACCATTTTATCCAATGGTGGTCATTGGAATCAATTTCACTTTGAAATTAGACTTAAACTGGTGTCAATCTTTTGATACTTATTGTTTTGTAAAAACACGCTATTTGCTCTGGCAGCGGGAATTAATTATTAAATTAATTAATGTGACTTATATGATTTGAATTTTGTAAAATAGACTTCATTTTTGAATTCGGAATATCAAATATAGCTTAGGGTGAATAGTAACTTATTAAGTTCTTAATCGCGATTAGTGGTAATTAGGGTAGTTTAAGGTATAAATAATGCTTTAATAATAGGAAATGACCTAGACACATGTCCCAAACTTATTGGTTGTGTCATGGACGACCAAGAAAAGCCATGGGTCAAATTGGGGACCCCATGGAGACACTTTGGTTTGGAAATGACATAAATAACTTTTTATTAAATGTTAAAGTAAAAATGACACAAACAAGAGATGTTTTACGAAAACAATTTTTACATGGGGTTATAAAGATCCGATTTTTTATTATAAATAGTCATTGGAAAGATAAAACGATTTCCTACATCATAGTATTTTTTTTATGATTTTTAGACATTAAATAAATTAAATTATTTATGACATAATAATGATGCAGCGATGACATCATTATTTGACGATTTAAATAAAATGTAAAGATAATATAAAATCTATGAACTACACATGTCCAAAACCAATTGGAGGAGTGTATTTCGAACCCTTATAACCTTATCCAAGAATTATATCAATGTGGGACCTTTTAAAACCGATACACATTTTCAAATAAAGTAATATTTATTTACTTTCCAAAAGTGCCCCTCCTCTCCTCTTATAAAAGGCCCCCACCTCTACCTCATTTCACACACTTCTCAAGCATTTTGCTCGGCCAACCCCTGACCATTTACTCTCTCCACATCCCTCTCCTCATCCTAGAGGATTCCATTTGGGCAGAATCCTTTCAAAGGAAGCCTTTAGGCACAAATCAAAAGGAGTTACACTTTTTAAGGTAATTCATTCTCTCATGTTCATTTGTTTTATTTTGCTTCTCCAACCCCCTAAACTATTTTTATTTACTTATTTTGTAACAACACCAGTATATTCAATATACTAGGATGTTTTTATAAGATATATTTGAGCTACACTCTCACACAACTACATAAAATGGTTAAATAACATACGGTTTCCGTGGATGGAGAAATTCTGCCTCCCGAAACGATGATTGTTCAATACTCATTTAACACCTTCAAAAGGGGACATTATGATGTCACTATTTTTATATATGATATATAATATGTTTATGTTTTCCTTAAGCTTCTGTTTTTATCATTTTGGGCATACCTTTATGGTTTCCATTATGGGTAAACACAATATCTTCATTTTAGGAAGTGCGGACTACCGCCCCCTAAAAGTGATTTGATTCGTTAATACCATATGTGGGATGTGTAAAGGATAAAGTTAATGATGTTATATATGTTATTATACTGGAATTATAATATACTCTTATATCATTATGATTCCATTCCAGAAAATATGAAATAGAAATGGAAGTAGCATTCATGCGTACGTACGGCTTACCGTCTCCATGAACGGTGCATTTCATTTCTTACCTCTAAATGTGATGTAATATTATAAATGCATGTATGTACTGGATATATATGACATATATGATATCTACATCATGAATACCATTCTAGATATAATTAACCTTTGACCAAATTAACAACATGTAAGTGTAAGAAGTCTATTTTTGACTTAAGAAGCAAATACCGACAAAATGAACATTATTAACTTAACTGATTACATGATGTTCATAACATGGTATAAAAGGGAATAATGAACTTGAAAAAGATTCATAAGCAAGTAGAGATTAACTCAAGTTTATTATTCAGGAGATTAAAGAACGGTCGGGTCAAGTCGGATACGAGGTATGGGACTTCGTCTCAATCTCCTTTCGTTGAGGCATATTTTATTTTATACACAACTTTCTTTTATACAGTGTATAAAACCCTTTGACTTTTACGTTTATTCAAAAGGAATCTTTTTTATACGAAGCATTTACTAAACGAAAAAAGGGAATGTTTTTGTCGTACGTATGCGGTGACAACGACTTCTCCGCCGTCGTGACCGTTATTTGAGTTTCGGCTTCCTCTACAAGCCATACCTTCTTTTTAAAAGAAAAATAAATACCATGTTTTACTTTTCTTTTATTTTAGTATTGAAAATGGTTTTCATAATGTTTTTATATCAATGTGTTGTATTGATATCTCGTGATTGAAATGTGGAAATTTTATGTTTCCTTTATGCATGTTTTATGTGATATGATTATGTTATGGTTCTTGGGCATTATTATGAAGACGGGTGGTTCCGTGATAAACTAAGGGTGGGTGAGCCCGATATAGCTCTCCAATGCATTGGGTAACGTGAAGGAGTGAAACGTTAAGGTTTCTCCGAAGAGATTTTAGGGAATATACTGTGATGGGTATTCCAAACGTAACCAAGAGGGTTACTCCCTACGTAAGAATGTTATGAATGCCTCAAGTTACCTTTACGTATTATGATTTCTATGATTTATTCATGATTTTATGAGGTATGTTAAAGTGCCTATGTTTTATGGGTAAAGTATGATTTCATTCTTATGTATATATGAAATCATGTTTCCTTTCCATGTTTTTTTTATAACCCATACTGAGTTTTTATGCTCATCCCAAGTTTTTGAAATGTTTTTCACAGGTCAAGGGAAAGGTACATGATAAGATGATAGAGTCAAGGATGTGTCAAGAAATAATCCATGTTTTATTTGAAATGTGTTTCCATTGATGGGAATGAAGAATACAATCTTTATGTAACCACTTTGTTTATATGTGGAATGTAATGCAAGTTTTATGATCTAATTCTCTAAAACTCTAAAACCAAAAAGATCCTCAATGTGTAATCTTGTAATAACTCAAGATTAAGTAAGGTTTAAGGCTAGGGCCTTATAGTCTTCCTCTAAGGAAATACATGTGTTGGATAAATCTGAAAAATTAAAAGAAGGGGTTTTAATAATCAATTTAGTTTCAAGAAAATCAAAATATAATGAGTTTATGAAAATATTGACTTCCTGATCTTGTTTGGATTCAATTTCTTCTTCATTGGGAGGTGCTTCTTAGAGTTGAATTTCCCTAGATAGAGGTAGGAAGTCAGACTCCTCTATCTTCTCTTCAAATTCCACTGCTTGGTTGGTTTCTTCCTTCAATGTTTTTGAGTCATTATGAGGAATAGTTGGCTCAAGAAGTTCCGCACACTCATTCCAGAAGTTATCCAGATCTTTTTAATCTCCCATATGTATTTCAATTGCTAAATATTCTTCATCAATCTCTTCCAACATTGATTGAGATGGGCTAAATGGATCTTCTTTTAATTTCATCAAGGCCTCCATGGGTTCTTCAACTTGAAGGATTTGTGGGGATACTTCTTCCATCAATTATTCTGGTTTTGGTTCTTTTTCAGGCTCCATTTGTTGATCCTGATATGCATGTACTTGTTCCGCAATCCACTGTATTGAGGCCTCTAGGTTTTGAACTATTTGACTAATTCTTTCAAATTGGGATTCAATATCCTTGTGAAATTCTTCTTCATGGTTTTGTACTTTTATCATTTCTTGATGAAATTATGGAAAATACTTTTGAAGTTCAATTAATTCTCTTGCCAAACCCTCCAACACTGGGTATTCGAGGTTCTCTTTAATGTTTTCAATGAGATCCTTGAATTCATTCTCTGTGATGATTTGGATTCGAGCTCCTCGAATTTGTTTAGACAAGAAGGAAACTTTATACTCTATAGACCAAGGTGATTCAATAATTGGTTCTTGAACTGGTGGGTAATTATTCCATTAATTAAAGAAATAATCATTTGAAAACAACATGGAAAATGATTTTTTTTAATTTTTTTAAAATTGAAAAAAAGTAAAATATTTACAATTAAATTTTGGCACTACCTCCCCGGCAATGACGCCAAGTTTGACGCACACCTGTCGTAGGGCGTGGAAAAAAATTATTTCCTAAGTTAAAATGTATTAATGTGGTTGACCTAGGATGTCTCCCAAAGAGGAGTGCACAAAAAATGGGTTGTCACTTTAAAACGGGGGTAAATATGTTGTGAAAGGAAATTTGAAATTCAAATGATTGAAAAAAACTATGAAATTTAAAAGGGTGATTAGGTCGGGGTCGGTTTCCTAATTATAATGCTATCCTTGTTCAATTTAATTCAAACCTCTTCTTCTTAGTTGATTAAAGTGAGTTTCCACAATCGTTTCCTCTCACTTCCTTGGTGAAATTATTATTGTGAGAGAAATCCTTACCAAGATCTTGGTTTGGTCAACTCTCCTTCCATGTGAAAAATAGTTGTATTGAATATACTTAATTTAACTGGTCAATACCCGATCGGGTTTTTTTATCCCAAACAATCAAGAACATCCACTACACCTTTTACACGTACTGACGATCGTCGAGTACTTCACCACTAATTCATGGTTTATTCCATCATATATAAACCATAAATTAGTGGAGGGAGATATTGATTATTCTACCAAGGAAAAAATAAATAATGGAATTAATAGTCAAGAACGATCGAACTTGATAATAAAATCCACTATAAAAATTTGAAAACATTTTTGAAGAAGAAAAAAATTTATTCAATTGCGTCCAAGAACTCAAGCATTACAATATAGAAAACCAACCCTTCCCCAATCACTCCAAATGTTTACCCCACCATGGTAAGGGTAATCTAGTTGAATGGGTAAGAATAAGGCATTACAAAACTATGAAAAAGAAAATAAATAAAATAGAATGCTGAAAATTTCTCCTTCTTGGTGTCCCAGAAGGAATGGGGTGGAGAATGGATGCTTTGAGAGGGTGGAGCTCTCCTCCTTTTATAGCCAGAATGCTTCCCCCGAATGTCGACACGTTGTATCCCCATTAAATGACATCTTAACTCATTGAGACCTTCTTGAATGTTGTTCATAATTCCATTGGCCATGTCTCCTCAAAATCTCAGAGGATTTGGACATGTATTCCAAGAGTTATGGCCGTTTTACTATGAGAATTTATTCTGTTTAGTCAGACTCTCCAAAACGAAATCCTCCGGATTAGGGTGATTTAAGGACCCCGTAAATGGCCAATTCACTCGGTTCTTCCTTCATAGAATATTCTCCAAAACTCCTTGCACGTCCACCCACCTAATTTAACAAGCTTTGTGCCCACATTGGATGAGTTATGGATCCCACATCAAACCTAGGCAGAACTAAAAAC
The DNA here is from genome assembly GCA_963277665.1 of Viscum album. Classification (NCBI taxonomy): domain Eukaryota; kingdom Viridiplantae; phylum Streptophyta; class Magnoliopsida; order Santalales; family Viscaceae; genus Viscum; species Viscum album. The sequence continues at coordinate 48,718,686 of OY728146.1, forward strand.
AGTTTTCTTAAGCCAAATTGTGAGCTTCTTTTGAGCTTCCATATGGCTGATTCAGATTTTAGTCCAAAAATAGTAAATGAAGCCATGGATGTGCAGAATCTGGAAGAGAAATTTTTTTTCAATTTGGATCTGTGTATGTAATGTTATGGCCAAACTACCGAAATAATTTAAAACTCTTAAAAATCCAAAATGGCCAATTTTTACTATTCAGCTCAAAATAACACCATTATCATAAAAATGAAACAATTACTCTTAGAGGAACAATTTTGTGGGTTTAAAACAATGATATTAAATATAAATTAATTGAAAATATTTGCTCTATCAATAATCTCTTCATAAAATGTAAAATCAAATAATTTCCAATAATCATGTTTCTTAAGATTTATTCTAAACAAATTAAGTGTCAAAATAGTTTTATCTCATGCATATAAGACTTTTCAATGACTACCATGTATATTTTGATTTATAAATAAATCTCTAACACACTTTTTGACTCACTTGTAGCCTAATAAAATTAGTAATATCTCTTTTAATTAATATATCAAACACTAATCTCATTATTCTTGCAATGTTTTACATACAATCCTACTTTCTTAAACTTAATATGGTATCATTATTATAGATGAGTACAATGAAATTTTATAATTTAGTTTATTTAAAATATATGTTTTGATCAAAACCACCACTTTAGAACTCCATCGTATTCAAGAAAATGTTCAATAGATCATAATAAGATCGGCGTGCATTATTTAACCTATATAAAAGAATTATTCAATCTTTAAGCTTCTGATTCATCATCATATATTATAAATCCCACATATTATTTAATGTAAATCAATTCCTTGAGTAGCCTATTAAAGATTTTAATCTTCATATCTCTTTGATACACCTTGAACCTTTTTTTGTATGACAATTACTAGGAAGATTCTCATCGAGTCCATTCTCTCCATGAGTGTGAAAGTTTCTTCCACATTAACAATTTAACTTATGTATATCATTTGTACACTGACCATGATTAATTTTGGATTATCTTTAACTACTCATCATATTTTTTTGAACACCCATTTAGTATCCATGATATTATAACCTGATATAATTTTTATAAGAATCAATTTTAATTACTTATATATTTATTCTATCTCATCATTCATTTCTTAAACCCATGAATCATCTTTTTCTACTTATTAAAATTATATTAGATCCTATTGATATAATAAAGTAGTGTAATCTATATTTATTATTCTATAGGTTTGTGTTAGAGTATATTTTTTATTGATTATATTTTATTCACAACCTTAATCAAATCTACTAATCCATTGACTCAATGGATGTTTATCTCTAGCATCTTCTTCCTCTTCTAACTCAAACTAATATTCCAATTCTTGCGTTAAACTTCAAAGACTAACATAATTTGATGAATTTAATCATATTATTAAAAAAAATCTTCCAAAAATGTATTTATAGATTTAATTACATTTTTTATTCACTCACATTCACATCATGATGCTCGATGATCATATTTAACCTCTTATTCAAGAATTTTTAGATATTACCCTTTATTGAGAATCCTAAGAATATTTATTCATTTTCTGAACCAATATATTTTTATTGGATTATTTCTTGATTCTTTCTATAACACTTGATTTAAAATACTATAAAGATATTCAGTTTTTATTCCATCCATGCCACATTTCATACGGTGCATTATTCTCTTCGGGACATAGAAAAGACTGATTTTGTGTGTAAACGGACACCTGTATATCTTTATTCCAATAGTGTCAAGTTACTCCAATATTGATGAGAATATTATTCTTCATTTTATTCACCACAAATATCCTCCTTTCCATAACACCATTTTGTTATTGTTTCCTGACTAATAAAATATCATTCTTTATGTCATGCTTCTCCAAGTAATGCTTAACTTTAATGAAGGGGTTTTATATAATGTCTCAAACCTTGTGGATAGTTACTTTAAAAAATCTGATAATTATGGTGTTTGGGAGGGATTTAATGGTGTTTTTTGGACATGTGATTTATTATAATGGTGACTCATTCCAAAAGTTTTCCAAATTTTCAGTTTTCCAATGGTGACTCATTCTGGCTGTTACTCTTCCTGGATGTGACTCATTTTGGTGGTCACTCATCCATATAGTGACTCATCCTAGCAGTGACGCATCCTTGCGATGACTCATTCTAGTGGTGACTTGTCCTGGTAGTGATTCATCTTGGGAGTGACACATCTTAGTGGGGACTCATTCTGGAAGTGACTCATCATAACGGTGACTCATCCTAGAGGTGACTCATCCTGGTGGTGACTCATCCTACCAGTGACTCTTTTTTGTGGTGAATCATCATGTAAGTGACTCATCCTAGCAGTGACCCATCCTAGTGGTGACTCATTTTTACAATTTTCCATTTTTCCAAAATTTTCCTGTTTTCTTAAAAAAATATAATTTCCATTTTTATATATTTTATGATAAAAAATGGATTTAAATTTCTTAATTAATGGTTTTAACTCTGTTTCAAAATATTTTAATCATATCCTTAATTTATTAAAAGTATTTAGACCTTTTAAATTCTAAAACTTTTAGTTTTAATGAAATCCTCCTTTAATGGTAAACTAGACAGTTTCAAATCCCATTAGATTTAGATCTAATCCTTCTATAGAGGAGATCTTACCTTTGTTCATTCCTTCCACTTTCTATTGATATGGGAGGTTCAAAATCCTTCTTCCTTGGATTCATAGAATGTGAAGTTGTCATTGGTTAAAGTTATCACTATCAAAGAAGCAGTTTACTCCTATACGTGCACCCCCTATTTTGGTGTAACAAGTTGGTGAAAAACTTCTTCCTTCCAAGTAGGATTTCCTTTATTTCTTTTTTTTGTGTATCATATAGGATTGGTACATAATTTTTATACTTGTGAAGATGGTTGAAACTAGATTAATAAATATAAATGAATTAGTTTAAATTACATACAAAGGGGATGGGGAATGTGATGTATGATATTATGGTTTCTTTGTTATTTATTGATATTATGAATTTTATGGGATAATTACCCACAAAAAATTAGGTTTGTTGATGTTCCTTTCTTGTGCTTCAGTATTGTGAACTATGGAATTAATGTCATGTGGTTGTTGACAAACATGTAATATGTACTTGGCTAATTACGTATAGTCGGTTAATGAATTAAATGCACCAGTATCTAATGGATTGTGTAATAACACCCTTAATTAATGAAGTGAAATTGAATAAGAGATTATTTGATAAATCTGAAAATATGTTTTATTGTGGAATGAGATATCATGTGTGTGGGGGAAGTGGTCATGATATGGTTGAACAGTGGAGTTGCGATAAAAGTTGTTGATGGATATGGTTATTGGGAAATTTCAATGTGCTTCTTGTTGTGTGTTTTTTAAGTCGCCGATATGTATGGATAGTGATAATAATGAGTCTATAATATAAATCGATGTTCGTGTTTTATTGGAATGGGTTGGTAATGGAGAATATTGAAAATTTCCAAATGATAATTAAAGACTAAAAATGAACTATTTATTGTGTTCTGCTTGTGTGGGGTTGTGAATTTAGTATTGGCAGTGGATTTGGGGGACCTTGTAAGTTAGTTGGTGATTTAGTTGTAAACATGTAGATGGGGATTGTGTATATTTATATATATGTATGTATACATTGTATTTTACTTGTGATTTCTATATGCACCCCACATGTCGAGCACTATGTGTTGACACCCACATAGTCACACGGGGGGTGTATTTCATTTCATCCAAATGGTAGGATGGATTGATGGACACTTTCTTAACGATTCTCCCTCTTTTAGAAGATAATGGATGAGGTGTCTCTAAGAGAGTTGTGATGTGTGGTCCCAAGTGTCTTCGAGATGAGTTGTGATGTGTTTTCCTAGGTATATTTGGTATGAGATTTGATGAGTGTTCCATGTGTTTTCGGGTGGGATGTGATGCGACATGATGTGATGTATGGCCCAGGTGTGTGAAGGTGAGATGTGTTGTGAGGTGTAGACTACGTGTGTGCAGGTGGGATATGATGCAATATATTTGGAAGAGGTGGGAGAACTAGGAAATTTTCAGTTGGGGTGTGAGAGAGGATAGTCGATGGGAAAGTGGTGTGGGTACCCTATCATCGATATAATTAAATTCTATTATATTAAATGGATGTATTATTTGTTGAGTGAGCCTTGGGGAGGTTGGGGTTAGGGTTAGTCCACCTGTTAGGTGTTGTTTGGTTCTGTTGTTTTCTCATAGGTTCATTAGTATTCTCCTTCCACTTGTTCATTAGAGACTTTGGTTTTCATATTGAGTATACTGTTATGCTCACCCTATGTATATAAAAACTATTTCCATGTTTCTAGGAGGATTATGTAGACTATTTTGGGCGTTACTAGTTGTGCCCTTGGATAGTTTTTGTATTGTGGCTCTAGTTTTGTTGGGGTATTAAATTTAGAGTCTATTTTATCTATTTTAGCTTTATTTACACATGCATTGTGGGATTGATTTTAGTTTTATTATATATATTTCATGGAGTCGATTATGGTTGATTCATACTTTCTACAAATATTTTTTTTCATATAATGCGTAATGACTCCCATATTAGGAAATTTGTACACCCTTGGGTCTAGTCACCAAACAAGGGCCCGATGGAGTTGGGACTCAGTGGGGGTCATTATCTCTCCCCCCTTATTGATTTATCTTTGGTAGGAGGGGATCATGACAGAGTTGTATCGTAGGTTATGGTTGAGATATAGGGATGAGTTAAAAGTTATAAACAACGAGGAATGCATGGGATGGTATAGAAATAGTGGTAGTTGACCTTGGTGTGTGACATAGGCCAAGGATACTAGCTAGTACATGGGATTTTAGGGACCCCCATCATCCAGTGCACCAACTCTATGCTTATTGACTGACCAAGTGAGATGGGATTTCATATAGGCTATATACCTAGGAGAGGTACATGCATCATGATGAACAATGTTATTTTTTTAATTTTGTTTTTTGGTAAATTTTAAAATGGATAAAATTAATTAAATGAATTAAAGTTAATTAAAATATATAATAATGAAAATATATACTACCGGATTTAAAAAATCCTTGTTTATATTTCAATTATGGCTCATGTTCTTCATCTGTGTGTGGATCAGGTAGTGGAGGTTAGCAGGACAACCCAGTTGATTAAGGGATGGCTTATCTGGATGAGGATGGTGATCACTGGTATAGGATGTTGCATGCTTTTCATAGGTAGGATTTTCGAATGTATGAGGGTAGAATTTCTGATGTGGTGACAGAGAGTTATTTTGAGGATCTGGAGATTGCTTTCAGTTTCATCCATACCCTGATAGAGTATTGGGTCCCCTTGAAACTTAGTTAAATCCTTGGAGATTCCCATCAGTGGTGGACACTGTACCTTGGTGGGTGGAAGGAGGTAGTTGTTTTGTGTTCCAAATACTAGAAAGAGTTCTATATGGAGTTCCTTTAATCAAAAATGAATTCTAAGAAGATGTAAGAGCTAATCACCCTTCAATAGGGGAGTATGACTATGTGGGATATTGGGATTAATTTTAAGGTCCTTTTGCGCTTTTCCCTATATCTGTTTCCATATGAGGAGTTTGGAGTGAGTTTTCTTGAAGAATAACTCTGTCCTTTGATCCATTATGAAATTTCACCTTTTACATTTCCAACGTACCTGTAGGTTCATAAGAAGGATAAATTTATCGAGCAGATGAAATAATGAGGGGTTTTTTATTCATAGGGTAACAAAAAGGGTTATGTAAAGAGAAGATTTATTAGTGGAAATCCTTATGTGTCAAGTCCTTTGAGGTTTCAACCATATAGAAGTTTATCTCAGTAGCTTCTCTTTCAACCTCCTCGTTTCTGAACCTTTTTGGTGGGATTGGGGATGATGTGTTTCTTTTATGGTGTCTATTTCCATCTTCAAGAATAGTTCCCAGTGGATAGTTGAGATTATTTCTGGTGAGGCAGGTAGGTTTAGAATTATCCTCAGCAGTAGTTACCAACAATTCCATTCTAAAATCAGGAGAAGTAGGATTATGGTCCAACTTGGGCAGATAAGGAAGGTATAGGCCAACCTCATGATGTTCCTTGAGCTCATGGACCTCGACTCACACATGGTCATGGAGGTGGCCCTCATAAGAGAGGCATGGGATCTGGGTGTGGTCGGTTTTATGTAGCGGAGGTATAACACTAGATGATCTAAAGATCATTGGAGGTATGATCAGTTTATCATCTACGTTTATTTGTTCTTTTTCGGATTCTACAACTTTTCACTCCTTTGTGGAACCCACTATATACCATTCACTAGTACTATATATAAAGATTATTCCCATTCCCCTAGTGTGGACTATGTTAATTGGAGTTCATACCAACTTGTTTGATGTGTTTCGGGGGTTTAGACTAATGATTAGGCCCCATCAGTCTAATGGGAAAATATTCTTACCTCAGATGCATCCATATTATGTTATTCATGGGATATAATTTTTTTATTATGATCATTTTGTTATCATCTTATCTCATAGGAGAATCGTGTTTTTGAATTTGGATGGCTAGTGTATAGTTTTCATCGGTGAGCGGAGTTTTCAAGTGGTTGGTTGGAATGTGGAGCCCCTTCTTTACTTGTTGGATGAGTATTCAATGTAATCAGTTAATGATGGGATTATAAAGTTTCCAAGGGTCTCCAGAGAGTTCCAAGACATTTTCACCAAGATCTTGTTTCACTAACCCAATCGATGTGATGTTGAGTTTTTGATAGAATTACAGCCTCGTGATTCTTTGATTTTGATGGCTCCTTATCGGATGGCAGCCACTATGTTGCGGGATTTGAGTATTTAGATCGATGATCTGATATAGAAAGTATTCATCTGGAATAGTGTGTCACCATGGGGCCCTTAAGTAATTTTCTCCAAGAAGGCGGATGGTAGTCTAAGGTTTTGTATAGTCTATTAGAGGTTGAATCCGATGAAAATCAAGAATTGTTACCCACTTCCAAGGATCAATGATCTTTTTGACCAGCAGATAGGGGCGAATTTCTTTTCTAAGATTGACCCAGAGTCTGGATATCACCAGCTAATGGTGATGGAGGTTGATATCTTGAAGAATACCTTTAGATGTAGGTATATGCACATCAATTTTATAGTCATGTCGTTTAGTGTTATGAACACTCTATCCAAGTTCATGGGGCTCATGAACTCCATGTTTCATGAGTTCCTTGACCAATTCATCATCATACTCAGCAATGATATTTATATTTACTCAAAATCAGAAGTGGAGCATGTCAAGCACTTCCGAGCTATCTTTTAGGTTCATCGGTTCAACCATCTCTATGGGAAGTTTTCCAAGTGTAATTTTTGGACATGAGTGGTCCTTTTCCATGGACATGTGGTGTCTCATCATGGTATCATAGTTGACCCAAAGAATATAGAAGTAGTTTTTTCTTGGGAGGAAACATATAATGTGGGAAAATTTCATATCTTCATTGGTCTTGAAGGCTATTATCATAGGTTTATTCCCAAATTATCTCAATTTGTAGCCTCATTTAAAGATTTGACAAGGAATTATCAAGATTTTTTGTGGACTGGCCAGTTCCATGAAGCATCCAGTAACCTGAAGGTGAAATAGGTTAGTGCTCCGGTTCTCTAATTGAAAGAGGAAGGGGAATGTTTTGAGGTGTTTTGTGATGCTTACCATATGGACTTGGGATGCATCTTTATGTAGCAGAAGTTGGTGATCTATTATGGGTCTAGGCAGTTACTCCCTAAAAAATGTAACTTTTCAACCCATGATCTAGAGCTACCAGCAGTTGTTTTCGCACTGAAGTTGTGGAAAAATTACCTCATTAGGGAGTGCTTTGTGGTCTTCACAGATCACAAGAGTTTGAGTTTTATCTTTTCTCAACATTATCTAAATATATGGAAGTGAATTTTGACATATTTTCTTTAGGACTATGATTTTGGGATCTCCTACACCTGAGGAAAGCCGAATGTCTTGGTTGATTCTTTGATAAGAACGTCATAGAAGGATGTTTTTTGGGAGTCTATGGATTCTTGGAGATCAATGGAGTATTTTGAATCCCCATAAATAAATTAAAGAGTTGATTTTAGTAGAGGTTGTTTTTTTCAAATGATGTTCTAGTCTTCCATGATTTAGTTAGTCGAGGAGTCTCAGTGGGGTGAATCAGAGGTGAAGGTGATGCATGATCATGTTGGTCATGGTGATGCTCTAGATGGATGGTCGAAGGATAGTATGAACCGACTATTGTTTCAAGGAAGGATGTTTATTTTAGTATAAATTCACAATGGAGTTTTTCACAAATCCATATATCACATTTGGTGGTACACCCTGGAATTTATAAGATGTATCGTGGCTTGATGCTACAATTTTGGTGGCTTGGGATGAAGTTTGCGGTGATGGAGTTTGTGGCAAGGTACTTGGTTTTCCAGCAGGTAAAGGTAAATCATCATGTTCTAAGTAGTTTTTTTCAATCCTTATATGTCCTTGATTGTAAATGGGATGAAATATCAATGGATTTAATCACAAAGTTACACAAAGTATTGGGAGGTTGTGATGTTATCTGTGTGATAATGTATTGGTTGACCAAATCAGCCAACATCTTAGTAATAAAGAAGTCAGGTGTAGTGGGTGATGTGGGTAATAGATATATAGATTATGTGGTGCGATTTCATGTATTTATGAGCTCCATTATCTAGATTCAAGATGACCATTTTACCTCATGATTATGGAGGGTATTGTAGCATGATTTTGGCACTTAGTTACACCTCAACACTATTTTCCACCATTATATAGATGGGAAGACAGATTCGACTATCCAAACACTGGAGGATGTTTTGCATGCATTTGTCTTGGACTTTGGTGGTTCATGAGAAAAATATCATCCCTTGGTCAAGTTTTCTTATAATAATATATATCACTCTTATATTGTCATGGTTTTGTTTGAGGCTTTGTAGGAAAGATCGTTCCGTTCTTCATTGTGCTGGATGGAGGTTGGGGATATAGTATTTCTTGGTCTTGAGGTGGTGAATAACACAATATAGAAGTTTCAATTGGATTAAGAGATGATTAAAGCAACAAAAGACCGAAATAAGTCTTATGTTGATCATAGTAGGAGTCACATATATTTTGAGGCTGGATGCCATGTTTTCTAGAGGGTTTCCCCTCAACATGGTAATCGGAGATTCGGGAAGGGGAGTAAGATATTGCCCTAATTTTTTGTACCATTCAACATGTTGGGGTGAGTTGGTGAGGTGGCATGTCAATTAACATTTCCACCATGGCTAGGAAGAATCCACTATTTCTTCCATGTATCTAAGCTCCAACGACATATTTATGATGACTCTCATGTCGTTGATTACGGAGAGTTGGATATTGGGGATGATGTAACCTTTAAGGAGTATCCAGTGGAGATCCAAGACCATAGAGAGATGGTGATTTGGGGGAGAAACATTCCCCTAGTTTAGGTGCTATGGACGCGTGGTTTCTTAGAGGATAATACTTGGGAGTGTGAGATGCATATGCGAGCCTAGTACTTGGAGTTGTTTTGATTTTTCCCTTATCTTTCATTTTCTTTGTGATAGATAGTTTATAACTTGGTGATTTGTGAGATATTTTGTTTTCAACCTTCATGTTATGTGTGATTTTTGATGTGTGATAATGTTCCTACATGAGAATATGGTAATACCAGATTCCTAATCAAGACGCATTTTTCTATAATGTGATTAAACCCATGTGGGCGAGTCAGTTCCGCCTAGAGAAGATAATATATTGGCATGGGGTATTGAATTTATTTATTTCTATTTTCATAGAATTTATTTTTTTAGTGATTGTTGGTGTTCAGGATAGCAGGTTTGGTTGATGGCATTGTTTTTGGTGTAATGAGATCATTGATAGGTATCTCGAGAGATGGTTGTTTGGATATTTTCTCTCCTTCCATCGCAGTTGGTTTTTAATTCACGAGGACTAGAATAGTTTGAAAGTTATCTGGTGTAATGAACTGAACCTTCTGAACCACTAAATGAAAAAAAATATGATAATTATGGTGTTTTGGGGGATTCTATGGTATTTTTGGGACATGTGATTCATTCCAATGGTCACTCATTCAAATAGTTTTCCAAATTTATAGTTTCCAATAGTGAATCATTCTCGTGATGACTCGTCTTAGTGGTGACTCATCCTAGAGGTGACTCATCCTGGAGGTGACTCATCTTGGTAGTGACTCATCCTATAGGTGACTCATCCGGGAAGAGACTAATTTTGGCAGTGACTCAACCAGGAGGTGACTCATCCTTGGGGTGACTCATCTTGGAAGTGACTCATCCTAGTGGTGAATCATTCTGGCAGAAACTTATCCTAGCAGTGACTCATCCTGGTAGTGACTCATCCTGGTGGTGACTCATCATGATGGTGACTCGTCTTTGAGGTGACTCGTCCTGGTGATGACTCATCCTGGTGGTGACTCATCCTGGTGGTGACTCATCCTAGTGGTGACTCGTCCTCATCCTAGTGGTGACTCATCTTAGAAGTGACTAATTCTGGTGGTTAATCATATAGTGCATGCCTCATCCTAGTGTTGTCTCATCCTAGTACTGACTCATCTGGTAGTTTTCCATTTTTCAAGAATTTTCCAGTTTTCCCAAAAAAATACATAATCTCAATTTTGATGTCTTTTTATTAAGAAAAATGGGTTTAAATGCATTAATTAAGGTTTTAAAATCTATTTCTAAAGAGATTAATTATATCCTTAATATATACAAAGTTTTAATACCTTTTAAATTCTAAACTTCATGCTTTTAATTATATCCTCTTTTAATGGTCAACTTAATGGTTTCAAATACCAGTAGTTTCATATCTAATCCTTCTATGGTGGATATATTCCCTTCATTCATTCCTTCATTTTCTATTGATATGGGGGGTTTCAAATACTTCTTCCATGGATTCATAGAATGTGCTACTATCATTTGTTAGAGTTCTCACTGACAAAGATATTGTTTTTTCCTTTACGTGTACCCTTTATTTTGGTTTACCACATTGGTGAAAAACTTCTTCCTCCCAGGTAAAATTTCCTTCATTTTTTTATGTGTATCATGTGGTATGGGTATAAAATTTTTATTCTTGTGTAGATTATTGAAACCATACAAAAAAAGATAAATTAATTACTTTAAATTAATTATAAATGTTCATGGGAATGTGATGTATCGTCTTACGAAATCTTTTTTATTTATTGGTGTTATAAATTGTATGGGATAATTACCCTCTTAAAATTATAGTCATTATTAGTCCTTTTTTGTGCTTCTATCTTGTGAACTATGGATTGTATTTTGTGTGGTTTCTAACAACCATATAATGTGTAATTGGATAATTATGTATAATCAGTCAATGAATAAATTCCACACGATCTAATAGCATATGTGATAACACCCTTAATTAATTAAGTTCAATTGAATAAGAGATACACTAATAAATATGAAAATATTTAGTATTGTTTAATGAGATATGATGTGTGTGGGGTAGTGGGAATGACATGGTTGAGTAGTGGGGTTTCAATGAAAGGTTGTGGTGGATATGGTTATTGGGTTGTTTCAATGTGCTTTTTTGTGTGTTTTTGTGTTTTAAGTTCTCGGTATATATGGATGGTGTTAATAATGAGTTTGGAATATAAATCTACGAACGTGTTTTACTGGAATGGGTTGGTAACTGAGAATCTAGAAAATTTTTAAATACTAATTAAAGACTAAAAATGAAGTATGGCTTGTGTTCTGCTTATGTGGGGTTGTGTATTTAGTCTTGGAAATAGACATTGGGGGCCTTGTAAGTTGGTCGGTGATTTACTTGTAAAAATATATGTGGGGATTTTGTGGCTTTATATATATGTATGTATACACAGTATTTTCCTTGTGATTTATATACGCATCCCACCCATGTCGAGAACTATGTGTTGAAACCTACATTATCATGTGGGTAGTGTATTTCCCAATATCCTGGTGGGAGGATGGATGGATGGACACCCTCTCTTCCCTGATCCCTCATCCATGTGGTAATAGTCCATTTTTTCTCTATGAGAGTTGTGTTGTGTGGTCCTAGGTGTCTTCGGGATGAGTTCTGATGTTTTATCCCAGGTGTCTCTGGGATGAGATGCAATGTGTGGCCCAAGTGTGTGCGGTTGGGATATGATGTGGTGTGATGTTATGTGTAGTCCATGTGTGTGGGAAATATGTGTTGTGAGGTGTGGCATAGGTGTGTGTGGGGGCTATTTGATGTTATTTATTCGAAATAGGTGGGATCTTAAAGATGTTTTTCATTGGGTTGTGAGAGAGGATAATTGGCGGAAAAGTGGTGTGGGGTACCATATCATCGATGTGATTTATATTATACTATATTATATTTATGCATTATTTGGTGAGTGAGCCTTTGTGAGGTTGGTATTATGTTTAGTTTACCTGTTAAGTGATATTTGGTTCTGTTGTTTTCTCAGAGGTTCATTAGTATGCTTTTTCCACTTGTGTATGAGAGACTTTGGTTTTCCTACTGAGTATACCTGTATTCTCACCCTATGTATATAAAAACTATTTTCATGTTTCTAAGAGGATTATATGGACCATAATGGGAATTACTATCCTTACCCTTAGATAGTTGTTGTGTTGGTGTACTAGTTTTGTTTTGGGGTATTTACTTTGGAGACTTTTTTCTATATTAGTTTTATTTACACATGAATTATATTATGGTTTTTGGTTTTATTATATATGTCATGGTGTTTATTATGGTTGATTCATCCTATCTCATGTTCTTGTTTACTTATAAAGGTTAATTCCTCCCACATTGTGATATTTGTACACCCTTGGTGCTGGTTGCCGACCTGGGGCCTACTGGAGTTGGGACTCGGGGGGTCATTATCTCTCTCCCCTCATTGTTGTATCATTAGCCGGAAGGGTTTGTGACATATTCCATACTATTTTTTGATATTTTAATTTCAATTAATCTTACAATTACATTTTTGACTCAACTAAAAAATCCATTAATGCACTCCAATACTTATGTCTTGGTTTTCATGAATATAATAAAGCACATTTGACTATAATCATCAGTGAACAAGATGATGTATCATTCACCTCATGATTTGGATAGTTTCACTAAACTGAAAACAACTGTGTGAATATGATTCAATAAATTTGATTCTATATTCTTATTTGGACAATAGGTATTTATTACTATATTCCATATCATATAAGAATTACACATATTCTTCTGATCATGGTTCAGAATGTGAATATCATATACAACCATCAATTTCAAAAAAAAAAACATCCCATAATTTATTGGTTTTTATATACAAGTCTTTGATATTGTATACTGTTATCATTTTCCACTATAATAAGATAAGTTTTGTCCTTATTTTCCACTTGTTATAAATTCTATTTTTTCATCATTTCATCAAATAATCTTTGGTATTCCCTTTAATAAGGAATCTATTTTTTTGAATGTGACTTCAGGTCCCAAGTCACATAAATGGAACACACTTATAAGGTATTTTTAAAGTGAATATATTTAATGGAATTTTTTTATCCTTTAATTAATGTCTGATTAGCATTGTTTCTAAAATTCCATTATCATTCAAGGCTCTATCATTTCCAAATCATATCATATAATCAACTCGTACTTTCATATTCTTCAATAGTTTCATACTCCCATCCATGTGGTATGAGCACCCACTATCTAGAATCCATTTCTTTTTATTTTTAATTATATTTATTGAAGTATAATCTATAATATACTTCTATTTTTTCTACTTTTCATTCCATGAAATACTTGATATACTTGATACATGTGATGGTCTCTCCCTATTCTCTTCAGTGCGAGCTATATAGTCATACACATTCTCCTCCAATATAGAGAATCCATTTCCCAGTGAAATAATGTTTGGTTTACTTGTATTCATCCTTCTTTGACTTATGTGGTATTATTTTCCACCTCTTATTTCACTAAAATCAATATCCTTATGAAAAAAATTTAATAAAAAAGTAATAACCATCAAAATAATTCCCTCTTTGAGTTGTAGGATATGAAATTTTCCACCTTTTTTAACTCCCAACTATATCTCATTTCATGTATCTCTCCTCAACTTTATAGTAGGTCATGGTTTGACTAAGATGGATACAAAATTAGCACTTCATCAATGGTAAAATATATTTTTTACCATCTCTCTACATCTATCTAACTTTTGAATACCTCATTGGTTGTTGATAAATCCACAAATATTGAAGAGTATCTCTAATATTATATTTTACTTTTATCTTCACACAAAATGTCCCTAACCTTGATGATTTTTCTTTGAATCCAACTCAACTTTTACCCATATATTTTTTTTGCTGATCATTCAACACCTTCTTGACACATATCATGAATTATTCAGACCTTTGTCACGAACCAACCCGGGTACCCTGGTAACCCGATAACCGAGCCAGCCCCGACCTAGCCCGAATGGTGTTCCCAACCCCCCACGGGTTGACGACTAGCACCTGGCATCACATAACATTCAAGTGGGAACAATTTTGCCACCAAAAATGCAGAAGAAAATAAACAAGATAGTATTCATAACAAAAAGAAACTCCACTGGGAGTAATGTACCAGAATACAAAGAGGAATAAAAAGCCCAAATTACTACAACCCAAGTACAAAAAAAAAACATCCCCAAGGTCCCTAAGGACACAACTCACCAAGAAAAAATATCAACAGCTGGATCCACCTCCAAGAGGTCCGTTACATTTTCTGTAACCTGGAAGAAGGAAGTCTACAAACACCCGAAGGATAAAGTAGGGTGTGAGACTAATCCCATTAGGATACCACCAAAGATTCTGTAACAGATGAAAGATATATATTATACAAATAAAAGATTTCAATTTTCAAATAAACAGGTTTGTCAATTCAAAAGAATATTCTAACAAAATATTCTATACATTTTCAAATGATGGAAATAAATATTTTAATCAAATGATTTAGAAATGATGGAATATTTCTAAAACAATGGATTAAATAAAACATTTATATAAAATAGTTTATATAAATTCATCAGGCATGTAAATCAGTTCATAAGAATTGGTATACATTTATATCTCAAATATAAATAAACAAGCTCAAAACATGGTCATCTTCCAAAAGGTACGATAGTATTAACCAGTTTTAGGATTCCGCACTCTCTATGTGAACTCAGAAAAATGTGTATACACACGTCCCCATAACACTGGCCAAAGGAGAATCATCACCAACCCATCGGGGATGTGACCCGCGGAAAGTATGTTTTCGAACGTTGTCATAGTGTAGAGTGTATCCAAATAACTCACTAACTACCTAAGGATTGCATGCACTCTTACATGATGAGTGAGATATTTTAAGAATGATTAAAAATATGATCAATCCCAATCTTCCATTTCAAATGTTCCAATTTCTTTCCATTTAAAACCAAAATCTGTTTTATTCAAAAACATGCCTTTTTTTCACAAGATAAAACCAATGGGTTTCTATCAATTCATTTTAAGCCATTTTCACCTGTTTGAAATCCAATCAAAACTAATTCCATCATCACACAATTTATTTCCACAATTAAATTCAAAAATTTAATTGAAATCATTTCCATCAAATCCACAATTTTAATTAAACAATGTAAATCAGAAAATTTCCACAAACACACCCAATTCAATGGAATTGGGGGTTTTCCAAATTAATATGCCAAAACCATTTCAAATACGTCAATTCACTAGAATCGACTTTTTATAAATTCAATTGAACGAAAATTTGAGAAATTGAATTTAAATCAACAATTGAAATAAATCAATAAATACAAGGATAATCAATTTGGCAAGTTGGGACGGAACCACCTACATCAATGGTTTTGACCAAAACCAGAACAGTTGAGAACGCTCAAGAAAACCGAGTTGCTTCTTCAATAACCCTCCTTAGATCTATTCTCTTAGCAAGAACAAGGCCAAATCTCATCATATTTGGCATCCACACACTTAGATCTACCCATAATAGGGGTAGATCTAAGAAACCAAGAGAATAGGAGAAGTAGATCTAAGTAGATCTAAGAAACTGATCAAGAACGATGAAGAACGATCACATACCTCAAGAATCCTGCATTGATTCAGCAAGAGAAGCCTTTGGATTGTAGAGACCCGTATCTTGACGTACGTGGACATTACATTACATTTGCGGAATACTTAGTACATAACAAAAACACACACACAAGGATCGTAATAGTTTAGTGTCTTTGGAAACTCGGAACGTAATCTTCTAATCGTGGTGAAAGATCTTCAATATCTCCCATAAAGATCTTCCCTTTTTTTTTACCTATAAACCTTTCTTTATATCCTGGGGAAAAGAAAACATAAAAGGGTGAGCTCAAATGCTCAGTAAGGGTAAACAAAAGAAATATCAATCACATCATATACAAAAGAACATAGCTTTTTTGGAAATCTTAACCTGCAAAAGAGCTCATAATATCATAACATGGGATAAATCATAGAAGTGAAAATGAAATCATAACTTAAAACATTACTTATTGTGGCATACACACATAATCATAGAGAATCATTTCTTGTTAGTCAAGACTCATTGCCAAGACTATCTTAGTGGACAAAGTCCCTTTCTGAATCGAGTAATCCTCGTTTCAGTCCTGTTTCACTGAACCGGTATAACCTACCATTCCAGCCATGTCTATCTCATGAGATATAAAATCTTTACCCAATGCATTGGAGGGAGATATAGGTCCCACCCATCTCATAATGAAACCATTCTTATGTGTGCCACAAAATCATAAATCATACATCATTGCATAACCCATGTAATAAAAATGGGATTCTTAAACAACATGACTTCATAAAACCATTCATATAAGATAAAGGAATTCATAAACATAATTCCATCACAACATAGTCAAATCAATGTAAAAATATGGATAGAAACAGAACCCTTTATTATCTTAGATGGAAAATAATTTTGATAAAACACTTGAAATGAATTATTGAGGAAAATATCCTTTCTTCTTCAAAATAAATTTCTTTTCACAAAACATCATACAATTTTAAAAGAAAGAGATTTTATTAAAAATAGTCATGAAATATTTTGGAGGAAGGTTCATGAAAATAAGGCTTTATAAAAACCGTAAAAATCCGTTCGTGCCGTATAAGTTAAAAAAAAACATTCTTCGTACTTTTGTCGGAAAAGTCAAAAAGTACCTCGTACGAAAAACGGCAAAAGATTCCTTTCATATTCTTTACTAAAAACTCACCTAAGGGTAAAATTGGATTTAAACTATTGCAAGTGGATGGAAACAATATTACATATTGAGGGAACATGGATGTGGATGATAAAATACACCCCATAAAATACTTACGAATAAACAATCTCGGATAAAAATGAGATTGTGATATTTCCCTTACCTTAGGTCCGACTTGCTTTGTAAGTGTCCGAACCTCCTGTATAATGATTTAAATCATGTTATTGACTTATTAAAGAATCATATTCATTGCTATGATATCATATATGGTTCACTTATTACATTATATTACCCATTCTTTTGTAAATTCCATGTTAAAGAAGCGTTTTGGGTAAAATCGTTTCATTTATCGTAGGTGTTTTGACTTGTTGTTATTGACATCATTATTACTTATATCATGATTTACTTACTTACAAAATATAAAATATGATTTGTATATCATATATATTCAGTATATATATATAAATAATAGGTAGATAAATAAAATGAAAAACACCGTTCATGGAGACGGTAGTCCGTACGTACGCATGAACGCTGTTTTTCTTTCCTTATTGTCTTGAAATGGAAGTAAGTAGATGACATACATATGTATATATACATAAATCCAGTAGCTTTATAATGTCATATATTTCATTATTATTTCTTATATATACATTATAATCATTCTTAAATGGTTAACATGGAGAATGAATCTCATCGCGTCGTGGAGACGGTAGTCCGTACGTACGCACGAGCGATGATATCATTTCTATAAATATTGAATTGAATTGGAGTGGATTATACAATATATCAGAATCAATATTATGTTGTAATAACTATGTATAGTTATTCTTTACACCATTATACCCATCCATGTAAGGTGGCGGTGGAAAATAGATTACACCACGGCGTGGAGACGGTATTCCGTACGTACGCACGCGCGGTGATTTCTTTTTCCGTAGGATGGATAGATGGTGAAATAGGGTTGTTTCATACTTATAATAACATATCAGTATATGAGTGATACTGATGTTATTACTTCATAATGAAACAACCTAAGAAGAAGAAGTGGAAGAAGAAATAAAGATGAAAGAATTGGTAACGGTAATTACCTCTTCTTTGAAGTGCCTCTTTGAGACCTCCTCTTAGGGCACTAGAATTGGTCTTTGAGGAAGACCAGAACCTCTAGGATGTTTCTAGGGAAGTGGAGAAGAGATTTTGGCAGGGGTTGGCCGAGCTTGAGTGCTCAAATTGGTGTGAGGAGGAGGGGGAGGAGGTGTCCTTTTATAAGGGAGGAGAGGGGCACCTTAGGAATTCTTAAAAATATTAATTTATAATAAATCTAACCCCACTTAAAAACCTCCAAAAATGACTCATATTCGAAGATTAGATGAGATAGGGTTGTAATCTCATCAACCAATTAAATTTAGACATGTTTGGATATTATTTTAAACCTTATCAATTAGATTTAACTCTAAGTTAAATAATTTAACTTTTACCGTGTCTTTTTGTTTTCTTTCACTATATGGTTAATAAACTTACTATAACATGCCAAAAGAACCCCAAATTGTTTATTATTAATATATATATCCTTATCTAAGTCATTTGGCCGAACCTTAGATTTTTAGGAATAAAATAACAATTAATAATATAATATTTGATTTAAAAACTATTTTGTGTCAATTTTGACACTATTTGATATATGATTTTTGTGAAAGTCATAACAGAATTATATGTTCGAAACAAGTTTATTAAATCAACATTAATATATCATAGTAACCTAGAAAATTAGTGGAATTCAATAAAAATCTCAAATTACATTTATTTTGGTGTTTATAACATCAATTATGTCAATATTTCATTAATAAGATAATTACTGCATCATCGTTGTGTCATGAATAAATTAAATTATTTGATGTCTAAAAATTACAAATAAAATACCATCATGTAGGAAATCTTTTTATCTTTCTAATGAATATTTACAATCGAATTTATCTTATGTATAACCCCATATTAAAAATGATTTACTTATTAAACTTTGATTTTAACTATTTTAACCCTTCTTTAAATAAATTAATAATAAATGTCCTAATCTAATCCAAGTGGGCCTAAATGGTCATATTTTATTCCTAAGTTTGTTTTTGGTCGAATTACACTTGTCCAATAGAATTAGGACATGTGTTAGGGTAATAGTAATATCATATTTACCCTTAGTTACCCTATTTACTATTAACCGCGGTAAAAAAAAGTAAAAAGTTACTATTCACCAAAAAATTATTTTCATCTCATTGAACCACATTTTAGTCCTTGATATTAACCGTGTCTCTCGTATTTTCGAAATTCCATTCACAGAAGCGGTAAAATTAAGTTTTATGCAAAATTCAGTTTTTAACCTACCACTTAGTAGTTTCACTATTCATCAAAAATTGATGTTTTTCAGAACAATGCCAAAATTTCATCCCAAGCTATATTTCATATTCCGAATTCAAAAATGAATTCTATTTTACCAAATTCATAACATAAAAGTTGCATTAATTAATTCTATAATTAAATCCCGCTGTTAAAACAAATAGCGTGTTTTTTAAGAAACAATATCTATCAAAAGATTGACACTTGTTTATGTCTAGTTTAAATGTGAAATTACATCCAATGACCAACATTGTATTAAATTGTAAAAATATATTCTAAATATACTTTAAAACCACTCAAATTAATGATTTATCACTATTAATTATTTCGATTAAAAAAGTTGTTTTTAATTATAATTTAGTAATTTTCACTATTCATCAAAATATGAAAGTTATCCGAAAATCACCAAAATTTCAACCTAAGCTAATTTCGATATTCCGAATCCAAAAATGAAGTTCATTTGGAAAAATAAGATTTATAGAATTTTAAAAATTGGTTATTACTATTCATAACGGGTAGTTTTAATAATATTTTAATAGCATATCGTTGTTTAGTGAAACTCGTTATTGCGTACTACACACACTATCGAGGAAGGTTGCGATTGCGTGTAATGCAAGGCAAGTCAAGGATGCGTGTTGTGCAAGCTCCTTTTGGTGTAGCGTACAACACAAGACATTAATAAAATTAAAAAGAATATTTTTCATAAAATCTTGGGCTGTTACATTCTACCCCCCTTAAAATGAATTTCGCCCTCGAAATTCGTCGGGGTTATAAATGGTTTTCTATTCGAAAGTTTCCCACATCGTAAAAAGGAATACCAAAACTTGGCTTTAAAACTAAAGTATGAAATGTAACGATTACCCAAATAAACTAATTGTTGGGTTTCCACATAGGTAAAAATATGGATATGGAAGAAAAATATAACCATCATGTTCTGATGGAGAGTGGTAGAGAACATGGCTATGGAAAAGCCAAAAATCACAAATCCATAAATTTGTGATGATATAAGGTACCATCTGATTCCTCAGGTATAAGATCACTAGGACAACATTTTTGGTTTTCAAGATCATTTCCCTAAAGTTGAAAATTTGAATTAGAATAAATACTTACTTTATTTTGGTACAATCTCACTGTTGTTCGTGCCTTGAACAATTTCCACTTCATCTCTTAAATAAATGAAGTTGAATTTGTTATTCGTGAAGTGTTAGCAGATAATGTGATAGAATGACGGGTCATTCCATCTGTCTCAAACAAAAGGTTAGCAAAAATTATATACATAAGTCGATCTATAGTGAGATTAATCATATATGGTTCCTAAAATGGGCTTATACTTCATATATCATACTGCTTAATATAATAACACTAGTTTCTACTAAACAGGGACTTCCTGTAGGTCAGTGGTAGGAGATAAAGGCCAGTCGCACTTCGGTTGTGGGTTCGATTCCTACAGCCTTGTCCGAAGCGATGGGCTGTCGCCCGTCCTGCAGGTTGTCCCTTTTTCTAAAACTACGTTACTATAACATCCCATCAATAATATCGAAAATCTTATATCCTTAAACAATGCTAACTTATGTCCAACATAATCCAGTCTAATCTTTAGGCTTATACATAATACTGCAGTCCACTCTCATAATATAGTGATATCGATTACCAGAGATTTAATACTGTCGTTGATCCCCACATATCATAAGATATGTCTTGTTGGTCACATTCTAAACATTCAAAGTCCTTAATCATGTATTCTCTTGAATACCTTAGTGAAAACATGAATGCAGTTTAAAGTTAACACTTTCCACATACCAAAATCCTCAAAATTCTATATACTCAAACCATGATATCACTTAGTCCTTATATCAATCATGAGCTCATGAATACTGTTAAACATTTCATTTTCTTATTTTCCCTTCATTATGTGCATATCATCTTATTTCCAAAAATATCTCAATCACTTTGAATACCACATTAAACCAATACATAAATATTCCAATACTCCATGATACAACATTATTTTGGAATCCCATTACATAAACACTTAATCATTCCACCACATCGTTATCATATTCAACATTGCCAATAGTGATCGCATGTGATTTCCCTTTGTCCTTTGCCTTCAGTGGTTGCTCATGTTGATCATCACTAACCCTTGGATTAGGGCAATTATTAGCATAATGCCCCATTTCCTTGCACTTGAAGCATTGAAGTGTTGGTGGTGCGTTCTCTGCAGTGTTTGCTTTATTCACATCATTAGAAACCCTTTTTCTATTACTTCGACACTCAGCTGCTCGATGACCTTCTTTTCCACACTTAAAACATTTTCTAGTCCCTTTAAGACAATCTCCACCATGCTTCTTTCCACACTTTGTGCATAAGGAAACATTCATCTTCTTTTCACCATTATTCTGAGATTTCTCCTTGAACTCCATCTTTCGTTTCTTGTCAAAACCATGAGATGGATATGTAACACCAACTTCCATTTCTACCTTGATAGCACAATGCACAATTTCTTCATAGCTACTGAAGTCTCTTATAGCTAATGCCCTTCGAAGACTTGGTTTTAAGCCACTGAAAAATCGATCAACTTTACTTTCAGGTTGGATGATAATGCCAGATGCATACCTTGCAAGTCTTGTAAAATTCGCTTCGTATATACCAACAGATTCATCATCCTTCTGTTTCAGCTCAAGAAACTCCTTTTCCATCTTCGTTCGAAGAATACGAGGGAAGTACTTACTGAAAAACAAGTTCTTGAACTCGTCCCATTCCATGGACTCAATTTCATCTCTTGGCCTCGTATTCTTGATAAGATTCCACCATTGATCAGCTTCACCTTCCAAACGATATACTGCTAAGATGACTTTATCATGTTCAGAACATTGAAGAACTGAAAATATCTTTTCAGTAGTACTAATCCATTGTTCAGCAACTAATGGATCAGTAGACCCACTGAAAGAAGGCGGACGCTGCCTCATGAAGGATTCAACGGAATGTTGCTCCTTCCTTTGCTTGTTTGGAAGTCCTGCATGATTCATAGCTTGAGAAAGTTGTGTGAGCATGGCTACAAGATTTTGCATTCCAGATCCCATATCGTTTGGTTGCTCAGGGGGACAATCATTGCATTGTCCATTGCATTGATCAACACGGTTCCTTCGGGTTCTAGCCATCGTCTAAAACCCCAAAAGAATAGTGTGAGAGGCAAAAATAATGCTAGGGAAAACAACATAATAAAGGGGTAGTACCCTCAATATCTAACATCTTAGGTTAAATTCTAAGATCGTTAGCGCAATTCTAGGACTATAACCTATACGTATACTTAACCTTAGAGACATCCCTAGACATACCTTAGAAATATCTCTAGGGATCTCACTAATGTTTTCGCATCCTAGTTTCCAAAGGTTGACTAAACCTTTCCTCTGATACCAACTGTAGAGACCCGTATCTTGACGTACGTGGACATTACATTACATTTGCGGAATACTTAGTACATAACAAAAACACACACACAAGGATCGTAATAGTTTAGTGTCTTTGGAAACTCGGAACGTAATCTTCTAATCGTGGTGAAAGATCTTCAATATCTCCCATAAAGATCTTCCCTTTTTTTTACCTATAAACCTTTCTTTATATCCTGGGGAAAAGAAAACATAAAAGGGTGAGCTCAAATGCTCAGTAAGGGTAAACAAAAGAAATATCAATCACATCATATACAAAAGAACATAGCTTTTTTGGAAATCTTAACCTGCAAAAGAGCTCATAATATCATAACATGGGATAAATCATAGAAGTGAAAATGAAATCATAACTTAAAACATTACTCATTGTGGCATACACACATAATCATAGAGAATCATTTCTTGTTAGTCAAGACTCATTGCCAAGACTATCTTAGTGGACAAAGTCCCTTTCTGAATCGAGTAATCCTCGTTTCAGTCCTGTTTCACTGAACCGGTATAACCTACCATTCCAGCCATGTCTATCTCATGAGATATAAAATCTTTACCCAATGCATTGGAGGGAGATATAGGTCCCACCCATCTCATAATGAAACCATTCTTATGTGTGCCACAAAATCATAAATCATACATCATTGCATAACCCATGTAATAAAAATGGGATTCTTAAACAACATGACTTCATAAAACCATTCATATAAGATAAAGGAATTCATAAACATAATTCCATCACAACATAGTCAATTCAATGTAAAAATATGGATAGAAACAGAACCCTTTATTATCTTAGATGGAAAATAATTTTGATAAAACACTTGAAATGAATTCTTGAGGAAAATATCCTTTCTTCTTCAAAATCAATTTCTTTTCACAAAACATCATACAATTTTAAAAGAAAGAGATTTTATTAAAAATAGTCATGAAATATTTTGGAGGAAGGTTCATGAAAATAAGGCTTTATAAAAACCGTAAAAATCCGTTCGTGCCGTATAAGTTAAAAAAAAACATTCTTCGTACTTTTGTCAGAAAAGTCAAAAAGTACCTCGTACGAAAAACGGCAAAAGATTCCTTTCATATTCTTTACTAAAAACTCACCTAAGGGTAAAATTGGATTTAAACTATTGCAAGTGGATGGAAACAATATTACATATTGAGGGAACATGGATGTGGATGATAAAATACACCCCAGAAAATACTTACGAATAAACAATCTCGGATAAAAATGAGATTGTGATATTTCCCTTACCTTAGGTCCGACTTGCTTTGTAAGTGTCCGAACCTCCTGTATAATGATTTAAATCATGTTATTGACTTATTACAGAATCATATTCATTGCTATGATATCATATATGGTTCACTTATTACATTATATTACCTATTCTTTTGTAAATTCCATGTTAAAGAAGCGTTTTGGGTAAAATCGTTTCATTTATCGTAGGTGTTTTGACTTGTTGTTATTGACATCATTATTACTTATATCATGATTTACTTACTTACAGAATATAAAATATGATTTGTATATCATATATATTCAGTATATATATATAAATAATAGGTAGATAAATAAAATGAAAAACACCGTTCATGGAGACGGTAGTCCGTACGTACGCATGAACGCTGTTTTTCTTTCCTTATTGTCTTGAAATGGAAGTAAGTAGATGACATACATATGTATATATACATAAATCCAGTAGCTTTATAATGTCATATATTTCATTATTATTTCTTATATATACATTATAATCATTCTTAAATGGTTAACATGGAGAATGAATCTCATCGCGTCGTGGAGACGGTAGTCCGTACGTACGCACGAGCGATGATATCATTTCTATAAATATTGAATTGAATTGGAGTGGATTATACAATATATCAGAATCAATATGATGTTGTAATAACTATGTATAGTTATTCTTTACACCATTATACCCATCCATGTAAGGTGGCGGTGGAAAATAGATTACACCACGGCGTGGAGACGGTATTCCGTACGTACGCACGCGCGGTGATTTCTTTTTCCGTAGGATGGATAGATGGTGAAATAGGGTTGTTTCATACTTATAATAACATATCAGTATATGAGTGATACTGATGTTATTACTTCATAATGAAACAACCTAAGAAGAATAAGTGGAAGAAGAAATAAAGATGAAAGAATTGGTAACGGTAATTACCTCTTCTTTGAAGTGCCTCTTTGAGACCTCCTCTTAGGGCACTAGAATTGGTCTTTGAGGAAGACCAGAACCTCTAGGATGTTTCTAGGGAAGTGGAGAAGAGATTTTGGCAGGGGTTGGCCGAGCTTGAGTGCTCAAATTGGTGTGAGGAGGAGGGGGAGGAGGTGTCCTTTTATAAGGGAGGAGAGGGGCACCTTAGGAATTCTTAAAAATATTAATTTATAATAAATCTAACCCCACTTAAAAACCTCCAAAAATGACTCATATTCGAAGATTAGATGAGATAGGGTTGTAATCTCATCAACCAATTAAATTTAGACATGTTTGGATATTATTTTAAACCTTATCAATTAGATTTAACTCTAAGTTAAATAATTTAACTTTTACCGTGTCTTTTTGTTTTCTTTCACTATATGGTTAATAAACTTACTATAACATGCCAAACGAACCCCAAATTGTTTATTATTAATATATATATCCTTATCTAAGTCATTTGGCCGAACCTTAGATTTTTAGGAATAAAATAACAATTAATAATATAATATTTGATTTAAAAACTATTTTGTGTCAATTTTGACACTATTTGATATATGATTTTTGTGAAAGTCATAACAGAATTATATGTTCGAAACAAGTTTATTAAATCAACATTAATATATCATAGTAACCTAGAAAATTAGTGGAATTCAATAAAAATCTCAAATTACATTTATTTTGGTGTTTATAACATCAATTATGTCAATATTTCATTAATAAGATAATTACTGCATCATCGTTGTGTCATAAATAAATTAAATTATTTGATGTCTAAAAATTACAAATAAAATACCATCATGTAGGAAATATTTTTAGATTTCTAATGAATATTTACAATCGAATTTATCTTATGTATAACCCCATATTAAAAATGATTTACTTATTAAACTTTGATTTTAACTATTTTAACCCTTCTTTAAATAAATTAATAATAAATGTCCTAATCTAATCCAAGTGGGCCTAAATGGTCATATTTTATTCCTAAGTTTGTTTTTGGTCGAATTACACTTGTCCAATAGAATTAGGACATGTGTTAGGGTAATCGTAATATCATATTTACCCTTAGTTACCCTATTTACTATTAACCGCGGTAAAAAAAAGTAAAAAGTTACTATTCACCAAAAAATTATTTTCATCTCATTGAACCACATTTTAGTCCTTGATATTAACCGTGTCTCTCGGATTTTCGAAATTCCATTCACAGAAGCGGTAAAATTAAGTTTTATGCAAAATTCAGTTTTTAACCTACCACTTAGTAGTTTCACTATTCATTAAAAATTGATGTTTTTCAGAACAATGCCAAAATTTCATCCCAAGATATATTTCATATTCCGAATTCAAAAATGAAGTCTATTTTACCAAATTCATAACATAAAAGTTGCATTAATTAATTCTATAATTAAATCCCGCTGTTAAAACAAATAGCGTGTTTTTTAAGAAACAATATCTATCAAAAGATTGACACTTGTTTATGTCTAGTTTAAATGTGAAATTACATCCAATGACCAACATTGTATTAAATTGTAAAAATATATTCTAAATATACTTTAAAACCACTCAAATTAATGATTTATCACTATTAATTATTTCGATTAAAAAAGTTGTTTTTAATTATAATTTAGTAATTTTCACTATTCATCAAAATATGAAAGTTATCCGAAAATCACCAAAATTTCAACCTAAGCTAATTTCGATATTCCGAATCCAAAAATGAAGTTCATTTTGAAAAATAAGATTTATAGAATTTTAAAATTTGGTTATTACTATTCATAACGGGTAGTTTTAATAATATTTTAATAGCATATCGTTGTTTAGTGAAACTCGTTATTGCGTACTACACACACTATCGAGGAAGGTTGCGATTGCGTGTAATGCAAGGCAAGTCAAGGATGCGTGTTGTGCAAGCTCCTTTTGGTGTAGCGTACAACACAAGACATTAATAAAATTAAAAAGAATATTTTTCATAAAATCTTGGGCTGTTACATTCTACCCCCCTTAAAATGAATTTCGCCCTCGAAATTCGTCGGGGTTATAAATGGTTTTCTATTCGAAAGTTTCCCACATCGTAAAAAGGAATACCAAAACTTGGCTTTAAAACTAAAGTATGAAATGTAACGATTACCCAAATAAACTAATTGTTGGGTTTCCACATAGGTAAAAATATGGATATGGAAGAAAAATATAACCATCATGTTCTGATGGAGAGTGGTAGAGAACATGGCTATGGAAAAGCCAAAAATCACAAATCCATAAATTTGTGATGATATAAGGTACCATCTGATTCCTCAGGTATAAGATCACTAGGACAACATTTTTGGTTTTCAAGATCATTTCCCTAAAGTTGAAAATTTGAATTAGAATAAATACTTACTTTATTTTGGTACAATCTCACTGTTGTTCGTGCCTTGAACAATTTCCACTTCATCTCTTAAATAAATGAAGTTGAATTTGTTATTCGTGAAGTGTTAGCAGATAATGTGATAGAATGACGGGTCATTCCATCTGTCTCAAACAAAAGGTTAGCAAAAATTATATACATAAGTCGATCTATAGTGAGATTAATCATATATGGTTCCTAAAATGGGCTTATACTTCATATATCATACTGCTTAATATAATAACACTAGTTTCTACTAAACAGGGACTTCCTGTAGGTCAGTGGTAGGAGATAAAGGCCAGTCGCACTTCGGTTGTGGGTTCGATTCCTACAGCCTTGTCCGAAGCGATGGGCTGTCGCCCGTCCTGCAGGTTGTCCCTTTTTCTAAAACTACGTTACTATAACATCCCATCAATAATATCGAAAATCTTATATCCTTAAACAATGCTAACTTATGTCCAACATAATCCAGTCTAATCTTTAGGCTTATACATAATACTGCAGTCCACTCTCATAATATAGTGATATCGATTACCAGAGATTTAATACTGTCGTTGATCCCCACATATCATAAGATATGTCTTGTTGGTCACATTCTAAACATTCAAAGTCCTTAATCATGTATTCTCTTGAATACCTTAGTGAAAACATGAATGCAGTTTAAAGTTAACACTTTCCACATACCAAAATCCTCAAAATTCTATATACTCAAACCATGATATCACTTAGTCCTTATATCAATCATGAGCTCATGAATACTGTTAAACATTTCATTTTCTTATTTTCCCTTCATTATGTGCATATCATCTTATTTCCAAAAATATCTCAATCACTTTGAATACCACATTAAACCAATACATAAATATTCCAATACTCCATGATACAACATTATTTTGGAATCCCATTACATAAACACTTAATCATTCCACCACATCGTTATCATATTCAACATTGCCAATAGTGATCGCATGTGATTTCCCTTTGTCCTTTGCCTTCAGTGGTTGCTCATGTTGATCATCACTAACCCTTGGATTAGGGCAATTATTAGCATAATGCCCCATTTCCTTGCACTTGAAGCATTGAAGTGTTGGTGGTGCGTTCTCTGCAGTGTTTGCTTTATTCACATCATTAGAAACCCTTTTTCTATTACTTCGACACTCAGCTGCTCGATGACCTTCTTTTCCACACTTAAAACATTTTCTAGTCCCTTTAAGACAATCTCCACCATGCTTCTTTCCACACTTTGTGCATAAGGAAACATTCATCTTCTTTTCACCATTATTCTGAGATTTCTCCTTGAACTCCATCTTTCGTTTCTTGTCAAAACCATGAGATGGATATGTAACACCAACTTCCATTTCTACCTTGATAGCACAATGCACAATTTCTTCATAGCTACTGAAGTCTCTTATAGCTAATGCCCTTCGAAGACTTGGTTTTAAGCCACTGAAAAATCGATCAACTTTACTTTCAGGTTGGATGATAATGCCAGATGCATACCTTGCAAGTCTTGTAAAATTCGCTTCGTATATACCAACAGATTCATCATCCTTCTGTTTCAGCTCAAGAAACTCCTTTTCCATCTTCGTTCGAAGAATACGAGGGAAGTACTTACTGAAAAACAAGTTCTTGAACTCGTCCCATTCCATGGACTCAATTTCATCTCTTGGCCTCGTATTCTTGATAAGATTCCACCATTGATCAGCTTCACCTTCCAAACGATATACTGCTAAGATGACTTTATCATGTTCAGAACATTGAAGAACTGAAAATATCTTTTCAGTAGTACTAATCCATTGTTCAGCAACTAATGGATCAGTAGACCCACTGAAAGAAGGCGGACGCTGCCTCATGAAGGATTCAACGGAATGTTGCTCCTTCCTTTGCTTGTTTGGAAGTCCTGCATGATTCATAGCTTGAGAAAGTTGTGTGAGCATGGCTACAAGATTTTGCATTCCAGATCCCATATCGTTTGGTTGCTCAGGGGGACAATCATTGCATTGTCCATTGCATTGATCAACACGGTTCCTTCGGGTTCTAGCCATCGTCTAAAACCCCAAAAGAATAGTGTGAGAGGCAAAAATAATGCTAGGGAAAACAACATAATAAAGGGGTAGTACCCTCAATATCTAACATCTTAGGTTAAATTCTAAGATCGTTAGCGCAATTCTAGGACTATAACCTATACGTATACTTAACCTTAGAGACATCCCTAGACATACCTTAGAAATATCTCTAGGGATCTCACTAATGTTTTCGCATCCTAGTTTCCAAAGGTTGACTAAACCTTTCCTCTGATACCAACTGTAGAGACCCGTATCTTGACGTACGTGGACATTACATTACATTTGCGGAATACTTAGTACATAACAAAAACACACACACAAGGATCGTAATAGTTTAGTGTCTTTGGAAACTCGGAACGTAATCTTCTAATCGTGGTGAAAGATCTTCAATATCTCCCATAAAGATCTTCCCTTTTTTTTACCTATAAACCTTTCTTTATATCCTGGGGAAAAGAAAACATAAAAGGGTGAGCTCAAATGCTCAGTAAGGGTAAACAAAAGAAATATCAATCACATCATATACAAAAGAACATAGCTTTTTTGGAAATCTTAACCTGCAAAAGAGCTCATAATATCATAACATGGGATAAATCATAGAAGTGAAAATGAAATCATAACTTAAAACATTACTCATTGTGGCATACACACATAATCATAGAGAATCATTTCTTGTTAGTCAAGACTCATTGCCAAGACTATCTTAGTGGACAAAGTCCCTTTCTGAATCGAGTAATCCTCGTTTCAGTCCTGTTTCACTGAACCGGTATAACCTACCATTCCAGCCATGTCTATCTCATGAGATATAAAATCTTTACCCAATGCATTGGAGGGAGATATAGGTCCCACCCATCTCATAATGAAACCATTCTTATGTGTGCCACAAAATCATAAATCATACATCATTGCATAACCCATGTAATAAAAATGGGATTCTTAAACAACATGACTTCATAAAACCATTCATATAAGATAAAGGAATTCATAAACATAATTCCATCACAACATAGTCAATTCAATGTAAAAATATGGATAGAAACAGAACCCTTTATTATCTTAGATGGAAAATAATTTTGATAAAACACTTGAAATGAATTCTTGAGGAAAATATCCTTTCTTCTTCAAAATCAATTTCTTTTCACAAAACATCATACAATTTTAAAAGAAAGAGATTTTATTAAAAATAGTCATGAAATATTTTGGAGGAAGGTTCATGAAAATAAGGCTTTATAAAAACCGTAAAAATCCGTTCGTGCCGTATAAGTTAAAAAAAACATTCTTCGTACTTTTGTCAGAAAAGTCAAAAAGTACCTCGTACGAAAAACGGCAAAAGATTCCTTTCATATTCTTTACTAAAAACTCACCTAAGGGTAAAATTGGATTTAAACTATTGCAAGTGGATGGAAACAATATTACATATTGAGGGAACATGGATGTGGATGATAAAATACACCCCAGAAAATACTTACGAATAAACAATCTCGGATAAAAATGAGATTGTGATATTTCCCTTACCTTAGGTCCGACTTGCTTTGTAAGTGTCCGAACCTCCTGTATAATGATTTAAATCATGTTATTGACTTATTACAGAATCATATTCATTGCTATGATATCATATATGGTTCACTTATTACATTATATTACCCATTCTTTTGTAAATTCCATGTTAAAGAAGCGTTTTGGGTAAAATCGTTTCATTTATCGTAGGTGTTTTGACTTGTTGTTATTGACATCATTATTACTTATATCATGATTTACTTACTTACAGAATATAAAATATGATTTGTATATCATATATATTCAGTATATATATATAAATAATAGGTAGATAAATAAAATGAAAAACACCGTTCATGGAGACGGTAGTCCGTACGTACGCATGAACGCTGTTTTTCTTTCCTTATTGTCTTGAAATGGAAGTAAGTAGATGACATACATATGTATATATACATAAATCCAGTAGCTTTATAATGTCATATATTTCATTATTATTTCTTATATATACATTATAATCATTCTTAAATGGTTAACATGGAGAATGAATCTCATCGCGTCGTGGAGACGGTAGTCCGTACGTACGCACGAGCGATGATATCATTTCTATAAATATTGAATTGAATTGGAGTGGATTATACAATATATCAGAATCAATATGATGTTGTAATAACTATGTATAGTTATTCTTTACACCATTATACCCATCCATGTAAGGTGGCGGTGGAAAATAGATTACACCACGGCGTGGAGACGGTATTCCGTACGTACGCACGCGCGGTGATTTCTTTTTCCGTAGGATGGATAGATGGTGAAATAGGGTTGTTTCATACTTATAATAACATATCAGTATATGAGTGATACTGATGTTATTACTTCATAATGAAACAACCTAAGAAGAATAAGTGGAAGAAGAAATAAAGATGAAAGAATTGGTAACGGTAATTACCTCTTCTTTGAAGTGCCTCTTTGAGACCTCCTCTTAGGGCACTAGAATTGGTCTTTGAGGAAGACCAGAACCTCTAGGATGTTTCTAGGGAAGTGGAGAAGAGATTTTGGCAGGGGTTGGCCGAGCTTGAGTGCTCAAATTGGTGTGAGGAGGAGGGGGAGGAGGTGTCCTTTTATAAGGGAGGAGAGGGGCACCTTAGGAATTCTTAAAAATATTAATTTATAATAAATCTAACCCCACTTAAAAACCTCCAAAAATGACTCATATTCGAAGATTAGATGAGATAGGGTTGTAATCTCATCAACCAATTAAATTTAGACATGTTTGGATATTATTTTAAACCTTATCAATTAGATTTAACTCTAAGTTAAATAATTTAACTTTTACCGTGTCTTTTTGTTTTCTTTCACTATATGGTTAATAAACTTACTATAACATGCCAAACGAACCCCAAATTGTTTATTATTAATATATATATCCTTATCTAAGTCATTTGGCCGAACCTTAGATTTTTAGGAATAAAATAACAATTAATAATATAATATTTGATTTAAAAACTATTTTGTGTCAATTTTGACACTATTTGATATATGATTTTTGTGAAAGTCATAACAGAATTATATGTTCGAAACAAGTTTATTAAATCAACATTAATATATCATAGTAACCTAGAAAATTAGTGGAATTCAATAAAAATCTCAAATTACATTTATTTTGGTGTTTATAACATCAATTATGTCAATATTTCATTAATAAGATAATTACTGCATCATCGTTGTGTCATAAATAAATTAAATTATTTGATGTCTAAAAATTACAAATAAAATACCATCATGTAGGAAATATTTTTAGATTTCTAATGAATATTTACAATCGAATTTATCTTATGTATAACCCCATATTAAAAATGATTTACTTATTAAACTTTGATTTTAACTATTTTAACCCTTCTTTAAATAAATTAATAATAAATGTCCTAATCTAATCCAAGTGGGCCTAAATGGTCATATTTTATTCCTAAGTTTGTTTTTGGTCGAATTACACTTGTCCAATAGAATTAGGACATGTGTTAGGGTAATAGTAATATCATATTTACCCTTAGTTACCCTATTTACTATTAACCGCGGTAAAAAAAAGTAAAAAGTTACTATTCACCAAAAAATTATTTTCATCTCATTGAACCACATTTTAGTCCTTGATATTAACCGTGTCTCTCGGATTTTCGAAATTCCATTCACAGAAGCGGTAAAATTAAGTTTTATGCAAAATTCAGTTTTTAACCTACCACTTAGTAGTTTCACTATTCATTAAAAATTGATGTTTTTCAGAACAATGCCAAAATTTCATCCCAAGATATATTTCATATTCCGAATTCAAAAATGAAGTCTATTTTACCAAATTCATAACATAAAAGTTGCATTAATTAATTCTATAATTAAATCCCGCTGTTAAAACAAATAGCGTGTTTTTTAAGAAACAATATCTATCAAAAGATTGACACTTGTTTATGTCTAGTTTAAATGTGAAATTACATCCAATGACCAACATTGTATTAAATTGTAAAAATATATTCTAAATATACTTTAAAACCACTCAAATTAATGATTTATCACTATTAATTATTTCGATTAAAAAAGTTGTTTTTAATTATAATTTAGTAATTTTCACTATTCATCAAAATATGAAAGTTATCCGAAAATCACCAAAATTTCAACCTAAGCTAATTTCGATATTCCGAATCCAAAAATGAAGTTCATTTTGAAAAATAAGATTTATAGAATTTTAAAAATTGGTTATTACTATTCATAACGGGTAGTTTTAATAATATTTTAATAGCATATCGTTGTTTAGTGAAACTCGTTATTGCGTACTACACACACTATCGAGGAAGGTTGCGATTGCGTGTAATGCAAGGCAAGTCAAGGATGCGTGTTGTGCAAGCTCCTTTTGGTGTAGCGTACAACACAAGACATTAATAAAATTAAAAAGAATATTTTTCATAAAATCTTGGGCTGTTACATGGATCACCTTCGGAATGATGGGAGAAGCTTCTCTCACCTTAGGAGAAGAAAAATCCCGAGTTTGGGCTACTTAGGAGGAAAAACGAGGCACTTAGAGACAAAAATGAGTGAGATCCACTTTTATAGGATCTCATTTAAGTGGATGCATGGTTTTCCTGCATGGTTAGACAAACCGTGCGTTAGCCACTACCTCGGTAGACACTCCACGCATGGTTTGGCCGCACGGTTAAAT
Organism: Viscum album; assembly: GCA_963277665.1. Taxonomy (NCBI): domain Eukaryota; kingdom Viridiplantae; phylum Streptophyta; class Magnoliopsida; order Santalales; family Viscaceae; genus Viscum; species Viscum album. The sequence goes on from OY728146.1 coordinate 48,753,193, forward strand.
AAACCGTGCACCGCCCGTGCGGAAGCTACTGCCTCCAAGACCAAATACGTACGATTTGGCCACATGGTTTAGACAACCCATGCGCCTCCCTTGAGACTTCCCCTATGCCTCAAAACAACATTTAAAGTTCTCCCGACTCTCCCATTCGTCACTACTACAAAACAAAGGTACTTAGAAACATCAAAAGTACCTGAAAATGTAACGTGATGTTTCAACCTCCCCACCATAAGATCTTTCTACCCCCAGAAATCCTATGAAGAAACCTCCACGTAAAAGAGATGAGGCCACTGCTCTCTCATTAATGCCTTCCTTTCCCACGTCTCATGATAATTAAAACCATACTACTATAGTACATGGTCCAGAGGTATCGTTTTCTCACGAAATACCATGGTCTCAAAATCAACAACCCTGACTATTCGTTCAGTCACTTATAAATCTGGTTCAATCTCAAGATCACTCAAGCTCAAAACATGAGATGGATCAGAGAGATACTTTCATAGCTGCGATACATGGAACACATTATGTATCGACGTTAGCTGTGGTGGTAGAGCTAGATGGTAAGCAACCTTCCCTACATGACCAACAACCTTGAAAGGTCCCACAAAATGAGGAGCAATCTTCCCTTGCCTCCCAATCCGTCGATGACCTAATTGGGGTGAAACGTTCAAGAACACCTAGTAACCAACTGATAACTCTAAAGGTTTACAGCGATAATAAACATAAGACTTTTACCGACTCTGTGCTGTAAACATTTTTTGATGAATCAACTGGATCTTAGCTGTCGTCTCTTGGACCAAACTCATTCCTACCAAGGAACTTTCACCAATCTCTGACCAATATAAAGGAGATTTACAAGGACGGCAATAAAATGCCTCAAAAGGATCCATTTTGATCGTAGACTGGTAACTGTTATTATAATAAAACTCAACTATCCCTAAATGATCATCCCAAAACCCACCAAAGTCGAGAACACATGCGCGGAGCAAATACTCAAGGATTTGAATAGATCTCTCTGTTTGGCAATCTGACTGTGGACGGTAGGACATGCATAAATGGACATGATATCTCAGTGCCTCCTGAGGGCCTCTCCAAAAACAATAACTGAATCGAGGATCCCTATCAGAGACTATAGCATATGGAACTCCGTGCAAACAAATAATTTCTTTCACATAGATATTTTCCAACTCCTCAACATTGGTTGTATCTCGAATAGGTATAAAGTGAGCTGACTTGGTCAGCCTGTCGATCACAACGAATATTACGTTCTTCTTCCTATGTGTTTGAGGTAACCCAACCACAAAGTCCATAGATATTTCATCCCACTTCCATGTAGGGACTGGAAGTGTTTGAAGCAAACCCTAAGGTTTCTGGTGCTTGGCTTTCACCTGCTGGCATGTACAGCAATGAGATACAAATTCAACAATGTCTCATCTCATAACTGGCCTCTAGAACTCTCGTCGCATGTCATAGAATATTTTCTTGGTCCTGGGTACATATCCCACTGAGAATTATGGAAATTTCCTATCACATCCTTCCCTTTTGATAACGGCACAATGTAACAGTTTCAATAACACAGAACACCCTCTTTGGAGAATGAACACTGGGTGTCAGTCTCCCTACCATAAAGAGAGTCCCTAATGCTATAGAATTCATCATCCAGTTGTTGTTCCTGAAGAATTAACTTGAGAAGAGTAGATGTCAACTGGACACTGGGTAAAGAAACTTCATTCTCCTTCCACTGAACGTGAATATGCAATTGAGCAAAAAGAGCCAACAAACTCCATGATGAATATCATATTTTCATATATTTTATACTTTAAATCATTGTTTATAATCCCACCATAGTGTTATTTAATGGGTAATTGTCATGTTTTTAGGTTATAGTGTTATTTTGAACCCAAATGTGAAAAACGACTAATTCTGGATTTTTGACAGAATTTTACGTCAGGGGTATTTTGATCATTTCAGGAAAAATAAAATTCCAAATCTTCTGATTCAAATTTTTTTAGAATAATAATTTAATTTCCTTCAACTTTGTCTTCTGGACCAGGATCTGATTCGACCATCTTTTGGTCCAAACAATTCAATGAAGTTGAAGATTATTCAGGAACACCAAGGAAGCTTCCTGGAAATTTCATCGAGAAAAAAAAAGGTTCAGTAAAATATCCATAACTCGCTAAAACCGACTATAATGGAGCTGAAATTTTGTGTATAGACGGATAAGAAGCTTCGTAACAAGTTTTATTAAGGGGGACATGCCTTAAAGGGCATTGTTCAGGGACATTAATTCATTACAAAATGGTGGTTTTCGGTTTGATGATTCTGACTGGACGGAATACATTCTCAGAGTAAATTGGACATAACGCATTCATCACTTGTCCAAATGAGCTAAACTTTTGAGGGTGAACGTCCAAGACATTTATGAACAACATTCATAAAGGGTGGAACGCGTGAATATGTCATTAAAGGGGTCTACAACACATCGACATTTGAGGGACAAATTATGTCTATAAAAGGAGGCCCTCACCTCCTTCCCAAAGCATCCCATTCTCCATCCATTCCTTCATGGCACCAAGGAGGAGATCTCCACCGAGGGAGGCCGGCCGCAAATCTTCCCCATTTCTTTTTATTTTATTTAATTTCTTTATTTTTTAGTTTTCAATTGTAATTTATATTTCTAATAAATTCATGCATTGTTTTTATTTTTGTGTCCACCGATTCACCCTCTTCTCTTCCTCTCATCTTACCATTGTAAACTATAATACTCATGATCATGAGTAACTAATCCGAGGAATATCCCGAGGGAGTAATCAGGTTCTTGAACCGAAGACCTTGTTTTTAATATTATTTGATTTAATTCTAAGGATAATTTATAGTGGGAGTAATCCTCACTGTGGTTGTCTAAAGATTAAACTTCTTAATCTACAACCATTTTCCCTCGATTGAGGAGGTGGATGGAAGGTGTGCTTGGCGATCGCTAAGTAGACTTTTTATTCATAACCGGTGTATAATAAGGTGTGCACACATACGATGAATATTGACTTTGCGGCCGTCCTCCCTCGGTGGAGATCTCCTCCTTGGTGCCAGGAAGGAATGGATGGAGAATGGGATACTTTGGGAAGGAGGTGAGGGCCTCCTTTTATAGGTAGAATTTGTCCCTCAAATGTCAACGGGTTGTAGACCCCTTTAATGACATATTCACGCGTTCCACTCTTCATTAATGTTGTTCATAAATGTATTTTCCGTTCACCCTCAAAATGTCAGCTCATTTGGACAAGTGATGAATGCGTGATGTCCAATTTACTCTGAGAATGTATTCTGTCCAGTCAGAATCATCAAACCGCAAACCACCATTTTGTAACAAATTAATGTCCCTGAAAAAGGCCATTTAAGGCGTGTCCCACTTAATGAAACTTGTTAAAAAGCTTCTTATCCGTCTATCCATAAAATATCAGCTCCATTATAGTTGGTTTGCGCGAGTTATGGATATTTCACTGAACCTTCTTTTTTCTGGATGAAATTTCCAGGAAGCTTCCTTGGTGTTCCTGAATAATCTTCAACTTCATTGAATTGTTTGGACCACAAGATGGTCGAATCAAATCCTGGTCCAGAAGAAAAAGTTGAAGGAAATTAAATTATGATTCTAAAAAAATTTAAATCAGAAGATTTGGAATTTTATTGTTCCACAAATGACCAAAATACCCCTGACGTAAAATTCTGTCAAAAATCCAGAATTAGTCGTTTTTCATATTTGGGTTCAAAATAACACTAAAACCTAAAAACATGACAATTACCCATTCAATAACACTATGGTGGGATTATAAACAATGATTTACAGTATAAAATATATGAAAATATGAGATTCATCAATTATTGTATGTTTATTTTACTTAACAATGACAAGGTTGAACATTACCTACATAAAATGTTTGGTGTATTATTTTTAGAGTAATAAAAAAGAAGAGCATATCATAAATGTGAAATAAATAATATGGTATGTTCAAGGTACTCTCAATTATGGTTTGATGGTTAATGAAGGAAATAAAAATAATTTTTTGGATTATTTAAATGTGGAATCACCTGGAGATATCATGGATATAAATTCTATAAGTGGAGTGTTCTTTGATTATAGAAATTGTATTAGATTGATAAGTAAGAAGATAGAGAGTACATATCTTAGTAATATTTTTATTTAATACATCTTAGATATAAAGTAATGCAATCAATCATTATAGATGAATTAAAAATAATAAGATCTTAGTGAAGATGTGGAAGTTATATGGTTATCCATTTTGAAAAAAAGTATGATAGAGTTGTTGAAGAATATAGTTTCACATTAACACATAAAGAAAATTAATATAAAATATAATTTTATTAAAGGAAATTTGGATCATGAAGTGACCAATATGGAACATGTTGGATTAAATAAAAATGTGGTAGATATTTTCACAAAACTGCTGGCCACATCAACATTTTAGAAGTATAAGTTAAACCTAGACATTCAACCACTTCCCTTGGATTGTGGATGCTAATAAATTTACCCATATCCCCATTTTTATTTAATATTTAATATGAATTTTTTATTTTTTATAGGTATTAAACCTTTGGTTTTATTTACATAGGGGGATATTTTAAAAGAGTTAGTTAAATTCAAAGGGGGAAAAGTATCTCTTACCATAGGGGATCATTTGAAAAAGTTTGTGACCTTTGATAGGGGAAGGTATAATCCATGGGGAAGGATAAATTTTGATTGAGTGAAATTGATGCATTAAAATAGAGGTAGTTTTATAGTATAGTATTTTATAGTTCTCTATCTCTCTCCAAAAAAGTGGATTCTTAAGTTGATATGAAAAGATATGCATGCTAAGCATAAATATCTCTCTTGAATAGTTTTTTTCTAAAAACATTATTACTCACATATAATTATAGTGATATAATAATATGATTTTTTATAGAGTTTTTAGAGCTTAAATTACATGAATTTCACATGAGATACATTATATTTCTAATAAACCCAAAGGGAGAGAATGTTGGAAGCAAGGGTTGATCTTAGGAAATTTGGAGTTATGAAACTCTGATGAAAATGTTGTGACTATGTTTATTATATATCAAGTCTAGGTTTATGTTTCTAATAATCATGATATATATAATTGATTAGTTTAGATAAAAATTGGTGAATATTATATTTTTTTGGGTAATGGTTGAATTCACTATACTATGGTGATAATTTCTATGCTATGGTGAAGAATAAAAATGGACATGTTATAATGACTATTGGTATTTTTGTTATTGAGGTGTTAAGATGAAATTCCTATACATGATGTATTGAGGACTATTCCTTGGACATTTCCATTATAAAAAGGTAAAACATAGAGGTGGAAATTTTTTTAGGAGTTTTTTGATATATTCGGATTGTATTAAAGAATAGAAATAGGGATATGGATTTTAAAAAAGTCATTGCCCAATCCATTTTGGATCATGACTCATATTTGAGTTTCAAAATGGGGATCTAGTTTTGTACACAACATAAGACTTGGTTTTTTAATTTGAAGTGATTTTATTAAGATAAGGTGATGCCCAATTATTTTTGTTGGATTTTCAATCTTGTTATTCTGAGTTGATATGAATCTAATTTAGAAAGGTAGGTGGTTACTGGGACTTTTCCAGGGACAAATTTGAATTTTTATTTCATAACAAGATAGAAGACCATACATATCTAAACCCTTTTGAGTTGGAATTATTTATCACTCTAAGAATATATTTTATATTTAATACATTTTCATTAATCATTCCTAGTGTAATTAGTTAAATTTCTAGTAAACCTTTTGAAATTGATTGATTGAAAACATGTATTTAATAAGACATTTCATGTAGGGATTATAATTACTCTCATTTAATAACAGTATTCATTCACTCTATAGTTTTGATCTATATAGGAATGAAATATAGAATTTATCACCATCCAAAAAGGTTATGGGATCCCATGAATGGAGGTAGGAGGTATTGTGGAGTTGGGACTGGTCTCATGAACATAGAATACTACATATCCACATGAATTGAATTAGAACCCACATATTTTTATGCCACTTATTAGGGGAATTCCATATCATTTAAGGTCATGTGACGATGACCAATTCAGTTATTTTTATGATTTTTCAACCATGAAAAAGTAAAATTATTTTTAAGTTCATGCATATTGGACACACTCCATGTAGTTTTAAGTCATGCAGATTGTACTTCTAGGTGAATGGTACCTCACTATGTTTGGTGTGGGAATTATTCATGAGCGGCCTTTCTGGTTTATCTTGTTTGTTATCAACTAAATAAGATAAGGTATGTTTGGTTATTACACCAAATAAGAGGACCATGTATGTCTATCTACATATATTTATTTTTTTAACTAGATAAATAATGAATACTAGGGAGGATGGGGCTTACACCTAGTAAGAGTCCCGAATATAGGGAAACCAAGAGGGGTATCTTAACTCAATGAATATAAGGAAAACAAGAGGTTTATATCAAATCGAGGTGAATATGAGTAAATGAAGAGGATTATCTTGACTCAATGTATTTAAAAAAGTTAGGCCATCTTATTATTATCAAATAATAGAAAATGTATGTCTCATTATTTTGGGATTTTTCTACAAAGAGGTGTCCAATTAATCATGGTTAATAGGAATCAAAGCTCAAGTAGATTGAGTTGAATAGTTTAAAATCATGTTTCAGTACATGTATTTTAATATCATTCATTAAGGTAATGTTGAATTTAGTTTAGAGTCATGTTTCTAGAACTTAAATATTCTCTATGATCCTTACTATGACACATCTCAATCATGATAACAAAATAAAAAACTAAAATATAAAATCCCATTTGAGTTATTCTCGGTCTAAGAAACTAGAGATAATAGAAGATCAATCATATTGCATGAGTACACACCATGTGATCATGTGGGGATTATACATTGTGTTTCCATTTTATTGATTTATTTGGTAGATGAGCCAGCTTGTAATTAACCATATCCTTATATGATGTGTATTCCAAAGGAAATTTGTTTTTTTGGTTTGATGATGGGGTTTCTAAGATCTAGGATTAAGATTGGGATTATGAGTGTTTTGATATACTAAAAATATGTTTTAGACATGGGTTGAGTCTTTATGGATGCCTTGGGGTTTTGGGAGATTCTTAGAGTAATTGTCAGGTGGCTAGGCTACTCAAAACTAGAAACAAAATACTATTCATGACATTAAGGGTCATTCACACCATGAATTCCCTTTATTAAATGATTTTCAGGTTAAGAGTGAACATATCCTGTAGAGAGGATTTTTCCTAGGAGGATTCATGGAATGGAACTATGGTTTATTCTATGAAAGTATCTAGGTAAAGGGGATCCCATCTATCTGAAATGGGATTCATGATGTGAATCCCCTATTCATGCCGTGAACTATGACAGGAACCCTAATTCTCTAGGAATTTTCTAGTAATTTAACTACGAGTTAATTTTTGGGAATCCCCTTTAGGTTCCCTCATTTATGGTCAATTGAAGGATGATGGAGATCCCTCTTTGGATCTCCTCTTCCACTCTCTTAGTGTACCTTTATCCCGAGTGATTCAAGTTTGTTTCGACATGTAGATTTAAGGTGGGATTATATTCTCTTAACACATATTAACTTATTTATTATTTTTTTAATTTTAGTTCAATATGTTAGGTATTTGGAAGGATTATTTCACCAGATCATAGTGAAATCTTCAATCTTGATAGCAATTTCATGTGTGGCTCATATATGAGGTCCCGATAGAAAATAATCAAGACACAGTTTATCATTTTATATGTGGTATGTTGTGCCATTGATTTGTTTATGATTTTTATATAATTTGGGTGAAATTAGCGATTTTTTCGATGTATTAATTTGTTTATTTTACATGTATTAATTTATAGTGTCTATTAGGAGTAGGATAAACATAATTTCTCATTGTTTTTCTTCCATAGGGCTGATTGGTGATTTGAAATCAATTATTCCAATTGGGGATTTTGGTATTAATTGATTAATTAATTAACTTGATGACATTTATTGATGAAATTGGTTTTTATGGAATCATGGGAGGTAGGTACAAGATTAGAATATATTTAAGGTCATTGATTGAGGTATGTGGTCTTGAATTTATTCGATTCCATTTTAATATTGGTAATTTTTATGTTTGTGTTCCATAATTAGTATATTTTCTATATATTCCATACTTATGTGACATTTCCCCATCGAAGTGGGATAGACTCACATTAAACTAATAATAAACATAGACCATATATCTTATTAAATGGATCAATGGTGGAACCTTGGTCAAATGAGTTTTGGGGCCCCCCTTTATGATTTTTTGAGTCATTTCATTGGATTTAAAAATAGAAGAAATTTACTTTTAAAAATTCATTTTAAAAGGGGTTTTTCTTAAATGAGAATTTCAAGATAAATATGTGAATTAAGAAATGGGTTTTGAAATTGAATTTCAATTTTGGGAAATTGGGTTGTCTAAAGTATGTTTTCATGGTATTTTGTCAATGGAACTAAAATGATTAAGATGGAATATGATTCCTTTGAAATGGTTTTAAAAGTATGTTTCAAAAAGTTTTTAAAAATAAAAACTAGAAGGTATTATTTTGACATTATGTTGGTCCATTTTACCATGTGAGGGTGATAACCTATTTTCCAAAGCTTGTGTACTATTGTGCTTCATGGTTATGTTTTTCTAGTATGCACTTATTTTATGATGATTCATGTTGTGTGTGTATCCTTGTGAGAACATGGTTTTGGTATCAAAGTGAAAAGTTGGTATGGGTGGATGGAATAGGACACCATAAGGGTTGATATGGGAATTGGAATGTTCTTGAGACATGGGGATAGGTATCAAGTGACTAGTGCCCTATATTTGGGTTGGTGAGTTCTGTGAAGGGCTATGTGCCCTGTGTGATATTTCCAATATGTGACTGATGATGTATGCATGTGATAAGAAAAAAATGTGACTGTGGGAGAGGATCTTGAATCTTGGATTATCCAAAAGTGATATAGCATTAGAGGGGTCTTTGTGGGAAATATGTGATCCTTATGTGAATGATGTCATTCCATGCTCCGAGTGATAGGGTAGTGGTTATGGAAGGGGCTTTTGATGAGTGAGATGGTCCGGTGGAACACTCATTGAGTGATAAGATATGGTTTAATGGATAGATATGGGACCACCATGAGTGATATGGGTTATGAGTTGTAATATGTTGTGAGACATGGATGGAGACCTCCCCTGAGTTGTAAGGGAAGGTTCGATATTGGGATATTGGACATCCTTGAGTGAGGTGAGTCCCGAACTTGTATTAAGGACTACACCTCACACATTTGTGTAGTGGCAATGGAATTTGATGATAATCTACCCCATGTTCCCAGGTATGTGTTGGGTTCTATGGTACGAAGTTAGTTCTTCCTTTTGGTATAGATTTTATGTAAGTAGGTTCAGGTGTCGTGGTGGCCTATCTAGCAAATGAATAACTGAATTACATGATTTTTTGTGAATTAAATGTTATGTTTCTAGTTTTGTGTGTTGCGTGGGTATAAAAAAACTCTATATATGTATTGTATGAAAATATAATTGATAAATATTTAAATCACTATTGTTGAGGAATTTTGGTTTTCTTATGGGTCATTTTATTCACCCCTTACCCATATACATGATATGGGTTTTGATTTACATGTGTAGAAATTATTATTTTCTTTATGGAAATAAGTATCATGTAGATCCTGTCATGTGGTTAAGTAAAAAATATCATAGAGGCCAAGGATCTTATAAGACAATTATGTGAGTTGTTCCAAGGGCTAGAATACATTTCAGTTACTTTTCAGTATGTGTACATGCCAATTCACCAGTATTTTATTTTATATATGATTTATCTAATTCCATGTATATCTTCTAAAACGATGTTTTTTATTCCTACATCATATAGAATATTTATTTATTTCTATTCTAGACTACAAGGGATTTGTTTGGATCACCATTTTATGTCCACTAGTATATTTGGGATGTCTAATATATGAATAGGTACTGATGAACTTTTGATAGAATATGACCAAAAAACCTTGAGTTTATATTGAGTTCAAAGTATCCCCATATCTATAATCAAACTTCTCTTCTAGTCGGTAGCCTCTTTCATATGAGGACGAATGCCTGAGGTCATGTTGTAACCCATACTTGTCTTCTGTTTTAGAGATTAAGTACAAGGAATTACAAAATTGTATTCAATCATGTTTTGGAAGGGGATAGTGTTAATTTGAGACAGAAATTGGATGTTAGGACACATGAGGTTGAATGAGAACACGTCTGGACAACATGACATCAGTTTAAACCCATGTTTCTAGGGGATGTCCAGTGTTGGGACTAGACACTCTACGATAAGTGATATTTTGGGTTGGACCGATAATCCGAATGTGGGATAGACAAGACTTTGGATGGGTTATAGGTATTTATCGAGGGATAGTGAGTTGTTCATACATCACAATGGTTGTATTCTTAGGGAACAATACACACACCTATGGGTTGTGTTGTTTGACAAAACACCTCATGAAAATCCACTATTTATCAAAAAAACTTATAATATAAATGACATATTATCACATTATTATATGGGGTTATTATATTAACATGGATACAAGGGGAATATTTGATTGACTATGATTATGATGTGTTTTTTTGGATTCTATAGGGAAATGGTAATCATGATGTGTGTTTTTTATAAAATTATGATTTTTAATGAAAACTCATATGATGGAATGAGGTGTGCATAAATGGTTTTAAGATTGTTTTTATATAAAATTCTAATAGATTCGCTGATTTTTGAATGATTTGGGATTTTTGGGTTTTGTGAAAAAAATGGGAAACTGTTTATATAAATGTATATCAAAATAGATTTTGGAAATGAGACTATTTTTAGTAAAGTGTCTGTTTATGCCATGGATTTGTGGTGATTTTAATTTTTAGTGAAGTCCATTGGATTCCAAGGGGTATTTCTGAAACTTATATGATTCTGGGTGTGTGTGTATAGACTTAGAAGGTTTTAAAAAAAGTAACCAATTCCTATATACTTATATCTAAATAGATTTTTTTTTATTTTGGATAGGAGTCGCTTCGAGACCTGAATTGTGTTCTCATCTTGTAATCCAAGTTCTCATAGAGATACTATGTGTGATTGGTGACTGCATATCTATTTTGGTCAAATGATGGGAAAAGAAACTGTCGCCTATGTAGAATGGGATTTCATGGGTTTATATAATGGACCTATATAACCTTGGGTGTGGGATTGTATATTTGGTGAGTATTCTATGCTTCTTTTAGGTGAGCTATTTGTAGTGGGATCGTGATGTGGATGTTTGATGTTGGGATCATATATCCGAATGTGAGCCACTTGTGATTTTGATGATTTCATTGGTTAGACCACTTGGTATGTTTTCTACAATTGATTTTTATTGTGGGGAGTGACATAGGATAGAATCATCCATTAGTATTAAACTCTTATAGTGGATAACCCCTTTATCCTTGAGATGATTTAGTTTTTAACACTTTAGGGATTGGGATTAACAGGCGTGGTTACGAAATGTCTTGAAATTTAGTGATCAATATTTCATAATGGAACTTGTGTTTGAGTGGGATGGTCATATCTAGTTATTAAATTAAGTAACAAATGAGATTTTGGTAGTGGATTTAAGGTGTTTTTAGTGGGGTAATGATATAGATACTACATGGTGGGGAATATCTAATCGGTTTTAGGATGTATAAAACTCACATTTGAAGGGTCATGGTATAGTTAAACCAATTTATGGATGGTTGAAATAATAATGGGAAGTGGGTGAGTGGATTAACCTGATTTAAAAATTTGATTATGGTGTCAAAATGAGTCTTTGTGTTGAAAACAAACTCGTTATAGAGGAGGTGTGATCTAAGAGTGAGTTAGATTAGCAGTGTTTCAGTGCTTTTGGGTAGAGTATGACAGTTGAATAGGTCGGTTTAGAGAGTGAGTTTTAGAAATCGATGTGGTAATTGATAATTTTTGTGATACCATTGGGTGTTGAAGGATTATGGTCAATAAAGTGATAGTACATCAGCTGGTTAGGATGAGTGTTTTTGAAATAAGTCATCTAGAATAGGATTGACTAGTGTATTGAGATGAAAGTGGATTTTGTTAGATGAAAACCAGATTAGGAGAATATTTTTTGATGTAGTTGATAGGGTTTAAGGATTGGATTTTTTAAAAATCCAATGTATCTGGGATCAGTGTCTAGTGATGCACTATGGAAGTGAACTTAGTAATCATAAATGAGATACAAAGGGTTAGTAATGAATTGATGATCGATTTAGGATAATGTCCATTTTCATATGACTACAATGACTTATTTAGGATAATAAGTGTAATGGTGGTGCTTTTCTAATGAATCACATGATTATAAGTTTTCAATTCTTGAGATAATTCCAATTTTTTAGTTGGTGAGGGGTTCCTTTTTAGAACAAAATCTAAAATCGGGATTATAATGATTTGGATATCATTAAAATATGTGTTATACATGTTTTGAAGTTCGATGGAGGACTTTATAGTTTATAAGGATGTCAGAGTAGTTGGGGGGGATGGGATATTGGAAAGTAGCTACAACAATCTATTCACAGTGTGAAGGGTCATTCATGCCATGATTGACAATTATGGGGGAATTTTTAGGCTGTGAGTGTGGATAATTTGGAGAGGGAATACTATTCAAGGGGATTTATAGATTGAACCAATGGTTCATTCTATGAAAGTATTGAGGCATAGAGATCCCCTCTGCCTGGAATGAGATTCACAGTGGAAACCCCCTATTTACATTGTAAACCATGATGGGTGCCCTATTTTTCAAGAATAATTATAGTAATTTAGACGGGGGTGTATTCCATAGGTTCCCTCATTCTTGGTCTCTTTAGATCTCCTCTTCCCCTCTCATGATGTTCCTTTGAACCAGGTTATTTGGGTTTGTTTCATCCCACTGATTTGATATATGATCCTCCCCTATTGCTTTTTATTCCATTCTTAATTGTTATTTGATTTCAATTCATTATGTTAGGTATTTGAGAGGATTATTTCATAAATTATAGAAAAACCATCGTGGTTAATTGGGAATTCATACGAGGATCATAGGAGAGGTACCAATAAGTTGTAATGAAGATACCATCCATCGTTTTACACGAGGTATGTCATGCCATTATTTTTTTATGATTTTAATGAAATATGGTTAAAATATTCCATTGTTTCAGAGTTTTAATTTGGTTATTTTTCATGTATTAGGTCTTGTTGTGTGCTGGGAGTGGACCAAACGTCACTGACTAGAGGTTCAGTGCTGTAGGGTTACTTTTTTAGTTTTATAATGATTATTAAAATAGTACTTTTTAGTTTTAAAAGTTTAATTAATTAATTTAATGATGTTTATTGATGATATAGGTTCTCAAGGACTCATAGGAGGATGGTACAAACATGGGATGGATTTATGATTATCAGTTGAGGTAGGTGGCATTGATTTTATTTGAAATTCCAGTTCTTTTGGTGATTATATATTTGTGTACCATAATTTGTATATAGTTTACATATTTCATTCTTGTGTGGGATTTCCTCATAAAATGGGATGGACTCAAGTAATACTGATAGTCAAAATTGACTGCATATATTGCTAAACGGTTCATTGGTAGCACCTAGGTTTAATGAGTATTAATTGTCCTCTTTTTATCCTGTCTAGTGGAATTTTTTTGAATTTAAAAATAATTTATATTTTTAAAAAAATTTATTTTAAAAATGTTTTTGGGTTAAATTTAATTTTTTAAAGAATTGGGTGAATTAAAAACGGGTTTTAAAATGGTATTTTAGAATTTAAAATGGGAGAGTATAAATGATGGTTTGATAGGATTTTGGAAAAGGGCTTGGCATGAGTTAAAATAAATGTGAAGCATTTGAAATGGTTTTAAAAGAGGTATTAGAATTTGTTATTTTAATGTAAATATATGTTCTTGATTTGAGATTATTTTGGTCAATTTGAACTTATGAGAGATATGCCCAATTTTCCAAATCATATGATATATTAGGCTTCCTGGTTGTTTTTATGGCATATATTTGTCACATAATGATGATCGTTTTCTATATATACCTATGAGAACATTACTTTTGCATTAAAGTTATGGGTTGGCATGAGTGGATGAAATAGAAACCATACTGGATTGAGATGGGAACTGGTCCAATATTGGCACATGGGGCTAGGTCTCAAGTGACTAGATCCATGAATATTGGTTTTTGAGTTGTGTGATGGGCTATGTTACCTATTTCAGATTTCTTTCATGTTATTGATGATGTATGTCAGTTAAAAGAAAAAAAATAGCATGTGAGAGGATCATAAGGCATGGACTCACCATGAGTGTGATGGAATTGATAGGATATCTATAGGAGAGATGGAATCTTATTGTTCATGATTTTAGGAAATAAACTGAGTGATAGGGTAGTGATTGTGTAAGGGTTCTTTCCATGAGTGAGAAGGTCTGTTTGACCATTACTTGGGTGAGAAGATGTGATTTTATATATAGATATGGGTCTACCATGGGTGAGACTGGGTTCGAGTAGTGATATGTCATGAGATGTGGATAGGGATCTCCCTAGAGAGGTACGCGATGGTTTAATATTGGGATGTGTGACAACCATTAGTTAGAAGGAGAGTCTATGACTTTGATAAATGAAGATACCCAACATCTTTAGGTAGTGTCTATGAATGTTGATGACAACCTACACTGAGTACTCAGGTATTGGTCAGGATTTGCAGTATGGGGTGAATTCTTCCTTCCAACAAGGAGATGAAGCAGGTAAGTTTGGGTGTCATGGTGTCTTGGTTAGAACATGACGATATGAATTTTATGATTATGTGTGAATTTAATATTATATTTATTGGTGAGTGTGTTACATGGGCATGAATACATCCTATATATGCGTTGAATTAAAATCCACTTGATCATAACATTTCTTAGTATTTTTAAGTCATTAGGGATTCCTACTAGGACTTTAGACTCACCCCTACCCATGTACATGACATGGTTTTTGATGTACATGAGTAGAAATTCATAATTTCTACCAGAAAAAAGGTATGACATGTATTTGGATGAATGGTTTAGTCAGAAGTTTATAGAGTTTGAGGATTCAGTAGGCCAATTATGTGTGTTAGGATGGAGGCCAATTTATTTTTTTTGTTATTTTTTAGCATGTGTACAAAAAATATCAACATTATTTTATATTATATATAATGAATATTATGCCATGTTTATCTCTTGTGACTCTGTTATGATTTTTTGTATCATATTCACTATTTATTTATTTTTATTCTAGACTACTAGGGTCCTGTTTAGATCACTCTTTTATGTATACATGTATTTTTAGGATGTTTTAAATATAGACCAGTCATGCTAATTTTTTTAGAATAATTTAGGTTTTTCTCTTTGGGTTTATTTTGAGGGAATAGTCTCATGATATCTATTATAGTCAAAAAATTTTTTTTGGAAGCTTATATTAAATGGGGAGGTAGACCTAAGGTCATTTAGGGACCCATAACCATGTGTCATTTGAATGATTTGTGCCAGGGAATTACACAGGTGAAGGTATTTTTTTGGAAACCAAGAAGAGTATCTCATTTCAAGACTTACTATGAAACCAATAGGAGTATCTTGAATCAAGGTGGTGGTCATATGTATTTTTACCCAAATCCTATTTGATTAGTACTTAAAAGTTTTTAGCGTCACTTTTGATTTTTCATGGGGTCGAGTGATAGAAGAAGAGTGATATAGTGTGAAAAGGTCATTTAGTTTAAGGCTACTCATTTTTGAATAGTTCTTCAAAAAATAACCCTTTGTGAATTATGTTCAAGGGGAAGCTTCTTAAAGGAACCTAATGAGAAGTAACTCATGAAGGAGACTCGTGGAAACCACTTCATGAAATTTCCACATGGACATAACATTACAAAGAGTCCTCACAAGAATCACTTCATGATGGAGACGCATAAGAGAGAATTCATGAATAAGATTCATATATGGAACTTATCTATTTTCTTCCTCTAATAAATACCCATGTAATTCATTTTCACAAATTCCTTATCAATGAAAAAAAGTTTAATTCGAATGGGAAAACGAGCATTTTTACTCAATATGTGTGTCAAGTATTTATAATCCATGGTTTTTAATCACCTTCAAAAAGTATTCATCTATAGAGTATGTATAAATTTAAAAAGGGTCCATATGATCATGTGGTATTACTATAATCACATCATAAACAAATTACCACAGGGAAGTTTCTATGTGAACATGAAATACTCATGTGACATAAAAGGGCTATGTCACTTCACCACAAATGATATCAATTTGTGAAGTGTGTGAAAACATAAAGAGTACATGATCATGAAGGGGGAATGTGATCATAAAGTTACCATACGAGCTTGAAGGACCTCCATTATCCCATAAAAAACACATAATTTCCTTGTAAACACTAAATCTTTATTCCAACATTAATGATTTTATACATAGTGAAATCACTTTTTCCATTTTTTTATTCAAATGGACCCCAACTTAAGATAGTGATAAATTTGGATTCATAAGTCTATTTTATCCCATTGAGTAGTTAAATAAAATCCTTAAAAAACAAAATATGTTCCTAGATATAGGGTTCACCATGTAGAAGAAGTTTTTTGAGGGCAGAAAGTGTCTATATGATAACCAAAAATGGGTTTTATGGATTTAACAACACTTTGGATAGAAATGGATGAAATACATGGCCTAATCCTGGTGAGTGGTTCTCACCACCATCTTACCATATTGGGAAATGTTTTTGAGGACTCTATATACCTCAGTGTATGAGCTATTATGTGGAACATATAGATCCAATTTTCTTCTTCTTTGGTTACAAATATAATTATCTTCCAAACCTAACTTGTGTTATCTAAGTGAGGACCATGGTATGTATTTTGTAGAAAAGTGTTTTGAACACAATTTATAGTAAAAAACCCATAATGGGTATTTTGAAATACCTTTTGACATTACATATAAATAAATTAATATTCATATAATAATGACTAAAATGGTATGTATATAGTCACCACATCAAGGATAAAGGCATTTCACAAATTAATATTTTTGGAGGAGAACTGAAATATGGATAAAAACGAGTCCACACAATAAAGTAATCCATATCGAATATCGATCTTATCTAGATAAAAATGAAAAATGAAATCTAAATTTGGATAAAATAAATTTGAAGGGTCTTTAACTTGGTGCTGTTTCATGCCATGGTGCAGAGTGTACAACACCATGGTCAACCTATATGTGGTTGAGTATTAAATTCAAATTTTATGAGTATCATGGATTTTTTCAGTTAACATTTTTATCCCTTATAGTCTACTAATAAGATGGAGTACCAAAAAATTGGATTTTTGGGAGTTTGAATTCCATGGAAGATTATATTTTTCTAGAATTTTAAACTTTTTATGTTTATGGAACACAGTGAGATTTTATTGAGGGATTAAATTCATTAATTTTTTTTGATTTTGAAGGCATATAATTAGGTGAAAAGTGAAAATTTTAAGGGACATTATCAAAATAATGAACAGTGGTTATTGGAAGGAAAACATAGAAAATAAAGATTGAGGAACTTGAATAAAAAATGACACAAAGTGAGGCGACGAAAAATTTCACTGGTATGGATCAATTTTATATTAAGAAGAGGTATAAATATTTAGGATCTATAATTTATAGAGAATAATATAGCACAATGATAACATTCATGAAGTTTGGTGTTGGTTATCTTGTGAAGAATCTTTGTAAGCAACTTTTGAGTTGAATGTTTCTTGTACACTTCATTGATGGAAGATGGAGTAACCCTTGTATTGAAATTAATCCCTTCCAAAATTCATAATTTTCTACAATGAATAGTGATTTCCCTTGTCATGCCAACACTTCATGGGAATATACTTCGTGGATTATCCCTAAGTGGTGAACACAGTAAAATATACATGTAACTAAATTTGGATCTTATACTTTGTATGTTTTAGATTATTAATTAAACATGAATAGTTTGAAGTATCATTGAAAATGTGAGGAGAAGATCCATTCAAAGAGGAGATGATTTATACACGCTAATTCACCCCTTTTAGGATGTATTAGGTTAATATAGTTACAAGATATGTTCAAAAACCCATAAAACGAAACCAATTTATTAAAATTTTTATATAATTTTGTGTCTTTAGTATTCTATGTATTTTTAATAGAAAAATAAAGATAAAATAAAAATAATACCACATTTAATATAACATAATAAAATAAAGATAATAAATAATAGAACCAATTAAGTCTAAATTTGGGAATAACTACATTTTACTATAAATTATATAATAATTTAGTTAATACAAATAAAAAGTAACTTTAAAAATAAAAATAATAAAATATAAAAATAAATAATGAGGATTAGAAGAATAATATTTTTAAGGTTCACAATAAGGGGGTTTTGGTTACTAATTAGGTGAATCTGAAAACTCTTTTATTTTACTTCAATTTTAATTTTTTCACCGAAATCATAACATCCAAATATTTAAAATCTTATGTTTTTTCATGAGTAATATAATTTATCCACGTAATTTATGCTGATAGATTCAATATCTCCTATAAATAAGACTTCTTAGAAATTTGTGAAGAGTTTTTTTAGTTTTAACTCATTTTTTACCCCTTTAATTCCATGTTCCACCCTATATCAGGATAATTATCTTGTCTAATTGTTTAAAAATAAAAGTTAAATTTGGTATTTGGATTGTTCTTTCTTTTAATTAATATTAAGAAGATCTATAATAATTTAATAATTTAATATTTTAATAATATTATACTGATAATAATTAATAATATTTCTTAAACTATAAGTTATTTTATGTAGATGACTTCTTTCATTTTTTTAACATTAGATTTGTTTGAAAAAACATTCAAGTATGTAAAATGTAATGACTCTAACCTTACACAATGTATATCCAACAAGTCATGAACATTTTTTCTAATCACATTATTACCACATCATGAAGTCTATAAATTACTTGATGTTCCATAAAACTAAATTTTAAACTTTATAATTGAGATTTCATCTCACTAGAAGTATCTCAAAAATATTTGAGACTGCCAAAAAATTCCTCAATAATTAAAACATAAAAATGATTTTTACATAGTGATTTAGAATCTGATCCATAATATTTGTTATCACTATTATTAAATTGGCCAGAGGAAGGTATAAAGAAATGAAAACCTACCAAAATGTGCATGGGGAGGCTCAAAAGCGAGACCTCCAAACACCTGCATAGGACATAACCACTAGGCCACACCCATGAGATTTGTTTTTATCACTATCGAGATTAGAAGAAAAAATATGTACATTATTAATCAAAGTCTCCAATGAATCAATTTTATTATTGAACATAAAAATATGTAGACCTAGTAAAATTTTTCAAGGCCTAACAATTGATATTAAAATTTTATATAATATTTCATTTCACTATTTCATCTATATTATATTTATTATATTAGATTTAATCATTGTTAATTTACACTAAATCAACACTAGAAATAATAGCTTCTTCAATTTTTCCCATGTCAGTTTGAATATTCATTTTAAAAATTTTATTCTAAAAATAAAACTCACCGACTTTATATTTAGTTTATAGATTAAATATAGAAAAATAATTAATATATTTAAAATTATTTACAATTGAAACTTTAACCACATTTAATAACTTATCAAATAGAGATTTGGTGACAATATCCCACTTATTTTATTCAATTTGTTCCTGGATATTTGTATCTTTTCCCTTTTTTATATTCAACTAATGAAAAACATTCAATATAAAATGTTCTAGTGTCTCATCCAAATATTTATTAGATTCATTAATTGATCTAATATCTCTATTATCAACTATATATTTAGTCATTTTTTTTCTAAAAACATTAATAATGATAGTTTTATTTTTCGTATAAAAATATAAATCATCATTTCTAATCTCTGTAGCTATAAATGTTTTTATAAATTATGTTCACTTCCTCTTCAATATTACTAATTTTTTTAGATAAAATCATTCTTAGTATACATTGATATATTTGGAGAAGTATTAACTCTAATAAAGAAAATATATCTTCTAATAGTATAATATTCCACACATAGAAGTAGGTCCTTTAAATATAAGAAATATAAATTTAAAAGGATAATATGCATTATTAGTAAAATCAAGAGTACAAATATCATCATAGAGTTTGTAAGTACTTATCAGATTATTATTTAACCATTTAATATAGAGAAATGTTGTGATAAAAATAGTATCTAGATTACCAATATATCCAACCCTAAAATTTTTTCATTTTAATTTACTCCGAACGTTATTGTTCCTCTATCTATCTTTGATAAAGAATATAAAATTCAGAAATCAACTCTTATATTCCTTGAACATCCACTATCCAAACACCATTTAGATATTTTATTTCATAAATCCATTCATAAAATAAAAAATTAAATATAAGTTTCAGTACCTATGTACTTATGGGTCTAGTTTTGATAGTAATTAATGATTTAGTAATCCAAAATAACTTAATTTGAGTTGAATTATTAAACTAAATAGAAAAAAATACTTTGAAAGATAGGCATTCTTAACCCCAAAAAATTAATTCAATATCATACTATAATCATTATTGCACCTACCATAAATTACATAATATAAAATGTATTGTTATCCATTATTTTTATCATAGAACATAGAATAAAATAATTTCTAAACAGAATTTAGGGTTGGACATAAAATATAATCCCTTTCTTATATCCATAAACCTTTATCTTAGTACTAATAATTTTATGAATTCATCCCCTTTTCAAACATAATAATATACTACTTTAAAATATCCATTCATTCAAAAACTATTTATTCTATTATTATACTTACTTAAAGAAGAATAAACTTTAAAATATTTAGATTAAAAGTTAGAAATTTGTTTAAATAATTAATCCTTACCAGCAACTAAAAAATTCCTAAAATTTCTTAACATATTTGTACTATTTATTTAAATATTCTTATTAGAATTGAATAAAATAAAAATACTCAATAAGTTCATTGAAAAAATAATTATTATTTTCAGGAATTTTATGATCAAAATTAATATACAAGTTTAGTATGATATTTAAAACACGTGTTAGCATGATGATTAGATTTATCATTCTTTGATATAGAATTAGATATCTCACTTGAATATTTAGGTTCAATAAAATTATATTTCATAATATTCATTAATTTTTTTCTTATTATTTTTACTTTTATGATACTTTAAAATATATTTATTATTCTTTTGAGAAAAGGAAAATTAGCGTTATTTTTCACAAGTTTCTTACATTTATAACATATAACTTCTTTAAAAGTTTCACAATTATTATTGAATATTTTAAAAGTTTCTATGAATCCATTTTCTATTTCATAAATTTTATCTAAACATCTAGTTAATTGAGAAACTCATAAATAGATTTTGAACTATTGTAATTTCCTTTATCTAAATAATCATAAAAATACATATTTGTCTCTACTTCCATCTTTATTAGTAATTATATTGAGAGTATTAATTTAATCCTGCGTAACTTTATAATAATCAACATCATATTAATTTTTTGTTTTACACATATTTAGAGTTCTAATACACCTCTCTAATTTCATTATTTATTATTCAATGGACAATTAAAGGGAAGTGGGAGCCAATTATAGTATCTAGTATAACAAAAAAAATTATTAGAATGATTGATAGTCTTTCATAAGAATGTACCTATCTCAACATTCGATATATAAATCTATCACCTCCCTAATAATGTGAGAGATTTAATATATATGAACACATACATGAGTGATCCAAAATTCATCCTACAATAATAATTTCTTTTTTCTTTTTAACCTTATTTATTCCCATTCAATCGACTCATACTATTGGACATACTCCCCATCATGTACAAATAATTACTCTAAATTTCAATGTCTGAATCAATATACTCATGTCATGAATAAGGAATTGGTTTAAATATCCATTTTTTTATTCCCCCACACTTATACATTTTTTGAGACTATTTAGATGTAGTTTCCAAAGATATGAAATCACTGAGACATTCCAGTGAAACATTGGGTTACACATTAGTTGAGAGGATGGGATGTTGGATCTTCACTTAAGGGTTTTAATGAATAGTTTATATATCAATTAAATATTTAATCCATGTTCATGATCCCTTAATAGTAATTATATAATTACTCATTACATTTTTATAATCGAGTGATAAAAACCATGAACCATACTAATTTATTATACTATGGTTAAATGCCACACATGAGCGAACTCTGGAATTTATTTTGCATCCAAAGAGGTGATAGGTGTTGTCATATTTAGATCGGGACCAGGGGAGATGCTTTATACATGTCCTTATGATGGGAATCAAAATACATGTATTTTAGTGCCGCAAAATGTGGCATGTCATAAATTTTATGTTTGTGTGATAAGGACCATTACGGTACCTTTTAAGGTCACATATCAATGTTAATGTGAAGTGATTTTTAAGGTCATGCATCTACAATAACGTGAAGTTCCTTTTAGGTTTATAAATTTTGGACTGATTTCATGAATTTTAACATAATGTAAAATAGACTATATTCTACATAATTTAAATTTTCACAAATAGAACTATATTCTATTTAGTTTAATGTCATGGAATGAGGTTTACTAAGAAAAAAAGGTTCCTAAAAATGTCTATCATGGGATTTATGATCAACTCTTTCTGGTTCATTATGTTTTTTTTTGTAACTAAGTAGTAGTGAATGGTTGTGGATTACACAGGATAGGTGTCCCATATATGGGTATCAAATTCTAGTATATTAGTAAATAGATAAAGGAGGAAGGTTGGAATAACATAGAATATGGACTAAAGAGGATGAGTTTCCCTAGGAATATAGTTTTATTTCGATGAGATTCATGGGGGAATATCTCTCAATGGGGATGGGTTTCATAGGAAATATGGATCAAAGAGGATGAAATTTGGGATTAAACCTTGTAGGAATCCATATAAGGATAAAATTCAAAGGTATTATGGCCCAGTGAGGATGAGGGTTAGTCTTAAACCTATAAGGATTCCTATTTTAATTCAATTTGTCCAATAAATCAAGTAAATTTAGGTTTTAGGGTTACAATGTATTGGAGTCTTAGTTGGATGCATATGGATTATCAGGTAAACTAGAGATAAGATCATCAATGAGGATGAGTTTGGTACTTACACCTAATAAGATGTCTATTTTCATTCTTTTCTTATTGAGTGGATAAAAGAAACCTGACTAGATGTTTGAAGATTATTTGATCTAGTTTGGGGTATCTAGGATGAGAATCATGAGCCGGGGGAGGTTACATCAATATCCTAATGACAAGGACCCTAATTTTCAATGAAAACCTGATCATAAACACCATATGGGTCCTATATATTAGGGGGTAAAATATAAAAATATCCATTATTAAATGATTACATGATGTATTATATTCACAATGATGTGTATTTCTCAAACAAATATCATAGGCAATAGTGGAGGGGGGCTTGATAGAATGAGAATTTTGGGGATTTGAAATTCTAAAAAAGATTCCAATGAGGTTATTTGGGTCAATTCAACCAAGGCAGGTGACCTGGGTGAAATAAGGGATGTAAATGATTTATGGTTAAACATTATAGGGATCCACTATAAAGTTATTGAACATAAGTAGAATATTACATAGTAATGAACCAATGAGAAGATGACAAAAAGAACTTTAGGAAAACTTAATGTCACATAAAATAAAGGTTATCTGTGGAGGGTATTGGTTCACTAAATTATTCAGATTTCAAGGTTTCTCATGAATAACATTACGCAAGTAGCCTTCCATAAAGGATTTTCACAGAAGTACTTTGTGGAAGACATTATGTGGGAATCCTTACAAAGGGTTAATATGGTCAGAGAATATTTGACAAGGTCTTTAATTATTACCCTTTCATTTTACTCTAGTTTGAGAATAGTGAGTTACCTAAGGGTTTTTTAAGGAAATTTCAAAGGAAGTGATCCATAAATGTGATGATATCTTTCAGAGTTCACACCATATATAACATTAATCTCCTCAAAGTCTTTGTTAAAGTAATATAATTTATCCAGGTCATTTTTAAGTCTCCACCTATTTCTGGAAGTTAGTACCAAGTATTTATAAGATTCATTTCATAGACACCTACTTGGAATACACAATCATATGAGATGTTTGTGGCCGTGTATAATTACACAATCATAAAATATCACCCTGAGGAAGAATAAAATCAAGAATATCATGACATCATGAAGGATCATCACTCTTAAGTGATTATAATTGTGTATCCCTAAATATTTCATATGACTACAATGGAATATCATCTCAAGGTCATTATAAATTGCGTGTCCACAAACATCTTATGTGGTAGTGAGGTATCACTGTACTGATGTCACAAACAATGTTTAACCTAAAGGGAATCACATCTCTATTAGGGATGTTTTTCATTCCTCAAAAAATTATTCTCTATACATAATGGTATTATATTATCATCCATAAAGCATGACCTTCCATGAACGATTATATTTATTTCACATAAATTTTCCCTTTTCCAAATCTTTATTCTCTTCCCGATGTTTTGCCATCAGATTTTATTTGAAACAGAGATCCCTTCTTTTCCAGGCATTAATAAACTCTCCTTTAGAATTGGATCTAACTGTAATGAAAAGGGTTCAATTCCAATGATAACTTTCATAAACCACATAAAATTCATATGGTGCATATAAGATTTTATTCCCCTATATACTGGTTATGGGAGATCTAAATAACACTTTATGATTTAATTAAGGCTTCTTATAACTCACGAGTATCTTCATTT
This sequence comes from Viscum album, assembly GCA_963277665.1. Classification (NCBI taxonomy): domain Eukaryota; kingdom Viridiplantae; phylum Streptophyta; class Magnoliopsida; order Santalales; family Viscaceae; genus Viscum; species Viscum album. The sequence goes on from OY728146.1 coordinate 48,778,209, forward strand.
TTTCTTCATGGAAGAATCCATCAATGAATGAAAATATCTGTGAATAAAGTTCTAAATTAATGAATAATTACAAGAATTAATTATACTAAGATAAATTATATGGTTTATGTGTATTTATTACCTTTACAAAAAACTTATGATTTTTTTTAATTTTAATTTTTTGGATATTCTCTTAAATAACTCCTTCTTAGATCTAAAATCCCAATTAACATTATTTATTTCTATAGAGATAATTCATCCTAGTTTTATTCATCTATTTAACTTGATGAAAATAATTTAAAGGAGGGCCCCTATTGTTAGGAATACTGGTGCTAAACCATATATTGAGTTAGGTCTTAGAATGAGGATTTTAATAATTATCTTACACTATATCTACATAATTACGTATTATCTAACGGGATACCCTTATATATATTTTAGATTCAAGAAGTTTTTTATTCTCGTGCCTGATCACAACCTACATCTATATGGTTTTCATCTTTCGTGGAATATATCTATGTTAACATCTACAGTAAAGGATAACTTATCCCATAGGAACATTAGGGAAGAGACTATATCTTAAATAGGTTCTTATTAAATATAAAAAATCAAGACCAGTTCCAACATCCCATTACTCAAGATGATTTACCCATATTCACCATATCATTGAATAATAATATTAGAGGATGGATCTTGGAGTTTTATTTGTGTCATAAAGGTTTCTTCTCTGATCAATGGGCCTGGGACTTCTTGGTTCATCAGAGCTATATATAATTCAATGAACATCTAAAATAAATTAATATAATTTAGTGAGCATGTATTTCATAATTCATAATAAAATGAATAGTATATCTCCTCCACAAACTAGTTATTAATTGATGTTAAAGAATTAACACTTGTCACCTATCACATAGGGAGGGAGGGATTAGTTCTTGGGAAATCTAGAAATTAGAGGTAATATATAATCTTGGTGAGATTTATGATGAGTTATTCTCCACATTTAATTTATAGGATATTTTAAATAAGACCCCTCCAATACAAAATTATTTAATTACCAAATAGGGGAGAATAATTGGAATATATCTTCAACTTTTATTGATTATCTCATTTGGAGAATGGGTAGACACATTTATTCATCCCAATGAACCAAGTCTGGGAGTTAGATACCGAAAGAACCGCCCTTATCAGTGAGTGCATAATGTTGAAGGATTATATTAGGACACCCTAGAAGCTAGATAGTAAACTACATGGGGATACAATACTAATTAAATCATGACCCCAACCTTCTAACTAGTGAGGTTTCTACCTATGTTTATATGTGGGTAAATCATCCTTTCCAGGGATTCCCATTCAGGTTTCAGGGCCATACCTTGGTAATAACGGTGTTACTAGAATAAGGATAAAAAACAAACCTATCTATAAATATCCTTACTCATATTTATCATATGTTATGTCACATTATATAGGGTAGTTTCCCATATCAGATAAGAATATCATTTAAATTATTATATAGATGAGTGGTAAAACACTTTCAATGTTATGATTTTTAGAACAAAATAAATATTTATCAGTCTACATCCCTCCCTAGACTGATCAATATCACCGATGTTAAACCAATGTCTTTGAGTTATAGTGAGGTTATTGAAATAAAAAAGAACCTTTTTTCCTAATTTGTTCCATTATGATTCACCCTCTAGAATAATTACTAATAATAGTGGCAGTACCCATGATGATCTATACTTCATCATTTCACTTTGGAATGAGGTTCTAGTATCCTGAGTGGATAAACTAACTATATAAATACTAATTATCCATAAGATTTTTCATTATAATTTATTTATCTATATAGTATTTATCTATTTACATTCACTAGAGTGTGGAGTGAATGACATCCTACCATTATTCACTAGCTTTAGTTGATGATGATACATGCATGAACAATTATTACAAACACATCCCTTACTATCAGTGTACCAACTATACTATGATGTTATTATTCCTAAGGATGGGTAGATAACTAAATAAATGCTCTGATAGGGTAGCATGTATAATGGGTGAATAGAAAACTCGATTCCTTGAGTGTGCTACATGAGATTATTTTGGAATAGATCTTTGAACCATAGGATCTTTCAGCCACACACATCATCAAACAAAAGGCATTATCACCTTTTTTCCTTCTTTATATTGAAATTGTGTGTAAAGAAATTTCCAATTTCCAATTTCCAAAATTATTGGTTATATCACAAGGGTTGAACACATCATTCTAGAAATAAGTGATCTGCTGACTAAAGCCACTTCTACTAAACTCATAATCAAAAATGACCAGGGAGTAATAGTTGAAGATTATTCCACACTTATCCTAATGTCTAGATCAATTAATTTTATGGAAGATAAGATCCCTAATTATATACCAATATTAATAGGTGTCCCATGTCAAAATTAAAAAATTTATGCTGAAGATCGGGTAGTGACGAAGTGGTCTTTATTCCCTGATCAAATAATAATTAATGAAACCTTGATAGAAGAGATTGGTTATGTGGATAATAGTATTCAACAACTCTTATATGTATTGTATGTGGGTGGTTTTGACTATGATAATTAAGTGCTCTCACCTAAAAAGACTTAATAAACTGAGAGAAAATATGAATTCAAGAAAGATATTTTCACCAATTTGAAAAGAAAAACTGTCTAGTGGAGTCTAAAGAATGGGATACCAAATAAATAAATCATCCGACCACTGAGGAGTAGTGAATTTATGATAGGGTGACAAGTTATACTATGAAACATCTGGATTATGAGGCTCACATAGCATGGGTGAGAGGATAATATTTCAAGTAGTTTCCCGAACAAATATTATCAAGAATAAGAACTAAGAATAGATACACACATCAAAAAAAATCTCCCATTTTTTATGGCTGAAGTTTCTAAGTGAGAAGATTTATAATAGTCAGATAGTTCTTCCCATCAAGCATTAGTTGATTTCCTTTTTTCAACAAACCAAACACCATTATTTCCATCTTCACATTCTTTTTTCTGGTATGATGAGAGAGAAACTCTATGTTTTGTATGATGCTCTAATTTTCAATAAATGATTTTTTTTTGTGTTGAATCATTATCAATTATTATTATTTTTATATTTATTACACCATGAGTTTACAATTATCTAAAAAACTATTAAAGGGAAATATTATAATAATTTAATCTAGATTATTTTTTTGGTAATGGAGAAATTAAATCATAGATTCCAAACTCTTGAGTTAGGGGTTAGATGTATGAATTGATTCTTTATTTTTAAACACATTCCTTTGGATAAATATAGGTAGGATAAATATTGAATGTTTTGTACTATGACCATAATCCAAGAAATATACATGCGAGAAAGGATTAAGAAAACTAAATTCATCTTGAAATTTTTCCTTTACATGGATATAGGTGATCCAAATATGGTGGCATATATACTATGACTATAAGACAGGTTTAGTTCATTTAGTTTGATTACTCCTAAACCTATACTCTTAGACAAGTATTGGTGGCCCAAATATTTTGACACATGTACCATGACCATAATATAAGGTTATTACATTAAGATATGAGATAAGGGGTTGACTTAGAATTATGAAAAATAGGAAATGGGATTTTAAATGAGGATTCCATTATTAAAAATGTATTAGGTACCTTAAAACTACACTCTCATGCATTTCACAAAAATATTCAGAACCAATATCTATGGAACATTGGTGTGCTATAATTTTTTATAGGTTATGTTATATAGTGAGACTATCTTTATTTTTATAGGTTCATATGGTAGAACCCATAAGAATTGTGTATTTTATATTTTTCACTAATATTTTCCTATGTCGTTGATGAGGAAAGGATTACTAAGACATAACTCATATTTATATCATGCTTCCCTTTTTGGGTTTTTAACCTGATATGTTTTGTGAATTTTCATTTATTTGAATAGTCAAATTTTACTTAGGCTATATGAGTTACATTAATAGTTAGTAGATACTCAACTTCTTCATATGATTACCTTTGTGTATTTTCATCTTAATGATGCATTTTCCTTTGGGTAGTGTAAGATCTTGAAATTTAGAAAATTTAGACTGTTGTTTGACAACAGACAATATTATCCAAAATATGATGTAGTATAATATGAATAAAGGTAAATGTTTACCTAATATGAATGGAAGTAAAATTAATCTAATATAGATAACATTAGGTGGGGGGGGGTGAAAAAGGTTTAGGGTTTTAGTACTCAGGACAAGAATTACCGGGGTTTAAAAATCACACAACTTGGATTGAGGCTTGATCTTAAAGTCACACAACTTGGACCAATTAGTTGGATTAACTTTATATAAATGTTTATAAAAACCAAATGTGATTAAGTAGATCCCATTTATTGTATAGAAGGTATGATTGATGGTCAAACATATTTTAATGTCTTAATCAATGGACCATAAGTCACAAATGTTTAAAGTCATACAACATTGATCATAAGATGAGGGGTGAGGCTATTTGAATTTTATAGAGAGTTGAAAGTTTGACCAATCATGGATGATTTATGAACTCTATTAGTACACATGTACTCAAACAAGGGTGCACCTATTTTAGGCTTGAAGTGGTCATATTTAATTCTTCTAAGGTATAAGTTCAGTTTTATTTGACCAAAATAAGAGATGGTTTATATAGAAAGCACAAGGCAGACTCAGTGTGAATAGAGATACCAATGATAATATGGACCAACACAAGGAGGGGTGTGATGTGACAACCAAATGAAGAATAATGGATATAATTTCTCTAACACCTTCTAAAAAATTAAGAAATATTATTTACGTCGTAATCTATGGTATTTGATTCAAAAAGTGATGAGATAGAATAAGTATATTATAGTTGGACACTGATTGATATTATAATGATGGATTCCAAAAAATATTTTTGAGGGCACATGAGGTTAGTGGACCTCCTACTTAGTAAAAAAACATACCTTTGGTTAGAAAACATGATATGATGGCATAAAGAGTGTAAATGAATGATGATTTGTGGTTGGGTTTGAGATAAATAGATCAAACATCACTTTTCATCCTATGAAAATAGGAATCAAGACACATAATGTCCTTTTCGACTTAAATACACTCATTAAAAGTATCCATGAAATGTTTTTGATAAGATAAACAATTAAGGAATGAAGTACGGTTTATGGAAGAAGACAATAAGGAGGGAATTGGAACACTATAGTCCAAAGTTAACCAATATTGTATTGTTATAGAAGTTTAAACAAGGAGGGAAATGGATGATGATTTGTGGTTGGGTTTGAGATATATAACTCAAACATCACTTTTCCACCTATGAAAATAGGAATAAATCCACACATAGTTCTTATGTGGGGGAATTTTCATGTTCCATTGTAGAAAAAAACTAGAAGAGGTTCAATAGATGTAACTAGGATAGTTCCCTAGTGTATATCCAGGTTGAGAAACCTAATGTAAATATGGGAGGCGAAAAAATGTATATAGTTATTAGGAAACTATATTTTATCATTGTGTAGGTTCATATATAGAAACCATATATTGATAAATATTACATGGATATGACTCTCATATAGGGAAAATTGGGTCATATAGAATGGATTCCTCAAACCATTTTTAAGGTATTATAGTTTAAACCCTATATAATATAGTTAGATTTCATACAACATAGAATAATATTCCATATATTTAAAGTCGTATGAAAAGGACCTCTATAAAGAGGGGTTTTTATAGAATTGGATCAAGTGTAGGGGAAAATGGAATGGTTTTATCCTAGAATAAGAATATTAGAGAATAATTTTTATTAGTTGAGGAGAACCCTTACACAATGATGGGATAGGGACATGATTTTATGGGTAGACCTGAGATAAGAAATTTGAGTGTCACTACGTGTCCTAAAATAGTAGGAATTAATCTAAAAATATTTCATGTATGGTTTTGATGAGGAACATCTCCACTCATGGAATTTTATCCTTTATAGGAAATACATACCCAAATATAAAGGAGTTCACATATAGATGATATCAAAATCATTGAAAATGGGTATGAGGAATAAGTTTTTAGAATTGATTACATTTTAATACACTTGAATATTTTTATTAAGTAATTTGTAAATAATAACTCAAGACACATGAATGGATAAATTATGGGATTGATAAAATATGTTGGGGATAAACTATGACTGAAATTTGAATGATGGGTTCTATGGGAGTATTGTTAGGGGTGAATGTGGTTATAGGAAGTTTCCCTCATGAAAAAATATACCTCTATTTGGTAGGATAGATATTGTGGCCCAAATATTATTACTAATAATAGTTTTAACTTTATCATTGAATGTAATAATTACGAGTAACCCTGGAAGTTTTATGATTATTCGTATGCTATAGTAATGTTTTTGGTTTTAGAGATCAAATGATACTACAAAAGGGTTCAAGTACCCTAAAGGCCATACTACTGTGTATTGAACACACTCATGAGGCTAAGGGATATAAAATAATATTTATTTAGTATTTGACCAACTTAATGTGAGGATCTATTTTGTGTGAGGAGATAACATTTTATTGAATGAAAATGTATCTATGACATGTATTAAACCCATGTTCATGGGAAAAATGATATTTTATAACATTTTCATAGACCAGGGGTTTTATTGAATGTAGATTGACTTTTTATATTTCTAGTTTTTTCTTTCTAAAATCAGTATTTCATTTTCATATTTCTATCTATATTTATCATAAGGCCTGAAGGTAATTTCTTAGTGAGTGGTGATTCCTATTTTCGCAAGGTTTCTCTTTACGGGGTTTCAAATTTACAATAATTTTTGTCTATTTTATTTTATATTCAAGGGTTATAAAATTTATACCCTGGTGGGTTATAATTTATTTTCATAAAACATTATTAAGTAATGGATAAATATTAAGTCTATATGTATTTCACTAAATTCTTGGTGACATGTCCAAGGATAGGTGAGAAATTGAACCGATGTGGATGATGAATCCCATATTGGACATGGATCCTAGATAAGGTGAATGGTATAACATGATATGAATTATATATATCCTATGAGAGTATATGTGACTTAATTGACTAGGAAACTACATGTATAATGGTAGTATGAATCAATCTATACATATTCTTGAACAAAGAAATATCATCCCAGTACAGGTTCAAATATATAAATACAAGATGTGAATATAGTCTCAATGTTGGGAAAATTAATTTAATTTGATGGAAATACATGGTAGAGCCAACTACAAGAGATATAAGCATAAAAAAAATCCTAAAATAATATGAAATAATCCACACATTTTTTTGAGAGTGGGTGCCTCAACATAGATCATGATCATGTGTTGGGATAAAAGGATGATGGATTCATGTTGATGCTAGTCTATTGTGATTGACCCAATGTGAATGAGGAATCCCATGATTAACCTGTAAAAATGGGAATAAATCACTTGATGTGAATTTGATATATCCATTAACAGATTACATGACCCCACATGGGAGGAAACTAAATGTTCTTTGGTAACATAATTCAAGCCACACATAGTCTCAAATAAGGATTTGTTATCCAACCAAAAGGTAAAACATATAAATAAATTCCATGACTGAAGAAGTCCACCTCCTGAGACTAAGAGTTATATTTTATGGAAATTTTCATGTGGGATCGAGATAAGAGATCCAACCATCACTACATATCCTAATAAAACAAGAATAAATCTACACATTGTTCTGAGAATGGGATCCTCTATACAGATCAAGCTCATGTATATAGAGAAAATGATAATGGATTTATCCCAATTCAATGCTATTGTGATTGGCCTGATGTGAATACTTAAGATCCATAAAAATTAGATTAAATAAATTGGAGTTTAGATCTATACTTGGGTTGAGATATTCATGTGTCATTATATATCCTATAATAATATGAATCAATCCTCACATATTTCTTGGAATAAAATTCTCTACATAGATCTAATGGAATAAAAGAAGGGAAATAGATTGTTTCCTTGGTGTAAGATGGTAGGAAAACCTAATTTAAATAGAGTCTCAACACCAATAAAATATAAATTTATATTTCCCCAATGCATGACCATGGGAAAAAATAACATGATCTAGTAAAGGTATTGTCACCTGGGTGAGTTCTGACATAAAGATGGCATTTGCAACAAGGCATGAGATTGGTAATCCAAGAATCACTACATATCCTAAGTTAATAGGAATCAAGAGACACATAGTTTTTTTTAAAGGAGATCCATTTATAGATTTGGATCATGTATTAGAGAGAAAGGGAAAATTTTATGTATGCTTTGGTGAGAGAGATGAATAAAACATAAGGTGAGTTAGAAGAGGCCTCATCACCAAAGAAGAACCAATCATGGAAATGAGAGACGTAATTAGGCCTGGGGTAGGATATATAGGCATTTATACATATCATGTGGTATTAGGAATCAATACACATATAGTTTTATTAAAGAGTTAATTTTCTACCCTAGGTTAGGTGAACCATGAAATTAGGGTTGTTCTGTGAAACAATAATAATCAAATCCCCATGGAAATATGACTCTTATATAGACCAATACTTTACATGGGGGGGGGGTATATGATTTTTTGATCCATATAAAAGGCCTCTCTAGAAATGTTAAGGCAATATAGGATGAATCATCACAAATAGTTTAAAGTCTGATGGTATTGACTACTCTAAATAGTTTAAAGTCATATGTGATGTACTATATTTTATTTAGTTTAATTTCATGTTATAAGTAATTGAATTATATTTAGTTTTAAGGACATATTAATAGGACTATTCAGTGGTAAAATATGGGTGATTTTGATTTTTGGATTGCTGTTATTCATTTATGGCCCCACATACGTAGTTGTGGTGGTGGTGGGGGGGGGGGGGTTTGGGGAGGCGGTCACAGGGTCAAGTCCCTAGGATGGTTTTCTACCCTTGTATGCATTGTAAATAAATTTTTTACAAAAATTTCATATTACTAGGAACACTTCTAAAAAGTTTAGAATCATATAGAGTGGACTTTATGATATGTCGTTTAAATTATCTTCATTAGGTCTTTATGAACTAGTCCTGAAATTATGTAATGTATTTCTTAATGAACCTAGCTTTAGTTGCATAAATGATACAAAAAAACATTAAATACAGTAACCAGAAGTTGTTGGTTACTTTATTACATTGGTACAAAATAAAAAAGTTCACATCTTGTGGGATCCATCAATTTAATAGTTACAGGAGGTGACTGGGTACATACATGATTCTCACATTATATTAGAAACCATTAAATCCAACTTAAAATTCTAGTGAGAATTTTATTATTTCTTCTAGTATATCCTTAAAATCATTCATAGTTCACAAATTGGTACCCTAGGGATAGGAAAAAATGTAAAAGGGTGAGAGAAGATTCTTAGTAATAGAGAGAATATAATAAAAGAAATTATAGAATAAAAAAAATACATGAGTAATATGACATAGATAAATAGTAATCAAATATTCTACATAACTGATATCATGAAAGAGAAATACATCCATTTATGGAATAAAAAAAATAAATATTCACATGGACAAAAATAATTGTTTTATAGTGATAGAATTTATAATGTTGGACATCTTTATCTTACCGTCATGGATTGATGCTAAGAAATCATACATAAATAGGTAAGGCATATGCCAAATACCCGTTCTAATTTGAATCACGAGACATACTTATGCATCAAGGGGATATATAAATCTAGAACTCCCCCATAAATAAATAATTATAATAAATTCATCATAAAAAATATTAATAAACAATAAAATACATAATTAACATTCCTTTGTAATAAAAAAACATTCATATCAGAAAAAATAACATATGAAATGTTAATATTTTTCTTATTAAAAAAATGGAATTACATGATCATAATCCATCCAAAGAAAATATTTGGATGACATCATTATAGAATATTTCCATTATAGTATAAAAAACATTAAATTATGTTGACAAAGAGAAAACATATCTATATAAATACATTTGGAAGTTGATTTGAAAATAAGAAAAAATATCCTTTACTTTTGGTAACATTTAAAATTGAAAAATTTAGAGAATAATGGGAATATAATTTTTTAAAACTATAGTAACATGGAAATGAATCTAAATAATAAATAATTTTATGTGGTTAGGAAATGGAAATCATGTAGTAAACATTAAAAAAACATTCTTTTCACACTTTTGTAAAGAAATCCAAAATTAACTCCATCAAAAATATGAAAAAGATTAATTTCTAATAATAAATAATTAAAGTCAAATTTATTATATAATTAACATTAAAAATCATTTATATATATAAAATAACATTCCTAAAATAATATAAAGGATATAGAGATACACGATAAATATTCTTGACTAAGAAGAAAAGATATTGTCAATTCCTCCCATGGGTATATTTTCAATTAAACTTTAACCCAAAGTTAATTGAAAATTAAATAATATGTGTAAAACAAATACATAATTTTTGGAGAATAAAATAGAAGGGGTATTATAGATAAATATCATACGATTACCTCATTGAAAAATTTATACATATTCAATCCCGAATTCAAAGTGAGATTGGAAAAGTAACCCTTACCCCAAACTTCCTCTTAGTCTAAAAAACTCCAAATTACATGTACAATAAAATTAGGTTTATTATTTATTTTAAAAACCCAATTCATAGTTATTTTACTTAATAATATCCATTTATAACACCTTATTACCTATATATTAATTGTTTTTCATTAAAAATTATTATTTAGGTGTTAACTATTATATTTTCCAATCATGTTTCGATTTTTATGCTCTGGTCCTTGAGTTTTTTTCATTTATTTATCAAATAAATAATGTTAATTATAAGGAATTTAATACTTTTTTTATATATTTATATATTGCCTATAAGAACCCGGATCTTCTTTTCAGGTATATTTTTCTTTTCTAGTTGTTTTTGATGAAAAAGAGGAGTTTATAGAAATTTCAAAAGTACACGCTGTGTACTTATAAGTACATATAGTGTACTCGGTTGCCACAGGTGACCGTGTATTGGCTGGGTAACGACCGAGTACATGACTGTGTGTGGTGACCTGGAGACCGCCTAAAGCAGAGGCCGGAAAAGGCAAGTACATGCTGTGTACTTTTAAATAACACACAATGTGCATTTTTTTATTAAACGGATTGGGGTCACATCTAATGCAAAAAACACACTTCCTATCAACCTATATCATCTAGGAGTGTTTGTACATCCACGTATCTTCTCTGAGCCATCGACTCGCCATTCGTTCTCCAAATAAAACTCCATTGGATGCGTTGGAATCACATTGATGAGTTCTCTCTTATTATCGAACATCGTTTCCTAATTTCTCCTCTCTCATGAGATATCCTCGGTTGAACGCTTTTATAATTTTTGTATATCTAAAACATTCTAGGGAAATACAGGGCCTTAGCTTCATGTAAATCGATCTCATGACACCGAGGTAGGTGGTATGTGTCTTTCTGTAGTTAGTCTTTGAGTTTATGAACAAAAGTGCCTGATACCCTTGTTTTGGGTATTGCATGTTTATAGTTTTTATCCCTACTATTACTTGATATTCCTTGTTTTTTTGGACAGAGGTTGATTATTTGTGAATAGGGTTATCTTTTCAATGCTATGGATGTTTTTCCCATGATTTCTTGTTTTGAACGTTTGGTATAGCTTTCCTGTTAAACTGCTTTGTTTTCTATTCCTATAATTATAGGATGGAGTGGCTTTATATGACATGATATGATATGTTCTAGAATATTTAGCCAATTAGTTCTTGACGTTTACTTTGGATTCTATATATCGTTGTGCATGATTTACTTACACAGGGTTGTGGGAACCTCGTGTAGGAGACCATAGGGAGAATGGATGTTAAGGGCTTCTCCAGAGTGTCTATTTACTTTTACATTGCGAGACGATAGGGGGGATAGACATAAGTTTTCCCTCAGAGTGTCTGTAGTTCTTCGATATGGGCCACCGGAGGAATTGGATATTGAGTTCTACCTTAGAGTTCCTATTAGTTACCGATATGAGATTATTGGGGTCATTAATGGTGAGTGTTTCCTCAGAGAGTCTTTGCCAAAGATGAACCAGAGGGGTTAGACTATGAGTACTTCCCAGAGGGTTGCTTGTGGTTGTTTGGTGGAACCAGAGTGGTTAGTCTCTGAGTTATTTCCATAGGGTTACCTATTTGCAATTATCTGTTACTTGATATATGAAATTGAATACAATTGAAACTATAGGAGTTTTTACTTTGGAGTACTTCCTTATTTACCTCTTCTCTATTATTTTTGTCTACCATATATATTCACTGACTGTTAGGCACATATCATTGGGTGGTTCCCTATTGGGATTAGTCTCACACCCTGTTTGGGTCATTTTTTTGGGACCAAATAGATTATATTGTTGCAGATATAGATAAGGGAATGATCCCTTCTACTTCAGGTACTTGATTGCTGTGGAGTTGGGGAGCATGAGACCAAGATGAGGCTTGTGATGCTATGGAGCAGTTTATCTATTTTCTTTTGTACTTAGGTTTAGTGTTGTATTCCAACATTGTAAATTTTTTGGCTTCTTTCCTAGACATATGTATCATGAATCATATATATGTGTGTGCTCTAGTTTATTATTACTCACACTGTTTACCTATTGCATGTTTTACTACTTCCATGATTGCTATCTGTTTTACTTCTGCTGTGTTACTCTACCAATGAGATAATAGTTTCCCCACTATCACACCCATGGACCTCGCTGCTAGTCAACAACCTATGACATTCAGGGAAATGCGCTTGAGGCCATATGACCAACCGGGTACGAGGCACCTCTGGGCGGCTCCAGGAACTGGGACATTACAAAGTGGTATAAAAAAAGTTTTCTTTTCTTATTGACTGACTGTTTGGATACTATAGCCAGGAATAGGAAGGAATATGTACTTGGTAATAAGCTGTTCCCGTGAGTAGCTAACCCGTGTACCGGGAAAATCCAATTTACCTCTTTATTGATTTTTTTTTTATGGTTTTTCAAGTATCACAGTTGATTTGATTTCACCATTGGGTGATTCACATGTTTTGTGATGTTATTGTGGATAATAATGAGGTTCTATTTCTATTCCAACCCAATGAGATGAGGGTATGCCATCTCATGCATCATATAGGTACTTTTCCGAAATCACATTTCATGCATTCCTGCCATGCCATTTAGGGTGTATTAGAGATTTCATGTCGTTGTGATAGATGTTGTTCTAGATATGCATGATGTTCTAATAGATGCCTTGATAAAATACCTGCTGTTTGATAGGGTGTCAAATTGTGTAAGTTTTTGTTTGAATGAACGTCAAAACTTGGTTCTTGAGGTGTTGTGGGCCCTCATGGATCTGAATTTAGTGGATAATTAAATTTTTATGCTTATATATGACATGTATAAGATGAAAAGCTTTGATTCACGGGTAGTATGGGACATCACAAATTGGAATTTGGCACTTTAATGTTCGTTTTAGTGTTTTTGGGTTCTGGAGTAGTTTCTGAGACTTACTGTCCAGAAAAACCCAGAATACACAACATGTAATTAAAAATACACATCATCTATCCTTTTGTTCAGGAAGGGATTTTTTTTCTTAAGTACACGTTGTTTACTGTATATACACACTATATAGTCTCTAACCGTGTCACTGGCTATGTGGAAAGAGACGGGAGGTTGGTAAATCATTGGGGGAACATGTCATGTACTAGTTGTAGGTGCCATGTTGTGTAGACCATGTGTCCACCCGTGTGACTAACAGCCTAGATGGATAAAACATAGGTTATACATGTCGTGTCAAGCTTGAACATGCTGTGTAGTATAACCCCTGTATCCAGTCATGTTACGAACAACATAGGATGGTGGAATCCTTCTAGTGCACGCCCTGTCGGGCATAAATATGATGTGTAGTGTCAATTGTGTGTCCACCCATGTGACTAACAACACGAGAAGTAGAAACCTAAGTAATACACACCATGTCCATCTAGAACACTCCATGTAGAGTGAGTCATGTAATCAGCCATGTGACTAACAACATGGGTCAGTGAAGTTCGTTTAGTACACGTCGTGTGTGGCACTAACATGCAGTGTAGCCTTGTTCTAGGAGAACCGTGTGGCTAAGTCGTGTAGGATAACTCAGGAAGGGAAAGAGGATTCAAGTACATGCAGTGTGTTAGAAAAACATGTTGTGTGTACGGGGTGTTACATGACCAGTTTTGGAATAAGTACAAACCCATGTAAAGACTTATGGGAACATGCTGTACAGGAATTATACACGCCATGTATCCATGTTTTAAAAAACATGAATGATTTATTTCTATTTTTTCCTTCTTACACATATAAGTTTCAACCCTTGATAATATTGATCTAAGGTGTGGGCTTGACCTTGTAGAGTCATGCCACTGAGATGTCCTCCAGTTGTCAACCAGTTACAGGGTAGTGATCAGACACCAGATATGGAAGATCAGGAACTGCTAGCAGATCCTCTAGTTGTGCCAGTCTTGGCACAATCCATTATCCCAGATATAGGTGTGGATGCACAGATCTGAGAGGTATTAATGAGGTTCATGCAGACCTTATGTGGAGTACTACATCCTACCCCTTCTATGGAAGAGTTGATGCGGGGTTTCCAACAGCATCATCCTCCAACCTTCACAGGGGACTAAGGACCTCAGGCTACAGATTCATGGTTAGAATCCATGCTATTTATCTTCGAACATCTGAGGATTCCTCTAGAGAGGAGGGGGAATCTTTCTACTTATATTCTTATAGACTCTTCCAAGAGATGGTGGGAAGTGATCTCATAGGTGGGACACTAATAGGTTATGGAATGGGATGAGTTCCCGCATTCCTTCTAGGACTACTTCTACTCGGAGAATTTGAGGTACAATCAAGCTCGAGAGTTCATGAGTATGGATCATGGTACTCTTTCAGTTATAGAGTATTCTTCTCACGTCACCGAGATACAACTCTTCACACCCATTCCAGGAGGTGATTAGTTATTTATGGAAAGGAAGTTCGAGGATGGTATCGAGCATGAAATCTGATCTTAGTTGAACATCTACAGGTTTACTTCCATCACTTCTATAGTCAACCATGCACTGATCATAGAGGGAAATCTGAGGGATTCTGGATTTGTGATCCAGGGAGGCTCAACATCTGGAGTTTTTATGCCTCCTACTGACAGTAGGAAACACCATAGGGAGTTAATGTGCGGAGATCTAAGGAGATGAGGGACTTATTCTAGAAGCCAGGTGGTGTGATACTAGTGCAGGAAGAGAGAGAATAAGAGGACACATTTACCAAGAGACCCAATTGTGTGATAATCATGTGGAAAGATGGGTCATCTTCAGCGCTTCTGTCAGATCTTCTCACTAGCAGCTCGTGATAGGGGTTCTTCTTTGACTCCTCATTCGAGAGCATCACCACCAGTTTCTCATCAATCTGGAAACTAGAGTTCTTCCGGCCATTTAGGCCAAGGTGGAGGTCACAACCATGGTAGCCAGTCTCTAGGCATTTAGCGACAGAAGGGTGGATCAACTCAGGGTGGTCAGGTAGGGTCGCAGGGCTGCAGTATGGGTTAGACCTCTATAGTGGAGCATCCCCAGCAGGAGAAGGATCCCAGAATCTCTACAGTTTGAGGTACAATTATAGTTTCTTCAGTTTAATCTTCTACTCTTTTAAATACAGGGGCTTCCCACAGCTTTATATCAATTTCTGTTGGGGAGATCCTTGAGCTTTGTATATTTTATTCTATGGATATCTTGACGTTAGACACTATGTTGGGGACTATAATGACTAGTGTACATCAGTGCAAGGAGTTCCCTCTAAAATTTGGTGGTGTCACTTTTTCTGGGACCTCTATGCCTTGGAGATGACATGCTATGACATAATTCTTGAAATGGACGGGTTAGTTCCATTTTAGTATGTTGTCGACTACTATCGTCGTAGGGTGAGTTTCACGTCACCAAAGGGCGGATCTTTTCTTCATAAGGGTGAATGAGATGTCTAGGAGAGCAGAGAAGGACCTGAGTATCATGGGTTTTAAGAATTTACAACCTATATTTCTAGTCTATATCTGGATGACCAAGGGACTTCACAGGTGAACTTTCCTCAAATGGTCAATCTTTTTAGAGATGTCTTTCTAGAAGACTTTTCAGGTTTTCCTCCAGAGAGAGAGGTGGAATTTTTTATTAATCATGTTATAGGAGTGGAAACAGTGTGAATTCCTCATTATAGTATTGCTACACCAGAGTTACAAGATCTCAAGAAGCAGTTTGCGGAGTCACAAGAAAAGGGTTTCGTCCGACCCAGTACATCTCCTTGGGGTTCTCCTATCCTGTTTGCGAAGAAGGAAGACATTACCCTCAAAATTTGTGTAGATTATCAGAAGTTGAACCAATTGATAGCCAATAACCGATATCCCTTATCTAGGATTATTGATCTCTTTGATCACCTTTGAGTATTCCAGGTGTTCTAGAAGATTGAATTGTGGTCCAGTTATCATCAGTTTCATGTTAGACCATCATATATACTTCTTACAGCCTTTTAGAGAAGGTATAGTCTATACAAGTATGTGGTTATGCCATTTTGACTCATGAACATGCCTGTAGTTTTCATAGAACTGAGGAACTGAGTGTGCCATCCATACTTGGATTCATTCATGGTGGTCTTCATGGATGATATCTTGGTGTAATCTCACACACGACACGACCATGCTACCCATATTGAGATCTTTCTGAGTACACCGAGAGAGCTTCAATTATATACTAATCTCTTAAAAGGACAATTTTGGATGGACCAAATTCACTTATTGGGTCATGTTATCTCGGAGACAGGAGTGTTAGTAGACCGAGAGAAAATGAGAGCAATTGTTTCCTGGGAGAAGGTGAAGAATGTCTTTGAGGTATGAAGTTTTCTAGGGCTGTTTGGATATTAAAGAGGTTTTATAAAGGGATTTTCATACTTAGCATCACAACTAGCAGACCTAACTAAGAAGGGTGTGAAGTACTTGTGTTTAGATTCTTGTAATTCATTCTTTTAGGAGTTGAAAGGGAGGTTGATTTTAGCACCGATACTGGTATTTCCAGATTCGAGCAAGAGCTATACTGTGTACTGTGATGCATCAAGTATTGGGATGTGAGCTGTGATTATGAAGGGGGAAGGAGTTGTTGCGTACGAGTCTCGATAGTTGAGGCCACATGAGAGAGAATTACCCGATGCACGATCTTGAGTTGGCTTCGGTTGTTCATGCTTTACACTATTGGAGACACTACCTTCTAAGGGAGAATTTTTTAGTTTTCACCGACCACAAAAGTCTCAAGTATATATTCACTCAGTGTGACCAGAACTTGATGCAATGAATATGGGTTTAATACCATTAGTCCTTTGACATTGAGCTTGCCTATAAACCTAGTAAAGGCAACGTTGTGGCTAATATTTTGAGCAAGAGGACTCAAATACACATAGTTTAGGAGGCCAGCAGAGAGTGGCAGCTTATGGATCTATTCTCTGAGATGAATTTGGAGGTGCACTATAGAGAGGGGATGAATTTTATTTCTTCTATAACTGTTACCTCTATTCTTCTTGATCAAGTACGAATGAGGTAGGTATAAAATTATAAAGTCCTAGTCCAATGGGAGAGTGTGTTAGGAGAGGACCCTATTCATAGAAGAACCATAGACGAGGATGAGATCTTGTGTCTTCATGGGCGGATATGGGTGTCAGCAAACATATGGGAGTAGATGATGAGATACTTTCATTATTCTATTTGGGAAATTCATTCTGGTGTCACCAAGATGTATCATGATCTACCCCATCAGTATTGGTGGATAGGTACGAAGAGAGATATTGCTGGTTTTTTCATGAGGCGTTCCACCTATTAGCAGGTAAAGGCGGAGAATCAACGACCATCATGAATTTTGAAATAGTTACCCATTCCTGAGTGGAAGTGTAATGATGTCACGATGGATTTAGTGACAGGTTTTCTAAGGTCACCTTAAGAGAATGATGTAGTATGTATTTTCATTGATATACTCATGAAGGTTTCTGACTTCTTTCCAATCAAGGAGACCATCCGTTTTGATGATCTAGGAAGGTTGTACATCTAAGAGATTGTACATTTACATGGAGTTCCACATTCCATTGTTTCAGATAGGGACACACGTTTTACTTCTCGGGTATGGCAGGGATTACAGAAGGCTTTGGATAAATAGGTACTTTTGAGTACAACATACCTTCCCCAGATAGATGTCTAGTCCAAGCATATGATTCAAGTGATTGAGGACTTGTTTCGAGCATGAATCCTAAATTTTGGAGGTTCGTGGGAGAAGCACATACCTTTTGTGGAGTTTTTCTATAATAATAGATTTCAAGAAACTATTCAGATGGAAACTTATGAGGATTTGTTTGGATGTCCATGCTGATCACCCTTAAGTTGGCTGGAGGCAGAAGAGGCAGCTATGCTGGGACCTCATCTTGTCCAGGAAACCGCATAGTAGATAGAGTTGAATCAGAAGAGGATGGCTACTGAACAGTCATGAAAGAAGTCTTATGCTGATCAAATGAGATGACCTTTGGAGTTTGAGGTCAGAGATTAGGTTTTCCTGCATGTCACACTGAGGTTGGGACATAGGAGGATTATGAGACAGGGTAAGCTTTCACTGAGATATGTCAGGCTGTTTGAGGTTTTGGAGAGAGTTGGGCCGGTTGCCTATCAGTTTTAGTTACCTTAGATGTACCAGGCTATGAATGACTTCTTCCACATTTATTATCTTCAACGCTACTTCTCAGACCCATCTCATGTTTTCCAACCCGAGGAGGTTGAGCTCAAGGTGGATGCATCTTTCAAGGATCATCCTATTCAGATTGTTGATTGAAGTGTGAAGGTTCTCTGTGACCGGTATGTTCCTCTAATATGAGTACTATGGAAGCATGTGTGTGTATAGGATGAGACCTAGGAGAGGAAGAACAATTTATGATCATAGTGGCTAGAGCTATTCAAGGATTCTTCTTTTATGCTTCCTTTCTAGGGAAATTTTTGGATGAATTTCTGGATGAGGGGAAGTTTGTAAGAACTTGGATCTTTTATTTAGGTATGTTTTTCTTTTTTGTTTATTTTTCACGAAAAAGAGGAGTTTCTAGAAATTTAAAAAGTATACGCCATGTAATTATAAGTTCACACAGTGTACTCGGTTGAAATAGTTAATGGTGTACTGACTGGGTAACGGCCGAGTCCATGGCCGTGTGTGGTGACCTGGAGACCGCCTAAAGAGGAGGCCAGAAATGGCAAGTACACACCGTGTACTTTATTTTTTATTAAACGGACTAGGGTTACGTCTAATGGACAAAACACACTTATTCTCAACCTATCTCTCCCAAGAGCATCCGTGTAGCCTCAGATCTTCTCTAAGCCCCCTACTCATTGTCCGTTCTCCAAATCAAACTCCATCGGTTGTGTTGGAATCGTATCGGTGAGTTCTCTATTCTTCTTGAACTTCTTTTCCCAATTTCTCCTCTCTCATTAGATATCCTCAGTTGAAAATTTTTATTGTTTTTGTAGATATACAATGTTCTAGAGAGATTCAAGGCCTTTGTTCATGTATATTGATCTCACAATTCTTGGGTAGGTGGTTTGTGCCTTTCTGTAGTTAGTTTGTGAGTTATATGTGAAAAATTACCCAATACCCTTGTTCAGGGTATTTCATGTTTATAGTTTTTATCCCTTTTATTGCCATATATGCCTTGTTTGTTTGGATAGAGGTTAATTATTTGCTAATAGGGTATAATTTTCAATGATATGGATGTTTTTCCAATTATTTTTTTACCGATTGGTCTAGCTTGCCTGTTTGGATGATTTGTTTTCCATTTCTAGTATTGTAGGATGGAGTGACTTTATCTGACATGCTATGATATGCTATATACTGTTTAAATAGTAGTTATTGAGGTTTACATTTAATTCCATATATTATTGTGAACAATTGACTTACACAGGGCTGTGGGAACCTAGTGTAGGAGACCATATAAAGAATGGATGTTGAGGGCCTCTATAGAGTGTCTATTTACTATGATGTTGCGAGAACATAGGGGGGATGGATGTAGGTTCTCCCTCAGAGTGTCTGAAGTTCCTCGATACATGCCATATGGGGAATTGGAGGTGAAGTGCTTCCTCGGAGTGACAATTAGTTACCAATATGAGACTGTAGGGGGAATTGATGTTGAGTGCCTCCTCAGAGAGTCTTTTCTAAAGCTGAACCAAAGGGGTTAGACTATGAGTACTTCCCAGAGGGTTTCTTGTGGTTGGTTGGTTGAACCAAAAAGGTTTTTCTGTGAGTACTTACCAGAGGGTTACCTGTTTTTGGTTATTTGTTACTCGATATATGAAATTGAATGCAATTGAAACTGTAGTATTGTTTACTTTTGAATACTTCCTTGTTTACTGCTTCTATTTTATTATTTCCTTCCATATATATTCACTAACTTTTAGGCAAAGAACTTTGGGTGGTTACCTACTTGGATTAGTCTCACACCCTTTTTGGGTCATGCTTTTGGACCCAAATAGATTATATTTCTGCTGGTATAGATAAGGGAAGGCACCCTTCTACTTTAGGTACTTGATTGTTGTGGAGCTAGGAAGCATGGGACCAAGCTAAGGCTTGCAATGCTGTGGAACAATTTATCTTTTTTCTTTTGTACTTTGGTTTAGTATTGTATTCCAGTATTGAAAATTGTTTGGTTTCATTCCTATACATATGTATCATGGATAATTTATATATGTTTTCTCCAGTTGTTCATTACTCATGCTGCTTACCTATTACATGTTTTACTACTTCCACAATTTTTATCTGTTTTACTTCCGTTGTGTTACTCTGCCAATGGGGGCATAATTTCTCCACTATCACACCCAAGTCCCTTGCGGCTATTAATAGCCTCTTGCGTTTAGGGAAATGCGCTTGAGTCCATGTGACCAACTGAGTACTGGGCACCTTTGGGTGGATCTTGGAACTGGGACATTACATTCCTATAGTTATTTCAGGGAACATATGTTGATGGTTTGCATGGAATGATTAAAAATTCACTTATTAGTAATTGTTGAATTAATCAAAAGATTTGAATTTATAAGTAAATATAAAGTTGAATATTACTAATATATAATTATTAAAACAACTCAAATTTACCATTATTACATATTAATAATATTATTAATGTTTTCTTAGTCATTCATGAGATACAAATTATAACAATATCCATATAGGTTGTAAAACTAACCAAAATAAGAACACATTATAATGATATAATGAGTAAGAAAATGTCATTTTATTGTGATATTGTGATTTTTACTAAAGCTTAATTGATTAATTTTTTTTAAATTGATAAAATAGATTCAATAATATGTATATGAATATGATAAATTAAATATAATAGTAAAAAGTAATTACTTACAATGTGTCTCAGTATGGTCATTTTAAGTGGTTAAATTTTACAATGAATATTTATTATTAATATTATTAATATAATTGTCAAGTTAAGTTTTAAAAAAATTAATAATTTTTTAAATATATTATTTATTCACAACATAAATTTTTATAATAATCCATGCACGGTGATTAAGAAAATAGAATTCTTAATTCATGGAGGTGGTAGTTTTCATGTAACACAAACAAGGTTTTCATTTTTTAATGGACAAGAGGAAGGTAAATAATAGTTATTACAAAAATATAAAAAAAATTTAAATGTACTAATGATATGGATGTCATTATATTTCCATGGTTATAACATATTTGGATTAGGTTTAAGAAGAAAGAAACATGAGGGATCTAGGTTAAGATAATTACCTCTTCATTTGATATACGCCTTCAAACCACTGCTTATACCTTATTAGATTGATATTATGAGGAAAAAATAACCTATAGAATTTGGTAAAGTTTTGGAAGTGGGTTTGGTAGAGATTATTTTATCCAAGATGCTTTATGTGTGAGGGGAAATGGGGTAGTTAAGGGATCCTTTTATAAGTGAGTGGGGTATAATTTTAGTAAATAATCATTATTTTTATATTAAATACATTACCATTTTAAAGGAATGTATATCCAAAGTAGAAAATACTAGATAGGGTATTATTTTTTTTCAATAAATCCCTTATAAACACATTTATATATATGGTTTTATGATATTTTTAGCTTTTATCACAAAAATTTAACCATTTTTACGTCAATTTACATTTACTATTGTAACATGATTTTTTTCCACAGTAACTTATTTTTATGCTTAAAAAAATGACCCTAGAAACTAATTTTAACATGATTTTTTTAAATATGAAAAATATTTTCAATGATTAAATTACAATAAACCGTAAAAATTAATTTTAAAAATATTATGCTTAACATAATAAAAAAAGTTTTTAGAAAAATGAATTTTTAATCATAAAAATGAATTTTCAATAAAATAATGTGTATTATTGATTACAATGAAATTTATTAGTTTATTAATAAATAAATAATATTTTTTCAACTTTCAAATCTATTAAAAATTGAATAGATATTTTTGAGTACATAATTAAAGGAAATGGGCCAAAATGGGTTTTTATTGAAATAAAATATTTCTTAAATTGTAAAATGTAAAACATTTATTTATTAATTTGGTAGAATATTTTTAAATGAATTATTTTAATTAATTAAATAATTTTTTTGAGAAAAATGTTTCATAAATTTTTAATTCATTCTTATATCATTCTGATTTCATAAAATTCACCGTATTATGAAATTTATATTTTTACTATTCACCACAAAACAACCTTTTAGTAAATTCCCAAAATTTCCCTTGAGATAATTTTTATACGCTCAATCTAAAAATGTCATCCACATAATAAAATTAATGTTATAAAATTTATGAATATTAATTTTATACATAGTCATGAATAAAATTATATTGATTGTATTATGAATAGAACACACGTTGTTCTATAGTTTAGGGATATATCTTTTATCTGCTATAGTATAATATCAGGTTTTAAATCCCCCCTATTTAAATAATTTCATTCTCAAAATCTGATATATTTCATATCATAAAAAATATGGGCAATAATTCATCTTTGTTTCTTCGGGTCCCGATGTTCCTTATTCAATTTTATGATTCCTACAAAGTACTTTAACCGGCCAAGTTGTCTAATTCAATAATACTTTCTCTGTAGTTTCATGAATCAGGAAATTCACTTCATTGTAAAATAAGTTAGGTCCCAACTCTATTTCCTTAGTATGACGATCCATTTCTCCAGTACACATTAATTAATGATTTATTACATAAAGTTACACAATAAAATACCCCAAATTTTTTAAATCCTAGTGTATTTGTGATATTAGGTTCATAACATATCAACTTGATACATGAATATAATAACATTATTTAAAACTTCCTTAACATGCTCTAAAATTTTATTTCCCTTTTAAAACTCCATGGGATAACTTGGAGACATACATAATAATGGGGTGAGATATAAATCCTAGTAAGGTAATAAAAAAAATAATATGAATTAATTATTACATGTTAGTAAATATATATTTCCATAGGAAATAAAAGTGGTGAGAATCAAAAACATGAACATCGAATAATGACATATAATGATAACATAAAGGAAACATGGGAATGTGGAAAAATCTTAAAACATGGATTCATAAACATAAGTAAAGGATAAACTCCAAGAAAACATAAAATAGTGTTCTTAGGATTAACTTTTTAGCACTATGCATGGAATCTCATGAGTTTAAAACATTAACCAATGCATTTGAGGTCTATATAATTCTGGGCCCACCCGTCACTTTCATTTCATGTACATGCATAATTGTACAATATAGATTATTCAAAAAAGGATCACATTTAAACAAATATAATCCCATGATTATGTAGTGTGGGATAAATACCTATAAATAACCAATCAATAAAGGATAGGTACATCTCAGTGAATACCCTTGAGTGGAAATTTGGATGGGTATTCACAAAATAAAAGATTGGTATGGAAAATCACAAGATAATTTTTGCAGCATAATGGGGGTACTCAAAGATACACGGTAAGTATTAAAGAGAGTGAAATGGGTCCCTCACCACTTGTAAATAACAAGGGTATTAAGATTTATATATAATAACATATTACCATATGAAAAATTAGGAATAAAATGGCATAAAACAAAGAAGGTGCATGAATAAAGAGGGGAATGAGAGGATCCCTTACCTTGATAGGGTGTTTAAAAAATAATGAGAAGAGATTATTGAGAGATTTGGGTAACCTTTGGGGTATATAGATTGGTAATGTCAGATTATATTCGTGATACAGGGTTTTTAGTGAAGATTAATGGGAGCTTGGGTGGGTTTACATAGGAAATGAGAGGGCAGTTCTTTATTATTTCCCAAACATAGGTTTTGGAATTGATATAATAAAGTATTTAAAACCACAAACCTTTACATGGTTTCAGCCCATGGTTTCAACCAATGTGATTCTATTTTTATTAGTTTACCAGTTTGAGAATTGACATCTTTGACATATTACCCTTGGTGAAGTGTAAGTGGGTCATGTTCATAAAGAATTTATTTTAAAACGTTAATATATAATATAGGAATTGGAGGATTCATAAAGGGTTTATAAAATTAATCAAATTGAGTGAATAATTCATTAGTTTAAAGGTTAAATATATATTTGGTCAAGGATACCATTTATGGAATATAGTACATCACTTTTGGACTTTAATGATGTCATAATACACACTGTATATTTATATTGTATTTAATTTTGACCCAAAAATTCGCCTCTCTTAAAATTATGAAAAAATAATCATTGGATAATTTGGACATTATGATTTCAAAAATAATATTTATTTTATCCAAAAAAATATCTATGTATGATAATTTACACTTTTAAATAAAAAATGCAAATTTATTTAAAAATATTTTTTTTGAAAACATCATTTTTATAACCCTTATTATTTTTTTGACTTTGTAAAATTATATTATCATTTATATTTAATAAAAAATACTTAATAAAAATAATTTTTTTTAATTTTTTTAATTCATTAAAATAAATCATCTTGATTAAAACTCCACATTTCACAAAAAAATGAAATTTTTATTTTGACTAATTTTTCTCAACTAATTATCTAATCATAAAAAATTAATAATAACAAAATAATAATTATTTTATAAAAAAATATGAATTCATACCACTATGTTCTTAATACATAAACATTTTTTTAATAGATAATTCTTTAAGGTAAGGTTCACAAAAACAATATTTTCATTAGAGAATATGTTTTGGGTCATGATCCCAATGAGTTTTAACATCTCTAGTAAATGGTTTCAATAATATGTTAGATATTGGATCTCAAATTGGGATTGATCATGTGTAAATACCAGGGATTCTATCTCCTTAAAATTCTCTAATAAATGTGATTCATATGGTATGATCCAACTGGTTGAGTCCATCACTTTTTTCTTCTGCATCAATTAGAATTTTTCATAACCTTATATATATATGAATCATATGATCACTGTTAAATGTCTATATTATTGGTTTCTATGATGCATAACTTTATCTTAAATCTGAATGGATGTAACATTTAAAAATAACCAAATAATTTCATGTATTTTCTATAACCACATTACATAATAGATTGTTTAATTTAATCACATAGGTAATTTTATTTATAAATGTTTGGGTCGTTACATTATGCCCCCATTCAGAAATTTATCTCTTGAAATATTCATCTCATACACAAAAAACAGATGAGGGTACTTCTGTTTAATCACATTATATGGTTCCCATTTCACTTTCTCAAACTTTTGGTGTCACCACAACACTTTTACCAGGTGAGTTGTCTTATTTCATATAAACTTTTCTCTATGATCTAAGATATTCACCACATTCTACTCGTATGAAAGATCATTCTCCAATGGTAGTACCTCTAGATTCAGTACATGTGAGGTGTCTAGTATGTACTTTCTAAAGTGTTAGACATGGAACATGTCATGTACTTGAGATAAGATAGGTGGGATTTATAGTTTATAGGATACTACTATGATGCGACCAAGTATCTGAAATGGGCTCATGTATCTAGGACTATGATTTCTGTTTTTCCCAAACCTCATGTATTTATTCCATGGAGATATATTAAGGAACACCTTATCACCAATTTCAAACTATAGTTTATTTCAATTATTTTCTACATATAGTTTCTATTGACTTTGTATGGATTTCATATAATCATAAATAGATGGAACCTTATCTTTTATATTTTAGATATGATCAGGTCCCATCAGCTTCTTCTCCCCAAATTCATCCCAACATGTTGGAGTCCGACACATCTTCCCATACATGGACTCATAAGGTTATATTTGAATACAACAGTCAAAACTATTGTCATATGAGAACTATACTAGGGGAAGGTGCTGATCCCAAAATCCATGGAAATCTAGGGAACATGATCTCAAAATATATTATAGTGTTTGAATAGTAATTTCAGACTGATCATCCATATGAGGGTGATAATCATTTCTAAACACTTGCTAAAGGCACTTCCATAACCTCTATGTAATCCTTAGATGTCAATAAGATACCATAGAGAGTGTCACTCCATGTAGTCTTACCAATTCCTTTATGTATAACTTATCAAGTTGGTCAAGAGAGAAATATTCCTTGATAACAATGAAAAATGCGGACTTTGTAAGGTGATTGAATACCACCCATATGGAATTATTTCCTTTAGATGTGTTGGGGTGTCCTACGATGAAATACATGGTTATGTTTTTTCATTTATATTCTATTATAGGCAATAGTTTCTTCATACTCTTATACTTCTATTGTTCATCCTTGACTTTTTTTTATACCAAGAATTGAGATATAAATTCAAAAATCACTCTCTTCATTTTATCCTACTAGATATTTTTTTTCAAATATCTATATATCTTAGTGCTTCCTAGATGAATATAGAAGGCCGAGCATTGCACATAATCTAGGATTTCTCTCTGCAGTTATGGTTTTTATGGGATACATATTTGGGTTACAAACCTTATAAATCCTTCTTCAATAATGATGAACTCTAATATATTTTTTACCTTCTTTTGTATCACCTCATCACCTTGTTGAGCCTTTGTGATCAACTTATGAATTGATGATTGGGTATTTATTTGAGAATGGTAGGATGAATATCCTTTTATTATTCCCATATCCATCTGTTGCATACCCTAGAAGATTAAATCCCTTGCAATCCTTATCATGGATAGAGTTTCAGGATCCTTTCTACTCAGAGCATCTTCAACTTTGTTTGATTTCCCAGGACAGTAATGGACTGAACCATCATATTCTTAGATTAGGTCTAACAAAATCCATTATCTCATATTAATATCCTTTTTTATGAATATATACTTTAGGATTGTATGATTTGTACATATGTCACACTTCTCCCTGTAGAGATAATACTAGAAAATCTTTAACTTGAAGATCACCACAACAAATTCTATGTCCTGAGTTGGGTGATTATGGTCTTGGATATTTAGTTTGTGGGAGTTATAGTCTATCAATTTTTTAACATTTGTGAGTTTACAAACGAAGACATTTTTCAATGCATTTATATAGATCAACAATCCCTCCCCACTAATGGGAAATGTGATCACAAGTGAAGTGATTACCCTCTTCCTTAATCTCTTTAAAACCTTCCTCACATTAATTATTCTAGATATACTTGACACATTTTCAAGTAATCTTGGTTTGGGGGATTTAATGTCATACCAAATTTCTCACAAATCAATGATTATATCCAGTTATTACAAGGAAACTACGGATCTAATCACCTAGGTTGGTCTTGGCCATCCTGAAATTGCCTCTTTTTAAAGGGTATATTTATATAACTTTTCTGGTGATTACATTTCCCATGAATATTAATTTATCCAACAATAATTCATATTTACTACACTTCACATAAATATTTTCTTTAAGAAATGTATTGAGTACAATATTTAAATTCTCCTCATGTTCTTCCTTGATTTTGGAGTAAATTAGAATATCATCTATAAATACCACAAAAAATTGATTGAGGTAGTCCATAAAAAAACTATTCATCAAATCCATTAATATTTATGGATCATTAATTATTCATAAAGGATTCACTATGAACTCGTAGTTCCAGTACCTTGTACAGAAAGTATTCTTGCGGATATCCTTCTTCATTACAGTTACTTGATAGTATCATGACTAAAGACACATCTTATAAAATTACCAGGCTCCACGTAGCTGATTAAAAAATCCCTAAATCCATGGAGAGTGATATTTTTTCTTTATAATGATCTTATTAAGTTCATGATAATAAATTAAGAGGTGCGTTGAACCATCCAACTTCTTGATGAATAGGACAAGTGCACCCCATGTTAAATCACATGTTTCTATAAACCCTTTATCTAGATTATCCTATAGTTTCTTCTTTTGACTCTTGAGTTCAACAATGACAATTATATATGGATTCTTGGATATTGGAAAAGATATAGGTATAATCTTGATTGAAAATTCAACCTCTCAAATAGGATGAAGACTAGAAAATTATTTGGGAAACACGTCAAAAAATTCCCTAATTATGGGCATGTCTTCAAGGATGATATTATCTATTATCTCAATAATTTTATATGGATATTCTTGTTCATAGGGAAATACCATCCATACATGAGATGATGATAACAAAGAAGATACATCTTCCTCCTTGCACTTTTATAGAATCATAGGGATATTCGTGATATGGAGGGTAATTTCCTTCTATAATTTTTTTTGTTGGATCTATATAATGAAATCCAATAAATACATAGAATCAAATCTAGTTATACTAAAATTAGAATTAAAAGGAATTTTTTGGTAATTTTATCCAAAAAAATATTGAGAGGGGAGGAGTTTTATAGTTGGGAGGAAATAATTTCCCCATTTTCCATTTTCATTGATAACTCCACTTCCATGATTTTTTATGGGGTTTAAATAGTTATACTAAACATGAAAGATATGAAAGAATGTCTAGAACTAAAATAAAAAATTTTGTTCTCTATTATTGAATTAATAATTATTTTACCTTTCACCACTTTGTTGTTGGTACCCCCTCTGTAGTTGTGATGGCATAAGCTCTCCCTTTCTCTCCAGGACTTGGAGGTTTCCATCATTAGCTATCATCAACAAAACATATATTAGTGAATTGATTTACATAATATCCTTATTATTTGTAGTTTAAAAAGTTGAAAATGGGATGAGGGTTGACCAAATAATTCCTTTATTCCATCACATTGGTGGGTTTCTCCCTCCAATAGTCGCTAGCTAGGTTCCCTTCCTTTCCATAGCTAAAGAGTTTCTGCAACCCCTTCAAGAAATTTTTGAGGCGCTTCTTCGTACAAATTTAACAATTGGTATGATTAAATTTCATTCCACAATTAGATTTATCCATCTAAGCATTATAATTAACCTAGAATCTCCTCTTCTTATCCCCGTGAGACCCTTGATATTTTATGATCTCCATTTTGAATTTTAGGAAACATTGAACAATTTCCTCACAGCTAGCAATGTCATGAATTTCTAAGGCTTTCCATAGACTCAGCTTCAACACAGCAAAGAAGAGGCCAACATTAAATTCAGGGGTAATGAAAATACCATAGGGATATAGTTAAAGATTTTTAAAATATTCCTCATATTAAAAGATAGATTCAACATCCTTTTTAGTAAGCGAAAGATATAACCATCCATTTTAAGTCAGAGAGTGAGATGAAAATATTTATTGAAAAACATTTTTTGAATTTAATTCCAATCCATCAATCTGATATATTATTTTGGATTCATATTTTTGACCTATATACACTATTAATCATCTTCTTTCTCCATATAATAAACAACCATCACAAACTTCTCTTTCTTAGAGCATTAAAGTAAAAAAGAATATATTTTTAATGCAAGGGATCATAAGATCCACTAAAAGTCTAAGGCCTTTGTCGCATAAATATTTCAATTGAAAAATTTTATTTCTTATTTGTATTTGATAATTACTCTTTTTGTAGTTTTTGGTTTAAAACATGAATCAATTGAGAAGTTATAGTAAACAATTTTGTGATTCTTTCTCCTATCAGGTTGGGAATCTGATTTGGGAAGTCATCAAATTTCCCTTCACATTGGTTTTTGAATCAGTTCCTCCAATTTTGTCCTTTTATTAGAATAACGGGAAAATAAGGGTGAATATTTTTATAATATTAAACAAATAAATGTGAAACCATGAATATAAAAGAGAAAAATCATATATTATTTATCCTATTAATTTATAGGATTCAATAAATGATATCCATGATATATTTCGCAATATAAAATATTATGATCATTTTTCACTTAATAATGGCACCTAATGAGCTTGTAAATTTATTAAAGAATATTCCACAAGAGTGTAAAACATGGTGTGCAAGAATTCTCATTGTCAAACACTAGTTCATGATCGAGTCTATCTTAATACCCAGTTTTTTTGGGTTGTTGTCCTTGGGTACATATATGTTCTAGAAATATCCACTTATAGTATCAAGACTGGGATATATTTTCATGGAAAAAATTACTATATATTTTACCAATATATAAGGATATTAAATTTTTTTGTTATTATCAATAAGTTTTTCTCTAGTGTTTTCTAATCATAATCCAAAAAATAACTACACTTTTCTCTTATATCAACTATAAAAACCCATACCATTAATACACTTTAATTCATGATTTATTACATAAAGGTACACATAAAAGAATCCAATTTTTAAATCCTATTTTCTTTGTGATATTAGGTATATAGAATATCAACTCAATACATGAATACACCAAAATTATTAAAAACATTCTTAACATACTTTAAAATTCCATTTCAATTTTAAAATTTCTTGGGATAACCTGAGGACATACATAAGAAAGGAGTGAGATACAAAGACTTGCAATGGAATAAAAAAGCATAACATGAAGAAATTATTAAATTTTAGTAAAAATTAATTTCCATGGGACATAAAAGTGGTGATAATTATAAACAAGAACATTGAAGCATGATATACAATGATAACATAAAGAAAACATGGGAACATGGAAAAAATGTAAAACATAGAATCATAAACATAAGTCATGGATAAAAAGAATGAAACTATAACATAGTTTTTTTAGGATATCCTCCCTCACAACATAAATTTAATATCATGAGATCATAACATTACCCAATAAATTTGAGAGATATATAATTCTGGGACCACCCATCACATTCATATTATGTACATTCATAAGTGTGCCACATAGATCATTCAACACTAGATCATATTTCATCACATATAATCACATTATTATGAAGTGTGGTATATATAAATGGGTGTAACAAATAAATAATGTATATTTAAATATATTTGAATACCATTGAGTGAAAATGGGGATGATTATTCACAAAAAAGTCTGGCATGGAAAATCAGAGGATAATTTTGGTAGCATAATGGGGTTATTAATGATTCACGAGAGAGATTAATGAGAGTGAAATGGGTCCCTAATCACTTTTAAATAATTATTTTAGTTATAGGTATATTTGAGAACATATTTAAACATGAAAAATTGGGAATAAAAAGGCATAACACAAAGAATGTTCTTAAATAAAGAGGAGGAGAGGATCCCTTACATTGAGAGGGTGTTTCAAAAAGATTGAGAGGAGATTCTTAAGTGTTTGGGGGAAACTTGAGAGGTATATAGAGAAGTAAGGATAGAGTATAGTCATGAACAAAGTGTTCTTAGTGAAGAAGAATGAGATTTTGGGTGGGTTTATATATTAAACAATAGGGGAGTTCTTTATTATTTTCCAAACTTAGGTTTTGTACTCTATACAATAATGTATTCAAAACCAATAACCTTACCATGGTTTTTGCCCACAGTATCTGCCAAATTGAAGTGGTTTTAATTATTCTACAAGGTTAATAACCTATTTCATTAAAATATTACCTTTGGTGATGTAGAATTGAGTCATGTTCATAAAGAATTTATTTTAAAACATTAATATATAATATAGATTTTGGAGGATTCATAAATGTTTTATAAAATTAATCAAATAAACTAAAAAAATATTTTAAATGGGAAATATATTTCTGGTCATGGATAAAATTTATTGAATATATTACATCACATTTTGGATTTTATGATGTCATAATACACATTTTATATTTATACCACATTTAATTTTGACCCAAAAAAATCGATTATCTCTTAAAATTTTGAAAAAACAATTTTTGGTTAATTTTTACATGATGATTTTAAAAATAATAATTATATTATCAAAATATATCTAAGTATGATTATTTACACTTTTAAATAAAAAATCCACATTTATTGAAAACTAATGGTTTTTTTGAAAATAACTGTTTTCTGATCCTTATTAAAATTATTTTAGATTTTAAAAAAGTATATTATCATTTATACTTAATAAATATTTTTCTAAATTAATATTTTATTAAAATATAATTTGTTTAAAAAATTATAAAATTCATTAAAATATAGATTATTGATTGACCCTATAAATTTCCCAAATTGTTTTTGGATTTCTCTAATTTTTATCAACTCATTATATAATCATAAAAAACATATAATAATATTGTAATTATTATTTTTTATAAAAAATATAAAAATTTATACTATTAGGGTATTGATATATAGCCATTTATTACACAAAAAAACAACCTAAAGGTAAGGTTGATGACTATGAGATTTTCATGGGGTGGTTTAATGAATATGGTTTGGGTTGTGATATAGATGAGATTAAACATATACCATAAATTGTTTCTATCATGATTTAGTTTTTTAATGTTAGCTTAAGATTGATCATGGTAAATTCACATGGATGCTATCTCCCTTAAAAGCTCTAATAAACAGGGTTCATAGGTTATGAATCTACGGGTTAGGACCATCACTTATTTCTTCTACATAAATTGGACTTTTTCATGACCCTATATATATACTAATCACACAATCTCTATTAAATGACTATATTATCAATGGTTATTATGTTTAATGGTATTTTAAATTTGATAGGATGTAAGGTTCCAAAATAACCAAATAAGCGCATGTGTTTTCTAGAACCACATTACTTAATAGGGAATTTAATTTAATCAAACATTGAATTTTATTCATAAATATTTGGGTCACTACACTTAGAAACGAGTTCATGTATTGGATCTAGAATGGATTTCATAAATAATGAAACATTTAAGACTTAATTCACTTTAGAGAGGTTGGGTGGCACAACTAAAGGGTATGCCACAACAACAATTCTCTCCAAAATTTATAATGGCCTGATGTGCCTATGAATTACCTTCTCCTTATTTTAAAAACATATAAATCCCTTCCATGTAGGTAATTTTAGGAAGACATGATACCCAACTTGAAATTATAAGTCCTTCCTACAATTATTGGATTAACAGTTTTTTCTTCTTTGAGAAATCCTAATATGATTCTGAATAGCTCTCACATAAATAGTAGTATCCTCAATATGTTTTTGGACTACTAGCTACCACCTTCCAACCTCATCACAATAAGTTAGAGTATGAAATATTTTTCTATACATTGTTTCACACAATTCCATCTAAATTCCTGAATAAGATCTATTATTATAAGAAAATTCGACAAAATGTTGATACCTTTCCCATGTTCCTTACATGTAAAGTGATCATGATCCCACAATTTCATGTAGTGTTTGAATAGTCATTTCATATTACACATCATTTTTTACGATAATAATGAGTGATCAAATTCATCTTAGTGTTGAAAAACTTATGAATACTCCTCTAAAATGTGTATGTGAACTAGGGGTCACAATCATATACAATTGATAGAGGTTCACCATGAAGTATCACCACTTCATTAATATATAGTCGTACAAGTAATTCAAGGGGTAAATCATCCCTTAAAACTATGAAATGTAGAGATTTGTTAAGGCGGTCCAAAATAGCCCATATAACATCATTATTTTTAGATACATCAGAAGTCTAGTGAAAAAGTCCACTGTAGCATTTTCCTACTTCCACATTGGTATAAGAAGATGTTACATGATTTCTTTTGTATATTTTATATTATCCTTTACCTAGTTTCACACCATGAATCTAGAAACATAGTTCATACATGACAACCTTATACCATTCCACCAGGACATTCTCTTAAATCCCTATACATTTTTGTGAAACATGGGTGTATTCAGAAATTTAAGCTATGTTTTTAATCTAATAATTTTAGTTTTAGATTAGGAATGAATGGAATTCATCATCTTTTTCCAAACAATGACATGATATATTCATAGATGAAGTATTAAAATCTTCTATCATTCATGGATTTAATTTTCTTTTATAAACCCTTTTTATTATATTTGAAAATTTATTTCTTCTCTATTAGAGACTGCTTTTAAATCTCTTGGAAAAGGAATGATATTTCTACATTATCAAAAATTATAATATCCAAATTTTCTAAATCCATGAATATAGGATCATTGTTTATCCTAATCATGGTCAAAACTCCATGGACCTTTCTACTCAATGAACTATTTAACTTTTTGTCCTTCCTATGGTTGTAGTATATCGAGAAGTAAAAGTGCTTGATTATTTCTAACCATATCCTTTACCTCAGATTGATACTTATCATTGAGAATTTGTACTTTCAGATTTTCTAGTCCATATATATTTTATACGCTTCATTGAAGATATAGTGTCTCTTTATCATTAATGAAAATATTATAGCTTCCAACTTAAGATCATGAGATGGATAGTTTTGTTCACAGATTCCCTATTTCTTTGATGGATAATTAACAATTCTATAATCTTTCATAAGGATATAACTAATTTATTTTTTGGATAAAGTAATATATATTAAAAATCCTTCATTTTCTGATGGTAAAGTGAACATTAGTTCATTAACTTGTATCCTCTTCAGATCCTAAAAACCCTATTTACATTCCTTTTAAATGTCAACTTGGTCAATGGGTTGGAAAATAAAGAATTTTCTTGAACAATTCACTAATAATAACCTAGTAAAACTAGAAAATTAGAATCTTAGTTATATTCTTCGATGTTACCCATTACTTAACTAATTTTTTTCATTGAAGAATAAAAAAATATACCATCCTAGAGTCAATATGGTCGTGAAAAGAAACTCTATGGAGCCAAAATTCACACTTACTAAACTTTCCAAATAATTCCTTTTCTCTAAGAGTGTTAAGAATGTTTCTTAATTTATTCCCATGATCCTCATATATTTTAGAGTATATCATTTAATACCACCATGAAGTTATCAAGATAATCTTTGGATACTCTTTTCATTAAATTATTAAACCTAGAGGGTGATTTAGTGAATCAAAATAGAATTTTCAAAAAATAATAATGTCCACACCTTGTATGAAATACAGTATTTTCTATAAAATTTTTATTCAACCATAGTAGATAATAACTATATTTAAGATCAATATTTGAGATATATTGAGATCCCTAAAATAGATCATCATCATTTCATTTTTATTAAATGAAAAATAAATACAATAAAATCAACCCAAGAGGGACTCGGGAGGTCTAAAGTAATGTAGACCCAGGGCATCCCCTATAATAAAATTAAATATATTAGGTTTAGTGTGAGTAATGTTAGATAGTATAGTTACATTGATACCTTGGTCCACTATAGAATCTAGGTGATCTGCTACTTGATCCCCCTACTGCCAGGTGTGGTTCACTTTTATACTATTGTTGAGGATATCTTTTCATTTCCTTATGGTTTAATAAATCGACCAAGGTGTGGAACCATTTCCATGCAAGGAATCATGAAGGATTATGGAATAAGTTTCCACTTGGGAAAGGCAGCCATTCTCTTGGATGCAAATCTTAATCCCAATAAGGACCTCCATGGCCTCTTCTAGTAAGTAATTTCCACTACTATAGTGAGATGTAAAATAAATAATCACACACCCCCTATAATCTCTAATGACCCCACCTCCTCAGATTTCACCTGAAATACATGCTCCATCTATTTTAAACATAATACTGTCTTCTGGGGGGATCCACCTCACCCATATTCCTTGTTGCATGGGGGTGGGATGTTAGAGCATTGGGGTGGGGCCATGGAGAGCCTATAATAAAGGTATGTCTTTCCAATTACTGATGAGGGTTACCAGATCTACCAACATGATCCCTATCCTTGCAATGAATAATCTCCTGATGGAATTAAACACCTCATATATGGCATGATTCCTAGCCTACCATAGCACCAGCAACTAGTGTTAAGGATCATAGATCTCGCAATTTTTTGAAGACCTGTATCGTATGTCCCCTAAAACCCTCTTTCGAGGAACAATGCTTCATGGTTGTCCCTAGAGGAATATGAAGTGAACTCCCTAAATAAACTCCACATTTTGTGGGCCCATTAGCCTTCAATGAAAAGGTGGTTCGAGCTCTACTCCCACTTGTTCTTGAAAAAGTGGAAGCTAGAAGCCATGATAAATCCTATCTTCTTAATGTTATCAACTGATGGAATTTCTTGGTTCCAGATTCAACACACCAGAAAATTATATTTCATTGGAATATTGATAAACCACAGCAAACCATTCCATCTATCTCATTCGATCTATGGATTGAATGATCTATGAAAGTTGTTAGAGTTGAATGTCCCTGAGTTTGAAGGTGTGAATGTATATTTGTGTTGTTTTGAGATGATTTCAATTATGTTGAAAACCTCTTTTTGCCTCATATTCAGGAAGGAATAATGTAGGTACACCTCATTGAAGGATACAGTGGGAGAAAAAAAATCCTAGGAAACCTAACACCCTACCTGCCCATTTGTGATGCCAGAAAAGATGATTACCCTCTCATAATATCCATTGTGAGTTCCATTGGAGACTCATGATGAGGTTATAGATCGTGAACCAGAGGGGAGAGCTGTGTAGAGATGTCTCGACCACATTTCCACTATAGATATAGGACATAGACTTTCCCTATAGGATACACTCTTAGATTGTTTCCCATGCTAGTTTTATGTGCATGTAGTGGATGGTGTCCCCTATACCTTTGACATTGATCCCTCCATCATGAATGGGACACACCATTTTCTCCCAAGATGCCTAATGTCTTTTCCCCTCCGATGATGCATCCCTGATGAACCCCACTAATATTGTTTTGTAGATTGGATAACTCCTTTCGGCACAGTGCTGGACGCCAAAGCATAAACTAGTATGGTAGACATGACCCTGTTAACCAAAGTAATTCAGACGCAAAAATATAAAAAGTGGGTTTTCCAGTTGAGAACACCACTCGTAATCTTATTCACCACTTGATAAAAATTACCTATATGCATTTTACCAGATGAGATGGGGGTACCAAGGTATTCCATTTGAAATGTGGATTGCTGCATGCCCATCCTATTGCACAGATTCAGGGCTCGACTTACAACACATTTATATGTGATATATATCATACTCTTTTATTTATTTATAACCTGGCCACTCTAGTGGATGTATTATTCCAGTATTTTGATGATACCATGCATTAATATCCTGCCCACATTTATGAAGATGATTGTGTCCTCTGCAAACATCAAGTGAGAGATTTGGGGGGGGGGGTAGTCTCATCTTTCTTTGGTAGGGAAGGATATCTCCATTATACTTTCCATTATTAATCAGGTGGCTATGTATATATTTATTTAGGATAAATATTCATGGGGACATGAGGTCCCCTTTTCTTAGCTCATGCGTTTTTTTAAAGAATCCATGTGTTCTCCCAATAAATGAAATAGCAATCCAAGAGGAGATAAAACATTTAAAGATGATGTTACATGCCCAGTGGGATAGAACCATCATACAAAACACTCTATTGATGAATCCCCATTAAAGATGATCATATAACATATTCATGTCTAACGTGATGGATATATTGGATCAGTGTGACTTGGTGTTAATATCTCTCATTATTTCATGTGATAGTGCTATCAAACCTTGGATTTATCATCCGTTCACGAAACCATCTTTCTCAAGGGGTATCTACCATGGGAGATGTTTATACAACCATATATTGATTATTATTTCAAGGATATTGTAGGGGAAGTTTCACATACTCTCCATTATATAATGGTGAAGGGAGGAGGGATCCTTGATCTTGGTAATGAGCATGAGGGTTGTAGCACTTGTTACCCACGATAGGATTCCTCCATGAAAAATGTCCTGAATCGTTTCTATAATTCCACACTTGACCACCTCCCATGAGCCTCTGTAGAATGATATAGGATTTCAAAGATTAATAAAAGCATGTTGGCATCTGGAAGAACACTGCATATGATTCGATACGCAACCCCCATTTCGCACACTTTAGAATGATATAGGAAATATGTCAAGTCTTAGTGCAATGTTGGGGCTAAAGTTTACCATGGCTTCATGGATATATCCCTCTTCTGGGATCCATTCTAAAAGAACATTTTACTGGTCATAGGAAAGGGTTGGAACCCTCCCCAAAACACCTCACCCCCTTCTGGATAACCACTGGTCATGTTAATGATCGATCCTTCAAGAAGCTCTTTGAGGAACATGTGTTCCATTCCTCGAACAACATCATTATCTTCAGTGTATATTCCATCGTCCAGGGAAATGTTGGGTTTTATAGGATGTCTCATCTTCCTGATGCATTCATTGAAGTAGGCCGAGTTCTTATCCCCTCCATGTGGCTATTTTACTCTTGAGATTTCTCCTGACTTTCATTCCTATGAGAGTAACATTTCTTCCCATATATTCTTTTTATTTTCAAGGTTATTGTAAATCATTTCATCTCAGGACTCTTCCATCCGGGTTTGCATCATCTCAATTTCATTTTCAGTTCGTCAATGTTCTTGTGTGGAGGAGGTAAGTTCTTATACCAATTTAGTAAAAAAATTTGAGTCGCTTCAGATTTTTGTGGATATCCACCCATGGGGACCCCTGGTTCATCTCTCCCCATATCTCTCTTAATAGTTGTGGGTACCCCATTTCACTACTTCACTAATTACTAAAACTAAACCTTTCTTGAGAAACCTACCTAGGACATAAGAAGTGAAAAATTCAAGAGTGGTCTAAAATTAATCTAACAATATGACATACATTGGAATTAGGAAACATAGATAAGGCATGGATGTTAGCTAGAAAATGGTCAAGGCGACTCTAGTAGTGTCTGCTTACATTTTGGTTATTTCACTATGTAAAAAGGTCACTTTAATATCCCATGTCTAGTAGACCTTTTCTAGAAAAAAACTACTAAAGGACCAAAATCAATTTTTGGGGGAATAGTCTCCTTCATTTATTCTTAGATGGGTCTGATATGATGTTGAAGTCACCACCTAAGATCCATGGTAGAGTTATTGGGTAGAAATCATTGAGATCATTCCAGATAGTTTCTATTCATTGTGGTTCACAATTACTATAGATAAAGCACACAAAAATGTGTTTCAAACACTTGTTATCTTTGTCATGATATATTGGTATCCTGCCATGATCATCTTGTCCAAGATGTCTTTGTTATAGAGTATCCATATGTTCCTATTGATGAGATCAGTATGCATGGAATCATGCATCCTGATTCTTCGATTAAGCTCAATGATTTTTTCTGGGATCTTCTTATGTTCAAAAACCACATCATTCTAAGCCTTGTGTTTTATGGAACTTGAGGATATAAAGTCTGTTTTGACCCTTAAACCAATACCTTAAGGGTTATATATGAGTATAGGAATCATTGATAACAATGTAGCCAAAATTTACCCCTAGGATCCATGGTCTCTTTCAGGTGGAAGGTTGTTCCCTCCTGGAGTTGCTTTTGTTTCATTCCAAATCTAGTATACACAATTGGGATCACATCAAGTTGTTATGGTGGTGTTGGGTGAATAAGACAAGATAATATTAGTGACATTCCTATTACAACACTTTTTGGAGTTTGGGGAGAAACTTCATGCTTTCCAGTATGGTGGGGTTCCTCTTGGGTTCTACTTGATTTTTTATTGATTATATCTTTTCCCTGAGAACCATTC
Source organism: Viscum album (assembly GCA_963277665.1). NCBI lineage: Eukaryota > Viridiplantae > Streptophyta > Magnoliopsida > Santalales > Viscaceae > Viscum > Viscum album. Next base: position 48,818,325 of record OY728146.1, read on the forward strand.
GGGTTGGGCATAGGATGAGCCCCTTGGAATCCACTCACCATGGTTTTATGCCCACCATAATGGCATGAGGTTGTAATTTGAATTTGTAACACTAAGAGAGGGGATAAAAGGATCCTAAGAGGGGAGCTATGGAACCTTTCTAACATAACACCTTTAGAGAACATAAAGGAAGGGATACACAACTAGGAGATGTTTTCACGAATCACCGGGATGAGGGTTTGTGATCCTAGAGGGATGATCACCAGATCTAGGGATTCATCCCATCCCGTTACAGAGGAATAGGGTCCTCAAAATATGGTTAAGTGGGGATCATATCAGTGCTTTCTAGAGATGAAGGTTCAGGCCTCGACGACGTGTGTGAAGGGCCAGAACATATGACTTGATTTGAAGGCTGTGCATGATATTCCTTTGGGAATAACCTATGCTCTTGGTGCCATATTCCATTATTCTATTTCTTGAAAAAATTAAAAGAGTGTCCCTGTAGGAGACATGAAGAACAGTACCAAGGGAATAAAATGTAGGCAATGCTCTGGGACCATTCGAAAGAGTCCTCTACCATTAATTGTAGCTTCCTCAGGATTGGGAGAGATAAATCTAGATCAAAAAAATGTGGGCCCGCACAGTTTCCTTGCCACTACGCTTATGGTCATCCATGCATAGAAAAACATATAGGGAGTCACCTATAGCTTTTATCATAACACAATTCTAGAAGGGAAACATGAGGCCAGGAAGTCTGAGCCACACAGCCACGTGGGGACTTTCTCTTCCCTTGTAAACCTCCATAAACCATTAGACTAAGTTGAACCTCTAGGTACCAAAAGACTAGGGTATTTGAACTATGCCTGATTGAATTCAAATTATGACGCTAGATCCAGACAAAAAAATGTGAATGGTAGATATACGAGCCATAGATTTCAATCCCCAAGATTCCAAAAAATGCATGAAGACCTATAGAGGCAGTTTCTCAGAATTAAAACACTCTACAAGAGCCCACTGTAATCTAGAAACTACATGAACAATGAATGAGGATGGGATGTCCATTAAAAAATGAAAACCATCGCGTGACACAGAGGAGGAGACCTAGCCGATGTCTAAAAAAGGGCATGTGATAGTAGTTGTCTGTGCCATAAAGTCCTTCCTTGAAGGATAAGTCCAGTTGGAAAATCTTCAGGGAGGGCCCAGGTGATCCTCATCACAGGGATAATTCCGTGATGAGGGAAGTATAAACTGGGTCAATGGGCATCATATCTTCTACCACCACTAGAGAGAAAGTATTCTAATAGTTAACGATCAAAATTTTTCAAATCCCCCGAGTGCGTGAGGCATGTTATTTAAAACGAAAAGGCAATCCATTTTCTCAAAAATAGGACATGGGCTCCCCAAGTTGAAACCCCAGGGTGTATGAATCCCTTATCAAAAAACAACATTTTTCATTTCCTAAAATATACTATTAGATCCATTTTGTATGGATTCATAGTCATAGGATTTTTATTAGGGGAATGTTTAATAGAGAAATAAAATTCAAACCCTGGAAAATGTTTCGGTAATTCCTATGGAAACACATCAATTTATTCTTGAAAATAGGTACATAATCTATTTTTATGAAGTATTTCCCATATATAGATTGAATATTCTCCTAAACTTCTCCCATAATTTTATTAATCTATGTTATGAATGGTGGATCTATATGTGTCTCAGATAATGAATCATCTTCTCTAAATATAATGGATTCGAAACCTCCTTCACAAACTATAATATCATTCTCTCAGTAATTAATTATTGATTTATTTTTTGAGAGCCAATAAATACAAAGGATTATATCAAATTTAATCATAAGTATAATAAAAAAGTTTCCAACTGTTGAATATTTATGATTTTTAATAGAGACTTCCTGATAGATCTCCATTGAAATACTATTTCCACTAAGTGTATTGATTAAAGAATCCATTCAAAAAGTGTTAAGGTATGATTCAATTTTATTATAAAACATAAAATTTATAATAGACTTCATAGATCTTGAATAAAATAAATAATTTTCTAACATTTAGTTTATGATAAATGTACCAGATATCATGTCATTTAGAACATAAACATTAGAAATAGTAATCACATAAGCTCAAACTTTCTACCTTGGAATCTTCAAATGTAAATTCCCTTGAAACCTATGGAATAGATTTGAATATTTCCTGATCTATTTAAAGTTAAAGTATTGAACATTGGAATATTTTCCCATTCCTTTGTTTTCATGATCATGATAGCCTTTCTCACCACACATGAAAATTCACATGCGCTTGAAGCATGTACTAGGATGTTTCTCTCCAAAAATATTACATGTTGGAAATACTTCCCTTCCCTTTTCCCCATTTCCATGTTTATCTTTATAGAGTGGTCAACCACCCTCTTCTTTTCTTTATTTTCCTAAAAAATATAATAATTGAATAATTCATTTTATGTTTTTGTGGAATTTGATGTTATATTCTCATATAATTGAAATGTTTTAGATACTAATACTACTTGATGGATAATATTTATCCCATAAAACATGTTAATGATCTTACTTCTTGTACTAAATACATAATTACTGTCTTGAATTACTAAATTTATAATGTTATCTATGCATTAATTAACATTTCCCACTACTTTTTGTTAATAGTTGAAAATTTTATTTTCTATATAATCTCATTTCTCATGATTAAATTATTTTTTGAGGAATATTTCCTTAAAAGTATTATATTATATACTCACCATATCCTCAACCTCCTTGTCATTTCTAATAAATAACCACCATTGATCAACATATACCTTTAGATTATAAACCTCAATTATAAATTTATCTATTAATCTACTCCTCAATGTGAGAAATATCATCTTTATGTAATTGATCAACTATTTAACTTCTAATTGATTGGTGTTATGATTGAATGAGGGAGGTTATTGTCCCTTGAAGTGGTCTATTTTTTTTACCATGTTCTAAATCATTAGGCTACTCTATATGAGAAAGGTTATTGGTCACAACTTGGTTAAACATCCCTAATATAGTTATAATTTGATCTAACCTATCAACAGACTCATTGAAATCAATGACTATCTCATGAGGAAAATTACTATACATGCCCTAGGTGTTTTTATAGGTTCCACTCATTCCCCAAGGAACTATTTCTGAATAATGTAATAAACTAGATTATATCATATAATTATGAGTAATGAATCATAGAATAATATTACTATATATGTAAAATATTATATAAGAGTCTCTTCAATTTATTAAGGGGTTATCATATTATTTATGTTCTCTAACTATGTTATCATAGCTCTAGTTCCCATGGTTCTAGTAAAAATTCTCTGATACCAACTATAATGACCATGAATCTAGTAACCTGAAGCCAATGGTTACTTTTTTAAATTGGTATAGAATGAAAAAGTTCCCATCACATAGGATCTGATATTTTAGTAGTGTTAGGAGAGTATATACATACTTTATTCTCAATTTATATTTGAAAAAAGGAAATAAAATTTGAAACTATAGTGAAAACATTATTATTTATTATATAATGTCATTAAAATAATTTAGAGTTAACTAATAGGAACCTTGCAGCTAGAAAACAAAATAAAATTGCAAGCTCAGATGCTCAGTAATGTAAATCATACAATAGAATCTATCATAGAATAAACAAGGCATGAATAATATGATCGTGGTAAATAATAATCAAATATTCCATAAAACTAATATCATGAAAGAAAGATATATCTATAGATGGTATAGAAACATAAATAATCACATATACAACAATAATGGTTTCATAGTGATATAATGGATAATGTTGGACATCTTAATCTTATTATGAAGAATTTATTCCAAGATATCATATAAAAATAGGCAAGACATACACCAAATACCCAGTCTAGTTTGTATCTTGAGACTTACCAATGCATCGAGTGGTTATATAATTTTAGTCCCATACTCCACTAAACATGTAAAATGAATTTATCATATACAAAATGAATAAAAATACAATACATAATCAACATTACTTAGTAATAAAGGACATATTATTTGGGAAAACTACCATATATAATGTCAATATTTTTCATTATCAACAAATGGAATAAAGTGATCATAATCCATCTATAGAGAGAAGGTGTATGGTATCATTGAAGAATATCCCCAAAGAAATGTATTAAAATCTATATTATTTTAGTAAATTTGAAAAAAAATTATAAAGACATTATGAATTTTCTTTGAAAATAAGAAAAAATATCATTTTTCTAGTGGTAGTATTTAAGAAATTAAAATTTATAGAATAATAAGAATATAATTTTATTTAAAAAAACACGGTGTCAAGGAAAGTAATATTAATAATCGATAATGGTATCAAAAAATTAAAAAGGTGGTCATGTGGTGAATGTTAAAAAAACATTATTTTCACACTTTTTTTATGAAAGTCAAAATTGGATTGTATGGAAAACATTTAAAATATTCCTTTATAATGTTTTGTAAAGAATGTAAATGTTAATATAAAATTACCATTAATAACCATTAAAGTTTAAATAAGAACATTATTTAAACAATATAAATAATTTTTATGTGGAAGATAAATATTTCCATCTGAGAAGAAAATATTAGGTCAGTTCCTCCCATGAGTATCCTTTTGATTTAATTTTGAACCAAATGGATGTGAAAAAATAATAAAAAACATAAAACCATCAATAATTAAAGAATAATAAAATATATTGGGTTTTATAGAAAAAAAAATTGATGATTCCCTCAATTAAAAAATTAGATATAATTGATCTTGAATTCAAAGTGAGTTTTAAAAGTAATCCACACCTCAAACTTCCTCTTAGTCAGGATGCACTATAACGTCTATATATAATAAACCTAATTTTAGAATTAATTTGAATAAAAACCTCATTCATATTTATCTTACTTTATATAATCAATTTAAAATTGCTGATTACCCATATATTAATTATTTTTCATTTGAAATTACTATTTTGGAGTAAACTATCATGTTTTACTTATATGCTTCAGTTTGGAAGTTTTGGTCCTTGAGTTTTCTTCAGGGGTTTATCATATATATAATTTTAATTATAATTTAATTTTTATTTTTGATATGATCATGGATTCCCAAATTCATTTCCTGGATCTTTTGTTGACAATTTTCATGGAACACTTAAAATCCTATTCTTCATGATTATGGAATTAATCAAATTATTTTAATTTATTGGTAAATATAATTTTGAATATTATCACTCCAAATTTATGAAATCATATTTAATTAATCATCAGGACATATTATTTCATGTATTTAAGTTTTCTTAATCATTCATGAAACACACTTTATAATATTGTCTATGTAGATTGTAAAACTGACCAGTACAAGAACACATTATAATAATCTAATGAGTAAGAACATATTATATATTGAAAATATAACTTTTAAGGAATATTTATTGTTTAAATTTTTAAATTTATAAATTATATTAAATAATATATAGATTTAGAAGTGAAATGAAAGATAATGGTAAGATGTTATTACTTACAAAGTGTCTCAGTTTTCCCATTTTAGGTGGTTAAATTTTATGATGAACATTTATTATTAATAATATTAATATAATGGAAAAATTACATTTTTGGAACTTTTATATTATTATAAATTATATATTTATTCATAATGTACATTTTTATAATCACCCATTTAAGAGTTGATAAATAATAAATTATATTGTTCATGAATGCGGTAGTCAGAACGTAACACGTGCGACCTTTTAATTTTTCAATGAATGAGACATATGTAGATAATATTTATTTAATAAACATAATAAAATTTTAGTATACTAATTATATACACAAGATTATATTTTAATGGTTGTGATATATTATGAGGAGTTGATAAAAGAAAGAAACTTGGAAGAACTCGGTTAAGATAATCATATATTCCTTAGATAACCTCCTTTAAAACACTTATTAGGCCCTCCACGATTGATATTTATATTGGTTTTAACCCTATATAATATGAGAAATAGTGTTTATAAGCAGTTTTGGATGATTTTTGCTGACATAATATACTGTATCTATGATGAGATGTGGGGTGGTGAAGGGGTTATTTTATTTGGGAGAGGGGTAAATTTTTTATAAATACTAATTATTTTATATTAATGACAAGTCAAATTCAAATAAAATTTAATTGAAGGTGAAACATAATAGAGAGAGGATAAATATTGGTCAATAAATCCCTTAACCACACATTTATAAATTGATATTTATGATATTTTAATCTTTTAACTCTTAGTTTTAACCCTTTTACCTATTTCTACCTTAACCATGTTAGCTCAATTTTTAGCTTGGTAAGATATTTTTATGCCTAAAAATAATGCTAATCTTAGAACATAACATGAATTTTTTATTTAAAATATGAAAACCAATTTTCAAGATTCAAGTCCTTGAGGTTGTAAAAGTTAATTTTAAAAAGAGTACACTTTACAAAACAAAAATAGTATTTAGAGAAATAACTTTTTAAGTATTATAATAAATTTATATAAAAAACATGTTTTGTATTGATTCATATGATATTTATCGATTAATTATTAAAAAAAAGAATAGTTTTTTGACTTTAAGTGAAATCAAATACTGATTAGACCACTGCAGATACTTTATTAAAGGCAAATAAGAAAATAGTTTTTTGTTGAAATAAAATATATCTTAGGTTGTAAAATTTCAAAGATAGATTTACAAATTCAATATAATATTTTAAAATTAATTATTTTAATTTCATCATCATATTTTTGGTTGGAAAGAATAGTTCCTAAATTTTTAATTCATGGTCATATTGTGATGATGGAAAAAAATTCATGGTATTGTGAAAATTGTATTCTTTTACTATTTATATAGAAATAAATATTTTTAGAAAATTCCCCAAAAAAATCAACCCATGATAATTTTGACATGATGAATTCACAAATAATTTCCATCTAATCAAATTAAAACTATAAAATTTATAAATATTTATTTTTAAACATAAAAATTTATTCAAATATTTCTACTATATTATCAATATAATTTTCAATGTGCTATAGTTTTAGATGTAGTGGTTATATGTTAAAATAGAATATCTAGTTTTTCATTATACCCTACTTTAATAATTTTATCTTTTAAATTTTATATATTATATATCACGATTAAATGTGGGTAATTATTCATCATTTCTTTTTTAGGCTCCCACTTTTCATCCACTATATTATGATTACCCTAAAGTACTTTCACTATCATAACTTTCTTAATCTGAAGCACTTTCTCCCTAGTGTAAATAATTCTTATAGGCTCTTCATTAAAGGAATATTAGTTTCAAAATATATTTCATTAGTGTAGAGTACATGGTTTTGGTCTGAAATATACTTCCTTAATAACAAAATAAGTATGATATCATGAAATTGAGAGAGGTTTGGTTGCATATATATATGGAAAGAAACAACTATAATTCACTCAAAAATTTAAAAACTATTAATACACCTAGGACATAGCCTACCATTCTAACCGAACCTTATAACTCATTTTCATGGAGATACTTTTATAAAGACATGATTCCCACATGAAATTCAATGTACTTTGTATAATTACCAATTAACTCTTTTATCTGATTTGAGGTATCTTAATATGATTTTAAACATATCACACCTTAATAACAGTCTCCTCAAAAATTTTAAATCCTACTATATTCTTCTCTCCAACCCCATACCAACAAGTTATAGTAAAAAATCTATTTTTGTTGAATTCTTCATACATTTCCATCAAAATTCTTGAAGGATTATATTATTATATGAAAAAAATATAGATACCAGTTCCGTGATCCTTGAATGTTAATTGATAATGATATAAACATGTATTATAATGTTTTTATAGTCCTTTCAGACTACCCATCATTTTTTGGATGATATATGCCTCTCAAGTATATGTCAACATTGACTGCCATCTAAAGACTCCTCTAAAATTTTGATGTGAACCGAGGGTCACAATCATATAAAATTGATATAGGTCTACTATGGAATAACCCAATTCATTAATATAGAGTTGTTAAATGTTTTAAAGGTGTATATTCCCCTTATTAATGTGAAATTTTAGATTTTGGTAAGTTGATCCACAATATTGACCCATATATCTTCATTCCCCACAAGAAAATTTATAAGTCTAGTAAAAAAGTGCACTATAACATTTTCCAACATCGAAATTAGTGTAAATATAGGTTTTATGACTCCTTTAGGATATTTTATTTCATCCTTTACCTACCAGCACACCAAGTAAGCATCTAGACACATAGTCCAAAAATTATTTTGTTATAATATCTCACTAGAAATTCCCTCTTAAATCATTATACATATTTGTGCTACCAAGGTGTATAGAGATGTTTGAGATATGTTATTTATCTATTAATTAATTGTTTAGACTAGTTATGGATGGAACACATATTATCTTTCCAAAATTCCAGACACCATATTGCTAGATGAAGCTTCCCAATCTTCCATAATTAATGATTTTAATTTTATTTTATAAACACTTATCGTCTTGTGGGGATTCTTTATGTTCTCTAGTAAATATGTTTTGGATGTTTCTTAGAAAATGAATGATGGTTCCCCTTTCCAAAAAATTACAATATCTATATTTTCTAAATCCTTGAATATAATATCATTTTTACAATCATTATGATAAAAAATCCATGGTCCTTCTTACTTAATGAATCAACTAACTTTTTTTCCTTTCCATGTTGGAAGTGTATTAGGAAATCCTTCTCATTGAGTAGTTCCATCCATATCCTTTTACTCATTTTTTGATATCTCTGAAATAATATACACTTAAAACCCTTTCGGTCTATATATATGTCATATATTTTACCATAGATATAGTGCCTTCATTTATTAGAGGAAAATATTACAACTACCAACTCAAGATCTTGTGTTTGATAGTTATATTTAGATATTTTAAATTGACTTGATGATTAAATAACCAATATATAATTTTATATAATAACACTACTTAATAATTTCTTTGATGTATCACTTTATAATAGAAAAACTTCATTTCCTGAATTAAATTCAATATTGATGCTTAAAACATATCCTATTTAACCCCTTTAAAATTTCTTAAAATTCCATTTTCAATGTTAATTTAACACCTTTATATGTAAAATGGGTTAACAAGTTGTCCAATAGATCAAAATATTGGATAAATAATAGATATTAACCTACTAAACTTTAGAAACTACCTATATTAGTTATATTACTTGGTTTGGGATATTCCATGGCTGACTTTTATTTTATGGATCAATATATATTCCATCCTTGGTTGTAATATGTGTAAGAAAAAAACTTCATGGATATAAAATTTACACTTATTGAATTTACCATATAATTATTTTTCATTGAGAGTGTCAAGAACAATTTTAAAATGATTCCCGCATTCCTCATATCTTTTAGAGTTTATTGATATATCATCAATGAGTACCACCATTATGTTTTCAAGATAATAATTAAACACTCTATTTATCGTATCTATAAACATAGAGGGTGCATATATTAATCCAAATATAATTACTATAAAATCATAATGTCTGTATCTCATATAAAATGTCGTCATTGGGGTCTCATCCTTCTTCATTACTTTATGATAAACAAAGTGAATATCAATCTTTTAAAAATATTTATCTCCCTAAAGTTGATAAAATAAGTCATCAGTGTATGGTCAGTGATAATTATTATTTAATGTAATGGAATTTATTTCCATTCAATATGAATAAAACTCATAGTCCCATCATTATTTATAAAAAACATGACATATTCTATCAAATTTAAAACTTTAGGAAATATGAATCCTATATCACAATACTCCCATAGCTGTTTTTATAACTCTAAAAATTCCCCTGGTATCATTCTATAGGGTGTCTTAGATGGTTTTCATCAGAGATGAGTTGAATGGAAAACAAAAATTAATTATTAGGTGGATACCCATGTCATTATTTTATAAATACATCAATTTATTTTTTGAAAAAAAGGTATATATTAAACTATTAGTATTCATTTTCTATCTATATATTATGTTTTTTCTTCCATTTATCCAAGGATTTATTTAAGATGAGCTACTTGATGATGGATTGGAAAAGACTTTGATAATGAAGTCTTCCATCTAAATAAAATGGACTCAATAACTCCTTCATAATATATAGTCACTTTCTATTGATAATAAATTATTAGATTATACATTGAGATCTAATACATAACAAGGATTGTGTAAAAGGAAATCATTTGTATAAAAATTAATTTTGTAACTAGGGAATCTCTATAAATATTAAAATATACTAATTGATATATATTAATTGAAATAATATTTACACTAGGTGTATCAATTGAAAAATCGTCTATTTTATTTTAGGTTATGATTCAATTTTCATAGAAAACATGTATGATATACAGGAGTACATAGATCCATAATCAAATATATCATTTTATAACATTGAGTTTATTTTCCAAGTACCTGATATCAGATTATTTTGAAATTAAACCTCAGTTATAGTAATCTATTAATATCATCCTTAGTCCCTCCTATTATGAGGTAAGTTTCATTAATTTTTATGGAATTGGTTTTAATAGTTCTCCATCTCCTTATAGTTAATGTGTTGGACTTTGGAAGATTCTACCTTTCCATTAAATTCATGAGTATGATGTCCTTTCTCTCCACACATGAAGAAAAGTCCCATTCTCTTAAATAATATTCCACAATGATTCATTCTAAACTAGAACTTTTTATAACTTCAATCCTTACCTTTTTTCATTTGAAAAATTTTTAATTATAAAGTGATATGTCTCCCTTTTATTTTCTTTATTTCCCTCAAAAATATAATAATTTGAGAATTATTCATCTTTATTAATGAAACTTAATACTATATTCACATATGATGAAAATTCTTGAGAGACTAATTCCATTATAAGGATAATATTTACCATATCACGGGAGAGATCAATCATAATTATTGGATTATGTAAATAATCAGTAATATGGATTTCTAACATTTTAATGTTCCCTTTATATTCAACAACATCTTCTAATTAATTTTTTCTTAAGAGTAATTTAATTTCTATATCATGTCATTTATAATAAGAAAATTATTTCTTGATGAATATTACATTAAACTCATTCCATTATACACTCTATATATCCTCCTCCTCCTCAGTGTTTTGAATCAATGAACACCATTGATCAGTATCTCCCTTTAGATGATAAACCACCATGATAACCTTAAATCTTTATCGACTTCCAAAAGTGAGAAATATGTTCTCTAAGGACTTGATATTCTATTCATATACCAATATATTACTTGTCCCATGGAATGATTTAGGATTCTACCACATGAAGTGGTTCAGAATTATTGAACTATGTTTTAGATATGTAGTTTTCTTTATAGGAACAAGGTTATTAGTCACAACTTAGTCAAATTACCTAATATAGTTATAATAATCTTAGATGTAGCACTCTCATTATTGAATTTCTTAACATACTAATGAGGGAAATCCCTGTATAGGTTATGAGTATTGATATAGTTACCATTAATTCTGTTACGTTCAATTTTTTTACAATGGAATACACAAGATCAACTCACAACATTATGAATATTTAATCATATAATATGATTTTTAGTTCTTTAAAATATTCTATAATATTTTTTTGAATATCATAAGATTTTATCATAATGTGTTCACTATCTTAAAACATTATTATAGATTTAATTACCAAGGTTTTGAGTCAAATTAAACTGATACCAACCATAATAACCCCTAACCCAGTTACTTGAATCTAGTAGATACATTATTACATTGGTATAGAATAAAAAATTTCATATACCATAGGATCCAAAATTCTTTGTAGTCTTAGGAGACTAGATACATACCTAAATCTCAAATAACATTTGAAAATATAAAATAAAGCATAAAATTACAATTATAACTTTATTATTTATTCTATTATATTCTTCAAAGAACTCATATTTCACTTCTAAAAACCTCAATTATTGAAAAAAAATAAACTTTTGTGATCAATTTCTTAGTAAGGTAATGGTTACAATGAAATCTATCATGGAATAAATAATGCATGAATAAAATAGTTGAGGTAAATAATATTAAAATATTTCATATAACTAATATCATGAAAGAGTAATATATCCATGAATGGAATATAAACATAAATGATAACAGGGTAAACAATAATGGTTTTGTTTTGATAAAATGAATAATACTGGACATATTAATCTTCTCATTAAGGCATCATGCTATGATATCATACATAAATAAGTAAGGCATACACCAAACCCATGCTAGTTTGCCTCATGAAAACTATTGATTCTTTGAGTGGCTATATAATATTGGGCCCAAACCATCACTAAATAATTTCAATCCATTCATAATATAAAAATAATGAATAAACAATAAAATACGCAATCAGCGTGTATTGGAAATCAATAAACATCCATATTGGGAAAACATGCATATAAAATTTCAATATTTTCCATAGTAAAAATATAATAATATAATCATTATCCAAACAGGTAATGAATGTGGATAGTAACATTAGAAAATATACCTAGTGTTTCAAAATAAACTTTAAAGTATGGTGATATATATGAAATAAATCATTATAAATTCATTAGGAAGTTTCTTTGAAAATAAGAAGAAATATCATTTTCTATTTATAACATTTAGAAATGAAGCATTCATCAAAAATTGAGAATATAATAGTATTTTAAAAACCATGGTTACATTCAATGTATCTCAGTAAATACTAATGTTCATGATGGAAGTAAAATGAAATCATGTGGTAAATATAAAAAAACTCCTTTTACACTTCTGTAAAGAAATTGAAAATTAACTTGAATGGATAACATTAAAAATATACCTTTCTAAAGTTTTATAAAGAATTTAAAATTAAATATAAAGAAACTTAAACACTACTTTATTTGAATATAATATTATTCTTGAATGAATTTAAATAAGATGGATATGGAATAGAAAGACTCCCAACTGAGAAGAAAATATAATGTTGGGTCATCTTATATGTATCCTTTCGATTGAATTTTAAACCAAAGGGATGTGAAATGGATTAATACATATAAAATCCATTAATAATTATTGTAGAGTAAAATAGATGGGGGTTATTGATATAAATAACATATAATTTATAAACTTTAAAATTTAGACATAATCAATCCTAAATTTAATGTGAGATTGGAAAGTAACCCTTAGATAAATCATCTATTTATTCGGACGTTCTCTATCCTTATTCTAAAATAAACATAGGTTTATTATTAATTAAAACAATAACCTCATTCATAGTTATTTTACTTTATACAACCAATTTATAATTACATATTACCCTTGTATTAATTGTTTATCATTAAAAATCATGATTTGGTTGTTAACAGTTCTGTTTCCCTTGCACGCTTTGGTTTGGAAATCCCTATCCTCAGTTTTAGTCACGGATTAATCTTCTCCAAAATTTTTAGTCTTAGTTAATTCATGGGATTGATATAGTTTTTGATTTTCATGGTCATTTCATGGAACAAATATTGATATTTCTTATGGAACACATAAAAAATCTCCTTTTTGGTGATTATTGAATTAATCAAATTATTTGAATTTATAGTTGAACATAATTTTTAATATTACCAATAAAAATTTATAACATATTTTTACCATTATTTATGTTCACTTAGTCATTTGTGAGTTATTTTTTTATGATTTCCATGTTATCAGAATCATATTTTTATATTTTATTGATACATTTTATTTGGTTGAAGTTTCAACCTTACAAAAATAAGAACCCTAACATAAAAAACATAATTTTTAAAAACACAAAAGTAATAGAAATATAAGGATACACCACCAGTATCATAATACCTTCCACAAAATTCTCTATCCATGTGTGCAGTTTAACCTCAAGCCTCAAACCCATCAGCTTGTCGTTTCAGGCCATCACTAGCACACAATCATCGACACAAAAACTAAATGATGCCGATAGTACCAGATCATGTTATTATATAGTGATAAAATAAATTTTAAAAAATATTAATTGTTTCAAAAAATTATTTTATATTTAACAATTAGATTCAATAATTGGTATATGTAGAGGATAAATTAAATAGAATGATAAGAATCTATTACTTACAAAGTTTCTAAACATGCACAGTTTAGGCAGTCAAATTTTATGATGAATAATTTTTGTAATTAATATTAATATAATGTAAAAATTAACTTTAAATAAAATAAATAATGTTTTAAATATCTTATTTATTCATAAAATATATTTTTAAAAGCATCCACGTAAGGCAGTGATGAAAAATTAAATGTTTCATTCCAGGAGGCTGTAGTTTGCACATAATAAGAGAGTTGATTTCATTTTCCAATGGATTTTAGTAAGGTAGATAATAGTTATTAAATAAATATAATAAAAATTTATATATTAATTATAATTATTTATTTATATTATAATATTTAAAGTATATTTTTTGGAGGTGAAGGAAAAAAGAAACTTGAAAGAACTATGTTAAGACAATTAGCTATTCCTTTGATACCATCCTTAAAACCACTTCTTAATCCTCATTAGATTGACATTTTGAGAAGAAAAACCTCTAAAATATGGTAAAATTCTTTATAAGGTATTTAAAGTATTTTTTTGTGACGTAATATTTTTTACTAGTGAGGAGAAATGGGCTGTTAAAGGACTCCATTTATAAGTGAGATGGGTGGAATTTTTGCAAATAATCATTACTTTATATTAAATACATGTCAGATTCAAAGGAAAATATTTAAAAAGTTAAAAATCAATGTTAGAGTATAATTATTGGTTGATAAACCCACAAATACAGATTTATATATAAGATTTCATGATATTTTGATTTTTTATCACTCAATTTTAAACCTTTTTAACTTCATTTTATTATTATCGTGTTAACTCAATTTTCTACCAAAAAATAAAATTAAACATTTAAAATTATTATTTAAAATATGATTTTTTTAAATATTCCACTGTTATAGGTGGTATAAATTAATTTTAATATGAGTATGCTTAATGAAACAAAAAGTAGTTTTTAGAAAAATTCTGTTTTAATCCTAAAAATTAATTTATGCCAAAATAATGTGTAATATTTATTCCCATGATATATATTATTTGAATATTAAAAAGATAGGTTTTTTAATATAAATGGAATAAAAACTGAATGTATGATTTTAAATACATAATTAAAAGAAGATAACCAAAATAGTTTTTTAATAGAATAAAATATTTCTTAGGTTGTAAAATGTCAAACATAGATTTATAAACTAAACATAGAATTTTTAAATAAATTACTTCAATTTAAGAAATATTTTATTGATTTTTTTTCATAATTAAATAATTTATTCTTTTACTAGGATAATTTCATAAAATTTATGGTATTGTGAAAATTTAATTTTTAATATTCACCTATAAATCAAATTTTTTCATAAAATTACTCAAAAAAATAATCCTAATATAATTTTCACATGTAGAATCCAAAAATGATATCCATCTAATCAAATTAAAACTATGATATTTAGGAATAATTCTTTTAAAAATAGTCAAAAATAAAACTATTTCTATTATATTATGAATATAATGTGCATTGTGCTATAATTTTGGGATTTAGTGTTTACCTACTATCATAGAATCATAGGTATAACATGATACAATATATATCCATTGTAATAAATTAATTGAATCCATTGTATTATATCTTATGTATGGTATAAGGTACTTCCAATTTCACCTCATGTTTTAGAGTTTTATTATCAAGTATCATGTGAGTTCTTAATGACAATACCAATTCTCCTAGGATAAATGATTAGAGGTCAAACTTCTTATTTAATAATTACCTGACTTAGTTTTAATGGACCTAAAGTTTTTACAATGTATGAAGAACTTTTTCATCAAGTCACTTCAATTCATCTACCATTATCTGGGAATGTTCATCTTTAGATAGTCGATTACGGAAGGAAATGTTAATTAAAGTATGTTGGAACTCAGTATGAAGGACTGTCTCTATTCTATACACAAGTGAATATGGGGTAGCCAATGTGGTAGTATGAGTTGTGGTGTTATAATCCCATAGTGTCTATAAGATCTTATCAGGAAATTCCTTCTTTTCATTGTCCACCATATTTTGAATAATGTTATGTAGGGTTTTTTGAAATCCTATATCTATCTATTCATTTATACATGATAGTGGGATGAGTTTTTGGAATAGATATTGTATTATTGATACAAAATATTCAATTAAAAATCATATAAATGTGTTCCCTTGTACACTAATATCAAGTGTGGTCCACTGAATATTGTGATGATTTTATACATCCCAAATTTGATGGTAAAATAATTATAGCTTACTTGAGGGATATTTACATGGATCACTTGTAGAAGAAATATATGGTAGTAAGAATGTACTTTAATTTCATAGCTATAGTTGGGGGATATATCCCCATGAAATCTATTCCCCATATAGAAAATGACCAAGAATATTTGGAAATGTGTATAAATTAAAGACATTGATGGATAAAGATGTCTTGTATCTGAAACACATAGAATTTCCTAGCGAGTTGAATAAAATATTTCATTTTTAACATCCAAAAGAATCTATGTTTTTTAATTTAATGTAATTTCTTGGTTTCTAATAGGTGAGTTGCATAGTCACTAACTTGGATTGCTTTTATAATAGATATATTTTATCACCCATTAATGAATCTATGGATAAATCCATCAAAAAATCACTTGTAGTGAACCTTTTGGTAATTTGGTCCATCATAAAAGATATAAATTTCCACCTATTGATAAATCTACACTTTGTTAGCTTGATCAGGTGGGAGGATCCCAATACAAAGGTAATCTATTTTAGGTAAAAAAATTCCATCTATTACATCACCCATAGTGATTATAGGATCTATTTGATATAAGGTGTTATTATATTATTTGATCATATTACTTTACTTTATATAATTATTGATAGATGGAGATAACACCCTATGACATGAGATATAAATAGAAATTTTATTTTAATCTAAATATGTTAATGTTGTAATTGCACTGTCTAATGTATCAGGTTGGGAGTTTTATGAACAAGATACTTGAGATAGTTTTGGTTCCAAGGGTAATTCTTCCATCAACCCCCATATATAGTCAACTAAGGTAATAAACTATTCATTCTCAGTGAAGTAGTCACTATTTGTTTTCTTGATCGCCAACTCTAAATCCCCATTGAAATTCAATTATGTCATTAATATCTTTAGGGTGAATTCCAATCCTTCAATGATGGTATCTTATTCTACCTCATTTTTATTATATCCCACTTATGATAGAAAGTAATAAGGATGGGCCTCTTTAACTTGGAATATGAATAAAATCCCCAAGTTGGCCCTATTGAGATTTGTGTTATATATCCTTACGTCGATCAATATTTGGAAGGAACCATCGAAGTATATATCCCATGATAGGGGTCTCATGAATGGATAATGTGTCATTATTGGGGAGCTCTATATTCAATAGCTAATTCTCTAGGATATGATGCATTATGAGAAAAATATAAAAATTATTTCCCCATTATTTCTTTCCAAGGCATGATATAAACTAAAACTACTAAAAAATGACTACCCACATTGAAATACATCTAGTTTGAATTAGAAGTCAGAGAATGTTCTTTTGAAAATTTACCATATAGATTATATGAGACTCTTGTTAATATGAATAATGTCCCATTTTTTGCACCATAAAGATTAGTGTAATGTAGATCTTCTCAATGTTAGAATATCCTATATTAGAATCTAACATTGTCCAACTAAGATAGTAGAGAGTATTCTCCCTGCCTGCATCATTATTCTAAGAAAGGAGGGTGATAAGAAAACACTCCATTATTTCAACATATAATACAATAGGGTTTCATTACATATGAGGCATATATACCAACATATGTAGAAGACACATCATGAGTTTATCAAAGGATTTTTGAAAATATTCACCCGCTTGCAAGGTAACACTTTTCTTCACTAACCATTTGAAGGTATTTTTTTCCTTAAAAATGCTGGCTATAAGACATTTGATATAAGAAATTATTTCTGAGAGTCTCATAAAATATTTGAGTTTTTAAGGAGTAGTCATATCGAGTATTAGCATATCCCTTTTAGGGTTAACATTGATGATGCATTGGCGTGCCATAAAGATAAGTAATTTTCATGATTTTATCCCAAAATAATATTTCATGGGGTTTATCATGATGCTATGTTATCATAGATTGTAAACAAATGGTTGAAGTTCGACAAGATGATCACATTTTTATTGATACATGAACACTTGTTAGTATACATAAAACTACATGGTCTTCATTATAAAGTACATGATGATGCAGTGCATAGAATATAAATATGTAGTGAAAATGTTCTTCAAGCCAAAGGGAACTACCTGATAATTGTATACCTCCTATAGTATATTTAAAGTGGTGGAATCCTCATATTTAAGATCCATTCATATTTGGTTATAGTTTTAATATTTATCCATAATGGATATATCTTGAAATCAAACCATTTTTTTGTTTGGTAGTTCAGGGATTAGGAATGTGAAATCATCCTTGTGTGAGTGCTATTTGAGGCCCCCTAAAATCAATAGAGACTAATTTTAATATTCATTTTCCTAAGGGGGAATATTTTAAAGATCCATTTTTAGTACTAAACCTTTATAATGAATACAATATTTTCCACAAATACCTCTCTAAAGATTACATGAGAGTAGGGATTGCGGTTTCTCATGAGAAAACTACTAAGTTTATTATTCCACTTGATGATCCAGATATTACAATGTTCAGTGATGCTATTTGAACTTTCATCGGATGACTATATAATGTTATAAAGATACAAGAGATAAGCCTTTTAAAAACTATTTAATATAAAAAACTATAACAGTTGATAAAACAGGTCATAAGTGAGGTATGATATTATATATGGATAAATAATTGGGGAAACAAAAGGTCAGATCAAGAAAATTCATTGAATCAACCAAGAAATCAAAATGACCTTCCTGGAGTACCTTGTCCACACATGTTCCAGAGAAACATTTATTATCATTATAACTTTCATACATAGAACATATTTGAATATAAAAAATTATTTACATTCCATATAAAAAAAATAAATATATGGAACTTTAATGATAGATGTAATTGGTCTTGAGATTATAGATGAGATTCTAAAGTATGAATGTTTGGTGGGTTCAGTTGCAAATATAAACATAAGGTACATTTTCATAATATGTTTATTAAATTTAATAACTTTTAATATTTTCTATAGGTGTTTATATTGGAACTGTATAAATAGAAAACCATGTGATTCATGATTTAGATTCTTTAATCCCTATATCATTTCTATAGAAAAAATTAATTTGGATAATAAATAAATTCAGAAGAATAGAGATGAAGTACTCAATGCATTTGAGAAAAATATAGAAAACAAAAGAATATTTTTGAGTCCTACAATGTTGAAATAAAACTCTATAATATAATCACATAAAATATATTTTTATTTTATGCATTATATATTTGTTTTTAATTATTTTAGGAAGAACTAGATACCGATTACAGTCAATCTAGATACCCTAATATATATTTTTTGGATCTAATGCATGGATATTTGAGAAACCAAACACACATGATGTGTGTTGTTAATATTTAAAACATTTTACTCAAAATTTTGTAGAAAAACATAGAATTATATATTTTAGTATGTTTTAAAAAGAATTTTCTTATGATAGGGTGGTCATTAAATATAGGCTAAATCATTGAATAAATACAGTTTCTGAACATAAAAATCTTGTGGATTAATACAAATGGAAACATATTAATGTATATATAGAAATATTTAACAATAGAA
Organism: Viscum album; assembly: GCA_963277665.1. Lineage (NCBI taxonomy): Eukaryota > Viridiplantae > Streptophyta > Magnoliopsida > Santalales > Viscaceae > Viscum > Viscum album. Next base: position 48,838,284 of record OY728146.1, read on the forward strand.
ACATATTTCAGAAATTGTTTTTATTTGGTCATTGTTTCAGCTATGTACGAAGAAAGATAATTGAACTAATTCTGGATATAATATTTCTAAATATACGAGAGAGATCATAACCCAAAAAATACCATTATATCTAAATAGGCAATTTATAAATGTAATTTCAATTTCATTAAAAATATTTCTTATGTTTTTGTCTATATTTTGTCAGTAATACCATGATTTCCAAAAACCATCAAACAAAAAATATGATGTAAATTTGGTTAGAGATGAGTGGGATGTATACATGTTTTCAGAATTATTTCCAAGAAAAAAAAGGTTATTAAAAACAATTTTTGTAATCTAGTATGGTCTATAACCTTAGAAATATTTTTTTGGTGTGAAACATTAGTGTTATAATGTATGTATATTATTTTTGATCTATTTCTCAAGGAGAATTATAATAGAGGAAATAATTTTGTTTATAAGATCTGGCCTATAAATAATAAAATTATTGGGAATTAATGGAGACGTAGGCGAAGGTGGATGTATAGTCGGTGTTAGAGATCTTGGAAGAGGAGGAGATAAAGAACTAGCTTACATACAATAGTTCTTTTTTGAGAAATGGAGCAAAATGGGGATCATACCAAGGTAGTGTTTGAGAACAATTATTTAAAATTTCACACCAAAATTTTCACTTAAGGTAAGAGATATGATGAATTTGTTTCATGTTTCTTATTAAAAAAATGTTGTTCACATCCTTTTTAGGTGATTTTATACTTGACGTTAAACAGATGATTTTTTAAGAAAAAAACACCAATATTAGTTTTTCAAAATTATTATCATAGGCTACAATTTCTTTTATAAAATTGAAATTAATATGAAATATTAATCAAGTATGAAAGAAACCCCTCACTAAAAAAATTTACCAATAACAAAAACAAAGATTCAGTTAGTTTCCCATGGATTCACTACACTACAAATTAAGGGGCTTAGTAGTGGAGTCAATAGTCACTTTAGAGTAATAAAGCACCAATATAATAGTAAAATAATTATATAATCCATCTCAAATGTTTGAATAAATATGTGTGCAATAAACCACCAAATCCAAAAGGTATATGAGAAAACTATTAGAGGACAACTAATATTAAGAGATCATGGTGATTGAAGAGGGATTGTTTCAAGGGAAGCATGACATCAAATGAAAATAAACCACTCTATGAATGAATCCATGAAAATGAAAAGCCTACTTTAAATGAAACCATGAAGAACCAAAAATAAAAATGAATAATCCTTTGAAAAAAAATCTAGCCTCTTGATCTAAAACCTATACAAAATAATGAAATAAAAAATTTCATCAGCTGAATAATCCATTTTTTGAAAAGAAAAATATAGTGGGTTTTCTTTAGTGGGTGGTGAAATTATTTGGTCTATTAAATCATCAATTAGATTCATGATATAATTTCACATGTGCTTGTGGAATCCATATAAGTATCATTCATTATTATTGTCAAAACTCATTATGTAAAATGCTCTATGTTCAGAAGCTCATTAATAAAAAAACTCATCACCATTCTAAAAAAAATACATGAGAATTGGGATATACCCATTTTGTTGAAAAAATAATTATAATTTTATGTTGCAGTTTATCATCGAGCAAAAAATTGAAAAGGATATACTAATCTATAGTACAATCTAAGAATAATTAATGGATACACTAAATATTTGTGTCTTTTTGATGCTATGGAGGGATATAAAATTGTTTTATATTTTCAAAAGGGGTAAACAATTTATAATGGATCTTAGTGCCTTATGAAAACACATAATGGATCACACACATGTTTTTTCCATCAAATAAGGTAAATATTTTATCATGGAATTTGTACTCTATATAATGGTGAAAGGGAAAGATAAATTTTATTATGTTCCCTAAAACTCATATGTTAATATTTATTTTTGTTTAGTCAATGAATGGTAATTGGTTTACAGTAATGGTAAATGTTTTCTAGGAATAAATGACCCTGTAAACATGGAAAATTAAATCATGTACTATGATCATTCACTCAATAAGAATGATTCACTCATGATGATGCAATTTTATTTTTATTCTCCAATGAATTCAACATTATGGGTTTTCAAAAAACAATATTGTTATATGAACCAGATTATTGAACGGAATGTAGAATAAAAATACATAGTTGAATCAACCACACCTCAAATAAATACATGGTGTACCAGATATGACTCAAATTGTGTGGTTTTAGTTTATAATTTCCAATTTATTAAATGTATTTTATCATATTTAGGTTTAATATATTTGATAATAAAATTACTAACATATAAAATGTTTTATTATGTAGGGGTATTATTTCACTCTAGTTGGTTTGGTTTGTATGAATATGATCATGGTTGTGTGATATTGGACTTCTAGGATTCAATTGAGATAATAAAAAAAAGGAAATGGGTCAACATTTTATACAATAATCATGAAAAGGTGAATTACTACTACTTATTTAGTTAATTTTCTCACCATTTTCTCTACTATTTTTAAGTAAATTTTTTTAGTATTTTTATCAAATATTTTTTTCATAGATCTTTTAGGAAGTCATATTTTTCCTTCAATCAGCTACTACAAGACAGAAAAGAGAGAACATGGTTCTTTTGGATGAGGAATTTTAGAAATATTGTGGTTTCTTATTCCATATAAATGAAACAATTCTTTATTTTCTATTTTGGTGAAAAAGGTTAAAAGGAAAACACACATGAAATACTCAATCATCTTCATCTCAATCTTACACATGGTGTGATCGGTATGAATCAAAATATATGATTTTAGTTTATAATTTACATTATAGTTAAAAACAAACACCACATACTCAAAATCGAGAAAACAAATTAATATTGTTTGGATAATTTTGTAAAACAATCCATACTAAATTTGTGTCGTGTAGGAATAATAAAAACATCAATATGATACACAATGTGCTCAAAATGACTCAAAGTGTCCATTATCATTTTAAAATTGGCATTTAATTTCAAAAATTATCACTCACTGACAACCAAGAAAACGTTATCATATTGTATTGATGATTTTTGAAAACTATTTATATGTCATTTTTAACATGTAGGAATCAATATCACATTAAACTGACGCGATATGACTAGTACAACTAAAATTTCAGGTTTCTAGTTCAAGATGACAATTTCATAAAAAAACCCAAGTGACATAATAAGAATATAGAAAAAATATTTTAATTGTTTTTATAAAATTTTAATATGATCCATATGCCATTTTGGACCTTTAATAATTATACACACCTCAATCCGATGCACGTTATGACTGGTGTGACTCAAAGCACATTTTTTTATTTAAAATCGGCATTAATTTTAGTAAAGAATACAACTGACATACTCAAAATCAAGAAAATGAATTTATATTATTTTTATACTTTAATAAAACTCCCCATAAATAATTTTTGATATGTAGGAATCATCCTTACCTAAATATGATACACGATGTGCTCTCTATGACTCAAAGTTTCTGTTATTAGTTTAAAATTGATATTTTTGTTCATAAAGTGCCACTCACTAAAAATAATGAAATCATGATCAAATTGACTTGGTAATATAAAGAATGAACAATAAGTATTTTGTGATGTATAAGAATCTATTTCATAAGAAACTGGCACACGATGTGACCGATATGGATTAATGTGCATGTTTCCAGTTGAAAATGATATTTTAGTAAACAAATAAGTGACGTACTCAATACATAGAAAACTCTATTAGAATATTATGATTATTTTGGAAATTTACATATAAATCATTGGGGATTTATAGGAATCAACTTCAAATAAATATGATGTATGGTGACTGGTATGACTGAAAGTGATTATTTATATTTAAAATTGACATTTATTTGAGTAAAAAAAACTAACATACTCAAAATAGAGAAAAATAATTTTTATTGTTTTGATACTATAGTAAAGTTATAAATAAGTCATATTTGACATATTGTAAAAATAATCACCTCAATCTAACACATGATGTTCCCATCATGATGGAAAATATCCATTATTAGTTTAAAATTGACCGTTAAATTTAAAAATTGTCACTCACTGAAAACTGATCAGACATACTCATATTATCTTAAAAAATTTTGAAACATATTCACAATTAAATTTAAAATTTAGGAATCAAAATCTGTCAAACCAACACATTATTTTACATACATGACTCAAAGTACTTATTTCTAGTTTAAAATGACATTTTTGTAAAAAACAGAAGTGACAAACTCAAAACTAAGAAAACACATTAAACGTTTTTGATGCTTTATGAAAACAATTCATATGTAATTTGGGATGTGTTGTAATCATTATAACTTCAATAAAATTCATGGTTAGACAAGTATGACTCAGAGTGTCTATTTTTATTTAATATTGACATTAAATTTGGTAAAAAAGACAACAGACATACTAAAAACTGAGAAAATGAAGTCGGATTATTTTTATAATTTAGGAAAATGATACATAAGTCATTTTTCACATGTTGGAATTAGATATACCTCAATACAATACAAAATGTTCCCAACAAGACTCAAAGTGTCCATTATCTATTTAAAATTATTATTGAAGTCCAAAAAGTTCCCATTACTAAAAAAACAAGAAAAAATGATTAGATTATCTTGATATTTCAAGAAAAGTATTCCTATATAATTTATTATGTGTAGGATTTAGGCTCACATAACAATGAAACATGATGTTACCGATATGAATCAAAGTGCATGTTCCCAATTTAAAATGACATTTTAGTAAAAAACACCAGGGATGCACACAAAAATTTAGAAAAAACACTTATATTGTTTTGATACTTTAGGAAAACTATCCATAACTTATTTGGGTTGTTTATGAATTAGTCTCACCATAATTCAATGCATGGTGTGGCCTCTATGACTTAAATTGTATCTTTTCAGTATATAAGTGTCATTTTAGTTTGAAACATGCTTCACATCACCAAAATCGAGAAAATGAGCCTATATTGTTTTATAATCATTATTTATGATACTATATAATTAGTTTCCTTATCATTTTTATATCATACTTATTCATTTAATTTTCATATAGATAATTCTTGAAGTGGAACAAGAAATGGTGTGACTTTTAAGAATCAACCACAACTCAATCCGATACACAGTGTTCCTAGTATAACTCAATGTTTTGTTTAAAAGTAACAATTTCTATTTAATTAATATATTTATATTATTATTAACATAATAATTTTTTTCTTATATAGATGCATTCTTTTTTTCAATTAGGGGTGGTATGTTCTTTTAAATTATATCTTTTATCTGAGTTGGTTAATTTTTGGGGATATTTCTGGTGTTGTAGTGTACTATTACATCATACATTATTATGCAATGTTCTTAGTTCTTTTATGTTCTATTATATCACATTTATGTATGCCTATTTATCAGTGCTAATAAATGAATTGATAAAAGGTACCCTTTATCAACACTAAAGAAAAGCGCCGATAAATGGTTTCCATTATCTGTGCTAGAAGAAGTACTCATAAAGGATCCCTTTATCAGCACTTTTTTTAGAACTGATAAAATCCTAGGGATTTTAATAATTCTTAAGTAGTCAGCACTTTTCTATCATTGATAGAGGATAATTATATCCATCTTAAAAGTCTATTTTTTAGTAGTGTCTTGTAGAACTTGATACATACGTGATTCCTATATTACATTGAAAATATAACAACATATAATAAAAAACATTATTGTATCCTTGATATCATTTATAACAGCCATATTAAAATATAATAGAAAAGAAAAAAAATAAAGGGTGAGGTCACATTTTGAAAAAGGGTTATGTATAGTGGAATCAATCATGAGTAAATAAAGCAAAATCAACAAGGAAGAGTTGATAATAAAAACACACTCCATTCAATAAACAAAAGATTTTAAAGACTATCCATGGATAATATCAAGATAAAAAACACATGGATAATGAAAACTAAATTATTAGTAAATAACATTTATAAATCTAGACATTCTTGATCAAGGCCTCTCAACCAAGATATCATGAATCATACTTTCATGGATTCTCAAGCAAGTCACGATTCTCAATAAATAGTTAGCTTAAAAACAAATACCTATATAATGTGTCATTCCTGATGTTTTATCTCATGAGAACTATTAATTAATTAATGGGATATCCATAACTGGTCCCCACTATTCCCTTTCACATCCTATGAATTCCTTATATTAAAAATTAACAATACAATTCATTCTAAAAATTCATTCTAGGTCAAGAATTTTTTTTATTAAACCAAGAATATTGAACATCCATACTTCATCATCATAAACCATATATAGGTATAATAAGGATTATATCATTGGATCATATCCCTGATAACATCAATGGGTGTTTTCATATTTGAAAATACCTTCAGAATATCCCAAGAAAATTTCTTGACAAAAATACCATTTTCATTTTAAAATAACTTATTAAAATATAAAAATTACTCAAATTTTAAAGAGAACATTTTAAATTAAAATAACCTTATAAAGTTTTAAATTAATCATCAAATCATTTAGTGTCCATGATGGTAATAAATTCCTTTCGTGCAATATATGATAAAACAAAATTTCCTTTCACATTTTCGGTGAAAAGCAAAAAGAACATCATTCAGAAAATGATAAGAAGATTAATTTTAAACCATTTTTTTGAAAATTTTATAATGGGTAAAGATGAATTTAATTAATCATGTGATAATATAAATACATTTATAAAATCATATTTAGAAAAATTGGATATGGAAGAAAAATTATTTTTGACCGAAGAGAGAAATTAGGTTGGGTTTCATTAAAAAGTTATTTAAGTCAATTGAGTAATTAAAGAGAGGAAAATGAAAGGAAAAAACGTATTGTCCAAAATTAACTAGAGGATAAGAAAAATTATGTGTTTCTTGAAATATATATCATAAAATTTCATCATCCATTCTTAATAATAGACAGTCTTGGAAAACAATGAGATTATAACCTAAATTCCTTTCCTCAAGTTTGAATTTCCTTGTAAGTTCTTCTAAAATCATGAATAACAAATTTAGATTTACCATAATTATATAAAGGAACTGTATAAATTATTATAATATTATATATTATCCCTTTATAATATTCTAAAACCATTTTATTAATAATTTTATATTAAATTATTTATTTTAAAATGTTAACTATTTTGTCTTTAATGTAAGTTTTGGATTAGTGGTTTTGGACCTTGAACTTGGCCATATATCCAAAATTTCTAGGACTTTAGTCATGATATAAATATCATATATATTTATTATAAACACATTTAAAATCATCCATGAAATATGAACATGCAAAAAGAACAACATCTATTCATGGAGATGGTAAAGTTCACGTACACACGAGCGATGTTATCATTTTTAGTTGGCCGAATGTTAAGAAGAGAAAATGAAATATAATATATAATGAATAATAATTATATCATAAATATCATATATATTAATTAAATTTTTATTTATAATCAATAAAGTAAAATGGTGATGAAAAATGAATATCATCGCTACATGGAGATGTTAAGACATATGTACGCACACATGATGTTTTCACTTTTCATAGGATGAAAAAGAGTAGGAAAATGGTTGTAAAATAATCATAAAGATATATAATTAAATTTATGACACTATATTTATTATTTTAGGATGGATAAAATATATTTATAGTAATAAGAATAAGAAATAAATTTTAAAGAGTCGGTAAAGATGATTATCTCTTCTTCGGCAGACTTCCTTTAGATCCCTTCTCAAGTACTATTGAAAAGGAATTATAAGAAGAAAAAATATATAATTTATATATAGGTATTTTTGGAAGATATTTTTGAAGTTTTTTTATCAATATTTTTTTAAAAGTTCTGTAAATAATAGAGGTGGTGTCTTTATATAATTGAGGGGAGGGGAACTTTAGGAAATTATTGAATTATTCTAATATAATATGTATTTAAATCATGTGAAATGGTTCCAAAATGAAAAGGATTATAATTTAATTAAGATTTAGTATTAATTAAATCATCAAATAAATTTTATATAGGTTTATATATCATTTTAATCATTATCATTTGGATTAACCCCTTGGTTAATAACTTTTTACAATAATCAAGGAAATAAATTTTTCAATATAAAATGGTTATAATTTTAATTATAAAGTAAAAATTGGATCATAAATTTCAAATTCATGAATGTTTCAATCATATCTTATCATAATTTACCTAAATTAATAATTTAATTATATTTAAAAATTTAACAATTTGTTTTGTTTCATAAAATATCACTTTTGTCATTTCGACCAAATTCATTTAATTTCACTTTGAAGTCGTGAAGATAGTGATTGAATTCAAATATAAACCTTCAATACATAAATAATATATTATATTTATCTTTAAAATCCATGTAATATAATAATTCATAAAATTTTATTACTTTTAATATTTCTAAAGTTATTTATTTTATTTTTATATTATTTGAACAAATAATATGTTGGTGTTGTGTAAGCATTTAATGTAATTATACCATTAGTAAAAGCTAAAAATTAATTACCATCATAAATATAAATTATTTATTTTCAAAATAAATATTATATTTTTTAATAATATACTTTTATCTCTATGGGAACAAATAAGGTATATTAAAATAAAGAGAGTGACATTTTGGAATTTTCATTACTTAAAATAATATAAATTTCATTATCAAAGAGAATTTTTAATGACCAAGACTTTTATCACTTAAATTTACCTTCTTATAATTATTTTATATCATATAAAATACATACATAATATATATAACCTAAGTAAAGTATTATTATAAAAAATTATCAATAAAATAAGTGGTATTCATAGAAATTAAGGAACCTATACTGATGGAATAGTAACCGAACTGTTGGAATAGTAATATTAGCATTAGGAATAGTAATCTAGCCAATAGATTTGTAACCTCACCTATAAAATTATAAATAAAATTTAAGTATCTTATAAATAAAAATATGATATATTTATATCATTTTATAAGTAATTAAATGTTTTAAAAATGAAAAATTAAGTGTTGGTATTTTTGTAAAACATAAATATTTATTTACAATTTTAGAATTAATTTAATTATTAAAAAAAATTATTTTCTTAAAATAGTTTAATAAATTAAAATTTTGTTTCTTTATTATTATAAGGTAATTTTATGAGACATTGGTTAAATTTTCAATGTTTCATAAAATCAGTTATAGTATTAAATTTTTTATTTTTCAAATAAATGATGTTTTTAATTTTAATTTTAATTTATCATATTTTTCAAATTATTTTCCTAAAACAGAATCCAATTTTGATATATAAAAATTGAAAAATTGTTAGGGTAAAATTTTGGGATATTTCTAATACAGTTATATTATTTGTGAATAGTGAAATATGACAATTTATAGTAATTGTCATTTTAAGCCAAATACATGAATTTTTGAGTCATTGATGATGTAAGATACCATTAGTTAGAAATAAAATACACTAGTTACTATAAATAGTCATAATAATTAACACTATTGATATTATTGAGAAATAATAATAAACAAATGAATAAAATAAAAAAACACCCCTCTCCACCCATATAAATAACACCGTAACCAAATTTTCTCAGGACACTTTAAAATCCTTGTAGATTCTTAATATTCTGCCAAATTAATCTCAAAATCCTCTTATACACATCCTGTTATCACAAAAAGATCATTTCCATGTTCTATATGGAGGTTCCCAAGGAGATGATATCCAAGAGGTAAAACCCTCATCCTTTCTCTTTTTACTATATTTTATTTTCTTGTCCTCCCCTTACCTCCCTGATCAAAAGTGACATGATTTCTCATGTATCATACATATACTGGAATTTTATTATGTTAATTTAATATTCATCATTGAATCTCTTTTTCTCTCCTTTTTTTTCCTAAAAAGGAAAACATCATATGTGGGGTGTCGATTCAACACCTTTGTGGATGACGATTTTCATTTTTCATTACCACCTTCAATGATTGTAATAAAGAAATTTTCATGGATAAAACATATAATAATATGTGTATTAAAACTTATTTAATGTTCTATAGATTGTATATGAACATAATATTAAATAAAATGATACGAGTTCATGATAGCCGTAAAAATATCCAAAAATAAACTAATCATTTTTCATTAACATTTTATCAAATGAAGTATCCTTATGTCAAAAAATAAAATTTTTATGGGACCATTTAAATTTATATAAGCTAATTAAAACATAAATAATTTCAATTCCATATAATTTTTCCAAATTGAGAAGAACTTCCATAATTATAGACAAGTGAACCGACCATGAAACCATGAAACAAACGCCCATGAAATAACAAAATTAGCACTATAACTCATAAAACTAGACATAAATGAAAATAATAAAATTATAAAAAATAAAAAAATGTTGAATAGGTTATGGATTAAAATATTAATTAATCTAATTTATTATCCATAACATTAAGTTCAAGTGATGAAAACATTCATATATAAGTTATGGGATTCTATCCAAACCTTTAAATTACTTTTTGATCATGATTTCTTTCTCTTTACCCTAATATATTTATTCATTATTATTATTTAATTCTTATAAATTCTATGTATTTATTAAAAAAATAATTTATCATGATCATTTTAGCATTCTTATATTGGGAAATACATGTTTTTAAATGGTTCCATTCTCAATTCCTCCCAATAAGAAATCCTGATTAGAGGGAACTTTGCAATTTCTTACTCATTTTCAAGTACAATGAAAAATATATTTTAAAACACAACTATATTTTTTAAAAAATAAATATTTTTATCATGAAAAATATCATAGTTCATTTCTAATTTTATACAAAAATTATGCCATTTTCTTCTTTAATGACACTTTTTTTAGACGGTGGTGTCTTGGCCAAAGACCGAGACACAATTTATTACTAATCAGAGAAATAAATACAAAATTCTAAAAGAGGGAATCTTATTACAATCTTTTTCATATAGGGGGAGTAACTCAACTGGTAATTCCTCCATCCAAGAGAGGCCCCAGTTGATACATTTATTAGAAAGACCATATGAAACCGTGTTCGATTCACGAAAGGCATGCGTGGCTATGTAATTCATATCATAGAGAGAATCGATACATCTCATCCATCTGGTGGTGAGTGGCCAATCAAGGTGCATCATACCATTCCAAATAGCTTGGATAATGGTTGTAGAGTCACTTTAGATACAAATTTTGTTCCATCCCTTTTGTCTGACAAACTCAATCGCATGGATCACAGCTAACATTTATACCTCTAACGAGGTGGCCAAACAACAACTGGTGAAGAAACAAAAAAGAGTTCGGCCATGAAAATCTTTGATGATAGCACCGCATCTAGTAGGACCCGAGTTTCCTTTAGAAGAACCATCCACATTAACTTTGATCCAACCAGGATGTGGTGCTTGCCAGAAAACCTCAAAGGTTCACCTCGGCTGTCTATAAAGACCCTTGATTCCAAGTTGTAGAAGGATCATTAGGTCTCCAAAAGTGTTGTGACAAGGAGAATTTTACACTTAAACCACACTAAAGTGGATCATTTATAAAGATTCCTAAATACTATTTACAAGTTTTAACTTAATTTAGACATTATTTAAAATTATCTATACCTATTTTACCTTATTAAAGTACATTTATTATTTAAATCCATTCTTCCATGGACACCATTATGATATTCCCTTTCGTTATATCATATGAAATGATTATGATATCAATTTCATTCCATGAGTAACCCTTATGATTATTATTTATGTTTATTTTTACATGCGGAACAAAAATTCATTAACATTTTATGATGAGTGTGGACATATATAACTCTAATTAAATGGGTAATGTTTAGTCTCATGGGCCGTCATGTTGGGATAAGGAGTAAACCTAATTTATTTATGGGACTTTTTCCACCATGTGATATAGTAATGATAGTTATCCTTGACTAATGTTTATGTCATATTATATATTACTATCAAATTCCTATATAGCCGTGATTGTATTTTCCTATTTTCTATATGATATTATTCCTTATTTTTATTCATGTTCCATGAATTTTGATGTCATCATTTTATTCCTTCCAACTCATGTTCAATTATTTATTCCTATATTTATTCCCTTACATGTATTTTTAGCTCATTAATTTCTTCATGTATTCCACTAGTTATCTTATATAGATATAAGAGATTAAAGGATGTTAGGATCTCATTGTGGAGTTTATATATAAGATGTATATGTTTTCTTTATAATTTATAATTATTTACCTAATCATCGCAAGACACTATCCTTTAAGATCATTGGTTTTTATTTGATGGTTAATTATGGTAAAATCATGTAATAATATGTATAAAAGACTAGAGTATAAATAGTTTGTATCAGAGGATGGTATAGTTTTTTTGGATATTAGGAATATAAAATGTGATTAAAGAACCCTAGGGATAAATCTATCACCATGGATAACCTAGATTGAAACTTAGATAATCAAAAGACATGATATATATTTCTTTTACATTTTTATCCTTTAATGTTTAATGTTTTTTATATTCTTATTAGATAATACCACCTAATTATGATTTATATTTCTTTTCTAATGGCTGGAAATAGGATAAACCCTGTAAAAAATCAATGTGATAGGAAGTGTGATGATTTCCTTAATGAAATTCCAAATATGATGGGAACAAGAGCTCACAACCTCACTAAAGTAATGGATCAACTAACTCAAGTTATGAATTATAACTTTAATCATGTGGAACTACCTCATTATCATAAGAAAGAAAAATTTTTGGTCAAATCATTCATATAAAAAATACCTCATATATTTAGTGGATCTTCTTATCACCTTTTCACAGAATAACTGATTCACATTATTGAGAAGATATTATCTATCCTATAGTGATCAGAAGAAGATAAAGTTGTGCTGGGGGTCTATAATTTTGATGGGGAAGCTAATAAGTGGTGGAAACTGATAAAAAAACACAACGTCTAAAGAGGAAATTTATTCCATGGATTGCGAATAATTCAAGAAAATATTTTCCATTAATATTTTTCACTGAACTATCAATTTTAAAATGGATACAGAGTTCCTTAGACGAATCAAAAGGATGTTGAGTATATAAAACAATATGAAACAAAATTCACAAGACTTACAAGATAATCCTTTTACTATGTCATGAACATTGAAATCAAGGTTGATCACTTCATTAGTGGACTAATTATATGTCTATGAAAAGCATTGGTGATTTAAAACATTAACTACTACAAGAAGATTGTCCATTGTGCCCATAAAGTTGAAATGGAAATTTGAGACTCTCATCAGAATCATTGTCTTGGAGATAAAAACAAGATAATTTAGATTAATATCGGAGTATCAATAGAGAAATCACATAATGGTAAGAAAACCAAACATCCCACCTGTTAAAAGTGTTGGATGAAGCATCCAGAAAACTGCCTAAGGGGAATTGGGAGATGCATCAAATGAGGAAGAGAGGGTTATCATGAGAATTTTTTACATAGGGATTTAAATAATCCCATTAATTTGGAATAAAAAAGGAAGGTTTAGACCAACACTTATCCTATAGTGATGTGTTTCAACTGTAAGAAACATGGTCATTATGTGAGCCAATTCCCTAATGCAAGGGTTGTCACAGGCAGTCAAAAACAACCTCCAAGGCAACAAGGAAGAGCATATTTTGTCACTACTACTGAGGTGAAGCCCAAAACAATATGTTGGGATAGGTACACTGGTTATTCATTCTTGAATATTGACGATAATATTTTATTCTGGTTATATGAATTATTTCATATCTATAAAGTTTATTAAAACAATTAAAACACCACCTAAAATTATGGAGTTTGAGTTATATGTGAGAATATGAAATGAAGAAATTACTACATATAAAGTATATAAATCCTCCATAATTAATGTTTTCATACTAAGCCTCATAGAAAATCTTTTCATACATCATTTGGAGGAGTTTGATTATATCTTTAGCTTGGATTGTCTATGTTTATTCAAATACCAAATTAATTGTCGAGAAAGGGACATCACTCTTCAAATACCAAGGCATGCTCTAATTCTTTACAAGTGTGAGTAGGAGGATGAATCTACTTTAGAATCATCATCTCAATTTGGATATTATTTCCTTATTATAAAGTATATCTAGGTTAAATGATGGTGACAAATGAAAGAATCATGTATGAATTCATTCAAATTGTGAGGGATTACACTAATGTGTTCCCTGAATAATTTCACTATCTTCCTCTAGAACAAGAGGTTGAGTTCTTGATTGAAATTATTCCCAGATCTTTACATATATCATAGACTCCGTACAGAATGGAAACCATTGTGTTATAAGAAATAAAGAAGTAATTACAAGAGAATTTGGAGATGGTTTTATATACACATGTACTTCACCATGGGGTGCGCCAATCCTCTTCATCAAGAAGAAGTATGGATCAAAGTACCAATGAATTTACTATTGTGATTACAAAAAATCACAATAAATAGTATGTATCCCTACCCATGGATAAATTAATTTTTGCGTCAACTACGTGGCCCAAAGCATTTCTCAAAGGTGGGCCTTCTGTCAAGATATCACCAATTAGAGGTGAATAAGGAAGATATTCCCAATACTAAAATTCAAATGAGGTATGGAAACTATGAATTCATAGTAATTCCCTTTGTAATTACTAATTCTATTGTAATTTTCATGGATTTAATTAATTTATTCTTTATAGATTACATCTAAAAATAAGTGGTATTTATTATTGTGATATTCTGATATTGTCTAAGGACAAGGAGGAACATGAGGATCATTTAAAAACTATGCTAATGACATTGATAAGGGAGAAAATATATAAGAGTTACTATAAATTTGAGTTTAGGATGGAGGATGTATCATTATTGGGGCATGTTACTACCAAAAAATGGATTTATATAGACAATTCATAAAAAAATTAAATTAAAGAGTGCCCTATACCAACATTTGTAATGAAGATCTATAGTTTTCCAAGATTTACTGGGTAATATTGATGTTTTTTGGGGAATTTATCAAGATTTTATAACCCGAAAACTAAGATAACATGGAAAGGGTTAAAGAATATCTAGATAGAATAATGAGTATAAATCTTTAAGGAGCTCAAGAAGATTCTAATCATAGAACCTATGGTCACACTACCAACAAGTGGAGAAAGTTTTGCGATATACTGTGATGTTTCAAAAAAAAACTTATTGGGTTGTGTACTCATGAATAATGATAAAGTGATAGCCTAAACCTCATGGAAGTTGAACATCCATGAGAATAACTACCTGATACATGATCTGGATCTAGAAGCTATGTTTTTTCCTTGAAAATCTTACAACACTACCTCTATAGTTAGAAGTGTGACATATATACTGATCACAAGAGACAAAATTATATATTTACACAAAAGGAGATCAATATGAGTCAAAGGATATGGTTAGAGTTAATTGATGAATATAATTTCTCTATTCTCTATCATCCCATTAAGGAAGACAATGTATATGATGCTCGTAGAAGAAAATAACCTTCTACTCTATGAATGATTATGTCATGACCCGCCTTCACCAAAAAGAGGGAAGGGGCAGCAGATTTGCCCGACCCTTCCTTCTTTAAGTTGAAGGAGAGATAATGACCCTCGATTCCCGCCTCTAGTAGGCCCCGGAGTGGCGACTAGAACCAAGGGTATGAGTTTTAACAAATATAAGAGGCATTAGCCTTTTTATTATTTGAGATCAGGAGATAAGATGAGTCAAACACCAAAAGAAAGAGGAACAATTAAATGTAAAATAAACCCAAACCAATCCCACATGCACGTTTAAAAAGTTCTGAAAAAAAGTACAGGAAAACTCGAAAAGTACAATGCCAAAAGAAACAAGAGTACAACAAATGGAACCACTTCTACTGTCCCGACAAGTAGGGTCCCACACGACCCTGGTAGTCTTCCTAGAAACATGAAAGTAAACTTAGGGTGAGCGTACAAAGCATACTCAGTAGGAAAAACCTATAGCTCTAATGCACATGTGGGGAGACGTACTAAATTCCCGTGAGAAGTAGAGAAACCAACATCTATCAAGAAGTCTATCCATCCCACCTCACCAAACACAATCACCAAATAACACAATCTGTAATGTAATAGTAAGAACATTACTTTTGGGTACCCCGCACCACGATTTCACCCACTAGCTAGTTGCTCATCCCTAACGACAAACGTCCTGACGCTACCACGCTCTTCCCGCCCGCACAAACCTGGGCCTCACAACCACACACCCCTGTCCACACACAACTGGGCCTCAGAACCATACATCCCTACCCGAACACACCTGGGCCTCACAACCATCCAATTTAAACCTACCCGAAGATTCTTGGGTGTAAGGTCTCCTCCAACCATCACAGCCGAGGGAAGAGGGAGTAGGAAGGAGAGTAACTAGGGGGAAACACCCTTCCCCATGAAATGGGGTGTCCAACACTAAGTGTCCAATGTGGGTGGGGTGAAACTAAACACAAAACATACAGTTATACATATATATATCAACACACAGACCAACCTACGTCTCCTCAAACAGATACAAGAAGGTACACATGCACTACTGCCTCAGAAAACAGGTGCACAACAAACAGTTCCCAGTTCCCCTGTTCAAGTTCTCATTCATAACAGCTCATTATGAGTTAATCCCTTCACTGTTGGGCAACTAACAGGCACATTCACAAATGAAAAACAAAATCAGTAGAAAGGAAAATCATCAGGTAATTTAAGCATTCACACCCGGTTCTATTGTGAAGTCACAAAAACTAGGGATCAAGTGAGATCCCTCAAAGTACTGAAAAAAAAAACAAAGCCCAACAAACCATTGGTTACCCCACACTAATTCATTACCATTCCACCCAGTTCATTATTAAATTCCCACTTTTATTCATGTTCACAACCCAACCTTCATCCCTGCTTCCAAACACCACCACAACCACACAACAACTCATTCCATTCCAACCACACCATTCATAGCCCCGCTGTTCACCCATCCATAACAAAACCCATTCACCCCTTCACCGATTTCATAACTGAACCATCCCTACATTCATAATTCTTTCTTTTATATTATTTAGTTCAACTAGGGTGATCACCCAAGGTTATGGGCATTCATATTCAACGGCCGAGTTTAAGTGTTTACCCGATTCATACATGATTCCCATTCACCAGACAAAGTATAAAACATAGCATAGAATAGGTGCGCAAACAAAGACCTCCAATGGACGTGATTTTCAGTAGGCCTAATCCCATTAAATTTATAAAAACATCATAGGGAAAGCATGGAAAAAAACATGTAACAACATTAACAAACATCCTCATACCCGTTCTTTAGCCGGTTATTATCTTCATTACAGAATTGATTAAATGCCTCGTGGGAACCATAAAAAACCCACCCCACATGATACACAAGGAGGAGAGACAAAGGTAATATCACTAATTGATTAATCAAGGATTGACATAAGTCCTCACGTGGAAACTAGAAATCAGGAGTAGCAGGAGCTCCAAAGAACGTGATCAACGAAAACTTCTCAACAGGGGTACGACTCATTGGGAGGAATGGTATTCCGAGTGCAGGGTGATAGAGAAAAGAAACCTAGGGAGATGATCAGCCTTGAGGTTATAAAGGCTGAGATATAGCATCCCCGGGACAGTTAAGATACAAGGAGATAAACACAAAACCATGGAAAAAGCGGAATCAGGGGTTGACCACACGGTTGGGCCACCCCACACATCCAAATTAAAAGGTCCCCACCCTTCAGGGCAGTTAAAACTGACACACACCTCCTTAACCAAGGAAGGACCCCTCGCAGGATTCGGTAGAGGTGTTTCTAAAAACGCGGTTAAAGGCATGACCAAAACGCATGGTTTTTCATTGATGTAGGGTACCTGACCAATAATTTAATTAAACTCTATTAATGGGCTTTAAAACAGGTTTAATGGGGTCAAAACAAGGTTTAAAACCCAATTCGTGCAAAAAGGAGGTGCTATTGGAAAACCCCTGGAGAGGTCACCGGCAGGCTAGGTCTACCAGTAGACAAAGCTACCAGTTGGCCGAGGCTACCGTTAGGCGAGGATACCGGTAGGCCGAGGCAACCGGTAGGCCGGGCCACCGGTAGGCCAGGCCACCGGTTAGGTCGAGGCGACTGGTAGGCCGAGGCCACGGGTAGGCCAAGCTACCGGTAGGCCGAGCTACCGGTAGGCCGAGCTACCGGTAGGCCGAGGCCACCGGTAGGCCGAGGCCACCAGTAGGGTACCTGACCAATAATTTAATGAAATGCTATTAATGGGCTTTAAAACAGGTTTAATGTGGGTAAAAACAAGGTTTAAAAGTCAATTCATGCAAAAAGGAGGAGCTACTGGAAAACCCCGGGAGAGGTCACCAATGGGATAGGTCTTCCAGTAGACAAAGCTACCGGTTGCCCGAGGCTACCGGTAGGCAAGGATACCGATAGGCCGAGGCCATCGAGGCCACCGGTAGGCCGCGGCCAGGGGTAGGCCGAGGCCACGGGTAGGCCGAGGCCACCGGTAGGCCGAGGCCACAGGTAGGCCGAGCGACCGGTAGGCTGGGGCCACCCGTAGGCCAGGGCCACCGGTAGGCCAAGGCCACCGGTAGGCCGCGGCTACGGGTAGGCCGAGGCCACCGGTAGGCCGAGGCCACCTGTAGGCCGGGCGACCAGTAGGCCGGGCTACCAGTAGGTCGGGGCCACCGGTAGGACGCGACCACCGGTAGGCCGCGACCACCGGTAGGCCGAGCTACGGGTAGGCCGAGCCACCGGTAGGCCGAGCTACCAGTAGTCCGTGCCACCATTAGGCTGAGAGACCGGTAGGCCGAGGCCACCGGTAGGCCAAGCGACCAGTAGGCCGAGCTACCGGTAGGCCGAGCTACCAGTAGGCCGAGCTACCGGTAGGCCGAGCTACCGGTAGGCCGAGCTACCGGTAGGCCGAGCTACCGATAGGCCTTCCAGACCACCCCTAACACCCCAAACATCAGATTTTCATAAGTAATGGAACCCAAAACACTAGTCCATTACATTAGATACTTTCAAACTATTCTCGTACCCAAGAATATAAGAACAAACCAGAAAGGAGAAAAGTGGGGTCCAAAAAACCACCCTCTAAAAATACTTCTTAGGGGAAAACCCCTGAGTTTCTAGAAAGCTGGAACAGAACCCTCTCCCTACATCCAAGAATAATCCGCCAAGAGTTATCAACCACAACATTCACCACAAGCACAAGGATCACACTATCCAACACATGAGTTAGGAAGTCCCCTCCTACATGTCAGGAAATTATCCGCTTTTGGCGGTAGTGACTCGCCCGCATGGGTTTAATCGCATCCACATTAATGCATCCTGATTAGCAGTCAGGTTTTCCCATCATATAACATTTGGATGTACACACAGATAACATGGAATAGGTCATCTAATAGAAAATAAAAACAAGGACTTAATATATTAAGCACAAGGTACAGTATCTCAACAAGGATCAGAACAAAAACAACAAGGAAGTCAAAAAAGCTCTGGGTACTGAATGCCTGACTGGGCCTCCTGCTCCCACGTTCTTTCTTCTAGGCCACCATGCCTCCACAACACATGAACCAAGGGGATGGTTCATCCATGAAGCACTTTCTCTTTACGATACTTGATCTTGATTGGTCGTTCTATGAAGGTCTCATCGTCTTCAATATCTAACTCTCCCCAAATGATGACGTGGGAGTCGTCTTGTAGATATCGACGAATCTAGAAGATGTGGAAGACGTTGTGAACTTTCTCGAACTGAGGCAGAAATGCCAGCTGATACGCCACCTCACCAACTCGTCCCAACACCTCGAAAGTTCCGATGAACCTAGGGGAGAGTTTACTCCCCTTCCCAAACCTTCGCTGCCCATGTCGAGGTGAAACCTTCAAGAAAACATGATTCCCAACCTCGAACTCCAAAGGCCTCCTCCTACGATCGGCATAAGAGTTTTGCTGGTCCGGGGCTATCTTCATCCTCTCACGCATGAGTTGTACCTTCTTGATGGTTCCCTGCACCACTTTTGGACCAAAAATAGTTGCTTCCCCAATCTCTGTCTAGAAAACGGAAGAACGGAATGGCCTTCCATACAAGGCCTCAAACTTTTTCATACCAATAGTGGAGTGGAAGCTATTATTATAAGCAAACTCCACTAGAGGTAAGTGTCGTACCCATGATCCCCAAAAATCCAGAACACATTCCCGCAACATGTCTTCCAACTTCTGGATCGTTCATTCTATTTTCCCATCTGTCTGAGGGTGGAAAGAAGTGATAAGGCGTAGCTGGGTGCCAAAGGCATGCTGTAATCCCATCCAGACTCATGAGGTAATCTTTGTGTCTCGATCGGAGACAATAGATCTCTGAATCTCATGCAACTGCACCACCTCATCGACGTACCACTAGGCTAAGGTACTCACTAGGATCGACTCCTTAATTTCCATGAAGTGAGCTGATTTTGTCAACCGATCCACCACTACCCAGATGGAATCATATCCTCTCTGAGCCCTGGGTAGCCCTGTGATGAAGTCCATCGAGATGTCATCCCACTTCCACTCAGGAACATCTAAAGGCTGTAAGGCACTTAACCACAAATTCTGCCACCGCCCGCTTTACTCCGGGCCACCAAAACTGTCCCCTTAGGCCTTGGAACATCTTTGAGACCCCAGGATGTACCGCTAAAGCTGATCCATGGAACTCACAGAGAACTCCTTTATGCATCATCTCCGGAACAAACAGCCTACCACGGAAAAAAAATCTGATGCTGACTATCCTCAGACCATCCCTCAAGAGCATTTCCCTGATAAACATGATCCCACAACACTTCTACCTTCGAGTCCCCCCACTGAGAATCTTCCACCCACACCACTAAGGAGGGAACTACATTTATCTGAAATAGACAACCTTATCCACCTTCCACCCTTGCATCCAAATACAAGCCCCTAACTCTTCCATCACTCTCCAAGTATCTGTAGATTCATGAACTACTTCCTTTTATGATTTCATGCTTAGGGAATCAGCCACAACATTTCCCTTGCCTTCAGTATAATATATCTCGAAGTCGTAGTCTGGGAGGAACTCAACCCATCTCCACCGCCACAAGTTCAGATCTCGCTGGTAAAAGATATAACACAAGCTCTTGTGATCTGAGAAGACCAAAAAGTGCTCTTCGATGAGATAATGCCACCACAACTTCAATACGAACACCACGACCACAAACTCCAGATCGTGGGTGGCATAGTTATGTTCATGAGGACATAACTGCCTAGACCCATAAGAGATCACTCCCCACTGCTGCATCAGCACACATCCCAAACCAAGTCCAGAAGCATCACAGAACATTTCAAACAACACCCCTTCCTTTGGTAATCTGAGTACTGGAGCACTAACCATTTTCTCATTTAGATAGCCGAAAGCTCTCTGGCACTGGTCTCTCCACACGAAGGCCTGGAATTTCCTAGTAAAAGCTATCAACAGAGAGTCAAATCAAGAGAATTCGGGCAAAAACCTCCAGTAATAGCCTACCAAACCAAGGAAACTACGAACTTCTGCCACGTTCTTGGGTGATGCCCATGAAAAGACTGCCTCGACCTTCGACGTGTCTACTTTTATTCCCTTCTAAGACACTAAATGTCCAAGGAAATGTACCTCTTGTGTTAAGAACTTGCACTTAGACAGTTTCCCATAAAGATGGTGGTGTTGAAGGACTCCCAAAAATGCCCTAAGATGTTCAACATGATCTTACTTTGATCTTGAGTAGATAGGGATGTCGTCGATGAACACCACAATGAACTGGTCCAGAAAATCTCGGAAAATAGAGTTCATGAGGTTCATGAATGTAGCTGGTGCGTTTGTAATGCCAAACGGCATGAACACGAACTCAAAGTGGCCATATCTACACCTAAAATCCATATTCAATATATCACCTTCCCTCACTCTCAACTGTTGGTATCCAGACCGTAGATCAATCTTAGAGAACCAAACTGCTCCCCTCAGCTGGTTGAAGAGATCGTCTATCCTCGTGAGGGGGTAACGATTCTTGATCGTCACCTGATTAAACCTCTGGTAGTCTATGCATAGTCGTAGACTACCATCTTACTTCTTTACGAACAAAACGGGAGCACCCCACGGTGACACGCTGGGTCGAATAAAGCCCTTATCCATGAGATCGTCAATCTGAATCCGCAACTCCCGCAACTTAGAAGGTGCCATCTGATAAGTAGCCATTGAGATCGGGCAGGCACCAGGCTGTAAGTCTATCCCAAACTCAACGTCACATTGAGGGGGTAGAGTCACAACCTCATCGGGAAAGACATTAGGGAATTCTCTTACGACTTCTGGGACATCCACTATTCCTGCGTCTGCTGACTCTACTGACATACCATTCAGCATAGAAAGGAGTGGCTCCACATGTCGGCTCCCCTCTTGATAACATTGCTCCCCAATGAAAGCCACACGCCGTCCATCCGCATTGGAGAATTCAATCATTCTCTAATAGTAGTCGATGGTGTCATGCAAGGAGAATAACCAGTCGATGCCTAGAAAGACATCGTATTGCTGCATCTACAAAGAAAGTATGTCTCCATTGGACTGATGCGGTCCCAACATCTGTCTACACCCCCGAATGAAGTAAGATACGCTAGTCTGACCCCCAACTGGTGTTCTCAACCCTAGGGGCACAAAAAGTCTCTCGGCATCCAGACCTAGAGAATGGTCTAATTCGGGCGTAACGAAGGAGTGCGAAGCTACCGAATCAAACAAGGCAGAAACAAGAGTGATGAATAAACTGATCGTACCTCGAACGACCTCTAATCCCGTCAGAGGTACTAACTCTACGATATTAAACTATCCATGCCCAGATCCTCTACCTCGCTATTGTCGACCACCTCCCCGACCACGCCCAGGTCGAGGTCCATGAGGAGAACCCTGGTGTCGATCTACTCCTGCAAGGTCGTCCCTCGGAGGGCCAGGGGCCTGCTGCTACTGCTGGAAAGGCCTTGCCGGAAATGGATACTGCTGAGGTGGGTGCTAAAACAGCCCATTTCAACCATGTGGAGCTCGAGTCGGACATCAGCTCTGGACGTGTCCAAAAACTCCACAAGAGAAACACTTCTGTCTGGACCCTGTGAGAAAAGGGCGAGGGCCAGAAGCTCGGGACTAGTACTGATGAGGCCTAAACCCTGTATGTCGAAACCTGAAAGGCCCTGTTGCTAGAGACCTGCTGCTGACCGCCTTCCCCTTTGATGAACTCAGTTGGTTACCTTCTCGTGGTGTGCCTCCCTTCGAGTTCATCCTCTCTACTATCTCAGCCTTCTTCTGTACTACTAGGTACGTCAGAAGGGTGAAGGGAGTGACAACATACTGAAGAGAAGGATGGAGTGACACCTCTAACCGTCTTGTCCGAGACTCCTCATATGGAAAGAGATCCGGGGCAAAGCACAATATATCATTAAACATGATCACCATCTCTCTCACTGACATGCTTCCGTACTGAAGGGAGATAAACTCCTGTCTCTTCTCAGCCTTCGCCGTAGAGGAGAGGAACAACTCATTAAATTCCTTCTCGAAACTGGCCCATGAAATCTCTGCCTCTGTCTTCTCTCCCAGAAAAAGCATCTACCACTAACAAGATGCTCCTCTCAGCTTACTGACGACCAACGGAACCTAGTACTTCCTCGGAGCATGGATCAAAGATAAGCTGATGGCTAGCTCCTCGAGCCATCCCTCCATTACTAAGTCAGAAACGCTGCCCTCGTACTTCTCGAGGGTTTGTCGGTGGAAGGAGTGCAGAGTCCTCTGCCACAAGTCTTCATCCACATCTCAGTCAACCCTCTACTAGTCAACTGCCTCAATCCACTGGGCCTCAACCACCTGATTATCTCATGGATAACGTCCAGGTGCCATAGCTACAAGGTAAACAACGAATTCCTAAGCTCGAGTAGCAAGAGAAATTGTTATTATTATTATTAAACATTTCTCCCCAATGTGTCCCAAATAAAATAAAAACACAATCAGTATGATTCATGTACCTTTCCTAGGGTCTCTACCCTGCAATAAATGTAGTCTCACTTGGTCGTTTGATAGGCTCAGAGTCCTTGCATCAGATCACGGGGGGCCCTAAAATCCCCTGTCCTAGCCATTCATACCTGGTCTATTTCACGAAACAAGGTCACCTAACATTGTTTCCCTACCATCCCATGAAATACTCACTGTGCCTAACTCCAGACTCCATCCTATCTCTCAACTTCCCTCTAATACCACTTTTTCACGACCTGCCTTCGCCAAAAGGAGGGAAGGGGCAGCAGATTTCCTAGACCCTTCCTTCTTTAAGTTGAAGGAGAGACAATGACCCACGAGTCCCGCCTCCAGTAGGCCCCAGAGTGGCGAATAGCACCAAGGGTATGAGTTTTCACAAATATGGGGGGCATTACCATTTTTATTATTTGATATCGGAAGAAAAGATGAGTCAAACACCAAAATAAACAGGAACAAGTAAATTTAAAATAAACCCAGACCAATCCCACATGCATGTTTAAACAGTTCTGAACCAAAGTACAAGAACACTCAAAAAGTGGAATACCAAAAGATTCAAGAGTACAACAACTGCAACAACTCCAACTGTCTGGACTAGTAGGGTCCCACACGACCCTGGTAGTCCTCCTGGAATCCTGAAAGTAAACATAGGGTGAGCATACAAAGCATACTCAGTAGGAAAAACCTATAGCTCTCGTGCACAAGTGGGGAGATGTAATAAAGTCCCATGAGAAGCATAGAAAAGAACATCTATAAAGGGGTCTATCCATCCCATATCACCTGCCACATTCACCAAATAACAGAATCAGTAAGGTAATATTATGAACAAAATATTTGGGTACCCCGCACCACCATTTCCCCAACTAGCTAGCTGCTCATCCCTAACGACAAACGTCCTGACGCTACCATGCTCTTCCTGCCCGCACAAACCTGGGCCTCACAACCACACATCCCTGGCCGCACACACCGGGGCCTCACAAACATACATCCCTTCCCGCACACACCTGGTCCTCACAACCATCCAATCGAAACCTACCCGAAGAATCTTGGGTCTAATGTCGCCTCCAGCCATCATAGCCGAGGGAAGAGGGAGCAGGAAGGAGAGTAAATTGGGGGAAACGCCCTTACCCATGAAATGCGGTGTCCGACACTAAGTGTCCAATGGGGGTGGGGTGTGGATAAACACAAAACATAAAATTATATATATATATATATATATTAACACACATCCCAACCTACAGCTCCTCAAATAGATACAAGTAGGTACACAAGCACTACTTCCTAAGAAAATAGGTGCACAACAAATAGTTCCCAGTTACCCTATTCAAGATATCATTCATAATAGCTCGGTAGGAGTTAATCCCTTCACTACTGGGCAACTAACATGCACATTCACAAATGAACAACAAAATCGGAAGAATGGAAAATCATCAGGTAATTTAAGCATTCACACCTGGTTCTCTTGTGAAGTCCCAACAACTAGGGATCAAGTGAGATCCCTCAATGTACTGAAAAAAACAAAACCCAAAATACCATTGGGTACCCCACATTAATTCATTACCATTCCATCCAGTTCATTATTAACTTCCCACTTTTATTCATGTTCACAACCCAACCTGCAGCCCTGCTGCCAAACACCACCACAACCACACAACAACTCATGCCATTCTAACCACACCATTCACAGCCCCGATGTTCACCCATCCATAACAAAACCCATTCACCCCTTCACACATTTCATAACTGAACCATACCGACATTCATAATTCTTTCTTTTATATTATTTAGTTTAATTGGGGTGATCACATAAGGTTATGGGCATTCATATTCAACAGCTGATTTTAAGTGTTTAACCGATTCATACATGATTCCCATTCACCAGAAAAAGAATAAAACAGAACATAGAAAAGGTGCACAAACAATGACCTCCAACGGTTGTGATTTTCAGTAGGCCTAAGCCCATTAAATTTAATACAACATCATAGGGGAAGCATGGATAAAAACATGTAACAACATTAACAATCTTCCTCGTCCCTGTTCATTAATCAGTTATTATCTTCATTAAAGAATTTATTAACTACCTTGTGGGAACCATAGAACACCCACCCCGCATGATACACAAGGAGGAGATACAAAGGTAAGATCCCTACATGATTAATCAAGGATCAATGTAAGTCATCACGTGGAAACTGGAAATCAGGAGTAGCAGGAGCTCCACGGAACGCGATCAAGGAAAACATCGCAATAGGGGTACGACTCATTGGGAGGAAGGGTATTCTGAGCGCATGGTGATAGAGAGAAGAAACCTAGGGATAAGAGAAGCCTTTAGGTTATAAAGGCTGAGATATAGCATCCCCATGATGGTTATGATACGGAGAGAAAAACTCAAAACTGCGGAAGAAGCGGAATCGTGGGTTGACCACGTGGCTGGGCCACCCCACGCGTGCATCTTAAAAGGTCCCCGCCCTTCGGGGTGGTTAAAACTGACGCACACCTCCTTAACCACGGAAGGAATCCTTGTAGGATGCGATAGAGGTGTTTCTGAAAAGGCGGTTAAAGGAATGACCAAAACGCATAGTTTTTCATTGAAGGAGGGTACCTCACCAAACATTTAATTAAACGCTATTAATGGGCTTTAAAATAAGTTTAATGGGGTGAAAAAAAAGGTTTGAAACCCAATTCTCGAAAAAAGGAGGCGCTAATAGAAAACCCATGGGGAGGTCACCGGTAGTCTAGGTCTACCGGTAGACCAAGCTACCGGTCAGCAGAGGCTACCGGTAGGCCGAGGCGACCGGTAGGCCGGGCGACTGTTAGGACGAGGCCACCGGTAGGCTGAGCTACCGGTAGGCCGTGCCACCAATAGGCCGCGCTACCAGTAGGCCGAGGCTACCGGTAGGCCGAGCGACCGGTAGGTCGAGCGACCGGTAGGCCGAGCTACCGGTAGGACGAGCTACCGGTAGGACGAGCTACCGGTAGGACGAGGCCACTGATAGGCTGAGCTACCGGTAGGCCAAGCTACCAGTTAGGCCGAGCTACAGGTAGGCCGAGCTACGGGTAGGCCGAGCTACTGGTAGGCCGAGCTACCGGTAGGCCGAGCTACCCATAGGCCGAGCTACCAGTAGGCCTTCTAGACCACCCAGAACACCCCAAACATCAGATTTTTACAAGTAATGTACCCCAAAACCCCAGGCCATTACAGATTCAGACTGAGAAAGACCCTATATTCATAGAAATTTAATGAATATATCATGAAATAATAACGATAGGTAATTCATCCTAAATTTCCCAAATGAATTCCTTACATCTATCCAAGAGAATATAAAGAAGTTACAAAGGGGTGATTTGGAGCTTTAAAAGAAGGTGGAAGCAATAAATATTGGTAAGCTACATGAGTTCCACATCAATGATGACTGTGTGATTTAGTTCAGAACTACGATTTGTGTGCCTTCGTCACCTAAGATAAGGATGGAGATACTAGATAATGTAGACATTTCATCATTCTCCATCCATCCTATAGGTACTAATATAGTCCGTGATCTTCAAGAACACTTATGGAGAGAAATTGTGAAAAAGGATATTGTAGAGTATATCTCAAGTTATTTTTTATGTCAATAAGTTAAATCAAAGTGATAGAAGATCAAAGGGATGATGAAACTATTGAATATAACCACATGGAGATGGGATAATTTCACTATGGACTTTTTCACTAGTCTCACAAAAATATTTAATGGAAACAATACGATATGGGTTAGGGAGAATCAGCTCACCCAGATTAACCACTTAATTAATATCAAGAAATATTTATCACTTGAACAAATTTACATGTTATATGTGAAGGAAGTGGTGAGGGTTTACGAGGTACCACAATCAATTGTATCTAATCATGGCCTAAGGTTCAGATCTAAATTCTCGACATGTCATCAACATGGTTTGAGTACTGAATTGAATTTCTGCATGGCCTATCACCCCCCAAAATGATGGAGAATCTGAAAGGAAAATTCCGAAACTCGAGGATATGTTGAGTGTCTGATCAGTAGAATTTCAACATGGATGGGATCAATATCTCCCATTGGTTTAGATGTCATAAAATAATAGTTTCTTCTAGAGTATTTTGATGGCTCTATGAATCTATATATGGGAAAAATGTAGACCTCTATGTTGTTGGGATCAAGCTGGTGATATAAGTTTACTTGGACCTGATCTTGTGGAAGAGATGAAAGAGAAGGTTCAATCCATTAAGAAACATATCAAAGAAACTCATATATGAAAAAAGTGCTATGTCGATAAATGGAAGCATGATTTAGTGTTTGATGTTGGATACAATGTCTTCCATGAAATACCACCATGGAAGAGAGTAATATAGTTTGGAAGGAAAGGGAGTATTATCCCAAGGTACATTGGATGATTTTAGAACCTTGATCACATAGGAGCAATGTCATATCATATTTTACTTACACCATATATGGTTCAAGATCATGACATATTCCATGTATCTCCTTTGAGGAAGTACATACCCGACCCCTCACATATTCTAAATCCGGTGGCAGTAGAACTGGGGAACAAACATTCTTCTGAAGAGCAGCCGATGAAGATCATAGGCCATAGAGACAAAGTCCCACACAAAAAGATGAATCATCTTGTTAAATTATTGTGTAGGATTCATGAGTATGAAGTGGTGACATGGGAACTTTAGGAAGAAATTAAGGAGAAGTACCCTCACTTACTTTCAATGTAAAATAATGTTTTTACGGTGAAATTTCATAAGGGGGGAAGAATATAATGACCATGAATTTTATAAATGAAATTTAACTTTTTATAATTATGTTATATAGTAAAAATTACAAAAATGAACATTTATAGCCTAGAGAAAACATTATTCTAATATATTAAGATTTAAATAAGTGGTACTCATAGAAATTAAGGAACCTAAACCGATTTAATTGTAACTTGACCATTAGAACAGTAATATGACCATTAGGAAGAGTAATTCAAACAATAGAATAGTAAAATACCATATGGATGAATAAAATTTTTTATGTATATTATTAATGAAAATATGATCTCTTTTTTATCATGGTATATGTAAATAAATGTTTCTAAAATGATAAATTAAGGGTTGGAATTTTTGTAAAATGTAAATGTTTATTTAACATTTTAAAATTACTAGAATGATTCAAAAGAAAATTTATTTTCATAAAATAGATAAATAAATTACTATTTTGTTATATTATGATTATAATATAATTTAATGAGAACTTGGTTAATTATTCAAGGTTTTATAAAATCAGTTACAATATTAAAATCAGTATTTTTTGAATAACTGATGATTTAAATTAAAAATTAAAAATTAAATTTATCATATTTATAAAATAATTTTTAAAAAATATATTCCATTTTTTAAATATAAACAAAAAAAAATTGTTAAGGTGAATTTTTTTTGTTTTTTTTAAATTGTTGAATTTTTAGTGAAAAGTGAAATAAGGTAATTTATGTTATTTAACATTTTATGCCATATAAATCAATTTTTGAGTTTTGGATGATGTAAGCATCAATTATTTTGAACTAACATGAAAACATTACTGTAAATAGTCAGAAGTTTCAATAATATTTCTATTATTGAGCCAAAATAATAATAAATGAATAAAATAATAAAAAACACCCCTCTACTACCCTATAAATACCACCACTCACCACCTCTTTTCCTCACACCATCCAAGACTTGGTTATTTCTAATATTTTACCTAATTACACCCCCAAAGATTGTTCCCCACATCCTAGTATTCCTAGTGACACTATAAGACCATTTTCCAAGTGCCTTAAAGAGGTTCTCAACGAGATGATATTCAAGAGGTAAAACCCTCCTTCTTTTTATTTTATTTTATTTTATTTTATTATCCTTACCCACCTATTCTATAAAAAGTGACATGATAACTCCAATATCATAAATATACTATAATTTTATTATGGTAATGTAATATCCATCATCATACATCTTCTCCCCTTCTTTTGTTATAAAAATGAAAACATCATCCATGGGGTGTCGATTCACATCCTTTATGGATGATGAGTTTTTTTTTTCATTAAATATTTTAAGGATGGTTGTAAATACATTTTTATGGTTAAAAAATATTATAATATATTCATTAAAACGTATTTAATGTTATTTTACTAGTATATAAACATAATATTGTATAAAACAACACTAGTTTGTAATGGTTGTAAAAACCGCCAAAACAAACTAATCATTTTTCATTAACATTTTATCTAATGTGTCATCCACATGCCAAAAAATGATTTATGTGAATATTTAATTTTATTTTTCTGAATAAATATAATATTATTTCACTTATTAATACTTATTATAATTTTAAATGAACTTATATAATTATATACATGCGAATCGACCATGAAACCTTGAAACAAACACTCTCAAAATGAAAAAATTAAACACTATAAATCATCAGAATAGCCATAAAATAACATAATAAAATTATAATAAATAAAATATTTGTTTAAGAGGTTATAAATTAAATTATTAATGAATATAATTAGGTTATAAATGAAACTAAGTGAAAGTGATGAACAATTTTGAATATAATGTAATAGATTCTCTCTGAACCTCCAAATATCCTTTGGGTTATGATTTTTCTCTCATTACCACAATATATTACAACATTATTATTATGTAGTTATTCAAAATTCTATATATATGTTTGAAACTCATGTATCCAGATCATTTCATCATTATTTGATGGGAAAATACCTGTTTTTAAAAGGTTCCATTCTCAATTCCTCTAAATTAGAATGCCCTATTAAAGGGAACATATCGATTTCTTACCCATTTTCAAGTACACTCCATATTATGATTTAATCCATAAATATTTATTTTTTATAAACTCACCCATTTTATAATGAAAAATATTATTACTTAATTTCATGTTTTATA
This sequence comes from Viscum album, assembly GCA_963277665.1. Taxonomy (NCBI): domain Eukaryota; kingdom Viridiplantae; phylum Streptophyta; class Magnoliopsida; order Santalales; family Viscaceae; genus Viscum; species Viscum album. The sequence continues at coordinate 48,869,401 of OY728146.1, forward strand.
TAAAAAATTTCTTTTTTTTACTTTGAATACTCTTTAATATTTTCCCTTAAAAACGTACTAAAGTGGCTCAACTCTAAACATTCTTAAACACTATTTTTAACTATTCTCACTTAAGTTGAAAATCATTTATCATGATATATGCCTACCTTCCATTATCGATGTAAATGCATGATTTAAATCCCTTATTTCATGGATACCATTATGATATTCTCTTTGGTTATGTGTTATCCCAATTAGGTTAAATACCCTAAGAGGGGGGTGGAGGGTGAATCAAGGTATGATAGATTAAAACAACCACCCCCTAAAAAAATTATTTATTTGTTAAAAAAAATATTCTGTTTCTTTCCCATTGAAATGTATGAAAAAAATTTAAATCATGAACGATACATATAATTTTTACTTGGTTCACCCTCATTGGGATACGTCCAAGGATCATACAATAATGATATACCAATGTACCAGATCCACTAAGGATCACTACAAAATTACAAGGACTATTATAGAGCAATTCTATGAAAATGATCAATACCTTTACAAGTTTCAGGGTTATCACACTTCTTTCCCAAGGGTCACCCCCTATGTCCCTTTCCATGGCTCACTATCGGTGGAAATGATCATCATCTTCCCATTCCTTTTCTCAATTCTCTTTGGAGGGATCCACTCATAGTTTATGAAATTTTAGGTCCATTCATTTCCATAAATGAGTTCATCCTCTAATATAGATAGATTCCCTATTGAAGTATATCTTTTAAACATGATGTTATCTTACATAAATTGCTTCCAATATCTATTTTACTCCATCTATGAAATTATGTGCATCCTCATCAAACTACCTTGCACCACGTGGTGTGAGTGCTTCACAAACCACCTCTTCTTCCACAGACCATCCATACCCCCATGGAAATCTCTAGATTCCATGGAAAATCACCTATTCTACAGACCACCTCTATTTCTACAAATTTTCTTCACTTCCATGGAATACCTATTCTTACGCAGACTACCACTAATTTCATGGAGGCCTCCTACTTTGCGTGCTATAGAGCATCAAAATCCCCTCTATGAACCATCTTAACAGAATTTATCTTTCATGGATTTTCTCTTTCGTGAACCAATTTTCCTTTTTATAATTATTCCTCATAAACAAATTTGAGCATTACCAAATTCTTCCTGGAGTAATGATGTTTTCTAAGGAAAAATTTCTCTATGCTTAAAATTTGATTCTGTGTCTTTATATAGAAAAATAGATCAGAAAAACCCACTTTTATGATTTCCCTAAATCTTATATGTGGTATAGCCTTCACAACACACTGCTAGGAGGTACATATAACTCCTTTTCTCCTTTTTGGTGACCGATTTATTTCACAGATGAATGACTATTTATAGTGACCATAATCACTATCTCATTCCAAAAATGATGATCCTCCATTGAACAACAATCATCCCATGAACTGTGAGCCTCCCGTAGACTGTTTTCCCAATGCGGTCCTCATATGGCACTTCATGGTCCTATAGTAATTCTATAAAGAAATCATAATTTTATGATTTTCCCTGGCTATTCAATGTACCTCCTTCATGGCTTCTGAACTACATTCCATGGAATCCTTTACAGTAAACCTTCCTCTTCCAAAATAAGAGACTCTCGATTTTGAGGCCCAAAAATTTGGAAAACATTGGGAAAATAAAAAACCATAAATATATGCATCACCAACACCAACCAAACAAATTCAAAGTTATATGGCGTTTTTCAACAAAAAAACCACCCCTAAAACACCGAGAGGATTCCCTAATGGTTTTTTCCAAAAAATCCCCCCTTTCAGTTTTTTGACAACTCTTCACATTTTGAAACCTCCATAAAGATTCTACCATATTCTACTGCCATTCACTTCTTGCGATTCAGATAGCGATCAATGATTTACTCAAAATATTCTCTAAACCCATATGATTCATTCTCAAAATGAGAAACAAGAGTAGAATACAATGTTTATGAATGAATCATTTCATTCAAAACCAATCATCTGTCATGATATATAGTCTTTGATCGACCACCTTTTGCATCGTCAGATTTAATACTCCCCCATCCCACTTCTCCACCAATAAGATTCTACCCCTATGACGATTTGGATGTTTTCTCCCCTGTAATAGCCACAACTTCTCCCCCTTTATCCATAAAATTGAAGGACCCTTTTTCATTATCTGCCGTAAGGTAAAGAACACAAATCAACATACCAAGGAAAAACAAACCATACCTCAGAGAGAGGGGGCCTATATCTATAATTATTCAAGTGTGGGGAGTCAAATTAACTCCCAAAGCTAGTTTATGTTGTTATAATTCTTCTCTGGTTAAGGTCTTCATCATAATTTCATCAAACTATGGTTACATAGGAATATAATCTAACTTCACAAGCCCTTACTCCACCTTCTCATGGAAAAAATTAAACTTGATTCAAATGTGCTTTATCCTTGAGTGATGGATTGTCTTTTTGATAGGATTTAAACCACTTGAATTATCACAATGGATTATGATCATAAGCTTAACTTCAATTCCCATATCATCAAGATGCCACTTAATCTATAATAACCATGTGTATGATTGAGTAGCCACAATATATTTATCTACTTTAGTGCTCGATGAAATTAAATATTGTTTATTTCTTAAACAGGAAATAAAAAATCCACCAAGATAGAATTCACCACCTGATGCTGATTTTATATCTTCAGCTAAACCAACATAATCTGCATTTTTATATCCCAATAACTCTTGTTGATATTTTTTATTATACAACAAAAAGAAATCCACAATTCCATTGATATAAAAAAATATTCTTTTCACTATAAGTAAGTGTATTTAATTTGAATTTATTTGATACCACACTAATTTAAATGTGTAAAAAATATTATCATGTCATGTCACGTTAAGTACAACAAACTTCCAATGAAATTCCTTTATTCAGGGAAATTAACATCTTTTCCTTTATCATCCCATGACCATTTCTTCTGAGTTTCAACTTGTGTCTTCATCTACTTGTAATTATCCATTGGAAATATTTTCAAAACCAACTCACTATATTTTTATTGTTAAATTAATTTGCCATTATTTTCTTTCATCACCTATAAATAGAGATAAAATGTCATTTCACCAATCATTTTATTTAAAATTCACCTTTCATGAATTCTAAAAACTATTGGTACTAAGCTTAATTTGATCCAGTAAATATTATTTTATCAACATATAATAACACAATAATCTATTTATTACAATCAATATTGACATAGAGATTGTAATCAACTCCACCACACTGAAAACTAAGTTTCTTAAAAAATCGATATATCCTTGAATACCATGCTCTTGGTGCTTGAATCAACCCATATTTAACCTTCTTCAACCAACACACTCTATTATCATATTCATGAATTAGAAAAAAATATATGTACTAAATATAAACTATTTCTTCCAGAACCCCATTGAGAAATGTTGATTCAACATTCATCTGGAAAAATTTTACCTATTTTACACTACTATGGATAGGGATAATTTGATTGTCTATGGCCTTGAAATAGCTAAAAATGTTTCATCAATATCTATACCCTATATAAGGGAGTACCATTTGTACACTAGTTGTGCTTTGTTTTGAATCACTATGTCATGTTCATTCATCTTGTTGCAAAATAGCAATTTAGTCCCGAATAAATTCATATGTGTTAGCCACAAAAAAATATCCCATGTCTGGTTCTTATCAATTTGGTCAAGGTATTCATTCATGGCCCAAACCCAATTCTCATCTCTAGATGCATCATCAAAACATTTAGGCTCTACCTATGATAAGTATAATTCTTGTTGTTGAGTCTTCATCCTCCTTGTCTACAAAGGCTCTGTTTGATCACATGTTTTGTTTTTTCTATCTATTTCAGCTCATCTCTTAGATATTTGTGTAGATACTAGTTTTTTCTTATCCTTCTCATTATCTATATCTTCTTCTATATTGGCCTCTGGAACTGGAATATCCTCTAATAGGCTTATCTCTTCATCACTATCCTCTTAAGACAGATCATGTATTTACTAAAGAATCTTCTCATTCTCTACAATAACTACATCATTTCTAAAAACTACCATTCCCAAAGACTTATTTAAGCATTTGTATTCTATGATTTTATTTGAGTTTTCAATAAATGTCCCTTAATATCCATAGGATTGAAAATTCTTATGTTTCTCCTTATTGAGAATGATATATTAACTTTTAAATACTAAAAAGTAACTCAATGATGGAAGCTTTTCGTACCATAGATCATATAGAGTATTCTACTATTTTAGACATAATAACACTCTATTTTATCTGTAGACTTATGTCACTAATTATTCTTTCCAAATCTTCTCTGGGAGGTCTTTCTAAAGGAGCATTGTTCAGGCCATGTTGTTGATAATTCAGTTTCGTATCTCAAGTAATCCATTTTGATGTGGAGTTATTACTACTGGGACATGGTGCCTTATCCCTCATTTCTCAACATTATCCTCCACTTGGATATTTGTGAACTCTGTTCCATTTACTATTTAGATCATTCTAATTCTTTGACCATACATCTTTTCAGCTTCCTTTTGATAAGTTATTATGCAACTGAACACCTCTTATTTGAGGGCGATGATTGAAACCCCTAAAATTATGCTAAAATCGTCAATGAAGAGAGCACAATATCCGATACCATCAATATATATTAGTTAAATAGGTCCACAAACATAAATATTCACCAACTTAAAAAATTTCATCGGCCTTTTCTCCTTTCCCTTATATGTCTTTTGAATGATATTCCCTTGTTGACATGCATCACACATATGAGTACGATCATGTGATAACATAGGGATGCCTCTTGTAGCATCATATTTCACCACATCATTCATGTAAGTTTTGATCTAGTGAAAAAAATGATTATACCCTAACATATTTTCTTCTTCCTTGGACAGAAAACACATATCTGCTTCTCCAATCTTATGTTAGAGATTCCCTTTCATACGCTTTCCCTTAAAACCAATGCACCATATTTTTCCATGATGACACATAATTTCTTTAAAAATATTATGGAATGTATTGAGTCATACATTTTACTTAAAATTAATATTTTGTGACTGATACCTTCAACAACTAATACATATGTATGCCTCATGTCTTTCCCCCCAAACTTGGCATTTCATAAGCCAATAATATTCAATCCTTCATCATTACCAAATATTATGTTACCTTCATTATCACACGTGATTATAGTCACATGATCCTTATTTCCTACCATATGATAGGTTCATCCACTACCAATGATCCATATTCCAGTTCGATTTAATAATTTTGAAGCAATATTCACAACTACTTGCTTTTCAACTTTCTTAATTTTAATCCATATTTTTTACTTCATACTCGGTATGGATTGAAAATCTTTATATTCCTCAATGTATGATGGAAAAACATCATATTTCCACAATAAAACTGATTTTTTAATCATTAGATCATTTTTTGATATATTAAATTTCTTTTTATGAACACATTAATTCTATTTTGGCATATATCTATGCATTTTCAACGAGTAATGTCTTTTGATTTGACCAAACCCTCCACACCAAAAATAGTGACAATTAAATGATCATCTACAAAATTGAGTTCTGTATGGATTCTTTTTTTGATCTTGTTTAGTTTGGTTCATATTGTATATGTAAAATACATTTGGGGACTGTTCCATTTTTCCTCAACAATAATATATAATGCGAGTTTCATTTTTACTGGAAATACTTCACTACTGGTATTCCATTAGGTTATATGAATAATATGATTCTGATTCATACCCAGATCAATATTCAACCTCAGATTGGGAGTATTTGGTCTAACTTCAACCATTGTTTCTTTCTGTTTGCAATCAAGCCCCATACCAGCACTATCATTCTGGTCAATCATTTTATTTTTTTGATACTCCTTTTTTCTTCTTCCCTTGAAATCCGAATTCTATTTTTCCTTTTTCTATTTCCTGCGTATCCTGATTTGCTGGAATTAGGATTTTTTCTTGATCATTCACTTTCACACTCATACTAATGACATATTCTTCAAGCTTTTCGATACGTTTGATTTTACCTTTTCTAGTATGACTAAAAAAAGCGATCTCTATTTTTATTCTTCTATTTTTTGTTTTTAATAAACTACCCTTTTTAAGCTCTCTGGTATTGAAGAATTAAATTATTCAATTTCTTTATTTACCTCAAACTCTTTTCTTCCTATTAATGCATACCATGTATTTTATCATGAACCACTTTGTTGGCTTTCATTATTTATTCTCTCCAAATGTATATCCCTTAAATTGAAACTTCTAATTCATAATGAAGTTCAAATATTCCATCAACTTATCCTTTATCATTTTTGATTTCGTCTTTTGTCATGTAATTTCTAACAACTACCACTATATCACATTCTTCATGATCCTTGTAGTCCTCCAATCATTCTACCTCAGATTATTATGAGTTTTCATCTTCTCTTGAAAGTAGATTCTTATTTTTGAAAACATTTCTATTAAAATTTTTATTTCCTTTCACATAGGATGAATTATTATTCATAGGAATTTCAACTTCATCATCTTCATCTTATTGAAACTTCTTGGGGCACCTTGCTACAAGATGTAAAGCCTTTCCCCATCAAAATAATTCAAGTTGGAGTTTAACTTTGAACATTCCTTCTCCTCTTTGAGGTTTGAGGATTGTAATGACATCACTTCATCTATATATTCATCTTCCTATCCATATTTAATGGTTAGATTCTTCATGGCCTTGAATGAAACTTTTTTTGACCTCCCCTTTTCCACAACATCATTATAATTATTTTTTATTTCATGTTCTATAAGAGTACTATGTATGTTATCAAATGTAAGATCATTTGGATCTTTATCTTCCAATATATAAACTTCTAGATTCAACTAAGGTGGAAGTTTTTTCAAGATACACTTAAAGATATTTATATATTCAATAATTTCCCTAAGACCAAGCATGTCTTCCATAAAAACATTCACACAATCAATGAATGTATTAACAAATTCATTTGGGTGAATTATGAGATCCTCAAACTTGTTCCACAATATCTACAGCTTTTCTTCTCCGTCTTTTTGGTCACCCTCATAAATATCACGAAACTGTTCCCACATAGTATGTGATGTTTTACATGACATCACCTTTTTATAGATTTTATTGGATATGGATCTCCCTAAAGAATTAATCCCTTTGGCATCAATATCTAATTCCCTTTGTTTGGATTTTGATAAAGCACCACCATCGATACTAGATTAAATTCCATGCATAGCTGCTATAAATTCAACCATTCATAATGATTGGATGTAGTGATGCATCAAATATTCACTAATTGAAAAATTATTTTCTTCGAAGATCAGAATCCCTTTGTGAATGAAAACCTACATTATTTATACTAATAGAGAATAACTGACTTTCACACTTTAGCTCTGATACCAATTTTTAGCCCAATTAGGCTAAATATCCAGAGGAGGTGGGGTGGTGAATCAAGATATGATAGATTAAGAAAACTAACCCTTAGGACCTTGTTTTGTTGTTAAAAGACACTCTTCTCTCTCTTTACCATTTAAAATATGAACATAATTTAAATCATGAATGAGACACAAAAAATTTACATGGTTCACCATCACTGGGATACATACAAGGAGAATACAATGGCGATGTGCTGATGTATCATATACTCAAAGGCTCAAATCCAGATTCAATAGTTCAATATGCATCACTTTTATTCCAAGGACCACTACCTTTAAAAGGATTAGTTTCATCTGAATACTTTCCCAAGTGTCCCACCCTATGTCTCTTTCCCTGGATGACAACTGATGGAAAGGATCAATGTATTCCTCTTAATTTTCTCACTACTCCTGGAAGAGATCCAATAATAGTTTATCAACAATTAGTTACCTTCATTTTCATGAATAAATGCATACTCAACTATAGGTGGATTCTATGTTGAAGTCCCTCTTTTTCACAGGTTGTTAGCATGAAGAAATTTATTTTAGAAACCATTTTAATCCCTTTGTGAACTTCCCTACTTCTTCCATGATCTACCTTGCACTGCATGAAATGAGTTATTTGTGGACCACCCCTTATTCTGTGGACTGTCCCTGCTTCCGAAAACTACTCCTACTTCCATGTACCATGTCCGCTTCTATAGACCCCCTCTAATTCTACATAACACCTTCAATTTTATGGACTAACTCTTCTTCCACGGACCACCTTAATTTATATGGACCGATCCTCCTTTGTTGGATATAGAGCTCCATGATCCCCTTTCTTGAACTATCTTCACATAATTTCTCTTTTCTTGATTTTATCCCCTAAGAACTACTTCTCCTTCTTATAATTATCCATAAAAACAACTTTGAACTTCACCAAATTGTTCCTGGAGTGGTGAAAAATTTTAATGGAATTTACTATGTGATTAATATCTGATTAGGTGTCTTTATATAGGAAAATATATCCACAAAACCTTCTAATTCTATTTCCCCAAATCTTAAATGTGGTACATCCTTCCCCACTTACATCTATGAAGTCCGAATATAGCCTTTTTTCCTTTGTGGTGACTAATGTATTCCATGAATGAATCACCCTATGAAGATACCATAATAGTCACCTCATTCCAAAAATGACGAGCCATCTATGAACTTGAAGCCTCTTGAGAACTGTGACCCTCCTGTAGATTGTTTTCCATATGTGGTATCCGTAGAACCCATGGTGGTTGCAGAGTGCTACTATGCAGAAATCATTTCTTGATGATTTTCCATGGACATTTTTCATACCTCCTTTATAGTCCACAAAGTGAATTCCACAACCTCATTTTTAGTAAACATTTATTTTTTAAAATAAAAAACTCTTAATTTTGAGGCCCAAAAATTTGGAAAACACTGGGAAACTACACCACCTTAAATATATCCTTTGCCAACACCAAACCAATAGATTCACGGTCATCTGTCTTTTCTAACAAACACAATCACCCCAAAAACACCAAGAGGATTCCTTGATGTATTTTTACAACATTATTCCCTATTAAATTATTATGATACCCATTTCTTTTGACGGGAAACCCTTATGTTTATTCATTATGTTTGATTTTTCAAGTGGTATAAATATGCACAAACATGTTATGTTTGGTGCACATATATTGTTCTCCAATGCATTGAAATTTTTTTTAGTCTCATGATATGTCATGTTGGGATATGGTGTCAAAATATTTACTTTATGGGACTTTTTACACAATTTGATATAGTGTTGGTAGTTGGAATTGAATCATGTTTATGTCATGTTATATGTTTCTACCACATTCCTCTGTATTTATGATTACATGATCCCATGTTATATATGATATTATTTCATATTTTTATACATGGTCCATGAAATTTCATGTCATAATGTTATTTCTTCTAACTCATGTTTTATTATTTATTCCTATATTTATTTCATTAATGGGAATTTTAGCTCATACCTTTGGACATGTATTCCCAAGGTTGTCCTATGAAGATGTATGAGATCAAAGGAAGCTATGATATAATTATGGAGTTTAAGTAAAAGATAAATTAATTTTTGTTTCTTGCATTCTAGTTATGTAACTAATATTCCAAGACACCAGGATTTAAGATCCTTGGTTTGTATTTGGTGACTAATTATGCCTAAGAACATGTAATAATGCGTTTAAATGTATAGGGTCACAATGTTGGTATTAAAGGAATGTCTAGTTGTTTTTTAAGATTAATACAATAAAACATGATTATGAACTTTATATATAATTCTATCACCATGGATAACCAAGATTGAAACATATGAAAACCAACTTTGGATATAATTTTCATTTACATGTTTATCATTTAATGTTCAAAAGTTCTTATTTATATGATTATTAGTTAATACCCCTAAATTTACTTTCATTTTCATAGTTAATTTTCAGAAATAGGAGAACCAATTCCAATATTTAATGTGGTAGGAAATGTTACGATTTACCTAATGAAATTCTAAATTTTACAGGAATTGAAGATCATAAATTCATGATATTACTAGATCAACTGGCTTCAGTTATGAATAATAAAATGAATTGCATGAATTCCCTCCTCCTAAGAATAATAAAGTTTCGTTTGAATAATTCATAAGAAAAAGGACTCCTATATTTAGTGTATATTCTAATCCCCTCATCCTAGAACAATGGATTAACTCCATTGAGAAGATATTATCTATCCTCCAGTGCTCAGAAGAGGAGAAAGTTGTGATTAAAATCTATTGTTTTGATGGGAAAGCTGATGAGTGTTGGAAACTAATCAAAAACAAGAACTATAAGGAGGAAATTGATTCCATGGATTGGGAAGAATTTTGGAAAAATACTTTTCATTAAATATCTTCCTGGAACTCTATATCTTATGATGAAGAGGGAGTTCAAAGGATTGATGCCAATGAATGAAAATTATTTTGGGGTTTATGAAGAGGACTTCACAATACTTTCATGATATGCCTCTATATTTGTAAATTAAAATTAAATAAAGGTGTATTTATTCATCATTGTACCAAATATGAGTCTATAAAAAGCATTGTGGATCCATCACTTTGATAGCCATGAAGAGATTGTCCATTGTTCACTTAAGGTTGAAATGGAAACTAGAGACTCACTTTGGTCTCGTGGTCTTAGATATAAAAAGAGGAAAAATAATTTTTATATGTGAGGAAAAAAATATAAATATTATGAAGGAAATAAAACCCAAAATCCCACATGTCAAAAGTGTGTGAATAAGAATCCTGGAAACTTCTTAAGGGGAACCAGGAGATGCATCAAATGTGGAAGAGAGGGCCATCGAGCTAATTTTTTTCCAAAGGGATTTAAATAAGATAAAAAATATGGAAGAATAAAGTAAGGGGTATAAAAAACATAGACTTTAGTGCAGTGTGTCAACTTCAAGGAATATGTTCATTATGAGATCCAATTCCCTAAGACAAGAGTTGTCGAAAAAAATCAACAACAACCTCAATGGAAACATGGAAGAGAATATGCTATCACTACTACTGAGGTGGAGCCCGAAAATTATGTGGTGATAGGTATGTTGGTTTTTAATTCAATAATAAATAAAATACTATTTTTTGGGCTCTATGCATTCTTTCCTATCATTCATTTTTAGTAGAAAAATTCAAACACCTCCTAAAAATATAAAGGCTGAGTTATCTATGAGAGGGAAAATGGGGAAGTTTCTGCATCTAAAGTATATAAATTTATCCTGATTAATGTTTATGGATTGAACCTATTATAAAGATTTTTCAAATATCCTTTGGTGGATTTTGATGCTATTTTAGTCATGGATTTACTATCTTTAAAAAAAATCCAATAATTGTTGATAAAGGGAGATCACTCTATAAATCTCAAGGAATCCTCCAATCCTGTATAAGTGTAAGGAGGAGGATGAATCTCTTTCAGAATCATCATCTCAATTATGGATATTATTTTGTTATGAGAAAGAATATATTGCTTAAATGATTGAGGCAAATGAAAGAATCAAGCTCAAAGACATGCCCATTGTGAGAGACTACATCGATGTATTCCCTGAAGAATTGTCTAGTCATCCTCCTATCCAAGAGGTTGAGTTTTTTGTTGAACGTTTTCCTATATATCTACCAATATCAAAGAATCCTTAAAATATTTCCATCATTGAGTTGATAGAACAGAATAAGATGTTTCCAGAGAATTTAGAAAAGGGTTTTATATGTATTAGTGCTTCACCATGGGGTGTTATGATCCTCTTTGTCAAGATTAAGGGTGTATCAATGTGCCTCTATATTGATTATCATGTGCTCAAAAATTCAAAATAAATAAAATGTTTACCCTACCATATAAAAATGAATTTTTTGATAGAATACATAGGTCCAAATATTTCCCAAAGGTGGACCTTCATTTGGGATATAACCAATTAAAGGTAAAGAAGGAATATATTCCCAAGAATACCTTTTGAAAGAGGTATGGACACTAGGAGTTCATAGTGATTCCCCTAAAACTCGCTAATGCTCCAAAAATCTTCATGTATTTAATGAAAAGGGTATTTAGAGATTATATTGATATTTTTGTAGTATTTATCAATCATATTCTGATATACTCTAAGAGCATGGAGGAATAGAAGGTGAATTTGAAATATGTGCTATTGACTTTGTGATTTGGGAAACTATATAAAATGTATAGTAAATGTGAGTTATAGATAGATGAAGTATCATTCTTGTGGAGTTTTATCACCAACAAAGGGATATACATGGACCATTCTAAAATAGAGGAAATTAAGGAGTGTCTTAGAACAATATCTACAATGGTGATCCATAGTTTTCTTGGATAAGTTGGATATATCTACATTTTGTTAGGAGTTTCTCATGATTGTCTGACATGATAACTTTGTTAACAAAGAAAGGGGTAAAGTATGTTTGTATTGAATAATGTGAGGAAATATTTAAGGAGATTTAGAAGAGGCTAATAAATGCACTTGTACTCACACTACCAACAAGTGGGGAAGGTTTTGTGATATAGAGGGATGATTTAAAAAATGATAATGTGATAGCCTATGCCTTATGGTAGTTGAACATTTGTGAGAAGAACCTCCCAAAACATGATCTAGAACTAGTAGATGTGATTTTATCCTTGAAAATATGGCGGTAATACTTGTATGGTGAGAAGTGTGACATATATACTAATCACAAGAGGCTAATGTATATATTCACACAAAAGGAGATCAACATGTGTCAAATGACATGGTTATTGCTAAGGAATATAATTTCTCTATTCATTATCATCATGAGAAAGAACACAAGGTAGCCAATTCTCTTAGTAGAAAATAACCTACCCCTCTATCCATGGTTCATACTAATAAAGAAACTATATTCATGGAAATAAAAAAGATGGATCTAGAAATCATAACAATATGGAATAAAACCTACCTTTACCAAATTATTTCCCAGCCATATATCCAAGATAAGATCAAGGAGACACAAAGGGATGATATAAAGATACAAAATAAGGATAAATAAGTAAAGTAAAGGAAGCTACATGAGTTCCACATCGATGGTGATAGTGTTATTTGATTCAAAACTTAGATTTGTGTACATTCATAACATGATATAAATAAGGAGATACTTGATAATTCACATAGCTCATCATATTAAATCCATCAAGTTAGTAATAATATGTATCTTGATCTTTGATAATAATTCTGGTGGGACAATATGAGAAAGGATATTGTGGAGTATATGTAAAGGTGTTTTTTATGTTAGAAAGTTAAATAAGACTGACATAAGTACAAAGGGATGGGGAAACCATTTCCTATACCCATATAGAAATGAGATAATTTCATTGTTTAATTTGTCACTATTATCCCAAAAACATCAAAAGGAAACAATGCAACATTGGTTGTAGTGGATTGACTCTCCAAGACTGCCCACTTCCCTACTATTCAAGAAGATTTATCACTTGGAAAACTTTCCATGTTATATGTGAAATAAGCAGTGAGGCTGATTGAAGTACCAATTTTTATTGTAAATGATCATGAACCAAGGTACACATAAAAATTATGGAGACATCCTTAACATCATTTCAGTATTGAATTGAATTTTAGCATGAAATATCAACCCCAAACTAATGTCCAATCTGAAAGGACTTTTCAGACACCTGAGAAAAAGTTGAGAGATTTCTCAATGTAATTTAAATGTGAATGGTATCAATATTTATCATTGGTTGAGTTCTCATAAAAAAATGGTTTCCAATCAGTTATTCATATGTTTTTATATGAATATCTATATAGGAAGCGATGTTAAAGTATCACCTATTGGGATGAAGTTGGTGATAAAAAGTTACTTGGACCTGATCTTGTGTAAGAGATGAAAAAGAAGGTTCAAGTCATCCAAAAACATATCAAAGATACTTAGATTTGTAAAAAGAGACATTTTGGCAACCATCGATGGGATTAGAGTTTGATGTTTGAGATAAATTCTTCCTTCTAATATCACCATGGAAGAGATTCATGAAATTTTGAATGAAAGAGAAGCTTAGACAAAGGTACATTGGACCCTTTGAGTTCCTTGATCAAATAGGAACAATGGCCTATCAACTTACACTTCCCCCAACTATGGATCACGTTCATGATGTTCTTCATGTATCTCTCCAGAGTAAGTATATACCTAATCCCTCACATGTATTGAATCTATGGGTGGTACAGCTGGATAATGACATCTTGTTAGAAGAGAAGCTGATGAAGATCTTGGACCATAGAGTTAATTTACTACACAAAAAGATGATTCATCTTGTCAATGTTTTTTGAAGGAATCATATGTATGAAGAGGTGACATTGGAACTGGAGGATATAATGAAGGAGAAGTACCCTCACCTGTTTTTAATTTAAAACAGAATTTCGTGGGAGAAATTTCATAAGCGGGATGAATGTATTTACCCAAAATTTAATTAATTAAATTTAACTTTTTATAATTATGTTATACAGTATAAAATACATAAATCAGATAGAGAACCTAATAAAACATTATTCTCAAATAATAAGAATTAAATAAGTTCTATTCATAGAAATTAATGAACATATACCAATGGAATAGTAACTAGACCGTTTGAATAGTAATATAACAATCATGAATAGTAATTTAGCCAATAGAATAGTAACATAACCTATAAAATTATAAATAAAATTTAGGTATCTTAAAAATCAAAATATGATATATTTATGTCATGGTATAAGTAAGTAAACATTTTAAAAATGATAAATTAAGTGTTGGTATTTTTGTAAAATGTAAATGATTATTTAATATTTTTAATTTAATATAATGATTAAAAATAAAAATAATTTTTCATAAAATATATTAATAAATTTCTGTTTTGTTTTCTAAATATTAAAAGATAGTTTTTTGAGACTGTGGTTAATTTTTCAAAGTGTCATAAAATTTACTATAATAATAAATTCTGAATTTTTCCAATAAAAGATGATTTTAATTAAAAATTAAATTTATCATATTTAGAAAATTATTTTCAAAAAATGGAGTCTATTTTTTAAGTCAATATATCAAAAAAACGGTCAGGGTGAATTTTTTTGATTCTTCAAAAATAATTGAATTTTTTGTGAGCAGAGAAATACAATAATTTACCATATTTAACATTTTAATCCAAATACATTATTTTTTGAGTCATTGATTATGTAAGCACTCACTAGTTCAAACTCATATCCACTAGTTACTATTAAATTCATAAAATTCAACACTATTGATATTATTGATCAAAAATAATAATTAAATAGATTAAATAATCAAAAGACCCCTCTCCTCCCACTATATATACCACCCCTATAAATTCCACACCTTACCACCTATTATCCTAACACATTATTATACTTGGATATTGATATTATTCTAATAAAATACATTTACGAGCCTTATCCCTAGGTTTTGGTCTTGTTGGTCTCACCAAAAGACCATTTCCATGTTCCTTATGGTGGTTCTCAAGGAGACGATATTCAAGAGGTAAAACCCTTCATTCTATTTTATTTTATTTTATTTTATTATACTCTACTAAAATACCCTATGAAAAGTGAAATTATAACTATAGTATCATAAATATACTATATTTTTATTGTGTTAATTAAATATCCATCATCAATTCACACATCCTCTCATTTTGTTCAAAAAAATGAAAGCATCATCCATAGGGTGTCGACACAACGCCTTCGTGGATGGTGAGTTTTTATTTTTCATGACCACCTTCAAGGCTGGTGATGAATTAAATTTTTAGGCTTAAAAAGATTATAATATATTTATTACATCTTATTCAATATTCTATAAATAATATATAAACACAAAATCAAATAAAATAATACTAGTTCATGATGGTCGTAAAAACCGCCAGAATAAAATATTCATTTTTCATTAACAGCTTATCTAATGAATCATCATAATTTTAAAAAATGAAAATTTTTATGGGTCTATTTAAGTTTATAGATTTTAATTACTACCATATAATTTCAATTCCAGAGAATTAATCCAATTTGGCAAGAACTTCTATAATTATACACAAGCGAACCGACCATCAAACCATAGAACAAACACTCCCAACAAGACAAAATTAAACACTATAAGGCATCAAAAAAACCGTAAATGAACATAATAAAATTATAATAAATAATATATATATTTAATATGTTATTAATAAAATTATTAATTATTCTAATTTGATTATCCATGGCATTAAGGGAATATTAGGATCCCTTTAGGATGAGAATATGATCCAATAATCAATGTGATAGGTAGTGTGGTTATTTCCATAATGAAATGGAAAATTTTATTGGAATGAGAACTCGAAACATCATGAAAATATAGTCTAAAATAGATCCTATTATGAATAATCACATGAATCAGGTAGAACACCTTCCTTCTCCTAAGAAAGGGAAAGTTTCAGTCGAATAATTCATGTGACAAAGGGATCTCATCTTTAGTAGATCTTTCTATCCCCTCATCATAGTATAATGGATTAAATCTATTTGAGAAATATTCCATGTCTTTCAGTTCCTAAAGGAAGAGAAATTTGTGATGGATATCTATAATTTTAATGGGAAAGAAAATTAATAGTGGAAAATGATAAAAAAGCATTCTCTATAATGGAAATTTATTCTATTGATTGGGAATAATTCCAAAAAAAATATTTTTCAATAAAAGTTTTCACTAAACTCTCTATATTAATATAGAGATGGAGTTACTTAGACTGAAGAAAAACGAAGATGAGTGTATTAGGGAATATGAATCAAATTTCCCACAAAATTGATGACACACATCTGACTTTCTCATGAACATTGAAATCATGGTTGAACACTTATTTATCAGACTAAATCTGAGTCAATAATAAGCATTGGAAATTTAAGAATTTTATAGCTATGAGTGGATTGTATGTTGTACCATTAAGGTTTTAATGGAGATCAGAGACTCTCATTTGTATCATGGGACTGAGGATAAATAATTGAAAATAGAGTTTAATATGGTATGATCAATGATTAAATACTATGATAGAAAGAAAACCTAACATCCCAAATGTCAAAAGTGTGGGAAAAAGCATCATAGAGACTGCCTAAGGGGGAATGAGAAATTTTTCGAATGCGGAAGAGAGGGTCACATGGTTAATTTTTTCCAAGGAGATTCAAATAAACCCGTTAATGTGGAATAATCAATGAATTTTTAGAAAAACACTCATCTTATAGTGCAATTTTTCAACTACAAGTAGCATGGGAATTATTCAATACAATTCCCTATGCCAAGGGTTTCTAGAATAAATCAAAAAAAACATACAGGGCAACAAGGATGTGCATTTACTAATACTATTACTGAGGTGGAGCCCAAAAAGCATGTGGTGATAGGTATGTTTTTTATTCATTATAGAATATCAAACATACTATTTGAATCTAGTTCTACATATTCTTTCATATCTAGTAAGTTTTGTAGAACTATTCAAATACCTCCTAAAAATATGGAGGTTGAGTTATCTTTTAGAGGGAAAATGGGGAAATTAATGAATATAAAGTATATAAACCTTCCTAGTTAATGATTATGGACTGAACCTCCTGTAAAATCTTGTAATACTTCCTTTGGTGGAGTTTGATTCTATTTTATTCATGTATTGGCTATCTCTATACAAAACTAACATCAATTTTCGAGAAAGGGAGATTAATCTTCACATCCCAATGAATCGTCCAATTAATTACTAGTGTAAGGAGGATCATGCATCTCTTTTAGAATCATTGTCTCAATTGTGGATGTTATTGACTTATGATCAACCATTTCAAACATAAATCATTGAGACAAAGGAAAGAATCATGCTTCAATACATGACCATTATGAGTGACTAACCTGATGTGTTCCATGAGGAATTTTTTGGAATTACTTCCTGATCGAGAGGTTGAGTTCTCGATTGAAATTAATATAGGATTACCACCTATATTAAATAATCCTTATATAGTTTCCACCACTGAGTTGGAATAACTAAAAAATCAGTTATAAGAGAATTTGTACAAGGTTTTTATATGCCTGAGTGCTTCACCATGGGGAGAATTATTTCTCTTAATTAATAAAAATGATGGATCAATGTGCCTCTGAATTGATAACCAAGAGATCAAAAAGTAAAAAAAAAACAGGTATCCCCTATCATAGATAGATTAATTATTCAACCAATTACATGGGACCAAGTATTTCATAAACGTGGAACTTTGGTTAGGATATCACCAATTAAAGGTGAAGAAGAAAGATATACCTAGTACTGAATTTTTAATGAGGTATAGACACTATGAGTTTATTGTGATTCCTTGGGGACTCACTAATTCTCTATAAATTTTCATGGACTTAATGAATAGAGTCTTTCGAGACTACCTCAACAAATTTTTGGTAGTCTTTATCAATGATATTATGATATACTCCAAGATCAAGGAGGATCATGAAAAGAATATGAAAATTGTGATAATGACTTTGTGAAGGGATAAACTATATTAAATGTATATAAACTGTGAGTTATAGATGGAGGAGGTATCATTATTGGTGAATGTTATCAGAAAAATAGGGATATCAGTGGACTGTTATAAAAAATGCAATTGAGGAGTGGTCTAAACCAACATTTGTAATAGAGTAATATAGTATTCTTGGATTAGCTGGGTAATGTATATGTTTTTAAGGAATTTCTCACCATTTACCACCTTCAAACTAATTTAACATGAAAAGTGGTAAAGTATTTCTAGATGAAGGAAAGTGAGGAAATATTTCTGGTGCTTAAGAAGGGGATAATCACAATAGTTGTACTCACACCACAAATAATTGTAGAAGGTTTTTGTGATATACAGGGATTATTTGAAAAATGGATAGGGTTTTGTACTCATAGAAAATGATAATTTGATATCCTACACATCATGATAGTTTAAGATCCATGAGATGAAAAACTTGGAGTATGATCTATATCAAGTATCTTTGATTTTTCCTTGAAAATCTGGTGGCACTACCTCTATGGTGAGAAGTGTGACACATATAAAAACCATAAGATCCAAAAGTGTTTATTCACACAAAAGGAGATGAACATGCATCAAAAGAGATTGTTATATCTAATCAAGGACTATGATTTATCTATTCAATATCATTTTGGAAAGGAAAACAAGGTAAATGATGATCTTTGTAGAAATGAACATGTTTCTCTATCGATGATATAGATTGAGAAAGACCCTATATTCATGGAAATACAAAGGTTGGATCTAAAAAACATAACAATATGGAGTACATCCAACCCTGAGTAAATAATTTCCCAACCATCAATCCAAGAGAAGATCAAGGAGGGAAAAAGGGATGATCTGAAGCTACAAAATAAAGTAAAATTAGTAAAAAAGTAATCTTCATGAGTTTCACATCGATGATGATGTTATGATTCGGTTCAGAATGTGGATTTGTGTGCCTTAATCACCTGACATAAAGAATGAACTACTGGATAATGCACATAACTAATGATTTTCCATCCATCCTAGAAGTATTGAGACATACCAAGATCATTTATAACACTTATGGTGAGGCAATATAAAAAAAGAGACTATAGGGTATATCTCAATGAGTTTGTAGTGTTAGAAAGTTAAAGTAGAGGGAAATAAGTCCAAAGGGATAATGAAACCATATTATATACCCACACAAAAATGGGATATTTTTACTATGGAATTTGACACTACACTCCCAAAAACATCTAAAGGAAATAATGTGATATGGCTTCTGGTGGATAAACTCATCAAGAATTATCAATTCATTACTATTAAAGATGATTTCTCACTTGAAAAACATTCTATGTTTTATGTGAAGGAAGTGGTCAGGATGTATGGGGTACAAATTTTGATTGTAACTGACCATGGTCTAAAGGTCACATTTAAACACTGTAGATTATTCAACATTATTTTAATATAGAATCAAATTTACATAAGACCTATCACCCCCAAAATTATGGAAAATCTAAAAGAACTATTAAAAAACCCAATGACATGATAAGATCCTTATCAATGGAATTTAAAAGTTGATGGGATCAATAACTCCCATTGGTTGAGTTCCCATACAACAATAGTTTCCACTAAATTATTCAGATGGATTTATATTGAAATTTATATAGGAAGTGATGTAAAACTCTAACCTATTAGGATAAAGATGGTGAATGAAATTTAGTTGGACTTGATCTTGTGATAGAGATGATAGAAAAGGTTCAAGACATACAAAAACATATAAATCTTCTAAGATTCAGAAAAGGATCTATGCTAACAATCATCGATGGGATTTAGTGTATGATGTTAGAGACAAAGTTTTCCTTCAAATGTCACCATCGAAGAGATTCATTTGGTTTGTAAAGAAGGGAAAGATTAGCCCACAGTATATTATCCCATTTTAGATCCGTAACATCATCGGAGTAATGGCCAGTCATATTTCACTTACAAAATATGGATCAATTTTCTGATGTGTTCCATGTATCTTTTCTAAGGAATTACATACCTGGCCCTTAACATGTACCGAATCCAGAGGCGGTACAGCTATAGAAATACCTCTCGCATGAAGAGAATCATGTGAATATCGTGGAATATAGAGACAAAGTCCTAAAAAACATGATGAATCATCTTGTAAAAGTGTTTTGGTGGAATCCTAAATATGAGTATTTGACATGGGAGATGGAGGAAGCAATTAAGGAGAAATACACTCACCTATTTTCAATGTAAAAAACAATTTCGAGGGGGAAATATCATAAGGGGGAAGAATGAAACAAAACTGAATTTTATCAATGGAATTTTCCTGCTTATAACTATTTTATATAGTATTAAATACATTCATCACATAGAGAACCCAGTAAAAAAAATATTCTCATAATGTAATAACAAAATATGTGGTATTCATACAAATTAAGGAACCTATACTAATAGAATAATAACCTTACAATTGGAATAGTAATACAACCATTTGGAATAGTAATCCAGAAAATAGGATAGTAACCTCAATTATGAAAGTATAAATAAAATTTAGTTATCTTGTAAATGAAAATTTGATATATTATATCATGGTATAAGTAAATAAATGTTTTGAAAATGATAAATTAAATTTTGGTATTTTTGTAAAACATAAATGTTTATTTAGAATTTTAAAATTAACATAATAATTCAAGAGAAAATTAATTGCTAAAAAATTGATTAATAAATTAATATTTTTTTCTCTTATGATTATAATATAATTTTATGATACCTTGGTTAATTTTTCAAAATGTCATAAAATCGATTATAGTATTAAAATCAATATTTTTCAAGTAAATGTTGATTTTAATTAAAAAATAAATTTATAATATCTAGATAATTATTTTCATAAAATTTTGTCAATTTTTTTTAAATATAAACAGAGAAAAGTTTTATGGTGAATGTTTGGAATTATTATAAAATAGTTGTTTTTTTTCTGAATAGTGAAATACAGTAATTTATGGTATATAATATTTTATACCAAATACATAAATTTTGGAGTCGTGGTTGATGTAATCACACATTAGTTAAAACTAAAATTCACTAGTTACTATAAATAGGGATAATAATCAACAAATTTGATAGTCTTGATCCAAAATAATAAACAAATGAATAAAATAATAAAACAACCCCTCTCCCCCACCAATAAATAAAACCCCTCATCACCAATTCTTATCATACCTTCTAAGCCTTGGAATGTTCAAATATTCTACCCAATTACTCTCCCATTCACATTACCCATTTATTGATCTTATTATACTCAAGATAATATCACATCCAAGTGTCTTAAGGAGTTTCTCAAGGAGACGATATTCAAGAGGTAAAACCCTCCTTATTTCATTTTTAGTTTATTTTCTTTTCTTATCCCCCTCACATCACCTATCCATAGTGACATGAAACTATAGAATCATAAATATACATATATTTTATTTTGATAATGTAATATAAATCATAAAATATTGTCTTATATCCTTGAATTAGTAAAATAAAAACATCATATGTGGGGTATCGATTCACCACCTCCGTGGATGAAAAGTTCTCATTTTTCATTAATGCATTCAAGGATAGTCAAAAAACCATTTTATGGTTAAAAAATATTATAATATGTTTATTACAAATTATTATATTTTCTATAACCATAATATAAACATAATATTAAATAAAAAATACTAGCTGACGATGAACATAAAAAATGCCAAGAAAACTAATTATTTTTCACTAATGTTTTATAAAATAAATTATACTAATGTAAGAAATAAAATTATTTATGGGAAAATTTCATTTTATATATGTTATTTAATACCATATAATTTCAATTCATTATAATTATTCCAATTTTACAATAATTTTCATAATTATACAAAAGAAAACTGATCATGAAACTATGAAACAAACACTCCAGGAAGAATAGATTAAACACTAGAACTCATAGAAATATCCATAAATTAAAATGAAAAAATTATAATAAATGAAATATATATTTAATAGGTTGTGAATTAAATTATTAATGAATATAATTTTATTATCCATGATATTAAGTTCCAGTGAAGAACCCTTTCGTATATAAGGTATGAGATTCTTTCCAAACATCATAATTACCACTAAGTTATGCTTTCTATCTCTTTAACCCAATATATTTATTCATTATTATCATTAAAATAGTCTAAATTCTAGGTATATGTTAAAAAATCATATATCCAGATCATTTTATCCCTCTTTGATGGGGAAATACTTGTTTTTAAAAGGTTCCATTCTCAATTCTTCCTGATAAGAAAGCTTGATTAAAGGGAACTTCCCAATTTCTTACCCTTTTTCAAGTATAATCCATAGTATGTTTTAAGACACAAATATATTTTGTCAAATAAAAATCATTATCATGAAAATTTATCTTTTTTTATATCCATTTTAATAAAAAAACACGCCTTTATCCTCTTTATAGACTCATTAATCATTTTCCTTAAACCACATTAAAATGGATTATTTGTAAAATTTCTCAAACACACTTTTTACATTTTTTTCACTTTATTTTTGACATATTTATCTATATTTTACCTATTTTACATTATCAATGTACATTTATGATTTGAATAAATTTTTTCAGTGACACAATTATGATATTCTCTTTGGTTATTCTTTATGACATGATTATGATCCCCATTTCATTCCATAGGTAACCCTTGTTACTATTACTTATGTTTGATTATTCTTGTGAACACATATGCATGAACATGTTTTGATGGGTTCACCTAGATAACACTCCAATGAATTGGGTAATTTTTAGTCTCAAGATATGTTATTTTGGGATATGGAGTAAACCGAATTCATTTATGGGACTTTGTCCACCATGTGATATGGTGTTGGATGTTTTCCTTAACTCATGCTTAGGTCATGGTATATATTTCTATCACATTATTATGTATCGATGATTACATGATGCCATGTTTTATATGATATAATTTCATACATTTATTTTCACACCATGCCTTTTTATGTCATAATGTCATTCCTTTTAAATCGTATGATATTATAATTTCATATGTTTATTCCCTTACTGGTATTTTTAGCTCATATGTTTCTTAATGTATTCCACAAGTTATCCTATGAATATATAAGATTTGAAATGAATTTAGGATCTCATTATGTATTTTAAATTAAATACTTATTTATTTTGGATTCAATATTTCTAATTATGTTCCTAATCATCTAATGAAAATAATATTTTATGATCCTTGGTCTGTATTTGATGGTTAATTATGCTTAAAATCATGTATTAATATTTGTAAAAGGATTGTGTTTCTATAGTTTATATCATAGAAATATCTAGTTATTTTGGATATTAGGACTATAAAAAGTGAGTAAGAACCCTAAGGATAAATCTCTCACCATGGATGACATAGACTGAAACATAGGGAATCACATGTCATGATATATGTTTCATTTACATTCTTATACTATAATGCAAAAAAGATGACTTATTTATATTCTTATTATCTAAGCCCCCAAATTGTAATATATTTCTCATATTTAATGGCTAGAAATTGGAGAAACCATACCAACAATTAATGTGATAGACAATGTGATTATTTTCAAAATGAGATTCCAAATCTTATGTGAATGAGAGATGAAAACTTCATGGCAGAACTAGCTCATATGATTTATGTTATGGATAATTTCATGAATCATGTGGAGCAACCTCTTTATCTTAAGAAAGTGAATTTTTAATTCAAATAATTCATGTGAAAAATGCCTCATATAATTATTTGATCTTATGATCCTCTCATTAAATCCATTGATAAGATATTATTTTTTCTCTAGTGCTTAGAGGAAGTGAAATTTGTACTGAATATCCGTAATTTTGATGGGGAAGATGATCAGTGGTGGAAAAATGATAAAAAACATAAAGTATAAGATGAAAATTAATTCTATGGATTGTGAAGCATTCAAGAATATATTTTTCTATAAATATAATCCATAAACATTCTATATTTAAGACTGATATGTAGTTCCTTGGATTAAAGAGAATGGAAGATGAGTTTATTGAGGCATATGAAGGAAACATCACAAGAATTTCAAGATAGAACACTAGAATTTTGATGGACACTGAAAGCAAGGTGGATCACTTATTTAGTAGACTAAACCAGAGTCTATAAAACATTACTGATTTTAGGATTAAATAATTATGAGTATATTATCCATTATACCCTTATGGTTTTAATGAATATCAAATAATCTCATTGGTCTCGTTTTTTATGAATATAAAAAGTGGAAAATGGAGTTTAATATGGGAGGATAAATAGATAAATCCAATAATGGAAAGAAAACCAAACATCCATTATGTCATTAGTGTGGGAAGAAGCATATAGGAAACTGCCTATGAGGAACCAAGATATGATTTAAATGTGAAAGAGAGTGTAATCAAGAAATTGTTTTCCAAAGGAATTTAAATAATACCACTAATGTGGAAGAATAAAAGAAGATTCAGACCAACAATCATCCTTTAGTGATATGTTTCAACTGCAAGGAACATGAGAATTATGTGAGCCAATTCCCCAAGCCAAGTTCTCTTAGAGGTAACAAAAAACAACCTCCAAGGAAATAAGGAAGAGTATATGTCATCACTACTACTAAGGTGGATCCTTAGAAGATGTGGTGATAGGTACTCCTGTGATTCATTCAAGAATAGTAAACATACTATTTTATTTTGGATTTATGAATTATTTCATATCTTAAAAATTTAGTATAACTATTAAAACACCGCCTCTAAATATGGAGGTTGTGTTATTTGTGAGAACATAAAATAGGGAAATTACTACATTTAAATTATATAACTCCTCCCCAAATAATTTTTGTGGACTAAAACTACTTTTAAATCTTTTCATTCTGACAATGGTGGCATTTCATGATATTTTAGTCATGGATTTTCAGTCCTTATACAAAGCTAACATCAATTTTCAAGAAAGGGAGATCCCTCTACACATATTGAGGAATTTTCTAATTTTTTACAAGTTTAAGGAATATGATGAATCTTATATAGAATTATCATATCAACTATGGATATTATTGAATTATGAGAAAGAATATCTAGCTAAAATGATTAAGAAAAAGGAAATAATCATGCTCTAAGACAAACCAATTTTGAGGGACTGCACTGATTTGTACCATAAAGTTTTTTCTAGTATTTATCCTCATAGAGAGGTTGAGTTCTCAATTAAACTTATTCATGGATATATACCAATATCCAAGACTCATAAAATAATGTTAACCATTTAATTAGAATAACTAAAGAAGCAATTATTAGAGAATCCAGAGAAGGGATTTAAACGCCCGAGTGCTTCACCATGGGGTACATCACTCTTATTCATCAAGAATATGGGTGGAGGAATGTGACTCTTCATTTATTATCATGAGCTAAAAAATCAAAATAAAAAACAAGTACCCCTACCATGGATAAATGACTTTGTTGATCAACTATATGGTGCCACATATTTCTCAATGGTAGACCTTCAGTTGGGGTATCACCAATTAATTGTAAAGAATGAAGATATTATGAAGATTTACTTTTGAACGAGGTATAGAGAATATTAATTCACAGTGATTCCATTCAGACTCATTAATGATTCAAAAAATTTTATGGACCTAATGAGTAGGGCCTTAATAGATTACCTCAAAAAAATTTGTGGTGGTATTTATCGATGATATTATGATATACTCTAATAGAATTCAGGAACATGAGGAGCATTTGAAAACTATTCTAATGAATTTGATAAGGGAGAAAATATATGAAAAGTATAGTAAATGTGTGTTCTAGATGGAGGAAGTTTCATTACTGGGGATTTTATCACCAACAAAGGGATATATTTGGACCCTTTAAAAAAGGTAATTGAGGAGTGGCCCAGACTTACATCTATAATAGAGATCCACAGTTTTCTTGGCATAGATATGTAATAATGATGTATTGTGATTAATTTATCACAATTTTATAACCCTATGACTAAGTTAAAATGGAATGGGGTAAAGTATGTCTAGACAAAATATTGTTATGAAATTTTATGGAGCTAAAGAAGAGACTAATCACTACACTTGTGCTCTCACTACCAACAAGTGGAGATTTTTTTTGATATATAGTGATAATTTTAAAAATATATTGGCTTGTGTAGTCATGTAGAATGATGAATTGATAGTATATGCCTCATGAAAGTTGTAGATCCTTGACCATAACTACCCGACACTTGATTTAAAGATAAAAGATGTGATTTTTTTGAAAATGCAGAGGCAATACCTATATGGTTCAAAGTGTGAAATGCATACAGATATTAAGATCCTAAAGTATATATTAACACAAAAGGATCTCAAATGTGTTAAATGAGATGATTAGAGGTAATAAAGTACTACAATTTCTCTATTCACTATCATCATGGGAAGGAAAACAAGGTAGATGATGCACTTAGCAGAAAAGAACATACTACTCGATCAAATATTGGAATTGATAAAGACCCTATATTCATGGAAAAACAAAGGATGGATTTTGAAATTCTAAAAATAGGGAATACATCATACCTTCCCAAATTATTTCCCAACCATCTAACCAAGAAAAGATTAAAGAGGAGAAAATGAGTGATCTGGAGCTACAAAATAAGGCACAAGTAGTAAAGGAAGGGAAGATACATGAATACCACATCGATGATGATGCTGTGATTTAGTTCGGGGCTATGATTTGTGTGCCTTAATCACATAATATAAAGAAGTATTTACTAGATAATTACCATAGATCATCTTTCTCTATCCATAATTTAAGTACTGAGATGTACCATGATCTATAGGAACACTTTTGGTGGGACTATATAAAAAATGAGACACTAGAGTATATCTCATGTTGTTATATATTTCATCAAGTTAATGCAGAGAGACATAAGTCCAAAGGAATGAGGAAACCATCCCCTATACCCACATGGAAATTGTAGAATTCATCTTTGGAATTTCTTAATATTCTCCTAGAAGCATCCAAATGAATCATTTTCATATGGGTTGTGGTGGATCGACTCACGAAGACTGCCCAATTCTTTTCTATTCGATAATATTTCTTGCATGAAAAACATTCCAAGTTATATGCAAAGGAAGTGGTGAGGCTACATATGGTACCAATTTCGATCACTTCTTTTCATGATCCAAAGTTCAAATCTAAATTCTAGAGATTTTTTCAACATGATTTGAGTACAAAATTGAAATTTAGCATGGCCTATCACCCCCAAAATGAAGCCAAATATGAATGAAGTATTTAGAAACTTGAAGATGTGCTGAGATCCGAATCTATAGAATTTAAAGGTGGATAGGATTAGGATCTCTCATAAGTCGAGTTCTCATAAAATAATAGTTTCCAATCATTTATTTTGACGGTACCATATGAAGCTTAATATTTGAAGCAATATATAACTAAAACATGTTGGGATGAAGTTGGAGAAAAAAATTTACTTAGACCTGATCTTATAAAATAGATAATAGAGAATGTGCCAGCCATCCAAAAAAATATCAAAGCTTCTTAGATTCATAAAAATAGATATACTGAATATCTTTGGTAAGATTTATATTTTGATGTTCGAGACAAATTCTTCCTTGGAATATCACTATAAAAGAAGGTCTTGTTTTTTGTAAAGAAAGGGAAGAATAGCCCAAGGTTCAATGCACCATTTGAGATACTTGATCACATAGGAGTAGTGGTATATGAGCTTTCACTACCACCAAATATGGCTCAAGTTCATGAGGTGTTCTATGTATCTCTCCTAAGGAAGTACATACCTGATCCCTCATATGTTCTGAATCCTAATGTGGTATAACTAGAGAACGACCTATTATTTGAAGATTAGCCTATGATGATCTTGTAACAGGGAGAAATTTTCCTACAAACATATATAACACATCTTTTATATTTGGTGTGGATATATCATAAGTATCAAGAAGAGACATGGGAAACAAATTAAGGAATGAAGGAGAAGTATGCTACCATTTTTTCAATGTAAAATAATGTTTATAGGAAAACCTTCATGGTGGGTGGGGATGTAACAACCCAAAAATTTATTAATGAAGTTTACCTTCTTATAATTATGGTACATAGAATAAAATATATAAATAAAATATAAAACCAAATAAAAAGAAATATTCTCATAAATTTAAAATTAAAGTGGTATTAATCGAAGTTAAGGAACCTATACTGATGTAATAGTAACCTTGCCATTGGAATATTTGTAAAGACCCAGAAATTCTGTATAATTTTTTTGAATTATATGGATTTATTACAAGACTGTGAAAATCAACAACACATGATTCTGAGGCCCGAAGATCCAAGAAAGAAATTTTGACCAATTTTTATTGTACGTTCTGTAAAGGTGTGGTACAAATTTTCTATCTTTTGAACTGTTTCTTAGATTGAAAATCCAAGGGCACTGTTGAATCTGCAGTGTCTGGATACTCTTAAGTGAAGCTTAACTTCGATCGGTAAGGGTCGAATGAAAAAGATAATTTTTAGACTTTTCAAAAAATAAATAATAAAATAAATTTTGAGTTATTTTATTCTTTTTCCAACTATTGAGAGATAGTTGGTGGGATGGTAGTATAACAATGGCCATTAAATGAGTAAAAATCAATGTCTCATTTCTTTGGTTGTGTATCCGCAACACTCGTAAGATTAATTGGTTCATTAATTACGGT
The DNA here is from genome assembly GCA_963277665.1 of Viscum album. Classification (NCBI taxonomy): domain Eukaryota; kingdom Viridiplantae; phylum Streptophyta; class Magnoliopsida; order Santalales; family Viscaceae; genus Viscum; species Viscum album. The sequence goes on from OY728146.1 coordinate 48,898,672, forward strand.
TCATTAATGAACCAAATTAATGAACACAAAGTGGATATTATTTTTTTATTAAACCAAAAGTTGGCAAGGGAACTCACAAACTATAGGAGAAAGCTTTGAAGAAGTGACAACAATGTCACCCTCAAACGAATAATGGTGATTGATAAATTACCATTGGATGATTCAGACCGGACATCGATGAAAAATAGAAAAAAAATTCAAACGCGGATTCTTTCCTTCATCTACAATAGATTATACTGAATAGAGGTAGGGGGTTTAATTGTTTTATGTGTTTAAAAGATTCCTCTTTCCCTGTTATTGGTTAATATGAAGAACGCAGATCATCCAACGAATAGGTTGATCCATGAAACATTCTTTTTACGGGAGGTTTTTGTGGGGTTTCTTTTTGGGGATTATTCTTTCTGAATGTTTTTTGTTATAACCCCATGTTATAAAACTAAAAAAGAGGGTGCATGAAAATCAGAATAAGGCATAGAACCTCTGTTTCTCTTGAGTTTTGAGTGTTCTTCGTGGGCGACTAGGAAATGTGGCGGTAAGGTGATTCCATAGGCTTCGAAGTGGATGTGGGAACCCAGGAGACCCATAGGCACCGAAAAGAATGGAAAAATACCACCAGAGCATCTCTGGTGGCCTGTGGAAGCAACTGCAAATGACAGGCCCAAACCAGATGCGTGGAGAGGCGGTTCCCATAAGCGTCGTGCGGGGGAAATAGAGCAGATTTCTTAGCCTACTCGGTTGGACAGCAACGACCGGTTGGAGTCGACCATTTCAGAAAGAGAGGTGGTTCCCCAATGGCACCACCAGTTGGGAGCACTGACCCGCATGTGGGCTAGACCAACTAGTGGGGCCGAACCCGCTGAATGGGCCAGACCCTCAAATCGGGCTAAACCAGCGGGCCCAGCGGGCCGGTGGGGTCTGACCGCCACCATACACAGACCCGACTGGTCCAATTTCACTAAAAAATGATTATCCTGCAAACCATGTGTCCACTTGAAGTGCCTACTATAGTGTTGGGGCCCTTGTAACGGTGCGGTCCTTTTGAGATACTTCACTTGAGTTTAGTCAAAAGTTGGAGTACGATTGGGTTGGATCGTACTGGAATCCAACAAGGTCCTATTTACCTTTTTTCTTATAACTTACATACCTAGAATCCGATTGATGTACCATCTATCATATTGGAACCCTTAAGACATGATGGTCCTTTGGTTTAATTCAAAGTGGGAGTTTGTTGTAGTTGAGGTATGACCGATATTATGAGGAGAATAATTTCTAGAACTCAAGCACACTATGTGTGGGAATACAGTGGATGGTTGTACAGTGAAGAACGACCCTCTGTGGATCTGCATGAGAGAGACCCTCCATTGATCGGCAATAGTGCGACCCTCCATGGATCGGCAAAAGTGAGACCCACTGTGGATCGATATTAGTGAGACCCTCTATGGATCCAAAGTTGAAAGACCCTCTGTGGATCAACAGTATAACGACTCTTCATCGATCAGCAGTAGAACCTCTCAACAGAATAAAATGATCTAGCTCAACACTAATCATCTTTATTCCTGTTCTCTAAGATTTATACCTAGTATGAGTTGTCTTTTACTTTATGATTTGTGATTGAGATCATTCTTTGTGGTTTTTTCTTTTATAGCATTCCAGGAGACCTTTAGTAGAATCATGCTCCATACTGGGTATTGTTATACTCACCCTGCATAGGTTTTTCCTACACCATGTTGTGTCTTGTGCAGATGATGAACAACATGACTGAGACTGGGGGAGGTAGGGCTAGACGGTGCTCGGAGGTGTTTGATAGACGTGAGGAGCATAACTGATGACAAATGATGAGTTGTACCTACCCTTCAAGTAGGATCCTTGGTGGATGACCTCTGAAGAACATTTTTACCTTTTTACTATACTTTCATTTCTGTTGGGTTTGTATACTATCCCTTTTTACTTCCAGTTCACGCTTTTACTATAAGCTGTTCTACTTTCTTGTTTTATTTGTTTTTGCGTACATAGTCTGTGTGTGTATAGGTTTAAAGGAAATGCCTTCCAATTTTGGTATATGTCTTTCTGGTGCTAGTCGCCAACCCCTGGCCTATGGAAGTCCGGCCTGGGGTAGTAACGACATGGGCCGCAGGGGATAGGTCGTGACAAAGTGGTGTCAGAGGGATCGATTCTACCAAAATAACTAAGATTCTATGTTTTCATTGTAGCAATAATGTTAAGTGTCTTGATTTTGGATTATAGTTTAGTGAGTCTAGTGTTGGTGTGGTGGCCAACATATCCATACAACCAGACCCTAAGTTTGGATTTCTATCTTGATACATGAAAACACTATTTGTGTGTGTTTTGAGAATGTTTTTCTTGATATTTTTTGAGTCAACTCACCAGATAAAACTTATTGACTATGGCGCATATGTTTCATTACCAGATGGATCTGTGTAGAAATCCATCCAGGATTCCAAAGAGAGATCATGATGATATCCCACTGAGCGATGAGGCGTCGGTGCAGGGACCTCATATAGCAATAGCACCTTCGGGTGGTGTACCAACAGCACCACCACTCATAGGGCAGTAGTTTCCACCTGTCCCACCAGTGGATTGTGCATGCTGATTGAGTGTGCTGCAAAAGTTTTAGAGATTGAGGCCTCCAAGGTTTCAAGGTGAGACTGATCCACCGGTAGCTGAGGACTGGCTAGAGGCTGTGGCGCAATTTTTCCGCTTGGTTGAGACACCAGCATACCAGATGGTGATCCTAGCTTCTAGTCTCTTTCAGGGAATATATGGGAGACGGTTGATCATGAACCTCAAGACTCATAAAGATATGACTCTTTCCTGGTTGGAATTCAATATCCTCTTTAGGGAGGAGTTCATTCTAGTAACTTTATGCTCAGTGCGTATTCAGAAGCTATTACACTTACAGTATAGTAGTCTGAAAGTGGCTTAGTACCTAGTGAGATTCACTGACCTATCTCGCTACTCCAGAGACATAGTACAAGACCCTTTATTTAGGGCCCAGACCATTGAGAAGGGAATGAAATGGGAGATCATAGTGTCAATGATATCATTCAACATCCTGACATAGGCTAGAGTGCAAGAGAAATAATTATTGGTGGAGATCTTCCTAGCTGAATAGGAACTGATGGTGAGAGCCACCACCCGACAACAGGCAACCAAGTCATCTCCAGTAGGCATTAGGCAGATGAAGTAGAGGCCCAAGAAGGCCATCCCTTTTAGAGGACAACCCCAGGATGTAGTTGCAGAGGTGTAGAGCTCACAAGGCAAAGGAGGTTAGCAAAGGAGCATGTTGTTCTACTCGTCCGTCAGGCAGGGTCACATGGCTCGTGATTTCCCAAACCGCTATACGGATGATCAACATATAGTCAAAGAACCTCCAGGGAAGAGGCAGAGGTTCGAGTGGGGAGGTCCACAGGGTGGAAGATGTGGTAGAGGAGTATGTCATGCAGTAGGCATTGAGCGATAGTTTTAGGTACTACCACCACCACCCCCAGGCCGTACACCTTGACCTCAGGGAGTAGGTGGACAGGGACAAGCTCAGCTTCAGGCGATAGAGGCTTATGACCACGAAGCTCTAGAGATGATTCTAGGTGTGATCTGTGTCTACTCCATCATAGTTGCAGTTCTTATAGACACATTTTCTAGTCACTCTTTTATTTCCAGGACTCTCTTTTGGAGCTCAAGGATTCCGGTGGAGCCATTGGCTTGATCATTACAATTAAAGGCACCTAAAAGAGAGGATTGGATGATTACACACTAGTTCTAACACTGTGAGACTACTCTACGAGTCATGAGTTTTGGATGGGTTCTCCTAGTATCAGCATCGAGGCCTTATGACATCATCTTGGGTATGGACTAGTAATCCACCATCCATGCTCATATCGACTATTTTAGGCACAAATTGTGGTGCATATGTGAGGATGGGAATAGGTTTTACTTCACCGGTTATAAGGGAAACTTTGCAACACATGATAGAATTTATCATAGGAGGGTGCATCTGATCACTAATAGGTTGGTTAGACTTACCCTCGGTGTAGTTGATGAGGGGAGTCCAAGCTATTTTGGAGTGGTGGACCATAATGCTGATGTCTTTCATGAGTATGTTCCCAGACTACCTCATCATAGAGAGGTATAATTCAACATCAAACTATACCTCGAGATGACATTGATACCTATACCAGCATATCAGATGGATCTTGTGGAGCTTTGTGAGTGGAGGGTATAGTTAGAGGACTTGATGAAGAAGGGGTTCGTAAGACCTAGTGTTTCCCTATAGGAAGCCCAAATTTTGTTCACCAAGAAGGCAGATGAAAGTTTGAGCCATTGTATGGACTATCGGTCCCCGAAATAGGTGGCCATGAAGAACAAGTTCCATTTGCTGAGGATTGATGATATCTTCGACCAGCTAAAGGGAGCAAAGTGGTTTTTGAAGATAGACCCCAGATCAGGCTAACATCTTCTTCGAGTGAGGGATGATGACTTACATAAGACAACCTTCAGATTCTAGTATGGCCACTATGAGTTCACGGTGACACCTTTAGGCATGACCAAATCCCCACCATGTTCAAGAGATTCATAAACACGATCTTCCAATCTTACCTCGATCACTTCGTGGTGGTCTTCATTGAAGAAATATTGGTGTACTTGGCGTCAAATGAGGAGCATGCCACACATCTACAAATAGTCTTTGATACACTTAGAGAGCACCAAATTTATGGAAATATCTCAAAGTGATTGTTCAGTATATGAGATGTCCACATTTTGAGACATGTTATCTTGGAGGCTGGAGTTGCGGTGGACCTAGAAAAGATAGAGGCATTGCTTTCTTGGGATCCAATTAGGAGTGTGACTGATGAGAAATTTTTCTTGGGGTTGGATGGGTACTACCATAGATTTGTACCTTACTTTTTTAGGGTAGTATCACCCTTGTCTTCTTTGACACAGAGTGGAAAACCCTTCATATGGACGATGTGATATGAGAAAAGTTTCCAGGATCTATGGAAGATACTGATGAGTGTACCTATTTTGAGGCTACCATAGGAGGATGTTGGGTATGTAGTCTACTGGAATTCATAAGAGACCAGAATGGGGTGTCTCCTGATGTAGGAGAATGCAGTGATCCCATATGACTCACGAAAACTGAGGCAACATGAGCAGAACTATACGACCCATGACCTGGAGTTAGTAGAAGTGGACTTTGCCTTGAAGATGTGGCAACAATACTTGATGGGTGAACAGTGTACTGTTTACTCCGATCACAAGAGTCTCAGGTATATCTTCTCACCGAAGGACCTGAACATCAGACAAAAACTATGGATGGAGTTCTTACAAGATAATGACTTTGAGATAATCTACACTCTTGGGATGGGAAATATAGTGGAAGATGTACTCAGAAGGAGGTTGTGTTTATAGCTGCTGAGCAAGGTGACAGAAGAACTAGCCACATTGTAGTTATCCTCTATGGATAGATTTGGAGTATCGTACCTCCAATCTATGACTATCACTCCCCCACTCCTTCAGCATGTTTGAGAGGTACAAGTTGGGGACATTGACTATGAGACCTGACATGCTCAGATATCCTTAGGATAGAATCACAATGGAACTTCATAATGTGGAAATAATTTCATCCTTTTTAGATGATGCACCATGGTACCAGTGACGTTCTGGGAGGCGTTTTTGAGGTCGTTCCATACATACCCTTTGGTGGTACATCCTGGAGTGGCAAAGATGTACCAGGACCTCCAATGTCAGTACTGGTGGTCAGGGATGAAGAAAGTGGTGGGAGATTTCATTTCATGATGCCTTACTTCCCACCAAGTGACGGTCGAGCATCTGGTTCCAGTAGGCTTATCACAACCACTAAAGGTTCCAGAATGTAAGTGGGATGGTATCTCCATGAACATCATCACTGGGTTACCACCCACGTCTAAGGGCCATGAATCTATTTAGTTGATCGTTTACCGACTCACCAAGTCATCTCATTTTATATCCATTCGAGAGTAGGGATCAGTAGAGGGATTGGGATTCCTATATGTTTAGGAGAAAGTAAGACTTCAAGGAGTATCATTGACGATCGTTTTAGATCATGAAGTTCATTTTAAATCCCAGTTGTGGAAGAGATTACAGAAGGCGTTTGGGAATCAGCTACACCTGAGCACCACCTTTCACCCTCAAATAGATGGTTAGATGGAGCAGACCATACAGACACATGATGGCATGCTTCATGATTGCATCCTTGAATTTGGATGTAGTTGGGAGGACCACCTGCCACTGGTGGAGCTCGCATACACCAACAGTTACCACTCTACCATTTTCATGGTGCCATTTGAGGCCCTATACGAGCAACCATGAAGATGATCTCTATGCTGGACAAATCTAGGAGAGTCAGCACTTATGGGTCTAGAGTTGGTACAATCTACCACTAAGAAGGTGATGATCATCCAAGAGTGGATGAAGAATGCACACAGTAGGAATAAGTCTCCAGCTGACAGGAGAAAGAGACCCTTGGAGTTCAAGGAGGGATACCATGTTTTCCTTTGGGTCTCACCCTGATGAGGATTGTAGAGATTTGGCCGGGGCGGCAAGCTATCTCCGAGGTTCATCGGGCCTTTCCAGATACTGAGTAGAGTTGGAGAGGTGGCGTACCACCTAGATCTTCCCTTAAATATGCATCTAGTGCACGCCATTTTCAATGTTTTTCAACTGAGGAGATACGTGCATGATCTGTCACACGTCATCAACTGGGTCAAGCTGAACATTGATGATGGAGAGACTTTTACGGAGTTCCCAGTGGAGATAAAGTATTGAAAGGAGTGGGTCCTTAGTGGACAACCAATCCCTATGCTGTGAGTTTGATGGCAACATGATAACCTCCAGGAGAGCATATGGGAGTGTGAGGCTCAGATTTGTGCTCATTACCCCCATTTGTTTCATTATATTTTGTTGTGGATTTTGGGGATGTAATTCCCTAAGGTGGGGAGAATGTAAAGGCCTAGAAATTATGTATATATATTTTATAATTATATATAATTATTATGAGATTTCGAAAATCAATGGCATGTGATCCGAGGCCTAGAGATCCCTTAACATAATTTTGAAATTTTTGTTGTACATTCAATAAATGTGTGGGTAGGAATTTTGATCTTTTAAATTGGTGCTTGGTATAAAATTCTAAGGGCACCGTAGAGTTCACAACCTTGGGATTCCCTTAGGAAAAGAATAACTTTAACTGTAAAGGGTTAGAAGAAAAAGATATTTTTTGGACTTTTTGAAAAAAATAACATTTTAGTTATTTTATTTTTTTCCAAATTTTGAGAGATAGTTGGAGGGAACACAGTGTAATGACAAACATTAAATGAATAACAATTAGTGATTCATTTCTTTGGTTGTGTAACCACAATGCTTGTAATATTAATTGGTTCATTAATTACAGTTCATTAATGAACTACAATAATGAACGTAACATGGAGATTATTTATTTTATTAAAAAAATCGTTGGTAAGGGAATTCATAGACCATGGGAGGAATATCTGACGAAATGTTGATGACGTCACCATCTAATGAAGAATGGTGATTGATTGATGACCATTGGAGGATTCAAACCAGACATCGACGAAAAATGACGAATGAATTTAAACGTATATTCCTGCCTTCATCCGCAAAGTATTACACCATATCCAGGTAGGTAGATTAACTATTTTATGTATTTAAATGATTTCTCTTCCCCCATTCTTGGTTAATATAATGAAAGCGGATCAAGTGACCAACGTGTTGATCCAGGATTCTTTCTTTTTATGGTAGGTTATTGTAAGGTTTATTTTTAGGGATTGTTCCTTAAAAATATTGTTTGTTATCACCCCCATGTTTGAATACTAATGAGGAGGGTGCAGAACAATTTTAATAAGGCTCAGAACCTCCGCCACTCTTGGGTTTTGAGCATTCTTCATGGGTGACTGAGCAGTGTGGCTACAAGGCACTTCTGTCGGCTTCACAGTAGAGGCGGAAACTCGAGAGGCCCATAGGCGCAAACACGAATAGAAAAAGACTACCAGAGAATCTCTGGTTGTCCGTCGAAGCAACTGCTTGTGCAGAACCACCAGCACAGCACCGCCGGTGCAGCCCCACCGGCGCAGTACCACCGACGCAGCACCCCAGGGCAGCACCCCGGTGCATCCCCACCGGCGCCGCCCCACCGGCGCAGCCCCACTGGCGAAGCACCACCGCCGCAGCTCCTCTGGCACAAAACCCCTTGGGTTTTGATAATTCTTCATCGGAGAATGAGCAGTGTGGCAATAAGGTAATTCTGTGTGCCTTGCAGTGGAGGTGGAAACTCGAGAGGCACATAAGCGCAAACAGGAATAGAAACGGACCACCAGAGAATCTTTGGTGGACCGCCGAATAAACTGCTTGTGAAGAACCACCAGAACAACACCTCCGGTGCAGCGCCCCCAGTGCAGCCCCACCGGTGCAGCCCCACCGGCGCAGCCCCACCGGCGCAGCCCCACCGACGTAGCCGCACCGGCGCAGCCCCACCGACACAGCCTCACCGGCACGGCACCTCCGTCGGAGGATCCACAGTCGGATGGCCACAACGGTGGAATACTGCGGTCCCGATGTACTGCACGAGGGAAACAGAGTAGCCCACTCAGGTCGCTCGGTTGGATACCAACGTCTAGCTCCAACCGACCGTTTTAGAAGAAGGGGTGGTGCGCAGCTGGCGCCGCCAATGGGGTAAACCATCCTGCATGACGGCTAGGCTGAGCCTGCATACTGGACCAACCTTGTGATCTGGGCTAGACCCACGAACTGGGCCGACCCCATGAGCCTGGCCTGACTCGTAGGCCTAACGGGCTAGCCAGTACAGACCGCTACCGGACCCAAGAGGTCCCGTTTCACTAAAACTTGAGTATCTTGCAAACTAGATGTCTGATTGACGCGCCATCTACGACGTTGGTACACTTATGACGAGAAAATCCTTTTGAAATACTTTTATTGAGTTTTGGTAGAAGCTGGAATAAGGCTAGGTTGGATCAGACTCGAATCCAACCAGGCCCTATTTACTATTTTGCTTATAACTTACAGACCGAGCGTCCAATTGACGCGCTGTCGGTTGAGTGGGAACCCTTAAGACATGATGGTCCTTAGGGTTAAATCTTAATGGGAATTCATGGTAGATGATGTACAACTGATATTATGAGGAGCAGAATCTCTAAAACTCAAGCACACCATATGTGGGATTCCGGTGGCTAGTTGTACAATGAAGAGATACCCTCCGTGGATCGGCATGAGAGTTACCCTATATGGATCGGCAGTAGTGCGACCCTCCATGGATCAACAGTGAAGACCGACCCTTAATGGATCAACATGAGAGAAAACCTCCGTGGATCTGCAGTAGTGCGACCCTCTGTGGTTCAATAATAGTCTGACCCTCTGTGGATCGGTAGTAGAATGACCCTTTGGGGATTATCAGTATAGCGGCCCTTCATGGATAAGCAGCAGAACCTCTCAATATAATTAAATGACGTCGTTCAAGACTAATAATCTTTATTATGGTTCTATATATTGTATACCTAGTGTGATCTGTCTTTTACTTTTTGCTTTGTGATTGAGATTGTGCTTTGTCGTTTTTCTTTTATGGGATTCTGGGAGATCTTCCAGAGTCTTAGGGTCCCTACTGTGTATTGTTATACACATTCCTGCACATGCTTCTCCTACACCTGGTGGTGTCATTTATAGATGACAGACAACTTGATTGAGACTTGGGGAGCTAGGGCTAGATGGTTCTCGGAGGTGATTGGTAGACGTGAAGAGAAGAAATGACGACAAACGATGAGTTGTACCCTCCCTTCCAGTAGTATCCTTGGTGGACAACATCTGGAGCACGTTTTCCCCTTTTTTGTACTTTATTTTTAGTTGGGTTTGTATATCGGACCATACATACTTCCAGTTTACACTTTTACTATTAGAAGTTATATATTGCAATTTTCTTTTGTCATGTACCTAGTCTCTGTGTGTATAGGTTTAAAGTTAATGCCTTCCCCTTTCAGGATATTCCATTCTAGTGCTATTCGCAAACCCCTGTCCTATGGAAGTTGGGCTTGGGTTAGTCACGACACGAACCACATGGGATGGGCCATGACAATATTAATACGAACATTCAGAATAGTAATATGAACAACAGAATAGTAAACTCATCTATGAAATCATCAATAATATTTAGGTATCTTATCAATGAAAATATCATATATTTATATCATGTAATAAGTAAATAAATGTTTTAAAAATGATAAATTAAGTGCTGGTATATTTGTAATGTGGAAGTATTTATTTACAATATTAAAATTAATTTAGTGATTTAACAGAAAGTTTTTAATCATAAAACAGATCAATAAATTAATATTTTGTTGCCTTTTATTATAAAATAATTTTATGAGACCTTATTTAATTTTTCAATGTGCCATAAAATCAGTTATAATAATAAAATCAGTTTTTTTGAATAAATAAATGATTTAAATTAAAAATTAAATTTTATATATTTATAAAATTATTTTCAAAAAATGGAGACCATTTTTGAAATCTATGCCTCAAATTAATTAACTTTTACAATATTTGACATTTTAATACAAATAAATTAACTTTTGAGTCATGGATGATGTATGCTACCGTTACTTTGAACTCATATTCTCACAATACAACACTTAGTCACAAGAATCAACACTATTTATATTGTTGAGCCAAAATAATAAACAGATTAATAAAATAATCAAAAAAACCCCTTTCCCCCACTATAAACACCACCTCTCACCACCTCTTCTCCTAACACCTTCTAAGCCTTGGAATTTTCTAATAACCTTACCAATTCATCTCCCAAGACTCTTAATGATGTCCTAATCTTTCGGGTTTCACCAAAATACCATTACTAAGAGACTTAAAAAGGTTATCAAGGAGATGATATTCAATAGGTAAAACCCTCAACCTTTATCATTTATTTTCCTTTATTTTCTTATCCTCCCCTCACCTAAGCTATACAAAGTGACAAGATAACTTCAATATCATACATAAACAATAATTTTATTATGTTAATTGAATATAAATCATTAAATTTCTTCCCATTTTTTTCTCAAAAAGAAAATATCGTTCGTGAGGTGTCAATTCACCACCTCTAAGGATGACGAGTTTTCTTTTTTCATTACTGCCTTCAAAGATGGTCAAAATAACATTTTTATGGTTAAAACATATTATAATATTTTCATTATAACTTATTTATTATGTTTTAATTAGTATATAAACAAAATATTTAATAAAATGATACTAGTTTTTGAAGGTTGTAAAAATCCCAAAATAAACTATCATTTTTTAATTGACATTTTATCTAATGAATCATCATCATGTAAAAAAATGATTTATGGGACCATTTACATTTCAAGAAGTGAATTAATGACATATAATATCACTTATATATAACTATTTAAATTTTAAAATATCTTTTATAATTATACATAAGTGAATCATCCATGAAACGAGGAAACAAACGCTTCCAAAATGAAAAAATAAAGCACTCTAAGTCATCTAAATATACATAAATGATCATAATAAAATAATTATGAATTAAATATTTGTTGAATAGGATCTAAGTTCAATTATTTATGAATCCAATTATATTATCCACTACATTATGTTCAAGTTCATAACACATTTGAGCATAAGGTAAGGGATTATCTCAGAACCTCCAAATTACCTTTGGGTTATTCTTTATTTCTCTTCACACCAATTTATTTCTTCATTATTATTATTTAATTATTCTAAATTATATTTATATGTTCCAAAATAATGTATCCAGATCATTTAGTGCCTATTTTATGGGTAAATACATGTTTTAAAAGGTTCTATTCTCAATTCCTCCCGATAATCATGCTCGATTAAAGAAAACATCCCAATTTATTACCCATTTCCAAGTACACTCCATAATATATATTAAAATGACAATATTTTTTTATAAAATTAATATTCTTATCATGAAATAATTTCTTAGTGAATTTATGATTTTTTTCAAAAAATATTTCTTTTTTCCTCTTTAAATACTCTTTAATATTTTCCCTTAAACCAAACTAAAGAGGCCCATTTCTAAAGATTCATAAACACAATTTTGACATGTTTTCACTTCAATTGGACATAATTTATCATTATATATGCCCATTTTTCATTATTAATGTATATTTATGAATTAATTACATTATTTCATGGATAATATTATGATATTCCCTTTGGTTATGCCTTATGAAATGATTATGATACCCATTTATTTCCATGAAAAACCCTTATATTTATTCCCTTTCACTGATTCTTCATTTGTAACACATTTCTGTGAACATGTTATGATGGGTGCTTCCAAAGAGTGCTTAAATGCACTGGGTACTATTTAGTGTCAGGAGACGTCATGTTGGGGTATGGAGTATACCAAATTCATTTATGGTACTTTTTCACCTTTTGATAAAGACATGGTAGTTATCCTCGACTCATGTTTATGTCATATTATATGTTTCTTCCATATTTGTATTCATCCATCATTACATTATCCCAAGTTCTATATGATATTATTCCATATGTTTGTTATTATTCCATTCTTTTTTATGTCGTCATGTTAATCCTTCCAACTCATGTGCTATTATTTATTACTATGTTTATAACCTTATTGGGACTTTTAGCTCATCAATTTTTTCATGTATTCCCTAGGTTATCCTATGAATATGTATGAGATAAAATTGATTTAATATCTCATTAATGATTTTAAATAAAATATTTAATTGTTTTGGTTTCATTATTTCTATGTACCTAATCATCCAAAGACACTAGGCTTTACGATACTTGGTTTGTATTGGATGGTAAATTATGCATAAAATCATGTAAAAATATATATAAAAGGACAGGTTCACTATAAAAATAGAACCCAAATGCCATATATTAAAATTGGTTAATTATATGGTTGAATGCATCATATACAATGAAATAAAATCAAGTATTGGTTTGATATTTAGACCATAACTCATGGTTTTAACTTTGTTTTACCCATTTTACCCTTACCTAGGTGAAAAATATTTTCAATGGTTACAATTCATCATGATTGAAAATAAAAAAGGAACTATTCACAAAATTTTATCTTCATGGATCTAGATATGTTATTTTCATTATTTAGTCTCTATAAGTGACAAGATTCAATTTTAATATAAATTAATAAAACACCACAAATATATTTTTTGGAAAAAATATGTTTTTATGAATTAAAATTAACTTATATTAAAATAATTTACATGAAAGATTAAAATTGAATTAATTTTATTGTTAAAAATAAAATTTATCTTATTTTACTTTAATATGAAATTAAAAATCGTATTATACTTCCAAATTAATTGATTTAATAAAGAGAAGTGGAAGTAATTTAAAAAATTGAATTTTTTACTATTTTTAGGGAAATGAATGTCTTGCCAAGAACATGAATTTACCACCATTAAATGGTGAATACATGTAAGTTTTTTTCTAATTTCTTATTGACCAGTGACTTGACCATGACTTGAGGCTCTTTGGATAGATTTTTTGAATAATAAGCTTCTTTTTGGTGATATAACTCCTTCACAACCATGGTCCACTAATTTCACACATGAGGGTGTATCTTTTATAAAACTAACAAAAAAGACATATAAAAGATGTTCAACCTATTTAAAATTCACCATGATGAAATACCCAACTACACACCAATTCTAAACCTTTCCATTTTCCAAAAGTGATCTTATCAATCAAAACACTTTCTAAAATGGCCATGGGACAGTGTGTGGATATTTAGAACACAAAATGGGCCACACCATCTTTATTTAAGATGTATTATTCCTTTTATTCATTATTAATTTGGTACTAAAACTATACAACACACCCATTTATCCATGCATGCAAAACCACAATCACCACCACACTCTTTAGAGTCTATGTTTCCTCCTGTAAGCCATAACAATTCCTCAAAAACATAGTGTAAATAATTTTATCCATCCAAAATAATTTTATTTAATCCATTGAAAAATAGCAATTAATGAATTTATTTTCCCATAAATCCAAAAAACTAAATAAATATCAACATAAATTTATGATTTAATCTATTTTCATAATAAATAAAAAATTATTCTAAAAATGGTTTAATTATAGTTAAATTGGTAAAATGGTTGGAGAGTACTCAATTATTTACCAAAAAGAATATATAAAAAATATGATTTTCATTAATAAATTTGGATATTTTACCTTGTTATTAGAGAAATATATTCTCATATAGGGGAAGGATGATTGGGAATGAAGTGAATTCTCGAAGAAAATATTGATGTAAATTGAGAGCGACCAAAATAAGTAGAGAATTTAAAGTGTTCATTATTTTAAATAAATATTAGAGATCAAAATTTTGATAATTATGGAATAAGATTCTAAACCAATTGTGGTGTAATATCATATTGTTTATTATTAATATCAAAGGAATCACTTAGAGAAGTATTGAGTACTTCTTGAGTATGGGGTTTATTGTATTCTCATTATTGTGAGTGTTGTAAACCAAGAGGGATAATTTGACTTCTATAAATTATAAAAACAAAAATTTCACCTTTATTGAATATAGTTACACAATAAAGTTTATGATTACTTTCTCTTTGGGAATAATCTAATGCAGGTAAACAAAAAAAATCTATTGTGTCTCTTTATGGAGACCCTAGCCTTTTACAAATATAATTACTTGATTTTAGGCATAATTAACCATAAAATTACAAGCCAAATATCGTAATGTATAGTGTATGTGAAATATGAGGTAACTAATAAAACATCATGAAAAAATCATTCTTTTTTTCTTCATAACGAGCTCCTAAATTCCATTGAGCTAATATAACTTCATAGGATGGCCTGAGGTATACATACACAAAATTGATGAGCTAAAAAGACTAGTAATGGAATAAGCATAGGAATAAAACAGAGCCTATGGGTTAGAATTCATAACATGATGACATAATGACATGGAAATTTAATAAACATAAAAATAATAACATTTATAACAAGGGACCATATAATCATGGAATCATAAAAATGTTAAAACTACCTCTAAGATGACATAAACATGAGTCAAGAATAACCTTGAAGACTGTATCACATGGTGGACAAAGTTCCATAAAGGAATCATATTCACTGTCTATCCCAACATGAAATATCATGAGACTAAACATTATTCAATGAATTTGAGCACTATCTATGAACACCCATCATAACATTTTCTTTAATTTGTGTTCCACAGGAAGAATAAACATAAGGGTTACCTAAGGAAAGAAATGGGTATCATAATCATGTCACAAGGAATAATAAATAAGCATATCATAAATTTCTCATTGAAATAATGGATTAAAAACATAGAAGGAAATATATAAGGGAATATAGGCATGGATCTTTATAAGTGATGTCTAATCGAATTTGAAACATGTAAAATGAGTGTTGAAGAATCTTTAGAAACAAAATATTTTAGTGCGGTTTAAGGAAAATATTAATGAGAATCTAAAGAAAAAAGAAATAATAATTTATATTAATCAAGAAATGAACCAATATAGTTTTTATGATAAAATTAGTGATTTTTTGAAAATAATGGGTGATTAAAATAGATTATGTATGGTACTTGAAAATGGGTAAGAAATCATAAAGTTCCCTTGAATTGGGTGTTCTTATCGGGAAGAATTGAGAAGGGAAACTTTTTTAAAAATTTATTTCCCCATATGATAATAATGATTTGTTCTGAATTTTTTTTGAAAATATAATAATAATTTATAGGAATTTAAAAAATTAAATTGTAATTATATTGGGGTAACGAGAGAGAAAGCGTTACACAAATGAAAAATAATGGTTTGGGTAGAATCCTATACCTTATGTTTGAAATGGTTCTAGAATTAAATTTAATTTCCAAAATAATCAAATAAGAATCATTAATTATAATATGTTCAGAAACATTTCTCCAATTAATTAATTTATTATATTGTATAATGTTCATTTATGGAATTTTTGATGAGTTATAGTGTTCAATTTCATCATTTAGAGTGCTATTTTTTATGTTTTCTTGATTGGTTCGCCTGTGTGAGAGTATGGAATTTCATGTAAAATGGAAATAAAAATACATAATTGAATATATAAGTTATTAATGAAAATATATAAGGCTAAATGATCTTATAAATCCTTTGATTTTGTGGTATGAGTATGAATCATTATATAAATAGTTAATGATAACAGTTTGGATTAATTTTTGCGGTTTCAATCACAAAAAAATTGTTTCATTTTATAATTTAGTATTATGTATACATATTAGTTAGAGAACATAAAAAAGGTTCTAAAATAAATTTTAAAATACCTTAAAAGCATTAAAAATGGTTTTATGACCATCCTATAAGGTGTTAATTGAAAATGAAAACATATTGTCCACAATGTCGGTAAATTGACACATCATGGGTGGTGATTTCGTTTTTAGAATAAAATGTGGTGAGAAGGGGGGTATTGATGATGGATTATTCCATTAGAATAAAACAAATCTTTTATATTTATGTTACTTGAGTTATAATACTATTTGTATGAGGGTATTTGGGGAGAGATTAATAAAATAAAGTAACCTAAAAAGAAATTTAATGAAAAGAAATAGGATTTTACCTCTTGAATTCTTTTTCTTAAGAACCTCCTTAGGGTAATGGTTTTGGTATTTTGTGAGACAAAGAGATCCTAGATGTGGGGGAGGGGATTGGGAAGAGTATTTTCTAGAATTTTAACAAGGATCACATATAAGAATGTGTGAGGAGAAGAGGTGGTGGGGGTGATATTTATAGTAGAGGAGAGGGGTGTTTTCTCACTATTTAATTTATTATTTTATTATTTTGTCTAAAGAATATGAATAGATTTAGTATTATCACTAAATATATTAAAATAATGAATGATTTTTCTAGATTTTGGGATCACATAATCCATACATCATCTATAAGTCTATAATTCATGTTTTTAGCTTTTATTGTAAATTATCGTTTTTTAATATTCCAAAAAAATTCATGTTTTTCAGAAAAATCCCAAAACCTCACCCTAATAATTTCTCATTGTGTAGAACTAAAAACTAAACTCAATTTTTTGAGAATAAATTTCTGTATATGAGAAATTAAAATTTTGATTAGAGTCTTTATTTACTAAAAAAATACTTATTTTAAAATTAGAACTGATTTTATAATACTTTCAAAAATTAAATAAGTTATAATAAAATTATATTAATTTTACTAGAAAAAAATATTAATTTATTAATAAATTTTATAAAGAATTATTTTATTTGAAATATTTATATTAATTATAAAATTGTAATAAAATATTTATAACTTATAAAAATACCAACAATTAATTAATATTTTTTAAATCATTTATATAATTTTTATATAATATAATTATATCATATTACCATTTATAAGATTATTAAATATTATTTATACTTTCATAAGAGAGGTTACTACTCAATTGTCCGGTTTACTATTCAAAAGGTCAAGTTACTATTTCATCCGTACAGGTTCCTTAACCTCTAGAATCACTTATAATTTACTTATTTGTTCATTTATAATTTTTTTGTGTTTTTAAAGTGATTTAATTTGGTTTGTAGTATGTGAAATAATTATGAGAAGTTAATTTCTACTAATAAAAATTTCTGGTCGTTACATTATTCCCCTAATGAAAGTTCACCCTCAAAATTTCATTTTACATTTGAAGTTAAAAACAGGTGTGTGTACTCATCCTTCATGGATTTCTTAGGTTCCAATATTTCCTCTTGATACTTATGGTTCTGATATAGTAATTTGACTAGGTTATTAGACCAATTACACATAAATTTATCTCTATGATCCAAGATCTTCATTTGCTAGTCCTTATATGAGAGATCATTTTCCAACGGGACCACCCATAAATTAAGTACACATGAAGGATCTAGTACATAATTATTTAATAGGGATACATGGAATAAATAATGTACTTGAGACATGGTTGGTGTAAGTGATACTCGATAGTCCGCAACCCTAACACGATCGAGAATCTATAAGGGGCTGATGTGATTGGAACATAGCTTTCCTTCAACTCCAAATCTCATGATTCTCATCCATGGAGATATACGGAAGAATAACATGTCTCATACTTAAACTAAAGGCCTCATAGATTATTTTCTATATAACTCTTTTTTCAACATTGGGTTTTCTTGATGTGCTGTTGAATGTTTTTCACCTTTTCCACAATTTCTTAGACCATTTCTGGTCTTAATAGCTTAAATTCACCAACCGTATCCCATCATGCTGGTGTTATACATATTTTCCCACAAAGGGCTTCATTTGGAGTAATTGGGATGCTTGACTAGAAACTATTATTTTATGAGAATTCAACTGTAAGTAGATGTTGGTCCCATCCTCCTTTAATGTTCATAGAACATTATCTCAGCATGTCCTCTAATGTGTGAATAGTTCACTCATATTGGCAATCAGTATGAGGATGATATGCCATAAGGAAGTTCAAATCAATTATTAGAGCATGTTAGAGACATTTATAGAACATTGAGGTAAATTTCAGATATCAATCAGATAAAATCAATAGTGGTACTATATTTAGCCTTACTAATTCTCTGATATTTATCTAGGAAAGTTGATCTAGTGAGAAATCCTCCCAAATTGCAAAAAAGTGAGATGTCTTTATAAGATTAACTATAACTACCCATACAACATTGTTTCCTATATATTTTTTAGGAATTAAAGTAAAACATTCCATGGTAATGTTCTCCCACATCCGTTTTAGTATGTGTAGTGGTTGCATCATCCCCTTATTTTTTTTGATTCCGAACTCCAATTATTGAAATACCAGGCCCTTTGATGTATATTCATCGATATACTTTTTTATATTGTCTGAACAATAGTTCTCTCATAGATATTGATACATCTTTGTGCCCATAGGTGAATAGAGAAGGTCGAGCTATGTGTGTCATTAATAAGATACTTATTTATATCTGGATAGGATGTTACACATAGGGCTGACCAAAATCTCACGACTTCTTCATCATCCAATTTGAATTTAATGATTTTCTTTTTCTCATTGCTACCACATTCTTCAGAATTACCATAATATTTCTTTGAGAATACATTATTTTATCTATAAAGTATGGTGAGCAATTTTTTTGAGAAAGGATTGATGATGTTACTTCATTAATGATTCCCATTTCCATCATTTTAATATTTAAAAATAGTGGATCCTTCTTCATTACCATCATTGATAAAGATTCAAGATCCTTTTTAAAAAGATAATCCGTAACCTTTTTTTCCATACCGAGTGATAATGGATTCGGTAGTAATAATTGTTCATTAGATCTAAAAATATTCACTGACGCATATTACGATCAATCCTTATTAATATATATTTTATACTCTTATGATCAATATATATCTCACACTTCTCCCCATAGTGATAATGCAACCAGATTCTCAATGCAAAGATCATAGATTCCAGCTTTATATTATGCACATGATAGGTTTTCCCATAATGTTTCAACCTCCAAGAGGCATAGGATATAAATTTATCATTTTTCATCAAAAAATAGCCTAATACATTTTTAAGGAATCATTTTACACCGCAAAGAGTCTCAAACTTATAGGTATTGTGAGAAATAGTGTAGGGATAAGCTTCCATTCCAACTCTTTAATGAACTATTCACAATCATTAGTCCATGCCAAATTTTATCCCTTTTAAATTTTCTTGGTTAGTGGATTTAACAATCACAATATGTTCTTCAAAAATCATCGATAATACCTTTCTAGACAAAGGAAACTATGGATCTCCATGACAGATGTTGGCATGTGCCACTCATCGACTGCGTTTGTCTTGGAAGGTTCCATATATATCAATTTTTGGGTGATTATGTGCCCCAGTAACGATACATAATCCATCCAAAACTCACATTTATCATAATTTCCATAAATTCTATCCCTTTTCAATGTATTTAGCATAGTATTCTAATGACCCTCATGTTCCTCCATGCTCATGGGTTATATTAAAATATCATCAATATAGACTACCAATTTTTTTTGAGTTATTCTCCAAAGAATCCAGTCATCAGGCTCATGAAAAGTATTGGAGAATTAGTGAGTCCAAAGGGAATCACTATGATCTCATAGTGTCAATACCTTGTTCTAAAGAAAGTCTTGTAAAAATCTCCTTTCCCCACCTTTAATTGGTGATATCATGACTGAAGTTCCACCTTAGAGAAATAAATATCCCCAAGTCTCTTATCGAACAAGTCATCTATATTTGGTATAAAATACTAGTTTTTTTAACATTATTTTGTTGATCTCATGATAACCATGGTATAAGTGAATTTATCCATCCTTCTTCTTGGAAAAGAGGACTAGTTCACCCCATGGTGAAACACTCAGGTGTATAAAACCCTTTTCTAGATTCTCCTATAACTACTTATTTATTTCTTCCAACTAAAAGGTGGTTCTTCTATATGATGTATTTGATATAGGAAAAGATCTAGGAATATGTTAAATGTATAACTCAACCTCTCAAGAAAGAGGAAGACTAGGAAATTATTTATGGAATACATCAGTATAATCCCTCACAATGGGCATGTATTCAGTCAAGATTCCTCCCTTTGTCTCACAAATTTGAGCTATATTTTATTTCTCGTAAGGAAAAAATATTCACAATTGAGATGATGATTCTAAAGGAGATTCAACTTACTCCTTAATCGTATACAAAATTGGAGGATTATTTAGGATGTGAAGAGTGATCTCCCTTTCTAAACAGTTGATGTTGAATTTATAAAATGTTATCCAATCTATGCTTAATATTGCATCAAACTCTACCAACAAGAGTATGAAAATATTTTCTACAAGGTTTAGTCAACAAAAATTAACAGGGGAGAAGTTATGAACTTTGGATGCAATAATTTCCAAATTTTATATCCTCAAAGACAAGTCAACCTCCAAATTTTGAGGTGGTGATTGAATAGTCATACTAAACATTCATGATATGAAAGAATGTGTAGAACCAGAATCAAATAGTACATTCAATATTATTGAATGAATAACTTGTGCACTTGTCACCACATAATTTTCAGTCTCCACGTTAGTAGTAGTGATATTATATTCCATTTATTACTTCCTTGGAGGTTGTTTTTGTGGATTTTCTCCAACAGCCCTTGGTTTCAGGAAATGGTTTTCATAATTCCTATGTTCCCTGGAGTTTAAACACTAAACTATAAGCTATGTGTTGATCTGAACCTTCCTTTGTTCTTCCTCATTAGTGGAATTATTCATATCTTTTCAGTAGTTATTAGATATATGCCCTTATCTTCCTCATTTAAATAATATCTTGGTTCCCATTAGGAAGTTTCCAAGATGATTCTTTCCACATTTTTGGCCCATAGGATGTAGGGTCTTCTTTGCATCATGCGATTTATCACACATATTATACTCAATTTACCCTTTTTGGCATTGGGCCCATGAGACCACTTAGAGTCTCTAGTATCCATTTCAACCTCAAGGGAACAACATAAAATCTCCTTATAACTTTAGAATTCTTGAATCACCAAATATTTTAGTAGACATGAAATTAGTCCACAAAAGAAGTGATTGACCGTACTTTCGGTGTTCATAAAAAATAAAATGCATATCTTGAAATCCTTGTGATGATTTATTCATACAATTTTATAGAATCACCATTCATTTAATTCAGTTTTAGGAATTAAATTTCCATCTTGTGATAGAGGGGTCCATGAAAATATTTATTGAAAAATATTTTATTGAAATCTTCCCATTCAAGGGAATCAATTTACCCCTTGTACTTTGTGTTCTTTATCATTTTCGACCACTAATCAGCTTCCCAATTAAAATGAAAGCTTTATTATACAACTATATATTATTCTGAGCACTGGAGGATAGATAATATATTCTCAATATAGTAAATCCATTGTTCTGTGTGGAGGGGATCAGAATATCCACTAAAATTGGGAGGCCTTTGCTGCATGAAGGATTCAATGGAAACATGCTCTTTCTTTGGAGAAGGGGTAATTACACATGATTCAAGTTATTATTAATAACTTGGGACAACTGATCATGTACTGTAATAAGGTTTTGATCATCTGATCACATAATATTTGTAATATCATTAGATAAATCATCAAATTTTCTATTACATTTATTATTGGAATGAGTTATTTTATTTCTGTCCATTAACCAATAAAAAGAAAGTACAATTAGGGGGACTGAATACATAGATAATAATAATATAAAAACCTAACATTGAATATAAAAGGGTAATATTTAAATTAAAGTAATATACTAGATTTTTTCCAAAGGTTTCAATCTAGGTTTTCCATGTTTTTTTCCTAACATAGATTATTATGGGAATTTTTTAGTTCCGTTAATAATGGTTTGTAATGAGATTATGAATTTACGAAAGAATATCCCCTAAGAGTTTCAAAATATGTGTGAATTAATGCCCATTTATATTTATGAGGTTTCCCTAAGTCAGTCCTGGAAGACCTTTTTCGAGTTGTTACTCTATGGTATGTTTGTGGCAAAACCATGTCCACTTTTAGTATCCAAACAAGGAGGTATTTTTTTTATAAACCACTTAATTTATACTAACCAAAATTTCGTGATGTTTTCTTATACATAGTCTTATCCCTAAGGGTTTCACTAGTGTTTTCTAATCCTAATCCTAACAATAAATTGACCTTGATCTGATACCAACTATTGGAACCCTATCCTTTTATACATATAATTACATGATTTTAAGAATAATTAACCATCAAATTACAATCCAAGGATCATAAATTCTAGTGTCTTTGTATGATTATATTAATAATTAAAAATCTAGAAAACATATTTTATTTAATCTCCAAAATTATCTTCTATCTTCCATTGAGAACCTATAACTTCATCGGATAACCTGTGGAATACATGAATAAAAGAGACGAGCTAAAAATCCCAGTAAGGGAATAAACATTGGAATAAAACAAAGAACATGGTTTATAAGGAATTAAATAATTAAATAAAGGCATGGAACATGAATAAACATAAGGAATAATAACATGTATAACATGGTAACATATAATCATGTAATTATAGGATTGTGGAAACAATATATAGCATGAAATAAACATAAGTCAAGGATAATCGCCTAGACTACATCACATGGTGGAAAAAGTCCCATAAAGTAATTAGGTTCACCCCCTATCCAAAAATTATGCCTCATGGGACTTAAAATCTACCAATTCATTAAAAAACTATCTAGGTGCACCCATTTTTACACATTGATTAATATGTGCTCCAGATGATGAATTAACATAAGGGTTACCCTTGGAAAGAAATGGGTATCATAATCATGTCACAAGGCATAAAAAATGAGCATATCATAAATGTGTTATTGATATAATGTATTCAAAACATACAAGTAAATTAATTAGGTAAAATAAGTATAGATAATGATAAGTTATGTCCAACATAATTGACAAAATGTGAAATGAGTGTTTAAGAAACTTTAGTTATGAAACATTTTAGTGTTGTTTAAGGAAAATAAAATTAGAATTTAATGAAAAAAATGAATAATATTTTATATAAAACCTGAAATTAAAAAAAGGCATGTTTTATGATAAAATAATTGTTTTATTAAAATAATGGGGAATTAAAACAGATTATGGTTGATACTCGAACAAGGGTAATAATTCAGAATGATCCCTTGAATCGGGCCTGCTTATCTTGAAGAATTGAGAAGGGAACCCTTTTAAAACATGTATTTCCTCATAAGATATAAATGATATGATCTGGATAAATGAGTTTGGAACATATAAACATAATCTATAATAAGTAAAAAAGAAATAAGCATTACATTAGGGTAAAGAGAGAGAAAGAGTAACCCAAATGAAAAATGAAGTTTCAGGTAGAATCTCTTTTCCATATTTTCAAAACGATTCTTCCCTTGATATTAATGTCATGATTAATAAAATTATATTAATTAATTAATAATTACATAAAATTTTATACATGTATTTTAATTACTATAATTTTATTAAGATTATTTATGGCCTTTTCGATGAGTTATAGTGTTCAATTTCATCGTTCGAGAGTTCTCGTTTTCTTAGTTTTCATGATTGGTTCGCTTGTGTAAGAGTAAGAAAGGCCATGTAAAATGGAAATGGAAATACAGAATTGAAGTTTTAAGTTATTAATTAACACACATTAGTTTAAATGATCCTATAAATAATCTAGTTATGTGGTATGATGATGAATCATTAGATTAATGGTTATTGATAAATGTTTGGATTAATTTTGGCAGTTTTCAATCACAACAAACTCGTCTCATTTTATAATTTAGTATTATATATACATATTAGTTATAGAACATAAAAAAGGTTATAAAATAAATTTTGAAATCCTTTTAAACATTAAAAAATTATTTTATGACCATCATTGAAGGTGTTAAAGGAAAATGAAAATGCATCGTCCATGATGTTGGTGAATTAACACATCCCGGCCAATGATTTATTTTTAAGAACCAAAGGAGGGGAGAAGAGACAATGATGATGGATTATTACATTAACATAATAAATGACATTATATTCATGGTAATGGATTTTTTTTGTCAGAGTGGACACTCAATAGGGGGGTTAATTGAGTTCCAATTAAAATTTCTGTTAAAGATATTTATCTAAAAATCCCCCAATTTAAAAACATTTTAAATTGTAGTGAATTTATACAGATTGTAAAGGTTCAATTAGTTTCTCAAGGATTGATTAGGTCTCAGTTAATTTAATCAAATGATTAATGTAACTTTTGAAACTAACTTACTGGTTCACAATAAGTATAAACACTTGCTAATTTAAGTATCAAAGTAACTTTAAAACAAATTGTATTTCAAAGTAATTAGCATCGAAATATAAAATATATAGTATACTTTAGACTTAAGAAAATATGCATATCAGATGTAACCAAAAGGTTCAGTCTCAAGACGATAATTAGCCCTCTCATACAATTTATATAAAGTTGATCCACACCTTAGATCGGGGTAAACAACTGTGGAAATACTATCCAGGTACTAAGACCTCTACCACTGTTCTCCATGGGAAAACAAAACAATAGCACATAGGCTGTCCATGTCCTACTTGACCACTACCACTATCCACAGTGGGAAATAAAAGAGTTATGGAAGATTTGTGTGAGGATCAAATGATACTCCAATTTGGAACAAGAGATAGTGTGGGTATAAAATATACAGAGTATGCACACTACTCAATATGTATATAAAGGAATCACTAAGAGAGTAGATTTATGTTTTAGAAAGCTCTAGTGATTTGAAGTGTAGCTCTAGACTCTTGATTATTCAGGAAATCTTCTGAGTCCTTTTCTATTTTTTTTTTCTGAAAAACATCGGGTAATTTTCATCAAGTTTAGTTTGATCAGCTTGAGTGCATGAAGAGAATGTTGTAGTTCTTCACTCCTTGACTAAGGTGCAACTAGTGTTCTCTCTAGAATGAATTCTTCTTGTATATCCAGTGTTCTTTGAGTGTGAATGATTACTTTATTCTTTTTGTGTATGCACCACTTTCCAATGTTATTCAGCCCTTGCTTTTCCACACTTTACACCCTCCACATGCCTCCTTTGTTCTTCCTTTTATAGAATTCAGCTCCGGTCAATGGATATGATTAACTTTTTACAGGTACGAGATACGGTTACCTGACATGCTATCAACTATCATTAAATAACATTAATTGCATTAAAAACATCAAATATTATCGTTTCTTAATAAATAAATAATATTGAGAGTACAGAGTTTGACTGGTCAGTCTTTCATCAGTAGTAGACATCTATTGGTAGAAGAGTAACAATTGACTTTGTATAGCAGTGAGCACCTATCAGTAGCTCTTTGTCCCTGTATCGGTAGCTCCTTGTATCGGTAGCAGTTACTCCATGTATCTGTATCTCTTTGTACCGGTGACTCCTTTTATCGGTAGCTCTTGGTCTATCAGTAGCTCACTTGTCTATCAGTAGCTCGCTTGTATCAGTGAATGACTGTATAGGTTACAACACTTTTCTATTAGTAGCTCGCTTATCTATCAGTAACTTGCTTGTATCAGTGACTTTCTGTATCAGTAACTACGCTTGTCGGTAGACTTTGTATCTGTAGCTTGTGCATACCGGTAGCTCCTTTCTTTACCAGTGAAGTGTATATCGGTAGACTTTTGCATACTAATAGACCTATTCTATCAGTAGCCTGCTCTTACCAGTAGACATATACATACCAATAGCTCTGTGTATCGGTTAACTTTTCTTATCCGTGACTATGTCTATCAGTAGACTAGGTACCAGTAGAGCTGTTTGTCTGTACCTACAAGCATATCAATGACTAACACTTATCTGTTTTATGAAAAAACATATCCGATTGAGTTAGAATTACTTAAAAATTCATATAAACAAAGATAAGAATTTATTGAAATATTTCAATGATTATTTTAATATTATTATCAAATATAATTCCATAGATTTAATGAATTAATTTATATATATATATAAACAGTTATTTGGGATTATCAAAGCATGTAAAAGCATAATTGGGATTATAAAAATAGGCGAGGTCAACAATCTCCCCTTTTTGATAATCACAAATTATGATATTATAATCCCAATATAATTAGTAATTGTATCACATGATAGTGCATTAAAGTATCCGAGAATACAATATATTATAAAACACATATATCAAAGATAAAATATGAAACAATTGCATCAGAGGAAAAGGAATTAAACTCATAAAAGTTAGTATGTCTCCCCCTTTGTCATAAAAGTTATTATTCCAAGATATGTTTCCCGTAAACAATATTTCTCCCCCTTTGTGATAATCAAAAAGTGGGACAAGAAGGGAAAACACATGAAAAAAGAAGTAATATATGGTAAAATAAGGTAATATCACATATATTCCTTGGAGATAACAAGAATAAAATACATGTGATTCCTATAAAGAATCCTATCCACTGTTCAATCCACATCCTCAGCATGAGATTTTCCCTTGGGATCAGAAGAAGATTTAGGTGAGGTGGATGCATGTGAAGGCTTAGTAATTATAGAGTTGATCAGAGGTGGATGATCTACTGAAAATGTTCCTGTTCTGTACTGTGTAGCTCTCTGAGTGATCATAGGAGTAAGGATTCTAATGGCTTAGGCTGGAGTCATCTGAACATGAGAAGTAGTATAGGAAGAGGCTGGTAAAGCTAGAGGTATAATCACTGGCTTAGCATCGACATGCAAGAAATTCAACCAAAGATTTTTGAAATCCATAATGATTCCTCCTCCTCTCTCCATAGCAGATATGAAATCATCGTTGTCCTCCATAAATTTGTCCAGTGTAGGGGTCAACTCTCTGAGAATGCTGACTTGTTCTCTGAAGGATTGATTGATAGGAGGGAGATTCATGTTCTCTAACATAAGATTGAAATTATTATTAAGTTGATGATTGGTGTAAACCCTTTAGAAATAGTAGTCTACCTTGTCTTTCACCTCTTTTTGAGAGGCAAAAGATTCTCTCATATAGTCTGGGACTATCATCATTATCTCTCAAGTGGTCTCTCTAGTAGAAGTTACCACCTTGCTCAGATCAGATGAGTCAACAGAGCCACTGGTTGATGCTTAACCAAGATCCTCTTTCGTCACAGCTCTAATCTAATCCAAATCCACTGATGGTCTGGAAGCAATAGAACCAATAGAGAAGGTTAATGTTTCTTTGAAATTTTTGGTCAACCCACTAATATGATTTTTCACTTGAGAATCATGGGTGCTAACATGATATTTCATGGAGTTTTTAAATCCCTCAAAGACTGAGGCCATATGGCTTAGAAAACTTTTGACATAATCTATATCCTTGTCTACTTGAGGTCTAGAACTCATATAAGCTTCGAAAGAGATAACATATTTCTTTAGAACTTCAACATCTGCTTCCAGTCTAGAAAACTGATTCTAGAAAGCTCTAACTTCATCCACTATCTCTTCCATAAAGGTTGAGACATTACAGCCAATAGAGAGTTCGAAAGACTTTTCCAAGTTTCCCATATCTTCAACAAAGTGGTGCTTTAACTCAGCAACAGAGGCACTAAAAGACTCTTTTAGCTTATTCTTTAAGGATTCAAGATCAGCCCTATTGATCATATCAGTAGGTGCAACCAAAATAGGTGCTCTTTCAGATACTATACTGGCTACTGAATCATTCATAATTGATTTAATAGATACCACTAGTGAAGCTTCCATTTTCCTTATTTCTTCCAAAATACTAATTTTGAGATCAGACTTTAGCTTATCTAGGTCATGCATTCTGACCTAATCTTCATGTAACAACTCAGTCTGAATATCATAATTGATTTTTGGTCTATTTAGGGATGCCTCAATATCAGAATCCTAATAGTCTATACTACAAACCACAAAACCTGGGTCTTTTTTCTAATCCTCAGTTTCAACTACCACTGAAAGACTTCCAAACCTGGTTGGATGCTCCCCCTCAACTGGTGCATTCTCTTGTACAACAACAAAATTTTGAGTATGTCTTTCTTCTTCAGAAGAATCTTCTACAATCAACTCCATATCTGCAATAGCAAGAGGCTCATTTGGAATAGGTAAAGGTCCTTCCATCTCACTTACTACATCCATAACAGTCACAACTGAGCTTCTAATCTATGGACTCAGACTTAAGCAGATAGAATCAGAGGCTTCAGATTCATTTTCTCTTCCTTCTTCATTCTCAAGGGCTCGCTGGTCTTCCTCATAAATAGGTGATTCTTCTTATAATAATGTTTCCTTTCCTGAAGATATAATTTCAGCAACATGACTTGGGGGCAAGTCCAGATCCCTTAAATCTGCCATATAAGTCTCCTCTTCATCAGTCTCATCACTGCACTCAGGATCTACTTCATCAGGACCTAGACCTGGATCCCTCACATCCTTGTGCCTTGAAGGATGATCCATAGGATTGAACTTATCATATAGCTTCCTATCATCATTAACCCACTCTATTCTCTATGGATTCTAGTTTATCTTCATGTATTTACAAACTGTGTTTGTGATACAAAAATTATTCCTTACTACCACTGTCTCATCTTGAGACTCAACTACCCCTTTCACTTTGATCATCACTGAGATCAACTTGGAAAAGAATAAGACATTGGTTTTTGATTGAGGCCTATTCATATCCTCCATTTGAATCATTATAAACCTATACAGATTCAATTTGACACCATGTCTCAAAAGATGTAGTAGATAGATATCTTGATATCTAAAATTCTCAAAGTCTCCCCTCCTTGGAATTAAAACATGCTGAACAAATTTGAATAGTAATATGTTCTCTCCATCCATTTCAGCAGCCACCACTTGTCTTTGCTTTCCAATACCAGTGAGTTCCTCTAAGGCAATCATAATCAAATATGTCGCTTGTAGGTAGTACCAACTTTGAGAAATATCTAGACACACCTTCGTGTGGGACCTTCAGGCATTCATCCCACTCAACAGATGGAAAATTTATTTCCATTCCATTTACAAGTGAAATCATTCGGTTCTCATCTTCTAATATCTCAAAGGTTACAAACTCATAGAACTGTTTCCCTAGCTTCATATAGTAGGGGCAATTGTTGTTCGAAAAGCATTATACTAACTTTTGATCTTCCAAAACCTCAATAACTAATGATATACTAGAGAACATCCATTCCATGCATAGATCTTTTTCGATCACAATAACTCTATTTTGTAAATGCGGGTTCACTGGTCACCTTCCTGACCTTGTTCTACCAATACTGCTACTTGTTTCTGGCTCAGTATTCTATTTCTTCGCAGTCGGCTCATCAATGACATCTCTAACATTAGGGCGTTTGGTTTTTTCCATCTTTGGTTTGAGGAACTTAGGGTTTTCAGGAGATTCAGGAGCTAAGGATTGAGGGTAAAGGAAAGGTTCATTAGATTGAGATGTAACTTAGGACTTCTTTTTATCATTTATGATTCATAAATAATTAAAATAATATACTTAAATTATAAACAATACATATTCTAGCGAAATACAGAAGTTTAAAATAGTGCATAATCGGTAGGGTATATCGGTGAGAATTCCTAATCGGTGAGGTTTCATATCGGTGATGTATCACATCGGTGAGGTACATCGGTGAGGTATCACTTCGGTGATGTACATCAGTGAGGTATCACATTGGTGAGGTACATCGGTGAGGTACATCGATGAGGTATCACATTGGTGAGGTACATCGGTGAGGTATCACATCGGTGTGGTACATCGGTGAGGTATCGCATGGGTGAGGTACATCAGTGAGGTATCACATCAGTGAGGTACATCGGTCAAGGTTAATCATTCCTAACTCATGTCTAATGTAACATAACCAATCTGAACTTAAAGGTTTGGTGAAAAAGTCTGCTAAATGATGTTCAGTACTTATAAATTCAAGAGTAATATAACATTTTATGTAATGATATCTTCAGAAATGGTTCCATACAACAATGTGTTTGGTCCTAGAGTGAGACACAAGGTTATTTGAAATGTTAATTGAACTGGTGTTATCACAGTTAATAGAAACATGCTTAAAATCATATCCATAGTCCAAAAGAGTGTGTTTCATCCACAGAATTTGTGCACAACAGCTACCAGCAGCTATATACTCTGCCTCGACAGTAGACAATGCAACCAAATTATGTATCTTACTACACCAGGATACTAAGGATTTACCTAGAAAATGACATGTTCCAGATGTGCTTTTTCTATCTAACTTGCAACCAGAAAATTCAGAATCTGAATAACTTATTAATTCAAAAGATTGTCCTTTTGGATAAAACAAACCCAAATTTGAAGTATGTTTAAGATACTTAAAAATTATTTTAACAACAAGCAAATGTGATTCTTTAGGATTAGCTTGAAATCTTGCACACATACACACACTAAACATAATATCTGGTCAACTAAAAGTAAGGTAAAGCAAGCTTCCAATCATACCTCTATAGTTTGTTTGATCCACTGGTTTCCCAGTTTCATCAATGTCCAATTTACAAA
This sequence comes from Viscum album, assembly GCA_963277665.1. Classification (NCBI taxonomy): domain Eukaryota; kingdom Viridiplantae; phylum Streptophyta; class Magnoliopsida; order Santalales; family Viscaceae; genus Viscum; species Viscum album. The sequence goes on from OY728146.1 coordinate 48,929,822, forward strand.
TAGTTCTCATGGGTGTATCACTTTCCATAATACTATCCAAGCCAAAACGTTTTAAAAGATCATTTTTATATTTACTTTGATTCAAAACAATACCATTTTCATTTTGAAAAACATGAAATCCATGAAAATATTCGAGTTATCCCATTAAACTCATTTCAAATTCATTTGGCATACTCTTTGAAAAATCAGTACATAAAGAATGTTTAGAAGATCAAAAAAATAATATCATCAACATATATTTGTACTATCAAAACATCTTTAGAAATTATTTTAATAAAAAGAGTTGGATCAGCAATCCCTTTAGTAAAACCTTTTGAAATATGAAAATTACTAAGTCTATCATACCAAGCTCTTGGAGCTTGTTTTAAACCATATAAAGATTTATATAGTATAAAAAGTAGATTTGGAGATTGAGGATTAATAAATCCAGGTGGTTTTTCAAAAAAACATCTTCAATTATAAAACCATTTAGAAATTATCTTTTAACATCCATTTGATATAACTTGAAATTCAGATGATCAGCATAGGCTAGTAAGATCCTAATAGCTTCTAATATAGCTACAGGGGAAGGTTTCCTCATAGTCAATTCCTTCCTCTTGACTATACCCTTGTGTAACTAGCCTATCTTTGTTTCTAACTATATTTCCAGACTCATCAACTTTGTTTCTAAAAACCCATTTAGTGCCTATTGTCAAAGTGTCCTTAGGTCAGTAAACCAATTCCCAGAATTTGTTTCCTTGAAATTGATTTAGTTATTCTTGCATAGACATTACCCAAAATTCATCATTGATTGCATCATTGACATTTTTAGGTTCTAACTGTGAAAGAAAGGCTTATGTTCAACCTGGTTTCTTAAAGAAGCTCTAGTCTATGTCCCTATATCAAGATTACCAACAACAACATCTAAAGGATGATTTCTTAGAATCCTAGTTGATCCAGTAAAGGTAGGACTAGAAATTTCAGGATCTTCTCTAGGTTCGGGTTCTATAGAAGTAGATTCTGGAATATGTCCAGAGCTGGATGTATTTACAACAGGCTCATTGTTTTTATCATTAAGGTCCCTAACAGAAAAATCTTCTTCATGATTTTCAAGAGAAGACTTAGGTTCATGTTGATCAGTTTCATCAAAATTGATATGAACAGATTCTTCCACACATTTGGTTCTTTTATTAAAGACTTTATAGGCTTTTCTAGTTAAAGAATATCCTAAAACTATTCCTTCATTACTTTTAGAGGAAAAATTGTCATGATTATCCTTGGTATTGAGAATAAATACTTTGCATCCAAAAACTCTAATGTAACAAACCTTAGGATTTTTATATCATTTAATAAAATAATATTTGTTTTAAAAACTCATTTATGTCAATTATGACACTATTTAGTAAATGATTTTTCTTAAAGGAATAAAAACTTGATTCCTTAAAAGAAAATACCTTTAATAAACCTTAACATGTAATAATCACCTAAAAAATTCTTTTATGTATTAAAAATTTTCAATTTACATTTTCTTAATATTTATAATATCATTTATTTTAATCCCCCATTAATAAGGTAATTAATACATCATCATTGTGTCACAAATATATTTAATTATTTAATATCTAAAAATTATAAATAAAATATCATGATTTAGGAAATATTTTTATATTTATAATTAATATTTATAGTTTAATTTATCTTATGTATAACCATATATTAAAAATTATTTAGTTATAAAATTTGAATTGAACACTTTTAACTCTTTTTTAAATAAAATATAATAAATGTCCTAATCTTACCCATGTGGATAAAAAATGATCGTATTTTTGTAATAATGTTGATTTTGGTCGAAAAATACTTATCCAATAGAATTAAGACATGTTTTGGGGTAATTTTATGTTGTTATAATATTATTTTTACCTTTAATTACCCATATTTACTTTTAATCGTGGAAAATAAAATTCCAAAGTTACTATTCAAAAAAATTATTTTTATCCTATTGAACCAAATTTTACATACCGATAAAAATAGTGTCTATCAGATTTTTAAAATTCAATTCAATGAAGCAGTAAAATTATGTTTTATGCAAATTTGCAAATTTGCCTAGAAGGTGGGTAAAAGTCGTTAAAAAGTTCAATAAAATTTTATATATTTAATATTCTTATAAAATGACTTCAATACATTAAATTAGAATTATAAAAGTATTATGTATCTATTTAGACATTAAAGTACATTGAAATTAAAAATACATATTTAAATAAAAAGTTAGTTTTAAACAATAACATAGTGTTTTTCACTATTCGTAAAAAAATAAAATTTTTATGAAGAATAACCAAGATTTTCCCTAAGATAATTTTGATATTTTGAATCCAAAAATAAATTCCATTTTAAAATATAAAATTTACCTAATTTCAAAAAGTAGGTATTACTATTTATAAATTATTTTTATAAGAGCTCGCTTGATAGGTCGTGGTGCGCATGAACTCGGTGTTTTGTACATCACACAAAATTTAATTATTTAAAAAAGGAAGAGTATTGTGGAAGTTTGGTATGTCAAATTATCGCCTCCTTCAATAAATTGGATCCTCGCAATTTAATCTAGGAATTGATAATAAGGGGGTTGACTTTTCAATATATCTTAGTTTAAATCCCACATTGTATAAGGGATTAATGAGACATATATTTTAAAATAAATAATGGTATGTATGAAGGTTATCGGAAATAACACATACTAGGGTTCCATGTAGGAAAACATAGTTATGGAAGAGAAAACTAACCATCACGTTCTGATAGAGAGTGATAGAGAACATTATTAAGCGAAAGTTAACAAGAAGAAAGCTATAAATATGCGATAATCTAAGAGACCATTTTATTAATCACAAAAGAAAGTAGTAGGAAAATATTTATAGATTTATTATCCATTCTCTAGTATTTTAGAATTAATTTAATTCATATACTAAGAACAAAAGGAAGCACACTTAATTTACATATATAGTTTTATTCATTAACTAATTCCTACCATAAACTCATCTTTATTTTCAAAAGATAAAAAAATTTAAAAATATTCTATTTAAATAAATAGCATAAGTTTAAAAATATAAACATATACCATTTAAATGAGGACAAATATGATATAATAACCAGGGACATCCTATAGGGAAGTGGTAGGCGATAAAGCCTTATCACACTACAGTTGTGGGTTCGATTCCCGTAGCTTTGTCCAATGCGACAAGTTATCACCAAACCTAAAGTTGTCATTTTTCTAAAACAATAGTATTATAACATTCCTAAAATAATATGAAGAAATATTTTAACCATAAAAAATACTATCCATAGTTCAACATAATCCATTCCAACATTTAGAGTGACCAAAAATACTTCTATCATATCTCTGTCTAAAAGGTCTCCAAATTTTGAAACTCAATTTTTACATCAGATTCCCCGAACAACCTAATGTTGCTCTTTTTGTCACATAATAAATATATGATTAACTTCATCATATGAACACATTAATGAAAAAATAGTACTTTATTACAATCCTTATATATATCACATTCTTATTATAACCACAATATGATTCTTGAATCCAAAAACACAAATACATTAATTGTTCCTCTTCCACTATAGTAACAAAATAAGCCTGACCTTGATCCATTTGCTTTTTTTGAGCAATATTTTGTTGATTATGTGGAAAAATAATTTTCATAATATCCTATATCGTTACAATTATAACATTGCGCAACTTATTTTTTTCCCTTACAATCATGATCTTGGGGACCTTTTTCTCTACATTTGTAACAAACTCCCATTCCTTTTAAGAAATTACCAGAGTGTTTATTCCCAAAATTATCATATAAGGTAAAATCATTCTTTCTCTTTTTCCATTTATCTATCACTTACTACACCGTTCTCTTCTTCTCTTGATTTACTTTAATGCCATAAAAGTTAGATAATTCCTTTTCTATCTTGATAGCACATGTGACTATATCTTTCTACGATGAGTAAGATTGTGACACCAAATCCCATCAGATGAAAGGTTTTAAACCATCAATGAATTGATCAATATTACTTCTTGGGTCATATATATATTTTATTTCATGCCTTCCTAACCTTGTGAATTTAATCTCATACTATTCAACATTCTCATCATCCTTTTGCCTTAGGATCAGAAATGTTCTTTCCATATTAAATCGCTGTTCACAAAGAAATTATTTCTCTCGAAAAAGTTCTTTAAACTCCACCATTACATATTTTCCACTTCTTTATCTTCCTTTGTGTTTTGAATTAATAACAAAAATTGATCCTCATCTCTTGGGAGGAGATAAACTTCCATGAAAATCGTTTCCCTTTGGTTACTTCCCAAAGAACGAAATATTTACTCAAAGGAATTAATCCACTGATCAGCTACAAAAAGATTTGTAGTCCCATTAAATGTTGGATGTTGTCGTCTCATGAAGCGGTATAACATTGAACCTCTCCATTGTGGATCAAGATGCTCCATATGGGTAAGGTTATTATTCATAACCTGATTTAGCTGTCCCAATATGGTTATAAGCATTTCAGTACCAGTTGTTTCACCAACTCCACTATCATTATCTTTCAATGGAGGGAAATCTCTACATGGATTACGTTCATTGATATGATTTCCATTTCTTCCACTAGTAACCATTTTTAAACAATGGAATAAACTATATTAGGTTATGAATCATAATTCTTAATTTCAAATTAGTATAATATTTAACATAAATTTAAACATTTATTCATATGTAATCCATAATCATAAATATGGTTCCTTCGAGGAAATATTTAATAATAATTTTATCATAATGGTTTGTAAATAAAATTTGAATTATCCTAGGAATATTCTCCGTGAGTTTCAAACCAGGTGCGTAGTAAGACCTGTTGTCATGTACCAGGTTAACCCGAGTTAAGATCAGAACACCTTGATAGAGTTTTTTCCCCAAGGCATATCTATTCTATAACCACATCCACATGTAGTATCTAGACAACAACGTATTTCTTAAAATATCCATGTAATCCCTAATTTACCAAAATTTTAGAGGTTCTTTTATACTTATCCTCAATGTCTATCATGGGGTTATGATCCATAATCTATGTTTTATAAATTTATTTCCAAAGATATTTCTAAGCATCCTCTAATACCAACTGTAATGCCCTGACCCTAGTTACATATAGTTAGTACATTATTTTAATATATTTCCATGATTATAAGGAATAATGTCCCAATGGACCGATCAGTTTAGAAGTCTTGGGAAATAGATTACATACATGAATGTTACATTACACATTCTAATATAAAACACAACATAAATAATAATTTGGAAACACGATTATTCACCTAGAATATCCCTCCATATCAATCATAATAGATATCTTGGAGTCATGGGAAAATAAAACATAAGAAAGGTGTGAGCTCAGATGATCAGTAAGGGTAATTAATTTAGTGGAAGCTATACAATTTTAAGGCAATATGTATAATAAAAAAAACTGCGTTTTAAACATAAAACATGAACATAATATGGTAAAAATAAGTCAAATATTACCATATAAACATGAACATGGATATTCTACTAGTCGAATAATCACATATAAAAACTAATTTCATAACGAGGGAATTCATAATGTTAGACATAATAACTACTATATCAAGTCCATGTGCTAGGATTGTTTAAATATATTCTTTCAAAGACTTGAGCTAAGAAACTAGTTTGTCTCATGAGACCTACCGACGCATCAAGGGGATATAACGGGCCCCACAAATCACTTAATAATTCTAATTCATTCTTAATATAAAAATGTTGAAACATAACATAAAAATTTGTATTAAAACTGGCATACAAAATTCCATTACATAAACCATGAATTATATAAAATTGTAAATCCATAGTCAAACATATCATAACTCATTTAATATAATATGGAAGATTTTATGATAATAAATCAACCTCAATCAACAATAATATCTAGTAAATGATGTTGACATAGTTGAAAATGATATGTAAAACCCCTTTGAGAGAAATATCCCATTTTAATGAAATCATTTAAAAGTCACACAATTTATAAAGAAAGTATTTTAAAAGATATATTTGAATAAAAGTGCCCCATACTAGTTTGAAAATTTTTATAGTAATTAAAATTTTAAAACAATCTTGACTATATAAATAAATCCATAAAATCATTTTGGAAACATTGAAATTAATTAATTAGATTTAGAAAAATAAATCATTAAAAAATCAAAAATGACGATCTAGTTAAATAGTACCTTCCATAAAACCTTAAATGATAACTTTTGAGAACATTTTTATGAAACATGGACATGGATGATAAAAATGTCTCGGTAAATACTTAAATATAAACAATATATGATAATAATGATATTGAGTAATTAACCCTTACCTTAGGTTCGATACTCTTCATATATGTCCAAAACTCTTGTATAATGTTTGTAAACCTATTATTAACTTATATAAGAATCATAATAATATTTATGATATCATATATGATACTTTTATGACTTTATACTACCCATTTATTAACAATTCCAAGTTAATGCAATATTTCAGGTAATATCGCTTTGTTTATCGTACGTGTTTTGACTTGTTATTCATGATCATATTATTTAGATCTTGATTTACATACTTAAATAATGTATAATATGATTTATATATCATATATATTCATAATATAAACATATATAATAGATATATATATAAAATGGAATACACCGTTCATGGAGACACTAGGTTGTATGTACAAATGTACATTGTTTCTCATCGCGTCGTGGATACGGCAAGGCATAATTACACATGAGTGAAAGTATCATTTCATTAATCATAAAATGGTATGGAGTTGGATGGAATATGAATTTTATATGAGAATCATCATGTTATATGTATTATTTACATCCATTTTATTCATCGTTATTCCCATATAAACAAACTGTACATGAAAAAAATGTACACCACAACATAGAGATGGTAAGCCATACGTACACAAACATGGTGGTGTTGTTTTTCATTAGATTGGAAAAAAGAGGAATATGGTTTTCTTATAATCCTAAAAAAATCTCAGAATATAGTATATTATAGGGTTATTATTTTATTATGGTAAAAACTTAGTAATAGGAATTACAAGATGAAATGAACTTTGAAAAAAGGGATAAAACGATTACCACTTCTTCGGGTGTCTCTTTTTGATTTGGAAAAAAAGACTCATTAATTTGGAATTCTGCCCAAAGTGTTGCCTCTAGGATAAATTTTGGAAAGTTGGGAGGATATTTTTGTGGGGGTTTGGATGATCCAAAGTACTTTGGAGGAGAGAATTAAATAGAAATGGAGGAGCCCTTTTATAAGAGAGGTGAGGGAAAATTTAGGAAAAGATTGACATAGTAATTTATTATTAAATTATATTCTATTTTTAATTACTCAAAATTGATTTATTTTTAGGATAATATGAGTATGGGTTTAAATCCTCTAAAAAATAGGTTTTAGACATGTTTAGGTCATAACATTATCCTTATCATTTCGGATTAACCCTTAGTTAAACAGTTTAACTTTTACCATTTCTTCTAGTATTTTTACAGTATAGAATAATGTTAGTAACTATAAAATGTTAAGGGAACCTAAATTGGATCTATAATAAAATTTTTATGAGTATCTAAGTCAGTTTCATGATTCTTAGATTTTTAGGATTTTTATATACTTTAATAAAAGAGTATTTGTTTTAAAAACTCTCTTATGTCAATTTTGACACTATTTAGTAATTGATTTCTGTTAACGTCATAAAAAGATGATTACTTTGAAAAAATACATTAAATAAATACTAAAATTTCATATTTACCTAAAAATATTTTTTAAGGAATCGAATGTTTATATTTAAATTTATTTTAATATTAACAAAATAAATTATTTTAATCTTTCATTAATAAGGTAATTACTATATCATCACGGTGCCATAAATAAATTTTATTATTTAATGTATAAAAATTATAAATAAAATACCATGATTTATGAAATAGTTTTATCATTCTAATGAATATTTATAGTATAATTTATCTTATTTATAATCCTATATGAAAAATGGTTATGTTATTAAAATTTGAATTTAAGACTTTTAACTCTTCTTTAAATAAAATATAATGAGTGTCTTAATCTAATCCAAGTGGATATATAAGTATCATATTTTTTTCCTACGGTGGATTTTAGTCAAAAAAAAAAACAAATATCCAACAGATTTAGGACATGTTTTAGTGTAATTTTATATTATTATAATATTATTTTTACCTTTAATTACCCTATTTACCTTTAACTGTGGTAAATAAAATTCAAAAGTTACTATTCACAAAAAATTATTTTCATCATATTAAACAAAATTTTAATTACTGATGACAATCATGTGTATCATATTTTTGAAATTCAATTCACAGAATTGGTAAAATTATGTTTTATGAAAATTTGAAAAAGTGTCATGAAGGTGGGTAAACAACGTTAAAAAGATCATTAAAATTTTATATATCAAATTTTATTATAAAATGACTTTAATGAATTACATTGGAATAATATTGATATTATGTATCTATTTTGACATTAATTAAATTCAAATTAAAAAATTAATTATTTAAATAAAAAGTCTGTTATAAACAATAACGCATTGTTTTTCACTATTCATAAAAAATTGAATGTTTTCAGAAAAATAATAAAACTTCACCCTAAGATAATTTTGATATTCTGAATCCAAAAATTAAGCCCATTTAAAAAACTAACATTTATAAAATTTCAAAAAATATGTATTAATATGCATACATTGTTTTTAAATAGCTCTTATGATAGGCCATGGTGCGCTTGAAGTCGGTGTTGCGTGCATCACACGCTATTGAATTATTTAAAAACAGTAAGTGTATAGTGGAAGCTTGGGGTGTTAAACACACACAAAAATAGATATATATATATATACATATTAATGTATATTGTAATCATGAAAGGTGAATTTTAATTATTTAAAGGTTGATGCTTAACTTAATTTCCAAAAAAATTTATTGGTTTTTGAACAGTCAAATATTGAATCTTGTTTAGAACTTTAAAGTTTGTGGTTATATTTCACTAAATTTTTTGATAAATTAAATATGTTTCATTTAGTTCTTAAGGGCTTCTAAAACTATATTGATATACGAAATAGTTTATTAGAACTTCTAGCATGTTATTGCATCTTTTTAAGGCGTGTTTCTTTGGTATATTAGTGGTGCTTGACTTAACAGAAATAAGTTAGAAAATGGGAACCCCGGTTACGTAGGTTGGAAGAGTATGAAAATTATGCGAGGCATGATACATCATCCCTATTTTTTTAACTACGCTACAACAATTAGTATACTACATGACTATGATATATATTAGTTACCATGGGTAATTTTTCTCCAACCACTATATGAGGTGATGAACAAGAATAGTTATCTATGGTTTGATCAATAATTGTACTCAGATCCTAGGATGAGGCCTAACCTTACTGATTAAGGGTTGCCCATTATGGTTTATTTTCTATCTACTTTTCCTACATTATTATAAAAATTTTTAAACTATATAATTTTTGTTATGTGAAATATTTCATCACACTAATTTATCTACCATCAAATATTTTAAATGGTGGTATTTTTAAAAATTCATTGCCTCCATGTCTTTAAATAATTTCATTTTAAATAAATGAGAATGATTATTTAGTTAAAAAACAATTTGAAAGAAACACAATTTAATAATTTTACTTTAAAATATCATGTTATGTATCTTTTATTTAAAGATTATGCATATGGTTTGGTTTCATTTTTCAATCCTATGGGGATTTTGATCTTGGACCCATATAATATTTAAGGTTCTTCTTAGGTGTTTACAATCATAAATGACTTGTTTTTTTGAGTTAGTATTTTTAATTGTAAAGTAACATGGAGGTATTTTGTTATTTCATTTCATTTAATTTTTTATATTTAATTTTTTATATATGAATTTTACTACTTTATATGTATTAAGTGTAGATATATCTACTGGTGGCCAAAGTCAAGGTTTTTGGGCATGACTTCTTGGGAATCCGTGCATTATAGGGGAGGGGACTAGGGGTGAGAAGAGTGTTTGTTAGTTTTTTATCTTTTTTTTTACTTTTATTTATTTATTTATTTATAATTACTAAATATTTGATTTGGAATGATTTTATGCTATACAATTGGGTAATGTAGATTTTTCAATTTTTATCAAATTCTTATTTTAGTCTAATTTTATAGAGAAATCAAATATATTTAGTGTTTTTTTAATGCCTTTCCACATTTCACCACCCTGGGAAATTTGGAATGCACCTTGTGGATGTTTTAGGCCATCTCTATCATATGAAGGATAGATAACTCTTTTGGTCCATGACAAAAAATGGAATCAAATGTCCCTTTGTTATTTAGGTATTGATAGTGGGTTTGAGTTAGGATCATTGGAGCTCGAGAGTTAGGTCATGGGTGGGTGACTGATCACCCCTTCTCATGATGAAACCCTTGTTACCAGAGGATATTAGGATTTAAATTTTATATTGTTAGTGTCAATTTTGATTCATTATTATATGATTTGGTTCAAGTTCATGATGTTTTGATTTATTATGGCTATGTATGTATTTTTAATGAATTTTCACATTTTGGGGGTGAAACAGGAGTTTAACAAGTGATACCTGATGAGATTTCAAGTATTATAAAACCATGTAAATACTGGGTACATGGTCTTACATTACTCCCCATGTCAATGGTACAACCCTTATATAGCCCACCGATCCATGAATCTAAGTCAATCCTAGTTATTATCCTTTTTTGAAATTTTTTGTTGATCTTCCTTTGATCCAAATTCTTCTTGGTTATGTGTTAGTGTTATTTGTATTGGTCTTAAATAGATTTAACTAAAGAATTGTAATTTTAAAAATATGAGAGTTTATTTTAAAATAATAATTTTGAAATTGTTTTTTCATATAAATGAATGTGAAATCAGTATTTGTTAATATGTTTTTAAGGGAAAATGAAGTAGTTTTGTGAATTGAAATGAGGTTTTATTAAATATAATAAAGCGTATATAGTGAATTAAAAAGTATATATGTGTTTATAAATTAATTTGGGATGTTTTAAATTGATTCAAATGTATAACTTCATGTATTTAAAAAATAGGGTGATTATGAAAATGGTTTTGGAAAAGAATGTTTCGATCTTGTTTATTTTCATGAATTTGGGTAAATATTGAGAATTATTCAATTTGATATTTTCTTAGGAAGTGATTTTTTTTTGGAAAATGGTATTTTATAAAATTAATAATGTTTTATTAATTATGATGTTGGGTTTATATTTTCTTAAACAGTGTTATGGAATCTTTACTAAATTATGGGATTTTAAAATTATTTTTAATGAATTCCATGAATTTTTATTGTTAACTGTTCTAAATTTTCAAGTAGTTTAAAAAGAAGAAATAGTGTTCTAGTCTATTGGTTGTTGTTATTTTTTTATAATTTTATTTTTGGGTTATATATGGTTATTGGTTCTATTTATTTGAGTTGGGATATGTTGGTGATTTTTTTCTTTCATCATAATTTTAAGTCAGCCTCCTAAGAAAGTCCCTCATGCTTGTGTCTCTCTAGAATTTGGTGTTTCCTTTTGGTATCCAAATATACTTTGATTATTAAAAAGTAATTATGTTTTTTTAATAATGTATTAGAGTTCTTTAGTCTGATTCATTTTGGGATAATCTCAGAAATAGTTTAATGATATGGGATTTTTCTTACTTTATGTTTATTTGGGTGTTTTTATCATTCATCATGTGTCAAAATTTTTTGTAACCAATTTAATAGTTTATTAATTCATTTTTAGTAATTTTTGTATCTATAAATATCTGGATTGTGGTAAAAATTCTTTGATATTTGACTTGAAATTTTAATTAGTGTAATATAGAAGGGGTATACCATGGGCATGATAGTTGAGATTATTTTCTAACTGGTGTTGGTTTGACTTTCATTATGATCACAAAGGTTAGAGACCCAAGGGCATGGTTCATGGTTTCCCTTCCCCTATTCCTGATCCAATGTGGGAGACAATGGGTTTTTATGTGAAATGTTAATGATAGGTAAACCCCTCTTTCCCTTTCAATATTGTTTTAATGTATGGTGATGGGAACATTAATGGTGTCAATTTCTTGGTTTTTGAAATGTTCCGTAGGCTATTCCATTTCTTGAGAATGGTTTGATGTAATTTCAAAGAATTAAAATATATTAAAATCCTTAATTTTATTTTTATTCCTGTTTATTAATTATTTTTTCCATTGACATGTGATTGGTGTTTTAGGAAATTTGAGATCATGTGACTGCTTGGAGAAGTAACGATTGTTTTGTTGAAACTATGAGTACATCATTTATTAAGTATATTTGTATAGACCTCTTCATTTATAATTCTGAAATTATCCTTGTAGTGATATATAACAATGTTCATTTTTAGGTGATCCACCATATTAGTGTCATTATTATATGGTGGGGAGATCCATTATGGGTCAACTCTCCCATGATATTTTTCTGAGATTTGCCAAGTGTGAGTGTGGTTTGAGATTTTTTGAAGCATATGGGATTAAATAGATTGATTTTCGATATAATTAAGAAATGGGTCATAGTTGGTTGACTTTATTGAGTTATGTTTTTGGGAGTGTGTTTAATTACTTGTGATGATCCTTTTCATGTATTTTAAACAACTATAATTATGGTCTAATTAAAAAATGGTGAGGTCCATTTTAGATATCTATTTTATAGTTTTTTCTTCATTTTTAGTGGGTGCGACTTCTGGGGAAAAGAGTCACATCAATTTTTGTGGTTTGATTATTTTTAGTTTGAATTAGGGATTATTTGGATTCATGTTTTTTTATCCATTTGAATTTATTGTGGTTTTAAGATGTGTTTCTTGTTTTAAAAATTAGTAATTGCATAATCCTTTGAATTTGGTGACATTATGGGGGAAGCTTGTGTTCATTGTTTAGAGAAATTTCACACCCCAAAATTTATTTTATTTTTTTATTTATTTAGTTTTCTTTTTTATGTTTAATTATGAGACATTCCTATATAATTTTTCTGAATTTTTGGGGTTCAATGTAGGCTGCATGATTTGGTCATATGATTTTTTTTATCCCCGTGGGTCCTATATTGGTGGCATGAATATTTTGGGATGATGGTTACACACATTTGGAACATGGTTAGTCAAATGAAATGGACTATCCATACAAATTCTAGGTGTGCCTCTTAAGGGATATATAATTGGTGAAAAATTTATCAATCCATGAATTTAAATTGTTTGATTTGTCCAAATATTAAAAAAACACATAAAAATCCCTCTCCCCATATCGATTTCCCACCTGATCATATTCCTCTCCATAAAAATCATGAAACCCTTCCCTCCTTAGACCTCATTTTTTCAATGATCTTCCTCGATTTCTTCTCATCTTAGGTTTTATCATTCATTGTATGGTCTCTTCTTCCTTATTTTTTCACATTATTTCTTGTTTCCCTCTTTACCTTTCATTTTTTGTCTCCCTAAAATGAACCCTAGGGGTGGTTTTGGTTCAAATGATTCTAATTCCTTGAAGTATCAGCTCATAGGGATTCTTAAACTTTATTTTACACCGATTCTAGTAGTATTGGTCGATGGTAAATGAATTCAAAACGATTTCAATTATATTTTATATTTTTTAGGTATATTGTAATACCCCAAGCTTCCATTGTATGTTTTCCTTTGAATAATGCAATAGCTTATGTTGTACGCAACTTAGAGTATTAACCCAACACGACCAATGAAACTAACCGTTATGAATAGTAATACCCACTTTTTGAAATTTTATAAATTTTAATTTTAAAAATGTAATTCATTTTTGGATTCAAAATATAAAAACTAGCTTAGGGTGAATTTTTGGTATTTTTCTGAGAACTTTCAATTTTTGATGAATAGTGAAAAACACTGTGTTTTTGTTTAAAAATGAATTTTTATTTAAATAATTAGTTATTTTATTTTAAATTTATTTTAGGTCAAAAGAGATTAATAATACACATAAAATTTCAATTTAATTCATTGGAGTTATTTTATAATATGTTTAGATATATAAAAAGTTTATCGAAATTTTTACCGTCTTTTACCCACCTCTTAGGAGCATTTGCAAATTTGCATAAAACATAATTTTAGTGCTTTTGTGAGTTGGATTTCATATATCGGAGAGACACAATTATTATCTGTATGTAAAATGTGGTTCAACAAGATGAAAATAATTTTTGGTGAATAGTAACTTTTGACTTTTATTTACCAAGGTTAAAAGTAAATAGGGTAATTAAGGGTAAAATGATATCATAACTAACCTAACACATGCCCTAATTATATTAGAAAAATATAATTCGAACAAAAAAAACTTAGAAATAAAATATCATCCTATTTGGTCCACTTGGATTAGATTAGGGCATTTATTATTATTTTATATAAAGAAGAGTTAAAGGAGTTAAATTCAAAGTATAATAACTAAAACATTTTTAATATAAGGTTAAACACAATATAAACTCAACAATAAATATTTATTATAAAGATAAAATGATTTTCTACATAATTTTTTTTATTTATAATTTTTCGACATTAAATAATTTACTTTATTTATGACATAAATGATGATGCAGTAATTACCTTATTAATAAAATATTTAAATATTTGATATTATAAATATTCAAATTAATGTAATTTGAGATTTTTGATGAATTAAATTAATTTTCTATGTCAATGTGACATTTTAAGGTTGATTAAATAATTATTTTTCGAAGTAATCATGCTGTTATGATTTTCAAAAAAACCAAATACTAAATAGTGTCAAAATTGACATAATTGAGTTTTAAAACAAATACTATATTATTAATTTATATAATATTCCTAAAAATAAATGGTTCAGCCAAAGGAAATAGATAAGGTTATATATATATATATATATTAATAATGAACCACTTTCCGTTCTCTTGGCTTGTTATAGTACGTTTATTAACTATATAATATGAAAATAAAAAGAGACATGGTAAATGTCAAACTATTTAACTAAGAGTTAAATCTAAACGATAAGGTTGATATTGTGACCTGAGCCTATCTAAAAGGTATTGGTTGAGATTTATTCGACCCATCACCACATTAACCTATAAATATTTCATTTTTGAGCCATTATAACTGAAATTATTTTATTATAAAATAATATTTCAATCTTTTCCTAATGTGACCCTCACCTCTCTTATAAATGGAAACTTCCCTTTCTATAAATTTTGCACCACCAAAGCCATTTTTATCGGTCAAAACCTACTAAAATATCCTCCAAACGTTCCTAAATTCACCCTAGAGGCCTTACTATGGTGAAAAAGCCAACCTGTGGAGCACTTTTGATCAAATGAAAAGGAAGAACCCGAATAGAGGTAAATATTTCATCACCTCTTTCAAGTTATTTTCTTCTTCCACTTACTCTTTCTTTGTTTTTTACATACCAAAATAATAAATATAGTACCTTATACATACTTTTATGTTATTATAAATATGTTACAACCATATTTGTTATTTTATCCACCCTATGAATGAAAAAGCCACCATACGTGCGTACATAAGGATTACCGTCTCCATGTCAGGGTGTAGTTTGTTAATAAAACACTTCATTATTTTGATGGGTATAATAATGAGTGTAACTGATGTAAATAATTAATATAACATGTTAATTATTCTGTATATATGATATACCATCCAATTATATACTATTTCACCATCAATATTGGGATATTGTCGCTCGTGGGTACGTACGGATTACCGTCTCCACGAACGCGATGAGATTCATTCCCCATTGTAATCATTCAAGAATATTTTTTATTTTATGACTAAAAATAATTTTTATGAACATAATATCATTATATATATATGAATCAAACACATCTTATCCATAACAAACATGGATTACGTAACCAAGCATATAAAGGAAAATGAATCAGTTGACACCCGAAACAATGACACTACTGAAATATTATTAACAAATAAATATTAGAGGATAATATATGATATCATATTTATGTATATAGTTATTTTATTTTTTAATAATAGTTTTTTTAACTATTATACCAGAGTTTAGCATACCATAATCTAAAGAAAAGTACAAGGTAAGAGTAAATTCTACATTCTCTTTAGTTATTCGAGCTTGTTAATAAGTAAGTATCTACTGAGACCTCTTTATCATCTAAAATCCATGTTTTCTTAAAAATGTAATTCAAATTTTTATTAATATTTACTAGACTATGGGTTAAAGTCATTTATAAACTTATTTAACTATATATGTTTTGAAAAAAATCTCTCTGTCCTTTTCCAAACAATGTACTTTATGACCTTTTCGATAAAATTAAGGTAAGAATGTCTTTTTTTAACTTATACGGCAGGTGTAGATATTTTCTTCTATTATATAATAATCGAAGCTTCTTATAAAATCCTATAAGAATATTTTCAAAATAAATGTTTTCTTTTATAATTATGTGACTTTTAAATTATTTAAAAATAGAAAGAGGTATTTGTTTCAAATAGTTTTCATTTCATTTATGTCAACATCCTTTTATGGATTTTAAACTTGTTTGAAGTTGATTTATTATGATACAAATTATCCATATCGTATTGAAGGATTTTTGATATGTTTTACTGTGGATGTTTTCTTTTTAAACCATTCATCATTTATGGATAAAGTATTTATATTTCATATGCTAGTTTTAATACAAATGTCTATTTTATGTTTAAACATTTTCACATGAAGAATTAACTGGACTTAGTAAGTGATGGGTGGAGCCCGATATAACTCCTCGATGCATTGTTATGTATCATGAAACAAACTATTTTCTTGGCACAAGGCCTTGAATAAATATTATTTGTAGTCTTGGCATATGTCCTTGACTTTGTGGTTATGAAGTATGTCATTATGCATTCCATCGTTATGAAAGTGGCTATTGAAATTGCATGCGATTATTAGACTAGTATAATATCCATGTGAATAAGTAAATGGAATTATTTGATTTTATATTTTATATATTATGATTAAGTTTAAGTTTAAAAGGATTTTGTTTTAGTCTTACACATTTCCTTAAATGTTTATTCTTATTTGTGAATGTTTTAACTATATTTTTGTCCTTACTAAGTATCTGAGCTCACCCCTTTCTCTGTATTATTTTTCCCAGGAGGTGAAGACGTACTTAATGGTTGACCTAAAGGGATATGATAAGGATATAAGTGTGTTTAAAGGGGATAAAATGTTTTTGATGTTTTTATTTCATGACGTAATCTAAAACTTATGAATGTATTTAGTATGTCAAATGATACAAAACTAATCGGTATTTCGGGACATGATTTTTTGTATCATGCCAATGTTATGTAACAATGAACTATATCTGGGTAACTAAGGTTAGGATGTTATAGTTGGTATCAGAGGATGTTTAGTACTATCCTTAGAAACTCGATTTATAAAAACTCTGATTAGAGAACATTACCATAAGATAGACTATGAATATTAGTAGAGAATAACTTCCTAGAATTTTGGTATTGTAGAGATTTTTTGAGTTTCCAAGCAATACATCCCTTTCTGGATATAATTGGGTAGAGGAGGCTCTGGCATAGATGTACCTAATGGTAAAACCCAAAAACACCGGTTTGAGCTAGACTTGAATTGTAATTGGTGCACAATAATTGGCCTTGCTCCACTCTTGGTTATGACACTCCTGGGGGATCTTCTTAGGATAATTCTCATTTTCTTTACAAAAAATTATAAAAGGTTTATGAGTATAAAATCTCTCAAAGAAAAACTTTATATGATTATGGATTATATCTATAAACTATTCAATTTATTTTTAGTGTTTTACATGTTTGTAATTATGTATTGCGATTTATGAACTAATCTTGTGTATGATAGTTTTTATAAATGGAACCTAGTGGAAGGAATAGAAATCGTATCAATGCACATAATCCATGTAGGGATTTACCTCTTACTAAAGATAATTATAGTGGATCAAGTGATACAACTGGTGATGATCAGCTTATCACCATACTGGGACAACTCACCCAGGTTATTATTAATAACCTTACCCATATAGAGCACTCTGATCCACAACCTAGAGGATCAATGTTAGATCGATTCATGAGGCAACAACCACAAAAATTCAATGGGAGTACAAATACATTAGTATCTGAACAATGGAAAAATTCCTTAGAGATAATATTTTATTCTTTGAGGAGTAGAAAAAGAGAAAAAGTTGTCATGGAAGTTTATCCCCTCATGGGAGATGCATATCAATGGTGGTCATTAATCCAAAATACAAAGGAAGATAAATAAGTATCGAACATGGAATGGAGGGAGTTTAAAGAGATTTTCTTGGAAAAATACTTTCCTCATGACCATCAAGAAGATATAGAAATACAATTTATGAGTCTAAGGAAAAAGGAGGATGAGAATGTCGCAAAGTATGATGCTACCCTTATAAGGTTAGCAAGGAATACATCAGATTATATACGTAACCCAAAGAGCATGATTGATCAATTATTTGAATGGTTAAATCCATTTCTCCATCGAGTATTAGACTCACAATCCTTCTCATCATATGAAGATATTTTCTCATGACCTATCAAGATAAAAAAATTAAATCTCTAAGACTTATGACATTAAAGAAATGAAAGAGAAAAATAGACTTCCTAAACACTCTGGAAATGGAAATAAGGGGAAGAAGGGAAAAGTTGAATATCTATCCTGTGGTAAATGTGGGAAGAAAAACCTTGGTACTTCCTGAAGGGATTGGGAGTCTGTTACATGTGTGGTGAAAAAGGCCACCAAGATCGTGATTATAAGGGGAAGAAAGAGGCTTTCAATGTTGAATGATACAATTGTATAGAAAAGGGGAATTATGAAAATGAATGTCCTAAGCGCCAAGGGATCCTACCTGAAAAAAGGCCAAGGGAGTAAAGCCAAGCTTATGCGATCACTACTGTTGAGGTTGAAGCTCAGAAAGATGGGGTGGTAGGTAATTTATTGGTTTCCTCATGTTTATCCAATGTCTTATTTGATTCTTTATTATCACATTATTTCATATCTTCTAATTTTCCTAAGAAAATTATATATTATCAATTTGAATTAACAAGGGAGTTGTCAGTCAAAAATCATAATAGAAGTATCATTACAACAAAGATTTGTGAATCAGTTCCCATTAGGGAATATAAATGTTCTTTATCTACTGATCTCATCACCATACCCATGATTAAATTTTATATAATCCTTAATATGGATTGGATTTCAGGCCACTATAGGAAACTTTATTGTAAGAAGAAGGAGGTTACAATTCTCGATGATGATAAAGAGTTCCTTATCTTTAGAGAAGAAACATCACCACCAGATTCTTATCTAGATCCACCCCTAGTAGCTCAAATAAATTAGATTATTGGGGATGATGAGAATGAAATAATAATGGGTGAGGAAAAGAATTTTTGAATATAGGGAATACCTATTGTGCAAGAATAAGTTGATGTGTTTCTAGAGGATTTACCTGGACATTCTACAGAATGATCAATTGAGTTTTCCATTGATTTAATTCCTGGTTCAAGGCCTATATCGAAGAAAACATATAGAATGGCCATGATGGAATTAGTGGAACTAAAGAAACAACTAGAGTAATTTAGTTATAAAGGGTTTTATTCACCCTAGTGTTTCTCTATGGGGAGCCCCAATCCTTTTTGTTAAGAAAAAAGACCGTTCTATGAGGTTGTGCATTGACTACAGGGAGATAAATGCTATAACAATAAAGAACAAGTATCCCCTACCTCACATTGATGATTTATTTGATGAACTTCATGGAGCTCTATATTTTTCAAATATTAACCTTCAATATGAACATCATAATTTGTGTGTGAAGAAGGAAGACATTCTGAAAACAGTATTTCAAACCAGGTATGGGCATTACGAGTTTACAATAATGCCTTTTGGATTGAATAATTCACCCTCTGTCTTTATGGAAAAAATGAATAGAGTTTTCAAGGATTATCATGATGAATTTGTAGTGGTATTTACTAATGATATCTTCATATAATCTAAAATCTAGAAAGATCATGAAAATCACTTTCAAATTATTCTAAAAACTCTTATAGGAAATGAATTATATAGGAAGTTTAGAAAGTGTGAATTCTGGATTCAAGAGATTTCTTTTCTTGGAGATGTTGTCTCTAAGGATGGAATATTTGTTGATCCTTCAAAGACCAAGGAAATCGAATAATGGCCTGCACCAATGAGTATAACTAAGGTATGTAGTTTTATTGTCTTAACAGGTTATTATCGATGTTTCATCCAGAATTTTTCCTAGTTGGCTAACTCAATAACCAAGCTCACACGTAAAGGTGTTAAATTTGTTTGAACAATAGAGTGTGAAGAATGTTTTGAGGAACTAAAAAGAAGATTATTAAATGATTCTATATTTACACTACCATTGAGGAATGATGGTTTTGTTACTTATAGTGACGATTCAAAGAAAGGGCTTGGTTGTGTCTTTATAAAGAATGATAGAGTTATTGCCTATGCATCACGATAACTAAAATTCATGAGAAAAACTATCCTACTCATGATCTTGAGTTAGCAGCTGTAATCTTTGCTCTGAAAATATGGAGACATTATCTCTATTGTGAAAAATGTGATATTTATACTGATAACAAGAGTTTGAAGTATATTTTCTCATAAAAAGAACTAAACATGTGGAAAATGAGATGGATTGAACTAATAAATGATTATGATTGTACAATACACTACCACCTAGAGAAGGAAAATAAGGTGGAAGATGCTTTGAGTACAAAGGATCATGGAGTTTTGAACAGGATGAGAGTTGAAAGGGATCATATTTTCATGGATCTAGTAAATATGTACATTGGAATAACCATGGAGGGTGAAAGATCAATAATTTTTCAAACGGTTGAAAAACAAACCTTATTAGAAAACATAAAGAGTTATTAGACTAATGTTGAGAAGTTTCAAAAGAATATTAAAGCTGAGAATGAAGGGAGATTGAGTGACTTTGTAGATGAAGATGGAATTTTGAAACTTGAGAAGAAACTTTGTGTTCCAAACACACCTGGTGTAAAAAGGGAATTGTTGGATGATGCTTATAACTCCAATTTCTTTATACACCCTGGGAGCACCAAGATGTATAGAGATTTAGAGGAACATTGTTGGTGGGACAACATGAAGAGATAGATTGATGATTTTGTGTCTAGATTTATGGTTTTTTAATAAGTGAAAGAAGGAAGGAAAAAACATTGAGGATTCATGAAACCTCTTCCCATACCTGAGTGGAAATGGGATAATATTAAAATGGACTTTTTCAAGGGGCTACAAAAGGCTCATAGAAGGAATTATGAAATATGGGTCATTGTTGATCGTCTTACCATGTCAGCACATTTTCTTGATATAAGAGAAGATTTACAACTTGAACGTCTAGAAAAAATATATATTAATGAAGTTTTAAGACTCCATGGTGTTCCCATATCGATTTTTTCTGATCATGATCCCCATTTGACATCAAGATTTTGGAAAATTCATCCGAAGTCCCTGAAAACTGAACTTTGTTTGACCACTACTTACCCCCCTCAAACCAATGGACAATTAGAATAGACTTTTCAAACCTTAGATGAAATTTTGAGATCTTGAATACTTGACTTTCAAGGTATGTGGGATCAATATTTACCTCTGGTAGAATTTTCCTATAATAACTGTTTCCATTCAAGTATTCAGATGGCACCATATAAAGCATTATATGGAAAGAGATGTCGCACATCAACTTGTTGGGATGATATTGGTGAAAGAAAACTCATAGGCTCAGAACTTGTTGAGGAAACGATGGAAAAGGTGAAGGTTATATATACCCACATCAAAGAATATCAAAGTAGGAAAAAGAGCTATACCGATAACCGAAGAAAGGATTTGGAATTTCAATTAGGAGATCATGTTTTCTTGAATGTATCATCATGGAAGGGTGTGATATGTTTCAGTAAGAAGGGTAAATTGAGTCCTAGGTACATCAGAACTTTCAAAATTCTAGAATGAATTGGAGTTGTAGCTTATCATTAAAAAATGCTTTCAAGTCTCTCCATAGTTCTTGATGTGTTCCATGTATCACTGTTGAGAAAATACATGCCTAACCCAACACATGTACTCACCTATGAGGTAATTGAACTGGAACCTGATCCATATTATTTTCAAGAGCCAATCAAAATTATTGATACCCGAGAACTAGTGCTGAGAAACCGAACGAATCTTCTGGTAATATTTCTATGGAGAAACCATAAGATGGAAGAGGAAATGTGGGAACCCGAGAAACCTATGAAAAAGAACCACCAAAATATTTTTATGTAGTAATATTCTAGAAATTTTGAGGATGAAATTATTTTAAGGGGTAGAGAATGTAAAACCCCACACTTCCACGATATGTTTCCCTTTGAATAATACAGTAGCTTGCGTTGTACGCAACTTGGAGTATTAACACACCACGACCAATGAAACTAGCCGTTATGAATAGTAATACCCACATTTTGAAATTTTATAAATTTTAATTTTCAAAATGGACTTCATTTTTGGATTTGGAATATCAAAATTAGCTTATTGTGAAATTTTTGTAATTTTCTATGAACTTTCAAGTTTTGATGAATAGTGAAACACACAACGTTATTATTTAAAACTAAATTTTTATTTAAATATTTAGTTATTTTATTTTAAATTTATTTTTGGTCAAAATAGATACATAATACCTATATATGTTCAATTTAATTCATTGGAGTCATTTTATAATAAGTTTAGATATATAAAAATTTTATCGAATTTTTACCATCTTTTACCTACCTCCTAAGAGCATTTGTAAATTTGCATAAAATTTTATTTTACTGCTTCTGTGAGTTGAATTTAAAAATGATTATAAACACGTTTAATATCAGAAAGTAAAATGTGGCTCAATAAGATGAAAATAATTTTAGGCGAATAGTAACTTTTGACTTTTATTTACCACGGTTAAAAGTAAGTAGGTTAATTAAGGGTAAAAATGACATCATAATTACCCTTACACATGTAAAAATTCTATTGGATAAGTATAATTAAACCAAAAACAACCTTAGGAATAAAATATGATCCTCTTTGGTCCACATGGATTAGATTAGGTCATTTTTATAATTTTATTTAAAGAATTAAATTCAATGTTTAATATGAAAACCATTTTTAATATAGTGTTAAACACAATATAAATTTGACTATAAATATTTATTAGAAAGATAAAAATATATCCTAAATAATTGTATTTAATTTATAATTTTTATACATTAAATAATTTAATTTATTTATGACACAATGATGATGCAGTAATAACCTTATTAATGAAATATTAAAATATTTGATATTATAAATATCCAAATAAATGTAATCTGAGACTTTTGATGAATTCCACTAATTTTCCTGGTTAATGTGACATGTTAAGGTTGATTAAATGATTTTTTTCAAAGTAATCATGCTGTTATGTTTTTCACAAAAACCAAATACTAAATAGTGTAAAAATTGACATAATTGAATTTCTAAAACAAATAATATATTATTAATTGATATAATATTACTAAGAATAAAATTTTTGGACAAAATACTTATATAAGGTTATATATATTAATAATTAACCACCTGAGGTTCTCTTGGATTTTATTGTACATTTATTAACCATATAATAGAAAAAGACCAAGAGACATGGTAAATGTCAAACTATTTAACTAAGAGTTAAATCTAAAAGATAAGGTTAATATGGTGACCTAAACCTATCTAAAATCTATGGGTTGAGTGTTTTTCGACCCATACCAACATTAGACTATAAATTATTATTTTTGGAGCCATTATAACCGAAAATAATTTTATTATAAAATAATATTTCAAGCTTTTCCTAAAGTGAACCTCACCTCTCTTATAAAAGGGCACTTCACCTTCTCTTAATTTCACACCTCCAAAGAAATTTAGCTCAGCCAACCGCTGCCCAAATAACCTCCCAAATTTCATCCCTTCATCCTAGATTCCTTCCTTTGGTCAAAAATCCAACCTAAGGAGTCCTTTTGATTAAATCAAAAAGAAGAACCCGGAGAAGAGGTAAATATTTCATCACCTCTTTCAAGTTATTTTCTTCTTCCACTTCCTCTTTCTTTGTTGTTTCCATACCAAAATAATAAATATGATACCTTATACATATTGTGATGTTATTATAAATATGGTACAACCATATTCGTTATTCAATCCATCCTATAAATGAAAAATTCACCATACGTGCGTACGTACAGATTACCGTCTCCACGTCGTGGTGTAGTTTGTTATTCAAACACTTAATTATTTGGATGGGTATAATAACGAGCATAACTGATGAAAATAATAAATATAACATGTTAATGATTCTGTATATATGATATAACATCAAATTACAAACGATTTCACCCTCAATATAATGATATTCTCACTCGTATGTACGTACGGATTACTGTCTCCACGAACGTGATGA
This sequence comes from Viscum album, assembly GCA_963277665.1. Classification (NCBI taxonomy): domain Eukaryota; kingdom Viridiplantae; phylum Streptophyta; class Magnoliopsida; order Santalales; family Viscaceae; genus Viscum; species Viscum album. The sequence goes on from OY728146.1 coordinate 48,954,419, forward strand.
GATTAATTCCCCTTTGTAATCATTCAAGAATAATAATTTTTTTATGATTAAAAATAATTTATATTAACATAATATCAGTATGTATATTAATCAAATACATCTTATCCATAACAAACATGACTTAGGTAACCAAGCATATAAAGGAAAATGAATCAGTTGACACCCGAAACAATGATACTATTGAAATATTATTAACAATGAAATATTAGAGGATAATATACGATATCATATTTATGTATATAGTTCTTGTATAATTTAATAATAGTGTTTTAACTTTTATACATAAGGTTAACATACCATATAATAAAGAAAAGTAAAAGTTAGAGGGATAATTCTACAATCTCTTTAGTTATCTGAGGTTGTTAATACATAATAATCTATTGGGACCTCTTTATCATCCACAATCAGTGATTTCTTAAAAATGTAACTAGAATTTTTTTTAATATTTACTAGACTATGGGTTAAATTCATTTATACACTTATTTTACCATATATTTTTTGAAAGGAATCTTTCTGTCGTTTTCCAAACAATGTAATTTATGACATTTTCGACAAAATTAAGGTAAGTATGTCTTCTATTAACTTATACGATAGGTGAAACTATTTTTTTCTGTTATATCATCATAAAAACATCCCATCCAAGATTATAAGAATATTTTCAAAATAAAAGTTTTCTTTTATAATTACATTAAATTTAAATGATTTTAAAATAGAAAGAGGTATATATTTCAACTTCATTTAATTTCATCTATGTCTACATCCTTTGTTGCATCTTAAACCTATTTGAAGTTGATTTATTATAATATAAATCTTAAATATTGTATTGAAGGATTTGTGATATGTTTGACTGTGGATGTGTTACTTTTACACCATTTATGGTTTATCGATAAAGTATTGACATTTCATATGCTAGTTTTAATACGAATGTTTATGTTTTGTTAAAACGTTTTCATATAAGGAATGCATTGGACTTATTAAATGACGGGTGGAGTCTGCTATAGCTCCTCGATGCGTCAGTAGGTCTCATGAGACAAACTATGGTCTTGGCACAAGGCCCTGACAAAATCTTATGTGTAGTCCTGGCACAATGCATTGACTATGTGTTTATTATGTCTAGAATTATGTATTCCATCAATATGAAGGTGGTTATTGATATTGCATGTGATTATTCGACTACTAGATTATCCATGTGAATATTTAAATGAAATTATTTTATCTTTTCCATATTATGAAGAATTTTATGATTAAAATGCCTTTCTTTTAATCTTATAGATTTCCATAAATGTTTATTGTTATTTATGAATGTTTACGTTATATTGTTATCCTTACTGAGCATCTGAGCTCACCCCTTTCTATGATTTATTTTTCCCAGGAGGTGAATAAGTATTTAATGGTTGACCTACAGGGATAGGGTAAGGATATAAGTGTGTTCAATGGGGACAAAATGTTTTTGATGTTTTTCTTTGATGATGTAATGTAAAACTTATGAATCTATATAGTACTTATATGGATACTAATCCAATTGGACATTTGGGACATGATTTATTGTATCATGCCAATGTTTTTTAGTAATGCACCGAATCTAACTAACTAAGGTTGGGGAGTTACATATATTGACACATATATTATCTTAAAATTTACCTTCCTTAAAACTAGTAATTTTAATCCATATATTTGATATAAAATAATAATAATAAACTTGGGTAAATAGTATTTTAAGGAAATATCAGGCTTCAGAAGATTTTCCATACAATTCAAATGTTTTTCACAAAACATGATTCTTGGTGGAATAACATATTCAATCAAATTTTCACACCCATATGTTTAATGAAAATAAAATACCCTTCATATATAACTTATGTGATTTTAAAAATGGATTTTGGGTATTGAATGTGAGTTTTAAAAGGAATTTAATATTTTTACGTGCTATTTACATAATTGATGAAATTAGAAATATTAATGATTTAGTTCATATTATTTAATTTTTTTAAAATAATGAGGTTTGAAATTAATCTTATTTCCTTTGATGTATATGCGATATACATGGGTAAGAAAATATATGTGTGTGTTTGCAATAATTCACATGGGAGTGTGTAAATTAGTTTAAAGTGTGAAACAGGAACACATATATATGTATAACTATATACAGAAATAATGAGAGGGGAACTATAAGAATTTAATAGTCAATTATTAACTTTATTTTCAAAAAAAATTCTAATATATTTTCCAAAATTTAAATTATGAGTTATTAATGGAAATTTAACTTACGTGGTCTCATTGAAAAAAAATCCGATGAATTAAAGTTAATTTATTTAATTCTTATGTATTTTTTAAAACTGTATTGATATATTGAATAGTGTTTTGTTTGATGAATTCTTGTGCTTGGATAATTAAGAGATGTGTTTCAATGGTATTTAAGTTGTACTTAGCTTAGTGGAGAGTGATTTGAAAACAAGAAGCACATGTACTTTGGTGGGTAGAGTAGGACAAGTGTACTAGGTAAGGCATATCCTCACTAGACATTGTAAAACACTAATAATATTACAAAACTACATGATGATGATATGGATGTGTTATAAATGAATTTTAAGGACATTGTTAAATTCTCAAGTATTAAATAAACTAGAAATTTATATTGTTGCCAAACTAAACTAACTAAAAAGTCAGTTTAAAGTGGATGTACGATGTAATTAAACTATAAATCATCCAAATTTTAAATAAAAAGAAAAAATAAAAAAGTAGAAAGAATCACCAATCCATGAAGAACTCTTGGATGGAACCCTAGAAGTAGCCTCTCAGTGGTTGATCCTCTCTACCTAAAATAGAACCTTATTCTATTTCTTGGATCCATTATTTATAATCCCATTGGTTATCCTAGGTTCACCTATGTCAAAACTAGTGTTAAATGGAATTCCGCATCATACATGTGGTCCCTCATTGAAGCATATGTTTACATGACATGTAAAGTGTGGTATGACATTATTATGTCTTGTGATGGCTTCACGTCTTGAACTTATTACACACCTTGTAAATTTTCCACACCATGTACACGATACACAATGTGAATAATGAACCTATAACAGCATAAACATGATTTAGCTCTAGTTCTTTAGTTTTGAGCTTTTGGAACATCCCTTGATCATCCGACATCATGGGAAACCTTCTTTAAATAGAAATAATGATTATTTTGGATTAAATATTCAACAATAGAATCATCATCATTTTCTATTATCTCACCAAGCCACTTCATGGCTTGGTGTGAAGTTCCTTTATGTTCCTTAATTACCATGATTTCCACTCCATTTTTCACATGTTTGTTTTATCACAAGAATATAAAAAAATTAATATTAGTCATGAATTACATATTCAACAAATCAATATTCAATTAAATATCATATAAAAACACATGAATATATAAATGAAAAATAGATATATCAGTTACCATTGGGGATTTATCTTTCACCTCCTCAGTAGATCATGCATGAGAAATATTATATATAGTTCAATCACTAGATGTGGGAGGATCCCCAGATGAGGCCTAAACTTAATGACCTAGGGCTACCCATTGTGATTTATTTGTCTGCCTACCTTTCTATGTTTTCTAAAAATAAATTAAATATTTATTTTATCTTAAGTGATATGTTTCTTCAAACACATGTTTTCTTCCTTTTAATGTTCTAAACTAATGTCTTAACAAAATTATTAGCCTCTATATTTTGAAATGATATTTCCTTTTAAAATGAACCTGAATCATTATATGGTTTTTAAATAAAAAACTACAGACAAAAGTAATTTGATAATATTATTTACAAATATAATGTAATTTATATTTAATTTAAATATTATTATTAGGGTTTGGTTGAATTTGGATTTAATACTGAGACTTAAAGATTATTCTTATCTAATATTCTAAGTTCTGCTTCAACTTCTTCCTACTCATAAGGCTTGTTTAGTTGTGGTTGGATGGTGACATGTAAAGTCACATGGAGTTATGTTTTTATTTTATATTTTTTTCATTATTTTATCGCATTAGCTATATATTCATTTTAGTGTTTTTTATATATTTAGGTTTGGTATATCTGCTAGTGTCTAAATCAAATGCATCTGGTGGAGGCCTTTTGTTCATCCACATATTACTGGGTTGGGAGACTCAGGGTGAGATGAGTATTTGTTTTCCTTATTCTTAGAATTGTTTGTTTATTATTTAATAATTCATTGTATATTTCTATATACATAATTTTGAACGAATTTTTGATATATATATATTGTTCTTGTAGAATTTTCATTAGTTATATGCTATAGTTTTTACTCTGAATTTATAGAGAAATCATTCTCACATAGTTTTATTTCGAGGCCTTGGAACTTGTCACCACCTCAGGGTGATCGTGAATTTGACTTGTGGATATTATCGTTTTTTTGGGTGTTTTAGATAAGGATGTATTAGGTTGGTTCATGAAATGTATTATATAAAAATACTAGTTTATAAAAATGTACATGGAAATTGGAATCACAAATGACGGTTCAATTCCTTTAGTTATTCAAACCATGATCCTTATAGTAAATTTTTTATTTGATATTATGTCTGAATAAATTGATTCTATTTATTTTCCCTATTAGATGATATGTTATATTTAAATCTTTTCCATGGTGATATTCATATTTTAGAGGTTCCTCACATATTGGTTATGTTTTTAGAAATTTAATTTTTATATTTTTCTTGGGTTCATATGTATTAGAACATTTTAAGGGGTATATAATGTGAAGGACTATATTATTAGATCATTCCTTACATTTCTTTATAGAAAATTTTATCAAGGAGGAGGATGTAATAAAGTGAATTATAAGGTGAATTTATTTTTGGTAAAAAAATATATTGTTTTAATGGTTTTAATTATTATATGATTTATTCTAGATGTTTTTATTGTCACTTAAGTGTTAGAGCTATATATTTCCATCACCACTGACAATATCCACTAACACATTGAAAAATAGTTTCTTAAATTGTGGCATGATAGTTTAATATGAACCGTTTTATAATGTAGAGAAAATTCTCGAATAACAAATATTTATTGTGTTGGGGGGATATTGGTGATTTGAAATTTCACTCTATCTATAAATTTCAATGAATTTGTGAAATATGTTATACTAATATCTATTGTGAGAAGATGAATTATATATGAGATATAGTTTTAGATGGAAATAATTTCAAGAAGTTAAAGATAAAAATGGGTTAGCTAAAAAATCATAGGTCAAACCATTTATTGGATGACTTATGGAATAATGGTATATATTATTCTATAATGAACATAAATATTATTTGTTTTGAGTAGTTGATGGTTAAAATATTAATAAGTAGATAAGGGGACTTCATAATGTAATTTTGACATTTCTAGTTGACCGGTCCTCACAGGGTTACACCATGATAATTTATTCTCATTTTGTTTCTAAATTCATGAAGTTTCACACATTTCAATCAATTTCTTCTCCTCTAGGGGTTTTTTTGTTGAATATTGAGATTATATTTTAAACCATGATTTTTTACTCAACAAATCTTATTCCATTGAGAGATACAATCCATATAAATCAAGTTAATCCTTCCAAAACTATCTTCCCATTACTATATTTTATTTATATATAGAATTCTATAATAGTGTATGACTAATAATTAACATTATATTGAAACATTATATTTATATTTGAGAATATTCATAAGAACATTGGGATCTTCTAATAAAACCTTGATCCTAGAAAATGTAATGACCGAAAAACTAAATTATGGTTGTTGATTTTGGGAAACACTATTTTTATTTACCATTAATTTATAATTAATATTATTTAGTATTTAATTAATAGGAGGTTGATATTTATTAACAAGATAAATTAATTGAAAATAAAATTTCTAGAAGTTGTTACAATATATATGATAGAGTTATTATATTTTCCATGATAATTTTGTTTTATCAAACTGTGGTATAAGTTTAGTGGTGTTTAGATTATGGTAGTATGACATTATTGTAGTGTTTGTATAGAGATGATGATGAAATTATTCCAATGATATCAGTTTTACCTTGGATATAGATATGGAATGAGTTAATTAATAAATCAAAGATAATTAATGGCATATTATATATGTTTTAATATATATAAGAATAAAAAATGTGTTAGAATAATTTTTTATTATAGTAATTAGTATATTGGGTAATTAGTACTAATTAATAAGTGGAATAAGTTATGATTTTTTTCTTAATATGATTGTTTTTTGTTATCATCTATTGGGATTTTAGAAAAATAGTTAAAAATTGTATTAATGTGAAAAAATAGGTTATAATATAGTTACAACGGTGACTTTACAAGATGTGGACCATAGGATGGGACTTTTTAGATATTATATATCATTTTATTTTTTATTTATACTCCAAACCACTCAAGTAAAAAACCTAACAGGTACATATATGTGGTTTCTGGTATCTATAGAACCCCAAACATCTTGGATAATAAGGGAATATATATATGAATACCCCCCCTTCTCTAACTCCCACTTTCAAATGTGGTTGTGGTTATATAGTTATAATTATGAGTTTTTTATGTGGTTATAGTTATGCTGTTTTGGTATGAGTTAGACTGGGATGCAGTTGAAGTATTCTGATTTTTAATTTATGGAATAACATGGTGTGTGGATATGGGAATGGATGGATTCAAAAAAAATTATTCCATTAGGATGTTAAGGTGACCAAATTTGTGAATAAGTTGGTGTAGGGTACCATCATTATCATATTTTACTAATTTCAATGTATATATATTATATTCTTATATTTGGAGAGCATTCATGGGGTGGTAAGGGTTTTGAGATTGATATTGGATGGGATGATGTATGAATTTTGTGATTTCTAAATTAAAAGTTTAGTATTCCATTTCCACATTGACATGATATTTTCCAGGGAATAACCTATCAAGTATAATTTTATTCACACCACTTCTTATATATGTCATTTATTGATATATAGGATAATATTTATGATTAGGTTGGACCTTACTAGATCATGATATTAGTGGTTGGTGGACATTGGATAAGTTATTCTCCAAGGATATATTGATTCACTTAGTATTAAACACTAAAGATGTCTTGTTTCATGGTATTGTGTGATATTATGTGAATTTTATATTTTATCAGGATGGTGGGGTTTATTTTTATAGATATTGTATATGTGTTGACCAGTGGTATTTTTTTCTAATTATTAAATAGGGAAATTATTTCAATACACTATTCTAGTATACATAAATCACTAGTTTCTATCTCATGACCCACTGGAGTTTTCTATTAAGTGTCACACTTGGTTACACTACAAACCAAAGAGGGATTATAGTCAAATAATGTTATTCAATTGATTACATTTTCATATATTTATAATCTTAATTCTCCATTTTTATTATATTAATAATAATTTATATTATGTATAAGGAATAAAAAACAACTCACACACATTTAGAGAACTTAATTGGTTTAGGGCACATACTTCCCTCAAGAATTGAGAAACAACCAATAATGATTTTTTATTAATATTATTTAACTAAATTATAAAAATATATTGAAGGGTAGTATCGAATCAACCAAAAAATGGTGTGTTATTCTTGAAAGAGATTAATCATAGGCCAGAAGCTGCATCACGATGATTCATTATTGTACCTTGGTACCACCATATGCCCTAAGGGGGGGGGGGTTAGGGTGACAAAAATTCCTATTTTCTATAGATAAAAATAGATATTGTATTTATATTGTAATAGAAAAGTTGAATCTTATTTTTAATCCCAACCAAATGAAAAATATAATGAATTTGAGAACATAGATTTTACTCGGTTCAGATATTAAAGTTTTACACTAGGGATCACATGTCAAATAAGTGTTGATATAATGATATAACACTACTTCAATAGCATATTATTATAAATTTAGTAAGATACCACTAATTTGGATAGGTTCATAACATAGTTCTATTTTCTACTCACTCCTTTCATGAGGGATATAAATGTTATTGCTTATACCCAAGTTGATAATACAAAATCTCCAAATGATATTAAACACTAAACAACCTCGGTGTTCTTTATGAAGCTCTTCTATTTTACCCCAGATAATTAATGGTATGCTGAATAAAACAATTATTACAGCATTTATCGTCAATTTAATTTAGTCTAATCACAAATCACCAATCAATAGAATATAATCAATATTTTTATCAGACCAGATCCCCTGATCTCTAATATTAAATTCCTCTCCACTCTCTATGATGTGTTAGATATTTTTTTATTTCATAAGGGATTCAAATTTATTTTCCTTAAATTGAATTTCAAATTTGATATACAATTTTTAATTAACTTATAACATCTTTAACTTTAAAACATTCTTTTTTATCTTCCTTAATCATATCATCTTCATTCAAATCAAATTTGATAGTTTTAGATGATTAAAAACCAACCAAACCTAAAACATATAGACACATCATAAATGATATTAGAATTATAAAAAATCCATTGATCTAGACATTATATAATTATTCATAGTGTGGCATGCATATTTTTCAATAATATATCTAAACTTTTTGATAGGTCATAGAGTGATCAATGTATTCACGACCTTAAAGAAAATCACATGGTGAAACACTATTTAGGATTCCTGGAATAAATAAAAAAAATAAAAACACATGAAATAGTCCAATTTTATTAATGGAATAATCTAATACATTGTGATGTTAAAAATTAATATCCCAAAATATTGAAATATATTCATCTTCACTTGTGATATGGTCTTCTATTTCATAGTGCGAAAAAATAATTTCTAGATTCGCTAATAAATTTTACGGATGTCTTTACTGAGCGTTGTTAAAAATGAAATGTGAAATAATAATAGATAAATTTTATGTTTTCTTCTAAAAAACTAACCAAGATGTGAAAATTATAGTCATATAGCATGAATCACTCTTTTAGAGACCCCATTTTACTCTTATGAATAATTCATCTTCTATTTGTTATACTTAAATCACATTCTCAGTCTGATAATGGTGTTTACAGTATAACCTCTGTAAAATCTATATTTCATAGAACAATCCTCTAGTCAACATATATGTACTTTAAGACACTTCAAGAGACAAACAATACTTCTCAACATTATAATAAATCTATTCAAATATCACCTTTAAAACAAATCAAACCAAAATTACTTATGGTTACAATAATACCATTCCTTAGATTTTTTTTGTCAACCAGTTAATTATCAATAATTATTACACCCCCATAGTATCAAAATTTTAATGATAATTACCCTTATAAGAATTATCCCTGAATAATATTTAAAAAAAATCTTTTTTCGGCTTTTCTTCTTTATAACCTTCAGTCCCCTATCAAAGTAAAATTAAAACGGTTCTTTTGGATTACATCAATCCATTATTTGAATTACATTGATACATCCTTAGAACCAAATATAATCTCAAATAAATATAATTACTCTCTATGAATATGTGATAAAATGATCATATAATAAATAAGAGAAAAAAATCAAAATTCATCAATGTCAGCCATAATTTCCTTGAGCAATGCCACTTTTCCACAACTCTTTATAATTTACCGTTACACCCCATGAATAATATATTCCAAAATTTCTTTCACTTATAGTAATAGAAAAATTCTAAAAACAAAAATAGTAACAAAATATATCATTATGTTAAATGTGGATAGTGGAAATATGAACCTCCTCAGTTTTAGGATAGGGTTTAAACTATGATGTTTTACTTTTTTTTATCACATGATCTACCAATATCTATGTTAAAATATAAAATATTCGATTTTGTGTTCCAATGGTTTCCAACATCAATATATTTTTCTCTACTTTCTCATCTATGTAATGGTATCAAATCTCAATGTGTTTCATGAAAAGAGTGTGGAACAGGGTTTTAGAAACTCAATTGTAATTTTTGTATTGAATAAAATCATCATTGGATGTTTTATAACTCCACTAATGTCATCCAATTATTTCCTTATCTAAATAAGATGTATAATTTATTTGGTGGAAAAAATATATTTTTCATCTACTGTTATTAAGAAAAAACAATAATTTTTCTTACTTAGACAACCAACACAATTATTCCCAATGTAAAAAACACCTCCACTTGGGGATTTTCAGTAAACAATACCACCTACCCAATAAGAATCCACATATTCCAATACATCCATTTTCATTAAAAATTAAATTCAAAAACCATAATGTAAAGTTCCTTGAACATGCCTTATTATTCTTCGCACTTCCAAGAAATATTCTTTCACAGGGAAATATTAAAACTTCATTTCCATGAATAAACCATAGAAAATATATGTCCTAGTCATTGTGTAGTAGAGTAATATTCAAATTATTATTCTATATAAAGTCGATTCTAACCCCTCTCTATCCTCATGTTTACCATGTTTTGGTCTATGAACTATTTTAGTTGAAACATTTATACACTCATGTATTTTGAATCTCTTCAAGACTTGATTTCAATAATTCACATGTTGAATGAATGTTATCACTTTATTTTGATGAAATTTGAGCCCCATGAAATATTTTGACTCTCTAGTCATAGATAATTCAAACTCAAGACTCATAAATTTTTCAAATTTACTAATAAAATTCTATTTTCTACCAAGAAATATGGTTTCATCTACATACACTAACTTGATTAACTACCACTATTTTGATAATTTTATATAGATTTTTTGATCAACCACACATCTTTTGGATTTCATTTATCATAAGAATGTATCCTATATTTCATAATAGGAATTAGGTTCTTTATTTTGGCATATAAATCGTCTCTTAACTAATTCAAATTTAAATCATCATTCTAAAGAGAAAATCTATCTGCTTGTTAAATATACACCTTTTATTTCAAGGCTTTATTCATATTTTACATCTTCATATCCATATTAAACACATTGATTTTCATTTGATCACCACTTCTATAAAAAGTCTAATAAACTCTATTCTTTCCAACAATGTGAAATTTAGTTCAACATGGATGAATTAAACTTTAGAATATCTCTCACAAAAATTTTGTTCTATATTCAAAATAACTTTTCCATTTCCATCTAGCTTATTCTTAATGAAATACTTTTCACCACAAAAAATGTGAATTTTATTTTTATCTATAATCTACCAAGATTTATTTTTATCTATTTCATAAACATATTCCTTCAGGAATTTTATCCGCAAGTCCTCTATCATGGATTAATCAAATGACATTGGATCAAACTAAGATAATACAGCAATTTTATCTATTATTTTTATCCTATATGTCTATATTGGAAAAATATATATCCAAATACATTTCTTTGATTAACATGAACCCTTAACCTTCAATAATGATTTATATGATGACTAAAATCCTCACTTTATTCTTCATAAAATTCAATCTCTAAATCATCACCTACCTAAACATATTGAGTTTCAACCAAATCTATTTTTATTTCATCAATTTTTTTAAATATTCCCTTATAAATATAAATTCCATAATTTTCAATGGTCTTATTCCTAACAACTATCACATTAATTCTCTAAAAGCGTATGTTATTATTAAACATATATATGCCTTAAAATATTTTGAGTATCATCTAAAATACCTTCACTTGATGCATCTCTTTATTTTATATGATTCTGTTATTTTTTTCTGATGAAATACTTTATTTGAAATATCATGAGATATTTTAATTAGGGTTTCTTTCCATGAAACATCTTGTGTGAAGACCCCGAACCTAGTATCCTAGATCTGGTGGTTACTTTTTAAACTTTTTCACTATATATAAAGAGTCACATATTGAAGGACCAAATATTTAAATAGTATTGGTAAACATGATGCATATTTGAATCACATAATAAATTTGAAAAGATAAAATAAAAAAGATAGTGAATGTAATTATTTTTCAACCTTGAACTCATTCAAAGATTAATTCATTATATCCTAGGGAAATGAAACAAAATATGTGTGACCTTGGATACTCAGTAACTGTTACATACATTTGAATCTATCATGATTAATCAAGGCATAATCGATATGGAATGTTAAATAACTCAAAGTGCATTCCATTTAATAAATAACTTAATCATAAACAAAAATATAGGTGTAAATGAAGGTCAAATTATTACATTAAATAATCACATGAGATTGAAACTTATCCATGGATATTATTTAAAATAATGGAATTAACATTAATATCTAATTTCATAATGATGAAATCCATAGTGCCAGACATCTGAAACTTTCTATTGAGTACTTGTTCTAGGAAAATTTAAACTATGGGTAGGTATACACTAATAACCCATTTAATAAAGCTACCCAACTTGATTGGCTTATGATAACTACTGATGTATTGATGGGATATGAATTAATAGGCCTCACATGTTAATTAATAAGTCAAATTAATTCATTAAATTAATAAACAATACAACTTGATAAAAATGTTTTTTTGAAAAACTGTCCTGTTGTCCCTAGTGGAAAACTCAAGTGGGGGTTGAATTGCGTTTCTGATAATATTTCTGCTAATTTTTTTTAAAAAATTTAAAAGTTCAATCCCATATTTAGTACATTACTTAGTTAATCTAAATTGAAGAAATATATGAATTTAGTTTTCAAATATCATCTCAAAATATAGATGAAAACTAAGTTAAAATATCTTTTAAACTACTAAAACTTCTAAGACTAATTTACATAACGAAGAAATATATGTAAAATAAAAATTATTAATAACAATTGGAGTAAAATTTTGTTTTACAAAACTACTAAAAACAGTATATGAGATAAATAAGAAAACAATGAAAATAAATCGCATTTTATAAATTTATCAAGGGGTTCGGTATCAAGATGAGACATAATGCCTTACACAAGGAAAACACCTTCTTCCAAGAAGTTTATTTAAAAAAATGATATGAAACCTTGTTCGGGATTTAAAAAATATAATATAAAATGTTGTCCAGGCACAAAATCATCTTCTATAGTTATATGGAAGAGAAAAAAAAGTACATGTCATAAATGACATTTTCCATAGTTTTTCATGATAATATAAATATAGAAAATTGAGAGAGTGTTTCAATAACTCTCCATAATTGTATATGAGATAGTGTGTACAAATAAATATAGAAAAACAACACACATATCAAATATACAACATAAATAAAAGAGACAGAGTTTAGAGATGAAGAAATATAGTGATTCTTAGTCTGAACATGTTTTGTTGTTCAGAATTCCTTGATATTGTCTTTTGAGGAACTTTGAACAATTTTCTAATATATTTCATCAAAATAAGGGGTCATGTAAGTCTATAAAAATCCTTTATCTTTCAGTGTTTAAAGTCAAGAGATCTTCAAAAAACATGTGTCTCTTATTCCTATTATTTCTATCAATTGAGATTATGTTTTTCAATGTACTACTATATCACCATTTCACACCACTAATGAAATAGGGAGATTATATAATCACCATATATTTTCATACATTAACATTACATCATGTTTTGTGGAATACTTAATACAGTACACGACATAAGTTCAAAGAATGTATTAGTCTAGTGCCTTTGGAAATATAGAAAAATAAAAACCGGTACATAAGTGAGATACACTATCTCCCACTAGGTTATTCATGACTATCACCTGTCTTAGACACATCATAAATAATACATATCTTCAAGACCTGGGGAAAGGAAACATAAAAAGGGGTGACTAATATTCACAGTAAGGGAAGACAAAGGAGATACGTAATCATAAACCTGAGAATAAGGGTTTGAGAATATGATAATAGCATTTGAACATCATGACTTACATAAATAATATTATAAACATCAATCAGATCACAAATTTTTTTAATTCATAAGACATGGATCATATAGGAATCAAGAGCATTCACCACCAAAGCATAAAATAGGAATAAGACATGAATGTATGGAAGAAACATAAATATATAAAATTATTTCCATTGATGTCAAGCCATCACTACCAAGGTCATCTTATTAGTATGGATTCAATCCCCATATCATCTTCACAGTAATAGTTTACTGCAGTGAACATATTAGTAGAAAAATTCATTTAATAAACCATGCTCACTCCCATTCTATCCATTTCTATCTCATGAGATATAAATACATACCCAATGCATTAGAGAGAGATATAGGTCCCACCGATATAAAATTAAATCATATATACATGCACCACAAGATCATAAAAAATCATATCATAACCCATTAAATGAGATGGGTACCATGAAAATTTCATTATAACATAACCTAAAGAAAATAGATAGGTTTCACAATAATTTCATCAAACAATAAATCATCAAAAGAAGTGAGTTTCATTAAGAATATAACTAGTGAAAGGGAATTGGGTTTCATAAAAATATAAACCGTTAAAAAGAAATAAGTTTCATAAAAATAATGGAATCAAATCATAGGCCATTCAGGGAAATAATATGAATAGATCATTTGGATCATTTCTGATAAAGGAATGTGTAACACCAATGTATGTTATCCTATATGAGAAATAATTAGGAATGATATTTTCAAAAAAACAATCTTGAGGAATGTATCCTTCATTCTTTGGAAAAAAATAATTTTATAAAATAAATCCATTAGAAAACCTTTTTCATTGAAAATATCTTTGAAATGTTTTAAAAGAAGCATGTAAATGAATTTTAAAACCTTTTCTTTGAAAATATCTTTGAAAAGTTATAAGGGATGCTTTGAAAACGTTTTGAAAACCTTTTTCGTTGAAACTAGCTTTGAAAACATAGAAAGAATAATTTTAAAAACATAATAATACATGAATTACTATAGGAGAATAAAATTAATTAGATTTATTGATATATGGATCATAATATTTCATCAATGGGAGCATAATCATAAACAATCTGGATAAACATTGAGATTTATCCAATAAACTATTACCACTTGGTAACTTTGAATCATACTCCCCACGTAATAAATTAAAATTTAATAAAGATTAAAATATCATGAAATAAAGGATATTGATGATATAACTATTCAAATTATAGTATATATTCCCCATAAAATAATATATGTGCGTAACAAAACATGTGTCTTAAAGATGGAAAATTGAGACAAAACGATCTTACTGATTTGGTATCTTTTGAACTGTAAAAATCTATGTAATAGATATAATAAAATAGATATGTAAATACCCATAAATTTAAGGATAATAATCATGCAATAAATTTATTGATATTATATAAACCAAAAAATCTAATGAATGCTGAATAATGTGTAATTCTCGTAGAAATAAAAGCGAGACTATAAATCCCCTTAAATTATGTATTGAATCATGTCGTACTCATACAAACCTCATGGATAATAAATATAATTTTATTATACATATATTTAAGAACAATATTATTATATATAATACCTTATATGATTTGATTATGAATTTATATTACCCATTTATTAATAATTCCATGTTAATATTATGCTTTCGGTAATATGAACTTTGTTTTGTGTACATGTTTTGACTTATTTTTCAGATAATATTACTTAAATCATGATTTATATATTTAAAGAATGTAAATAATTATTTTAAGATAATATATATATATGTTCAATTTATAAATTTGTATAAAAATCTATAATTTATATAAATATGAAATGGAATACACCATTCCTGGAGATAGTAGGTTGTATGTACGCATGAACGTTGTTTTCGTTTTATTGTCATTTTGAAATAAATAAAGAAAAAAGTAAATAAAATATATGCATATATATTATCATTCTAGTAGAACTATTATTTCATATATATCATATAAATTTAACAAAAATATCCCTAATATATTCTCTGTAATGTTTTAATGAATCACATCGCTTTGAGGAGGTGGTAGTTGACAGATTCACAAACGATGTTATCATGTTTACACAAAAATGGAAATAAAGAAGGTGTGTTTTTATAATAATTAAAGAAAAATAAATAAATCTTTAATTTCAAATAGATAATTTAAAAATAGAGTGTACATCATATTTCCCAACTACGTGAGGTGGTAAAGGAAAAACGAACATAGTTTCGTGAGGCGGTAGCTCGCCATACATAAGAATGGAAAGTTCATTACCTATTAAATGGAAGTGTTGTAAGTGTAGGTAAAACTATTAGAATAAAAATATATCATTATATATAGGATAATGTGTTTATTATATAATCATGTAATAAGAATAATTTAGGAGGTGGATAATCAAAATAAAACAAAAGGGTTTGAGGAAGGATGTTACCTCTTATTTGTGTAACTTCTTTTGGTTTTCATCAAAGGTATTCCTTGGATTGATTTCATACCAATGGAATAATTCTAGGATAAATTTATGGAATTTTGGAGATTATTTTGATATATTTTGGTTAAGAAAAAGGTATTTAGAGGGGTGAATAAGTGGGAGGGGTGAGTTCCTTTTTATAGTGGATGAGGAGTGGAATTCTTATAAATGTTTGAACATGGATTTGCACCATCTTGTTTCCCACACCAAGAAGATAAAATAATGGTCACAATTCGTTAAAAGTGAGGTAAGGGTCAATATATTCATATAAAATGGATTTCATAAATATTTATAGGTCATTTTGGGACTTAAGTTTAAGGTTTAGTCATTTGTTATGCTAATGTTTATCTTAATCACAATAACCAATTTTAATCACTTTCAGAAATATATTTGGTCAAAATCTATGTTGAACTTATTATAATTAGAAAATTATTCTGAATCCAAATTTATAATCCATATATTTAAAATCTAAATCATTGGAGTGGACGAAATTAATTTAAATTTAATCCCGCAGATGGGACAACAAAGTGAGTATTTAAATTAAAAATGTTTAAATGTTTGAAATATTTTTATATTCAATTTCAAGGGTAAATTGATTAAAAATTAATAAATTGGATTAATTGATGAAAAAATATATCTAATTAAACTTCAGAACTCATTCAAAATACAATTAATCCTTATAAATTATTTATATGAAATGATGTTTTGAATCAAAATTCAGTATTTTTCATAGTTCATCCAAAAATGATGTTTTTCCAAGAAAACACAAAAAACATTTAAGATAATTTTGAAATTATGAATTAAATAATGAATTTTATTTTATAAAATTAAATTTCTAAAATTTCTAAAAATTAATTTTATTATTGTTCATAGAAGGACATAAAAAGAAGTTCATTTAAATAGTATTTTCAAACAAATAAGGACTTTACAAAAAATTAAATGTTTTATTATAAAAATGTTTTCTTTATATAAAAAACATAAAAATTATTTTCAAAAGGTAGTTTTTACTATTCATATTACTAGGTTTAATGTTTAGGTTATAACTATCTCGTTTAAATAATTATAACTATAAAATGATGTCTTGTAGAAAGTAAATGTTGCATGTAATGCCAGACAAGTCAGTTTTTCATTCAACACAATATGATTTGGGTGTATCATATAATGTAAGTTTTACTTAGTGTACCATTAAATGCATTAAATCTATGAAAATTAATTTATTCAAAAAAAAATTCATAAAACTCGGGGTGTTACATTCTACCCCTTTTAAAATGTATTTTCACCTCTAAATTCAATATTTTGATACAAAAAAACGAGGATACTTCATTCTGATCAAATCCAAAATTTTCCACATGGCTTCCTCTAACTGGTGGTTTCACCACAAAAAATTGACCAATTGAGTGGTCTTTTTTGGTAGAACTTTCTCTATACAATCCAAAATTTTAACTAGTTGTTACTAGTAAGAAAGATCCTGATCTAGTGGTATGAACTCTATGTTCATAACATGTGAAAGGGTTAGGTCTTTAATTCACCAAGAGAGATATATTGAGCATATCATGGAACTTATAGTGATTTAGAAGAACTAACAAGTGATGAGCTACTGTCCCGATATAATAAACAATTTCAAAGGGACCGATATAAATAAGGATTATTTTACCTTTCTTTTTGAATCTAATAAACTTATTATAGGGAGATATTCCTTCAAAAACCTTCTAAACAACTTCAAATTCTATACCATGTTGTATATTAACAACATAAATTTTATGATGACTTTGAGTTTCCATGATATTCAACTGAATGACTCTAACCTTTCCTACCATTTATTCAGCTATTTCAGGTCCCAATACCTTTCTTTCTCCAACGTTATCCCATAATGTTCATGATTTACATTTCTTCCCATAGAGGGATTCATAAGGATTCATATGAATTCTTGATTTAATGCTATTTTTGTAAAAAATATTAACTAGAGGAAGGTGATGATCTCAACCACCTATGAAATATAAAGATCAAGATCTCAACATACCCTTTAGGGTATGAATTTTACTTTTAGATTGAACCTCTATATTAGGATGATATGAAGTGCTAAAACTCAATTCTCTATCAAGTGATTTCTAAAGACATCTCCATAACATTATGGTAAACCCCATATCCCAATATGATAATATATAATATGGTACTCCATGAATCCTTACCACTTCATTAATGTATTTATTGGAAATCTGATCCATAAATAATTCATATCTAATAGCACTAAGGTGTGCTGATTTAGTATGGAGATCGACTACCACCCATATAACAGTAATCCGTTTAGAGGTTTTGGGGATTATGATGAAAAAATCAATAGTAATGTTCTTGCATTTCCATTTTGGTATGAGTATTGGATTCAACATACCTTTGGACTTTTGTATTTTATCCTTAACTTGATGGAATACCTAGCACCGAATTAAAACTATGTGATATCCCTCTTCATCCCTTCCCAAATGATGTATTCATTCAAGTCTTAATATATATTGGAACTTCCAGGATGAATATGGAATTTAGAAATATGAGCTTCATCTAATATCTCACTCTTCATGTCTTTTATATTTAGATTACATACATCATTCTTGAACCTTATTCTTACATCCAGATCAAGGTTAATTTCCATAAAATTTCTAACCTTATTGTTTAGATTTAGAACTTCCTTACGCACTTCATTAATCATCACTTAGATAGAGGGCTGAACACTAAATTAGAAAAGATAATATTTTTCCACTTCCAACAAGATTTATTGATCCATCAAGTGAAAATATAGAAATATTAGATCATTTTTTATCCTCATGATGGATAATAAAACATTTTCCTTTTTACTCAAAGTATCAACCACCCTATTCACTTTCCTAGGGTGTTAATGTATTTCACAACCATAATCACTTATCATATTGAACCATCTTCTCTAGATCATGTTAAATTCCTTATGTGTGAATATGTATTTCAAACCTTTAAGATTGGTATATATATCACAATTTTATCCATAGTGATAATGCCTCCATATCTTTAATGAAAATATTACCACTGCTAACTCCAAATCAGGGGTCGTGTAATTTTTATTGTGAATCGTAAATTTCCAGAGACATAGGCTATATCCATGTTATCTGTATAAGAACACATCCCAATCCCTTCTTGGAAGTATCACTAAATATCAAAAACCATTTTCCACTGTAGAGTAATGAAAGTAATGGTGTTCTAAACAACCTTATCTTATGTTCCCTGAATTTTTCATCACATTCATTTATCTAGAAGAAAATGGTACCCTTCCTGGTTAATATGGTCATAGGATTTGGTAGTCACAATAAATTATCCACAAATCATTGAAAATATACATCCAACCCATGAAAAATAAAAATATCAATCACCGTGATTGGTCTAGGATAATTTTCAATAGCCTTTATCTTCAAAGGATCTACTAATATACAATCTCTTGAGAATATATGACCCAAAAAAGAATCCTTTTGCATCCAAAATTAACACATTGTAAATTTTTCATATAGATCCTCCTCCCTTAGGGTATTTATTATAATTCTCAACTGGTACTCAAGATCTTCCTTACTCTTTTAATAAATAAGACTATCATCTATATAGACTACCAAAAAATGACTAAGGTTAACTATAAATACTATATTCATCAAATACATGACGAGAGTAAGGGATTTTTAAGAGAAAAAGTCACCAATATATATTCATATTTTCCATACCTTGATTGGAATGTCATCTCGGTTATATCCTCTTTATTTACCCTCAATTTTTGATATCTAGAAAAAATTTCAATCTTTGAAAAGTAATGAACTCTACACAGGTGATCAAATGAGTCATCAATATATGTAATATGATACTTGTTCTTGATCATGATCTTTTCCAACTCCTTATAATCATTTCATGGTCACATTAATCCATCTTTTTTTCACGAAAAGAACAGGTTCACCCCAAAGTGACACACATGCCCGAATAAATCCCTTAGTTAGGTTTTCATAGAGTTTCTTATTCAATTATGAAAAAAATTAGGTTCATTCTACAAGGAGTATTGAATTTATTTGGAGCCAGCTATGAGCTCTATCAAGAACTCAACTTCATGTTGTGGTGGAGGCTAGGAAACTCTTTAAGAGAGAAATCGATAAAGTCTAAAAAAATTGTCATATCATTGATATTGATTTTATCTCAAACCATTTGAGTTTAACAAACCTTCTTATTGAGAATTAAGAACCATACACTGAATGTAATATTCCTATTAAGTTTATAATTATCTTTACATTTATAAAAGATCATTGATTGGTTAACAATATTAAACATAAGTTCTCCCTAGAAGATTGAAGTATTATTTATTAAGAGAAAGAAAATTTGTACCTAAGAAGATATCAAATTCAACCAAAGGAATAATGATAAGATTTTCGGGAATCGTATTCCAACAAACATCAAATGAAGAGTAATTATAAAATTGAGATGCAATCCTCTTACCATTAGGGGTTTTCACCACTGATTCCATATCTAATCATTTGGGTGGAGTCTTAATACTTGTAAAAAACATTAGATATGAAATAGTGGGTAAATCCAGAATCAAATAAGACATTAAATATCTAGAGTGGATGGAAAGTGTACGTTTCACCACATTATTGTCACATACTTCATTAGAAATAGTGATTTCATGAGATTTACCCTTGTCCCTCAGCTTAAGAGGTTATTGACATCGATCATCATCATTAACCTTCTGGTTTGGGAATTGGTTAGCATAATTACTATTCTCTTTACACTATTAGAAATAAAGTGGGTAAGGTTTATTCTATGTAGTTTTATGTCCATTTTCATTTTTAATTTACTTATTACCATCTGATCAAAAATCAAATGCCGATGACCCTTCCTTCCTCACGTAAAACATTTATTAGACCCCTTAAGTCAGTTTTCTCCATGCTTCTTTCCACACATAGAGAATAAATAAAATTTATCTTTTTCTCTTTAGGGTTTTTATATTTCTCTTTTAACTCCATATTCCATTTTTCTCATAACATGAGATTGATACGTAACCCCAACCTCCTTTTGAAACTTGATTTCACAACACATAATCTCTTCGTAGCTACTAAAGTCTCTTATGGCCAATTCCATTCTAAGACTTGTCTTTAATCCATTAAAGAACCTATCAAATTTACTTTCAGGTTGGATGATAATACTGGAAGCATACCACACATGTCTTATGAAATTATCCTTGTATGTGTTGAAATAGTGGGTGCCCTAGACCCAACTATTATGTGCTTTTGATTACCATATCGTGTATAGAGTTAACTATGCATGATGTCATCTTACCATTATAGTGTAGACTTTTCTGCGTCTACTATTGAAATGGTAATGTCCAAAGATTAATTGTCGTATCGAAAGGTTATAGCAGTTCCCAGGCTATAATGAGAACCTCTAGATACTATGACATTAATCTTAAATATATGTTCTATGGTCTAGATACATCTTACTAATTGGACATAGTAGATGTCTGACCATCAGGTGATGGGGGCTCATAAGCATTGAGACTTCTTCTCATGAAGTTCGCACTTGGTGATCTCTAGTAGTGAGATCATGAGGACTGACCCGCCAATAAGAACACCACATGTTTCAGGTGTCATTGGATGTTCCTATCTACGATCATGTGTAATGGTCTCCTGACTTGAGATCATTACCAATGTATGTCATTTGATCACGTACTTTGATGCAAGACGAAAACCATGGCAATAAAGTCGTGGCGAGGTAGTTTGTGTCGGGTGCGTCATTAGTGGCATGTCATTGGTTGAATGGTCAAGAAAGGATTTGTCGCTTCTGTGTTATGGAAGTAATATATCTCTGGCCATGTTGATATGGATGGCAGTACCTTAATAAGACCATGGCCATGGCAGTCGAGGGTAAATACATCTAGTTACATCAACAAACTATAAAGCAAGAAAAAGGGCGATGACACGAGAGTGCGTCCTTCTTTATGAGATATTATAGACAAAGAGATTATATTACACAGTGCATGTTCGTAGGATGGTTGTCGCTGCTGTGACAATCCTTATTTCTTCAGGGGGCCATGATGGGTTGCTAGATCCGGCTCTTGGTCTGTGAATATTATTCACGGCTGTCGAAATAAGGGCCTAGAGGGTCACACACAATAGCGTATTCAAGAATCTGCCCTATTCAGTTGAATAGGAGTATTGGACATAGTGGGCCCCGCCCTAGGGGTCCGGGAATTGTCCAAAGTTAAACGATCACCAATGCGATAAATAAATTCATATTATTCGAGTTTTGAATAATGAGTATTGAATTTATTTATTAAATGTATTTACGAGTTTTAAGTAAATACATGAAAAATATTAATTGACGAATATTAAATTATTCAAGGTTCAATTAATATTTATGGGAGCGACGAGTCGGGTTAATGACTTAATTATTATCATGTAATATATTTTAATATATTACAAGTAAATGATAATAATATTTATGGCTCAGTTTAGAAGTCATAAAAACGTCGTTAATAGTGCGTTAAGTATTCGGGACTGGCGAGGCGATACCGGGTATTTTAATTATGCACTATAAATAGAAGAGGAGGGGCATTTGCCAAAGACTATTCATGGAGTTTATCTCTCCTCTCCTCTCTCCCACATTCTAGAGAGAGATGCTCTGGATCCAAGGAGCTCGGATGGAGCTCTCTCTCGGGCATCGCTAGCGAAGCGATGCGGTGGTCGTTGGAGCATCGAAGGCATCGTCGCAGATCCGCGCTAGCACCCGGATTACGACGAACGGTGCTCCCGCAGATTCCTTGAAGCGTGTGTGGACGATCTAGAGGAATTCGGCTTCAGATTCTTCGAGCAGCGATCGCCAACGACGAGCAGACGTCGTGCGCGGCTTTGGATTCAAACCAGGTATTTTACGGTTTAATTTTGTGCTTAAAATCCTCCACGTGTGGTCCTCGGTTTTGACCGGGCTGTTCTTCACCGACGTCGTCAAGTTTACGGCGAACGGCGGTGGAAAAATTTTAAAAACCCACTTATTTGGGGCTTCCGCTGCACGTCCGGTTCCAACAAGTGGTATCAGAGGGAGCGTGTGTCGATTTTAAGACAAGAAAAATTTAAATTTGCATTAAAATGTTAAGAGGGTGTCGAAACGGTCCCAACGCCGCAGACGGAACCCGAATTGGATATCGGATGGTCAGTTTGCAGCCATCCGAAGTTTCGAATTCGGATTCGAGATTGATTTTCGGTACGAAATACTCACCGGAAAATCAATTTGGTTTTGATATTAATTTGTTAAAATTAATTATATTATTATTATAATAATAAAATTATTTGGTTTTATTATAATAATAATATTGATATTGTTATAATAATATTATTATTATAATAATATTATTATTTTTCCAAAGCTTAGTATAGGCTTTGAAAAAAAAAAAATTTAAAAGGGTGTAGAAGACCTCCTTTTAGGTCTTGCAAAAAAAAAGGGGGGGGGGGAGGACCTGCTTTTGCAGGTCAAGAAAATCAGTGGGGCACCGCACCAGGCCTGCTCCCTCATCCCGGTTCCTCCTCCTCTCCGCTCCAGCAGCCTCTCGCTCGGACCGGCGATGGAGCGCATGGCGCGGCCTGCTACCTGCTTCAGCTCCTCTGCCAAGCGCTGCCTCTTCTCTCCCATCATGGAGGCAAGCTGCAGCCAGCTGCTTCAGGAGGTGCGCCCCGCCCGCTGGTTCTTCCTCATCTCCTGCATGCTGAAGTCCGCCGAGCCCCCCCCCTGTTCATTAAACCAGGTAGACCCAACGCACCCAGGCCACCTTGCGGTCACCTCTCCCTCCTTGCGTGAGCGGCCCTTGCCTCGCTCCATGCCTCCTCCTGCTGTTCCACCGGAGCCACTAGGAGTAGCGCTTCAGCCGGCCAGTGCTGCAACCTCTTGTTTTGGTCGCCCCTTGAAGTGCGCTTTGCACTCTGCGGACTAGGCACAATAGACCGGCACCCCGCTGAACACCTCTCCCTCCCGCGGTACTGCGATGGCGGCCCGCCTTGAGCCCCTGCCAGCCACGGGTAGTCCCGCTAGGCTGTTTCCCTCCAGCCGGCCAATCCCTCCACCCATGGTTCGGCCTCATCCCTCTAGCCGCCGCCGCGGTCCGGGACCCCGTCCAGCGAGGTAATCCTTTTCCGCTTCATACAGACCAGACCGGTTGCGAAACGGACATTAGCGGGTCTTCTTAGCCCGGAACGGGTTTGGATGGGCCTGACCGGACCATAACACCATCGCACAGGGTCTGCATGGCACGGGTAGCGCTTGTGTGGGTTCACCCCGACCCGCACAGGCCTCAGTTTTCTGAGGGCCTGAAAATTAATTTTAATAAAAAGTTAATTAAAACAATTAATTTAATTACAGATGATAGTTAAATTAATTAAATATTAACTTTGGTTTATAAATTAATGCGGCGTAATTAATTTATTTTCTAATTAATTAAATTAATTAATTAATTTAATTTTAGTTTTAAAATTAAATTAATTAAATGGGACCGAACGGCATAAATATTGGATTAAAAATTAGAGTGAAATTTTTAATTCAATTAAAACGCCCTCAAGATTAATTTTAATGCAAGTTTAATTTTTATTCTGCACTTATTTAATATACGCAAGTTTAATGCGTATATAACTGATCATGAGCTGAGACCGACCAATGCATGTCTGGTGTTTATTTATTTATTTATTTATTGCAATCGTTTTGTAATAATTAGTTTAATTAAATAAAAGACGATCTGCGTGTCGTCTCAAGAGCCATTATATGTATAAGGGCCTGCGCGCCCATTCTCAGAGTTGTATATTTATACCCCGAGACCCCCTCGCCTGCGTGCGTGTAAAATTGTATAATGACGAGACGACCGGTGACGCATTTCGTGCCAAGTGACGGCGACGCACTAGACAGGAGTTGGGTGCATTGATGAGCAGATATTGATATTCAAGTTGCAAGCCACGCGACTAAAGGTATTTACCCCTAGGGCTTCGGTTGGTCCGTTATTCACTCAACGGATCAACCAATAGTACCGGCTCATGATCAGGTGTTTGTTTTATTTCTGCATGGTTTATTATTTTTGTGCATGTGTAATTTATTGCGCGATCACATAGTATAATAATAAACAAACATGCAAGATAAAATGAACATGTGACGCGATGAGATTTCTATTTCTTGCACGGCCAGTTGTGAGTGCGATCACATAGTTCGTGCTTATAAAATTAGAAAAATGATTTCTTTCGTCACACTAAAAATAATAAAACCCTCAATGATATATTAAGTCTAAACAGCCTTCCGTCTTTCAAATTTGGACAAAACCAGCTGTTTGAGGTGCCGGTTCATGCCTTAGCTGAGGGTGCCTCTTACTACTGGGGAGTCTTTATAAGAATGATGGGTCGACTTAACTAAAGTGCTAGTAAGGATTAGCCCTAGCTAACTTGCTATCATTTTAGAGGCAAGCGTTGAGTAAATCAAATTTTGATTTTAAGAAGCTGGGACTTCACTCAACAGATCAAGGAACCGCAAGTTAAAGCGGTCGGTCAGCCAAAAGCCTACCTAGAACCCTCCAAGTAGTGGCGTAGCCTTAGCTTGTAGACTATGAGGGGTGGTTCCGGGATCCTTGCCACTAGAATACTCAAGCGACAGAGTATTCCGATTCTAGCACAGAGGGTTCCTAGAATCCGATAAAATAGTGGGAGACATAAAATGATCAAAATGTCTAAACCGGTAATCCAGATAAAAGGCACTTATCTGCTAAAAATTTATTTTTGTAGAAAAATGGCAAGTTATACCACAAGATTAAAACTGCAATATTATAATGGACAAAGTAAATGTCCACAGTGACACGAGTATCCATGAATAGTACAGGCGCGTGCGCATAGTACTATGATATAGGAAACTCAAGGTGTTAGTGTCCCCAACACTGTTAAACTACCTCAAGAAGCGAGGGTGAAAATTGCTTACAGGAGACTAATATACAAAGCATATGATAGTTATATCATTATGCTTTCATCAACGTCCGGTGTTAGTTGCGGTCGCTACACCAGGACATAGATGATATAACATAAAGTCTCATATCCAAGATGTTTGTAAGGAGAAAGTGAAGCAATGATATGAATAAGGTGAAGTTTACACCAACATGTGTAAATTTAAAGATTGATCATGATCTTTAAATATCATTTTCACCACATTACTCAAGTCTCGTTTTACGATACAAAACGAACAAGTATTGAGTAAACGCTTCATTACCTATCTAGGTAAGGTACTCCAAGTGAATAAGAATCAAAGACAATTAAGCTTTAATTCTTATGGAGGATAAATTGAAAGACAATGTGAAAAGGTCAAAGGCATTTCATACCAATGACATATTCGCGATGTCCTTCAATTAATGAGGTATTGACAGAGGTTATTTTCATTGCATATTATAAAATAATACTATGGAAGTTTAAAAGCAATAAACTGATTTAAAGAAGCATGTTTCCGCTTCTACATCAGGTATATTCATCATTATAATGTTTCTCTTTTACTACTTGGGTATTAAATACAATATGTTGGCAACATATGTATATTTTAATACAATAAACAAGTTAGTATAGAAAACTTATTAGAAGTCAGGTGTATTCTCCAAGTGGCTGTGAAAGGGTGATACCTAGGCCAGTGGTGAGAAGTACACGACTTCTTTAATTGCCAAGTGAAAGATTCGTGTTGAACTATTGTTGAGTATAACCACAAAAATTAATCTCACGTGTCCTTGGATGCAAGGAGACATTATTTTAGTTTCTGAAATGAATGTTGTTTTTGGTAAACTCAATCACTAGTTCAGTGATACATGGATCATAGGCAATTAGTGATGAATATAAATGTAAGACTTATACCCAGTTGTGACAGGATAATTCTTTGTCAAGTAATACTAAAAATGGACTTCACGAATATACCAAGTATGGTATTTAGGCTCGGCACAGCTAAATACTTTTGGTATTATCGATGTCTTTAGTTTAGACAAAGGAGCCTTTAGAAATAAAGGTACGTCACAAAGCTTTTGGAAATAGTTCAACATGATAGTATGAACTATTCCAAGTATAAGCTAGAGGTATATATACTTCATAAGATTCTTTTAAGTAATTAAGGAATATCAAAGTGAAGTATTGGCATGGTTAGGAGATATGAGTTGCTTCGGGTTGGTATACCGAATAATATCTCGACCAAGTATTCATCAATCATGATAATGTAGCGTGGAGCAATTCCTAAACGCACATTACCTTATCAACATCACGACATTGATGTTAATGGGGAGGATTGATGATGAAGTCTTACATATCAACATTGATCAACAAAATGTAGCGTGGAGTAATTCCTAAACGCACATTTTATACATCAAAGTATTGATGTAAGTAATATCAATGTTGGAACTAGCAGAAACTTCCACTATATTTCATGAAATGCTTTGCAAATAACAGCAATATCCCACAACCATATGCCAACTATAATGAAAAATGGATATCATACAAGCCATAGTATGATGTAAACCCATTATGTCATAAGAACATGTGTTTGGATGCAAAGAGTTTGTTAGGACATAAACAAACTAGCGTCAAGACAAACACATTGTACATTTAGTGTAATAATCCTAACAATTGTTTAGGATGTTACAAGATAGAAGAATAGGTATTCAAGCAAAAGACTACACTTCTATACAAGGGTGCACATCTCTATTAGAGATAGTGGGAGCTATATTGACTTGTGTTTAGTCAATGCTCAAGATGCACAAAATAGCTGGCATAAGAACTTGTTCCACAAGCACATGTGGAACAAAGTATTTTCCAGAGACACATACTGCGTAGGAAGGATAAAACCATGGTGATGATTTTATATTCACTACGGCCGTGATCTATTACTCAAAGTGAATAGTATTTCCTACAAGTAAGCAGTATATGGAAATTAGCTAAAATTGATAAGATCAACTAAAATTCAATTAATGGATTCCATGTATCAAAGTATGAAAGGGGCTATTATTTTGAATACTGCGGTGGGTATTCAAGTGAGTTGATACATGGATGGTACGAGCTTAGTACCAATAAGGCTCAATTGGTTTCACCAAGCTATTATGCCTAAATCCGTTAGAATTTTACTTATCATAGCTAATATCTATGATCAATTTATTTGGCATTAGATGTCATGACCACCAATCTTGGATGGTGTCTATATGACACAACCAGAAAGGGATGGTCACGTCACAAAATGCTAATAAAGGTTTCAAGTTACTAAAATCCGGTTTAGGATTAAAGTAAGCAAAATGATCATAGTATATACATTTAAAACAAATGTTTTCCATGTGTCTACCAGAGGTTAGTGGGAGTGCTAAGGTTTTCCAATAATAAATATGTTTGGTAACATATGGAAAACACACATTGGTCTGACAGTTAGTTAAGACCAAAATGAAATTTACTCTCCAATGATTGACTTAAAGTAGCAACCTATGTTCTAGGGAAAAAGATCTATAGGTTGCTTGGTTCTAGTCAATCGTACATATTGTGACATTATATTGAAAAATATGTTGGAACAATTCAAGAGATGAATTGTTGCTTATGTCACAGGGCATAATCTCTCCATGTTGACCTGTCCGTGACATGGGAAGAGATAAATGTGGTGAGTTGAATTCCATACGTCGGAGCGATGGATCAATCACGCATGCCATGATATGTACAAGAACCGATATTGCCAAGGTATATTTTACAATAGGCAAATATCAGTTATTTCCAGGATCACTGCAAGGGATGCAGTCAGAACAATCTAATTGTACTTTAGCAAGTACAAAATATTTGTACCTGGTAAGTGGAGAAGAAAGGATACTAGTTTTCGGGGATACAAACTAGTCTTCTATAGATCAATGTGATCTAGTATTGCAGTTAGGCTAAAGGCGATGAGCGAGTCAAGATCATATCAGCCTGTGGTGGCCATATCTATAAGACCGAGTACATTGCAGCTTCTAAGATATCTAAGAAGCAGTTAAATGCAATGATTTGTTCCAGTTCTTGGAATCGCACCTGGTGAGAAAAGTATTATCATAATGTAGATTATGATATTCTTTCTAGCCAAGATGTCAAGTTATGACAGTGGACAAAAAGGGTATATACTCGGATACCATCTCTTGAGAAGTTTTAATCAAAGAGATGAGGTCGCTATAGCAGAATAGCCACGCAGCAGAACCCTGGCAGACCCAGTATCTAAGGCCTTTACTCAGCAGAAACATGATGCTTATCATATGAGTAGCTAACAAGTTTGGTTAGCAAGTTGGCTCTAGTGCAAGTGGGAGTGTTGAAATAGTGGGTGCCCTAGACCCAACTATTATGTGCTTTTGATTACCATATCGTGTATAGAGTTAACTATGCATGATGTCATCTTACCATTATAGTGTAGACTTTTCTGCGTCTACTATTGAAATGGTAATGTCCAAAGATTAATTGTCGTATCGAAAGGTTATAGCAGTTCCCAGGCTATAATGAGAACCTCTAGATACTATGACATTAATCTTAAATATATGTTCTATGGTCTAGATACATCTTACTAATTGGACATAGTAGATGTATGACCATCAGGTGCTGGGGGCTCATAAGCATTGAGACTTCTTCTCATGAAGTTCGCACTTGGTGATCTCTAGTAGTGAGATCATGAGGACTGACCCGCCAATAGGAACACCACATGTTTCAGGTGTCATTGGATGTTCCTATCTACGATCATGTGTAATGGTCTCCTGACTTGAGATCATTACCAATGTATGTCATTTGATCACGTACTTTGATGCAAGACGAAAACCATGGCAATAAAGTCGTGGCGAGGTAGTTTGTGTCGGGTGCGTCATTAGTGGCATGTCATTGGTTGAATGGTCAAGAAAGGATTTGTCGCTTCTGGGTTATGGAAGTAATATATCTCTGGCCATGTTGATATGGATGGCAGTACCTTAATAAGACCATGGCCATGGCAGTCGAGGGTAAATACATCTAGTTACATCAACAAACTATAAAGCAAGAAAAAGGGCGATGACACGAGAGTGCGTCCTGCTTTATGAGATATTATAGACAAAGAGATTATATTACACAGTGCATGTTCGTAGGATGGTTGTCGCTGCTGTGACAATCCTTATTTCTTCAGGGGGCCATGATGGGTTGCTAGATCCCGCTCTTGGTCTGTGAATATTATTCACGGCTGTCGAAATAAGGGCCTAGAGGGTTACACACAATAGCGTATTCAAGAATCTGCCCTATTCAGTTGAATAGGAGTATTGGACATAGTGGGCCCCGCCCTAGGGGTCCGGGAATTGTCCAAAGTTAAACGATCACCAATGCGATAAATAAATTCATATTATTCGAGTTTTGAATAATGAGTATTGAATTTATTTATTAAATGTATTTATGAGTTTTAAGTAAATACATGAAAAATATTAATTGACGAATATTAAATTATTCAAGGTTCAATTAATATTTATGGGAGCGACGAGTCGGGTTAATGACTTAATTATTATCATGTAATATATTTTAATATATTACAAGTAAATGATAATAATATTTATGGCTCAGTTTAGAAGTCATAAAAACGTCGTTAATAGTGCGTTAAGTATTCGGGACTGGCGAGGCGATACCGGGTATTTTAATTATGCACTATAAATAGAAGAGGAGGGGCATTTGCCAAAGACTATTCATGGAGTTTATCTCTCCTCTCCTCTCTCCCACATTCTAGAGAGAGATGCTCTGGATCCAAGGAGCTCGGATGGAGCTCTCTCTCGGGCATCGCTAGCGAAGCGATGCGGTGGTCGTTGGAGCATCGAAGGCATCGTCGCAGATCCGCGCTAGCACCCGGATTACGACGAACGGCGCTCCCGCAGATTCCTTGAAGCGTGTGTGGACGATCTAGAGGAATTCGGCTTCAGATTCTTCGAGCAGCGATCGCCAACGACGAGCAGACGTCGTGCGCGGCTTTGGATTCAAACTAGGTATTTTACGGTTTAATTTTGTGCTTAAAATCCTCCACGTGTGGTCCTCGGTTTTGACCGGGCTGTTCTTCACCGACGTCGTCAAGTTTACGGCGAACGGCGGTGGAAAAATTTTAAAAACCCACTTATTTGGGGCTTCCGCTGCACGTCCGGTTCCAACAGTATGTACCTACAAGATTCATTATCCTTTTGTTTAAACTCAAGTAAATAATTCTCCATCTTCATGTAAGGAACCTGAGGAAACTACTTATTGAAAAATAAGTTGTTGAACTCATCCCAATCTGTGGATTCAATTTCATCTTGTTGACTCGTGTTATTGATTAGAGTCCATCATTGGTCTACATTTCCTTCTAACTGATAAATAGATATAATGAATTTCTCATGTTCTAAACATTTGAGAATAGAGTATATCTTTTTAGTGATACTGATCCATTGTTCAAAAACAAGTGGATCATAATACCCATTGAACGAAGGTGGATGTTACCACATGAAGGACTCAAAAGAATGTTGTTCCCTCCATTACTCATTTGGAAATCCAACATGATTTATAGAACGAGAATTCTATGTGAGAATAGAAAAAAGGTTTTTCATTCTAGCTCCCATAGAATTTGGATTCTCAGAAGAACATTCATTTCACTACCCATTACACTTAGTATTGACACAGTTCCTTCAAGTTCCATCAATTGAATAAAATCAAAAATATAATGTAAGAAATAATAATCATAATGGGGAACTATATAATCATGAAAAAACCTCTTAATAGATGTCTAAATTATAAAAACATATTTAATATAGGACCCCAAGGGATTATCCTAGGTTATTCATAGACAAAATTTATTTAAATACTTCATTATGGTTCATAAAATTTTGGTAATTTTCCAATAATATCCCACATGAGTGTCAATCTAGGTGTGCAGTAAGACCCATTATCATGCACTAGTTTCTAATTGAGTCTAACCCAATACAGTGTTTTTGGGGTTGTAAAACCTATATATATATATATATTACAAAGC
Source organism: Viscum album (assembly GCA_963277665.1). Taxonomy (NCBI): domain Eukaryota; kingdom Viridiplantae; phylum Streptophyta; class Magnoliopsida; order Santalales; family Viscaceae; genus Viscum; species Viscum album. The sequence continues at coordinate 48,986,753 of OY728146.1, forward strand.
CATATCTACTTATAGTATCCAGAAAGAGATGCATTTCTAGAAAACCAATCAGTTAATCCTTCACTAAAATTACAGGTCATTTTTCTATACTTTTCCTTATCCTTCAACATATCCTTAGGGTTATAACTATGATTTTATCATCCAATTTTCCAAAGTTTAACTAAAACCTATTTTTGATACCATCTATAACGATCATCACTTTTTATATATTAATATTACATCATTTTTCGGTAGAATAGTTAACACATTTCACAATAGATGAACAAAGACAATATTAGTTTAGTAACTTTAGTAACATGGAAGCATAAAAACTGGTAAATAAGTGAGCTAAATTATCCCCCACTAGTTCTTCTTTACTATCATGCTTTTTAGAAACATTATAAATAATACTTATCTCCATAACTGGACAAATAAAAACATAAAAAGGGTTGAGATCAGATGATCTGTAAGGGTAAAAAATTTATTTTCAATAGTAAACATGAGCATAAGATTATGAGAATGCGATCATGACATTAAAATATCATACCTTTATTGAAAAAGATTGTAAACAAGAAGCCTTTCAAAAATACTAGTAGATCATAAGACAAGAATCATAAGGTAATCAAGAGTATAATAAATGAAAGAATAATATAGGAATAATAAATGGAATTATGGCCAAAATAAAATCATATAAAATTATATCCCTAGTAGTTAAGGCAGAAATTCCAAGGATATATTTTTAGTATGGTTTCACTCCCCGTACCATATTGGTAGTTATGGTGCACTCCTACGACCATCTTCAGGGAAAAAGTCCTTTACTAAACCAACTATACTCCCTTTCTCAAACATGTATATCTTATGAGATAAAAATAATTAACCAATGAACTAGATGGATACATTGTTCCCACCCATCTCATAATTAAATCATAAATATGTGTTCCATAATATCATAAAAAAACATTTCATAACCCATGAAATGAAATGGATATCATAAACATGTCATCATATTATAATCTATTGAAAAGGGATATGTTTTATAATATTGTCATCAAAGCATAACCCATAAAAAGAAGTGGGATTCAAAAACATATAAACCATGAAAGGTAAAAGGGTTTTATAAACATAATGTAATCAAAATATAGTCTAGTCATAGAAATATTATGAATGTATCCTTTGGAACATTTCTCAGAAAGATATGAATAACACCAACGAATGTCATATTAGATGGGAAATAATTTAGTAGGATATTTTAAAAAAAATTATTGAGGAAAAAATCTATTATTATTTGAAAAAATTATTTTTAAAACATAAATACTTTTGAATACCATTTTATTTGAAACTCTATTTAAAAGAATTTAAAGGATTTTTTGACTTTTTCTGAAAAACAATTTCTTTAAAAATAGATTTGAAATGTTATAAATGAATCTTTAAAATCAAAAAATATTTTTTAAATATTTTCTCATTTTAATTTAGTATTAAATTTAATTATAAAAACATGTAATTTTTTTAAAACATGATTTTTTGAATAAACAAATTTCTGATCGAAAAGAGAATTGAGATAAAATTTTCTTAAAAACATTTTATTAATTATCTTAAGAACCAAAGAGTGAAAAATTGTTACCCAAACACAAAAATATTTTATTAATTGATATAGTAGAAGAAAATTTAGGAGATTTCTTGAGATATAGATCATAATATTTCATAAATGGAAGAATAATCATAAACAATTCCAATAGACGATGATATTGTTTTGATAAACTCTTACCACATGGTAACTTTGATTCATACTCCCCATGTAAGAAAATGAAATTTCATGAAGTTTAAAATATTTTTAAAACAATTATATTCATGATATAACTTCTCAAATGGAATTTTATACACCTTATAAACGAATATAGGTTCATAACAAAACATGTGTCTCAAAGAAGGAAAATTGAGACAAAACGATCTTACTGATTTGGTATCTTTTGAACCATAAAACCAAACTAAATAGAGATCATAAAATGGATATATAAATACCCATAAAATTAATAATAATAATCATATTAGATATTCATTGTATGTATATATAGAATAAAAAATAATTAATGGAGAATAAAGTATAAGTATCATAGAAATAAAATTGAGACTATAAATCCCATTACCTTATGTATTAAATCTCATAGAGATCATACAAACCTCATTTTTAACAAATATAAGTTAATTATACATCTATTATAGAACAATATTATTATATCTAATTCCATATATGATTTTATTACTAATTTTTATTACCCATTTATTAACAATTCCATGTTAATGTTATGCTTCAAGTAAAACCCACTTTTTTTAATTCAAGTTTTGATTCATTATTCTTGATACTCTTACATAGATAATGATTAACTATTTTATATAACTTAAATCATGTTATAAATACCATATATGTTTATTATATAAATATTTATAACAATTTATAATTTATAGAAATATGAAATAGAGCACCCTATTCATTGAGACGGTTGGCCATATGTATGCATGAACACAACTTCGTTATTAATATTGTTTTAGAATAAATAAAACAATTAAACGATATATATATATATATATATATATATATTAATTCACATATAATTAATATTTCTTATATATCATATATTTTTAATAAACCTATCTTATATACATTCCATGTAGAGTGTGAATGAATCACATCGATTTGAGGGGAGGGTAGTTCACACACCAACAAATGAAGTTATCATATTTATGAAAAATAGAAATAAAGAATGTATATTTTAAATAATAATTATTGAATCATAAATAAATTATAAATATAATAAATATCATATAAAAGAAAACTTTCCATCTTAATTCCCAACCATGAGAGGTGTAAATAGAAAAAAAGAACAACATCATTTTGTGAGGTGGTAGTTTTCCATACATAAGAATGAAATGTTCATTACCCATTAAATGGAAGTTTGTGTAAGTTTATGTGTAACCATTAGAATAAAAAATCTCAATATATTTATTATAATTATGTTATTATATTTTAATGGAATAATAGGGTTTAGGGTGGTGGAGAATGAAAATAACACAAATGAGCTTGAGGAAGGATGTAACCTCTTCATTGGGAACCTCGTTTTATATTGCACTAAAGGCTTCCTTGGATGTATTTATGTCCAAATAGAGGATTCTAGGATGAAGGTATATAATTTGTGAGATTATTTGAGAATATTTTGGGTGATCCAAATGGCTTTAGAGGTGTTAATAAGTTGGAGGGGTGAGGGCTTTTTTATAGTGGAGTAGTGGTATTCTTGGAAACTATTAAAAAAATAATTACACTGATGATGTTTCCACATATATTGGATAAAATAATGTTAAAAATAATACAAAATGGAATATATGGTCCAAACATCAACAACCAATGGATTTTGGACAAGTTTCTAGGTCATTTTTGGCCTTTAGATTAAGGTTTAGTCATTTATTAAGCTAATTTCTCTCTTAATCGCAGTAATTAATTATAATAATTTTCACTAATATTTTTGTTTGTAATCTAATTTAACCTTATTAGACATTAAAAATTATTATGATTTGAAATATGGTAACCATTTTTCCAAATTCAAATCATATAAGTGGTATAAATTAATTTAAATTTAATCTTTTAGTGGGAATGGCAAAGTAGGTTTATAAAGTAAACATGTTCAAAAGATTGAAATGATTTTTTATCCAATTTCAACATGAAATTTATTAAAATAAACTAAATTGTTTTTTTTGATTTAAAATTTATCTATTAAATCTTTAAAACAAATTCAAAATATTATTTAACACTATACATTATTTAGATGAAAAATAGTTTTGAATTAAAATTTACTATTTTTCACTATTCGTCTAAAAATGTAGTTTCTTAGGAAAAACCTGAAAATTCACCCTAATATTATTTTTATATTCCAAATTTAAAAATGAATTTTTATCGAATTAAATTTATGAATTTTTTTAAAATTAATATCAATATTGTTCAAAGAGATACATACAAATAGTTAATTTGGGAAAATAGTATTTTCAATCATATATTGACTTTAATAAATGTTACATGTTTTATTATAAATATTTTTATGTATGTGAAAAGCTTATAAATAATATATATAATATAGTTATTACTATTAATATTACTATGTTTAATGTCCAGGTTATAACTATCTCATTTAAATAATTATAACAATAAAAGGATGTTTCATAGAAACTCAGTGTTGTATGTAATATAAGATAGGTTTGTGTTCCAGGTAGAAAAAATTATCTTGGTGTAGTGTATAATGAAAGTATGAATTATTGTATCATTCAATGAAAGACATGAAAGAAAAAAATTTATTCAAAAAAGGTTCATAAAAACTCAAGGGTGTTACAACTTATTTTTTTATAAAGTGATCCAAGTCCAAATACTTATTGAAGAATGATATTTGAAAAATATGGGACTTATACTGATCAAAAGATTTAGATGATTTTTAATACATATTTGGGGTGGTTTAATAATAATAAATCATAAATCCACATAGATCGTACTGCATTTAATACCTTAAACTATCTATTGTATAATTAATTTGGAATTTATTATAGTCATATATGGTATAACTATGGTAGTAGATACCCTGAGGGTAGTATACTATGATGGTGGATCACTAGTTACATCATTTTGAGTAGTAGATACTTTGATGATAACAATGCTATAGTGGTAGTGGTAGTGTAGCCTAGAGATAACATGATCTAGAGGTAGATCATCCTATTGGAAGATCTATAATGGTGGTAGATCTAATCTCTGTACAGATATCCCCCAACTATAGATCCATCTAATGGTATATCCTTTGAATGGTAGCTTCACTCTAGTAGTATAACCTTTGAATAAATAATAGACCGGTCTGGTGATCGATCCTTGGTAGTGGATTCAATGGTAATGTGCCTTAACTAATGGAATATCAGTGTAACAAGCTATATATTAGCACTTAAGTAAATTTTCACAATTTGTTCAAAATATTATATACTAAAATAAGACATTAAACTGATTAGAAATGTAAAAAACATGATTTGGGATCATTACAATAAGGAGGTCCAAACAATCTCCCACTTTTTGATGATAAAAAATCAAGGAATTTATAATCAAATTTAACGGTTTTATGAGGTGAAAAAAATTGAATAAAATATAGTTTTCTAGATCATTTTATCAATTTCCAATAAAATAAATCATAAGAAATTCCATTCATACTACTCCTCCTTTTGAGATAATAAAAAAAATAAAAAATAAAATAAAATAAGAGACATAATGATGAAAAAATTATTTTAGTTAGAGTAGATGTCATAATATTACACCATAATAAAAAGGATTACAAAATATAAATGGATTACAAGTAAAAAAAATGCCTATAAAAACATAAATTAGAATATGATGAACCATTATTATTTCTAAGAGAGAAATGATCCACTATATCCTTTCATTCTCCAGTGGAAGGAGGAACATATGAAGATACACTTAGAGATGGAGGTTAAGGAGGCCAAAAGACAGTTCCAGGAGTTACCATGGTTCTAAGATATCTCACAAATTCAAAATGAGTGTGGCTGAATGGGATCACTACAATAGAGGTAGTCTGCACAGGTATAGATATTGATGTATAAATTGATCCAGTCAAGGGAAAGGATGGATGAGGACCTACAAGAGAAATCATAGATGTCTTGGTAGTACAGATAAAAGGTTCCATCAACTATATAAAATATTTAATCACAGGTCCAACAAGCTCGATTTCATTGAAGACACCACCATTTTATTCTATGAAAAACTTTATAAGAGGTGCTAATGTATTATATTTTCACTTTTAGAAATAGATGATATAACAATGGATTTTCCCAACAGTTCTCCTGGACTATTTCAGTAGGAATGTTGAGATATATTTACCCAACAGTTTCAATAAACCATTGGGATATGTAAGACTTTAAGCAATAGTTTTACAAAACCGTTGGTAACTGTGAGTTTTAGGAAGCCTTCGCCAATGGTTTTGTAAACCGTTGTTAAATCTTACCTTTCCCAATAATTTTAAAAACCCATTGGGAATGTTTTTCCCTAAAATTTTTGGAAACCCCAATGCCCCATCTGCACGATTTCAGACCTAAAGCCGAGACACAAAGCTCTCTTGCTAGAAAAATTATTCCACCCATCAGACAGAAATTTGTTTTGTTCTGAAATTAAAATCTGTAAGTGGTACCTTAGGTTCAATGTTTTACATCTATTTTTTTGTTTTATGTTTTTATTTGGCCTAAAATCAAGGTTCGTGCGGTAGTATACCCAATAATTAGAAT